>CM062818.1:1478326605-1479611159 GCA_031772625.1 Pinus tabuliformis
ATAAGTTAGACTACGCCAACAAAAAATCTAAAAAAAAATCTTTTGGTCAAGTGTCATAATAATTTAAGGTTTGTTACAATATCATGGGCCAATACCATGACTTATCAATACCACATGCCCAAAAACCATAAGTAGTTTCAAAATCAAAATATTTTATATGTACACAATCTCTAGCCCCATGTTTATTTCTAATCTATTATATGAACATTTAGGCTTTTATAAATTTAAAATAAAACTAGATATGTATAAACTTAAATCCAAAATAAAGTTTGATATATATAAATTGTTCCATCTTAAATTTGGTGGTTGTAGATAACCAAACTAGATCCATCTTAAATACAAATCTACCAGGAGTCAAAAGGGATCAAATCTCTTGACACCAAGTGCCGAGAGCGATAAATCTCTTGACATATCAAGAGATTTGATCCCTTTCAACTCTTGGTAGATCCAAATTTAAGAGGGGTCTATGTTGGTTTACTTCTCCCCTTTAAATAGGTTATATTCTACATGAATACCATGGGTTCTCATGAGCTCAAAAACCACCTGTAACTTAACCAAGTGAAGTTTACCTTAACTACCCAACAAAATTTAGTAAAAATAATATAATAATGTATCATTTCTATTTTTATTATATTAATTTGAAATTATTTTTATTTTAACATAGAGTTTTTTTTTTTTTTTTTTCTATTTACGCCGTAAGGCATTTCCTTATGAAATGAATTCCCTTATGTGCCACTGTGTCCTGTCTTGAGCTATCGACTTGATGTGTTAAACGATTGGAATGATTCCCACCATCCGATCATCATAGGCGGTCATGGAATTAGGTGGTTATGGACTTAGTTATTGTAATGACCAATAACGTTGTGAACCCAGAGAGAGGGAAATATGGCGAAGGCACCGCTAGGGTTATAACATGACTGGATCGTATTTGGAGGGTGCCCGACTTGAATCTATTACAGTGGTTGCAATTTTTAATAGTGGATTGTTTGTGGAAAACAGGACTTTTGTTTGCTGGGGCGAGGCGACGAGACGAGTAGATGAGTTATGGGCGGTATTCCAAAAGGTGTTCGGTTTCGAGTCATTGGAGCAGTATATTTTTTGGGTCATCGAAGGTATATTTATCAACGCATAAGCAATGATTCTTAGCTATAGGCTTTTGGAGAGATACAAAAAACCTTGGGCGAAGTCCTTAAGCCGAACACAAAACTGCAGGTTGCTCCTTTGTACTCGTGAGCCGAACGATCGGCTAAATAGGACAAAAGGAACGTTGAAAAGGGAGGTGGCATCCTGATGCGAGCTTCAAGAGATATCTTGGGCCATGGTCATATGACAAAGCCTGCTTGGCCGTGGCTGAAAAGACGATCTCCTTCGCATGTGGTGGCTGGAGGGGCGTATGAGAGCTGTGAGGGCTCTTTTCACCCATTCGCCTTCCACACCATCGATCCTTACCAACGAATTCATCATGGCAGATCTCCTCGCATTCAGCTGAGAATGCGTAGACGAGGAGTGACTACTGGTATTTCTATGAAGACTGCAACGGAACAAACTAGGGTGATTCGTGGGTGAACACATACACGTCTTCCTACGCAGAGCACAAGGAATGGACTTCATGGGGATACCGCCTTTTGGTGTAATGGGACTCCGCGTGGATCGAACCTGCGACATCTTATTTTTTACATCACATCTTTTTTGGTTTGAATACTATTTTTTACACCACATCTTTTGTGGTTTGACACTACATCTTTTTTGGTTTGTTAACAAATTCTGAGATGGGTATCTCATTGGTTAAATGCTTAGATAAATAATTATTGTTTATATTTAACTAATGAATACATTTTTTTTTTACAAATATAACATTCACATACTATTTTTTACACATCTTTTTTGATTTGTTAACAAATTTTGAGATGGGTATCTCATTGGTTAAATGCTTAGATAAATAATTATTGTTTATATTTAACTAATGAATACATTTTTCTTTTACCGAATATAACATTCACATACTATTTTTTACACATCTTTTCTGGTTTGTTAACAAATTCTAAGATGGGTATCTCATTGATTTTCATCAAGATAAAATGGTTTAAATTTTGTTGAATGATCTCTACATTATTTTCAACTGCATGACATTGGTTAGATTTACTTAAGCAAAATTTGTTGGATTAAAACAAGAACATGGCAGACACTAAGGAGATTAGCAATATAGAGCAATGTGATATTTTGAATAGTTTCAAGAATCATAAGGAAACAATATTTTCATTGTGGTGCATCAATGTGATATTTTGAATAGATTCAAGAATCATAAGGGAAACAATATTTTCATTGTGGTGCTTACGGACCACACTTGCTTGATTTTCAAGATAAAATGGTTTAAATTTTGTTGAATGATCTCTACATTGTTTTCAACTGCATGACATAGGTTAAATTTACTTAAGAAAAAATTGTAAATATATATAAAATTGGATAGAAACACCACCTAAATAAGTACATGATGCAAACCATTATTTATGTGTTGTATGGTACTTTGATAAGTAGGAGAAAAAATGTAAATGTGTAGACTAACCTATGCAAATCCTTACCAAAACGACCTCTGATTTCGAAGGTAGCAAATGACGATCGGTATTTAACTTCAACATAGGCCTCATGATTTGTAAGGCTCAAGGAAACAATATTGTAGTATGATTTCATTATAGCATGGTCCTTGCCTTTTCTTGATATTTTTCTGCCTTTCAATAGTTGTCAAGGAATCATTAATTAAGTTATCAAGGAATCATTAAGTAGTGCTATATGCTACTGATTTACGGCATTTCCTTGCAACATCTGGTGCAATTGTTAGTTTATTTTGATCTAGTCAAAATGTTTACATGACAAGACATTAAATATCTTCCATACTGGGTTGGAGCAAAAATTCTGATCTCGCAACAAATTATGAAGAAGCTTATATATGTATATTTGTCATTATTATTTAGATTATCAATTACTTTTTGCATAAAAAGAAGTACTAAGCATCAAATTACTATTAATTTAATTAACATTAACAAATGTAAATTATAATTTTTTATGTGATTTTTCTTATAACATAAGTTTTAGCTTGAATAACAAAGATTAAACTACTCTGCACCACTTGTTAAAAATACCTTTAATATTTATTTACACTTATAATTTAACTATTATGTATGATATATTTTAATTAATTTTTAATATAAATACCAGCCCTTGTTAAAAATACCCTTAATATTTATTTATACTTATAATTTAATTATTATGTATTATATATTTTAATTAATTTTTAATATAAATACCAATCAACTTGTGCATTAAAATTATTACAATGCTAAAAAAAAATAGTATTATTATAATGTTAAAAAATTTCAAAATTATTACGAAATAGTATTTAATAAAATATGGAATATGCGCAAATGAAAAATTGAGTGAATACATGGATACACGTTATCAAACAATAAGTAAAAAATTAACGACACTTGTTTGTAACAAATAACTTCATGTATTTCCGTGTAAAAATTTCGAGGTTTTATAATTATTTTATTTATTACAAATAAATAAGCAACTAGAATATTCTTTTTACCTAAAAAAATAGATTTGTATTAGTCCAAAATTCATCTTAGATAAATTCGCTGAAGCCCAAAATTAAAAGCACAATGTTAAAAAAACACATATTATTATTATAGTGTTAAAAATTTATCATGAAATAATATTTACATAAAATGTGGAATTTGCATTGATAAAAAAGAGAGAGCGTAGGAATACGCATTATCAAACCATAAGTAAAGAATCCACACTTGTTTGTAACCAATAACCTTATGTATTTCCATCTAAAAATTTTGAGGTTTTCTAATTATTATTTTATTTATTACAAAATGACAAACCACCAAAGAATTTTTTACCTTCTAAGATAGATTTATACTTGCCTAAAATTCAGATTTATACTTGCCCAAAAATCATAGATAATTTCGGAGAAGTCCAAAATTAAAAGCGTAGGACTGCGTAGAACTTAGAAGAAAAATTTCAATGAGACAAAACTATAATACTAGGTTAGTCTTTAAGAAATAAGATCTTTCAAATTCCACATATTTTAAAATTTAAATTTATCAATTATAATTAATTAAAATAAAAATAAAATCTAATTAAATTTGTTTTATAATTTATGTTAATACTATCAAAATTAATGAAGAATTAAATGCATATTAATTGTTTTGATTAAAGTGATTTTAAAAGCATTTTAAATTGTATTAAAATTGTGGAAAAAGGTTAAATATTATAGAGATGGCTCTGCGGTGCGCATCACCGTGCTTGCAGCCGCCTCAAGAGGACGGGTAGAGTTTTTTCTTTTTCCACACAATCTTTTCCGTGCTACACTTTCCTGAATAATTCTATAACCTGATTGACATGTTCGATAGGTTAAAGTCCATGTTCCTCAAAGTGTGACACAACAATCCCTGGTAGGATATCTCTTGGATCTACTCGGCAGGTCTTCAATTTTCTCTCGCCCACCGACAGACAACAGTTTAGTTGGCAGTGAGTAGTTTCAAATATTTTCTTTGGATATTCCCACCATAATAGAGTGGAAATTCAATATGGAAGAGGAGTTGGTGGATTATACAGAAGATCCTACCTCAAATACCTCCATCTGGATAAGTCCTCCACATCAGCTCCAAGGAATGGAGATGGATCTGGCATCTAGAGAACAACAACTGGAAACATTCGCTTCGCTGCCAATCTTACCGGAAGGTACTCATGTTCCCTCTTCTTTCTACCCTGAACCGCTTGTTTTCCCTCTATCCCACTCTTTGTCCGAAAATGATCCTCCTTTTGAAAACTCTACTATCGGTTGGCATGTCTCACAAGACCTCGCGTATTTCCACGATGGTTTATCTATAGAAGCCCTCAATTTTTTCGAGTCTTGTATAAACCCTCGCAGCTCTCTTCTCTCCTTCAACACCTTAGTTTCAGGAGACAATCAGGAAGGTCTAAACGGTGAGCCTCGTGAATCACCCCCCGCAAAGGAGAACAACTAGGAAATACCCCAAGGGCCTCTACTATTCTCTGGCTCTTTCGGCTTATGTGCGGCCCCTTACATCCTAGTGTGGTTAGGGTTTTTCAATCTGCGGGTGAGCGCAGTGGTTATGGGACAATCAACAATGTACCAACTCCAACACCTACCGGGGATGCGACTCAAGCTAACAAGCAACACAACATTAGGGCATAGCCACCAAGGAGCAAGATGGGAACCATAAGAAAAACCCCAAGAAATCCAAATGCCTGGCACTTGTGCAAGGTGAAGGCATCCGACTTGATGACGTTATGGACATGGATGGAAGGGTTTTGATCAGCGGAGCTAGAGGTAGAAATTACTCCAACTCTCGGTTCAGGAAATGGGCTCAGGAAATCTGGGGCCATGTCTTGGATGCCCTCCTTGCGGTTTGCACTATGCAAAAGGGTTGGTTCACACTTAGATTCATCAAAGAAGAATATGTGAGCTGGGTTCTCTCGCGTTACTGGAATATTGAGATGGCACCAATCTTACTAAAGTGTTGGTCTCCTATGTTCGACCCTGAGTGTGAACAACTAGGCGTTGGTCCTATTTAGGTCCACCTCCCGGGCCTGCCCTTATAGCTCTAGACTGAAGATGCTTTTCGTCTCATCGGTGACGATTTTGGGCAGTATTTGGATTTTGACAGGTCTTTTTTGGAGACTAGAAGAATGTCTTTTGCATGGATCTTTGTATATCTAGATACACAAGAAGGCTTGGTGGAGAATTTGATTCTACATTACAAAGGGTTTGTTCGAAAGCAAATCCTCGATTATGAGGGAGTTCCATTTAGATGTTGTGTCGTCACCGGGTAGGACATGTTTACAAAGATTTCCCTTTACTTCTTAAGGAGAATTGGGGAGTTCCCTCTGATAACTCAGAAGCTTCGGTGACTGGAGGCTCATCGACAGCAGAGGAACATGCACATGGAGCTCCTACCTTGACTCGACTGACCCCTTCTTCAAACAACGACTTGGCATCAAGGGAGGACTCTCAATCTGTTGGGGTTGGTGTGCACAAGAAGGTGTTGGTCCGAGGTCGTCCCAACCGTCTGCATCTATTCTGTTGGTAATACTTCCACTTCTCCCCCTTTTACTTTATGCATTGTCTTTCAAGTCTTTGTTTCTATGTCGTCATCTTCAACCGATTTTACTAGTTTCCATTTTCCTTTGAATCATTTGGGGGCTCTTTCCTGTCCAGTTAAAACCTTACCTGTATTTTGCTCGACACCTTCTCCTACTTTTCTGATTGAAAGCGACTCCTCTTCAGGATCTAGCAAGGGTCATAAATACTACCTCTGATCCTCGGCATGTCCATCCTATGGATCTATTGCCCTCACCGGCCATGGGACTGGTTTGGGTCCCCTCTCCCCATCCAAAATTCCCAAAATCACTCGAGGGAGACAATATCATATCTCCAAAGCCATGAATCAGGCTAGCCCAAATATTGCTATTGGTAGACAATTATCTCTGGAAGGGGTTCTTATAGAAATGAATGCCCCATCTTCGGTTCCCCTATGAAGTGGTTATCCTACAATTATCAAGGGTTACCTAGCCCCTCAAAAAAGCTAGCTCTAAAGCAGCTAATCCTTTCGAAATGTCTCGATATCATTTTTCTAAAAGAAACTTTGGGCCGTTGTTTGGAGGTTGAGCATACACTGTCAAATTTATTCAAAGGCTGGAACTTCTACGCTGTTGACGCGAAGGGCCGATCTGGGGGGGTTGTTATTGGGATCAACCATAAAACATTGCAGATCTCCAATATTTTGGGACATCACGACTATATTGTAGTTGATATTTTTTTCGGAAGAACTCGGTGTATCATTCAGGATCGTTAATATTTATGGACCGTGTCAAAATCGAGTAACCTTGTGGAATGACATGATGAACAAATCTTTCATGAATATGGACCGTCTAATTATTGGAGGGGACTTAAATTTCTCCATTGGTAGGGATGTATGATGGGTCCATCGTGCTCAAGATGATACCCTCTCAGATTTTTTCTCCTGTCTTATGGATTCTCAACACCTCATCGACATTGATATGGCTAAAATTCTACCTACATGGAGAAATTGCCGAGTGGGGGAGGATTCGATTGTTAGAAGATTATGTTATTTTTTTATTAAGAAAACCTTCCTGGAACACCTCTCCCATTTCAAATAATGGGTCAGATCGGGGGCTCAATCTGACCGCCATCCCATCTTCCTCCAGCTGGCAGGTCATTTTGACAAGCCTAGAGCCCCCTTTAATTTAATTCAACATGGCCCAAAGAGGAGGAATATCGAAGTTTGGTGTCTGAAAACTGGAGGAAGTGTGAGTTTTAGAAGGATGGATCACTAGCTTCCCAATTTAATGAGAATCTGTGCAATTTAAAAAGTAGAACCCTTGAGTGGCTTAAAGGGAAAATATAGAGGGATGAGGAAGCCCTAAAGAAGATTGAGGCGGAACTGGATCAGTTGGAATGACCTGAGGGAGGGGGTTACTCACCCAATGAATCAAAACTACACCTCATTTAATTAGAAATGGCTAGGCGATGACTTTTGTAAGCAAAAGAAGAAACATGGAGGCTAAAAAGCAAGGCGATATGGCTCTAGGCAGGGGATGACAACACCAAATTATTCCATCAATTTGCTAAGGCAAGGAAAGATTACAATAGCATTTGGTCCCTTGTTGATGACGCAGGTAATAGAGTATCAAATTTTAAAGACCTAGCTAGGATGGGAGTCCATCATTTCCAATCTCTCTTCTCGACTCCTCGGCAAGCCTCCCTAGGGGAAATCATGCATACTACCCAAGCCTTCCCCATATATGCCACAAATGAAGACAATGACGATCTTCAATAGGAAGTTACCCCTATGGAATTGGAGGTTACAGTCCTACACTGGTTCAAGAAGGATAAAATCACAGTTCCTGATGGCTGGCCTGCAAAATTCTTCCTCAATTCTATGAACTAATTGGATAGGATTTGTTACTTTTTGTGGAGGAATGTAGAACATATGGTCAGATGTATTCTTCCTTCAACTGGCCATTCATCGTGCTTATTCCTAAAAATGATGATTGATCTACATTTTTTTATTACCGCCTGATCTCGCTATGTACTTTCATATACATGATCATAGCAAAAAATATTGCCAATAGGCTCAAACTGATCTTATCTCATCACATATCATAGGAACAATTTTCCTTCCTTGAAGATCGACAAATTCATGAAGGCATTGGAGTTGCACAAGAGGGGCTTCACAATATCAAAACAATGAAATTGAAGGGCATGATCCTCAAAGTCGACCACTCCAATTCATTTGATAGAGCTAGTCAACTCTATCTCAGAGTGCTCCTTACCCACCTTTGATTCCATATTTCCTTTATTAATTGGATTATAACACCCCCTCCCAGCCTACCCAAAGTAACCATGCCAATTGGGATAAACATGAGGAGAGATGCTACTACAATCAGATTTAACCTCTTATGTCACCTAAAGGAAGTGGAATTGACAAACATCACATATAGTCATCCAACATCATCAACAAAACCCTCAGGAGACAAGTCAGCCACTCAGACAACATGTCCCTGGGTCCCATTGTTATTATGCAACTATTAGGCCATAGTCACTCTCATGATATAGGCAAGGGAGTGACCAACAACCCAAATTCACTCTCACAGGCCTTCCTTCCAGTGACTATGGACCAGAATTGCCAGTTTTATGCCAGCGACCCTAGGATTTAAACCACTTTTCTAGCCCAGAATCTTGGCCTCTACCTAGAACTTGTTATAGCTTCCAGAATTCATTAAAAACATAATAGCAATGCCGATCAATCAAAAAATCACCCTCGGGAGCCTAAGCATCCCCAACCAGGGCTAACATTTTGTCAAACACTTGGCATCAATGCAACCTACGGGTCTAGGATACAAGACAGAGCATAAATGACTGAAAGAACTTATGGAACATAACCAAAAGGATCACCTGCTTCTCCATTGAACTACTACATCATCAATTAGGTCTTACATCCATCCATTTAATAGTTACAAGTAAATACATGAAATAACCATGACATAAACCAGTCATTCAACCATGCTTATAACCAGCTTAAAACCATGTAAATATCATAGATATAACAACCATTAAATCTACATATAAATCAGTGCAAAATTAAGAGAACTTATCTTTCATTAATCATAGGCAAATCTAACCAAGTTCAGGACTTCCACGTACCACTCGACCATAGACATGGCTAAACCAAATCTCTCTTTCAAATAGTCACCCCCGTGCCATATTCCAAGATCCAAGAACAACCAAGGGAATCCAGAGGTTAAAGCACCTCCACCCTCACCAAACTGTGATCACACCAAAACCGATGCTTTGATCACAACCGAGAAGAACTTGGAATCCCATCTAGAATCCATTACTATCCTTGAGGAATTTTTCCATCTCCTTGTCTCTCAGGCTTTACCACAATCCAAACCTGGATCACTAGACCCTAAACCAAGACTGCTCCCTCGGGCTTTACCGTATATCCTGCCAAAACTAGTCAAGGGATTCCTAGGCCTTTGGGAATGAACCTTGAGACAACCTCCGCCCTACATTTCGAAATACATCCAGCAAAAACTGAAATAAACATCCCAACAGTCCGAAAAAGGCTAGGCTAGGCTGAAATCCATTGTCATAGCCCGAAAAAACAATGCCACAAACAACAAGAGAACCATACACCAACATGAAAAGCAATGCATGTCAAAACCAGATAGGATATCATAGATGGAAAAGGTTACCTGCAAGTATTCATGTTGAAGCTGCTTGATCCTACTTTCATTTCCTTAATCCTTGCTTGCTTTTCCTTTGCTTTGCTTGCTTTCCTTTCCTTACTCCAAGAAAACTCTAAGTGACCAAGAGTGAGAGAGAGAGAGAGAGAGAATAATGAGAGAGCTCCAAACTTGAACTACAAAAAACCATGAACTGGTCCTCAAAAGCCTTTTTATGCATGAGACCTCTAATTTCTTCATTTTCGATTATTTTCCTTCAATTTCCTCATCGCATGCAACATGTGACCTTTCACCTTAATTTTCTCCTAATTTCCTTTATTTTCATAAATAAATGTGCCAAAAATGCCTTTTTTCCTTTTAATACCTTTGCCTTAGCCTTTGCCAATTTTCCTTAGCCAAAACACACATCCAATAATGCCCACTAGGAAATTTTTTCCCAACATTCAGCTTGGAATACGTGTCCCTTAACCGTGGTCTTATTTTGCCTTTATTAACTTTTATTAAATGAAATTATCACCAGGGTTGTTACAGAACCCTCCCCCTTGGGGAATACCGTCCTCGGTGTTAAAACACACCAAGAACTCAACAAAACCGCTAAAAAGAAAACATACTGCCCATGGAGCTTTATAACTTTGCTCGCTGCAGTATTTACAATGAAGGACCTGTTCAAAATTAAATCATCATGACAACATGACAAGATAATAACCATATCGCTTATTGGAGCTTTATAACTTAGCTCATGGAGGCATTTACATCCATATACATATACATATACAAATATCAAAACATCAGCAAAACATATGCCAAACATAAACCAACATCAAATCAAAATTGCTTTGCGTCAACTAGAAAACAATGAAGGATATAGGGCTCGCATCTGATCCGCCATCTCCCATGTAGCTTCTTCAGGCCCAAAGTTCTTCCACTACACTTTAACTTTCTCTATGGCTCTATTCCCGAGAATGAGATGTTTCCACTGCAATATACTACACTTTAACTTTCTCTATGGCTCTATTCTCGAGAATGAGATGTTTCCACTGCAATATGTACTGAGGCTCCGGTTGGAACTCTCCTTCTTGCTCCACGTGCAATACAGACCAATCAATAACATGATCAACATCCTTTATATACTCTTAAGCAATGAAACATGGAACATCATGGACTTTCACTGTTGGAGGAAGTGCAATTCGATATGTCACTAGTCCAATCCTCTCAACGATCTCAAAAGGCCCACAATACCAGGGAGCCAACTTGGCACATGAACCAATCCTCAGAGAGCTTTTCTTGGGTTTGATGCGCAAATACACATGCTCCCCAACCTGAAACTCTTTGAACACCCTGTGTTGATCTGCATAACTCTTTTGTATATCATATGTTGCCTTTAGATTCTTCTTTCTAACCTGCATGTCCTACTCCATGTCCGTCAACATGTTTGTTCTAATAAGTACCTTGTTCACTGGTTCACTCCAGCTGATGGGAGTGTTACAATTTCATCCATACAATGCCTCGAAAGTACTCATCCTCAAGGACTCCTGATAGCCATTATTGCATGCAAAATCTATCAATGGAAGATACTACTCCCATTTCCTTTGTTAGTGCATCACGTACATCCTCAGCATATCCTCTAAGATCCTATTGACCCTCTCTATCTAACCATCTGTCTGTGGATGATAAGTTGTACTGAAGGCCAACTCTGTACCCAAGCCTGCAAATAACTCCTTCCAAAACTTGGAAGTGAACTTTGCATCCCTGTCCAACACAATCTTCTTTGGAACACCATGTAGTATCATTATCTCTCTGATGAATACTTGTGCTACCTCACTGGCTGAATATGTAGTCTTCACCGAAATGAAGTGAGCTACCTTGCTCAACCTATCAACCACGGCCATAATAGAATCATGGTTCTTCACTATCCTCAGAAGACCTGTGATGAAATCCATATAAATGACCTCCCATTTCCATTCCAAAATCGCAATAGGTTGTAGTACACCACCTGGATTCTTGCATTTCACCTTTACCTGTTGATAGTCTAAACATATAGACATGAACTCTACCACTTCCTTCTTCAAATTCGGCTAATATTAAAACTTCTTCACTGCCGTCAATGTCTTTTGATATCCTGGATGACCCAAATATGGTGTCACATCAAACTCCCTCAAGATAATCTTCTTGATCTCTCTACAATATAGCATATAGTTCCTATCTCGAAACCTCACCAAGACATCTGTCGTGAAACGATAGTCTGCATCCTGATTCCATGTACCTGTACCTGTACCTGTACCTACACATGTACCCTTTTGTAACCTGTGCATGATCTACATGTATTTGTCATCTCATTGTCCTGCCTACAAGATCTTATCATGTAACTCTGTCCCATAGGATCTTATAGATGTTGTATGATTTACTTGTACCTTCTTGCTAAGAGCATTTACAACCCGGTTCTCCTTCCCTTTGATGTATATGATCATGAAGTCAAACTCACTAAGGGTAGTCAACCATCTAGATTGCCTGGCATTTAGATTTGGATGGTAAAACAAATACCTCAACTCATTGTGATTCCTAATCAATGTAAAACTCTTTCCCAAAAGATAATATCTCCACATCTTCAATGCATCTATAAGCGTGCTAGATCAAGATCATGCGTTGGATAGTTCTGTTCATGCTCATTCAGTTTTAGTGACTCATAGCACACTACCTATCCTTCTCACATGAGAACTCCACCAAGTCCCCTCTTGCAAGCTTTTGTATACACTACAAAATCCATGTCCTGATCCACAATCTTTAGAATTGGTGCATGTGTCAACAACTGCTTAAGTTGTTCAAAACTGTCTTCACATTCCACCGTCCATTCAAACTTCTTACCTTTTTGCTGCAATGATGTGATAGGATATGCAATGCATGAGAATTTCTTCATGGACCTCTTGTAGTAACCTGCCAATCCCATGAATGATCTCACCTCATCCACATTCTTAGGACTTGTCCATTCCATGATGGCCCTTATCTTTTCTGGATCTACAGTTATGCCTTCCTTGGAGACAACATGTCCCAAGTACTATACCTCAGCTTGAAATAAGCTGCACCTGCTAAGTTAGCATGCAACTGATGCTCTCTTAGCAATCTCAACATTGTTTCTAAATGTTCAATATGTTCTTCCTCATTTTTAGAATATACCAGTATGTCATCAATGAATACAATAACAAACTTGTCCAAATGAGGATGCACCACACTATTCATCAAACACATGAATGTAGCTAGAGCATTAGTTAATCCAAATGGAACAACAAAAACTCATAATGCCCATAACTCGTCCTGAATGCAGTCTTGAAGATATCCTCTTCCTTGATGTGTACCTGATGGTATCCCGATCTCAAGTCGATCTTAGAGAACAATTCTTCTCCCTTCAACTTGAGATCGGGATACCATCAGGTACACATCAAGGATACGCCAGGAAATGTTGGACAAAGGATACATCAGACCTGGTGTATCAACTTGGGGCGCCATTTTCCTTTAGCTTTGTCGTTTCTCTTCAAGCCATGTTTTGGCTCAACTTTGTGCTTCGTCTAGTCATAACAATACTTCAACTTTTGGATGGCCTCCTTCAATGATCTAGGCTCATCGAACTCAATCCGGTCTCTGTATGTAGTTGGAAATCCACTTATGAATATCTAAACCTTGGCCTTATCTTCTCTGAGGTAAGGCACATATCTCAACAGCTCCAAAAATTCTAGTATACTCATCATTTGTCATAGAACCCATTTGCAACTCATAAAACTCCTTAGCTCTATCATCATAATACCTCTCAGACAGGTACTTCTTCTTGAAGAGCCTTTCAAACACATGCCAAGTCAAATTATCCTCATGTATTTCCTTCACATTATTCACGTCTTCCCACCAAATATTCGCTTTACTTTTGAGACTGAAAAGTGTTATCATTGCTTTCATGTTTTATGAGTAATCATGCAATCTAAATAATTTCCTCATGCCAAGCAACCAAACCTCCGCATATTTTGATTTCTTCATCTCTCCATCAAAGGTAGGTGGATTTTCCTTATTGAACTCATTCGGAAAGTATCCTCTATCATTCCTTTTGTACGGATGATAATGATGATGATCATGATGTCTATCAGAACCATACCTAGAGTAATACCTGTGTCTATCACCCCTCCTATCCAGAGTGTACAACATCCTACCATATCTGATAGTGTCAAATCTATCTTACCTATGTCTACTATGAGAGTTGCTGCCATATGCCCCATTAGTTCTGTCCTCATGTCCATGGTTGATCCGAAAAGGTCCCTATCACTCCAAATTTGACAAACTCTGAAGTAGTATCGCATTCACCTCTGCTTGTTTCTCTTGTGCCTGCATAATGTTGTCATTTTCTGCTTTACAACTCCTTATCTCTTCTTTCAGGCTTCTCAATGTCTGGCAAGTCAGAAGATTACCCCACATCACGCTGCCCATCTGATGCATAGGGAGATTGTTAAATTGGCAACTAGGGCCAAACTCCATGTGGGTTAGCTTATTTCTGGTAGCTGATATTTTTATTGGATCCCTCTCGTCGAGAGGTGTAGGATTGATCCAAAGATCATCCGATTCTGATAAGTATTTATGGAGATATGAATTTATTTTGTTTATGTAATTATTATCAAGCCGACTAGCACTTATGTAGGCTCTAGAAGCCCAATCGTCGTGTCTATTCACCATCTACGCATTAGTATAAATAAAAGAGTATTCGATCTCATTTGGACATATTCTTGAGTGATCTCCTCCTCTCCACGTCTTGGGTTTTTGGAGGAGTGATACACCAAGAGTGATATGTTGGCCTTATGAAAATGCCCTAGCTGCAGTACAACGCAGTCATGGTAAAACGTTGTTATACACTATCAAGGGTGCCTCAGTCATCAAACCATAGTCTATAGAGGATGTAATGTTCTCGGATCTGTAAAGTCATTTATATGCAGGGCAGAGAGATTAATACACAGGTCATGACACATTCAATTTTCAGGAAACGAACGAACTCGCTGCTGCTGCAACTCAGTTGTCGACTCGGATTGAAAATTATGATGTGATGGTATACCCAGTTCTGTACTGACAATGATAGCGGTTTTGTATCATGCCAAGTAACCCTCTCCCGCTCATGCTCCTCTATTGATTTATTGAATCTCCCTTGTTCATCGTCCTCAATCTTTTTAAGGCTATGGAGTTGACGTTACTATAGGCGATGGATTTGTTGTCTACATATGAATCTGACAATGAAAGTGAACGCGATCATGGTCGTAAGCCATCAACGTCGCCGTCAGCAAAGGGATGCGAGAAGAGGAGAAAAATATGGAGCGAAAGTAATCCGATTGTCTTTTCTACTCCATCTTCAACAAGTATTCCTCCTCCTGCTGCGTGTGGGCGCTATGTCTCAAAGAGAGAGCGAGAGCGAGAGCAAGCAGCGCAAACATCTCATAATATTCCATCCATGCTCAACCCATCACCTGTTCTTGGCAGCATTTCCGATTCAACGTTGCCCTCTCGTATACTAGCACAACTGACCGGTTGTGGAGCTGGTGATGCACAACCTAGCAGGATTCCAAAAGGACTTTCAGTAAGTCTAACGGGTCATACAAAAGTTGTAAATGCTGTACAATGGTCACCGACTCATGGTATACATGGAACGTTGTTAACACGCAGGCCCTAGATCTGGCAACACAATGGAGATAGATATATATACGCAGGAGCTGGCAGCATGGTTTAAGGTAAATCAACATCCCTCATCTACGCAGGTGGATTCTTCGATATATATATACACACAGGTGACTTCATGAATATATATACACAGGTGGATTCATGAATATATACACGCAGGTGACTTCATGAATACATATACACAGGTGGATTCATGGATATATATACACACAGGGGACTTCATGAATATATATACACAGGTGGACTTCATGACTGTATATATGTTGGGCAGTCACGTTGGGCAATCATGGGTATATATTCGCTAAGCAGTGTTGATATGATGCATGGGCAACATGAAACTTGATATGATGCATGGGCAACATGAAGCTTGATTTGATGCATGGGTAGCATGGAGTATGATGATGCATGGGCAGCATGAAGCATGATGAGATCATGGGCAGCATGGGCAACATGAAGCATGATGATGGATAAGATCATGGACATGGTTAACATGATGATAATCATGATTAGTGCAGCATGCAGTGGTGTAGCAAATGGACGAGATGCAGCACGATGATAGGTGAAGGAGTCACCTTGAGAATCAGTTGAAGCAGAATGTCTTCAACTGATCTCATCATGATACGAAATGATCTATGCTAGTTCTAGATAAGTCAAGTATTGACTTCTGTTGTAAATGTACTCTCTCTCTCTCTCCTTCTCTGCTGAACTTTGAAGATAAAAGAAGATTTGACCAAAGGGTTTCCCCACACATTGTGGGGTTTGTCCCTGGCGCGCGCCATATCTTGTGTCCTCTTGTCTTGGCTTGTCTTCTGCGTCTTATATTTATGTTCTATCTGCAGTTTATCGTAATGCCGATGTGATTGCTAACTATGAAAATTTAAATAAATTGCTCTAGCATAGAACATACCTAATCTTAACAGAGATTCTATGTAGTTTACCACCTTGCTAGCCATCTAATCTCTTTCCTGTAAGGCATACTATGTCAGCTAAACCAAATCACCATAAATCAATGTACCTTAGCATAACTCGAGGAGGATACATTTTTTGTAATATCATCAAATTAGTGTGATGCATGTACAACATAACCATAATAACATATAAACATATATCAATAAGTGCATCAACGCATAACCATCATACTAACTAGGGTCCAGTCATCAATGCAAGTCCATATCAACAATGCATGCTATGACCTCATGCATGACAACAAACATTACTCCAGTATACACATTTCCATGCAACTATCCACCTGTATATGCAATGCCTAATCAACTACACATACGCCTAACTGCATGTAGTCAAGCATAAGTGATCAATTCTTGTAATCAACCTACAAGACTGATGCATGTAATGAAATAACCAAGAATGCAACCCAACTTATTGTTGGAAATAATACTGGGGGGGGGGGGGGGGTGAATCAATATTATCAAATCAAGCACTTTTCATTTCCATACTCAGATTCATATACGCTACTTCAGTTAAGGGAACCCGCGTGTACACGCAACTGTGTTTAATGCAACTAGCGTATATCCAGTGAACTTATGATTTAGTTAATTCATTAAATGTTGATCTTTAATTAGTGCATCAGAACTTCATTAATCATATGAATGGTAAACAAAACATATCATCACACACAAGAAGCACACATGAACACCATGATATAAGGTGGAAACCCAATGCGGGTGAAAACCACCTGCTGCAATTCGTCTCTATCTTCTTTTAATAAGAAACTTCCTTTTATAATATTTCTGTACTGGTGCAGTCTTATACCAGTATGCAGGCTTCTACCTGCAGAAGGCTACTACCTTCTCTCGTTCTCCAGCTTCTCTTTGAAGGGAGCTACAACCCTCTTAGCTCTTGTACTAGCTAATGTACTAGTACGTAGGTGCTGACCTACAGAAGGCTACCACCTTCTCTTTCTTCCTCCAGGTACCACATTTCATAAATTTTCAGACTGGATACTCATGGAACACAACATCATAATCTGAAGGCCACGTTTAATCCAATTTTCATACTGGACCCATCAATATCATTGAAGCACACAATCAATCAACACTAGCATCATCAATCTCTGAATCACCCAATACTGAATCACTGAAACCCTGTCAACAAACTGTAGTCAACAGAACACAGAGCAGAACACAGAACTCTGCAACAATGTTCAGATCTAACTATATCATCAAAAATCATGCATCAGAGTGCATACGCTACTTGGAAGAGCCGAACCAGCATGTATACGCAACTTCACCAAAGCGAACCAGCGTATATGTCATCAAATACTTATAACTTTGTTGCACTTCCTGACTTTAGACATACCCAGATCATTACATATACAAGGATAATACATGTGTTAGCAACCAGATCTAGTTCATCAGATCACATAAAGATAAGTCATTATGATTAGATCTCTTCCATCAACACTGAAGCTAAACCCATTCAACCAATCTAAATATGCAGAACACTGACACCAGTAAACAGTCACCAGAACTCAGACTTTTCATCATCAACCAGAACCACCTGTAACTTCAAACATCATAGTTTATATGGTATACGCTATTTAGATGTATCTAACCTGCGTATGTACGCGCTTTTATCAAAGTCAACCATCGTATACTTCTGTAAATATTCATTCATGATTTGCAGTTATTCCAAACTTGAGTTATACCCAAATCATAATATTTACAGAACATTACATGCGTCAGTATACAGATCTAGAATAAGCATGATCAAACCATATAGAGATGATTCATTCCAAGCCATTAGATCCTGATCTATCCTTAGATCTTGTTCTCCATCAATCGCTGAGATTCCTGCTTAGCTCAGATCAAGCAAAGCATCATGAACCCATAACCTGCATACTGGATCTCATACTTCATCAGATATTCAAGATTTTTTGAATACCTTTGCCTAATGATCTTCTTCTCCTTTTATTGTCTTAGGCCTTACTCAATACCATGGTCCAAAACCATTTAGAACCAATACTAGGGACCCAATACCTGGGTTCAACACTTCGGACGCAATACCAAGGACCAAATACCAAAATACCATGGACCAAATACCACGGACCCAAAACTTAGATTTTCGACATGTACGCGCCTTTGCTTGCATGAAAGTGCATGTGTACAATATATGCGCCTTTGTATATAGTGATCATGCGTGTATACACTACTTGGTATATAGCGAACCTGCGTATATACGTGACTTGGTATATAGTGAACCTGCGTGTGTACACGACTTGGTATATAGTGAACCTGCGTATATACTTTTCTTTCTTCATTCTTTGTAGTTTGATCATCAATTCTTTGCTACTGACCTGTTGCACTATGATCTGTCATCTGTGTGAGTTTCCATCAAGGACAACACTTGTATCATAATGCCAACAATCTCCCCCTTTGGACTTGATGGCAAAGCTAACTTGTCATACTGAGAACTGTCATCTTAATGAGTTGTCATTGTTCATTACATCTGCACTGATTCCTTTGAGCTGTTCTGCATCCCATGTATTATGTCACATCTGATATCTCTTTTGTAGATTCATCTAGTTATATATAAATGAGACGAGTGGGTTGCCATCAAGTACAACACATGCATCATAATGCCAACAATCTCCCCCTTTGGACTTGATGGCAACAACCATACCAAGTCACTCTCCCCCTTTGACATCAAGGGCAAAGGGCGAACCAAGATATTCTCTTCCTTGATATATATTCCGCTGTCCATACTCCCCCTGAGTACATGCTAAAATCTCTGATTGAGCTCCCCCTTTGTATATGCCAAGGTGTACCAATCTGTCCATGCTCCCTCTGAGTACATGCTGAAATCTCTGCTCTGCTGAAGTGTGTTGTTCATGCTCCCCTTGACTGTAAGCAAGGTCTGCAAAAAGATGTTCTACAAGAAAGAACATGACTCTATACATCATAAGTGACCTTCCTATCACCAAAGACTCATACATACATCTATCTTCCAACCAAGTGGGGATATATCAATATTGACTTATCCACCCAACCAAGTGGGGATACACTAGATATCAAATGTTTATACATGACTGAAATATTACATCATCCTTCCCATGCATAGTGGGGGTACAAATTACAACATATGACCAAAAGGGATTCATCAAATGACTACAATAGATAGAGACAAACTATTACATCAAGAGTCTTGATATGACCTTTACATGACATTTATAACAGAGACCAAACACCTAAATAAGACCATGATAGTCATTAGCAACTATCATACACATTGTATGATTTTCTCCATAAGCATCTGTCACCAACATCTAGACCAGCAACCGAATCATTCACATTATATCATATGTGAAAAACGCCATAGCCATCTCATCAACATCAAGATCTGAATGATCTTATATATCATCCAAGTATCATCATTTTGGAACATCTGCATCATAACTGTATTATATGTCGACAGCAGCATATGAGTGACTCATCATCAAGTAATGAAATTGTGTATTCAAGCTTTTGTACTTCTCCTTATCCTTATGAAGATCACCATATATGTATCCACAAATCTGATCTGAACACCAACTATGTAACCCCAAGAATCATCTGAGACTTTGTCATGGACTACTCATAACCATAGCAAGATGTATTATTTAGCCATATAAGCATTATCACCAAGGACTACTAACCATAATGCCAACAATGCATTATTAAAGGCATATGCTCCCCCTGAACTTGTGCCATCTTGCTTACTGTCAGATCTGATCATGCATTTATCAGCAAGAAGTATCAAGGCATCTGTTGAGCCTCAAACCTGCACCTTCCTATACACCCTCTCAGCCTTCTTTTTCCACTTACTTCATCCACCCAGCTGTTAAATCATTGCATTATAGTCTAAAAAGAGCTTTTTACATGGTTTTCTGACTATGCTTATGACTGTTGTTTGGTTTAGTTTTTGTTCATGCAGCTGCGGAAACTTGTCAGTTTCCGCAGCCAGCACAGGTTTCCGCAGCCAGCACAGGATTCTGCAGCTATTTTGTTAAAAGTTGTGCTATAGGTGTCCTATGAAGAAACGAGCCACATGGGCAAGCTACAGGTGACGGGTACATGGAACGTGTCCCTTCAAATCAGCCAAATCATCCATGGAAGGTCACGGTCAACAAGGGTCAAAGGCAAAGCCAACCAAGGAATTCAGCGGTGGCACGTCTCTGTTTTGAGCACGTGAACGTTTACGTGGCACAATCCTTAGCCCACGAAGACACCGACACACCTGGAGATCATCCCCGTAACCTGAATCCAACAGCTACCACTCCGAAGATTTAATAGACATGATGACAGTTACGCTAGATCTCGGCTGAGGAGATCTACGTGTCTTTGGCAACACAGTCAATAGCGTAGGATTCAGTTAGTTAGTTTCAGCACTTTTTCATTATAAATAATGCGTTGATGAACGCTGTGGAAGAGCTTTTTGATATGTAATTTCTGAACTGTTGTTGTTATCACCCCACTGTACTTTGCTTTATATATGTTGTTGCTTTAATACATGAGAAGACTACTTTGCTGAGCTCGTTCTTGTGACTGTTCATTGACTGGCTGAGGTGGCAGAGGGCCCCTGCGCACTAAAGCCCTGTATAGTTGTTATTTGATTTCCTTACGTTTCTGTTTTCATAATCATTAGTCTGTACATAACACGTTGTTTTGATGCTTCTTAATTCACTGCTATTTATATTTTCACTTCTGCTTTCTTGTAGCTGTCAGCTGATCAATGTTTTTCTGTAGGTTTTCTTAGGCAGCCCGGGAAAATTTTCATCTTTTTGATAACTATTGGCATATGAGATCATCTTGTCCTTCCTGCTAACTTTCATTTTCTGAAGTTTAATTCCAGCACTGTCCTTTTTCAAGTTGTGATTTGCTTATTTATTTTTCTGTTATTTAGACATCATACTACTCATCAGTTTATGGTTTCTTTCTATAGTCAAGTGACTCTATTAGTAAGAAATCAGAATATTACTTATTGTAGTGTGATTTAGTTATCATATTGCTTAAACTTATTCATGATTGCTTCCCACAAGGTAGATTGAGCTGAAGGGTAAAGGATCAGAAGAGTTAAAGTAGTGTGATTAGTTTCCTTTCTGCAATTTAATTTCTTGCAATTTAGTTATCATATTGCTTAAACTTATTCATGATTGCTTCCCACAAGGTAGATTGAGCTGAAGGGTAAAGGATCAGAAGAGTTGAAGTAGTGTGACTAGTTTCTTTTCTGCAATTTAATTTCTTGCCATTTAGATATCATATTGCTTGACTTGTTCATGATTGCTTCCCACAAGGTAGATTGAGCTGAAGGGTAAAGGATCAGAAGAGTTAAAGTAGTGTGAATTAGTTGCTTTACTTTGAGTTGCTTTAAGTTCAGTTTTTACTTTCTTTTCATTCAGCAGCAAGGATATTGGGCCATTGTCACTAGTTCACTGTTTTTCTTAAGAATTGATTTCATTACAGTTGTTTTAAAGCTTTCTTTTTGAGCACTTTTAAGTTTTGAAAAATCACTGTAGAAATCACCATCACCATCCATCCATATTTCATACTTAACTTTCATTTTCTCCATCACGCATTAGGGAAAGATAAATCCATAAACAACCAAAAAGAACTCAAAAACGGCAAAAGACTAAGGAAATGGTTATCTAGTACATATAGTACACTTCACTTCGTCAGTTTACGAACCCCGGATTGACATTTTAAATAGCAATTTAGAACACACTAAATTGACCAAACAACATCATCATCATTAATTTAGGATCAAAACACTTTTAAACATCTTAAAAGTATCAAGACATTTCGACACATCATCAGAATATTGTAACCATTATCAAACAGAGCAAATAATGGATTGAATCATATCAGACCGTTTTTCCTGAGTCTGTCCCACTGCTTTTCGTCAAACTAACATATATGCGACTGTGAAGTGTCTAACTTGCGTATATACGGGACTTTTCTTCATGAAACTTGTGTATGAGATTTAGAAGACTGAAGTTTCACACTTTCAGTTCCCTCTGAGTCTGTTATGCCTGTACATTGTGCAGTGCCACATTTTCCTGATTGTACTTCCTTCTTCTTCCATATCTTCAAGTGTGATGATGTTTTCTCCTTTCGGTATGGTGCCCGTACTTTGTTCCTGCATTCCTTAGCTATATGTCCAAGCTTGTTACATGCATAACATCTCATATGTTTCATATTCCTTCTGTAGCAATCAACAACTTTGTGACCAAACATATTGCAAGAAAAACAATATCCCTTAAAATACCTGGAACGAGATGAGCTTTCTGTGTGATGGTCTTGAACCATTCTACTTCTGCATCTAGTTGCAACATGTCCAAAATTATGAAATACATAACATTCAACATTATTCGTTTGAGGAATTAATCGACTATTACTTCCATAGTTAGGAATAAAAGAATTTCTTTGAAGAATTTCTTTCCTTGGTTGTTGATGGGATTGACCTCTCATCTCCTTGTTGAGCATTTCAGATTTTGCATTAGAGTCCCTTGTCTTACTTTGTGAACTATATTCTCCTTCTACAGATTCATGAAAACCAAGACCAGTTTTTATAGGAAGAGACCTTTGACTACTAAGAATATCATCCAAGATCTTAGTACTATCTTGAAATCGTAAAAGCTTATCCTTTTCTTCTAATTTATCTTTTAGAATATTTACCTCAACCTGATGATGCTCTTCCTTTTCAAGATACTGCTTCTTCATGATTCCTTCAGTTTTTCTTCCTTCTTTCAAATAATGTCTTAATTCAAGAACTTCGTTTTCTTGGTTTTCAAGAGATTGGAGTAGTTCTTTATTCTGCTTATTAGATTCTTCAAGGTCTTCTTTTAGCGAGAGGATCTTGGCTTCAAGATTTTCATAGTAATTGGATCTATCTCTGAGTTTCTTGATTGTTGTGCTCCTTTCATTGAATTCATTTCTTAATGATGTCACTTCATCCTGCAACTTTTGACATTGATCTTCCTTGTCCTTGAATAACTTCCTTATCTTGTTTCCTTCCTCTAGTTGAGCTTTTAGTTTGGTAGCTTCTTCTTTGAAGGAACATTCCCTTTTGTTCAATAGATCTTGTTGATCTCTAATTTTGTCTGTAAGCCTTTTAAATTCTGCCTCTATTTGATATCTTTCTTGCTCACCCATAAGAGCAAATTCAGTTGTTTTGCTATCACTTTCATCATCTTCAAATGGATAGAGAAATGTATCACCAAAGGATGACAAATTCATACCTGATAGTTCTTTTGCTTGTTCATCTTCATTCTGAAGTGTTTCTTCCACATATTCCCCAATCGATTCTCCCACTGTCATAGTTCCTTTGAGATGTATTCTTCTTCTTAGGTGCTTTCTTCTTAAGCTTCTTTCCCATTGTTCTACGGATCTCCTTCAAGCGATCAAGCTTCTACCAAAGGACCTGCTCTGATACCAATTGTTGGAAATAATACTGGGGGGGGGGGGGGGTGAATCAATATTATCAAATCAAACACTTTTCATTTCCATACTTAGATTCATATACGCTACTTCAGTTAAGGGAACCCACATGTACACGCAACTGTGTCTAATGCAACTAGCGTATATCCAGTAAACTTATGATTCAGTTAATTCATTAAATGTTGATCTTTAATTAGTGCATCCGAACTTCATTAATCATATGAACAGTAAACAAAATAGATCATCACACACAAGAAGCACACATGAACACCATGATATAAGGTGGAAACCCAATGTGGGTGAAAACCACCTGCTGCAATTCGTTTCTATCTTCTTTTAATAAGAAACTTCATTTTACAATATTTATGTACTGGTGCAGTCTTATACCAGTACATAGGCTTCTACCTGTAGAAGGCTACTACCTTCTCTTGTTCTCCAGCTTCTCCTGGAAGGGAGCTACAACCCCCTTAGCTCTTGTACTAGCTGATGTACTAGTACATAGGTGCTGACCTACAGAAGGCTACAACCTTCTCTTTCTTCCTCCAGGTACCACGTTTCATAAATTTTCAGACTGGATACTCATGGAACACAACATCATAATCTGAAGGCCACGTTTCATCCAATTTTCATACTGGACCCATCAATATCATTGAAGCACACAATCAATCAACACTAGCATCATCAATCTCTGAATCACCCAATACTGAATCACTGAAACCCTGTCAACAAATTGCAGTCACCAGAACACAGAGCAGAACACAGAACTCTGCAACAATGTTCAGATCTAACTATATCATCAAAAATCATGCATCAGAGTGCATACGCTACTTGGAAGAGCCGAACCAGCATGTATACGCAACTTCACCAAAGCGAACCAACGTATATGTCATCAAATACTTACTTATAACTTTGCTGCACTTCCTGACTTCAGACATACCCAGATCATTACATATACAAGGATAATACGTGTGTTAGCAACCAGATCTAGTTCATCAAATCACATAAAGATAAGTCATTATGATTAGATCTCTTCCATCAACACTGAAGCTAAACCCATTCAACCAATATAAATATGCAGAATACTGACACCAGTAAACAGTCACCAGAACTCAGACTTTGCATCATCAACCAGAACCACCTGTAACTTCAAACATCATAGTTTATATGGTATACGCTATTTAGATGTATCTAACCTGCGTATGTACGCGCTTTTATCAAAGTCAACTAGCATATACTTCTGTAAATATTCATTCATGATTTGCAGCTATTCCAAACTTGAGTTATACCCAGATCATAATATTTACAGAACATTACATGCGTCAGTATACAGATCTAGAATAAGCATGATCAAACTGTATAGAGATGATTCATTCAAATCCATTAGATCCCGATTTATCCTTAGATCTTGTTCTCCATCAACCACTGAGATTCCTCCTTAGCTTAGATCAAGCAAAGCATCATGAACCCATAACCTGCATATTGGATCTCATAGTTCATCAGATATTCAAGGTTTTTTGAATACCTTTGCCTAATGATCTTCTTCTCCTTTTATAGTCCTAGGCCTTACTCAATACCATGGTCCAAAACCATTTAGAACCAATACTAGGGACCCAATACCTGGGTTCAACACTTCGGACGCAATACCAAGGACCAAATACCAAAATACCATGGACCAAATACCACAGACCCAAAACTTAGATTTCTGACATGTACACGCCTTTCCTTGCATGATAGTGCGTGTGTACAATATATGCGCCTTTTTATATAGTGATCCTGCGTGTATACACTACTTGGTATATAGCGAACCTGCATATATACGCGACTTGGTATATAGTGAACCTGCATGTGTACATGACTTGGTATATAGTGAACCTGCGTATATACTTTTCTTTCTTCATTTTTTGTAGTCTGATCATCAATTCTTTGCTATTGACCTATTGCACTATGATCTGTCATCTGTGTGAATTGCCATCAAGGACAACACTTGTATCATAATGCCAACAATCTCCCCTTTTGGACTTGATGGCAAAGCTAACTTGTCATACTAAGAACTGTCATCTGAATGAGTTGTCATTGTTCATTACATCTGAACTAATTCCTTTGAGTTGTCCTGCATCCCATGTATACTGTCACATCTGATATCTCTTCTGTAGATTCATCTAGTTATATATAAGTGAGTTGTTCTTCTACAAGTGAGTTGCCATCAAGTACAACACATGCATCATAATGCCAACACTTATAAGGATGTAATCAAGATGCATATAATTTTATAACCAGTCATATACTCATGACTATGCATTCCATAAAATTGACATCAAGTTCCTGATGATAACCTTACACTACCATGATCAATATGATGCATTGCAACGAACACATGGAACACAAGTGTAAGAGCCACACATGCAACTGACATGCATGCATGACCAACACATTCACCCAAATCTGTAGCACCAGATATGGCCCAAAGAGAGCATAACCATGCTCTGATACCAATCTGTAACACCCCCACCCGGGTCTACCAAAGTTAACCATGCCAACTGGGGTAAACATGAGGAGAGATGCTACTACAATCATATTCAACCTCCTATGTCACCTTAAGGAAGTGAAATCGACGAAACATCACATACAACCATCCAACATCATCAACAAAACCCTCAGGAGACAAGTCAACCACTCAAACAGCTTGTCCCTGGATCCCATTACTATTTTGCAGGTGTTAGGCCATAGTCACTATCATGCTATAGGCAAGAGAGCAACCAACAACCCAAATTCGCTCTCACAGGCCCGCCTGCCAACGACTGTGGACCATAATTTCCATTTATGTGCCAACAACCCCAAGATTTAAGCCACTTTTCTAGCCCAGAATCCCGGCCTCTACCCAGAACTTGTTGTAACTTTCAATATTCATTAAAAACATAATAACAATGCTGATCAATAAAAAAATCACCCTCAGGACTAGGCTTGAGCATCCCCAACAAGGATTGACATTCTGTCAAACACTTGGCATCCCCAACTAGCACTGACATTCTGTCAAACACTTGGCATCAATGCAACCTACAGGTTTAGGATACAAGACAGAGCATAAATGACTAAAAAAACTTATGGAACATAACCAAAAGGATCACCTCCTTCTCCATTGAACTACTACATCATCAATTAGGTCTTGCATCCATCCATTTAACAGTTACAAGTAAATATATGAAATAACCATGACATAAACCAATCATTCAACCATGTTTATAACCAACATAAAATAATATAAATATTAGGGATATAATAGCCATTAAATCCACATATAAATCAGTGCAAAAGTAAGAGGACTTAGCTTTTATTAATCATAGGCAAATCTGACCAGGTTTGGGACTTCCACATACTACCTGACCATAGACATGGCTGAACAAAATCTCTCTTTCAGCCAATCACCCCCATGCCATATTCCAAGCATGAATGTGGGATCTCATAGAATAACCAATCCAAGAACAACCAAGGGAATCCAGAGGTTAAGCCACCTCCACCCTCACCAAACCGTGATCACACCAAAACCGGTGCTCCGATCACAATCGAATAGAAATTAGAATGCCATCCGAAATCCATCACTATCCTTGAGAAATTTTTCCATATCCTTGTCTCTCAGGATTTACCGCAATCCAAACCTAGATCACTAGGCCCTAAACCGAGACTTCTCCCTTAGGCTTTACTATGTATCCCACCAAAACCAGTCAAGGGATTCCTAGGCCTTTGGGAATGAACCCTGAGAGCACCTTCGCCCCAGATTCTGAAATCCATTCGGCAAACCAAAGCTAAAAAACCTAAATAAACATCCCAACATACCATGGCATTGGGAAAAAGGCTAGACTAGGATGATATCCAATGTCATAGCCCGGAAAAACCATGCCACTGACAGCAAGAGAACCATACACCGACATGAAAAGCCATGCATTTCCAAACCAAATAGGATATGAGACATGCAAAAGGTTACCTGCAAGTATTCCTGCTGAAGCTGCTTGATCCTTCTTTCCTTTCCTTGATCCTTGCTTTCTTTTCCTTTCCTTTGCTTGTTTTCCTTTCCTTCCTCCAAACTAGAGTTCTCCAAGAAAACTATAAGTGACCAAGAGTGTGAGAGAGAGAGAGAATAATGAGAGAGCTCCAAACTTGAACTAACAAAAGGTTGAACTGACAAAAAACCATGAACTAGTCCTCATAAGCCTTTTTATGCATGAGGCCTCTAATTTCTTCATTTTCCATTATTTTCCTTGAATTTCCTCCTCACATGCAACATGTGACCTTTCACCTTACTTTTCTCCTAATTTCCTTTATTTTCATAAATAAATATGTCAAAATGCTTTTTTGCCTTTTAATTCCTTTGCCAATTTTCCTTAGCCAAAACACACATCCAGTGATGCCCACTAGGAAATCTTTGCCCAACATTCAACTTAGAATACGTGTCCCTTAACCATGGTCTTATTTTTCCTTTACTAACTTTTATTACATGAACTTTTCACCAGGACTGTTACATGATCATGTGATGTATCACATCAACATCATTTGTTGTTTTGGTCAATGGTGTTGCATCAAATTTCTTCCATGCTGAGAGAGGGCTTCAACAAGGTTTCCCATTGTCTCCCTTACTTTGCCTTCTAATTATTGAAGGACTCAGTGGACTGATTAACAGATCAATCAGTCGGGGTACCCTGAAGGGGATTCGTATTGGGGATGCAACACCCCTGTCTCACCTCTTGTTCGTCGATGATGTATTGATCTTCCTAGATGGATCTCACATTGATTTGGTTGAACTCAAAGCAATACTGGAAACATTCTGCATTGCTACAAGTATGTCTTTGAATCATCAAAAATCCACCCTTACATGTTGTGATTGTTTGGAACTTGAAATTACATATTCTCATAATATTTTTCCCTTTCAAATCAAGCCCCTTGATGAAGGGATCAAATATCTAGGATTTTAGTTGAAACCTAACGATTATATCAAGGAAGACTAGATGTGGCTAGTGGCCAAAATTGAAAGGAAAATAAAATATTGGTGCCATAAGTGGTTGCCTAGAGCCGGCAGGATGGTGCTCATCAAATTTATATTAGAAGCCACTCCTAATTTTTGGATGTCCCTTTCTTGGATTCCCAAAGGCATATTGAACATCATACAAAGACTCTGTTGTGTTTTTCTTTGGCGAGGGGAAAAGGAAGGGTGTACTTTTTCCTGGGTCAGATGGGACATAATTTCCCATCCCAAAAAATGGGGTGGTTGGGGTTTAAAAGACATTCATTATTTCTCACAAGCTCTAGTTGCCAAGGTCGGTTGTATATTTCTCACGACACACAACCTTTGAACTAATGTGGTGCATCAGGAATACATTCTTCCATTATCTACTGAAGACTGGATCCGACTCCCAAATAAACTGAGAACTAATATATCCACTATCTGGAAAGTTGTTCTAAAATCTTTTCCCATCATTACCTCAGGTTTGGCCTAGCATATTGGATCTGGGAGCCATGTTAAAATCAACATTGATCCATGGTCTAGTTGTGGCAACTATCATATTCTCTCACTAGATCTGGTCGCATTCCTATCCTCTCATAGAATCAAATATTTGAATCAGATTGGGGATCCGGTGCAATCCGATATGTGGGGTCAATGTTGACTATCTGCTACTGACCTTCAAATTCCTGAGCAAGGGCACAATGCTTGGGGAGAGTACACCAAGGCGATGTCTTTGTTACACATATGATTAGTTGATCGTGATGATGAACTATTGTGGGTACTCTCAAAACATGGATCATACTCTCCCAAAGATGGTTATCTCTTTACCATTGCCTTAAGAAAACATGATTCTCTTTCTTGGTGGTGGAGGCACCTCTAGAAGATGAAAGGACCTGCAAAGTCCAGGATGCTATTATGGTGTATTCTGGAAAATAAATTGTCCATTGGAGACAACCTGAAAAAATGATCCTTTTGTGGTCCCTCATGGTGCACATTATGTAGAGAATCTTAGGAATATGTCGAGCACATATTCTTATCATGTCACGTATCTTGTCAGGTCTGAAATTTTATTTACTAGGGGTTGTCCATATCCATAAAATGACAGGGAGAAAATCTAATACAAGCATGGGAAAATTGGTGGAACGAGTCAACAACAAATAAGTTAAGGACGATCCCACTACTCACATGTTGCGGCCTTTGGATCGTGCGGAATAGGATGATCTTCCATGATTCTACTTTTTCTCCAGAATGTACAACATATCAAATCTCTGTGATTTATAATCTTCTCTCGAATGATGAAAATCCTTACGCTCCTCGAATTGTCACCATGGAATCTATTGATCATACCATCCCATGGGCACATTTTCATGGCTCTTTGCGGCAAGGCCGATGCGGTGGGGGAGTTGTCTTACATCTAAATGACACACATTAGTTTAATCTGAAAGTCGGTCTAGGGCAAGGCAAAAACAACTTTGTAGAGTTACTCAGTCTAAAAATTATTCTTATTTTCGCTCTTGAGAAATAGACATCTTCAGGTTTTTGGTGATTCAAAGGTGGTGGTTGACTGGTTCACAATGAAATCCACATGCCACACAAACACACCCAAAAGTATATTGGATGAAGATAAGTTTCTCAGGTCTCACTTTGACGCCATTTCATGTCATCATATTTACAGGGAGCATAACCATATTTCATATTAGCTATCCAAAGAGGGTGCGCAATAGGAATTTGGTGTTTGGCATGTGATAGAGCTGGATGGCTCAAAACACTACCAATATTATCATTGACCTTTTTCTTAGGCTCAACCGGTCTCCACTGACATACATGAATAATCACGATTTTTTTCTCATTTGGCTCTTAATGGATATATTCACAGTGATGGTTTTATCCTATTTTGATATTGGCTCATGCACAGTACTTTGGCACTTTTATAGCTTCTTCAACTTTTTTGGTTTTTATACATGGAACTCTTCTATTGTAATGACATGGATGTATTTATATGTATAAAACAGTTAAGGTGATTTTGGACAGTAGTTGCCAATATGTGATGTCAAATCAGGATAGTTTTTGACATGATGACTATGAACTATGCAACATGTAATTTTCATAATTTTTAATAATGAAAATTACGATTTTTCCTAGGGGGGAAATGGTTTTGATTAAATTTGTTGATTTATAAAAAAGTAACGGCCTTCAAAGGACTTCACTTTTATCAAGCATTTCTCCTATGTGATCAAGGCCTTCGAATTTTCATAAAAATCAATGACCTTAATCATATTGGATCAAAACCCTTTACATTTATCTAGATATGGCTTTGGTTATATTTGATCAAGTTGTTGGTTTTTATGAAAAATCAACAACCTTGATCATAATGGGCCAAATCCATTCACATTTCTGGATAGATGGGTTTGGTTTGATGTTTATCAAGATCATTGATTTTTCAATAAAACCAACATCCTCTCACATTGGATCAAAGCCATTCACATTTCTCGAGATATGGCTTTGGTGTGATGTGATCAAGGTCTTTGATTTTTTCATTAAGACGAATGGATTTGATCACATCAGAGTATTATCTCTCCATAAATGTAAATGGATTTGATATGATGTGAAAGATTGTTGGTTTTAATGAAAATTCAAGGATCTTGATCACATTGGACCAAAGCCATGTTTTTAGGAAATGTGAAGGGATTTGATTTGATGTGATCAAGACCATTGGTTTTAATGAAAAAAATCAACTACCTTAACTACATCAGGCAAATCCATCTTTGAAGAAATGTGAAGAACTTTAATCCGATGTGATCAAAGCCATTAATTTTTATCAACAACTTTGATAAAAACCATTAAAATATAAATATAAATATTTTTTTGATATAAATATATACATCTATTTTTTCAAATAAACATTTAGTAATTTATATTAGAAAGGAAATTTGGATTATGGGTCATAACCCTTACATGTTTCTTCATGTTCCAAAATTGTGTTGCATTCAGAGGTCCAAAATATAGAAAATATGTTCTTATGACAATTTTTACCAACTATTCTAAATAAGTGCATATTATATACTCAACAAAAAAATCCTAATAGAAATATATATATATATATATATATATATCAAAGGGTTAAGAAACTATTATAATATCTATTAGAGGAATGTCTTGGTTCATCAACTTCTCCATGCAGCATAAGTCCCCATCGTTATCTCGTCGTTCCTACCTCTCAAGCACTTCTAGCTTTTTTCTTCACAGGTTGGTCACTCGTCCTAACCACTTCCATAGTGAACTAAACATTGTTGCTAGATTTTCCCTCGAGCTCAGCCACCCTAATATTCAAGTTTATTAATTCAATCGATATTTCAAGTTGACATTGTCCATTTTACTATGCAATAATTCATGTTTAGTATCCATGAGTAATTGATATGTCTTCCACTCCTCCTCCTCTGCTGAGCTCCTCTGTTTGAGGGTGTAATAACCCTTCAACATATTCAAGCTATCTTGCCAACAATATACTTGTTTTAACATGCTTGTGCTCCTGAAATTGATCCCAAAATTTTTCCATAGTAGAACTATGGTGCTCCATGCTTCAAACGTCAAAAGCTAATAACCGCCTTTGTTAACAATTGTGAAGACTTAACAACAATGCAGAGTGGGAATAACGAGAAACATAGAGCCATATATAACCTTGTCTTCCTTTAAACCACCACCATGGATCATTGAATTGTGGAACTTCCAAATCCATGCTTGAATCACTATGGTTTCCTTGAAATGTAAATCAAATGATATGGAGGAAGAGAAGTATTAATGCCTTATTGTTATGAACTGAATGTGTTAGCAGGGTTGAGCCTCCCCTCGCTTGTGTAAACTCCTTCTAGTCTTCATTAGGGGAATTTTGAGGTCTAAAATGGGCCTCCCAAGGAAATTATAAAATAACAGTGGAAATAATGAAATAAGATTAGATTACATCATCAAATTTTAGAGGGAAAAAAGAAAAAACTACTTTTTCAACTCATATTTTCAACTTATCTCTCTATGGGTCTACTCAAATTTCAAGCAAGAATACTTGTTGGATGCATAATTTGATTCCTCATCCAAGGAGTACCCATGTTGTATACTTTCGATGGACCCTGCTACACTAAAAATGAGAAATACATGAAAAAGTGTGATTGCAATCACGTTTTTTCATGCATTTCTCATTTTTAGCGTAGTAGGGCCCATCGAAAGTATGAAATATGGTTACTCTGTGGATGATGAATTAAATTTTGCATCCAATGAGTACTCTTGCTCAAAATTTGAGTAAAACCTTAGGGAGATAAGTTGAAAATACACATTGAAAAAATAGTTTATTATTTTACTATTTTTTAATCTTTTTACTATTAACCCTAAAAATGGTGAATCATTCCCCATGGTTGACATCATCATTTTGAATGTTATTGGTTCTTATAAATTTTATTTTGATTGTACATTTTTCTTAGGAGGCCCATTTTAGACCTCAAAAGTTCTCTAGTGGAAGTACTAAATCCATATGCCACTTGTGCACATAATTAGCATCCTCTGATCACGAGATGTTATGATGATTTAGATAGGGGTTCATCACCTTTGATCTGTGTGGTTGTAAATTAATATAGGTCGCCATTCTTTTCGTGCTAGCACCAAATTATGAGTCAAGATTCAAATGCTTGATGGGAGGAATATTTGGGTTGGATCCTCCTTGAGAGCTCATTCATTTTTTTTCGTGCAGGAAGCCTTTATAATCATTATTATGGTCATAATGTTCCTTTTTAGAGTTCATGGAATGGGTGAGTTAAGAATCAAACTTTGCTCTAACTCGAAATTCCCCTGCTCTTTTGTTGTTCCTATATTGGCCAATAAATTTTCCTTTGTATTCAATTGTATATACACATGAAAAAATTCAATTTTCTCAAATTGCATTGATTGCAAACTATCCTTTGAACGATAGAAGGAACAACTGAGCTTTATGATCCTTTGACTTTCCACACTTGACAAATTACAATCATTAAATCTCTAAACATTAATATTTTGGTTATTTTATTTGCTATTACTGATTTCTATCCCTATTAAAGCGCTAGATATTCACCTTCGTTATTGGATGTGACACCCAATCCCTAAGCATATTGAGTCTCTATTATTTCATCGGGGAGAAGGATAACCCCTCCCTCTATTGCGACCCCTAATATAATATTATTTATCTAAGCATCAATTTTGATAATTGTTAAACTCATTTTAAAATTAATAATATGCTATAATTAAATAATTTATATCACGTATCTTATTTGTGTTGATGATGTTCTTATCTTAGGGGAGGTGTATGCCTATGAATGGAATATTATCAATCAGGTTATTACTTCTTTCAGTGATGTGTTTGGTCTCTATATCAAAAAGTCTAAATCTATCGCAGAGACACGGGATGAGGAATCGGTTAGGGAGATTGCTAAGATATTTTCTATCTCGGTTACTACTATGAACAAGGGCTTCAAGTACCTTGGTTTTTTTTTAAACCAAATAATTATGGTATAAAACACTGGGAATGGTTGATCGATAAATTTGAGAAGCGATTATCTTTTTGAGAGGGTTTTCGGCAGAAATCACATCATAATTTGTTTGTCGATGCGTTTCGAACTAACCAGTGTGGTTCATCGTCAGGACAAGTTGAAGAACTAGATCATAGCTGCAGTATAACCTACTCTCTCTATTTATACTACAGCTATGATCTGGTTCTTCAACTTGTCCTGATGATGAACCAAACTGGTTGGTTCGAAATGCGTCAACAAACGAATTATGATGTGATTTCCGTCGAAAACCCTCTCAAAAATATTGATATGGACCACAAAATCCTAAATTCAACAAAATAAATTATCTATTTGGTCACATAAATGGCTCACTATGGGAGACATATTTATCATAGTCCAACTGGATTTACAAAGTATATATGTCTACTGGATGCAGCTATATATGGTACCAAATAATATCATTAGTTGAATAAACACAATTATTTCTAGATTTATCTCGGTAGGTACCCTGGATGCCAAAAAGTTTCATCTTCTGCAGCTAGAGGAGTTATTAAAGTAGAAGGAGGACGAGGGTTGGGGGATTAAAAGCACAAAATATTTTGGTTGGGATTTACTGGTAAAGAGTCTGAGGTGAGACTTATTTGGTAATGGAATATGAGAGACAATAATTAAAGAAAAGTATCTCAAAAGCCAAACATTCTTGGAGTGGATAAAATAAGGGGCGTGGGTTCCAAAATTGATTTCATATATATGGAACAATTTGATGAAAATAAAGCACTGACTGATTGGGAACATGAGATAGGAAACAGATCATGGCACAAAGGTGGAGATTGGCTTGGATTCAATGAAAATATTTTTAGGGAAACACTCATTTTTGGTTGCACTTATCAAGTATTTACACAATATGGGGACATATATATATATATATATATATATATATATATATATATATATATATATATATATATATATATATATATTCCACAAGATCCTATCACAATGTCTTCATCTTGGATACATGGCTTGGATTTAGATTAATTGGTTGCCTGACAGAGACTTGGGAAAAGTATATTCAAAACTTATCATTGGTGACTATAACTATGACAGAGCTTGATGATATTTTATCATGGGATAGATTTTCTTTAGATGGAGAGATCCCAGTTAACGAGGGATATCATTATATCTCACCAACACAACAGTCAAATGGGGATCATTGTTGGTTTTAGAAAATATGGAAGTGGAACTTTCCTCTCGAGATCAAATTTTTCGAATGGTTGACTTGGCAGAACATAATTCTTACATGGGACAATTTATGTAAGAGAGGACATAATGGACCTCAGAGATGTGCCATGTGTAATGAGAAACATGAGGGTGTCAAACAACTATTCCTTGAATGTCCTTTTGCATATTCTACTTGGTATGGTGTTCTAAACATTCTTCATATTTTTTCCAATTGGAATCACTCTTTTGTGGAGGTTTGCTTATTAGAATGGTTCATGAACTATAGAGTATTGCATATTATTGCTTTTTACATATTTTGGGGCATATGGAAGTGTCAAAATGCAATGATTTTTGAGGGATCTACTACAAACATCAATAGGACATGTATGAAGATTGTGGCCTATTTTAATGAAATTGGGCTGAACTTGGAGAAGGGAAATATGAGACATATTAAATATGTGGATATTTGACATAGATATCCTGTAGGTTTATTTGATGGGGTAAATCATAATAATTCATGTGGACATGGGGCATTTATAGTCATTATACCAGGTACATATTATCATTTCTTTTGGAATGGTGGGACAAGATCAAATCATAATGTTGATATCATGGCACTTTGGGGGGTTATTTACTGTGCAAAATGGTTGTCCATTGATCATATAGATGACTATGGAGACTCTAAAGTGGTCATCGATTGAGTGCCGAGGAGAACAAATTTTGTGCTACCCATGCTTATAAAATTGATGAAATGTATTAAAATGTCGATTGATGTTTTTGAGGGTCTAACTTTTGAACATATTTACAAGGAGAAAAATATTGTTGCAGATGCCTTAACCAAACAAGGTTGCAACATAATTCGAGTGATCTGTTTCTCTGATTTTTGCAATGACGCTCTCCATAGAGTAGGGAATGTTCCAATTATATAGAATCTTTTTGTAAAGATGATTAAACATCATTTTTTGAAACTATGTAGACTTATGCTTTTGGATATATAGGCACATCTCTGAATAGGATGTGTGTTAGACATGTTCGGGGGGGTTGAACTTCCCACCACTTGGATACACAAGGGCTTGCTAACATACATTTTTCCAATTGTGTTAACACTCATGGACGAATAGGATATGTGTTTTATTTTTGTGGAGCACAGAAAAAATGTTAGCAGATTTAAGACATATGAGGTTTATCTCGACAATTATTGTAAATGTAAACAACTTTTTAATAGAAATTTTGTTATTTTTTTCTCTTTAAAAAATAATTAAATAATATAAAAACAAATGTCTAGTGGATCTATATAAATTGTCCATCATCAAAAGTAACCAAATTTTTTCCACTTATTAACCTTATTTGTTAAAATATCAATTTTTTTCCATCTATTAACATTTTTACGCCAAAGGCGTTTTTCATTATGGGATTTCGATGTGCAAACACTGTTCATTACAACAAATTAGAATCCCTCGTTTTCGTCCTCCTTCATTGAGTAAGAAACTTATGCGTGGAAGGCGTTTTGCATCATCTTGCTTGACTGTAGAGGGATTGCGTAACTGTCGTAGATGAGTGATAAGGTGTTTACTTTCCAAACAGTCAACTCTAGGCTCGGGGAGGACGTTGTAGTCTCTAAGGAGGCCTATGCATATTATATATGGAGGTTGAAAGCTTTTTTTCATAACCACGAGTGTTGAGGCCTATAATGGGGTTGGAGAGGGAAAATAAGTAACAAAGGAAAGTATGCACAATTTTGATCTTGCAGCAGATGTGGCAGAGTGAGGATGTGAGAGGCAGAAGGAGAAACTCAAATGCTTCTGTCAAGAAGCTCAAGAGTGTTCAGGCTTTCGGTAGGGGAAAGAGGTATTCAGCAAGTTTGGAGAGAGGAGTATGCACAATGTTGATCTTTCAGATGTGGTGGAGCCAAGATGTGAGACGCGGAGGGAGAAGCCCAATCCTAGGCTGGGATATCATCCAAAGCGTCCTGGGATGACCAATCCTCCCAACCCCATACATGGATAGGAAGTTTCCGCGAGATTTCCTACCTAAATTTCATTTGTTGCAGGAGAAATGATCAAAGGGTGGATTCCAGGTTGGGCAGACACCTTTGAGAGCTTGATCCCTCGCATTGATTCCACACAATATAAAGTGAATTTGTGGTCATGCAGTTGTAGTTGGTCTCGGTTTTCTTTACTTTCTCTCTTGGCACAAATACACATTATTATGGTTGGACATTCCTTCATAGTGGAGAAAAATACAAAGCTATTGAGCATAGTTTTGTTGTCGTTCATGCCAAGTTTGCATATAACTAACACTTTTGCTCATGCAGTCACTTTGTCAAAGGCCTTGAGTTGATGTTTCTATTGATTATGTACAATGTCTATGGCTAATCATCTCGTAATACTCTCGCCTATCTCTTAATCACTTTTTCCATGTGGTTTATGGTTGAGACGTAGCTATTTGCAACTTTCTTGTATAATCCTTCTAGATTTGAGTGGCACAAAAATGTAGATGACCAGACAAATTGGAACAAGAGGATCAAAAGTCGTGGATGTATTGGTGTGCCACAGGAAAAGAGTTAAGAATCTTGGTGGGATGAAGAACATGAGCATTTCAAGTATTCAGGCTTACGGGGACAGATTTGCGAAATTTTGCTATCACTTAGATTTTTCCTTTACCAATATGGAATTATTTATCACTAAAACATTACACATGGCAACAAAAGTGTTCTAGTATATGGACTATCTTGGGTTGTCATTACAATTGTTTTAGGGGTATTTAAGACTGTAGTGATGGGGAGACAAAGGTTCAGTGCATATTATCAGCTCATTTTCCGGATTCTAAAGGGGATTTTATTCAATGGTTTCATTTTTGTTCTCATTATTCTCATAGTTTTCTGCAGTTTAATTGTAGTAGACTTGTTTGCATGTTTCCTTGCATTCATGCCTCCTGCACGGGCCTTGTTGCAGATTTCACAAACTTGCAGGCCTCTTTTGCTTGATTATTACCTTCCATATTCCCCACTACTCCTTTCGACGTTCCTTTGCACCTCTTGGTGCAATTGCTAGTTTATTAAAAACAATCAACATGAGCACCAAAATTGTGCATGCCATTGCGGTCAAATTTGACGGGGGTTAGATTGGAAATTCCTACCCTGATGGGATAGGTTGGACCCACATTTCCCTCATTTACATATTATTTTATGTGTGTTTTGGTCCTCAGTTCAAAACATCAATCTAGAGATTTATAAAACCGGGCCCATTAAACCTTTGTTAACGAGAAAAGTTTAAAGGCAAAAAAAAAAATTAGTATGGAGAGAGGGGAGTCCAATGCAAAAAAAACACTGGTTTTGATGGAAAACGAGCAACTAGGAATCTCGGAGGTAGGGAAAGTCATATGAAGCAGTTGGGAAACAACAAACAAATACCAAATGCAAATACAAGGTTTCATTTTAAGGGGGTTGTCAGAGGAGGGTTGGTGCACACCCTGGAACCACACTTTCTGAATCTCAAGAGGAGATAGGGAGCCCTACCCCAACACTCTTACTAAGAATGTAAGTGGGACTTGGAGCCCCCTTTTTCCTGGGGTGCATCAAGCCAATGTATTTGACACAAAGGAAAAGTTGATTTTTGTGAATGAGAAGCAGTACGAGGGGATGTTAAGGGGCAGACAGGCCAAAAAGAGGAGACGATCACAAAGAAAAAAACTTACTTGGATACTACCAAAATCAACTAAAATTAATGCAAGTGTTACGACCAAGTTACAATCATTAATAGAAGAACAGGAAGGTATGAGGGTGGTCAATAGTAAAAACAAGGCAGTCTTATCAACACGAGGGGTCTAGTCCAATGCAGGGTAAAATCAAAGTTACACCAGCAAATAGAGAAGAAAAAAACATGGACACATACAACCACTCCGTTGTTATGGTCATATGAGCTCTATGTATGAGAACTCATGAGCATGAAGAAATGAATTGAATTCATTGAGCTAAAAGGAAAATTGAATGATCTTAAGTTAGCAGAAATTCTGAAGGACCAATCAGAAGCTTGAAAAGGAAAACAAGATCCTCAAAGAGCAGGTAATAAGCTTACAAAGCAATATGGAAAGAGGGTAGCAAGAATTGGTCACATTGAAACGAGATTTAATGCAAGCGAAAGTGGTAGAGGAAAAAGAACAGGGACATGGACAACTAAAAAATAAATCATGGAAGAGCCTCAGTCAATAATTGTAAATAAGGAAATGAAAGGAAAAAAAAGACAACAAATAGAAGAGGCTAAACCTTCGGCTCAAATAGTAAAAGAACCATTGGTTGAGCAAAAAGAAACCATAGAGAGACAAATCAAGAGACAAATAAGAGAAGAAAAAGATAGACAAGACAAGGCCACAAATTTCATCATCAAAGGTTTGAAGGATTATGGAGAGAAAGAGAGAACAAATATTTTAACAAGGGATTTTCTCAAGGACGAATTGAAATGGATAGGTTATATTCAACAAGCAAATAGGATAGGTAGGAAATCAGAAAGCGGAAGGAATATACATGTGAGAGTTACTTTAAGAAGCACAAAAGACAAAATAGCTATCCTAAAAAATAGGGGGCTACTTAGAGGCACTCGCATTAATCTAGATGATGACTTGAAATGGGACCAATAAGAAGATTGAAGGAAGGAATGGGAGAAGGTGATATCAAAAAGAGAAGTAGGAAAGTGGGCATGGCTGAAAAATGGGGAATCCCAAATCAACGAGCGTTTAACAAATCACAAATTGGGATTCGAGACCCCCCGGGAGTCTTTAAGCATGGTAAGTTGGAACTGTAGAGGTTTTCCATGGAGGAGAGGACTAGGATTGGGGCCCATAGCAGAAGGGAAAGACATCATTATCCTTTCAGAAACCCATGAGCTTGAGGGCTGCAAGGTTCAAGATTATGAAGGTTTCAATAAAGTTTCAGTGTGGAATGAAGGAACAGGAACAGGTAAAGGGCACGGAGGGATCACAATTCTAATAAGAAAGTCACGGGGCAGAATAGTAAAAGTGAAAAAAGAAGATCCAAATAAACAATTTATACGGTTGAGTATAACTAGCAGCAAAGTAACAGTCAGGTTGGTTGCATGTTACTTTTCCCCAAAAAATCCAAAGTTTTACAAGAAGGCAAATTTAGATAACGAAGACCCTTTTGGTGCTTTGAAAAGAGATACCTTTGCCTTCAGGATGTTAGCAGATATAGTGTTAATTGGGGACTTTAATGCTAGGACAAAAAACAATCAGTCTATTCAATTGGGAAGTGATGAGAATATGGTCAACAACCTTCTTTGGTTAGAGGAGATTGAGGATCACGCATGGACAAGAACCTCTCAGGATGGGAATGGGAGCGTGTCCCACTTTGGCATTGAGTTGTTAGGCTTATGTAGCCTCTACGACATGGTTATTTTTAATGGCATGAAAGCTTGGCCAAGATCCGGTGACATCACATGTAAAAATTACAATGGTCAAAGTGTAGTGGACTATGTGACATGCTCCCAGAGCTTGATTTGTAATTTATCGGATTTCAGGATTGGGGCTTGTCCTATTGAAATGAACTCAGACCATTCAACTCTCTTTATTAAGTTGGGTATGCACACAAGTGAGCTACAGAAAGTGTAGACCCAATAATCTCAAAAGAAAGCACATGCAAGTGGAAGAATCTTCATGAACAAGGAAAATCAAGAGATCTTTGTTGTGGCTTTGGAACAACACTCTCAAGTGACAAAAAACAACACAGAGGTCAAAGAAAATAGTGCAGGAATAGAGGACATTTGCAGTAGTATGTTGATCCCTTTAAACCACAAAGACTTAGAGGTGTGCAAAAGATCTCAACTTGAGAAGGAGGCCTCAAACACTTCTCCAACTAATCCTTGGTATGATGAAGAATGCAAGGGTGCTAAAAGGTCGCTTAAAAAGGAGACAAATAGTGAAACCTTAAAGAAGTATAAAAATATGATTAAAACTAAAAAAGAAAGTTACGTGGCTACGAGAAGGAATAAATTAATTTCTTTGGGAAAGTACAACCCCAAAGGTTTTTGGCGGGAGCTATAACAAAAGACAAGGAAAACAAACAAAAATATATCAATTGTGCAGTGGTTAGATTATGTAAATCTCCTTTATGAGAGAGATCAAGATAAAAGTGCTCCCCCCATAATCAACTCTACAACAAATTTATTCTCAGTGGAGGAGCTCAAGTGAGGTACAAAAAATTTAGCAAGTGGTAAGGCTCAAGACATTGATGGTTTGCAAGATTTTTTTTTAAAGTGGGGTGTTGAGACCTTAGCTCCAATCATTAAAAGGATATTCAATATGGTTAAGCAAGGCAATTTTCCAGTGGAATGGATTACGAGTGTGGCTATCCCTTTGTACAAAAGTGAAGACATCAATAATCTCACTAATTACCACACTATTATGGTCAACCCTCTTCTTGGAAAATTGTTTGGGAGCATGTTGGAGCGTAGAATCAACAACTGGGCAGAAAAAGAGGGTAAAAGAGCTAAAGGGCAAGCTGGTTTTAGGCCAAGGCACTCTACCATTGATCATTGCATCACTCTTAGGCACTTCATCGAAAAAATTTGGGACGTCTAGAGCGAGGAGGCCTTTTGCTGCTTCGTTGACTTCAAGAAAGATTTTGACACTGTCCCTAGAGATAAGCTTTGGAGAAGAATGGAAGAGCTCAAAATTCCAAGGGAGTATAGAGCAGTTGTGCATAAACTTTACGAGAAAGTTAGCGCAAAAATCAGAACTAAGGAAGGCTTTTCTGAATGCTTTGGTAGTGACATAGGAGTTAAGCAGGGTGCCCTCTTCCCCCGCGTTTTTCGATTTATATATTGATAAGTTGGAAGAATGGGTGAACAATGCTAGTGGAGAGGGTGTTCAATTGGCAGGATATGTGGTGAAGTTGCTTTGGTATGCAAAAGATCTTATTCTACTTGAAGAATCTGCTCATGGTTTGAAAGAGCATTTGAAGGCTCTAGAGCTCTTTTGTCAAGAGGTGGGGATGCAAGTAAACACTAGCAAAACTAAAGTCACGATATTCTCTTTGAAGCGGAAAAAACAAGAAGTTAGGTTTATTTTTGAGGAAAATCCTTGGAGTTAGTGGAAGAGTGCAAGTACGTAGGAATTGTTTTTCACAACAGGCTTCGTTGGAAGACATGCATAAATGAAAGGATTCAAGGGGGATGAAGAGCTTCTTATCTTCTTCAAAATAGATGCATGAAAGCAAAATTATGGGATTGGAAAACCAAGAAACTCTTTTTGGATTGTTAGTTACTTTGGTTGTGCTCTATGGGTGTGAAGTTTGGGGGAGAAACATGTCAGACAACAAATGGAGAGAGGTAGAAATAATTCAAAAACACTTAATCACTAGTAACCTTAAAGTCAAATCAACTGTCCCATATGAGATCTTGCTAGTAGACACTGGTTTGTTTCCAATGGAAGCTTTAGCAATCATTCATTTGTTAACGTATTTAAGAAAGGTGAATGTCATGGATGAACATCGGTGGCCCAAGTTGATTGTGGGAGAAGAGCTAAAGCATAGGAAGAAAACTTGGAGGAAGCGTACTGACAAGTGGATGTGAAAATGGGGAACCAATTGGTGGGATTGTCCTAACTCTAAAGTAGAAATAAAAAATTGGGTACTTGAAAAATTCAGGACTACCATGTGGAAAAAACAGGTTGGCCATTAAAAAATAATATATGTCAATAATTTCAACCTAACATGGTTGCATAATGAAAAGGCCTATTTGAGTGTCGCAATCAAGGGAAAGACTAAGATTTTAATAGCACAACTCCCATCATTCTAGATGCGAAATAGGTAGATGGGTAGTTCCCAAGGAAGAGTGGGAAGAAAGAACTTGTCTCTTTTGTAAAGCGGAAGTAGTTGAAACCAAATAACATTTTATCATGTGGTATCCTACCTATAAGAATATTCGTAGTATGTTCAAAAGGACCTAAAAATGGACACTCTATATACGCTATTTGTGAAAAAAAGTTTCGCAAAACAACAAACTTTTTTATCATAATTCAGGCCAAAAATTTTGTTAGAGAGAAAAACTTGATTATATTATATTTTGTTGATTAGATATCTGAGTTCGTAAGATTGTTTGTGTCTCGTGAACTTCACTAAAAACTTCAGTTGAATTCAATGCATTGACCACCGTCCAAAGACTGTACGCATACCTATACTAGTCTACCTTACAATGTGACAACAGTGACAAGGATGCATTTAAATAACACTGTCACTTTCGATGCAACGGCCCACAGAGCATTAATGCTCTGCACTTTCGAGATAAAGTGGCCGACCACGTGCATATAAGTGTGCACACTGCACATTGAGCTGCAAAATTCCATTCATTTTCCTTTCCTCTTTGACTTATGAATGACACTCATTGATACTGTAACGACACACCGGGCTCGAAAGTCCATTAGTCGAATCAAATGGAGGGCCGAGGGAAATGATCATCTCCGTGACGCAAGCACCTATGCGGAAACCGTGATGAACAAATTTTACAAAGTTTCCCTCTGCTTCTTCCAGGAACCTTCACAAAAGCGAAAATTGAATTCTCTTTGTCTTTTTCAGAAAAGAAAAAGGTCGCAATCTTCCTGTTTCTTCCTGTTTAGGTCTCCTTATGCATTCCGTTAACCAAAAACAGGGCTCGGGGCCATGCTTACAGTTCAAGGAAAGAATCCCTTTCTGGTAATAAAATAATTCTCTTTTTTTATAGTTTAAGTGACTAAGGAATGGAATTTTACAGATGAAGCCGAGTGGACGGAGGACAGCAGAGCCCTAAAGATCTGTGTAGGGTTTAGTCATTCTTAAAGCTTTACTCTTAGAATTGTACCTGCAACCTCTACATCACAGGTAGGGGGAAGTCAGAAGAGAAAATGCGACATTAGTTTTTATTTCAGCATATGGTAAAGCAAGCTGTTTATTTTCATTGAAGGCGGTTTACATTTGTGTTATGTTGACTGGTGTCATCTTCCAGCGCCTGCAAAATATCATCATGAGCTCCGGCGATTCTAGAAACCCGCGGCGATGGTCCCCGAGACGATCTCCTTCGTGGGAGAATTATGAGCGATTTGACGACGGTGAGGACCAAGACGAAGCGCAGGGCGATGTTTTCGAAATCACGCCCAAGAAAACCCCACGGGAGAGCCTCAGAAAATGGAGGGTAAGTCTGCACATATTTTACTTTCTTGATTTAAGTATGCATGTACTGTGAGGCAGACTGAGTCTGCACATATTTTACTTTCTTGATTTAAATATGCATGTACTGTGAGGCAGACTGATTTTGCCATCAGGACTGAACTGTTTTAAAATTCACTGTAAATTGGGAAGCATAACGTTCTTAGATGAAATATTGATTGTGTTTTTACCAATTTTTGTCAAAACGATTGAACGCTTCCGGAATTGAATTGCACACCAAAAGCCCAAAAGCCGAGGGACAGTTTAGCGAAGGGAGATACCAAGGACGTATATTTCCAAGAACGTATAGAAATGTTTATTCATACGTTAAAAACTCTTTTAAATGCGGTTTTATGAAAAGAGGAGGCGGTTTTGGTTTATACTTTTAAAATTACTTATTCATATAATGTGAAATTTACTAAGTTGTATTCTAATAGATAAAATTTTAGGAATCAATGTGGGCTTGTATTTATTTCAAATTTATTTAAAAAAATTAGATATGAATTGTCTAAATCTTTCCAGATTTGTTTTTAAGGAAAAATAATCTAATTTAATATTTATTTTAAAATAAAAATAAGCTATTTCAATATATATGATTTCATTTTTAAGATTATTTTTTAACAAAATTTATGTAAATAATAGATATTTATTATTTTAATTAATTAGAAATGTTTTTAATTATATATGTGTCACGTGTATATGGTAACATTAAAATTATAATACGAAAATTATAATTTCTTTAATGTGACTTATTTTAAATTTAATTTTGTTTTCATTTGGGCGATATAGTTTGTGTGTTGTTATATGAGTTAAGGATTATGATAATGATTAAGTTTATTTATTGAGATTAAAATTGTTTTATAAGAAAGGTAAGAGATTATTTAGATTTCTTTAAAATATTATTTTTGAGTTAAAAAAATATTAGGACTTAGGAGATTAGGAAAGTTGGTATTGTGACAAATATTTTAAAGTTGTGATCTAATTTGAGTATAAATAACGAATTCTAGGATAAAGTGTTTTTCATCTTCAACCCTTGTAATATCACAAAAATGACAAATTCTCACACACTCCTCACATCCATTGTGTTTTGAAAATTGTGGAACTCCCAATTTCATTATATAGTGTGTGGGAGTCGATTCTTATTTTAGCAACGCTAGTTTTCTTCCTTCTTAGCAATGTTAGTTTTCTTACTTCTTGTGACTAGCTAGAAACAAGGGATACTTTGATTTTCTAAATTAGGTTTGACCACTTTCTTGTAATATGTTAGCTTGATGTTCTTTATTGCATCACATTCTTTTTATATTTATAAGTTGTTTTTAATTTTAATTTTTTTTGTAAGCTTGGCAGATCCTTTCCATTCCATTTTCAAAAATAGGCAGGTGTTACAAAAATAGCATCCATGGTCAAATGGCCTTAACCTGCCCATCGAGAAACTAGGTTTGTTAGCCATCTGACAACATTATAAGCCAACCAAATTCTAAAGAGTTTGAGAATGTCTAACAAAGCATTGTAAACTTCAACGTCTTTGTGCCTCCTATTGTGTAGAAATTCCCACTGTAGATCAACAGATTATGCAATATACTAAAACAAAATACAAGATCTACTTCTACAACAAACTTTGCGGAAGCTTAATCGAATTGAGCAAGATCAATGAGAACACATATAACTGAGAATGAGAAATCAATCACATAACACAGAAGAAATAACTTGGGGAAAGCCTTAGCCTAAAACCCCAATCTCTGTATTATCATACAAGTGGAAATACGTTCAAGTTACAAAAGAGTCAGCTCTCAAGTTATTCTGCTCTTTCTACAATCAAACAATATTGCTCATAGACAGTCAAAAGCTCTCACAACCTTCTTCTCTGCCCTCCAAGCCTCCTATTTCCTTGCGCAGTTTTTCCTAGGGTCCAGTGCTTCCACTTGTGTGAATTCCCACCTCACACTACTCACTTGGCTCATAAATAACTGCACAAACCTGAAGGAGATAATTCCTTCTGCATGGATGAGTTTCCTATATAGGAAAAATCCTCCAACTGATAGTACATTGTTCCTTCCTCTGATCTCAACTGGGTCTCTGATTGAACTATCATGCATGAGTTATTTATGAGAGAATATTCAGTTATCTGAAGTGCAGTAGTTACATGGATGCAAGCATTAACTAACTGAACTCACAATTAATTCAACAAAGTGTTGGAACTAATCTAACTGGACTTAACTCAATTAACTGAGCTAACTAATTACTACTCAAATTACAACTCATCCTTATCTTTTTAACTGATGGATAAATTCCTCAATCAATGGAGAAATTGTTGCATGTCCCCACATAGACTTCATGTTTGATTTCCTACAACTAATTAACTCAAGAAGAATTAATTAATAATTTTACAACAACTGCTAAGATCAAATTCGAGTTTTACTTCTCAATTTTAGTTTAGGGACTAACTAAAATTAGAATCCATCCCGAAATGATATTTATAGCAATGCTATTTTTAGCACTTCCATTTTTCATTCTTTGTTGCTATGTCCAACACTCGTACCCGAACTACTATTTATAGCAATGATATTTTTAGCATTTCTTGTTTTCATTTTCAACACTCCCTCTCAACAAGAAAGGCATTCAACTCGAACCCGATCCTGAACCCTTGGAATGTTCTGCATGCAACGCTTCTTCCAAGTGTTGTTGTTACTGCAACAACTCTAGAAACAAAAAATCTCCCAACTGACCTCCCTGTTGGGCTAGAAACATCCTCTGATGCTGAAGCTCCCTCTGCCCTTGAAAAGTGCTCCCTCTCTGACCTCTGAGTTGCTGCAACACTCCATGCATCTCACATCGTTGCACACCTCTCTGTGCCATCATGCACTGGTGCAACACTCCTGTGCCTCTCGCATTATTGCAGCCTGCTAGCTCTGCAATGTCTTGGGATTCTTGCACTGTAGCTCTCTTTGTTGCTCCATCTGCATCTGTCTTTACCCACTCAGCCAGTCCTGCTACTCCTCATCGGGCCTCTCGTAGCAAGGTCTAATAAAAGAGATTGGGTACCTCAATGATCCTACCCCTATTCCAACCTTCTTGGGACTGTCACTCCACATCGCCCCACCTCCGACTTGGAGGTATGGATGCATGTGATCCCTCTGCCCACCTGGCTCGAAATTTCCCCCTACTGGAGGTCTCTGCATGAGTAGATGTCTCTACTCAATCTCCTCTCGGCTTCTCTAGTTGTGGCTGCTCCACAACCTCCTAAAGCTGCTTCACCAATTGTGGCTCCTCCACAATTGTCTGAGACTTCTTCTGGTGCTGCATGTTGAGAGGTAATGTACTCTCCCTCTCAATCACCAAGTCTCCATCAGTTGCCTTGCTCCTCAAGGCTTTGCATGCATCTTGAACCTCAAGAGCATACAAGTTCTTGACTCGTGAACCGATCTGCTTCACCTGTCTAGTGGTGATGTGTCGAAGGAAAACCTTTCCCTTACTGAAGACTACATCATAGCCTTTGTCTTCCATCATTATGATCGACACCAAATTTTTCTTCAGTCCTGGTACATAATTGACATCGGTCAAGGTAATGCGAGCTCCATGCTCCCTCTGAAAAACAACCGTGCATACACCTGAGACACTATACTTTTCATCATTACCCATCGCTATGAGTATCTGGAGATCTTTCTCGTCCAAGGTACTGAACAAACACTTGTCGCCAGTCATGTGGAAAGAAGCTCCATTGTCAAGAAACCAACCACATCCCACCATGGATGAAACCATGCATGCAAAGAGCGTGAAATCCAACTCGAACTGTGAGGCCAATGCCTCACCTTCAGATCCTTCCTTGGATCCCATCTTGGATTTCTTCAATGGACAATTTGTTGCAAAATGGCCCACCTCATGACAATGAAAGCATCACACTTTCGATTTGTCAAACTTCTTCCCACCATGGGAAGAACTCGATTTGGGATGAGAATCTTTCTCCTTCCCTTTCTTTGCCTTACTCGCTAAGGCGCAGTTTTCTTCATCCTCCTTGGGTGAAGAACCATCTCTGGTGCTTCTTCTTATCTCCTCCTGCATCAGATCCGAACAAAGTTGTTCCCAATCTGGCAGTTTCTCTCTTCCATTGACCGAGCCTTGGTAGCTATGCCAGCTCTTAGGAAGACCGAGGAGAGCAAGACTCACCGTGTCATCATCGACTGTCGTGATCCCTACACTTCCAAGCTCATCCCTGCAGGTGGTGAGCTTGTTCAGATATGTAGAGATCGTGTCGCCCTTTTCACACTTGATTTTCTGAAGCTTGTCTTTCATCGCCAGCTTCCTCTGATCGCTGCTGTTCTGATATAGATCTTTCAATTTTTTCCACATCGAAAACTGTCTCTCCTTCCCATGGAGACTCGAGACTATGTGGTCTTGAACTCCCTCTAGAAGGATTCTCCTCGTTCTAGCCACACATTTCTTCCATTCCGCCAATTCTGTAGCATTAGCCATTGCTAGCTTGGGGACTTCTTGATCAATGAAGTCCTTTAGACCGTTGTCCTCTAATACTGCTTCCATGTGATCCTTCCAGGCTATATAATTCGAGCTGCCATCAAGGGCATACTCGAGTCTTAAACCGTTGAACGCCATTGGTGAAATTGAGATGTGATAAGAACTTGATTTCTATATTCAAGAACCTCAAACTTCGAACTTCTCCCTTCTTGTATACTGTTCTTCGCTTTGATAACCTGGCTCTGATAACATGTAGAAATTCCCACTGTAGATCAATAGATTATGCAATATACTAAAACAAAATACAAGATCTACTTCTACAACAAACTTTGCGGAAGCTTAATCGAATTCAGCAAGATCAATGAGAACACATATAACTGAGAATGAGAAATAAATCACACATAACACAGAAGAAATAACACGGGGAAAGCCTCAACCTAAAATCCCAATCTCTGTATTATCATACAAGTGGAAATATGTTCAAGTTACAAAAAGAATCAACTCTCAAGCTATCATGCTCTCTCTGCAATTAAACAATACTACTCATAGACAGTCAAAGGCTCTCACAACCTTCTCCTTTGCCCTCCAAGCCTCCTATTTCCTTGCGCAGTTTTTCCTGGGGTCCAGTGCTTCCACTTGTGTGAATTCCCACCTCACACTGCTCACTTGGCTCAGAAATAACTGCACAAACCTGAAGGAGATAATTCCTTCTGCATGGATGAGTTTCCTATATAGGAAAAATCCTCCAACTGATAGTACATTGTCCCTTCCTCTGATCTCAACTGGGTCTCTGACTGAACTGACATGCATGAGTTATTTATGAGAGAATATTCAGTTATCTGAAGTGCAACAGTTACATGCATGCAAGCATTAACTAACTGAACTCACAATTAATTCAACAAACCGTTGGAACTAATCTAACTGGACTTAATTCAGTTAACTGAGCTAACTAATTACAACTCAAATCACAACTCATCCTTATCTCTTTAACTGATGGATAAATTCCTCAATTAATGGAGAAACTGTTGCATGTCCCCACATACACTTCATGTTTGATTTCCTACAACTAATTAACTCAAGATGAATTAATTAATTATTTTACAAACAACTGCTCATATCAAATTCAAATTTTACTTCTCAATTTTAGTTCAGGGACTAACTAAAATTGGAATCCATCCTGAAATTCTATTTAAAGAAATGCTATTTTTAGCACTTCCATTTTTCATTCCTTGTTGCTATGTCCAACACTGGTACCCGAACTGCTATTTATAGCAATTCTATTTTTAGCATTTCTTGTTGCCATTTTCAACATATTGATGGTATACCAGAAAAACCATAACAACCTGTTATTCATCTGTACAGAACAAAATTGACTATCCAAACTAGACTTAAAAGCATACTAATCATCTGAGGACTCTATTGGTGTTGGGTCTTTGGCACTGGATCCCTATAGTTCAATATGTGGGATGCATGGAATGTGCTTCTCTATGTGGGCTAAGCGAACATTGTATTGTTGAGTCTGGCATTGTATAAGCGAGAATTCCTGATGGATTTCTTGGTATTTTGTTGCTGGCTCGGAGATTCTTGCAAGAGTTGAGGTCAAGGATTTTGCCCAGAGAGTCTTTGTCATTTAAAAGAGATATGAAGTTTGTTGATACTGGGTGAAACGATCTCTGGTAGGTCCAGGATCTGGGATGAGAGCTTTCCACTCATAAAGCTCCAACTCATGATTTGTTGCTTGCTGTCCCACTTCATTCTCCAAGTTCGATATTATCTTATGGGCCTGAGGGTGTGTGTTGGTTCGATAGGATTCAGTAACTTCTTTAATGCGGTCTTGACTAGTTTTGCGGCCCATTCCCCTGGTTGGCCTCGATTAGGGATGACCCCTTCCATTCCCACGACTATTGTTGTGACCTCGACTGCCCCTTGCCCTTCGTTGTTGGAGCGAGGCCAGTGGAGCCATATTTTGAGACCCGTAGTATTGAAACAAAGGAATGCAAGAATAACTTGACCCTAAAATCTCGCCCCTCAGTGGACGCGTCCAAGCAACTAACCACAAAATTGGTAAACAACTCAGAGGGGGATACCACCAGACTGAATGGAGTTGTAGCCATGTAGATGTTAGAAGAACATTTGCAATGGGGCATAAAACATTAGATCGAACCAAATAAGAAATTTCTTCCCACTTCACCTTGTTTTGCTCAAGACTTCCAACCACAGAGATCCAAAACATACCAAGTGCCCATATATAGAATACAAAATGGAAGCATAGGATTAACCCCTCAAGACCATCCTAGAATAGGTCATGCAGAAAGTATTTTAGGATTTTCAAGGGATTAGACTTGACAACCCAACCCTTTAGAGACTCAATAATAAAAATGACATTACAGAGATGCAAAAGTACATAAATTGGCATAATACTGAAACAGGTAAACGAGTTTCTAGGCATAAGCCATAGGACCCCAGACAACCCAACGACAAAGTTGGCCCTTTTCAGAAAACCCTTCCATGCGTCCTGCAAAGAAACCGAAAAACAAGTTTGCATGCCTATCCAAATGCCGACGGATAGAGGTATTCATTCCCTTTGACACCTTTTGCATGTGAGAGAGTAAATGTGGGAAGCCTCGTACCCACATGCCCTGCCCAGTCTTCAATGACATGGCAAAGGCACGAATCGCACCATTGTTCACTACCATCTCTCACCTCGATCGAGGGTATATGTTTTGGATCTTTGATGTTAAGTTGGCTGTCATGAGCATCTTTTCCAAGATCTATTCCAAATTTCCTACATAGGCTTTTGGCTTGCCACATATTTCATGGAAAATTTACTAAATTTAACATTGGCCTTGAAACATTTTATGGTAAAATATACTAAATATTTAGTATTATATGATCTATGGAATGATAAAAAGTGTACATGATGTAACAAAATAACTATTAAGTTCCCATATCGTTAAAAACACTTTGCTAATGAGAGGTCACAGGGTCAATTCTCCTCGATGCTTTGGGGTTAGGATCTGCTAATGTGTCGGTGGGATGTGATCCCTTCGAGTGGATCTGTTAGGATAGTTTTCGTGGACGCAGTGTCCACCTATATCTGGTATCCGTGAACCACACATTAAAAAGAAAATTAACCATTACTATACCACCTTCTTGTAATTGTCTAATTAACATAAAATGATGATATGTTGAAACTTATAATTTGTCAAATAAATAATGCTCACAACTTACATAAAAAAATTCATATAAAAGATTTTTTATGATTCATAATCAATTAGTTATAACATTGTTACAAAACGCCATTCCCGTAATTATCTCATTCATATAAAATCAAATATTTAATAAAACTAATAAATACATGTTATTATTATTATTATTAAAAATAAATTATTATTTTATAAAAAAGTATTAACTTTATTTGAATTCACTTCCTTTTACTCTTTTAATTCATTTGACCCACACCATATTCTAGGTAAAGTAAAAAAATTGAAAGACGCACATACCAGTGAGAGGGATCAAATCTCTTGAGGTGTAAACCTCTTTTAAAGTGCAAAACTTAAATAAAATGTTTACACCTCGAGAGATTTGATCCTTTCAAAGCTTTATATATATAACCCACATGTAATTTTTCATTGTTTAAGTTGCATTTTTGAATGTATAAAATGGATTCAAGGTCTTCAAAATTTATATGGGCGTAAAATAGTGAGATTGCTTGAAATGTTTTAAGCATATTTTTTTTTCAATTGTTATATATATATATATTTTAAATTATTTTATTTCTCCATAAAGTTGACATAATATTATGTTGTTTTATATGGACATAGAAATATTTATTTATGGTTGAGAGTAAAATATTTGTACCACTTATCCTTAGTATGGTCGCTAAAAGTGAGATTGTTGATGTTTTATAATACTTTTAATCAAACAAATATATTCATTTTTGTTTTTTTATTATATCCAGTGTGAAATATTTTATTTATGGTTGAGAGTGAGAGTGAAATATTTTTACTACTTCTCATTAGTATGACTAGTAAGAGTGAGATTATTAATGTTTTATAATACTTTTAATCAAACAAGTGTATACGTTTTTGTTTTTAATATGCTATGCATGTTTAGTTATTTTTCCATATGATGTAACATAATTTCATGTAAAGCAATTAGATGTAAAAAAAATGTTAAAAGAAAATATTTTAATGTTGTATATAATAAAAATATTCAATGTGAGTGAGCAATAAAATATCTTAATTTAAATTAATATTGATGTATACTTAAATTTATTAATAACAAAAAAATAATTTTAATGTGCCTGGATAAAATGTTTAAATGCACATGTTATGCAAAATATTTTAACTTCAACTATATATATATATATTATATTGTTTGATTTTTGTTTTACAATTTGGTCATTTTTTAGGTATATATATATATATGTATATATTTTTTTTTTGAAATCCAACAAAGATTTTTTGGGCTTACAAGTTTAAGTTATGTACTCTATAGAGCATTCAAAAATTTAACTTAAACAATGAAAAATACTCAATAAATTTTGGACACTCAAAGAAGTTTGCATGTGAAAAAATTTGATCTCTCTCGCTCATGTTAGATCCGTGCTTAAGATGGATCTATGTTGATTTTATTATATCTGGTGTGAATTATTTTCTTTATGGTTGATAGTGAGAGTGAAATGTTTTTACAATTTCTCATTAGTATGACCATTGAGAGTGAGATTATTGATATTGTATAGAACGTTTAATTCAACAAACCAAACACATATATTCATTTTTGTTTTTTATTATATTCTACAATTTTTTTTCATTTATATATATATATATATATATATATATATATAGACACATGCCAACTTCAAGTTGAATAAAAACATAATTACACATCTTTTTCATACTAGACTGTGAAATGAGCCTCTAGGTTTAACAACGACACTTTTAGATGTTAGTGAAAAAGAATTTGGTAGAAATTGAATGTACATTAACACACACATTGATCTTACTGAAGAAGAAGTCTAGAAAATATTACATAACATTCCTAAAAAGCTCTTTAAAAAATTAATATTCTCAATTGCTTTGAATAATAAAATAAAAATGATTTAAGATAGCTTGTTTTTTTCCTAAATTTCAATGTTATTATTATTATTTTTAAAATGTTATTATATACTTTTTAAATTATTATAATAAAAGATGGAATTTATGAATTATTTTTTAGGCCAAGTGAATGTATTAGAATTTAAATTATTGATTAGATAAAGATTATGTTTGTGGGTTTAATACCCATTGAGTTTAAAGTTCAAAATATGGCATGGGAGAGGTTGAAGGTGGAAGCCAATTGTGGGATTACACTATCCTATAGAGAGTCCAACCTCAACAAAATCTCACACAATCCAACCCTAATAACAACATCCGATTATTGAGTAGATTGTTCTTTTGTCCAACATGTATATTAACATGACCCTAACTTAAGCACAACAAAATATAAATTAAATTAATAAATAATAATTATAACATGTAATACATCTAGACTCAACTACTAATTAAAAATCACTTATTAAATTTCATTTTTTTATTATAATTTTTAAAATAAAAATAATATATATATATATATATATATATATTAAATAAAAATAATTATTTTAACTTAAATATTTGAAATAAAAATTTACACAAAAACAAATGAATGAACATCTTTGCACTTTTATTAAATTTGTTTTTTATCGCATCAATAAATGTAAACCTGGATTGAGAACACTAACATCAATAATGACAAAATGCATAAGAAATTTATACTTTGAAAACCCTTTACCAAGAAAATGCTACTCAAGGTACTTTATAATGGAGTTCGGGAAGCTTTCGAATAATTTTTACCACATGTTAATACAATGGATTTTCCAGTACCTTAGGTCACTAAGCTACCAATGGTAAACTCATCCAGGGTTGAGTGAAGTTAATCTAACATTTCACCATTTAAATTTGAATAATCACCTATTTTCTTCCAGGTTTATTAACTAGTATCTAGTAATACAACATACCATATATCATTTATGTATGTGTTTAAAGTTTACATCATGCCATATATCACTTATGTATGTGTTTAAAATTTACATCATGCCATATATCACTTATGTATGTGTTTAAAGTTTACACCAATGATTCATCAAATTAGGGTATATATCAAAATAAATCTTACAATTATAAGTTAATAAGGTGAAATTTTAAGGATGTAAATTTATCTTATAGTTTAGAAAATTTGACAAATCTTATCATTCCATAATATACAAAATTGAATTTGGGTGGCAATATTTTTGTAAAAATATTCAGATTTAAATGAATTTGTATGATTTTTATAAATTTTGATGATTTTAAAGTAAAAAAGTTTATAGTATAAAATTTGGGCATATCACTTTTAGAAAAAATGGAGATTTGCAATATATATATATATATATATATATATTTTTTTTTTTTTTTAATTTTTTGCAATATATATATATATATTTTAATTATTTTTTTTTGGAAAAAACATGGAAAATTAACCCACTTGTGAATATTAGCCCATAAAATTTTCTTTGATGCCCATTTACATGTCAAATTAGAACTCGAAAACAAATGCTTACAATTGCATGTCCAACCATGCGATGCTTGAAGAATCTATTTGCTTCACTACCCATATACCATCTACTCTCTCCATGGTTCTCATCATCAAGCCACTCACACTACTCCCATTCCATTAGCTCTCTCCATGACTCCCATCATCAAAATATTCTTGCTAGAGAACATGCATCTATTTGCTTCAGTACCCATATACCATCTAGTCTCTCCATGGTTCTCATCATCAAGCCACTCACACCTCCCATACCATTAGCTTTCTCCATGACTACCATCATCAAAATATTCTTGCTAGAGAACATGCTCGACTTCTTTGATACCAAATGTAAAACCCATATCAAGAAAATAACATCAACCATCACAAAGCAATCACAAAATGCATAAGATATTTTTACCATGGAAACCATTTACTAAAATACCAATTTTCAAAGTTATATCCTCATTCACCTTGGCCAATTTGGCCAAGCTAGCCAAACACTTAAGGAACTTTACAAAAGAGTTCTTCAAGCCTTAAAAAAAGATTATCACATGCTCACACATGGGTTTCACAATATTTGGACATCTAATTTTGGACATCTAATCCACAAATGGTAAACCCATCAATAACCAAATCAATATTATCACAATAATAAATACATAAAAAGCAAATTATACAAGATTTGAACACATTTAGAAGTTTCCCTCACTTTTTGGTTGTTTTATTTATAATAAAAGTCATTTAATCAAATTTTATGAGGGGGAGCAATTGAAACTACATACAACATTCTTTTGCATTGAAGCAAATTGTATGCGCTGATAAGGTCATCTGGAACTTCTCATCTTCTCTTAGTGTTATTTTCATTTGAACCATTCAATTGAACCTGTAGTTGACAATTTTCCACCAAGCAAATTGTGCAAACAATAGTTAAATTCTACAATAATTGGATTATAAACAAAAATTATCATGTAGCGGTTCATTTCAACAATGGCAGAGGATAATGAATAGAAAAAGAAATGGAAGAGATATCTTTAGACTAAGTGAGGACATTAATATCACTTTGATGTGGAAATTGGGTGGAAGAGTTCCCTCTAGGTGAAGTGAGGAACATAAAGTCATAAAAGTGGACAAAGTACATAGACTAAGTAAGGAATAAAATTATAAAGTAGATAAGGTACATAGAATGAGGTGCACTAATTATTACTATTAGTACACTAACTTGTTATTGAATATTAGTGTTTGACTTAATACATAATAAAAATTCTAGGTGAAGTGAGGAACATAAAGTCATAAAAGTGGACAAAGTACATAAGTAAGGAATAAAATTATAAAGTAGATAAGGTACATAGAGTGAGGTGCACTAATTATTACTATTAGTACACTAACTTGTTATTGAATATTAGTGTTTGACATAATACATAATAAAAATTCTAGGTGAAGTGAGGAACATAAAGTCATAAAAGTGGACAAAGTACATAGACTAAGTAAGGAATAAAATTATAAAGTAGATAAGGTACATAGAGTGAGGTGCACTAATTATTACTATTACTACACTAACTTGTTATTGAATATTAGTGTTTGACATAATACATAATAAAAATTCATTTTCATAGTGTTACCATTTCTTCAATTTTTAACTTAAGATCTTTATTATCATTTTTATTCTTCTATTAAAGAGTGAAGCAGATACCTAGCAGAAATATAGTATAGCCATTTATATCTGGTTGATATTAATATTTACAATCAGAATATTTTCTCAATATTATCTAATTAATTAATTAATTTATTTATTTATTTATATTTTAAATAATAGTTAAGAATTTTTTAATAAACCTTTTAAATCAAAACCTAATAAATTAAATACTTCTCACAAGTTTATAATAACTATATTTTAATTAAATAACAATAATTGTAAAGTGTTTAATTGAAAAAATAATTTAAAAATTTGCCTTAAAACCTAATTACAATAAGCAATATTTTTATATATCATTTCTTGTATCTTTCATTTAAACATGAAAATGAAAAGTAAATTTCAAGAACATTAGATAAAAACTACATAAATATGCTAATTTACAAATAAACTAACATATATTTTGAAAAAAAAAAACTAACATATATTTTGGAGAATTTAATCTTTAACTAAAAATAACAAACATTTTCAATTTACCTACCAATCAAATCCATTAACACCATTTACTACATCTCTATGTTAAAACTCATTATTTTGGTGATAATTTCTTACCTTAAACAAACATTTTCAATTTACCTACCAATCAAATCCATTAACATCATTTACCACATCTCTATGTTAAAACTCATTATTTTGGTGATAATTGCTTACCTTAGTTATTGTGGGGATCACCATATATAAATAGACGTACATATGGTCAAGCATATGTATAGATGAATGTTTACCACTATAAGTGTACAGAGTGGTTCACGAAACTTTTTAGTTAAGGGAAGAGCTCTATAGCCAGCCTTAGCTTAGAGCTCAAATTGAGTAAAATATAAAAGTTTGGGTTATATTTTTTTCTCCGATTCTATGATGTAGAATGGAAATCAATAGAAACCTTATTTTTTTTATTTTTTTTTTATTTTTATTTTTTTGTCAATATTGAGCATAGTCATATATAAAATCTATTTTTGAGCATAGTCATGTTTTGTAAATGGAACTTGGGTGGGGAGGTTATCATTAAACCCTCTCAACCACTTGGGCTATTAAATTATGAATATGATTTAGTTTAGTTTTACAAGTGTGATGGTTCACTTAACTTTATTTCTCATAGGTATTTTAAGGGTTATGGGTTTAAAATCAAAGTGAACAATGTAACATTTATATTTTTGGATTTTTTTAATAATCGTGGATTTAAGATCAATTTTGAATATTTTAAGAGTCATGAATTTAAGATCAGAGTATGTTTAGCACATTGTGCAAGACAAGAAGCACAACTTGGGTAATGGGTCCATTACTTCATTATTTTCAATTAAGAGAAAAAGGATTAGCAAATGCCTTCTTTATCGATGATAACATTAATCATTGTATGATTTTAGAAGTTTTTAAGCCCTCGGGCACAATGTCTCGATCTCGCTTTAGTAGACGGGAGGCCACTAATAATGTTGTCCCTTAGATGTTTTAGAAGTTTTTGGTCATCCTTAGTCGAATTATAGATTAGGGTTGTTAGAAAACTTAGCCACAAAACCAACCATTAACCTTGTGTTGTGCATTTGATGATACAATTCAACAATTGGGTTAAGCTCATTCAAATTTTTTCAAAGATGGAACATTGTCCCTTGAACTTGGAAGGTTACCAAGGGTGTTGTCCCTTGGATCTTATAATGAGTGGTATGTGCTGCATTTTTTCAGATGTAAAGGTAGCAGAAAAATGGCATTGCTAGCTAAGTATTTTTGGAGATAATTGGAACACTTCATGAAAAACGCTATATAAATGTTGTTTGTTATTTAGATAATTTTTGTCTTTAAATAGTGGAAAATCTATCATAATTTAGTTTCAAACAAATAGTGGGGGCAACCATTGTTGATTGCTATATGCAAATGTATGGTAACTAGTCATTCTTATTCAAGGAAAACCACCCCCCATGGAATTACCCATTGATAATTCATAAGGGGGTAGACTTTGACTCTTGCAGATGTTTATGGGTCTTGGGTCATTAACTTGTTTCCTTTAAGTCCAAAGAAGACGAGCTCTTAGCTAAACAAAACCAATTTCAAAGCATACTCCAAACCTACTATTTAAATTGTTGGACACCTAATCCTCTAAGGGTTGGTGTGGAAGCTGAACAATCAAAGGGAGCCCAAGAGACCTTGGAATATGGAATCCAACGATCACTCTAATGTATTATGAATCTACATCTAAGTTAATAAGAAATGTAATTCATTGTTCTATCATTTATGACTGTTCACATCCCATGTGGGTTTAACATGGTATCAGAGCACACGTTTTTTCTTGAATAAGCCTGAGCGTTTTGGTTCACCTACCGCTTCTTTGCAGTTAGCTCTTCCCAAGTCTCAGAATTTCCCTGACAGAGTGAATGTTTATGTTGCTCTACCCTTATTTGCAGTCTCATTGACCCTAATAACGCTTCCGCTTTGAAGGTCTGTCTGATCAATGAGTAAGCTATGTTAAATATTTCTCTACTACCCTGTTGACTTCTTTGTAAGCCTGGAGCAATTTCTTTTCTTTGTGGTGCTCGCAAAAAATGCCTATGTGCGCTTATTTGTCCTAACATGATATTAGAGGCCATCGGGTTTCCTCTCATTGAATGCGCTCCTCCTGTCTTAACCATTGCTCAGACGCCGGTTATAGAGACTGCAAGCGTCCAAGAAATGGGTAGACTCTATGGGCTTATTTGAATAATTGTAACAACTTGCAATTCCAGATCCCATCAGAGAACCAGAGGAATCTGGAATTGGAATTTGCTCTGATTCAATGGTGAATTCTGCCGACCCAACACCTGGAGTGCCAAGTTTTGAATTGTAGGGTCCACCTGTGGTTCCAGCAACAACCCAAGCTCACTTTTCAAAATTTGTAAGCTCTCCTCTAAGTTTCTCAACTTTTCTGGCCATAGAAATCAAGTTCTTCTCCATATCCTTCCTCTATTCGAACTACTCAGTATTTGCATTCTTTTCATATTCAATCACCGTCCTCGATCGTATCAATTCCTAGGACCTCTGGGCTATGGGTCACCAAACCAATAATTCTTCGCCAGTATAACTATCCGTACTCCGTTTCAAAGTTTTCGACGAATAATTTAAGAATCTTGGATGTATAGGGGCACGATTCGCATCCTTGGTAAACCAAGAACCTTTCCATTGTATTTGGCGTGTAACTGGAAACCATTTGGACCCGTCACCTATGCAAGGAATAAAGAAAAGTTATGTAGAACACCATCGTCTAGTCATTGAGTTGCAGCTGCCTAACTGCGAGGCTTCTTATTTGGAAATCGTTTTCAGCTTTGAGCCATCCATTCTTCTTAGAGGGCACCAAATTTCATAAATATGGTCCAAACAAATAGTGAGAATTTTGATTTGTTGCTCGAGACAATGTTGGATTGTTAACAACTTCGTTGGTATTACAACGGCTATTGAAGAGAATCAACCACATTAGGGGATTTAGGCATTATCTGCAAGCTGAAATCAAATGGCAGTGAATGTGTAGCTCTATGTCATTGAGTGTCTTTATTACTCTTGGTGTCTTCGGGTCTGTACATTGACAATTCAAGTTACCATATACCTGACCAAGCTTTCGTGTAGCACTTTAGTAGTATTCAATGTGCAGTGGAAGGTTCAAGCCCGTGGAAGCATAAAAGTGTTTTTGCATGGATAGTAGTGGATAATATTGCATTTGGTTCTTCATATTTAATTTGGAAAGGAGTCATTTTGAATCGTTGGTTGAGGTGTTCTCAACGGTTTTGTTTTCCAAAATGTGCTGCCGAATTTTGGTAAATTCATGAATAGCAAGCTTGTTAGCTTGTGGCGCAATGGAAGCATGGTTGGACATGCGAATAATTCGAATGACTAGCTGCATTTCAAAGTGATTGAAGACCAAGGTTGGGGGATTTTCCAAATATTTGATTCTAATTACTTGTGTCTAAGCCTATGCAAGAACTGTTTGCATAAACTAGCACACTCCCATGGCGAGCAGGGGTGAGCACGCAGGGGGGGTGTGTTTTGTGCGCAGGAGGGCGAGCAGGGGTGAGCAGGCAGGGGGGGCGAGCAAAAGCGGCAGGCAGGGGGGAGGATCGTGCGCAGGAGGGGAGGAGCATGCGCAGGAGGGCGAGCAGGGGTGAGCTCGCAGGGGGGGCGAGCAGAAGCGGAAGGCAGGGGGGAGGAGCGTGCGCAGGAGGGGAGGAGCGTGCGCAGGAGGGCAAGCAGGGGTGAGCAGGCAGGGGGGCGAGCAGAAGCGGCAGGCAGGGGGGAGGAGCGTGCGCAGGAGGGCGTGCAGGGGTGAGCAGGAGGGCAGAAGCGGTTGGGGAGCAGGAGGGCAGAAGCAGAAGGCAGTAGCGGCATGGGAGCAGGAGAGCAGAAACGGTAGGGCGAGCAGGCGCAGTAGGGCGTGCAGGAGCGTGAGCAGGAGGGGGTGCAGGGGCGAGCAGGTGGGCAGAAGTGGAAGGGGCGAGCAGGAGCGTGAATAGGAGGGGCGAGCAGGGCTGAGCGGAAGGGCGAGCAGTCGCGGTAGGGCGCGCAGTAGCGTGAGGGGGCGAGCAGAAGCGGCAAGCAGGGGCGGAGCGCAGAAGCGGAAGGGGCGTGCAGGAGCGTGAGCAGGAGGGCGGGCAGGAGCGACGAGCAGGAGGGCTGAAGTCTTCTGGTCTTTAGTTTTCTCTAAGCGAGGGCGAGGTGGCTCCCCTTGCCGCCTCTGCCCCCGGTGACGCCTCTGCTCCGATGGGTCTTCCCCTTCTTGGCGGCAGTTAGGTCTGTTTCTGGCCACGGCATATCCTTTGGAGTGTTGAGGGAATAGTGGTGCCTCTGCCCTGTTTCGTGCCGCTCCTATGGATGTCCCCGTTGGTCTTTTCTACAGGCAGATGCGGTTGATTGTGGCAACGTTCTTCCTCTGTTTCTCGTCTGAATCGGGTGGAGAGTTTGAGGGGGTGGGGAAGGAGTGGCTTCTTTTGCTGCTCTCTTCCTCATTTCGTGCCTCTCCCTCCATTTTGGGCGGTGAGATCTTGCTGCTCTTTCTTCAGATGCTTATCTGCTTGGTTTTTTGGTGCCTCTTCTGCACCTTATAGTTGGATTGCCTTGTCTTGGGGGCAATATTGGCCTTTCGGGGCTTTATTTGGGATCTGTTTTAGCAGATTTGCTTGTGGCTCAGTCCACGTTTCTGCATATGCTTCATGCATTTGCTTATGTAATCTCCATATATGAATGTTTCTGCATATGCTTCTTGCATTTGCACTATGTAATCTTCTTATATGAATATATTTCACTTTTTTCTTCTAAAAAAAACTAGCACACTCCCATGAGAGAGCGCACCCATTTCTTGCTAGAGGGTCTCGAGTCAAAGTCGGTGTTGCTAGCACTTATTCAAAGTAGATATGGTTTATTGCTTCAACCACCGTGAGAATAAAATATAGAAGGAATAGATACCCTGCACAATAGTCATTTGTCATGGGGAGTTGAGTTGCTAACATCGTTGTTGTTGCAGCCACTGACTGCTTACCTGTGCGGCCTACTAGACGTAAGGAACATTACCTGTGAGTGCATTCATAGATAGTTTCAGTGTTGCATTAAATTGGGATAAACCAACGCTAAGAAAGTTGTGATTCTTTAGTCATTTGTATAGTCTGCCTTAAGAACTATTGTACATTGATTATTGATTCGGTGCAGTTGTTATGGCTCAAATTGAAAAATTATTAGAGTTATTGAGAAATGTAATTGTATCTACTGCTGAAAGCATACTTAAAATCAACAAAGACACTCTTTCTGATATTCAAACTTGTTTGCAAAATGCACAAGAGAAGATAGAGTTTTTACAACTTGAATCACAGTTACAGAGAGATGAGTTACAACAAAAAATGCATCCCTCTGAACTTGTTCTTGTTCAGAACGATCCCCTATCTGACTTGTTTCTGTTCAGAACAATTCTCTTTTTGAGTCATAATTTGACTCCCATCAAAATGCAAAAACTAATCAAGACAGTAAAGTTGACGCTGATTCAAGAGCAGATGTGCATGCAAATTTAGAAGTCCAGCTTACACTTCCCAAGCCAACAATCAAACCTTAGGAAGAGCTTGTCCATAACAAGCACAAAACAGGTCTTGGATATGATAAGGAGGTTTCCTTTCATATTCCAGATTACTCAAAGCCCATCAAATTTCAGAGTGTTGGGTTTCTTCATGACAGTTCACCTTTCTCTATTTCAGATTCTGCTCCTCTTCCACAAAAACAACAACAAAATGTTAAATGCCAACATTGTGACCAAGTTGGCCATATGAAAGATCACTGTTTTGATCTTCATCCATGTGAGCACTGTCATAAAACCACTCATTCACACAGATGCTTCAAAAACAAGCCTCCTTTAAGAACAAAGATTCATCTTAGATGGATCGCTTCTTGGCAACGGGCTTCAACAACCAAGAAGATATTTCACTCATACAACAGGATTTGCTCTCGAAAATTGAAAAGTCTTGTAGTTGAGATCTCTTCATCTTCTCACCTTGTATCTGTCAAGGGGGGAAGTGATGGTCATATACAAGCTTGAAAGCCACATCAAGCGAGCTTGAGCCACAACCTGCCATACAAGATTCAGAGTTGTAGCCAGAGACAGAGATGCCCTTGAGCATGCCTTTGGTTGGTGGTTAGCCTTAAACCATCTATGCGGAGTTGAAACCTCCCTTTCTAGGTTGAGCTTCTCCCTCTTCAAAGAATTGGGGACTCTTCCTCTAGCAGAAGACTTCAACTTCTTGCCAGTTTTGGAAGAGTTCTAGGAATTGCATTAAGCATTCTAGAGTTGATGGTCATCCTTAAACCACCGCAGGTTGAGACCTCCCTTTTTAGGTTGGGGTTCTCCCATTTTATGCAAGTTGTAGACTTCCCTTCTTCCAGGTTGAAGGTATCGCTCTTCAAAGCATTAAGGAGCACTTCCTCTCACAGAAGACTTCAACGTTTTGCCAGATTTGGAAGAGTTCTAGGAATTGCACTAAGCTTTCCAATGTCGGTGGTCATCTTTAAACCACCACCTTATGCCAACATTTCAAAAAACACATTCAGCCTAGTGCTGCCATGCATAATTTTGCAAATTTTGTATTATGTCTCTCTTCTTGGACTCATACATACCCCTTCAGATTAAGGAGGGAATGTTGGACACCTAATCCTCTAAGGGTTGGTGTGGAAGCTGAACAATCAAAGGGAGTCCAAGAGACTTTGGAATATGGAATCCAACAGTCACTCTAATGTATTATAAATGTACATATAAGTTAATAAGAAATGCAATTCACTGTTCTATCATTTATGACTGTTCACATCCCATGTGGGTTTAACATAAATAACTATATTCACATTGTTTATATATCATATGAATTGTTTAGCTTGATATGATATATGAGTGAGACTTTTATGAAATGATAATAACATTGATTTCAAAATTACTTTAGTCATATGTCTAAATAGTGTTTGCATTGGGTTAGGGTTGTGAAGGTTTGTTTAACTGACCAGTGGATGTCTTACTCCAGATAAATTAAAGCATTTTTATTAAATATATAATTATAATAAAAATAAGTAATGTAATTTTTAAAAATATGTAATTTATTAAAAGTTAAAATAATTTAAAAGTTTAGATAACACAAAGGTTTAAAATAATATTAAATAAAAAAAATCATTTTCAATATATGCAACCATTTATAAAATATGTGTCATTATACATTCAAATAAACTTACGATCACATTTATAATGTGGTTGTGCTAGTATTCAATAGTGCTAAATAAATACATTAATCACCACATAATCAATTTCATATATATATATATATATATATAATGTGATTGTGCTAATATTCAACTTGGCTGAATAAAGACATTAATCACCCCATAATCAATTCCATTTATATATCCATAGCTTACAATGTCTATGCAACATTGACCTACACATTTCCAATGATGCATTGAAGGCCCATCATGTTTCAAGGCATTGTTTAAGGAGACCACAATTTTGCTTGGACAAATATTTTTGGTTGAAATTTGATTATTTATTTTTCAAAAAAATTTGAATGTGAAAGTGTTTTAGTCTTTTTTTAAGGTGAAAATGGATTCAACACTATTGTGTTTTAATTGTTTTCAAGGTGAAAATGGATTCAACGCCATAAAAAAATATGAAATAGACACCCAAAATCCAAAAGTTTGAGAGTCATATCTCATATTTCCAAAAATTTCGGCCAAATTTTATCAAAATCAAAGTAAAAATAAATTAACACTATCAAAAATATCAGATATCCAAAATCCTTAAGTTCTATAATCTAATCCAAATTTCCAAAAAATTCCATAAAAAAATATCAGACACCCAAACTCCTCAAGTTTATCCATTGTAATCTAAATTTCCAAAATATTCCGCCAAATTTTATCAAAATCATTTTGGAAATTCCATTATTTTACAAATTTATTCCATTATTTTCCAAATAAAATTGTAAGTCATTAGACTACGTGATGAAAATTTACCGCAGATAAATGGCCCACCAAGTGGATAAATTTAGGATACCGTATTCCATTCGTTTTCATTTCCGTCCGGACCAAAGCCACTCATCGATACTATCCCTGCAACAAATGGAAGGAGCCGCTCATCCGAGTCATCCCTGTCACTTCGATTAAACTCTCCGTGACTTTTGCAGCGAAGGCGTCCCTAAAAGAAAAATGGGCGCCCCACATTTACACCTAGAACGCGATGAATAAAATCTATCATGCATCTTCGAGGAAGCTTCGCCAAAAGCAAAAGTCGAAATTGTTTGGCCTCTTCCCTAAAGTACGAAACAAATTAAGAATACATTCCATTAACCAGAAACAGGGCTCGAGGCCATGCTTTGCCGTATGGAAAGAACCTGTTTTTGATAATAAAAGGAATCTTTTATTCAAGCGGCAAGCTGAGTGGAATTTCACTGAAAAAGCCCACTTTATCGAGGATAGCAGAGGCCGCAGGATCTCTGAGTACGAGTTCAACCACAATCGCGGGGGAGAAGAAAAAAGGGTTTTGTCATGCTTAAAGCTTTAGTGCGAGAATCGAACCTGCAACCTGTACATCACAGGTAGGGAGGGAGTGAGAAAATAAAATGGCGGCATTAGTTTTGATTTCACTGAATAGTAAGGAAAGCTTTTTATTTACATTGGAGGTGGTTAGCATTTGCGTTATTGTGACCGCTGTCATCTTTCCAGCGCCTGCAAACGATCGTCATGAGCTCTGGCGATTCCAGAGACCCGCGGAGATGGTCCCCGAGACAATCTCCTTCGTGGGAGAATTACGAGCGATTCGAGAACGGTGAGGACGAAGACGAAGGGCGGGACGATATTTTCGACATCCCGCCCAAGAAAACCCCATGGGAGAGCCTCAGAAAATGGAGGGTAAGTCTCCACTCATTTAATTTCTTTATCAGCTGAGCAGTGTGAGCCGGGACGTTGGATATAATATTGAGTGTGTTTCGTTGGAGGATAAATCTACTTTTTCTAAGTTATAGGATTTAAAATAGTTTATGGGATTGTTAATTTTTTTTGGTTTTTGTTTTTTTGCGATTCAATTTTTTTCTTACTCAAATATGAGTGAGCTGACTCAAGTTAATCTAATCTTCTAAGAATTTTTTTATTGAAAAAATAATGGCAAGAAAGGAATTAATGTTAATAGCTTATGGGACTATTAATTTTGTTTTTTGCTTTTTGCAATTTAATTTTTTCTTACTCAAATATGATGAGCTGACCAACTTAACCCAATTTTTTATCTGTTTATAATGTTAGCATGACAAATTAATTTTGATTATATTGCCAATTTCTTCTTGATTTTAATTGTATTGCGTATCTCTGAATTGATTTTGATTGTATTGTCATATTGGCATTATAATGCTTCTAATTAATTTTGATGCTATTGCCAATATGCTAATGATTATAATTGTATGGCTTATTTGTTAGTTGATTTTGATTATATTGTCATATAGTGGCATTATAATGCTTTTAGTTGTATTGGTGGGTGATGAATAAATTGTATTAAGAGAGTCTAGTAGGTGTATTGCAGGGTGACAAAACAAACAATATTAAGACAGTCTAATACAATTGCCACCAAAAAGGTAAGGGTGAAAACATAAAGCTTGATAAAGGAAGGAGGACATGGAACTTAGTTATTCTATAAATAAAAATAAAATAGAAGGAAATAAATCAAATGTATTTTGAAATGCAAAACAATTTTATTTTTCTTTTGATTAGAAGGGAAGTATAAGGTCCTTGGTTTGAGTAGTGTTGGGTGTTTTTCCCATATGATCACTTTCGTGGTTAGTGATCGACAAAAACATATATGCCATAGGGTTGATGCCTTATACAAGTTTCTTTTGGGTGCTTTGCTTGATCTGGGATCTTTACTTCATTGATGTTTTCCAGAATTGCATGAAAGAGTATGTAAAAACCACATGTGCAAACACATAAAGAAGACAAAACATAAATGAGACCATAAAGACAATGCACACAAAAATTTGATAACATAATTTGTCTAGTGTGGACTACGTTTTTGGGCCCTGCTTTAATAGTGGGGAGATTTCTTTATTCATCTCAGCAAAATTGAAAATGAGTACATGGAAAAATACATCAGTATATCTTCAATCTTGGGAGTGACTTAAAAAATGGGATGCTCATATCCAAAAACACATTGCACTAGTGAAATCCTTTCGAAATTCTGAGTAATTTGAGTATAAAATTACTATATTTTGTCACCTGCAACTTTGTCCTCTCAGAGAATCTTAAGATTCACAGCAGATTCCCTACATGGATATTCCTAGAATATTTTAAGGAATATTCCCTAGTCTCGAAAAATGCGCCATAAGGTTTCGCCCTGCCCTGGTTCCACCACGCACAGGGTTTCGAACTGTATTGGTTTCGCAACCTCCTATTGACGAATTGGTTGGCACATATATGTATAGACATTGGCAGTTTGGGTCGTTGCGGATTCCAACCCCCATCGACCCATTTAATACACACACACATGTTTCCATTGAACCATATATGACCGGGGATTTAACAGGTCCGCCAACCTGTTACCACTTGTCTCTACTATAGTCAGTGTTGACTGTCAACAACGTTGACCCGTGACCCCACATTTGTTGTAATTACCAATAGTCTGACTGATAATTATCTTCCAAGTGACCAATTGGGGCCAATTTGGCCACCCATTGGGTGCCACGTGGTACCATTTAATTGGGCCACGTGGCCCCATATCATTGGGCCACATACCACACCATGTCATACTCAGTCATGCCCAGTCTCTGCCAAGTGTCTGCCATGTCAATGGTGGTTCCTTCCAATGCTCTCTGCACTAAATGAATAGGCTGCCACATGGCACCCTAAGGTCCACCTGCATTTATTTTTTACTTTTGGTCACAAACTTCAGATGGGCATAACTTTCACACACAGTGTCAAATTGAGGTTTTGTTTGTGTCATTTGAAAGCTCTTGTTAAGATCTACAATTTGATGTTGGTTTGGTCAAGATATGAGGACTTTGAATTTTTGGCCTTTTTGGGATTCTCATGGATCATTGCCTTACTAACAAGGCACACCATAAACAACTCAAATGCCCTTCCGCATAGACATGACACACCATAGATATTGGCAACTCACATTTAGTTGGATGCACCAAGAGAAGTTTGAAAGAGGATTTAACAAGAAATGGCAAAGAAGGTTGCCACTTACAACCTTGTCCATAGACATGCACTTCTTATGATGGATAATAGTCACATAGAGAGCTTGATGATTTGTGTGCCTAGACTATATAAGAGCCAAAAGAGTTAGGGAGTCGACATTTGGGGGTTGAGACAACTCATTGTTAAAGTGTCTTTGGACACAAGTAGCCATGGATTGCAACAATGAAACACAATCATTGGGTGTACACCATTGGGCATGCATCTATTAGGTACATATCCACATGACAGTTAGGTGTATTGAGATAGACTCAGACAAATCCGTGCATAGTTGAGTGGACTGTGTAGTCTTGCAAATTGAGCTAACTAAGACAAGTTGGACATATGGATTAAGAATACTTGGGACAAGTTGGATGGAAAAACCAAACACACTTGGGATGACTTGGGTAGACTTGTGTGCACTACCAGATGCACTTGTTGGATGTGGACGATCAATGAACAAGTTACCAAGGGAAGCAAGTTAACTATGTGGGCACTTGGGTCCCTTCATTGACTTGTAAGTGTAAGGCAAGGCCCATATAAAAGAAGGACGCCTCAAAGTGCTAAAGTGTTAACAATATGTGTGAAATCATTCACAAGAGTGTAAGGAGTTTTGTGGTTGTACCAAGTTCAAGGTTGGGCATAGTGGGGCTAATTGCACTAGTTGAATGAGACAAAAAGGAAGATAAGACTTGTCGGAGATAGTATTGTGATTGCTTAGGGGTTGGATCGATAGTTCTTGTTGGCACTTGTGCCTTATGTAATTGTAGTTTGTAAATTAGCCATAGTTAGCTAGCTGCGCTCCTTTGTTATACATTGTAACATTCTTCATATAAAAGAGTGTTAGGCCCTTGCCTTGGGTGTCACCCATAATTGTATGAGTTGTGAATGACATTGTTCCTCGCATTACTTTGTATTGGGTACATGATGATATTCACTGAGTGTTAAGCACTACCAAAATCTTTTAAGGATATAGTTGGATACATTCCTATTGTTGGATGAACTAGGTTATTGGACCTAGCTGTGCATTAAACTTGGTGTAACTTAAGACAAAGTTATGGGTAGACGTTCATTGAAGGTGTGTAATTTGGTTGTAGTAGGCACAAATTAGGCAAACGCATATGGCCAAGGCGAGACATTGCCACATAACCTCAAGTGCTAGAACAATCTTGAATGGAACTAGGTTTACAAAAATGAAATTGAATCAACAACAAATCCACATTAAGATAAATCTATCAATTATTTAGTAGCAATTATTTGTTCTATTTGTTCTCATATTTCCCAATAATGCTTAGTAAAATTATCTCACATATATGATACTAGTCTTTTCCCATCCATAATATTGTTAAAATGATTATAATGTAAGTATTATTAATGTATTTTTTTGTTTTGTTTGACCCATAGCTATTTCAACCTTGAACCTCATTATTTACATAATACTTCATATCATGATGATGACTAATTAAGTTGCCCACTAGACAAAAACACTTTTTTTCTTATGTGTGCGTGTACACTATAAAATAAATAAAAAATATATAATAATTTAAGCGAATAATTTAAATTTATTAAACAATTTTTTTTTTTTTAAATGTATTAATTTTGATTATTCTAAATTATTGTAGATAGATTTTTGGAGGTGAACTCTATAAGTAGGTTGAGGGCAGACACGCTACTAACTTTGAGGAACCAAAGAAGTTTTTTGAATAATAATGTGAGAACGTTGAGGAAAATATATAAAGAAGAGATAGGATTAAGGGAAAAAAGAAAAAATCTTGAATTAAGGTCAAAATTCGCTGTGGTAAAGGCATATAAAGATTAATCTATAATAAACATCAAAACACTTATTTCATAATAGGAATCTTACTATTATAGGAATCTTTACTCTGTAAATAGGCTTTGTTACAATCCCATGGGTCAACACCTTGGCTTATCAATACTACATACACTAAAAACCCATAACTTATTTCATATGTAGGTTTTCATAAAACTTGGTTTTTATTTTTATTTTTAATTAACCAATTTAATTAAAAAGAAAAAAAATTACAAAACTACTTTAGAGATAAATATCGACATTTGATTTGTATATACTACTAAGAGTATTCTAAAATTTCTGTGGAAGTTAAATCCCTACTATCCATATGATAATTATTGATAATTAAATTAAAATGATGGAAGTCTTATGTCAAAATAGACACACCTAATAATAATAATAATAAATTTTGGTTCTTTTGGTCAAAATTAGTCGTTATTATTATTAAAAAATAATTTTTTAATAACTTAATATAAAGAAGGTAATGTGATAGAAAGTTAACGCAATTGATTGAGTCCCCATTGAAATGAAATGAAATGATATTTTAAGGTCCACAAGACTAAAAATAGTTTATGAGACCATTAGATCCATGTTTTTTGCTTTTTGCAATTCAATCCGATTTTTAAAGTTTCATGAACCAAATATTCCGTGCGGTGTGAACATAGCAAACACCAATCTACCACAAAAAAAGTAATAAAACCAAATAAAATAAAAATACAAAAATAAATTAATAAAATAAAATAAAAACAAATAATTTTCCATTGTATTTTTTTTGTAAGCTTGGCAGGGCTACATCTTCATCACGTCCAATATATCACCCCGATAGAGGCAGGGAATTGAACCAGTGACTTCACCTTAGCAGAACACTCTCACTGTCTATCTAAGACCCATCGACGTTTAAATTGTATTTTTGAATGCTATAGACATTACACAATATGTGCAATGAACCATTTTATCACTGCATATTAAAATGATTTTTTTGTTATTAATATATTTTTAAGTATAATTCAATATTAATTCATATTAAAATATTATACTAATAATTGACATTAAATGTTTTATTCTACACAACATACAATATTTTCTTTTAACATTTTTGCATATATATAAATGTATATGAAAATTGATATCACGTTCTAAAATATTTTTGAAAAGTATATTACTGACATATTTTTTAAAATTATATTAAGTTATATACATAACTAATTAAATATGCATAAATTTTTTTTATATAAACATTATTTTTATATTTAAAAAATATTTTATCAAATTGAAAATAACATCACTTTCACACTAAGTTAGAGAATAAACTTCTCTCAATTATGTTATGTTGGCTCCCCTTTAATGGTGGTGTATGCTCCCCTTGTGTTTAGTGGCATGTGCTTAAATCTAGCTATGGCATGTGCTTAAATCTAGCTATGTCTCTGTTTACTAACACCTCTGGATTTTGGTGTAATGACAATTGTGACACCAACAAATGGTATGACCCAGAAGTTTGGAGTTCAAAACACACTGAGTTCGCGTTAGGGGAGATTGTTGAAGATATCCATAACTATGATATCATGAATCTCACTTTTATTGTTGATTGTTGGCGATTCACGGCAAATTCGAATTGAATTTCAATTTTGCGATCAGTGCAGAGTTGTCAATTCACGGCAAATTCTATCTGAATGTTGATTTTTCCGTCAGTGCGGAGAGCTCCGGCTGTTGCGAGGTCGATTTGAATTTCAATTTTGCGATCAATGCAGAGTTGTCAATTCACGGCAAATTCTGAGTGTCGATTTTGCCATCAGTCCGGAGAGCTCCGGCTGTCGCGAGGTCAAATACTTCGGCAGTAGAGAAAGGCGATGGACTCTACTTTTCACTTTTCACGTTTACTTTATACTTTTGAATGTGTTCACTTTCAGTCTTGAGTTTTCAGCAATCTTGAGCCTCTTACGGCAACCAGTTACCAGCACGAAACTTTAGGGAGCACATTTTAAATGTACTAACATTTGTCGAATTGATCTTCGATCTTGCTGCACGAAACTAAGGAATCCCGAATGTGGCCATGTCTCAGATCCGCTCACAAACCAATCGAGTCAAGACCGTTAGTGAATGGCACTGATGTAGATGTGGTTCATCCACAAATGTGGTACGGCCATGTCTCTCAGAACATGGTCAATGGTGTCCTTAATTTCTTAGGAATCTGGAAGGAATCTAGGTGTGTCTTTAATTCTCGGATCACGAGTCTTCCGTTCAGCGTTCCGTGGGGATCCTATCCAGTGTATACCTCCCATTCTGCCTTCTATAGTAGCTGTAACAGCAAGGGCCGAGTTTTTAGGGTACGTGGTCATGTCCAGAGACATTCCCCTGTTTTCCAGGTGTGTTCTGTTTTCTAACGCCTTCCCCCTTTTTTATGGTCACATGGTTGCCAGATGGTGGAATGGGGCGGTACCACGAGGAGCCAAAAACCAAAAAATTCTTCGATAACTTTTTCTACCTTCATCATAAACAACTGCTCATACCCTTGGAGATAAAAAGATTAACTGGTTGGTAGTTGGAGTGTTTGAAAGTACGGTCTGTGCTTCTGTCCACCTGCGTTGAATCCTTATAACTGCTTATAATTTACTGTTATTTTGCAAATTTGGGTTTGGAGCTTCTATCTGTTTTAAACACATATACCTTGGTTCCCAACAGTATGTGTTTTAAACACTCGTGCAACATTGGTTTACACTTGATAAACTAGCTCATAAACATAGTCTTATCAAAATTTATCCATATTCAACACCTACTCCATATTCAACTGATCATTCTAAATCAATCTACTTGAATAAACTCATAAACATCGACTTATAGATCAATTTGATCTAAACAAATCAAAATTGCTCTGTTTTTGAGTTTGATTATGCTAAGCTTAAGAATAGATAATGTACCATTGTATTTTCAACAAAAAAATTGTACATGCTTATTAGAAGGATTGAGAGAACTTTTCAATTTTGGTCTAGCGAAGCTTAGACCTATATGTAGCTTTGTATGTAAAAGATGCAACTTGTTCTCATCGTCGCTTGGGAGATTGACACCTATTGCTTATGAGTTTTGATCATCCTAGTCTATCTACTTGTGACTAAATGGAACATCAAAACTGTTGCCATTGTCACCTTGGTAACAACTTCCTTTGTTTTAGTGAAGGATGAATCCAACATAAAGGAGGCCTCGACCCTTGCTGTTACAGCTACTATAAAAGGCAGAATGGGAGGTATACATTGGATAGGATCCCCCGGACGCAATATAGAAGCACATTTGTCCTGCTCAACATTCCTTTGTTTTAGTGAAGGATGAATCCAACTGTAACAGATGTGCCTACATAAATTCCACCGACACAATATATCAAACAAGGTGAGGATAACGTGTTTATTCAAATCAATTTCAAGATTTGAATAAATATGGATCTAAGGCTGTTTGGAAGGTTTATGAAGTCAATATTCAATGCAAGGTGATCTCCAAACACTACAAATCAAGAAAAGACTAATGGCTGTTGCAAAACTTGTATGCAAAACGGTAAATTACAATAGTGAAACAAGTTATAACCGTAGCAATAATTTTAGCCCTTGAAACAAATTACAAGCAAGTAGATTTAGGGCTTAAATGGATAAAATTAGGGTCTATGCAACTAAATTTTTTGAAATAATAATTGCATGTAACAGCCAATAAATCCTAGATGTCCAGCCCTATTTAGGCTATAAATAAAATCAGCAAGACAACTTATGATGCTAAGATGATTCTCAAGTCGACATATGCGTAAATGCCATGACATCTAATTCTTTTTTGTCATTTTATATATATATATATATAGGTATATATATAAAACCCTAGCTTTACCCAAAAACACAAAACGAAAAGCCAAATTTAAATATATCACTCTAGATCCATCTTATCTCTGAATCTACAAATGTTGAAACGGATCAAATCTCAAGGTGGAAACCTTTCCTCAAGTTTTGCACACAAAAAAGAGATTAAAATTTGTAACAAATTAGATTTGGTCCCTCTTGGTGCTTGATAGATTGGGGTTTAAGATGGATCTAGGCTGGTTTAATTTTAAAACTAACGACTGAACATGAACATCTCTTTATACTAAATTGTAAAACACTTCTTAACACAACCAATTTTACACAAAGAATTAAAACCAAACCCTTCTTAATTTTTTTTTTTTTAATTCCTTCGTAATTAAAATTTACATCTTAACTCTAATCTTACATCTTAATTCCAGCGTAATTAAAAATTTATATCCTAAATTTACATTATATATGTTATATGTTTTTATTTTTTTATATTAATAGATGGAGGTTCAAATATTAATACCTTGCATCTCTAAATCTATATTTATCTTTTCACATTTACATAATACAATTATAAAATTACCATATAAATTATCAAATAAAAAATAACATCATGATAAAATAAATAACAAATCACATTGAAAAAAATAATACCTATCCACATATATTATTAGCATTTACTAAAATAATGTTAGTATATATATGATACATCTTTCCATTCTGTAATTAATTGCATAAGTTGTACATAAATTGGAACAACTCTATAATTCTTGTCTTTATTGGAAATTCAATAACTTTTCACATACTTTAAATAGACTATTAGTTTCCTTTCTATATCTCACTGCTCCTGAGTTTCCTGTCTGATTATTTTTCAAAAATCATCGAATACAAGTGCAGTGAGATATAGAATATTGACCTTGGATGCTTTGTGAGTTCCACATTTGCACAAAAAAATATATATTATTAATTTGCAGAAGACATTAAATAAAATGAAAGATAGTAGAAAAAAATTATCTGGGGTGAAGTGGAATTCTAGGCTTGAACGAAACGAAACAACTCAACTAAGGTAAAAAAAAATTAAGTTTGAAATATATTATTAATTTGCAGAAGACATTAAATAAAATGAAATATAGTAAAAAAAATTATCTGGGGTGAAGTGGAATTCTAGGCTTGAACGAAACGAAACAACTCAACTAAGGTAAAAAATGGTAAGTTTCTGCAAAGTTGATAAATAGTGGGATTCAAGTGCCCTTCTTCCTATTTGGCAAAGGCATGAGAGTGATAATGATGATGATATCTAGATGGTTGTGGTTGTTTCTTTTCTCTTTTGAAGAAGAAGCCAAGAAACAAATTAATTTGAAACTTCCGTTATATTTCACTTCTTTGATCCTCTGATTTTTCTTCACTTCTTTGACCCTCTGATTTTTCTCAGAAATTTTGATGATCGAAACAATCATTGTATTGATATTGATAGACACATAATATTTATATAACATTATATATGTTATATGTTTTAATTTTTTGGTTGAGCCAACATATAAATGTTAAATGTTAAATTTTAAAAACATTTACACCTACACATTTGCTGCTATACTGGGTTGTAATGCATCTCTCAACGCAATGATTGACTACAAGGGAGAAGACTAGTGCCTACTATATTTTTTCTGGGTGGTATAATGGGCTAGTTAAAGACTCTCTTGAAGAGATGTGCGTAGATCTAAAGTAATATCTATGGTTTTCCACTACAAACCCTAGAAAATCCACCCAGTAGATTCCTAATAACTTCCAGATGATTTAAGGGCAATTATTCCAATAGTAACCTTCCAAGAGCTTTGAAAGGAGGGATTTGTTCAAAGAAGAAATAAAGAGAGTGCACCACTGTTGGAAATAAAGTTTATGCTAAGAGGTGGGCGGGGGGAGGTGAATCAGTATAAAACACTTTTTAACAATTTAAAGAATTATGTAACACAACCATACAACAATCAAGATGTACACATTATGAACATAGAATAAACCATAAAACTTCAGATGAATTTGCAAGCACCAACTTCAAATTACATCAGTCTTTGTAGGCACCAATTTACAAGAGATACCAATCCCCTTTTCTTTCTAGGCACCAACATGCCGGAGACACCAATCTCCCTGATCTTTATAGAAACCAACTTGAAGGAGATACCAATCCCCTAATCTTTACACGCACCAACTCGAAGGAGACACCAATACCCTAATCTTTACAGACACCAATTTGCTAGAGACACCAATCTCTATGACCTTTACTTACACCAACTTGAAGGAGACATCAATCCCCTAACCTTTACAAGCATCAACCTAAAGGAGACACCAATCCCCTAATCTTTACAGCACCAATTTGAAGGAGATACAAATCCCTAATATTTATAAGCACTAACCTACACTACCACTTAGATCTCTTTTTCATACATTTTCATACTCGGATCTAATGGCTCTTCATTTAGCTTTCAATTAGACAACAATCTTTAACTCCAAATTTTCTTTTTCTTTCCGATCTTTCCTAGCAATAGGTTCTGCTTTTCTGGTTCTTGATCCAATCGATCTTCCACGAGATCTCTATTACACCTCAAATCTACTCTAGACACCATTTCTTTCTTTGAGACAACTCCTCAATTATTGTCTCAACACCTCTGATATGCAATTTCATTTCACACAACAATTCTTTACTTCAACTTCAAGACCTCTAGCATTCTACACCTTCAACTTCTACTAATAATCCAGGTGGATATTGGTGGCCATCAGCCTATTCCTCTTGGACCCCCAACATTGTTTTCTTTCAGTTTCCTAATTTCCAACATAGTTTCCTATTTCGACAGTTTTCTATTTTTGGCAATTTTTTGGGTCTTGAACTTTTGGAGCCATTTTTAGGCCCTAAACGACGTGTTTTTGGGAAACAAGAAAACGAGAGGCCAATGTATGTTTACAGTCGAAAGTTGTTGTCCTCAGATAGATCTTTCTAACAAGGTATTAGGTGCGCCAAATAGAGATTGTATGCCAAAGTTATGACCCCGAGAAGTTGACGTTCCAACTAACCCTAGTGGGGCCTATTACCCACCATTTTATGGGTGATATCTCTAGGAGATTTTTTTTTTCTCCAAGATGGTCCTCAGTTGGCAGCCAACGACCCCTTTGCAGCGACCAACTAGTTCCTTGTGCCATTTCTCTGCCACCTGAGCTAGCCGATAGTCCCTCGCCCATCTGCCATGATCGTATGTTTGAAGGTGGGCCTCCTGAACCTAAAGGTATGCCTTGTCATTTGGTAATTGAATATTGTAGTTTGCTTATCATGGACACTTCTGGGTATGGATTAATGGGGGGATTCAGCGGAAAGAATGGGTTAGGTATGTGCTCTTGTCCCCTATACCCCTTTTGGATATTAACCTTGGATTCTAGTCCCGTGGGATCTCTTTTACTGACCATTTGGCTTTAGGAATGGTATTTCACGGGAAACCCCGATTTTGGTTGCGTGGTCCCACTCCCTTATCCACTTATATTACCCTCTTTCCGCTCATTATTACCCCATTCATCATTTCTCCTACCTAGGTCCACATTCCTCCACTGGGTCCACATAGGGTTAGCTCGCCCCTTCCCCTCACCCACACCTTGGGTCAGGCCTGGAATGGTGCCTGAAGGTTGATGCAGCTAAAAAGAAAGATAAAAGCATATTTGGCCACATTCAACAGGAAAATGTATCACAAAATGCAAAATATGGCCGGGACAAACACATTTAGCATGTGGGAAAAAACCAGTACATGAGCTCTACCCCATCATCATGGCCATCACCCTGGTTCCTACAGGTTCTATGAGCCTCCATTATCCCCATGATTTCCCCAACCCCTGGTTGGAAATGAACCTCCCTACCTTTAAAAGGGGTTATTCACTGCTATATCTTATGCATCATGCTCTTACCCTTGAGCCCCGACTAGTTACTCAAAGAAAATCATAAAAAGGCAAAAGACATATAAAGAAGGGTGGAAAAATCAAGGTCGGGGCACCTCATGTACCACGATTGCTCCCTCTTATACATTATAAACCCAAGTGTGGGCTTTCATCTTATTATCTACCCTTGTACCCCAGCATGTGACCCAGGGTTGCCCCTTCTCATTCCCTACTTCATTCACCTATCTGTCACATGCCACCACCTTTTGAAGGATGTACCTTGAACATAATATCCCCTTTAGAAGTAGAAACCACCTAATAGGATACCTGGTTAACCCCATTTGGAGTTTATGAGACATTGGCACATCTCAAAGCCCATTATGGAAGGGCAGGCCATTATGAAGTCCCCACCTGTGGTCCATGGATGGTAAGCTCATTTACTTGATTTCCCTAATGACTTATTGTATTGGAAGGCTAGGGGACGCATTGGATCTTATGTAGGATTGCAGATGGTCTCCATCTTGGGTTTGGTCTCCCTATACAGGGTCCTAATCCTCTAGAGGGCTACATTGGCACATGTAGGGTGTGTGTTGAGAGCCATGAGCCTCCACAGCAGTAGACAACACTCCATGGATCCCTGGATGATCAGAGATGCTCGAGATACTCCCATTAGACGAGGATGATGCACCTGGTTCACCTTTGCCCAGCCGACCCACAGATGTACCATGCACTTGACAACTGACCCATGACTTGTAGGATGATTTGGCATCCCCTACACCATCATCAAAGCCCTTGAAGACGATCTACAGGCATCCTCAACTCATTTGGAGACCCATGAGGTTATTATTGTGCCCCCACACCCATTCGGAGCACCACATGTTTATTGTTTGGTGATCTGAAATGAGGGTTTAACAACTTGTTATGCTTACAAAAACCTCTCACTCCAAAGCTTACAAATATATGATCTAGCTTATGTTGACAATTATGGAATTAAGTACTTGAAACAGGTGTATGTCTTTGTTTGTTTTTAACTGTTTAAGTGCTTTAAGTTGATTTGTTTCTGCTAATATTAGACACACATAACAGCCATATAATGCAGTAAATAAACATCAACACATAACATCAAATTTAATCTAGGAGTTCACCTGAATATCGTGGGCTACATCTCCTTGAGCTTCTGTCAATTTGACTTGGCTCTTTGGGATTATGGCTTCAATTCTTTTACAAGTTCCACACTCAACTCCAATGGTTATTGACTGAACCAATGGGCTTAGAAAACCATCTATATCCCTGTCATGGTTGTCATCATTCTGCAAATAGATCTAAGATCCCTTAGACTTGATTCCTTCAATCAGTGCACTGAGCTTCCTTGAGCTTCTTGATGGCACTAACTCCTTTAGAATTCTTCAACTGTCTCTAAAACCTCTTCTACTGTCTCCAGCACATATCAGACATCAACAATAGACTGTTCATTTGCTCAAAATGAGCATTGCATCCCTGATCTAAGCCTTCCTCCACGGTTGGCACTGGGTTGCCTGAAACTTCCCTGTAGAATCTCGGCCTTTAGAAGTCTTCAGATGCTTCTGTAAACCCTTGCAATGGATTCAGAAGGCTCATTACAGTCAGGAATGATTGTTGGTTCGCTGAGAACGGATACTAGTAGCTCCTGCAACTGCCTCCAACCTCTAGTGGCTCTGAGCTCCAAAATCTCCCCGGATGAAAATCTCCTTGAAGATGGCTTCTTCAGCTTCTCTGGAGTGTTCCATTGGCTTTAGAAAGCCTAAATTAGCCTAGCCAGCCTCTTGTTTCACTCTCTTAGGTCGAAAACTGCTCCTGGAGTGCTTTTAGACAGTTTCTCCTAGAAATACTCCACTAATTTTGGTGAACTCTAGTTAATTGTAGTTAAATTTGGCCAGATCCGCGTTTTTTAGTGCTCCGCCAAGCTTAACCGCTGGAACTAACTGTAACCGTTGGCGTTTGGTGCGCATGTGATAGGTATCTCCTGGTGATTAGGGATAAGGCCGTTAAGCCCAGCGGTCATCCCGCAGACCACGTGGTTTGTTTCAATCAGCGGACATGTGACAGTTTTTTTGGGGACCGCTAGCGGGTAAGACCGCTGGCGGTCCTGACCCCCAAACCCGTAGCAGTGATAACATAACTATAACATTTAACCTTAGCCTGTTAAGAACCAATATAGAGCGGAGTTGGTAGCGCGCTTGTTTAGCTTGCTGAAGGTCACGGGTTCGATTCTGTTAGACCCAACAAAATTTTACCATGCCATTCCGGGGCCACGTGGCGGCCTCCGGCCTTGCCGTGTCAGCTCTTGATTGGTTGGCCAAAAGGAATATTTCGAAGAATATTCCAAGGAATATTCTTTTTTTAATATTTTTCAAAAATCATTTTATTCTTGGAAATTGTAGTTTACTGGACTTTTTTATATTGCAATAACTTCTTCATAGGGTGTCAGTTTTTTGAACCGTTTATGGCACCGGAATTAGGAAGACAAGATCTATCCGGTCGTTCAGGTTCGACACTCTTCCAAACACTTTGAATTTTGAGCTATCATTAAAGTCCTGGATCAATATCTGATCATTTGGAGAATAAGAGGCCAACCTCTTGTCCATCACTTTTGAGGGTCCTACTCTTCATTATGGCACCCATGGACCTCATTAGGCTTCTTAGAAGGCCCTACGACATGCATAGATTATTATTTGACCTCTTGAGAGGCTTATTCTTTCATTTGTGAGCTAGTTTGGTGGGCTTGTCACTAAAGATTAGATTTTTAGAACATTATTTTATTTTTGGGGCTTATGTAGGCCAAGGAGGCTAATTCAAACTCCTCATTAGTGTATAAATACAAGTGAGATGAGTTCATTTGCTCATCATCGCTTTGGATTCGATCTCTTCTCTCTCTTGAGAATTTCACACTTTTTCTTGGAGTAGGAATTGGAGCTTTATGGATGAATTTTGATGTGTGGATTTGGTTTATCTTGTCTTGGAGATTCTCTATTGTCAAATTGTGGATGGTTGGATATACTCTATTACATGTAAGTACATGCTTTTGATGGTATTCTTGTTTTACTTTGTCATATACATTGTACTGGGATTTTAGCTATTTTTAATTTTTTAGGGCTAACTGTTGCATGCAGTTACTGCTTAAATTGTGGAATTTTGTCTCTATATAGCATCCCTGAATGTATGGGCCATGTAATTTGAACGAAATATCCTAGGGGTAATTCTATCAATGAATTCATCTTGATAAGCCATCGACTTTTGCACATCGAAGTATAAAAGCTGCAAGATTTGCTTCTCTTTGACCTAGAAGGCTAGTGAAGTGGTCTTGAGGCCTCCTTGACCAAGAACCAAAGGTCCTCGCTCATATTTATCATAGGCTCCATTCTCCCAAAACTAAGTCACTGATCTACCTTTCCTAGGTCTAGCCAGGTTGGGTCACCCAGGCCATCATTTTCCTGACAAGATAGCCCTCCAAAAAGTTCGATCTCGTAGCCCCTCCTGCACTGGTGTCTCCTCAAGGCCTCCTCAAATTTTGAAGCCATTCCAATAGTGGAGTTGTGAGAAAAGCGAAGCCCTAGCTTCGAGATCAAACTTTGCCCTAACATCCCCAAGGCTAGTGCCTCATAGGATCAACTCAACACCTTTGAGTGAATATTCTTTCTTTGATCATTTTCCCCATCTTTTTTAGCTTAAGAACATCATTGGTTGCTAAACTCTTACCTCCTACCCTAGGTTGGGTCCACTTGGTCCCATGTGGTCCCATTCCTTTGAAAAGACAATTCTTCAAGAACCATCAGTGATACCAATTTCAATAAGGATTTTAGGGATTGGGAAACTCTTTCACGAATCATATCCCTTAAACCTAGCCCTCAAATCCTTTCATTCCTCTCCTAGAAGACATTGTACCTTGCTTAGAAAGCAAGCTAGCTTTATCCTTCAACCTCTCCTGGAAAGGGATCATTTGGGTCACTCCACATCCACTCATTGCTTTATCCTTCATTGGTGACTCCATAATATACAGGGTCTCCTCCCATCGGTTAAAGTCCATAATAGTAGGGAGCCTTAGCTGAGGTGACTATCCATTTGTTTCCCTTGGACTAACATTTTCCCTTTAGGTCCTCTGCTAGTTTGAGCGGTAACATTTTGGCATCGTTGCTGGGGAAGAAGCAGGTCTACCTCCCTAGTGAATCATTGAGGAATTGATTCATTGACGACATTTACAAAACATTCCTTTGGCGACTCCACTCATTGTCCAATCCCCTAGTTTACTTGAAGGTGACAACATTCCTCCTTTAACTAGCGCTGCTGCAAAAAGGGGAGAACAAACTCCATCGCCTGTTGGAATTGCTCTTTACCTTGAATTTGAGAAGGTTAGTGATCCATCTCCAAAGATGCCATCTAGTTCAAACAATGACCCCAAACAAGATTAACCCAAGATGACCAAGAGTGAAAGACACTTGGTTAGTGTCTTTACCCCCTTTGAAATTAAGTGATGATCCCAAGCCACTACCTGAAAAATACAACCGATGGTTACCCAAATTCAAAGGGGATGTTTCTTGGACTGCCCATGGTTTTATTGAAGAATTTTATTGGCAAATGTCCCCCAGAATGATGTTTGATGAAGATAGGCTCATGATGCTTTTTGCCTTATCTCTTGAGGGATAAGCAAGAGATTGGTACCTTAGCCTTCCCCCTGCATGCGTACAAGACTCCGATGTATTTGAAGACTTATTCATGAAGAGGTGGTCATGCAATGCTCAAGGGACCTTCAACATCGAAAAGTTCTACCAAATAACCAAGGGAAGGGAGGATGTGCGAGAGTTCATTCAAAAGTTTGATAGGGTAGTCAAAGATATACTTGATCATTTGAAGCCATCTGAAGCCAACATCCTTGATAAATTCATAAAGGCGGTGGGTGGCCACCTCACCTATGTGTTAAGGGATAAGAAACCTTCCACTTTGGCCGAAGCTAAAGACCTGGCAATGGAAGTTGAAGAAAACATACGAATCTTGAAGGATGATGTCAATGACCTCTTCTTACACAATTGTATGTTAGACTCAGGGGCTTCCGCGAATATCATACCTTTAACTGTTATGAAGCAATTGGGTCTCAACATCGCTCGACCATACAAAAAGGTGTGTGGTTTTAATTCCAAACTTGTGGAAGTGGAAGGTATCATCAAAGACCTTAAGTTTTCTTTAGCTAGGAATCTCGATATGTCCCTCCTCATGGATGTCATTGTTATTGATATTCCCAATGTGTGGGGGATGCTATTATCTAGGAAATGGAGATCTACCATTGGGGGACATGTTCAAATGGACCTATCATATGCAACCATCCCGCAATCTGATGGTACCCCTTTTATCCTTTATAGGGAACCTACTTACTTACCTCATGTGATCAAGCTTGGACCATACTATGAGACATGCGAGATCGAGAAACCTTCCCCTATTCTCCCTACTCAAGAAGTCCGTATCCTCAAGTGACCAATCTCTCAAACAAGCAAAAAGTGGAAGCCTAAGAAAGAATATAAGGTTGGGGATTTAGTCTTGGTTGATAAAGATCCCATACTTGTCAGGATTCATGGAAAGGTTGGGGATGATTATTACTACATTGCCAAACTTAACGACGAACTTTGGCCTGAGCCAGTCAAATTAAGTCGTATCACCTCCTTCCTTGAGACTTGACATTGTATCATATGCATGGTAGAGTAGGATGCATTGCATGTTGATTTTCGCATTAGAACTAATGTCATATGATATTTCTCATGGTAGATAGATGCATATTTGCATATTTTATTTTTTGTTGATTTTATGGCCTAACATATAGCATGTACGATCATGAGATGCCGCGAAAGCATGATGCCACATGTTTTTCCATCTATTATGTGTACAACTGATAGGTCTAGAATAACCAAGGGATTGCTGGAGTTCTCGTGACCTCCCATTTGAGTAGCTTCTCGCACTTCTTCGTGAGATCACGTCCCAGTTGGAGCCAGATATTACCCACCATTTTGTGGGTGATATCCCTAGGAGAATTTTTTTTCTCCAAGATAGTCCTTAGCCGACAACCAACAACCCCTTTGCAGCCACTAGCTAGCTCATTGTGCCATTTCTTCGCCACCTGAGCCAACCATGTGGTCCCTCGCTCATCTGCCATGATCGTATGTTTGAAGGTGGGCCTCCCAAACCTAAAGGTATGCCTTGTCATTTGGTAATTGAGTATTGTAGTTTGCTTATCATGGACACTAATGGGCACAAATTAATGAGGGGATTCGACGGAAAGAATGGGTGAGGTCTGTGCTCTTGTCCCCTATACCCCTTTTGGATATTAACCTCGGATTCTAATCTCGTGGGATCTATTTTACTAACCATTTGGCTTTAGGGATGGTATTTCACAGGAAACCCTGATTTTGGTTGTGTGGTCCCACTCGCTTATCCAATAATATTACACTCTTTCCACTCATTATCACCCCATTCATCATTTCCCCCACCTGGGTCCACATTCCTCCACTGGGTCCACATAGGGTTAGCTTGCCCCTTCCCCTCACCCACACCTTGGGTCAGGTCTGGAATAATGCTTGGAGGTTGATGCAACTAAAAAGAAAGATAAAAGCATATTTGGGCACATTCAACTGGAAAATGTACCTCAAAATGCCAAAGATGGTTGGGACAAATACATTTAACACGTGGGCAAAAGCCAATACATGAGCTCTACCCCATCTTCACGGCCATCACCCCTAGACCTAACCAAATTCCACAAAACTTTACAAGTGATCTAGTATGGTAATATACAATGAATCTAAACACTAAGACTCACCCAAGGCCTCAACATCAAGCCGTGCTTTGGCCTTGGGGTTATGCTTGGAGGAAAAAACTCAATTAATTATTAAGTCCTCGTAAGAAGATGATAATTAACCAAGTAAAAAAAATATCCTAGAGTAATATTCACTTGATGACAGGGTCCCAAGCTACCTAGGCCTATTACATGACTCAAACTCATCATACTAGCATCACTTTACATCATCCTCGTAGGGCTTTTGGAATCTGGGTACAACAAAAAAAGATAAGTAGTAGAGTTGAAAAACTCTGGTGGAATGATGATCTCTGATGGTACAAGCATCCTTTGGTGCATCCTTGGGCATGGAGTCTTTAGATAATCCTCAGGTGCTACTCCAGTGGTCAACAGGACCATTTGACAAAATAACATAAAGTCAAGTGAAAACAACAATCCATCAGAGACTAAGATCATAAAGTTAGAGTGGAATTCTCTATGAAGGTCTTAGGTGAGGCCTAGTGTTATCGAGTCTATGTATTTTTATCATACTAGATCATGTGTTTTGTGTTGCAGAATTTGGTTGAGTCTAAAGGGGTCATATATCTATTGTAAAATTCCCTTTCTGTGGGTGATTATTGTAATATTTGAATGTAAAAGTGTTGTCTAGGAATATTTTTGGTGAATGGTTACTCATAGTTAGACACTGTTACCAAAATATTTTTTAGACCCACTTAGAGGGTGGAAAAAATATGTATAATCCCCTCTTGAGTCTTTATTTAATTTTCTGGCAAAAATAAAAAATAAATTAGCCAAAAATTGTCAAAAAATAAAATGAGAGAAAAATTAATTTCTCTCCAAGTGGAAAAAATCATCAAAAAATTATTGAGGACCTTTTCTCAAAAGGAAAAAATCAAGTCAAAATTAAAAGGCCTCATTTCCAAGGCAGAATGTCCCAATTCAAAAATTCGTTGGACCAGAAAGACTATTTTTCCAGCAAATCGAATTTCTTGGACCAGGTGGTTGATTAAATTGCACAAGTTATGACAATTCTATTTTTTGAAGATTCTCCAAGGGACCAAAAGCACCAGGAAGTTTGATTTTGACCCATCCAGCTCATTTTTCAAGGGATCAAATTCTTTGGAGATTTGTGCAACAATTATCAAGGGATGAAAATAATTTGACAAGGATCAAGCCTTGGATCAAGTCAAACTAGCCGTTTTTCCACTTGGAGGGGATCTAAAACTCTCATTTTTCTATATAAGGAAGCCTAAGGCTCCTCATTTGATCATCTTATGATATCTGAGTCTGGTCTTGTAACGAAAAATGTTAAGCAAGTTATGAGTCAAGTTGTTGGATGTAATTTTTATTTTGAAGTAATAATATCAAAGTCTTTGGGGTTTTATCTTGTGATGGTATTCCTTTTCTGTATCTTGTGGTAATGTTGTTTTGAATCGTGCTCTAATGCTCTACTAAATATAATTACTAAGTTGTTATTTCATTTTCCAGTAGTTGGATTATCTATTTGCATAGGTAACTTGCATTAAGTACTGGGTTTAGAAAAGCGTTCTAGCTCACTCAATCTATCAGGTATCTCTAGATCTTGAGGGTTTTAACGTGTATTTAACCCCTTGTGATCTAATAACTTTATTTCAAGCGTGTAGAGATAATTTGATATTCAGATCTTGGGCGTGAGGGGAAGTCTTTGGTTGGACTAGCCAACTCCCAAGAAAAGAAGTTTAAAAGCCCATCATTTTAAATTTTCCAAGGCTTATCTAACGATTTTTATGCAGTAACTTGGCCATGGCATTATATTAAAATTTTCTCTTTCTCAAATTATTTTTTGAAATTAAATTGTGCAATAAAGTTAGATTTGCTTATCTAGAGCTTGTAATTTTTATTTGTGAATATTTATAGATAATTTTGTAAATTATTTTACTAACCCTTGTATTTTATTTTAATAGTGTAAATAATTAGAAGGGTTTTATTTTCAAATTTGAATTTTATCTATAAATAGTGGAGGAAGGCTAGCCTTTTGTGACTTTGCAGGGGTTTCATCATAAGGTCAAAGGCTACTACAATTTTTTTTTTTGAGGAAACAAGTCCTCACTTAGCCTAACAACTAGGTTTTGGGCACTAGATCACCATTCAAGGAAGCCGTCCAGCCAAGGGAATGAGGCCGAGTGCATTTCAAGGCTTGATTTAGCCCTAGGAGGGCTAAATCCAACAGTTTTAGCCCTTTTCTCACTACCACTCAAGCATATTTGGCAGCCGCTAGCCCTTTAGGGCCTATTTCTTGCAAATCAAGGGTTTTTTGTAAGGGTTTAACACTTGTATTTTTATTAGCAAGTTTTGCGGCTATAATTTGGAGATTCTTGGCATAAAACACTTGTTTCCCATTTGCAGATTCATTGTAAATTCATTGGAGGGCCAAAAAGTGTGATTAGAGGCCATTTCAAGCTAGCTAGAAAAGAAATAAGGGCTTGTAGCCCTAGCCGCAGGCCCAAGTAGCATTTGGAGGCAAGGCCGCAGACCTAGAGGGCCTTAAAACCCTAGCCGCAACCCTCTTTGAGTCACAAAACCCTAGCACAGATCTTGGAGTTGGCTCATAACCCTAACGTAAGTCCTAGGAGGCTTAACGAAGAGATCACAATTGGATTTTGGCACCAACTTTGTTTGCAGGCCTAATTGTTGCTCTTGTCAAGGTTTGGCATTGTTTTTCATTGAGAAATTGGCAAGTATAAGGTCTGATCCATTACAATTTTTGGACTAACCCTTTGTTGCAGGTTGATATATCACTTGGGAAGGGTTTTATATTTTGTTTTGGGGCTTGGTGATATCGTTCTCCATTAATATTAGCCATTTAGGCCTAGCCGCAAGGCTAGAGGTCTTTTCTCCCTTGGTGCTGCCAAATTAAAAGGCAAGTTATTGTGTTTGTAGCCTAGGGTTAACATACTTGTGGTTGCAGGTGGAATGTGGAGGTTTGGGCACCTTGTTTGTGGCTCAAACTTTGCTTTTTTTGTGTACTCTTCCTAGCACATCATCTCTTGAGACTAGGCCGCAGCCCTTGAGGGCTTTGTTTTTCTATCCTTGACTCATCCATTGACTGTCCCATATCAGATCTGGAGTTGAATCAGTTGTTGACACCTAAACTGAGCCTAAAAGCACTCTAACTTAACTCATAATAATTGCAAGATCAATCCCACATTAACTATAAGTGTTTGGCTATTATTTCATGCATATTTGGGTGACTTGATCTCACTGTTAGAGGGCTGACATTGTTTTTTTCAGAGGTCTGATCTCTACAGTGGCACTACAGGAGAATTTTCACATTGCATTTAGCACTAAACTTGAATCTCGACCATTGGTTTCTCTTCTTTGCATTTGGTGGTTAATTGTGAATAATTCAGTGGACTGATCTCATCATGTTGAGGACTGATATACCCTTGACAATAAGCTACAGTGGTTCATCTTTCATTGGCATTGGTACATTGAAGGTTTAGTGCATTCTTGAAGTAATTTCTCATACATCTATTGGCATTGAGGATATAGGCATTGCCATTGGCTTTTCTCTCTTGTCTAGTCAAGGATACCCTTGTTTGGATCACTAACCCTTTTTCTCTCTCATTGCATCTCATTGTGCATGGTTAGACTCCAATAACATTTCATTTGCATAAGTGTTTCTCTCTTGCAAATTTCATTGCATTGTTGAATCTTTTTGTCGCATTTCATTTACTAATCTCACTATTTAGTATTAGCAATCTCATTTAATTGCTTGTAGTTGTGCTCTTGCAATCTTGTGATTTTCTCTTGTTCTAATTTGCAAATCTAATAAGTGAAAGGGAACTTATAATAAGCATACATAAGTGATAAAGAGATATTGCTATCATTGCCATAATTGTCTTATTGAATAACATTAAGGTGCTTTGCTAATTGGTTCTTGTAATCTTGATTCATAAAGTGAATTTGATACATTGGTTATTAGTGACCTTATCTTGTTGTCATTGGAGCATTTTTCTCATTGTCTGAAGCATCTTAACTTGATCATCATTTTCATTCCCAAGAATTGCATAATTAAAATTTACCTCCAAGCATAAGCTTGGTTGATAGAAACTTAGGGCCACCTTCTCTCCCAATTTGTGATGCTTGACCCTTGCACTGAGGTTAAAACAGGTGACCTTGCAGTTCTCTTGTGGGAAATCCCTTGTAGGAACAAAGGCATCTAGGTCGTTAGAACTCTAGGGTAGGTATCGTTAATGAGGCCTTAGCCTCCTTCCCTTGGACTTCTTTCTACAACCCTATGTGAGACTTGCTTCAAAACAATTGAGGTGAAGGCTCTCACCTAGACTAGGCATATAACTAAAAGTAACCAAGATCTTGCATTTCACATTAGATTAGATCTTGCATTTCATCTAGGATAGATCTTGCATATCATCTTTGCAACATTTGTCTATCTGGTAACTTGACGTATTGATCTTTGTTGTGCAAGTATTTCTCAATTCTAAGGCATTAGTCTATCACTGATATATCTCAAATAATCTAATTGTTTGTGCTTATTAATCTTACTTTCCATATAATTTAAATCAAGTTGCTAGGATATTCATTTGTATCTCCTAAACTTGTTGATTCTCAACAGGTTCCTCATCCATTCACCTTTAGGGACTACCCCCCTTAGCCTGCTTTTAGGAGATAGCTTAAACGAAGTGAGTAGGGATCAGAGTGACAATCCCTCCTCTGAACGTTGCGCCTTGGGTGTACACTTCAGGCGACAACAAGTTCCTTTTGATGAAATAGAGCATCAAGTGCTCAGGAATTAGGTGATGGCTAATGAGGAGGGTAGAGCTCATGCTAGGCTTTTTCCCATGTGCTAATTCATCTCCTAGTCAACTTTTGCATTTTGATTTTCTTCTTTTTCTTTCATTGTGGCCATAATATGCTTTTTCATCATCATCAACCTTTAGGGAAATGTTTCTAGTCCCTACTCAAGGATGTGGATAAGTGGGTGCCAAATCCCAATGAACCAATGACAAGTTGGAGCCGAAGAATGGAGGTGTTATATAGGGGTTTGTAATGTGAGATGGAAAGTGTCAAGTATGGTGTAGGGGAAAATGAACATGCTATTTCAATATGGGTTTTCTAAGTAGTGCCCCTCATATAACCCTAAGACCTCAAGGGAAGGTCCCACTGGACTAGGGCTAAATATTGACGCCCTTGGTAAGGTGAGAGAACATATTTATAGTCAAGATCCATCAATATTCTAGATCAACCCTTTATCCATACTAAACGCCCAAAACAAACACGTATAAGCACTCGATTGCAAAACGATCAGAGTACCATTTTAATAGTACCCTACCTTCATCCAAGAGAAAATGCCAGATGGCGAGAGGTATGTGGCTGATGCGAGTGGCAAAGGCACATGGAATATCATCATCGAGAAGTGAATATTAGGGTTTGTTGGCTAGTTGGGTGTCCAAATATAGGAGAAAGTTTCTTCTTATTGGGTTACCCATTTTGGTGGCTAACATCTGAGTCCAACTCGGGGACATGATCTCACTGTAGAGCACATGATCCACATGCTCAAACAGGGAGTTCATGATAACTCCAACAATCCCTAGGCTCGCAAACTTGTTGACTGCACACTCAAATCAACTTGATTGGAAGCATGTGTGCTGGGTGTTGGTTATCACCTTGGTTTTATATGATAAATGAAATTTGCATAGAAAGTAAACTCTAAGTAACTACAATCTAATCTAATATACAACATAACAATATGAAGAATGTAATAGTTAGGATGCTGACATGACATGCAATGCAACCCAGACTAACACTGTAGTAGATGACATGTTGTCTAAGTATAGTCATACAACCAATGAAGCCAACATATCATAAAGTCAATATTACACCCTTTACCCCTATGCTTAATTAAGAGATCAAACAAAGCAATATCACAATCAATGACTACTATCTCACAGTACTCAATAACCGGATTAGAGCAATGAGTGCGAGTGGTGAGAAAACAAAATGACCAAGGATCCTGGAGAGGAGCCAAGCTTGTCAAGGTTGAAAAGTGAAATGAGGAATTTAGCTTTCACCATTGGGTCCTCTCTTGCAACTTGAATATGGACTAATCAATAAACAATTTCAGGATTTCTTGCTCAATAGCTATCTCCGGTGTACAATTCTCACAAATGTCACTTAAGACATGTTGTGAGTTGCATGAGGAAGGAGATGCCTTGGGGGCAAGGTCTCGACAAACATGCTACTCATCATAAGAATCAGATTCAGAAGGGGAAACCGAAGTTGGCTCATCATGTTCACAAGTCATGGAATTTGAATATGACTGAGGGGTGACAACAAGAAGATCTAAGGATGGATCAAATACATCAACAATCATATCCTCCCAATTATATGAAGTGTAAGGCAAAACAAGGTTGTTGTTAACATCATCATTGGTGTCATTAATTGGATCTCTATCCAAATGATGGCTACTCATATCCCACTTCCCCTCTTCCATATACATAAAATCATCAATGTTAATCTCTAGGGAATTTATGGGATTACCCTTTCTATGGCCTTCGGAAAGTGTATCATCAAACTTAACATTCATGAAATGGGTGGATCTCACCTCAACTTCACTTGTCAAAGTATCATCTTTAGTAGGATCCTCACCATGCTCCTCTCTTGGGTCATCTTCAAGGTCATTTTCAATGTGTTCATCTTGATGATCTAAGGGATTCTTTCTCTTACTCGTGGTGTTTATTTTCAACTTCTTCAACATGATCAAACAGGCGTCCATCTTGGAGGGCTATGGATAAATCTTTAAGGATATCTTCAAAATGACACCATGGCCCTCAATGCTTAAGAAACTTTTCAATAAGCTTTTAGGCTTACAATAACATTTAAGCGATTCTCTTTGATTAATCCCAAGAGAATTAATGAACAACTTCATGAGAGGATCCTCATGAACCATATCGATCCCTGAAGCATACTTGATGAATTTTGCAACATGATCCATCGCTGAAGAAGGATCACCGTCAAATTTTGGGACACTTGTCATAGAATTTGTATCACAATGATTTGGATATCTAGGAATTTCCTTAACATCCAAAGCAGGGAATATCTCATGAAAATCCCAAGGAGACATTTCCTTGAGTCTTGCATAATAACCAAATGGGGAGTCACTAGGGTGAATTCAAAATTCCTTGTAGATGGTTGTTTCATGCTACAAGCATTGTAACTTTGAAGCTCAATGAAGAACTAGGTCTTCATTCTTCTAATGGAGTCTTTAAATGAGCAGATATATCCTTGTCTATGGGATAAGCTCAAACAAGGAAATGAAGTGCTTAGACTTTAGATTTTGTGGAGGGTTGACTCAAATCCTCCCCGACAAGAGAACCAAAATATTTTGCATTAAAATCTAGCAGGTCTTAAGAGGGCTCATAAGACAAGAGCCAGACCAAGGGGCAACACTATGAGGTGGAGGCCCACTGTCACCACAACTCACCACCTTCTGCTCTTTAGTGGAATTTCACCACAAGGGAAGCTTCCCTGTATTGGTCACATAATAGGTATTCAAAGTCTGGCTTAGAGGTGACAAAGGATAGGCTTAGGAATGGCACTCAACTTAAGGACAAGGTTCAATCCAACAAAGACAAGGCAAAGCATGCCCTCCAAGAGACCTATCTGGGCAATTATGACCTAGGGTTTAATGAATAGGTAAGGACAGGCTTACCAAGGTGCATAAGAACAACAAAAGGCTTGGTAAAGATAGGTATGATAAATAATTGGAGCAACAAGCCTTTAAGAAGCCCTAAGTTGATGCCTAGGGTTAGGTTAGGGTTTACCCTAGGGAAAAATTACCTACGGCTTATGACATTAGCCCTAAAAGGGGAGAATACTATGGAAAAAGTTGGATTTTGATGCAATGAGGCTCAAACCACGTGTAGAACCCCTACAAGCCAACACACTCCTAGTTGAATTCGACCCTAGCCCTAGCCTAATGACTTGCCTTGAAGGACTAAAAATGTGAGGGAAAGAGAGAGAAAAAGGTTAAAAGGTTTTTTTTTTGTGTGGTGTGATTGCCTATGTGCATGGCCAGTGCTTGATCCTTGGGTGATGGAGTTTAACGGATGCCTAAAATTGGAAATATAAAACCCTAGTGTGGAGTAAGGACCATAGTTTTAAAAACCGGAAGCGGTGACCGGACCGGTCCACTTACCAAACCAGGTTTCAAATCGGAACCGGTCAAATTGAGTCTGGTCAGATCTCAATGAACCGATCTTTAAAAAAATACATGAAATAATTAGTTTTTAATGAAAAAAACTATTTTTAAGATTTAAAACCGTGATTCCAAACCAATAGAGATAAAATATGCAATGTTTGCTCATTTATATACCAGGTAGAGGTGAATATATCAAATTGGCACCGAGTGCAATACATACAATAGAATACATAATCAATGAGGCTCTAAATGGCCTCTAGAGTCCAAAAACAATGTTATAAGCTATGGGGTAATTGGCCCACTACAATTCTACATATCAGTGATCAACATGATCACTCCTCGTCACGATCAAACTCATCACCACTACTAGACAAGGGATCATCAACATGAACTACATAAATAATCTGGCTGAGTGATTGAGGACTCCTAAAACTCCTCTGAAACCTTAGCAGTAGTGGTAGTAGTAGAAGCAGAAGTAGACATCAAAACTACAAATCATTGATCAACATGATCACTCATGGAACTCATCATTGATTCAACACTACTATATATGGGATCATCAACAAAAGATACATAAACATCATCTCGCTCAAAGTCTTCACACTTGGATTGCTCAACCTCATAATATGATAGAAGTTGAAAAAGTTTAACATGCCTAACTAGTGATTTTGGTTTGAGTGAAGGGTTCATCTCCTCAACATTATAATGTGGTAGTCCGCAAGGGGTAGCTCAAGTGGCAATGGCCGTGGAAATGAAGTCTCACCGAACCAGAGATCTTGGGTTCGATTCTTGTGCTACCCTCCCCAGAGAAATGGGGTGAATAACGGACATGTAAAAACTCGAAAATGAGAAGGTCCCACCTAAGCTTACAAAAAAAAAAAACATTATAATGTGGTAGAAAAAGCTTAGCATCCCTAATCAATTATTTTCCTTTGAGTGAACGGTACATTCTTGTAGAGGAGTTCAACAATCAATACCAACTACATCAACAAAGTTCAAAAATCAATGCCACCAACATCAAGGTTCTTAAAGGGCTTCATGCTCTTGATCAAATTCCAATCTCATACTCTCATGCATGATAGAATCAAATGGAAACATTACAAACCCCCAAACCATGAAATCTTGAAAACCATTAAGTTTGTTGAATTTTGAGTGAACTCTAAAATTCTAGTTTCTCCATATGAAATCCAATGAGGTTGAAACCACTCTCAAACATCCTGAGTCATTTCATGGCAATGTTAAAAATTGAAGTAAAATGATGAAAATGAAAAATAAAGGAAATGACACTTTTACTTTGAGAATTTAACATTACCATTGATTGCTAGTGTTGTTAGGGTTGATATGTGTGAGACAAATGAGAGGGGAGGCATGCTTTTCTTAGAGGGGTTGTTTTTGGAGGGAAACAACCCCAATTACCCTCAAAATGGCATAAAAACTCACAAAACTGCATTTTGTGGGGTCCGTGTTAGTTTTTGGAGCATCAGAAGTGTTCTAGCCACAAAATTTTGTGGAGAGGTTAGAATACAAGAGATCTCCAAAACTCAGAAATCGTTTCTTGAAATTCCACCTATAAATGACTTAATTAGATTATTAGTCAGTTTTTAAATATCTCCTAAATCTAAACTTAGGGAATATGACTAAATAATCAGAATTAATTAAGTTATGGTGTGAATGTTCTAGACACTCACATGGATGAACTTCAAGTTAATCCTAGCCATCGATTAAGATCTAATCTTGGCCGTTGAAGTCTCAACAGAGGATTATAAGAATAAGTCGATGGGGATTGGAGAAATCACTTCAACAGTTCGATTTCATGAGCAGATCGATTTCCTGAGTAGCAACAGTTAGTTGCCGAAAAGAGAGCTAGAGAAATCGAATCAGTGAGACAGGGGTATGGACAATGAAGCTGGAGGAAGGAATCCAGTTTTGGTGAGTGCATTTGCAGAGAGGCAGAGAAGCCACAGTGAGGCTGACGCAGAGCAGCGCAGTAGCCTCTAGAGGCAAAGTCGAATTGCTGGGGAGAAGCAGAATTTCGGTGCCAGAAGCTGGGCAGAGGTTCCAGAGGCCAAGAGAGACATCTTCCCAGACTGCACCTGGTCAAACGGCCCGAGGAGAAGCTATTCCAAGCTGAGAGCAGAACCAATTGCGCTAGGGTGATGCAGTGACTGCGCAGAGGTAGTTTGGTCGGCTCAATTTGAGCTGAGGTCAGTGTCAGGATTTGCTTGTGGAGTGAGGAATTTCTCCTCATTAGATTCTCTTGCCAGTATTTCTCTATAGGATTGCCAGTTTCGACATCTAGTTGTACTCAAATTATTTCAATGCTGCTTAATATTAAAACCCTCAACTGCTGCACTGGTTTTCTCGAGTTGGGTTTTTCGGGGACATTGGTCCAAAAATAATTGTCATTTTATGTGTGTGTGCTAGTATTTCTTCCGCAGTTTATTTGTGTAGGTTGCAGTGTGATTGATTCAGTATTTGTTGTAGCTCACAGTAAATAAATTGTTAGAATTAATTTAACAATTAGGAGAATTATTTCCGGTTGCTACAATAGGATACGGGTTTCTGAATTTTCACATGGTATCAGAGCACAAATGATCAGCTAGAGAGCTCAGTAGTGAAGGAAGAGGGAGTTTCGCTGTTCATTGAGGAGCAACAGTTCGAAACCCCAGAGGCAACGTAGTCACCTTGGCCAAGAGGTCGAATTCTTGAGGAGAAATCAATTTTTCTGAGAGGGACAAAAAAATTCGATCTCTCCAGATTGAGGGTTTACAGAGGTAGAGGGAATAGGCGGTATTTTTCGCAGAGCAAATCTCTAGCTGGATGCATCAGTTTTGCAGCAGTTGCTAGGGTAGAACTAGCGTCGGGAGGAAGAAGAGCAGATACTGAGAGGGAAAATTTTCCTTAGGGAACTTCTAGTCTCAAGAAGTTCGAATTCCCTTGCAGATCAACACTCATTGTAAGAAATTTTTCTCACTCCAGAAGGGAGTGCGAATAGCCCAGCAATAGCTGAGTAGAAGGGAAGAGGATATTTTCGACATCATTCTGAGATGGCCATTGCCGGACTTCGAGATCAGGACAGATTGGACGATGCTTCTAACTATGTCGTCTAGAAGGCAATGATGTCCTTCCTTCTGGATGAATATAGCCTGAAGCCATATATTAATGCAGTGGTAGATACCCCCACCGTATGCAGATCAATTGAAGGAATATCGAAAGGAGATGGCGAGGGCGAAGAGATTGATCCTAGATGGTGTCCGGGATCATGTTGTATCACAAATAGCGGCCAAGGGAACGGCCAAAGAGATGTGGGATACACTTTCCACGCTATACCAGGGCACTTCCGAGTAGCAGGAGATGTATTTGGAGGAGAAGTTGAGATGCACTAGGATGCAGAAAGGGGAAAGCATAGACCCCTTCCTCGCCAGGATTTAGGAGATTCGGGATTAGTTGTCAGCTATTGGGGTAGCGCCTCAACCCACAGAGATAGTATGATTGGCACTCAACAGTGTCCCAGAGGAGTGGCAGGTATTTGTCCAAAGTATCTTGGGCAGAGAAAGCTTGGCAAGTTGGGACAAAATTTGAGCTGATTTGCAACAGGAGTTGAGGCGAGCTCTAGTGAAGAGCTCCATTAGTGGCAGCAACAATGGATTGAAGCAGGTGAAGGAGAAGGAGAATGTGGTACTCTCATCAAAGGGTCCTAGTCAGGGACAGGGGGAGCAGAGAAAGAAGAAGGACCTATCAAAGGTCAAGTGCTTCAAATGTGGTGAGCTTGGTCACTACAACACCCAATGTCCTCTCAGAAAGAAGGACAAGGAGGAGAAGTAGGACCAGCAGGCAACATTAACAGAGATCGATAGGCTTTCCTCCAGGCTGGAGGAAGACTTCGCCATGTTTGTTGACATACCCCTAGGAGTCAAATGGGGTGACTTGGTTTTGTAGCCTCAGAGTGCTACAGATGGGCAGGATTCTTGAGGAGGTCCACCTCTTGAATCAATACCTTGCTATAGGGCCCACAATATTTTGTAGCAGGATGGATTAGTGGCAGTAGATGCAGTCATATGCCAGAGTGACAGATGCAGAGTCTAGTGGCAGTCAAATATTGGGCAACGAAATGCAGAGTTGGCAGCAGTACAGAATTAGGAGCAGCGCAAATGCTTTAGTGACAACGCGGATACTAGCAGTAGTCAGAGACTTGGGTGACAGATGTATCATACTGATCACAGTTGATTCAGTGTTTAGCATGATTTTCAGTTCCAGATACTGCAGTTGCATTAGCAACAGATGGAGAGAGAGTTACAGTGCAGATACAATGTTGGCAACAGTTTTTCAGGGTCAGCAACAGCATAGATGCAACACATATCAAAGTTGTGCAGTAGTTGGTGGGCAAAATCATCCAGACATTAGCAGTGTGGCAGGAGATGATGCAGAGACAAGGTGGTACTACAGGGGGCAACAACACTAGAACACATTCCTCGCTAAGAGGGAATGTTAGTTTTTGTAGCATTGGATGTGTTCTAGCCACGAAATTTTGTGGAGAGGCTAGAATACATGAGATCCTAAAACCTAGAAATTGTTTCTGGAAATTCCACCTAGGAATGACTTAATTAGATTATTAATCAGTTTTTAAATATCTCCTAAGTCTAAAGTTAGGGAATATGACTAATTTATCAGAATTAATTAAGTTATGGTGTGAATGTTGTAAAAACTCACACGGATCAACTTCAAGTTAATCCTAGCCATCGATTAAGATCTAATCTTGGCCGTTGAAGTCTCAACATAGGATTATAAGAAGAAGTCGATGGGATTTGGAGAAATCACTTCAATAGTTAGATTTCATGAGTAGATCGATTTCCTGAGTAGCAGTAGTCAGTTGCCAGAGAGAGAGCCAGAGAAATCGAATCAGTGAGAGAGGGGCAGGGTCAGTGAAGCAGGCAGAAGGAATCCAGTTCCGATGAGTGCATTTGCAAAGAGGTAGAGAAGCCACAGTGAGGTTGATGTAGAGCAACGCAGTAGCCTTTAGAGGCAAAGTCGAATTGCTGGGGAGAAGGAGAATTTTGGTGCTAGAATCTGGGTAGAGGTTCCAGAGGTCAGGAGAGACATTTTCCTAGACAGCAGCTGGTCAAACGGCTTGAGGAGAAGCTATTCCAAGCTGAGAGCAACAACAATTGTGCTAGGGTGACGTAGTGACTGCGTAGAGGCAATTTGGATGACTCGATTTGAGCTGAGGTCAGTGTCGGGATTTTTCCCGTGGAGTGAGGAATTTCTCCTCACTAGAGTTTTTCTTGCCAGTATTTATCTGTAGGATTGCTAGTTTCAGCATCTAGTGGTACTCAGATTATTTCACTGCTGCTTAATATTAAAAGCCTCAACTGCTGCACCAATTTTCCTAAGATGGGTTTTTCCGGGGACATTGGTCCAAAAATAACTGTCATTTTATGTGCGTGTGCTAGTATTTCTTCCGCAGTTTATTTGTGTAGGTTGCAGTGTGATTGATTCAATATTTGTTGTAGCTCATAGTAAATAAATTGTTAGAATTAATTTAACAATTAGGAGAATTATTTCCAGTTGCTGCAATAAGATTCGGGTTTCAGAAATTTCACAGTTCGTAGCTGGCCTGGCAATAAATCGACTGGTTTATGAAGGAGCCAACCAATTTATGGGTAAACTGTCTAGTTCCTTCATAAACTGACTGGTTTATGGCCGGTCAGACCAAAAAACTGGTGCGCCGCTCAGAAAACCGGTTTTTTGGCCAGGGCTAATGAACCGGGCGGTTTGACCGGTTTCCGGTTCAGACCGACCGGTTTTGAAAACTATGGTAAGGACAAGAAAAACCCTAGCTATCACTTTACGAGGGGATAAAATCATGAGGAGAGATTAACATGAAGATTCATTCAAGGGATTGCTATACATTCTATTAGTTAATACATGCAATACTTTGCCAAGATTCCATAGAAAGATATTCAATAAAACTAGCACATAGAAACCCTGTCAACAACCATTCCATGCAATAAATATTCAAAAGATAATCAACAATAATAGTACTTATAAGAAATGCATGAACAAATCCTTTATCATCCCAAAAAGATCTCTCCACTATAGGAGCTAGTCTCCAAAATAAAAATAGATCACATCTCCACAATAATACAAGAGACTTTTAGCTTAGGCTAAAATGTTCCACAAGTGATCATGAGAAATAAAAATGAAGTGACCTCTATTTGTATGAGGTCTGCCTCGATGAATTCATATAAATAGAGGTCACTTCATATAAATGAGGTCTGCCTCGATGAAATGTAACAAGTTTGACATGAAATAAACCTCGGGTTACAAGCCAACCAACTAGATTAATGTTAAAGCAAGCTATAAATGCCCACACATGTGAGCCGAAGCCTCATAAACGTTGACATCATGCCAATTTTCAGTTGCAAATGCCATGCCAAGTTGTGATGCAAGCTGAAAAAGTGTCCGAGTGCTAGGATCATCCAAAATTTGAGTATTTTCCCTCAAATCCATCTCAAGTCATTCTCTGGGGTCCCAAAATCTAACTACGGTGCCACCATGTCATCTCCATGGGTCTCCATCGGTCAAAACATGGCCTCCTCTCTCCAACATTAAGGTTCCATCAAGTGCAACAAGCCCTCCCTAGTCTCTCATGGAAGACCATCCTCATCTAGGGTTTGAATCATGGCCTACTCATCATGTAGTGTCAAGGCCAACTTGGGGGCATGCTAGGTCCAGTAGTGCCATCATCAAGAATCCTCTATGCATCAAAGTAGACGAACGTCCTAGTTCCTGAGGGTGCTTTAGAGCATGTAACATCTTCTCAAATCATCATGAGGCCCAATGCTCTCAACTCTGCATCTACTAAGTCATTTATCTCCTTAAAAGGCCTGGGTGCCTTTGGAGTGGGTGCCCTCAAGGCCTAGGTTGTCGTGGACCACGTAATAAAACCAACATGAACTCAAGTGAAAGCAACTATCCATTAGAGACTAAGATCATATGATCATCTATGTGGACCAAAATTGGATGTTAAGGGCATATTAATACTTCAAATTTGGATTAATTTCTGATATCTAACTAGGGCAAGTATCGTAAAGGTGTTCCCTACCTTGATAGAGGTGGCTAATGGTCAACCCTATTAGGTGCTTCCAATGCTCAAGGGGAAGTGGAATTTCCAAGTTTAACCCCTCAATCAATAGGTGTTAGTGTAAATGTATGGCAATGGAGGGTAAAAGGTTTCATGGCCAAGTGCCATAATCAAGGGGACTAGTTGATGGGGAATCCACATCTTGAGTGTATGAATGTAAGGAGGGAGGAATCATGGAGGCATGAGTTACCTTGCTCGTTGATTTTTTCCATCCCTTTAGTGTGCCTTTTACTTTGTCATGATAATGCTTTTTATCTTGGGTGCATATCTCAAGGGTTAGATCTTGCTCTTTATGATTTAGTAGTTGATTTTACCCCTTAAGATGAGGCAGTTAACTGCTCATCAAGGTTGGTATATGCAAGGGTTCCTTTTGATGAAATGGAGCATCAAGTGCTTAAGAATTGAGTGATGGCTAACGAGGAGGGTAGAGCTCAAGCTAGGGTTTTTCCTACTTGCTAACTTATGTCCCGACCATCTTTTGCATTTTGATTTTCTTCTTTTTCTTTTGTCGTGGCCATGATATGATTTTTCATTATTTTAGCTGCATCAATCTCCAGGGAAATAGTTTTTCGACCCTACTCAATGAGTATGGACATGAAGGTACCAAATCCCAATGAAGCAAGGACAAGTTAGACCGAAAGAATGGAGGTGGTATATAGGGCTTTGTAATGTGGGAAAGTATCAAGTATGGTGTAGGGAAATATTGAACATGCTATTTCAATCCAAGTTTTCCAAGTGGTGCCCCTCCTATAACCTTAAGGGCTCAAGGTAAGGTCCCATTGGACTAGGGCTAAATATTAACCCCCTGGTAAGGTGAGAGAACAAATTTATAGTCAAGATTGGACAATCTTTCAGATTACCCGTTTATCCATACTAAACACCCAAAACAAATAAGTATAAGCACCTGATTCCAAAATGATCAAAATACCTTCTGAATAGTACCTCGCCTTCATCCAAGAGGAAATTCCAGATGGCGAGAGGTATATTGGTTGATGCGGGGCGGAGGCACATGGCATATCATCATTGAGAAGTGAATATCAAGGGGCGCTAATTGGTTGGCTATCCAATGTAGGAGAAAGTTTCTTCCTATGAGATTACCCATTTTGGTGGTTAACGAGCCCCATAAATGAACACAAAAACACTATAAGTAAAGGATAGATGAACACATTTGAAGTGTATCCAAGCAAGAAAATCAAGTACAAGTGTGCAAAAGAGACTTGCAGTGTGCAAGAGGAGTTGAGGAGTATTCTTGGGGTTTAAAGGTATGCTATGAAGGGCTAAGGTTTGCGATGCTATGAAGTGTGTTGTTTTGGGATTGTGATGTCGTGAAGTGCACGAATATAGGATTATATTTTAGGGAATGATACTATATGGGGTTTTCTAAGGCATGAAAGCTAAATCTACTAGAGTTTGAAGCCATGTCTAGGGTATGAAGCAAGGAGAGTCATAGGCATGAAAGTTAAGGGAATGGTGATGTTGTGAAATACATGAAGTATGAAGCACATAGGTGAAGTCAAAAGTACTATGTGTATGAAGACCTTAGGTTGGTGCCCTTATAGGTCTTGCGAATTTGGTCTGTAACCAAGGATATTGGTGTCTCCAGTAGCTTGGTGCCTACAAGATTTGCAACAATAGGTTGTTTCCTATAGACATTTATAAAGATAAACTGTTGTGGTTTTCTCCTACAAGGGTTTCCACATCAAACTCTGTGTACTTTGATTTGTTTTTACATGCATTTAATATTTTGAAGTTAATGAATTATTGATGAATGCTCATTTAAAATAGAAAAGTATCTTATATTGATTCACTTACCATCTCGGTATAAGCATAAGTTCAACATACTCTTACTCATACCTAGCCTCTATTTCATTTCTAGATTGCTTCTACAAGTTTATCTAATACACTTAGTGGTGAAATTAATCTCTTAAGTCCTTGTAGCTTCATATCTTTCATTTGGAGATTAAGTTGGTGAACTCCAAGTAATGTTATGAACATTGAGAAAAAATCATGTGGTGATTTTTACCCTATGCTAATTTTATCACCAAGAAAAAATCGGCGATTTTTTTTCTAGTTGAAAAAATTGTGATAATATTGTAAAAATCATGATAAACTTGCAACATGATCCAAGAAATTGCCAAGTTGTGGGAAGGGGTGTTCATGCTCTTTATTGATGGTATTCTAGGTAAAAGGATGTTTTTCATGCTTCTAGGGTTTGTTAGGTCTTAAGATTTATTGTCATGAGCCAAAAGGAGTCAACATCATGTTCATAAGACTCTTCTGGGCAAAATGTAATTGTAAAAAGAATTATTTTCGAGTCTACAGAGTCTTGGAAACTCCAAAAGTACAAGTCGGCCCTAATAGTTACAAGTCGACCTAAAGGAGAAAATTTGACCCCCTAGAAAGGCTATATAAAGGAGTAGTTCGACCTCATTTACCACTCACTCACTCAAGAAGGTTAATCTCTCAAGGAAGAATTCAATTTGTGGCTGGGAAGAAAGAAAAACACAAGTGAGGGCCAAGGAAAATAAAGAAGGATGAAAAATCTTGTTTTTGGGCTCTATCTTTCTCACATATGCGAATTTCTAGGGTTTCTAGTGCTGATGGAAGAGGCCGAAGTTGCAGGTCTGAGTTGCAATAGGACAAAGTGCAGTATCTTGTAGCTGGAAGAAAGAATACACTACCTTGACCTCGTTGACCTTGGGAGAAGCTGTCTTGCTCTAGGAAGGTCTTAGGAGGAAGGTGAATTAGGGTTTCTGTAGAAGTTGCAAGGCTGAAATTGCCGAATGAGTTGCAGTAATGAAGTTGGCAGGTCGAAGTTGCGATTTGTAGTTGGTTGGTGCAGATTCTAGAATAAAGGAAGGACTAGAAGGAGGGTTGACCTGGTAGTTGGAGAAGGACTTGGTCTAAGGTTTGGGTCTTTCTGTCTCAATTGAAGCAGATTCTATAAAAAAGAAGAGTTTTCTAGGTTTTTCCCTGGCTGAGAGCCTAATTTGTGTGTCCTTTGTTATTGCTGTTTCGTTCTTGATATTTGTTTGATGAAATGATCTAACTAAAGAACATAAAGAAGACTATCAAGTTCACAAGAAATATTAAGTTTAAGGAAAATAAGAATTAATATCTGCCATTGTACATTTTCCAACATGGTATTAGAGCAAAGGTGAACAAGAAAGGCAATTGGAAGGACACTAGAAGGAATTCCTTGTCAAGTGAAAGGGAAAAGGAAACTCTCAAGGAAAGCTTGAGGAAGAAAATTTCAAGAAGGGTTGTCTCTTGAAGGAATCTAGTTGAAGACTCATTGGTAGAAGACATATTGATCTAGAAGGAGGGTTTCTACACTAAACAAGATCAAGACTACATCAAAGGGAGATTACAAGAAGGTTGAAATAAGATCTATTTGGAAGGAATCTTTGAAGAAAGCATCAAGAATCTTGTTATCATTCATCACTATTGAAAGTTGTTGTTGGAGGAATCCTAGGGAACATCTTTCAAGGAAGTCTCTTCAAAGATATTGAAGGCATCAAGAAGTTTGGAGACATCATCAAGTTATCAAGTAAGTATCATATTATTACATCATGCCTGAATCAACAAGTCATATGGGTTCTTTCTGCAAGAAGAGAAACAAGCTTGTTGGAGCATCAAATTATCTAGCATGGAAGAAAGGATTGACCTGATTCTCACAGAATAAGAAGTAATGGAGTATGTTATTGGGGAAACTATTGAATCGAGCAAAGACAAGACACAAGAACTAGCAAAGTACAAGAAAGGGGAAGTAAGGGCATAAAGGATCATAGTTCAATCCATTAAAGACTCTTATTCCATTTGTTGCAAACTTGAAAACTTCCAAGGTCATGTATAACAAGCTAGTGAACTTGTACTTTGTAAGTACATTAGGACAAAAGATGTCTTTGCAGAATAAGTTATATAGAATGAAGAAATCAAAGGATGAGGATATGGCATCCTTTCTCATGAAAGTCTCTCAGCTAAGAGACCATCTGCAAGGACTTGGGGAATCAATTTCTGATTTGGAAGTAACCATTTGTGTACTAAATGCATTGCCACCGGAATGGAGCAACTTTGCAACAAGCATCTACTCCAAGAAAGATTCAACTCCTTTTGATGAGTTGTGGGCTCAATGCATATTGGAAGAATCAAGGATCAAGGTAAAAGATGACATTGGATCAGATGAGCAATCTCAAGCCTTTCTAGCCCAAGTCAAGAAGCTGAAGAAGGGAAAGTTTGGAAAGTCCAAGAAGAAAGACATGTCCAAGGTTCAATGCTTTAAGTGCAATGAGTTTGGACACTTTAAGAGGGACTGCCCAAGCCAACAAAACAACAAGTGAAAGGAAAGAAGTGAAGCTCATGTAGTTGAGGTAGTAGGAGGACCTAAGAAGAAGCTAAAGAAGGAAGAAGCAAAGTATATTTACTATTGAAGGAGGCACTTTGTTTGTCAGGTCCTTTATTAGAATAGTCTTTCCTTTAGAATAGAATACATTGGAAGGATTTTTTAAATATAACATCATAGAGAGAAGCATATGATGGTAGCATATTTAGATTTTGCATGAGTAAGTTGCTTTGTAGAAATCATCTAGTTAGATAAATAGACCATTTTTTGCATAATGTTCATCCAAGCATTATCTAACATTATGTTAGAGGTTGTCATATTGCTTAAGTGGATCATTATGATCCTGGAAGGACCATCATTTTGGAAGATCCTTGGAAAAAAGATCATGACAAGGGTAGTATACATTCCATGTAATGTGGAAGCAATATTGTTAAAGGGATGAAGGAATGCAATGGGTCAGGTTGTAGGCTCACTTTAGGGCATATAGCTAGATGATTGGATGAAAGCATAAGAATGCATGTTGAAAGTAAACTTTGGATAAGATTCATATGTATTGAATCTTGAGAAAAGAAAGTTGGTCATAAAATATGCTTAAGTATATGGATATATGATGCTTGAAAAGAATAGGATTTGACTTACTTTAAGATGTATAAAGAATTTAAGTATTTCTCTAGAATATATAATAATGATTAACATCTAGTATAATCTCTAGAAGAAGAGTTGTAACTTGGTAATTAGGTTCGATCATTTGGCACTCTGATGCATCAAGGAAGTTTTAAGTGGAGATGGTTGATGAGGATGTTAATGGTTCAAGAAGGTCATCATGATGAGGTAAGTCTGATTTTAATTGTTGGTTATCTGGTTAACATATTATTTTTGCTACCTGGAAAAGGATGTTGTAGGAATACATGATGACGGTTGAGGCAGGTTCAACTGTATGGATAAAAGAGTATTGAAGGAAGATCAATATCTGGTACCAGCCAACTATGAAGTCAAGATATGTTCATCTTGGAAGGTAGCAGTACAAGAAGATACCCTGATGGTCAATTAGGAAGATCACTTTCATGAGGAAACCATGATCAATCCAAAGAGCAGAAAGGCTCAACATCTATGTTTTCGAAGATGAAAGTGATGAGCAAGAGCAAGACCTAGATCCTGTCACAAGATTAAAGAAGAGAATATGGCTCCATGATACCTCGAAAAGAAGCAAGCTCGATGCAAGGGATGCAAAGGAAAGAGGGAGTCAGGTAGCTATGAAAAACAAGGAGTTGATACTCTCATAAAGACAAGCTATAGGGCTTGTGGTGTTGACTTCCCAAATTGGAAGGAAGTCAGAAATCTCCTCTTGTTTTGAGAGGGAGCAAAAGAGTCTCCTTGAAACAAGAGCAAAGATCTATTCTCTAATCAAAAGGGAGAAGAGGGATGTCCTCTCTAGTTGAGAGGGAGTGATGTTGGACATCACATGTGCATTCTCCTCTTCAGGTGATGAAGATAGAATGTCGGAGGATTGGATAAGAATTTGTGGTTTCCTTGAGGGTATAACATCCAAGAAAGGAAAGGTACCAACTCTTTTTGAGAATGAGACATGCATTCAAGAGAAGAGTGATCTAATAGGACCAATATTCTTTGAGGACTCAAGATTGGAGATCCAAGATAAGAATATCCCTAAAAGGACATGCCTCGTGAACTTCCAGTGGGGTATGTGCCTTGAAGAGGTAGTGCGGTATCACACATAAAGCATCCTAGCATAATGCTCTTAATTGAAATAAGAGTTTTTCTAATTAGGCCTCAGAGACAGTGCGGGTCATAATAATGATGCTTACAGTATGGCTTATCAATCCGAATCTTCTTATGAGAACCCATCAATTTGAGAATGATGTTGTACTGGTTGTACAAGTATGAATACCTCCCTTGTTAAGAGGGAGTGTGGAAAATGTAACTAGTTTCGGTCTCCATAATCGTTGTTGTACTCATTTCAATATGCATTCTGTTGCTGCCTCGCTTGCACAACTTGGTTACTGTGGGAAAAATCCTTAACTCCACAAGGTGTGATCTTGGTGGCAAACTCAAAGAAGGGGTTGTTACCTAATCCCAACTCTCTTCGTTAAAACTCTCTCCTAGTTGACCTGGGGGGGTGGTCCCTAGGAAATGATTAGTGAAATTTGAGGTTCTAGGAGAGTAAGGTTAATGGAAATACTTATCAAAGATAACTTGATTTCAAGATGTAAACAAGCATGTAAATGTATGAGAAATATTCAATGATACATTCAAAGGATAAAGAGTGTAGACCAATGCCTAAACAAATAATTGCTCAAAGTAAATAACAAGTACTTGCTCAATGGAAATAGAAATTCAAATTGCAATGACATGTAATCCTGCAAAACCAATGTTAGATCAAGCTATGAAATATGAGCAATAGGAAATATGACTTGCAAAAAATTGCACCTGTAATAGGTAATGATATCAAAGAGCCAACAATTCTCAAAATGACAAGTACAAAGAGTTAGATAACCATATTGCAAGTAAAATTGAAAATGCTCATAAGACAAATTGATTAGAATGATATGCAAACTAATTATGTGAAGTGCAAGTATCTTGGTTAATTTTAGATGCCTAATCTAATGTGAGAAATTCCCCTTTCAAATTCTTACCAAAGGGTACAGATTGTGGTGACTTGCAAGGAAGAGGGGTTGAGGAGGCACTGAGTCCGTCGTTAACGATATCCTTCCCCTAATCCTTACAAATCCCACGTGCCTTCATTCCTACAAGGGAAAAAAGCCACCTTCATAATTGTAGGGTCACATGGTTGGAACCTTACTCCGTACCAAATGGAAGAAAAAACAGAAAAATTTTGTCCTATGATGTCTATACAACCAAACATATGCTTGGAGGTGGATTTTAGAGATGCAAACTAATGCTAGAATGCCTACATGAAATGATTGAGTGCTATTGCCTCCAAAGAAAAGTGTTGATAGCAATACTTCCAAATAAGTGAAATGAGATAATGCTGAAGATAAATTGTACCAACAACTTCAAAGGAAGAAAGTATAGTGAAACTAGCTCAATGTAACTTCACAAGCTTTGAAATAAAAATTGCACAAAATCATATACTTCACAAATTGCTTGCAAGTAAATGAGCTAAGTGAAATTAGACAAGTAAGTTGCTCAAAGTAAAATGCTTCGAGTAAATGATGACAATAAAATTCTTCAAGAAATATCAACAATAATCAAAATGACATGTAAAGCATAAGTTGACAAAAATGATGAAGCATGTACCCAAATAACTTATGAAACAATTCACCTAGTAAAGTAAAGAAGATGGATTAGTGAACAAATCAAAGCTTGCCAAAAACGTTAATCACTTGCTTGTATGTATAAAATGAGTTGCTTAAAATAAATGTTGCAAGTGTTGTAGCTTAAGTAACAATGAATTCCACAATATGAGAATTTGAGAAATGAAAATAGAAAATTAGACAAGCTCAACTTTGCAAATGTGAGTGTTGTGTTAAGCCTTAGAGATTAACCATGCATAGATTAGATTAGCAAAAGAAAAATGCAAATGAACTAATCATGAGAATTAGAAACTAAACTAGAGAAATTAATCCACCCACAAGAACAAGTCCTCCTTCTAAATGTGGAGGTGGGATACCATGGGAGAATTTCCGAAGCTCCCTCAAGAAAAAACTAGCCTTTTATTAGTGATTTGTTACAAGAGAAGAGACTCTAAAAGGCTTCCAAAGAAGTCAAGGGGAGTCTTTACAAAGATTCCACTTATAAGAGTTAGATATCCTCCTTGAGAAAAACCAAACTTAGCAACATAAGCTTACAGGAGGGATTCCTCCTAAATCTGAAAGTGTTAGGGACTGTTTTGCATCAACAAATAAGTCACAACGAAGGCTACAATCAGCACAAAGGGAGGAGGCTATGCCTCCATTAGCCCACAACCTTGTCAAAAAATAGTGCCGCCCTTAAGTGAAACTTGGCCTTGCAAGAAGATGGGTTTCTCAAATGCTCTCAGCCTCACAAATAAAGCGTCCAACTCTATGCTATGAGAAAAACCAAACTTAGCAACATAAGCTTACAAGAGGGATTCCTCCTAAATCTGAAAGTGTTAGGGACTGTTTTGCATCAACAAATAAGTCACAATGAAGGCTACAATCAGCACAAAGGGAGGAGGCTATGCCTCCATTAGCCCACAACCTTGTAAAAAAATAGTGCCACCCTCAAGTGAAACTCGGCCTTGCAAGAAGATGGGTATCTCAAATGCTCTCAGCCTCACAAATAAAGCGTCCAACTCTATGGAAAAGCTCTTGTAAACAACTTGTTAGATGTCTCAAGTAATTGCTCCCTCAAGTTGCCACAAGAAAGAGTTAGGAAATGCTTCAAACAAGGGCTGCGAAACCAATCAAATATTAGTGGACAACAAACAAAGAAATGAGGAAAATAATTACAATTATTCTACAAGAGACTAGGCTAAAGAGTATGAGTAAAACTCTCCTGTTTTCTTAGCCATCATCAAGCTCTTGATAGCAAAATTAAATCAATGAAAGCACAATGTATTTGAAGTAAATAATTTTGGATAGATTAAACTTGTCTACAAACTAGTGCTAAGGTCCCTACAAGAAAACTTGAATGATGAGACTATGAGATTCAAAACAAACGAGAGTTCCTCGAAGAGCCACGCTCAAGAATGGGATGGTCTCTCCTAAGACTTCCCCTCACGCCTGAAGCTTGATCCAATAATGATTTTCTTTCTACAAAACTTCAACAATGATTAGTTCCTTATATATTTAGCAATAAACAATGATAAAAGAGTTCTAGAGATTTATTTGAAATCAACTAGAACATTCTATGTCAAGAGCAAATTCCTAACTCATATGTTAATGCAAGGTAGCTCTACATCAACATATTTCTAAAAGCATATGGAAGCAAATAGTATGATAGCACAAGTAGAAAGAAATGAGAACAATGGTCAAAGATTCATACCACACTCAAGGAGGAAGAACATCCCATAAGTGAAACCCCAAAGTCTTTATTGCATTGATGAATGAAATTACACAAAGGAGCAAGGCTTCCGCAAGCACAATAGCTCGTATCTAGAATACAAAATGAGAGCCCAAGGCTCATTTAAATAAGGAGATGGGAGACGATCCCAAGTTGGAATGGTGGCAATCCCAAGGACATTTCTCATGCAAATCGAATTTCCTAAAGGCAAGTTGAGTTTCCCAACAAGGCTCACGCTATCCATGAAGAGGAACTCATGGAAGATGAAGGAGGACACATGTGTAGAGGAGTGGAGTGGTAGGAGACCACTTCTCCACTCCATCTCCATGAAATCGAACCATAGTTGCGGGGGAGCGCCCCCCCCCCCCCCCCCCCCTCGAACCCGCTCCCGAATCGCGATCCGGGTCGGAGCGGCTCAGGAGCGCGCTCCCTAAAAAAAATTTACGCTCCCTGCCCTGTTCGGGAGCGTTTCGGGGAGCGATTGCTCCGTCGCTCCCGGAGCGATTTTTAACGACCGGGAGCGATCGCTACTCGATCGCTCCCGGGCGTAAAAAATCGCTCCGGGAGCATTTCGACTCAGGCCAGGAGTGATCTGGCGGAAAAAATTTCCGCGGACGCGAAAAAAAATCTAATTTTAATTTTTTTTTTGGTTTTAAAAGCCCAATGGGCTTAAAAAGATTTTATTGTGACTTCATTGAGCAAGAGTTTGGAGCAAGAACAAGAGCAAAGGAGCGAGGAGCAAGTGCTGAGGAGCAAGTGCCAAGGAGCGAGGAGCAAGCCTGCAGAGGTAAGTAACTTAGTAATTTAGTTAGTTTAGTTAGTTAGGTAGTGATTTAGTTAATTTAATTTAGTTTATTGAGTTTAAAAATCATAAATTAAAATTAAATTAATAAATTAAATTAATTAATCCCAATAAATTAAATTAATTTGCAGATTCAGGAATCAAAACCCTACAAACATCAAACACCATGGACCTAGCTATATTTCTTGGCATTTTCCTCTTCCTGGTCCCTTTTATGGTTATTATGGTGCTGAAGAGTAGGAAACGGAGGGGCCAACCTGAAGAGGGGGATGAAGAAGCTGGAGAAAGTCAAATTGGTGAAAACCCCGGTGAGGAGGAGCTGGAGGAGGGTCAAAAAACTAAACAAGACCAAACTCCATCGTGGAAATATGTTAACAGGGTTGAAACAGGGAGAGGGGGTGGAACCACTAAATTTCATTGCCCCCATTGCAACACTGATTACACAGGTTTATACACCCGTGCTAGAAGACACCTCTGCGGGAAAAGGCCATGGGATGGAGACAAACAAATAGGAATCAAAACTTGTACAGCGATGTCAGCGGCGGATAGAGCCAAATACATAAGAGAAGAGGAGGAAGCCCAACACAGATCAAAAAAATCAAGGGGTTTCTTTGAACCAAGCTCACAATCACAAAGAACTCCTTTAGCATCCTCCCAAGGCAGTGGATATGGAGGCACAGGGTCATCATCTTTAAGGTGTAGAACCATATCAGATTTCCTTGATGAGGGGTGTAGGAATGATGTGGATTCAAAGGTTTACAGGTTTCTCTATGCATGTGGGATACCATTCAATGTTCTTCGCTCACCTTATTGGCACGAAATGGTTTCTGCCATAAATGATGCCCCTAAAGGATACAAGAGCCCTGGGTATGACAAGGCAAGAACTGTTGGCCTTGATCATGAAAAAGCAAAAATATCACATTCTTTGAATAGAATGACAAGTTCTTGGACTGACCATGGGGTGTCCATTGTATCTGATGGATGGACAAATGTAAAAGCAGTGTTGTTAAAATCGCGATAAAATCGCGATTTTATCGGAAAATCGCGATTTTTTCCTCGGCCCGATCAAATCGCGATTTTTATTCGTAAAAATCGCCACTTTTTTTTATACCGATTTTTAAGGAAAAAATCGTGGGGGCTTGGGACAGCATAGTTTTATAACTTTTTTTGGGTTTTTTCATGCAATTTTTTTGAAAGAAACAAATAATTTTTGAGTGGGGCAACTTAATGATCAAGTCTATGCCCTAGTATGGATATGCTATTCATGGTAATGTTAAATTCTTAAAGTAAAAGTGACATTCTCCTTAATCTTCATTTTCATCCTTTTACTTAAATTTTTAACATTACCATGAAATGACTCAGGATGTTTGAGAGTGGTTCCAGCCTCATTGGATTTCATATGGAGAAAGTAGAATTTTAGATTTCATTTAAAATCCAGCAGACTTATCAGTTTTTCAGGATTTTAGGATTGGGAGATTGTAATGTTTCGAGGTGACACCATCCGCCCAGCCTACCCCTGCCACCAGTAGAGGACGTGGTCTACCTCCTATAGCTCCTACTTCTAGTTCTTCAGCTTCTAGAGCACGTCAGACTCCACTGCCATTTCCACCAGCACAGGCACCAGCTTCTACATCTAGAGGGAAAGAGAAAGCTGTGCCATTTTCTCGCAAGAGGGGCAGAGGAAATCAATAGGATTAGACTTTCATTTTATTGTATATGACATTATGACATGATGAGATACATTATCATATTTTTTGTTGATATTTTGAGGCTGAGTTGGACTTGGGACTCAGGACTTACTATTCAGGACATGATTCAATGTTATGTGTGATTTTAGCGCTAGAAATGATATTAAACATCTTATATATTAGTTTTTTTATCATATTTATGTGTCAATGTATTTATTTTATGTTGTAGATGGTTTAGATATTAAAAAAATTGAAAAAAAATGAAAAAAAATGAATATTTTTGTGCCAAACGCTTTTTTCCCGCTTTTTTCCGCTTTTTTCCCGCTTTTGTCGATTTTTTCCGCTTTTTTCCCAGCGCCGATTAAATCCCGATCGCGCTTTGTGCAACATTGTGTAAAAGGCAAGCCATTGATAAGTGTTCTTGTTGTGTCTGTTAGTGGTCCCATCTTTCTAGCTGCACATGATTATTCAGACAAGTTCAAGACCGCCATCAACATTGCATAAGCATTACTTGAAACAATTGAGCGTATTGGCCCATACAATGTCATCCAAGTCATTACTGATAATGCTCCTAATTGTAAGGTAGCGGGAGCAATTATTGAGGATAAATACCCGAACATATTTTGGTTTGGATGTTTGGTTCACACATTGAACCTTCTGTTGCATGATATTGTCAAGAACAAAAATGAACAATACCAATGGATTGGTGATTTGTACAAGAAAGGCAAACAAATGATAAAATTTATTACAAATCATAGCAATACCCATGGCCTTTTCCACAGTCACTCGAGATCGGAGTTGTTGAAGATTGCAAAGACCAGATTTGGTAGCTATTACCTCACCTTCAGGCGCCTTTTGAAGGTAAGAGAGGCATTAGCTAGCATGGTATCAAGTCCACATTGGCAGGTATTAAAGGAAAGGGCTACAAATGTAGCTGACATGGCAGGTTTTGAAATGGTGGAGGAGGCCGCTCTTGATGGGCAGTTTTGGACAACTTTGAGGCAGGTATTGGATTTCACCAAGCCAATTTATCACATGATTCGGTTTGCAAATACAGACAAACCAGTGATTGGCGAGGTGTATGAGCAAATGGATACCATGTTGGGGGAAATAAAAGACATTGTTCATAATAGAGATCCCAACTTGTACAAACTGATTCATGATTGTGTGTGTGAACGGTGGAATAGGCTTAATCTTCCACTACATTGCTTGGTGTATATCCTTACGCCAAAATACTACTCTACATCTTGGTTGGGCCAACCTGCAGTAGGGGGTGGGGTTAGGACCAAACCCCATTTAGATCCAGAGGTAACTAAAGGATATTTGGAAGCATTAGAAAAGTTGGTAACTGATAGGGAGGAATGTGCAGCTGTGCGCCTTGAAATAGGCAGATACTTAAGTGGCACTGGTTTGTATGGTAACTTCCATGTAATGGACGACAGAGATAGATTTGATACTCTCACATGGTGGGAAACATATGGCGGGCATGGACTTTTGCCAAAATTGGCAAAAAAAGTTCTTTCACAGGTTGTAAATACTTTTTCTGCAGAGAGGTGTTGGAGCACCTACAGCTACATACATAATGTGAAAAGAAACAGACTTAATGAAAACCGAGCAGAAAGCCTGGTTTATGTGCACTACAACTTGAGGTTGTTGAGTCATTACTGTGATCGGGCTTATGAGGATCCCACATATAAAATTTGGGACAATCACCCAGAGGATGACAATTTGGAGGATGGCATTGTACATATTGAAGAACTGGAAGAGGAACTTGTAAGGGATGAAGATGAAGCAGCTGCAGCAGCCATGCCACCTCCACCTCCACCTCCACCATCCAGTAGCAGTGCTCGAGGTCCGAGTCTTGTTCCTTTGTTGTCGCCACCTCCATCTACACCCTCACGTGGAGGTTCTAGTTCTGGTCGTCGGTCTGTGCGGGAGACTCCTAGAAGACCACCACGACCTGCTTATACTCCTGGAGACTCTCGTGGCAAGGGCCACATGTAGATTTTGATTTACAGTTTACTTGTCTTTTTTAGTTTCTATTAGACTTTAGTTTTCATAACTATTGAGTTTTGAGTCCTTGACTCTTGACTCTTGACTCTTTCATATCATAATGATATTTTCTGTAAACAATATATCACTGTGACAATGAAAATTTGAAGTTTGAAGTTGGGCCTTGGCAATTATAACTCATTGGTAATGATGTGAATTATGAATATGATGCTTCGTGAAAGACTAAAGTTGTTTCATTTCATTTCATTATTCATGTTTCATTTTATAAATTTATAACATTTCATATCATGTTAACAGTTAGAAGTTAGGATTTAGAAATATCTTAGATATTACTTCTTGTAATGGTTAAACTTAGCTTACAAGTACAACTTTGGTGATCAATGATGATAAATGTTATTGAATTTTCAATTTTGAACGCTTGAAGTTGAAACTTTAAGATTGAATTTGATGAATCATGATTCATGATGATGAGACTCAATATGTTGCAGTTGTAATATGTATTTTACTAACTTGTGGACATGGTTGATGACGATTATAATTTCTAGATGATTGATGTGATATGGTTCAATGATCAATCTATGTTTTTTTATGTTTTTTATGTCTAATTCATCATTCTACATGTTTTTGTTGACATATATGTATCAAAAATTAAAAAATATAAAAAATATATATATTTTTAAAAAATCACTCCCGGATTCGCTCCCAAACCGGGAGCTTCTGAAAATGGTCGCTCCCGCTCCCGCTCCCAAGCAACATTGAATCGAACCATATCTCAAGGCAACTCTTGATAACTCCTTGAAACTTGAGTTAACATCCTCAAATCATGGGATTTGTCCTTGGAACTTCTTGTCTTCTCCTCGAGGAATTCAATTTCCTTGATTTTGGGCCTAGTTGGAGTCCACATCACTTGCTAACTTGAATTTAACTTCTTGAAACATTTCCAACTCCTTTCCACATCATTTGGTCATGTGTGGATATTTATTTTCTCCCATTTATTTATTTGTTGGCTCAATTTATTGTCATATTTTCCCATAGACTTAGGAAAAGTGGGTTTTGAGGGTCTACAATTTATTTTCTACCCCTCAAAGTGTGTTTTAGTAGAAAGTTGAGGGGAAGAGGTATAATTTTGAGCACACATACCCCATACAATTTCTCTAGACATCACTTATTACAATTTACATACATAACTTATTAAAATTGCCGTCACGCTGGAAATTTAAAAAATTTAAAAGATGACCCCTAGAACTAACAAAATACCACAAAATTTTATGAGTGATCTAGCATGGTAATATATAATGACTCTAGACACTAGGACTCACCCAAGGCCTCACCATCAAGCCACACTCCGAGTTTGGGGTTATATTTGGGAGAAAAAACTCAATTAATTATTAAATGCTAAAAAGTATCAATAATTAACCAAGTAAAAAAAAAAATCCCTAGAGTGAACTCATTCGATGACAATGTCCCAAGTTACCTAGGCCTGTTATATGACTCTATTGCATAATGCGAGCATCACTTTACATCATCCCTGCAGGGGTTGTGAAATCTGAGTACAATATAAAAGAAGAATGGGAATAAGAAGAAAGAGCTTAAAAACTCTGATGATATCTGAACTCTGATGGTACTGTTACCCATCACCTGTGGGTGACACCCATAGGAGAAATTTTTCTCCTACATTGTCTTCAGCGGACAACCAACAACGCCTTTGCAACCACCAAATAGCTCAATGTGCCATCATCTCCACCACCTGAGCCAACCATTATGCACCCTCGCCCATCTGTCATGATCGTATGTGTGAAGGTGGGCCTTCCAACCCTGAAGGTATGGAATTCATTATGTAATTGGGTATTTTTGCTTACTTATCATGTACACTTATGGGCATAGATTAGTGTGGGCATTCGGCGGAAAGAATGGGCTTGGTTTGTACTTTTGTCCCCTCGTCCAACTTGGTGGTTAACCTTGTATCTTAGTCTTGTGGGATCTCCTCTATTGGCTACTAGCTTTAGGGGTGGCATTACATGGGAAACCCCAATTTTGGTTGCATGGTCCCGCTTCTCGACATCACATACATCACTCCCCACTGCTCATTATAACCCCTTTTCACATATTTCCCATCCAAGGCCACATTTGTCCATTGCGTCCACAAGGAGTTAACCTCCCCCTCCCCTTGTGCACACTTTGGGTCGGCCCTAGAATGTTGCCCCAAAGGTTGATGCAGCTAAAAAGAAAGTTAAAAACATAATTTGGCCACTTACAACAGGAAATGTACCATAAAATGGAAAAGATGGCCAGGACATAAAAATTTAGCATGTGGGCAAAAACCAAACATAAGCTCTACCCCTTATCATGGCCATCACCTTGGTTCCTAGGGCCCCTTTGTGAGCCCCTGCATCATTAAGGAACCCATGATTGTTCCAACCCTTGGTGGGCAATAAACTGTCCAACCTTAAGGGGGTATTCACTACTATATCATTCATATCATGCTTTCATTCTGTGGAGCCCAAAGTAGCTATAAAATAAAAAATAAATAAAAGGAAAAAGGCATATGAAGAAGGGTAGAAAAAAAAGGTTGGGGTAACTCATGTACCATGATTGCTCCCTCCTACATCTATAAACCCATTGTGGGCTTCCTCTGCTATAGCTACCCTTGTACCATGGCATGTGGCTTGGAGCCTTCTCTGTTGCCCACTCCATTCCATTATTATTTCATGTGACACCTGCCATCTAACGGATGTACCATGGACCCGTAATTTTCTTAGAGGTTTAAACCACCTAATAGGGTCCTTGACTAACTTCTCTCTTGAACCTAGGGACACCTTTACATTCTAAAGCCCATTATGGAAGGCCATGCCACTATGAAGTGCCCACTTGATGCCATGATTTGTAAGCTCATTTGCTTAATTGCACTAATGAATTGTTGTACTGGAAGGCGAGGAGACACATTTGATCTTATACAGGATTGCAGATGGTTTTCATCTTGGGGTTTGGTTTCCCTATACGGGATCCAAGCGCTCCATAGGGTCTTAATGGCATTTACAGGGTGAGCGTTAAGAGCCATGGGCCTCCACTATAACAAAGAGCAAATAACAACACCATGGGATCCCTCAACACTACTTATTGCTTGCTTGTGTATCACTTGTTCGATGATTATGATGCACCTGGACCACCTAGCACAGTCGGCTACACACTTGCACCATACACTTTGTAGTTGATCTAGGGCCCAAATGGGGTTTTGTCTCTCATAAGGAGAAAAGGGAGGGCTTGCATCATTATTCCAGCCCTTGTAGGTGGAGCACATGCTTGATTGATTTAAGTTGGAGACCCATGAAGATGTTCTCTGTGCCCCCCACAACCACTTGAGAGCACCACAGATCATTTGCTTGGAGATCAAGGGGCCACCCCCTTCATCACTGTTATTGGAGCCCTCCTACTCATTTTGGCACATGAGGGACTTCATTTGGCCTTCCAACGGCCCTTCTAGCTATCTTTCTATCATTTCAGCCCTCTTGAGAGGCTAATTATTCTTATTATGGAGCTATTTGGTGGGCTTGTCACCAAAAGTATTGTTATTTTGCACATTATTTTATTATAGGGGCATCATTAGGCTAAATTAGGCTATTTGAACCCCTTAGAGGATTGTATAAATATAAGAGAGGTGTTCTCTCTCATTCATCATCACTTGGATTTGGGATATATCTTTCTAAATATTTCAAACCTGCAATTTGTGGAATGATTTGGATGATTAAATGCATTTTGATGTGTGGAATATTTTCGCTATCTCTCTTGGAGCTTCTATTTGGCAAGTTTATGGATGGATATACTCTTTTTTTCATGTAAGTGCTCTTTTCATGTGAATTTCATAACGTTTCATGTCTAATATATAGGATGCTATGTCATGATTTTACTTGTGCCCTAAAAATTAATGCGAATTTATGAAACACTTGTAATCTTGGCTCGTTGCATATGTTATTCATCTTGGAAAGAAGAACGAATTTTCCTAGGGGTAGGTTGTGCACCTTTTACCTTGAAACTCCATCAAATATTGCATATCGAAGTATAAAAGTCTAAAGTTGTTGTGAAGCTGCATCCACAGAGAGTGTAGCTGCTTCTTTAGGCCTCCTTGAAGAGCGAAGTTCCTAAATCTTGATCATTTTGACTCCAATCTTCCCAATAGCCAAGCACTAGTCCTAGATCCTTGGTGATCACATTAACTTAACGAAATATCATTCTTTCACCTCCTTTCTTCCTCTTTCACTCATCCCCTAATGATATGGAGATTTTCTAGGGCTTGGTGTGAAATTTTAGGGAGGAGGAATTTTAGGATTCCGTCCTGACAAGTTTCTTCATTTATGTCTCCTCTAGGCATCCTCCAGTTTTGAACGAATTCCGATTGTGGAATTTCAAATAAATTAATGCCCTAGCTATCATACCAAGAGGGAATCCTTCAAGCTGCTTTGACTTGGGGATTTCTTGGAGGTTCGCACTTTGTAGTTCATCATTCAAAACCTTTTCTTTTAGCTATAGGTGATCATTGGATGAGCCTTTACCATGGTCTATCTCTCAACCCTTGGTCTCTTATACTATTTCTCTCAAGGGGTTTTCGTGAAAAGTCACCCTAGCGTCTCCCAAAGTTCACACTTTAATTGAATCTTTCCATGGAACGACCTATCCTTCCCTCAATTTGAACCCTAGTATAAACACATCAATCACAAGTGAGGGATTTTGGAAGTTTTGATCTTAGGCATTCATCATTTTTTAATATTCCTAACCCCAAGGTCATCCTTCATAGGCCTTTCTTGGGGACTCTTTTGGCTTTTCTTTAAGTATTTGAACCATTAATTGAGCCTCTCCTTTGAATGGGCCTAGGAAATCACTTTATGCCTTGCCATTGATCCTATCATTCAAGTGATTTCCTCCTCCCATAGGTGAAAGTCCGTAAAGAGTACGAGACTTCGACTGAGGTGATAGTGGGTCCTTGTCCCATTGTTCTCACTTGGTCTAGTAGTAGTCCCTTTGGAACCCCTCCTAGGACCCCTACTAGATTAGGTAGTAACATTTTTGGCACCGTTGTTGAGGACACGAGACATGTGCCTTTTTCCCCATACGACAATATTGACATATCATTCTTGGCAACTTCATTGGAAGAATGAAGCCCTAGTTCTTCACTGAACTTCAAAGTCGATGCTTGGAGGGTGAAGCAAGCATCTCACAAGGCACTTCAAGCTCACCTTGGTGACTCCATATCTAAAATCTTATGAAGATTTGCATAAAATGGATCATTGGAGAGGCCTATTTAATATGTTTCAAGATGATAATCCTCAATCTAATGATCATGATAGCCAGTGGGAGTTTGATACCTCTCTTTATGGATCTCTTGGGAGCCATAAGATTGAGGAGCCTTCCCAATGCCCTAAAAGGGGGTTGTGGTTCTTCTCAAGATACGACGATTGTAGCCCACCTTGTTCCTTCCTCGATAATCAGGAAGATGTGATTGTGGATGTGCCTGAGCAATCTATCTCTTTATGCCATGAGGAGGATATGCCCGAGCTTGTTATTCATAGAAAGTTTATGAGCTTAGTCGTTGAATACTCCATATTATCATTGCAAGAAAGGTTGCACAAGTTGGATTTGTCTTTTCCCTCCTCATCCATGACCCTTGATGCATGGTCCTCAAATGTTCCTGCTCCCACCCTTACCATTCATCTAGCAAATCTTACAATTGGAAACGCAATGTTTGGGTCCCCTGCCTCATAATGGTCCATAAGGGAAAGTGTTTTTATATTTACTTAGTCATCATTTGAATAATGTAGCCATGCATGTTAGAGTAGGATGCATTGCATATTGATTTTTGCATAGCTAACATCATCATATTATGTTCTCATGCTAGATTAAGTGCATTTAGATTAGAATTGCATTTAGAATTAAATTTTATTTCTTGTTGATTTTTATGGTCTAACAAAAGCGTGGGCGATCAAGAGATGTCACAAAAACATGCTTCCCTGTGTGCTTAGTCTTTGATGTGCAAGTAATAGGTCTGCGGTCCTAAGAGATTGTTGGTGTTCTCATGACCTCCACGTTCAAGTACGTTTGTGCACTCTACTAAGAGATCATATCCCAGTTGGAGCCAGATGCTACTCACCACCTATGGGTGACACTCATAGGAGAGATTTTTCTCCTACATTATCTTCAGCTGGCAGCCACCAAACCCTTTGTAGCCACTAGATAGCTCATTTTTCCATCATCTTCGCCACCTGAGCCAACCATTATGCACCCTCGCCCATCTGTCATGATCGTATGTGTGAAGGTGGACCTTCCAACCCCGAAGGTATGGCTTTCATTATGTAAGTGGGTATTTTTGCTTACTTATCATGGATACTTTGGGCATGGCTTAGTGGGGGGAATCGGCGGAAAGAATGGGCTTGGTATGTACTCTTGTCCCCTCATCCAACTTGGTGGTTAACCTTGTATCTTAGTCTCGTGGGATCTCCTCTATTGGCTATTAGCTTTAGGAGTGGCATTACATGGGAAACCCCAATTTTGGTTGCGTGAGCCTGTTTTCTGACATCACATAAATCACTTCCCTCCGCTCATTATAACCTGTTGGGATGGGGTCCCCAGGGGTAGAATTGAATTAATTTAGTCATTTTTTGTAAAGAATTTTATAAAGAATGTAAAGTCTCCGCAAAATATGGATGCAGAGCATGTAGCTAGTCAAGAGTCACAGGGGCCTTAGCCCCTTGTTTGGGTAAGTGATAGGTGGTTTTGAAGACTCACCCATGAGCCGGGGGCCATGGTATTGTATTAGAAAAACTATAAATAGTTGATTCATAGCGAGTCTTAGAGAGAACATAACGGAAGAATGAGTAGTATGAAGGAATGAATGATGTTGTAAGGGTTTGATAGACAAGAAGGTATGTTCCTGTCAGTAGCGAAGGAAAGGCTCCGCAGCTGAGTGTGCAGAGGCCTGGAAGAGTCCACAATTGAGTGCGTGGACCCCTGCAGCTGAGTGTGCAGGGTAGTTGAAGTCTGTACTGGAAAGATTTTGATTAATAAAGATGGATTTTGGGTTGGAATTACTTACATCTGTGAAAATTCTATCACTGCAACAACTGATTTACTTTACCTACTTAGTTTCCAATAAGTTATTTATGAAAATCCTTCAATAAACATTAAAATAAATTCTGCTGCAGAGATTACACCATAATACAAAAAAAAACACATGCACAAGAATCAACACATTGACACAGATATTTTGGACAATAGTCCCCGGAAAAACCCAATGTGGGAAAACCGGTGCAGCAAGGGCGGATTTTATTATTCAGCAATTCTTTTGTACAACTAGGTGCCAAACTGGCTTACTCAACAGAGAGAAAATTCTCCAGCACTTCTCCCAATCTTAGCGTCAGCTTGGCTGACCTTTGTGTAGCTCCCAGACCGTCTGCGTCAGCCCCTGCCTCTCTGCGTCAGCACTGGGCCTCTCTGTGTCAACCGCGCAAGCCCTCTAGTGACTGCACAGTCTGATGGCTTTGCGTTTACCTCTCCAACATTTGCGCTGATCTTCTGGTGTTTTTCCCGACTCTCTGTTCTGTACTTGCTACCTCCTGATGCTCTCCAGACCACTAGTTCAAATTTCTCAGCTAACCCCTCTCCAGAAATCGAACTGACTGGTCTCCCTCAGTGCGTTCTCCAACTGACCCTCAAGCCTCTTCTTATACTTTTCTCGTTGGTCCATCAACGACCAAGATTAAATCTCTAATCAATGACTAAGATTAGATTTGGCTTGATCCATGACTTTTGGACCCTTCCAACCCAGTTTTATATTAATACCCATTAATATTTTATTTTTCCTAAGTTTAGACTTAGGAACTCCATTAAAAATATTAATTATTTTAAATCTCCCAAACCGGTTAGAATCTGCGCAAACCATTTCTGGGTCTTGGAGATCTCATGTGCTTTAGCCTCTCCACCAAGTTTCATGGCTAGAGCACATCCGATGCTACCCCAAATCAACACTCCCTCTTAGCGAGGACTATGCTCTAATAATACTCCTCACTGAGTATCACACTAATCATCTGGCACCGGTACCTGTGCTGATGCTAGGCCTTTACGCCCAACATCCTCTGCGTTGTTGCCCATGGCCCTGCCACTGCCACTCCTACATCTGTACGACAACTCCCTCTGCATCCGTCCTTTCTCCCAACACCGCATCTGCACTGCAATCTCTTCTCACCATGTTGCATCATGCTACTGTTGACTGCTATTGCATTGCAACACCACCCCCATTTCTGCTACTGAAATGGATTCTTTATCATCCCCATCTTTCCCCTGAAGTAATCAAACTTTGTTCTTCCAAGGGCCTTGGTGAGTATGTTTGCCACCTGTTCTCCTGTAGGAGTGTAGCTCAACTGTACAACTCCTCTTTGGACACAGTGTCTGACAAAGTGACACCGATATCAATATGTTTTGACCAATCATGAAACACTGGATTCTCAGAGAGCTTGATGCAACTCTGATTATCGCACATGATCCTGGTCGCCGCCATTTTTCTTCTGAATAGGTTCACAAGTAGTTTTCTAAACCATATGGCTTCACACGAAGCTGTGCTTGCCACCATATATTCCGCCTCAGATGAGCTCAGAGCCATAGACTTTTGTTTCCTACTGCACCAGGAGGTTATTCCTAATCCAATGTTGAAACAGTACCCAGAGGTACTTTTCCGATCCACTGAACTTCCTGCCCAATCTGCATCAGTAAATCCACTCAATCTGATATCCTTACTCCTGGTGTACAAGAGTCCATAATCGACTGTTCCCTGTAAATACCTGAGAACATGTTTGGCTGCTACCCAGTGCACCCTCTTCGGCTCCACCATGAACTGACTGAGGGTGTTGACAGCATAGCAAATGTCTGGCCTGGTATTGACCAGATACATCAGGGACCCTATGAGCTGCCTGTATAAGGTGGGATCAACATCCTTGTCTTCTGATGCATCAATCTTCTTCCAGTTGGTGATCATTGGAGTAGCCATGGGTCTACAGTCTTCCATCCTGAATCTCTTCAGGATTTTTGTAGCATATCTCCCTTGCCCAAGGAAGATCTCTCCCTTTTGCTGCCAAACTTCCAACCCTAGGAAATAATGCATTCGTCCCAAATCCTTCATATCGAATTCTGTGGCTAGATTCTTCTTGCAATCCCCAATGAGCGTGGATGATCCTGTCAGAAAGAGATCATCCACATACAATACTAAGATTAGCGGCTCATTCTCTACAACTAGATAGTAGAGATTTGGCTCTGCGTCACTCTTGACAAATCCCATCTTCTGCAAGTAGCCATCGATTCGACCATACCATGCTTTAGGTGCCTGTTTCAGCCCATACAAGGCTTTCTTCAACCTACATACATGAGACTTCTTCTCACGTGTCTCAAAGCCCTCTGGTTGTTCAATGTATACCTCTTCTTCTATCACCCCGTTCAGAAATGCCGATTTGACATACATCTGATGAATCGTAGTCAATTCCTTCCTTCTGAGCATACCCCTTAGCCACAAACTTGGCTTTATATTTCTCAACATTGCCGTCTGTAGCGTATTTGATCTTGTAGATCCATCTCAAACCTACCACTGATCTGTGTTGAGGCCTTGGCACTACCTCCCAGACATTGTTCACCATTGTGGAGTTGTACTCCTCTACCATTGCATCTAGCCAAACCCGATGTTGAGCTGCTTCCTGAAAACTGGCAGGCTCCCCATCCTGGGCTACTAATGCCTGATATCTGTTTGGCTGTTTTCGCTCCCTCTTATTTTTTCTTGGTGCACCGATGAAGTCCTCTGCATCTCACAAGAATCTTATGAAGTTCCCTGCTAGTTCTTTCTCTGCCAGTAGGTGCTTCTGTTAGCTCCTCCTCATCCTGTGAATCTTCCTGATCCAAGGAAGAATTATTTACTTCCGTTGGTTGAAGAGGTTTAACCAACGACTCCTCGGAAGGCATTTCACGAGATTTTCTGAAAGCCCTGTCCCCCCCTGAAGTTCACATCTCGTCGAACCACTACCTTCCTGCTCCATGGAAGATAGATTCTGTATGCCTTAGCGTTCTCCCTATATCACACTAGATATCCTTTTTCTGTAGTTTGATCTAGTTTTTTTTCTCTTTTTCTCGGGTACGCGGCAATATGCTAAACTCCCAAATATCCTGAAATGACTTACTTTAGGAGTCTTCCTTGTGAAAATTTTCTTTGGAGTAATCTTGCCCAATACCCGATGAGGAGTCTTGTTCTGAACATAGACTGTTGTGTTGCATGCTTCTGCCCATAGGAATTTTGGCATATCCTAATCATACATCATGGCCCTAGCTGCTTCTATAATAGTCCTGTTCTTCCTTTCTGCTAGTCCATTATGCTCCGGATTGTAAGGAGCTGTCCACTCTCTTCTGATGCCCTCCTTAGCGCAAAAATCAGTGAAGTCCTTATCGACATACTCTCCACCATTATCTGAGTGCAAACTTTTTGTTTTCTTCTCAGTCAGATTCTCCACTAGAGCCTTGAACTCTTTGAATTGACATAAAACCTCGTCTTTGGTTTTCAGAAAATAAAACCAAGTTTTCCTTGAGTGGTCATCAATGAAGGTAAGGAAGTACTCGGCACCACTAAGAGCTTTAGTGAACATAGGTCCGCAGATATCTGAGTGTATCAATACTAGTACACTCTTGGCCCTGTTTTTACTTCTAGGAAACGTTGCTTTGGCATACTTTCCTAGAGCACATCCTCTGCATACATCATCTCGTTCCGTACTAAGATCCGGAACTCCTGTTATAGTGCTCCTGAGAATTATCAAAGCCCCATGGTGCAAATGTCCCATTCTTCTGTGCCATAGTTTGTTCAAATCCTTGTTTCCATGACTGCTTATTAGTGCCATTGGTGATTCTAGTTGTAGTCTATACAACCTGTTACTTTTGATCCCAATCTGCACTTTCTTTTTCCAGCTCGGGTGTTTGACCTATACTTTCTCCTTGATGAAGAAGACATCATAGCCTTTGCCTTGAAGTTGCGACATGGAAAGTAAGTTCATCCCCAATCCTGGTACATGCAGCACATTGGTAGCACGAAATCGCTCTCCCGATTTTGTTTGAAAAACTATGGTACCCCTCCCTACTGGAGTACACTTTGCCGTGTTCCCCATGGCGATCTGAAAGTTCATCTTCTCCTCCCGTTAATCTGAGAAACATTCCAGGATTCCCATCACATGCCAAGAGGCTCCACTGTCTATATACCATACCTCTGATGATGCATAACTAGTCACATAAGCCACTTCTTCTTCCAGCCTGGAAGCTAACATAGAGAAATCGAAATCACTTTCTCTTGTGCAATTTTCTGAAAATCTGTGTGAATCTCCAGACATAGATGCCTTTGCTTCATGGTCTTGACCCATAATTGATTTTCCCTTCCTGTCTCTGATTTCTTGCTCTGATACCATGTGTAAATTCTATAACTGCAACAATTGATTTACTTTACCTACTCATTTTCCAATAAGTTATTTATGAAAATCCTTCAATAAACATTAAAATAAATTTCGTTGCAAATATCACACCATAATACAGAATCAAACACATGCACAAGAATCAACACATCGACACAGATATTTTGGACAACAGTCATCGGAAAAACCCAATGTGGGAAAACCGGTGCAGCAAGAGAGGATTTTATTATTCAGCAATTCTTTAGTACAACTGGGTGCCAAACTGGCTTACCCAACAAAGAGAAAATTCTCCAGCCCTTCTCCCAATCTCAGCGTCAGCCTGGCTGACCTTTGTGTAGCTCCCAAACCCTCTGTGTCAGCCCCTGCCTCTCTGTGTCAGCACTGGGCCTCTCTGCGTCACCCACGCAGGCCCTCTAGTGATTGCGCAGTTTGCTGCCTCTGCGTCTGCTTGAGAGGCTCTGCGTCTGCCTCTCCAACCTCTGCACTGATCTTCTGGTGTTGTTCCCGACTCTCTGTTCCGTACTTGCTACCTCCTGCTGCTCTCCAGACCACTAGTTCGAATTTCTCTGCTAACCCTGCTCCAAAAATTGAATTGACTGGTCTCCTTCAGTACGTTCTCCAACTGACCCTCAAGCCTCTTCTTATGCTTTTCTCGTTGGTCCATTAATGATCGAGATTAAATCTTTAATCAATGACTAAGATTAGATTTGGCTTGATCCATGACTTTTGGACCCTTCTAACCCAGTTTTATATTAAAACCCATTAATATTTTATTTTTGCTAAGTTTAGATTTAGGAACTCCATTAAAAATATTAATTATTTTAATATCTCCCAAATCGGTTAGAATCTGCCCAAACCATTTCTGGGTCTTGGAGATCTCATGTGCTTTAGCCTCTTCACCAAGTTTCATGGCTAGAGCACATCCGATGCTATCCCAAATCAACAACATCTATCTGTTTAATTATTATGTCACTTTCAAGGCTGTTTTTATAATTCAATGTGTTTTCTTTGCGCGAATCGGGTTAATTGAACATGTTTATGCTTAACAAAATGATTGAATGGTATTCGCGAAGATCTAAATCTATTTTAGGTTAGTTTCGAATAAGGAAGATAGGTCTACACAACAACCAATCTAGATCTCAGAAGCCCTAGAAGACCTATTCAGTTGCGCGAAAGTAGCAGACATATCTTATTAGGGCCTGATTAATGCCATTGGCTGGTCCTACGAAGAATTGAAGTTAGTTAAGGCCGAATTAGCAGTCTTAACTCTATCAGAAGGTTAGATTTGCGCGGAAACCGATCTAAGGCACTGAAAGACATCATACTAGTCTCTGGATGCAGAAACTTGGTTCTTGCATCCCCCAATACTGCTTTCGGTGAGACTGCGACCTACGCTACGCGGGTTGCTGCTGAAAGGGCCAATAGTGTAAGGTTTGTTGGTTGGCGCAACTAACTCCGAACCTGGATCAGGACCCCTTAAGCCAACAAATGGTTCTGTTGTGGGTGGGTGGCCAGCAGAGTGGCGCGAGCCTACCCAATTGGATGTTGGAACAAGCAAAGCAGGAGAAAGCTCCTCCACACAGACCTCTGTTGTGCAAAAGAGGAAAGAAAAAGAGCAGGCAGTCGTGCGAGTGATCCAGATTTAAACAGGAACGCAACAAATTACAAATATAATCATACATACAGAGATGCAGCAGAAATAATACTTCATTTCATTACTGTAAAATACTGAAATATGCTTAAAAACAGAAAATGAAATAAACTAGCTAGGGCGATGGTAGCTTATCTCTGAGAAGAGATGTGGTAGATACATGCCTCTGAACTGTCTTACAATGAGGCTCGCATGCCTATTTATTGTTGAGAAACAATGGGAAACCCTAATCATCCAAAAACCTAACCCTAGGAGATGAAGCGCCAAACTATGGGCCCCGTTTTGGGTAAATTGGTACATCAACTTCTCGGGGTCGTAACTTTGGCATACGATCTCTGTTTGATGCGCACAATACCTCGTTAGAAAGATCTATCCGAGGACTACAACTTTGGGGAGAGCAACATCGGTCCATGGACCCATGTTGCTCCCAGTTTTCCCAAAAAACTTTGTTTAGGGCATCAAAACGGCTTTGGAAGTTCAGGACCCAAAAAACTGCTAAAAATAGTAAATTGTGCTACAATTAAGGAAACTGAAAAACTGAAAGAAACAGTGGTGGGGGTCCAATTGGAATTGGCAGGTGGCCACCAATATCCACCTGGATCATTTCTCCCCCCTTAGGAAGCAATGGTCTCCATTGCGTTGAGTTCCTCCATGAGATGAGGAAACTTTTGCTGAACTTGGTCCTTGGTGAGCCACTTGCCCTGGTGAAGGAGTTGGCCTGCTTTGACAACTCGATACAATTAGATCTTCTGCTAGCAAGTGTGCTTGCTCTGTGTGTCCATGATCCGATCAGTTGCAACTTGTTCCATGCAATATGGATTTAACTCTGTTGGTGTGACCTCTTCTGTAATGTCGGATGTGTCTAGTAATGGTGGAAAGTATGGCCGAAGGCGATCCACATTGAACACTGGGTGTAGGCCAAGGAATGGGGGAATGCTGAGCTCAAATGCATTGTCTCCCATAGCCTTGGTAATGGTGTAAGGACCATATCAGAGTGGTCTGAGTTTTCGATAGGCTCCAGTAAGGCGTTCCTTCTGCAAATGCAACCAGACTTTGTCGCCCACCGGAAACTTGTGTGGCACCCGATGTTGATCATGTCGCTGCTTGTACTTGGCATTTGATTTCTCCAGAATGTCATGGACTTATTGGCGGATATGTTGGATGTGCTCAATGAAGTTGTTCGCCTTATCTGTTTTGGACTAGACATGAGTCGAATCTGCCTAAGTAGCTGCAAATGGCATGGCCACATCAATAGGACATAGTGGCTGGAATCCCAAGCCCACCTGAAAAGGGCTGTGGCCAATTGAGTTGTGGAGAGCCCGGTTATAGCTGTGCTGAACATAGGGGAGGCTCTCATCCCACGTGCATGGATGCTTTGAGTTGTACATGGGCAGAATGTGTATGAGCATCCTATTGACAACCTTCGTTTCGCCATCAGTTTGGGGATGGAAGGCTGTGGACTTATAGTGAGTTTGGTGACCAGCTTCGACCAGAGACTGGACCAAAATGTGCTGAGGAACCTGTTGTCCCGATCTGAGATGATAGACTTTGGGATCCCAAAGTGTACCCACACTCGTTCAAAGAAGAGTTTAGCAGTGGCTTCTGCTGTGATATTCTTCTTGCAGGCCGCCATAATGGCCATCTTCGAGAACCTGTCGACGACCACAAAAACACAGTCGTTTCCATGCTTAGTAGAAGGAAGGCCCGACATGTAATCCATGGAGATGGATTCCCAAGGTCGACTAGGGGTAGGCAGTGGGGTGTAGAGGTCTTGCTTCTTGATGGTCAGTTTGGCAATGGCGTAGGTAGTGCAAGATTTGATGTACTTCCCGACATCCTGTCGAAGATTCGGCCAATAGAAATACTTCTGTAGTACTGCCACCGTTTTTTCGACCCCGAAATGCCCAACAGCCTGATTGTAGTGTGCTTCCCAAATCATCTTGGCACGCTTGCTTGAAGGAACACAAAGGTGACCCAGGTGGCATAACAGGGCATCCTAGAGGTGAAAATCTGGAACATGCTGACCCTCCAAGAGTGTCTGGTATGTGTGGCCGAATTCTGGGTCGCTTTTGTAGAGAATTGGCCAATCAGAAGTCTCGTGCCCACAAGAGTTGAGCACGGTGGTTAACGCCATGATCGGTGGTCGACTGAGGCAATCTGCAACATTATTGGTGCTTCCCTTCTTATACTTGATATTCAAATGGAACTGTTGCAGGTATGTGGACCACTTCTGATGGCGATCATTTTGCAACTTCCCTTGCGTCTATATGAACTACTGGCACCGATGGTCTCTGTGGATGACCATTTCCTTCCCCAAAATGTAATGATTCCATTGTCGGCAGGCCTGCACAATGGAATACATCTCTGTCATAAGTGGGATACTTCCGGACTGTGTCTGAAAGTGTCTCACTGTGATATGCCACTGGATGCCCGTGTTGAGTAAGGATTGCCCCAATAGCATAGTCAGAGGCATCTGTCTCAATCTCAAATGGTTGTTGCAAGTCTGGTAATGCGAGCACTGGTGCCGAGCAGAGACGATGTTTCAACTCTGTGAATGCCTTCTGTTGAGATTCAGACCAAAAGAATTTTGCTTTCGCTCCTCCCTTGGTGACTTGACTCAAGGGCCAAGTGATATGAGAAAATCCCAACACGAACCTGCGGTAGAAGTTGGCAAGACCTAGAAAGCTGCGGAGCTCTGTCAGAGTGGTTGGAGATGGCCAATCCCGAATGACTTGGATCTTGGATGGATCCACATGCACCCCTTGTTCATCAATAATATATCCCAGATACTGAACTTGGGTCATGCCAAAAGTGCATTTCTCCAAATTGGCACATAACTTGTGTTGCCGCAGTGTTTGGAGCACCTGTCGAATGTGGTGGGGTGCTCTTCCCAACTCTGGCTGAAGATTAGGATGTCATCCAAGTATACCACTACAAATGAGTTGGTGAATGGCCACAAGATATCATCCATTAGTCTCATGAAGGTTGCAGGAGCATTCGTCAACCCGAAAGGCATAACCAACCATTCGAAAAGGCCCTCCTTGGCTTTGATGGCAGTCTTCCACACATCAGAGCGTTCGATTGGTACCTGGTGATATCTTGACTTCAAATCGATCTTGCTGAAATATTTTGCCCCCTTCAGTTGGTTCAAAAGGTCATCAATCCGTGCGACCGGGTACCTATTCCAGACAGTGATCTTGTTCAGCGCCTGATAGTCAATACATAGTCTCCAAGTCCCATCCTTCTTTTGTACCAACACGATCGGGCTCCCACAGGGCGATGAACTCGATCGGATGTGACCTTTTCGTAGCAGCTCCTAAATCTGCCTCTTGATTTCATCGTTCTCTAGAATGGAGCACCGATAGATTGGTCCATTGGGCAACGACGCACCTGGGGTCAGATCGATGGAGTGCTTGACCTGACAGTGCAGAGGAACCCCTGCGAGGGAGGTGAAGATGTCCTTGTACTCCTCCACGACCTTGTCCATCTGTAGTTGTCGTGCGGAGGGGCCTTATCTGAAGGTCGTGGCCACCGTCTTCTTCTTTCCTTGAGGGCGTATCATTAGGAAAACAAATTTCCCGGTTTTGGAAATGAGCTTACTGCATTGTTTTGCAGTAACCAAAGAGGTGGTAGTAGGCGGTGCTACCTCCGTATCCTGTACAACTTATTTCCCAAAGTAACAATAACAACACGAGGCCTTGATTCATACACAACATGTCGCTTCCACAAGTATGGTTGGCCTAATAATACATCACAAACATCAAGGGGAGCAATGTCACATAATACCTCATCCGTGAAGGGCTTGATGTTGTATGGAAGGCGACACTGTTGGCTCATGCGAAGATCCCGTCCTTGGTGAAGCCACTCGATGGTGTACGGTTGTGGATGTGTTGTGGTCGGTAAGCCCAGCCGCTTCACGACCTCTACCGAAATGAGGTTCTTTTGGCTCCCGCTGTCGACAATGAACTGTAGTGGGGAGCCCTTTACCCACATTTAGGAGTGGAAGAGGTGCTCCTCCTCCTCTGGCTATTTGGGTTCCTCCTTTTGGATCGTCGTGGTGGCAACAGTGGCATTGGGCTCTGCATCGATAATCTGCTTCCCTTTGTCATTCACCTTGTCGGGTTTTGACTCAGAGTCGGAACATGCATCTGATTCTGAAACCTTTAGCTCGGCCACCAGTGACTACTTGGCCCGACACTCACTTGTGTTGTGAGTGGAGTTCTTATGGAACTCACACCACTTTCCCGTGTCCTTTTTCGGCTTCGCGGCGCTGTTCTTTGCTTGCGGCTTTGGCGGGTTTTCTTGAGCCACCCTGCCTTGGCTTTGTCCTTTGCTCTGCGGTTTGGGGGCACCTTTCCCTTGCTTGGGATTCGCAAATCCAAAGTCTTGCTTCTTCTGTTTAAAATTTTGCTCGATCTTGACAGCATATCGATAGGTTGTGCTGAGCGAGGAGATGTTTAGGAATTCTATTTCGTCCTGGATGTACCTGTGCAGGCAGCCGCGATATTTGAGTACCAAATGCTGCTCCGAATCCTTGATACCAAACTTTGTGCGAAGGGTATGGAAAATATTGGTAAACTCTGGCATGTCTTGGTCCCTTCCCTGCCGAAGTGTGGTCCACTTTATGAATTGATCTTTATAGCTTCCGACAAGGTAGTACTGATCCTTGATGGCAGCCCGGAACGAATTCCAAGTTGGTGAGGCTAAAAAAAGTGAGGCCGTACTTTCATCCTTCTGCTCGCAATAGGTTTCCCACCAGTGCTTGACGTGGGGGCAGCTTTGAGAAGAGCGAAAGTAATATTTTTCCGACCGGAAAAATCATGAACAGAAAAATACCCTTCTAGCATATTTAACCATTTATCTACGGCGTCTGCATCTATCTGACCCTCAAATATGGAAATTTCAAAGTTAACTTGTACCTTAAAGGGTGTGGCGCTTCTAGAGTAGCTGCTGGAAGTAGATATGTTGCCCCTAGGTAGCCGCTGAAGGCTCTGGGCAAAGTTGTCCATCATCGCGTTCCCTTGTCGCTCGAGGGCCTCTTCGAGCAAGATTTTGATAGGATCTCCTGCCCCCTCGTCTTTCTTTCCATCCGCCATGGGAGGCTGTCGGGATTTGCGAGGCTGGTCTTGCAAAGGTTCAACCAGTTCAAGCCCTAACTCCTTATATCCTGACCTCGTTGGGGACATGCAAAGAAAGACAGAGAAAGAGCAGACTGCTCTAATGCCACTGATCCGGATTTAAACAGGAACGCAACAAATTACAGATATAAACATACCTATAGAGATGCAGCAGAAATAATACTTCATTTCATTACTGTAAAATACTGAAATATGCTTACAAACAGAAATGGAAATAAACTAGCTAGGGCGATGGTAGCTTATCTCTGAGAAGAGATGTGGCGGCTACATGCCTTTGAACTGTCTTACAATGAGGCTCGCAGGCCTATTTATTGTTGAGAAACAATGGAAAACCCTAAACATCCAAAAACCTAACCCTAGGAGATGAAGCGCCAAACTATGGGCCCCGTTTTGGGTAAATTGGTACATCAACTTCCCGGGGTTGTAACTTTGGCATACGATCTCCGTTTGACGCGCACAATACCTCATTAGAAAGATCTATCTGAGGACTACAACTTTGGGAAGAGCAACATAAGTCCATGGACCGATGTTGCTCCCAGTTTTCCCAGAAAACGTCGTTTAGGGCATCAAAATGGCTCAGGAAGTTCAGGACCCGAAAAACTGCTAAAAATAGTAAACTGTGCTACAATTAAGGAAACTGAAAAACTAAAAGAAACAATGGTGGGGGTCCATCTGGAATTGGCGGGTGGCCACCAATATCCACCTGGATTAGCAAGAGAAGGTTGCCAAACAAAAGAAAGAAGCTGCTGCAAAGGCCGCCGCGGAGACAATGTGCGCTGAAAAGGAGCGAGCAGACAAGGAACGTACAGAAAAGGAGCAAGCATCGACTTCCCCGCATTCTACAGAGTAGGAGCTATCTGCACAGGGCGATGATGGGGGCAAGGAGGTGTCCACCCCCTTTAAATTCTAGAAGCGCACCAAAGAGATAGTGACAGGTTTGCGAAAGAAGTGAAAATCAGATAAACATTCACCAGTGGACCCTCTTGTACTCACAGAGGGCGATTTAGATGAGATCGGCGACAAAGTTAGAGATACCACATCAGAGCTATGGTCGCACTTTGAGCAGCAGTATATGCAAACACTAGGGAGTGTCCAGAAGGATCTGTGCGAGCTGTAGATCTAGGCCGGTAGGATCTAGGCGAGCGTTGGGCAAGCGAGCCTAACTCAAGCGAACGTGAGTGTCCCAGAAGTGGAATGGACATTGGACCTAAGGATCATTCCTTTACCAGAAGGATCCTTGCGAGCAGATAAGCAAGAAGATCGTGGCACGCTAGAACAGATCAAGGATATTGGACTCAATGTGGCTGCACTGCCGCTCCCGACCCTCCATGCATTGCATCAGGGGGTCTCAGATGAGTTGCGGATTAGGGAGCAGCATGCCCTTGCAGTCCTCAATGAATTTAAAGTCAACAATGAATAGATGTACGAGGAGAAGACACAGGCGCTAAAGGAGAAAGAGGAAATGCAATCGCGACGCGCAAATCTAGAGTCAGCAATTGAACAAGCCTGCAAAACAATTCCAGAATTGCATATCCCAGACGATGTGCAGGCCGAGACAAAAGTCAAAAAATTAGCTGTTGTGGTGCGCGATGCCAAAGAGGAGGTTGGGCGAGTCACTTTCGAGTTCCAGATGAAGATATCCGAACTCCATCTCAAGCTTCAACCAACTACACCGCTAGAAGTTTGGGAACAAAGAGGTGCAACTATAAAAGAATCCATGGGTCAACTAGATGTCGTAGTTCACGGTTGCGACCAACTATTCAATCAGGCAATGGGCCTATGGGATACATTGCAGGAGGACCCTAAGCTGCAACAGTTGAACACAGAGATCAGGGAAGCGCAACAAAAATATGATGAAATCAGTACGACTGCGCGGACGTTGGTGCTAGTCCAGCACTTCACATGCTTGCAGGAAGGCAAGGCGATTCAAATGCAGATCCAGGAGTTACAGAAAAAGCAGTCCCTGCTAAGAGACCGACTTCAGCCTTGGACAGAGGAAGCCAACCAACTTTCACAAAATATTCATGAGAAGCTGAAGGCCATGCAACAGACCCAACAAACTACGCAACTTGCAGTGGAGGGGCCAACCACAGAGAAATTGGTCCAGGAGGTACAACAAGCAACAGAACAGAGTACCGCGGAGCTTCAAACATTGACCAAGGCATTAAGCGAACTCCACCAGAAAGTGGAACAACTAGTTGAGTGACTCGAGGGCGAGTCACAATCTTTGTGTTGGGGACCTGTTGGGATGGGGTCCTTAGGGATAGAATTGAATTAATTTAGTCATTTTTTGTAAAGAATTTTGTAAAGAATGTAAAGTCTTTGCAAAATATGGATGCAGAGCGCCGCGCGCGTAGCTAGTCAAGAGTCACAAGGGCCTTAGCCCCTTGTTTGGGTAAGTGATAGGCGGTTTTGAAGACTCACCCATGAGCTGGGGGCCATGGTATTGTATTAGAAAAACTATAAATAGTTGAGTCATAGCGAGTCTCAAAGAGAACATAACGGAAGAATGAGTAGTATGAAGGAATGAATGATGTTGTAAGGGTTTGATAGACAGGAAGGTTTGTTCCTGTCAGTAGTGAAGGAAAGGCTCCGTAGTTGAGTGCGCGGAGGCCTGGAAGAGTCCACAGCTGAGTGCGTGGACCCCTGCAGCTGAGTGCGCAGGGTAGTTGAAGTCTGTACTGGAAAGATTCTGATTAATAAAGACTGATTTTGGGTTGGAAATACTTGCATCTATCTGTTTAATTATTATGTCACTTTCACTGCTGTTTTTATAATTCAATGTGTTTTCTCTGCACGAATCGGGTTAATTGAACATGTTTATGCTTAACAAAATGATTGAATGATATTCGTGAAGATCTAAATCTATTTTAGGTTAGTTTCAGATAAGGAAGATAGGTCTGCACGACAGCAGATCTAGATCTCAGAAGCCCTAGAAGACCTATTCAGTTGCGCGAAAGTAGCAGACATATCTTGTTAGGGCCTGATTAATGCCATTGGCTGGTCCCACAAAGAATTGAAGGTAGTTAGGGCCGAATTAGCAGTCTTAACTCTATTGGAAGGTTAGATCTGTGCAGAAGCCAATCTAAGGCATTGAAAGACATCACATTAGACTCTGGATGTAGAAACTTGGTTCTTGCATCCTCCAATACTGCTTCGGATGAGACTGCGACCTGCGCTACACGAGTTGCTGCCGAAAGGGCTAGCAGTGTAGGGTTTTGTTGGTTGCCGCAACTAACTCCGAAGTGTTGTGAAAATCGCGATAAAATCACGATTTTATCGTTTTATCGCGATTTTTTCGATAAAATGATTTTATTGCGGGTAATTTTTTTTGCACGATTTTTATGAAATTATCGCGATAAATTCGAATTTATTGCAATAACAATCGAAATTATCGTGGGGGTCTCCGGTAGCGAGGTTTTATAATGTTTTTTTTGGTTTTTTTATGAAATCATTTGCACAGTTGGGGCAACGAGGTTTTATAAGGGATGCTAAATGTTCGAAATGCAATTTTTTTTTGAAAGAAACAAATAATTTTTGAGTGGGGCAACTTAATGATCAAGTCTAGGCCCTAGTATTGATATGCTATTCATGGTAATGTTAAATTCTTAAAGTAAAAGTGACATTCTCCTTAATCTTCATTTTCATCCTTTTACTTAAATTTTTAACATTACCATGAAATGACTCAGGATGTTTGAGAGTGATTCTAGCCTCATTGGATTTCATATGGAGAAAGTAGAATTTTAGATTTCATTCAAAATGCAACAGACTTATTAGTTTTTCAGGATTTCAGGATTGGGAGATTGTAATGTTTCCAGGTGACACCACCTGCCCGGGCTACCCCTGCCACCAATAGAGAATGTGGTCTACCTCCTATAGCTCCTACTTCTAGTTCTTCAGCTTCTAGAGCATAGCAGAATCCACTGCCAACTCCACCAGCACCAACATCTACATCTAGAGGGAAAGGGAAAGCTGTGGCATTTTCTTGCAAGAGGGGCAGAGGAAATTAATAGGATTAAACTTTAGTTATTTTCTTCATTTTATTGTATCTGACATTATGACATGCTGAGATACATTATTATATTTTTTGTTGATATTTTGAGGCTGAGTTGGGACTCAAGAGTCAGGACTTACTATTCAGGACATGATTCAATGTTATGTGTGATTTTAGCACTAGAAATGATATTAAACATCTTATATATTAGTTCTTTTATCATATTTATGTGTCAATGTATTTATTTTATGTTGTAGATGGTTTAGATATTAAAAAAATTGAAAAAAATGAAAAAAATGAATATTTTTGTACAAAACGATTTTTTCCCGATTATTTCCGATTATTTCCTGATAATTACGATTTTTTCCGATTTTTTCCTCGCGCCGATATTATCTCGATAACGATTAATGCAACATTGCTCCAAACTTGGGTCTGGACCCCTTAAGCCAACATAAACCCTTTTCACATATTTCTCATCTGGGTACACATTTGGCCATTGGGTCCACAAGGAGTTAGCCTCCCCCTCTCCTTGTACACACTTTGGGTTGGGCCTGGAACGTTGCCTGAAGGTTGATGCAGCTAAAAAGAAATTTAAAATCATAATTTGGTCACTTACAATAGGAAATGTACCATAAAATGCAAAATATGGGTAGGACATAAAAATTTAGCATGTTGTCAAAAGCCAATCATGAGCTCTACCCCTTATCATGGCCATCACCCTGGTTCCTAGGGCCCCTATGTGAGCCCCCTGCATCATTAAGGAACCCATGATTGTCCCAACCCCTAGTGGGTGATGAATTGCCCAACCTTAAGGGGGTATTCACTGCTATATCATTCACATCATGCTCTCATTCCTTGGAGCCCCGAGTAGTTATAAAAGAAAAATCAATAAAAGGCAAAAGGCATATGAAGAAGGGTGGAAAAACAAAGTTTGGGGTAACTCATGTACCACGATTGCTCCCTCCTACATCTATACACCCATGTGTGGGCTTCCCTTGTTATAGCTACCCTTGTACCATGGCATGTGGCTTGGAGCCTTCCCTGTTGCCCCACTCCATTCCATCATTATTTCATGTGACACCTGCCATCTAACAGACGTACCATGGACCCGTCTCCCTTAGTGGTTGAAAACGCATAATAGGGTCCTTAATTAACCTCCCTGATGAACCTAGGGACACCTTTACATTCTAAAGCCCATTATGGAAGGGCATACCACTATGAAGTGCCCACTTGGTTCCATGGTTTGTAAGCTCATTTGCTCAATTGTAATAATGGATTGTTGTATTAGAATTCGAGGAGACGCATTGGATCTTATACAAGATTGCAGATGGGTCTTCATCTTGGGGTTTGGTCTCCCTATATAGGATCCAAGCCCTCTAGAGGGTCTTAATGGCATTTATAGGGTGAGCATTGAGAGCCATGGGCCTCCACTATAATAGAGAGCAGATAGCCACACCATGGGATCACTTAACACTACTTATTGCTTGCTCATGTATCACTTGTTCGATGATGATGATGCACCTGGACAACCTAGCCTAGCCGGTTACACACTTGCACCACACAATTAGCTGTTGATCCAGGGCCCAGATGGGGTTTTGTCTCTCATAAGGAGACAAAGGAGGGCTTGCATCATTATCCCTTACAGATGGAGCGCATGCTTGATTGATTTAGTGGGAGACCCATGAGGATGTTCTTTATGCCCCCCACAACCACTTTAGAGCACCACAATTTATTTGCTTGGAGATTAAGGGGTCACCCCCTTCATCACTATTTTTGGAGCCCTCCTACTCATTTTGGCACATGAGGGACTTCATTTGGCCTTCCAACAACCCTTCTACCTATCTTTCTATCATTTCAGCCCTCTTGAGAGGCTAATTATTCTTATTATGGAGCTATTTGGTGGGCTTGTCACCAAAAGTATTGTTATTTTGCACATGATTTTATTATAGGGGCATCATTAGGCTAAATTAGGTTATTTGAACCCCTTAGAGGATTGTATAAAGATAAGAGAGGTGTTCTCTCTCATTCATCATCACTTGGATTTAGGATATATCTTTCTAAAGATTTCAAACCCACAATTTGTGGAATGATTTGGATGATTAAATGCATTTTGATGTGTGGAATATTTTTGCTATCTCTCTTGGAGCTTCTATTTTGCAAGCTTATGAATGGATATACTCTTTTTTTCATGTAAGTGCTTTTTTCATGTCTAATATATGGAATGCTATGTAATGATTTTACTTGTGCCCTAAAAATTAATGCGAATTTATGAAACACTTGTAATCTTGGCTTGTTGCATATGTTATTCATCTTGGCAAGAATAACGAATTTCCTAGGGGTAGGTTATGCACCTTTTACCTTGAAACTCCATCAAATGTTGCATATTGAAGTATAAAATTCTAAAGTTGCTGTGAAGCTGCATCCATAGAGAGCGTAGTTGCTTCTTTAGATCTCCTTGAAGAGCGAAGTTCCTAAACCTTGATCATTTTGACTCCAATCTTCCCAATTGCTAGGCACTGGTCCTAGAACCTTGGTGATCACGTTAACTTAACGAAATATCATTCTTTCACCTCTTTTCTTCCAATTTCTTCGTCCCCTAAGGATAAGGAGATTATCTAGGGTTTGGTGCGAAATTTTAGTGAGGAGGAATTTTAGGATTCCGTCCGGATAGTTTCTTCATTTATGTCTCCTCTAGGCATCCTCCAATTTTGAATGAATTCCGACAGTGGAATTTCAAATAAATTGATGCCCTAGCTATCACACTAAGAGGGAACCCTTGAAGCTTCTTTGACTTGGGGATTTCTTGAAGGTTCACACTTTGTAGTTAATCATTCAAAACCTTTTCTTTTAACTATAGGTGATCATTGGATGAGCCTTCACCATGGTATGTCTCTCAACCCTTGGTCTCTTATAGTATTTCTCTCAAGGGGTTTTTCGTGGAAAGTCACCCTAGCTTCTCCCAAAGCTCGCACTTTAATTGAATCTTTCCATTGAATGAGACATCCTTTCCTTAGTTTGAATCCTAGTATAAACACATCAATCAAAAGTGAGGGATTTTGGAAGTTTTGATCTTAGGCATTCATCATTTTTTAATATTCCTAAGCCCGAGGTCATCCTTTATAGGCCTTTCTTGGGGAGCCTTTTGACTTTTCTTTAAGTATTTGAACCATTAATTGAGCCTCTCCTTTGAATGGGCCTAGGAAATCACATTATACTTTGCCATTGATCCTATCATTCAAGTGATTTCCTCCATATCGGGACTCCTCCCATCGGGGAAAGTCTGTAAATGATAGGGGACATTGACTGAGGTGACAGTGGTTTCTCGTCCCATTGTTGTCACTTGGTCTAGTAGTGGTCCCTTTGGAACCCCTCCTAGGATCCCTACTAGATTGAGCGATAACAGGTACATGAATTTTCTCACATATCCTTGGGCACGGAGTCTTCAAATCTTCAAGTACACTTTAGTTGTCAACATATCCTATGTAACAAACAAGAGAAGAAAATAAAAAGTTATTATTATTAAAGCTTGGGTTTCATGCTCTTTATTGATGGTCTTCTAGGTAAAAGCATGTTCTTCATGCTTCTAGGGTTTGTTAGGTATTAGGATTTATTGTCATGAGTCAAAAGGAGTCAACATCATGTTTATAAGACCCTTCAGGACAAAATGTAATTGTAAAAAAAATTATTTTTGTCTTGAAAGTCCTGGAAACTCCAAAAGTACAAGTCGTCCCTAATAGTTGCAAGTCAGCCTAAAGGAGGGAATTCAACCCCTTGGAAAGGCTATATAAAGGAGCAGTTCAACCTCATTTAGCACTCATTCACTCAAGAAGTTCTATCTCTCAAGGAAGAATTCGATCTATAGTTGGGAAGTAGGAAAAAGACAAGCAAAGGCCAAGGAAAAGAAAGATGGAAAATCTTGGTTTTGGGCTCTATCTCTCTCACACATGCAAAGTTCTAGGATTTCTAATGTTGCAGGAAGAGGCTGAAGTTGCAGGTCCCACTAGGACAAAGTGTAATATGTTGTAGCTAGAAGGAAGAATACCCTACCTTGACCTCGTTGACGTTGGGAGAAGTTGTCTTGTTCTAGGAAGGTCTCAGGATGAAGGTGAATTAGGGTTTCTGTAGAAACTGCAAGGCTGAAATTGCAGGATCAAAGTTGCAGAACGAGTTGCAGTATTGAAGCTGACAGGTCAAAGTTGCAGTTTGTAGCTAGTTGGTGCATAATTAAGGAATGACTAGAAGGAGGGCTGACTTGGTACTTGGAGAAGGACTTGGTCTAGGGTTTGGGTCTTTCTGTCTCAATTGAAGCATCTATAAGAATAGAAGAGTTTTCTGGGTTTTCCCTTGGAGTGGTTTTTCCCTAACTGAGAGCCTATATGTGTGTCCTTTGTGATTGTTGTTTCGTTCTTGATATTTGTTTACTGAAATGATCTAACTAAAGAACATAAAGAAGACTAATGAGTTCACAAGCAAATATTAAGTTTAAGGAAAATAAGAATTAACAATTGCCATTGTACATTTTCCAACACACTAGACATCTTATACATGTTATATATTAGTTTTGTTTTCATATTTATGTGGCAATGCATTTATTTGATGTTATTGTTGCTTTAGATGTTAAAACAAATTGAAAAAAAATGAACACTTTGTAGTTTTCTTTTTAATTTAGCTGATGTTTGTCAATTTTTACCGATATTCCCTATTTCTACGGTTTTTTGATTTTTTGCACCGTTGCCAATTTTTTGCCGATGTTGATGTCAGCAACACTAATTCCAAGTGCTAGCATTGGAAACCCTTGGGAAGTTCAACATCTATTTTACAAGTTCTTGTTTTACTTCATTGTTATACATATTTAGAGCTTGTTTCTAGCACTTGTTGGCCTATTGTTACATGTATATTTTATTCCCAAGTGATATCGTCCAAGACTTCTTGTTTTCTAGTGCACAATCTTTCTCTTGAATGGTCTCTTGCATGCTTCAAATCTGTAAATTTTGTGGTTTTTATCATATAACACATTTAGAAGTTAAGGAGAACCCTAAACTTGTTCTCTCTTAGCATATGATCAATTGGTAATAAAAGCACACTTTGCACCATTAATTTATGCTAGTTTGTTTCACTCTTGTGCCCTAGAGTAGCTGAAAAGTTGTTCATGCCTTTTGGAAGTTTTATTTCTTAGTGATGATCATTTAATTGCTAATTTGAAATTGTCCATTTGGTTTATCTTACATATAAGATTTGGCACACACATCCACTAGCTCCTAACCCTATTTTCTCAAGTGGATATATTGATGTCCAGTGGCTCCTAACCCTCTTTTCCCAAGTGGATATATTGATGGTTTATGCTATTATTCTTAACTTATTAACTTTTAAGCATTTGATCACTTACTAGAATCCTTGTGTATTGTATTGTTATATATATTGTGGTTTCCTTAAAGTAATTCGTAAACTTGTATAGTTATAGTTCACTTAAACAACTTTACTTTCATTAATTGGGATGCCCTTCTCAGCTTCTAGGAGCTGACCTAAAGTGAAGGGGAAATAATACTAAGGTGCCAATGGTGCATTTCCCATTTTGTTGCCATAGTTAACACCTGCGTTGGGACATTTCATAAGGGTGTTAGTTCAAGTGGTAATAGGGTAAATTGACTCACCATATTCCTATAGTGGGTCCAATGCCTTTGGCTATTTTGTAGTGCATTGATTATGCCTAGGGCACAAAAATAAATGGAAATCAACAGAAAACAGTGTTGCATGAAAATCAGTTCTAGATTACCATTAAATCTCCTATTAAAAATCAGCAAGAAGAGGAAAAACTAATGGAGATTGCAAACCCTACACTAGATCTCAAAAAACAAACAAAATGCAAGCATATATTTTTATACATTCCTGGGAATATAGAAATGGTAGATCAGAATCAATCCCCACCCCATAATACCTTATTAAATGGTGATGAAAACATTGGATTTCCCCTAACTTACTCGATGAAACATGCTGGCAAACTCCTCTGTTCTCAATCCCCTAGCTATGTTTTTCAAATTGAGTTTAAAAAAAAAAAATCAGGTCTTAAAGGGTACTTAGTGCAAATAGGTTGATATTCTCCACTGAATCTGGAGATAATATCAAGGCTTTTAAAAAGTCATGATATATTGCAATACTTGAGATATTATTGTGATATTGGTAAGATTGTCTCGAAGAGGATTATGAATGAGGCAAGCCACATCCATGGACCTAGGAACCATGCTATATTTTCCTGTATCACATCTGAATGTTGAAACAAGTTGATAACCTGCAATAGGTTTGAGTGCTCTCTTGGGGTTCTCATGCATCTTAATGAGGAAGATTAAGGTTCCAAATGGACAGCACATCTTTAAAAGTACCAAAAGAGGAACAAGTAGAACCATTACAATTCCAACATGCGATGAAGATAGATGTTGTCCCCCCTTGACCTGATGGGAGTATCATTTGGCTGGGAAGGATGTGAAAATGTAGGCAAGAGGAGTCATGTATAACTACCCCAAGATCCTAGATAACACAACCCATCTGCTTTCTTTCTTGATTGCTACCAATTGTGCATTAGCCTTCCTGAAAGCAGTGGACAAGGGGTGGCCCCTTGTTCTCCAAGTAATAAACCTGTGGTGCTCCCAAGTGGGTGTGGGGGCACACAAGTGTCCTCATGGGTCTCCAAACAAATCGAAGATGCTTGTAGACCATCTGCAAGGGCTTGGATGATGGTATAAGTGATGCCACATCACCATACAAGTCTTGGGTCATCTGCCAAGTGCATAATGTGACTGTGGGGCCGACTGGGCATGGTGAACCAGGTGCATCTTCCTTGTCCAATAGGTGAACCATAAGCGATCTCTGAATGACTCTGGGGATCCATGGAATGGTACCTGCTGCTGTGGAGGCCCATGGCTCTCTACACACACCCTACATGTGCCAATGTAGCCCTCTGGAGGGTTAAGACCCCGTATAGAGAGACCAAACCCAAAATGAAGACCATCTGTAATCCTGCATAAGATCCAATGCATCCCCATACCTTCCAGCATATCAAGTCATTAAAGCAATCAAGTAAAAGAGTTTACAAACCATGGAAAACAAGTGGGCACTTCATAATGGCATGCCCTTCCATAGTGGGCTTTGGCATGTGCTAATGTCTCCAAGCTCCAAGAGGGGTTAACCAATCATCCTATTAGGTGGTTTCTGCTTCTAAAGGGGGTGATATGTTCATGGTACACCCGTTAAATGGTGGTGGCATGTGTGAAAATTTGGTAACACCAAATCCTACTGTAGCAACTGATTTAGTTTCTTCTATTTTTTAAATAATTGAACAAATTATTTACTGCATCCTACAGTAAATATCGAGACTAATACACCGCAACCTTCACAAATACAATACTGCGGAAGAAATAAAAACACTGGAAGAATAGATGCACACACACAATAATATACCGTTGTTTTTCGACCAATGTCCCTGGAAAAACCCAACTTGGGAAAATCGGTGCAACAGATGAGGGTTTTGTTATTATGCAGTAGTAAATCTGAGTACAAACCTATGGAAGCTCAAATCTAGCTTTCCATATAGAGAAATAACTGATAGGAGATCTAGTGAGAAAAAACTCACTCCAACTGGTGATCCGACACTGACCTTGGCTCAAGATGAGTTGCCCCTTACTGCCTCCATGTCAGCCTACACATATCTCTGTCCTGCAACTCGGACCAACGTTTCTCTCGCTAACTGATCAACTGCTAGTTGGAAAATCGATCCTCTTGGCCTTTGGGCTCCCACTCCGACTTCTCACACTGAATTTCAACTTCTCCTCAGCAAAATACAAATCTCCCTCTGAAGCTCTGCGCTGCCTCTCTGTGGCACTCACTGCCTCTCTGCTATGCACTCACCGGACTGGAGAAACTTCCTTTCGACCTTACTATCCCTGCCCCTCTCTAACTGCTTCGACTTCACTGAATCACCTCCGGCAATTGACTACTGCTACTTTGGAGTTTGATTTCCTAGCAAAATCAAATTCCTTGTCTCTCAAGTGTGTTCTCCAAACCCCATTGAATTTCTTCTTATAATCTCTCGTTGAGACATCAATGACCAATATTAAAACATAATCGATGGCTAAGATTAACTAGAACTCGATCCACGTCTTCTTCTAGAAGATTTTCACCATGGCTTAAATAATGCCATTTAATTAATCAATTTTCTTAAGTTTAGACTTAGGCACCATTAAAAAAATATTAATTATTTTAATTAAGGCGTATCTAGGTGGAATTTCTAGAAACGATTTTCTGGTTTTGGAGAATACATGTATTCTAGCCTCTTCACAAAGTTTTGTGGCTAGAACACATTCGATGCTACAAAAATCAACACTCCCTCTTAGCGAGGAATGTGTTCTAGTGCTGCAACCCACTGAAGCAACACCCTGTCTCTGCAACACCTCCTGTTACGCTGTTGATGTTTAGTTGCTACCGCACACCAACTACTGCACAACTCTAATAAACGCTGCATCTGTGTCGCTGCTAGCCCTACGGAACTGCTGCCAAAATTGCAACTCCCTCTCCATCTGCTGCTGCTACAATTGCAACTACTGCAACGGAAAAACATCCAAAATACTGAAACAATTGTGGTCAGTCTAATGCATCTGTAACTTGAATCCTGACTGCTGCTAGACTCTGCGCTGCCACTGAAGCCTCTGCGCTGCTGCTGACTCTACTCTATTCCATCTACATTGTTGCCAACTGTGAAAAATCGGTGACCCAATTCCTTATTGCAGCAAACTGATAATATTTCTCCTACTTTTTAAATTATTTGAACAAGTTATATGTATTTTTCTACGACAAATATTGAAACACATACACTATAGCCTACACAAAATAAATACTGCGGAAACTAAATACGGCACAGGAGAGAAATAAACACACACACATCTACACAGTTGTTTTTGGACAATGTCCCCGGAAAAACCCAACTTGGGAAAACCAGTGCAGCAGCTGAGGGTTTTATTATTATGCAGTAGTTTCTGAGTACAAATCGTTGGATGCCCAAACTGGCTATCCGATACAGAGAAAAATTGGCAAAGAGTTAGTGAGAAAAATCTCACACTGATTCGGGAGATCCGACACTGATCAGGGACAGGCTGGCTGGCCCCATGCTACCTCTGCGCAACTTCTGTGTCAATCCTACACAACTCTGCATCACACTTGCTGGGCTCTGTGTCACCTCCTCTTTTGATCTCCTGCTGTCTGGAAATTCGACCCTCTGGCCCTTCGGTCTCACACCCTGGCTTCTAGCACTAGATCTCGACTCTCCCAGTTGAATTTCAAACTCCCTCTGAAGCTTTGCGCTCCCTCTGTGTGGCACTGCGTTGCCTCACTGAACTACTCTATCCCTTCTCTGCTTTGCACTCTCTAGATATGGAAAAATCTCCTTCGGACTACTATCCCTACCCCTCGTTGCAAGAAGATCACTCGACCTTACTTCGGCAACTCAACGCTACTACTCTTGAGAAATTCGATCTCTGATCTCTCAATCGATGTGCCCTCCAAGTCCCCATCAAGCTCCTTCTTATAATTTCTTGTTGGAGCTCCAACGGCCAAGATTGAAACATAATCAATGGCTAAGATTAATTAGGAGTTGATCCTCGTCTTCTTCTGGAAGATTCACACCTGATTTAATTAATACCCTTTAATTAACTAGATTTCCTAAGTTTAGACTTAGGGAACCATTTTAAAAGTTAATTGTTTTAATTAAACCATCTCTAGGTGGAATTTTCCCAGACGATTTCTGGGTATTGGAGAATGCATGTGCCTTAGCCTCTCTGCAAAATCTTGAGGCAAGAGCACATCTGATGCTACAGAAATCAACACTCTCTCTTAGTAAGGAATGTGCTCTAGTGTTGCAACCTACTGAAGCATCATTCTATCTCTGCACCATCTCCTGCTGTGTTGCTGATGTCTGGCTCTACTGCCCACCAACTACTACGCAACTCTGATAAGAGCTACATTTGTGCTGCTGCTGACTTTGCTGAACTGTTGTCAACTACTGCATCTGCACTATAATCCTCTCTCCATCTGCCACTGCTGCAACTGCAACATCTGCAATGGAAAAGCATCCAAAATATTGAACCAAATGTGTTTTGTATGATGCATCCGTTGTCCAAGTTCTGACTGTTGCTAGTCTCTGTGTTGTCACTGAAGCCTCTGCGCTACTGCTGACTCTGCTTTGTGCCAACTTCACTGTTGCCAACTTTGCTCTGCGCTACTTAGAATTTGATCGCTACTAGCTACTGCATCTATCACTCTGGCACCTGATTGCACCAACTGACATTGGTCCATCTTGCTACGCAGACTATGGGCTCCTGTAGCAAGGCACTGATTCATGAGGTGGACCTCCTCAAGAATCCTGCCCATCCTGTAGCTCTCTAGGCCTACAACTCCAGATCACCCCACCTCACCTCTGGAGGCATCTTGGCAATCATGGCAAACTCTTCCTCCAGTCTGGAGGACAACCTGTTGATCTCTGTGGATGTAGCTTGCTGATCCTGCTTCTCCTCCTTGTCCTTCTTTTTGAGAGGACACTAAGTGCTGTAGTGGCCCAGCTCACCACACCTGAAGCACTTGATCTTCGAAATATCCTTCTTTCTTCTGCGCTGCTCCTGCTGCCCCTTTGATGCAAGGGCCACATCCTCCTCTTCCTTCACCTGCTTCGTCCCACTGCTGCTACTGCCACTGATGGTGGCCTTTACCAGATCACGCCTCATTTCCTCTTGTTGTAGATCAACCCACACACGTTCCCAATCTGGTAGTTTTTCTCTGCCCAGGATACTCTGGACGAAAACTTTCCAATCTTCAGAAACGCTATTCAGCGCTAATCGTACAAACTCTGAGGGCTGGGGCGCTGACCCTACTGAAGCCAGTTGGTCCCAGACATCCTGAAGCCTCGTAAGGAAGGGGTCTACTCGCTCCCCTTTTTGCATCCTTGTGCATCTCAGCTTCTCCTCTAAGTACATCTTCCGCTGCTCGGAAGATCCTTCGTATAGCGTAGCTAAGGCTTCCCACATCTGTCGGGCAGTATCCTTGCCAGCTATATGGGATACTACATGATCTCGAACCCCGTCGAGAATGATCCTCTTAGTCTTCGCCATCTCAACCTTGTACTTCTTCAGCGGATTTGCATCAGCAGGTTCAACTATCACACTATCAACATAAGTTTTGAGATCATGCTCATCTAGAAGGCAGGAGATCCTAGCCTTCCAAATCAGATAGTTGGAGGCTCCATCCAACCGATCTTGATCTCTCAACCCAACTGATTCCATCTCTCCTGAAAAATTCGAGTTGCTTCCTCTTCTCTTCTGCACAATTGTTGCCCAACTATTCAAACTCCCTTATGGAGTGAGAAATCCTGCACACAGCTACTGCTGCTTTGCTATGAAAATTCGAACTTCTGCCTAGAAGTGCTCTGAGGAAGGAATTCCCTTAGTATGTGCTCTTCTCTCCCTCTGACGCTATTTTGCTAGCAACTGCTGCAAAATATCTGTGTCCCAGCTGAAGATTTGCTCTGCAATGAAAACACGTTGCTCCCTTCTGCCTCTGGAAAGCTTCGATCTCGAAATTGAATTTCTCTGTTGACTCACTCAGAGAAATCGATTTCCCCCCAAAACTTCGACCTCCTTCGCCCAAGGACTGTGCTGCCTCTAGGGTTTCGAATTGCTGCCTCTGTAGGAATTTCCAATTCCCTCTTCCTTCTGCAACTGAGCTCTTCTGCTCACGATATGTGCCCTGATACCATGTGATAAATCGGTGACCCGATTCCTTATTGCAACAAACTGATAATATTTCTCCTACTTGTTAAATTACTTGAACAAGTTACTTGCAGTTTTCTACGACAAATATTGAAATACATACACTGCAGCCTACACAAAATAAATATTGCGGAAACTAAATACGGCACAGGAGAGAAATAAACACACACACATCTACATAGTTGTTTTTGGACAATGTCCCCGAAAAAACCCAACTCGGGAAAACCGGTGCAACAACTGAGGGTTTTATTATTATGCAGTAGTTTCTGAGTACAAATCATTGGATGCCCAAACTGGCTATCTGATACAGAGAAAAACTAGCAAAGAGTTAGTGAGAAAAATCTCACACTGATTTGGGAGATCTGACACTGATCAGGGACAGGTTGGCTGGCCCCACGCTGCCTCTGTACAGCTTCTGCGTCAATCCTATGCAACTCTACGTCACACTTGCTGGGCTCTGCGTCACCTCCTCTTCTTATCTCCTGCTGTCTGGAAATTCGACCCTCTAGCCCTTCGGTCTCACACCCCGACTTCTGGCACTAGATCTCGACTCTTCCAGCTGAATTTCGAAATCCCTCTAAAGCTTTGCACTGCCTCAGCGTGGCACTGCGCTGCCTCACTGAACTTCTCTACGCCTTCTCTGCCTTGCACTCTCCGGATATGGAAAACTCTCCTTCGGATTACTATCCCTGCCTCTCACTACAAGAAGATCACTCGATATTACTCTGACAACTCAATGCTGCTACTCTTGAGAAATTCAATCACTGATCTCTTAATCAATGTGTCCTCCAATTCCCCATCAAGCTCCATATAATATCTCATTGGAGCTCCAATGACCAAGATTAAAACATAATCAATGGCTAAGATTAACTGGGAGTTGATCTTCGTCTTCTTCTAGAAGATTCATAACTGATTTAATTAATACCCTTTAATTAACCAAATTTCCTAAGTTTAGACTTAGGGAACCATTTAAAAAAGTTAATTATTTTAATTAAACCATCTCTAGGTGGAATTTTCCCAAACGATTTCTGGGTATTGGAGAATGCATGTGTCTTAGCCTCTTTGCAAAATCTCGAGGCAAGAGCACATCCGATGCTACAGAAATCAACACCAACTCTACACTGCGCTGCCCAGTATCTGACTTGCTACTATCTATTGCATCTGTCACTTAGGCATCTGACTACATCAACTGCCACTGATCCATCCTACTACTGCATGTTTTGAGCTCTTGTAGCAAGGTATTGATTCATGAGGTGGACCTCCTGGAGAATCCTGGCCATCCTATAACTCCCTAGGGCTACAAAACAAAATCACCCCAAGTTTTTGAGACATGTTTTCAGCGATAATCACATCAGAATTCATTTGTTGACACGTTTCGAACCAGCCAGTGTGGTTCATCGTCAGGACAAGATGAACCACACCGATTGGTTCGAAACGCGTCGACAAATGAATTTTGATGTGATTATTACCGAAAAATGTCTCAAAAACTTGATATGGATCACAAAAGCCTTAATTCAATAATAAAATCACCCCACCTCACTCCTGGAGGCATCTTAGTGATCATGACAAACTCTTCCTCCAATCTGGAGGACAACCTGTCAATCTCTGCGGATGCAGCCTGCTAATCCTTTTTCTCGTCCTTGTCCTTCTTCCTGAGAGGACATTTAGTGCTGTAGTGGCCAAGCTTACCACATCTGAAGCATTTCACCTTGGAAATGTCCCCCTTCCTCTTACGCTGCTTCTGCTGCCCCATTGGTGTGAGGGCCACATCCTCCTCTTCCTTTACTTGCTTCGTCCCACTACTGTTGCTGCTACCAGTGATGGTGGTATTCACCCACTCTTGCCTCATCTCTTCCTATTGCAGATCAACCCACATACGATCCTAGTCTAACAACTTTTCTCTGCCCAAAATACTCTGGATGAAGACTTGCCACTCTTCGAAAATGTTGTTTAGAGAAAACCGCACCAACTCGGTAGGCTGATGCGCTGACCCTACTGCAAACAACTGATCTCGGATATCCTGAAGCCTAGTAAGGAATGGGTCTATACGCTCCCCTTTCTGCATCCTCATGCATCTCAGCTTCTCCTCAAGATACATCTTTCGTTGCTCGGAAGATCCCTCGTATAGTGTTGCAAGTGCTTCCCACATCTGCTGGGCAATGTCTTTGCCAGCTATGTGAGACACCACGTGATCTCGAACTCCATCGAGAATCAACCTCTTTGCCTTCGCCATCTCCTTCTTGTAGGCCTTAAGCGGATCTGCATCTGCGGGTACAACTACCACACCATTGATATAAGCTTTGAGATCATACTCATCTAGAAGACAAGAAATTCTTGCCTTCCAGATCACGTAGTTGGAGGCTTTGTCCAATCGATCCTGATCTCTTAGCCCTACTGATGCCATCTTTGCAAAAATGTCGAATTCCTCCTCTTCTCCTCTACGCAGCTGTTGACTGGCTTTTCACACTCCCTGCTGGAGTGGGCAAATCTTCTCACAACTACTGCTTCTTTGCTAGGAAAATTCAAACTTTTGGGCTAGAAGTCCCTTGAGAAAAGAATTCCCTCAGTGTGTGCTCTTCCTTCCTCCTGATGCTATTTTGCACTAGCAAACTGCTGCAAAATAACTATGTCCTAGCTGAAGATCTGCTCTGCAAGGAAAATACTAAGTCTCCATTTGCCTCTGGTAAGCTCTAATTTGGAAAATCTAATTTCTATGTCGACTCTCTCAGAGAAATAAATTTTCCTCAAAAACTGACCCTCCCGGCCCATGTTGAAATTTCTAAGTATTACCTGTTAGAAATTTTATCTGTATTCTCTGGTTTATTTTGCCTACTTGTTTAATTCCTAACGAGTTATTTACTCATAAAAACACTGAAATAAACACAATACAGTCTCAACCATCTACAGATCAACAACTGAAAGAAATAGACAAACACACAAGTGACACCGTTATTTTTGGACAACACATCCCCTGAAAAACCCAACTTGGGAAAACCTGTGCAACAATTCTAAGGGTTATTTTATTATGCAGTCTTTCTGAGTACAACTGGGTACCTAACTGGCTCACCCGACAGAGAAAAATAATCTGGCAGTAATACCTCTCTATTCGGAAGCAGATATTCGGAAAGTCTGCCCCACAAAACGCTCTCCAGCACAATCTGAAGCTCAGTGTCAGCCCTCTGAGGCACTGCGCAGCCTATACGGCCCTCTGTGTCACTCCTGCAGCCTCTACGTATATGATGCAGGCCCTTTTGGCCTCTACGCAATCTCTTCTGCCTCTGCGTGGCTCCCTCTGGCTCAACGTCTGCCTCTCTGCCTCTGCGCTGGACTTCCGACACTATCTATGCCTCGTACTCACTGCGCCTTGCTGCAAATTCATCACTGATTCATTTCTCTTAGCAAACCCCGCTCTAGAAAATTGAATGACTGATCACTTCTGATGTGCTTCTCTAACTAACCCTCAAGCCTCCTCTTATACTTTTCCTGTTGGTTCTTCAACGACCGAGATTACATCTCTAATCAATGGCTAAGATTAGATTTGGCTTGATCCATGTCATTTAGAACCTTCTAACCCAGTTTTATATTAATACCCATTAATATTTTATTTTTCCTAAGTTTAGACTTAAGAACTCCATTAAAATATTAATTATTTTAATATCTCCTTAACCGGGTGGAATCTGCCCAAACAATTTCTGGGTCTTGGAGATCTCATGTGCTTTAGCCTCTCCATCAATTTTCATGGCTAGAGCACATCTGATGCTACCCCAAATCAACAACCCAAGGATTGCGCTGCCTTTAGAGGGTTTCGAACTACTGCCTCTGCAGAGATTCGAAATTCTCATCCCTTCTGCTACTGAGCTCTTCGACTTACGATCTGTGCTCTGATACCATGTGAAAATTCAGAATCCCCGAATCCTACTGCAGCAACTGATTTAGTTTCTTCTATTTGTTAAATAATTGAAAAAATTATTTATTGCATCCTATGGTAAATATCGAAACTAATACACTGCAGCCTTCACAAATACAATACTGCGGAAGAAATAAAAACACTGGAAGAATAGATGCACACACACAATAATACACCGTTGTTTTTGGACCAATGTCCCTAGAAAAACCCAACTTGGGAAAACCGGTGCAACAATAGAGGGTTTTGTTATTATGCAGTAGTAAATCTAAGTACAAATCTATGGAAGCTCAAATCTAGCTTTCTATACAGAGAAATAACTGACAGGAGATCTAGTAAGAAAAATCTCATTCCCGCCGGTGATTTGACACTGACCTTTGCTCAAGATGAGTTGCCCCTTGCTGCTTCCGCACTACCTCTATGTTAGCCTACGCAGATCTGCGTCCCACAACTCAGAGCAATGTCTCTCTCGCTAACTGATCAGCTGCTATCTGGAAAATCAATCCTGCTGGCCTCTGGGCTCCCACTCTAGCTTCTGGCACTAAATTTCAACTTTTCCTCAACAAAATATGAATCTCCCTCTAAAGCTCTGCGCTGCCTCTCTGTGGCACTCAATGCCTCTTTGCTATGCACTCACCAGACTGGAGAAACTTCTTTCCGACCTTACTATCCCTGCCCCTCTCTCACTGCTTATTGAATTCCCAACAAAATCGAATTCCTTATCTCTCAAGTGTGTTCTCCAGCCCCCATTGAATTTCTTCTTATAATCTCTCGTTGAGACGTCAACGACCAAGATTAAAACATAATCAATGGCTAAGATTAACTAGAGCTTGATCCATGTCTTCTTCTAGAAGATTCTCACCATGACTTACTTAATACCCTTTAATTAATCAGTTTTCTTAAGTTTAAACTTAGGCACCATTAAAAAAAGATTAATTAATTTAATTAAGTCATCTCTAGGTTGAATTTCCAGAAACGATTTCTGGGTTTTGGAGTATACATGTATTCTAGCACCTCCACAAAGTTTCGTGGCTAGAACACATATGATGCTACAAAAATAAAAAACATGTGATACAATGATGGAATGGAGTAGGGGACAAAGGGGAACAACCTGGGTCACATCCCCATGGCACAAGCATAGCTAAGAAAAGAGAAGCCACCATTGGGTGAATAATGTGTAGGAGGGAGCAATCATCGTACATGAGTTACCCCGACCTTGGTTTTTCCACCCTTCTTCGAATGCCTTTTGCATTTTATGATTTTCTTTGGTTAACTACTTGGGGGTCAGAGGAATGAGAGCATGATGTGTAAAGTATAGCAATGGATACCCGCTTTTAAGGTGAGGCAGTTCATTGCTCACTAGGGGTTGGGACAATCATGGGTTCCTGAATGGTGAAGGAGACTCATCTAGGGCCTTTAGGAACCAGGGTGATGGCCATGGAAGGGGAAGAGCTCATGTAATGGCTTTTGCCCATGTGCTAAATGTGTTTGTCCCGACCATCTTTTGCATTTTGTGGTACAATTTCTTGTTGAATGTGGCGAATTATGCTTTTTAATTTTCTTTTTAGTTGCATCAACTGTCAGGGCATCGTTTCAGATTCAACCCAAGATGTAGGCAAGGGGAGGGGGTAGTTGACCCTATGTGGACCCAGGTGAGAGAAGTGGTGAAAGGGGTTATAATGATTGGAAGGGGAGTGATATATGTGAATCGGGGATCGGGACCATGCATCCAAAATCGGGGTTTCCCATGTAATACCATCCCAGAAGCCCAAAGGCCAGTAAAAGAGATCCCACAGGACTAGGGTTCAAGGTTAACATCCTAAAAGAGACCTAGGGGACAAGATCACAAACCTAGTCCACTCTTTCCGCCAAATCTCCCCATTAGTCCGCACCCAAGAGTTTCCATGATAAGTAAACTAAAATACTCAATTACCAAATGACAAGGCATACCTTTAGGTTTGGGAGGCCCACCTTCAAACATACGATCATGACAAATGGATGAGGGAACACATGGCTGGCTGAGGTGGCAGAGAAATGGCACAACGAGCTAGTTGGCAGCTCCAAGGGGTTGCTGGGTGCCGACTGAGGACCATCATGGAGAAAAAAAATTTCCCCTAGGGATATCACCACAAAATGGTGGGTAACAAGCTTGACAAGCAAAAAGATGATATATTCAAGATGTTTTGACAAATAAGTTATTGCTGACTTTTCCTTGTGCATTAAGAAGTGGCTGTAGGTTAGGTTTTAACTTCTATAGTTCCCTGACTTCTATAGGATAATAACATTGAAGCATATTAAACTAGACATTGCAGAATGTAATTTGATGGTTATGGGTAAGAATCATAGAATTGAATATCTCAGCATTAAATATTTAACATCTTTGCACTTTCGTTGGCTTTTCTCAGCTCCATACTTTTCTAATCAATGCTTCATCATGCACATATGCAGCAAGCAACATTGGCTCTAAATGCTTCTCGCCGGTTTAGGTATACATTAGATTTAAAAAAGGTAGAGGAGAGAGAACAGATTAAAAGCAAGATCAGAGCCCATGCTCAAGCTGTAAGGGTAAGTCATGATCTGTAATTGTGGCTTTTGTTGTTTATTTCTATAAAGATAAAATCATAAATGTCATTTTAAGCATACAGCATTCCTGAATCCTAAGTCCTTCCTTTTGTTTCCAGGCAGCCCATCTCTTCAAGACAGCTGCTATAAAGCCAAATAAAGAGGAGGGTACGCAAATTTTCCTTCCTTTTTGCTTTAAAACAGTTTAGTCCTTATTTGCAGGCATTGAGTAAATACACAATATATATGCTAAACAGATGAAATTGGTGAACAGATGTTGAACAATCAGGATAACAACAGATTATCGTGTAATCTATTTCTCTTTTGGGCCATAATACAACTAAATAGAAAGAAAGATTATAATTTATAATGATTATAGTCTTTATGGCCAAAACGACTGATTTGACTATACGTGGTTTTGAATGAATGCCTTGAATTGGTATGATAGCGTGGTCATAATTCTGTATATCCGACCTATATTAAGTGTTTTATAATTGACTAAATGGAAATAACTTGTCAAAAGTAGAAATTGCAGCCCGCTTTTGAGCTTGCATCTAGCATTCAAATGATATAATGACGGCTTATTCCTTTCCTTTCTATCATGAAATATAACTTAAGGGAATTTGGAAGACCCCCTTAGTTCTTTTATAAATATAATGCATGTTCAGCATATCATATTTTCTTTGCATTAATCTCAGGGATTTTGATGTCTTGGTTTTAGATTATTGGCATTGTTGTATTTTTTATTATGCCCAAATAGTTATTGCTGACAGTTTTCTACACACTGATTTTTTTTTATCATAACACGATATATGGCTCCTGGACAAATTTGGATTCTGGAATGAAGAATAATTACATCGAAAGATCCCATTTCTAGCCCTAGCCTTGTGTTTGATGTCTTTCACCCAGGTTTTAAGTTGTCACTACCTCAACATATTTCTTGCTTTGTCTGTAATTTTGTAATTGCCATAAAGTTATCTATTTTTTGGAAAAAAAATCTTATATTATAAAAAAACATATATGCACACATGCAAAATAGAATTCATGTACCTGACTACAGCTAAGTTGCAAGGAGATCAGACTGAGCTCTGGTAGATTTATCCTTAGCATCTTTCCTCAGCAATTATCCCTGAGCCCTAACTTTCATAGACAACTCATTAAAAGCCAAAATTTGAAAAGAATCTGCAGACCTAATAAACCTTTAAAAACATAATCACAATGGATCTTTTGAAGAATATACAAAAACGTGGATGGAATGCAGTGCCAAGGACCATAATGATGGCTCAACCCATATTGCTCTGCGAAAGGAAATATCAATTAATTTGTATAGTTGCTTAATTTTATGTGTATATCAAATGTTCTTCATTGCCTTTCCAATTTGTGATTAAATCACATTGACTAATATGTTTAAACTGAAATATAGCCATAGAAGTTCCCCCAGAAGGTTTTGAAATTGGACCAAAAACACTTGCGAATCTGGTTAGAGAACATGATTTTTATGCTCTACAGCATATGGGCGGGGTAAGATTGAAGATATATTTGATATTTTGATTTTATTTGCACATTTCAATTAATTCATCTTTTTATACTTTATGTTCCTGCCGAGGTAATTATTACTGTGACAACGTGAAACGCTAACAGGTAAATCAGTTAGCCACTCTATTACATACTGATCTTGAGAAGGGTATCAAGGGAAGTCCAGAAGAAATTCAACGCCGAAGGAATGCATATGGAGAGAACTCATATCCACGAAAGGATGTGAACAACTTTTTTGTAATGTTTTCTTTTGCATTCTTCGATAGACCAAACTGTATATTTGCTCTACAGAGGTATTTATGATTCTGTCTGAAATCGGCATTTAAGTTATTTACATAACTGAACTTATATCCTTTTTTAGGTTTTTGTGTGGGAAGCTGTTCAGGACACGACACTTGTCATTTTGATGATTTGTGCGGCGTTGTCACTTGCTTTAGGCATAAAAACTGAAGTGAGTTATACTCTCATGTTACTGGGTACGCTAGTATTCAATTATTTGTTGTCTATTGTGGCAAAGATTTGACTAAAATGACTCTTTAAATGGTACCCTTTACCGCTGATTGCACCTCTTATCTTCTCTGGATTTAAGAATCTTTGAGGAATGATTTGTCTTCTTTATGCCAAATTCGTTAGACATGTTGCTTCTGAACATTTGTCTCTTATTATGGATTTATATTTGAAATTTGCAGGGCATTAGGGAGGGGTGGTTTAATGGTGGAAGTATATCTTTTGCTGTGATCCTTGTCATTCTTGTTACAGGCAAGGAATTCTGTTCTGTATTCTTTAGCTTAAAATTTTTAACTCAAGCCTCTGTGTAACTCATGACATTTATTTGTTCTGGTGTCGCTCATGTTTTATTGATATTCAGGTTTTGTTTTAATCTCCGGGAAATTTATCTTTCTAGGTTTAAGTAATTGAATATGTCATAGTTTTAACTTAGATATGGGCATTCTTATGCTTTATTATAATTTTCACCTTAAAGTATGATATGGATTTCAACTTTTCTGAAGTAGGATACAGAGAAAACTCTATTTAGTTGAATCCTTGGTAGCATAATTTTTCAACAACTGTAAAAAAGCAATGATCCATTATCTCTTGCATTTTTTAATATCTATGATGCAGTATATTGCCACAAGATATAGCAAGCCTTGGAGAGGGCTACCCTACAAGGCAAGAACTAGACCAAGTGACAACAATGAGATAGTAGCCCACTGTCACCACAACTATGACCTCCAACTACTACCCACTTCTCTTTATGGACTTTCACCAATGGGAGGAGTCCAGGTACAAAGGTCACCTAATAGGTATGCTAGGTTTTAAGGTATGAGGTGGCTTACACAATTTTAGGTACAAGGCTCCAGGGATTAGGAAGGGGCAATTGGCTTTCCAAATAAAGGCCAAATTGAGGCAAGGCAAGACCTAGGGTTTGATTTATAGGTTGAGAGTTGCGGTGACCCAAGGTCAAGCTGCCAAGAAAGGGTTTCCCACAATGTATTTTAACAAGGTTATGGCACATGAAACTCTCAAGAAGTCCTCAATTTGGAGCTAAAACCAAACTAGGGTTTTACCCTAGGGAAAACAACTAGGGCAAGAGAGATAATGGATAAAACTAGAATGAATGCCCACCAAGGAGAATGACTTTGAAGAAACCACTATAATCCTCAATGTTTAAGCTTTCCAAGACCAAAAATCTCCCCTCCTAGTCAATTCACACTAAAACCATAGATGGCTGCTTGGCCTTAAGGGGGCCGAATTAGAGAGAGAAAGAAAATTCAAATTTATGGATAAAAGGTTGTTTGATCATCAACAAGATTTGGCTAGTGCCTAGTCCTTGGGTTGATGGAGTCTATGGAGGTGATAAATTAGCCAATTCTTCCAAAGGAGTAATGATATTTGATGCCCTAGCACAATCCCTAACTATTTCCTTTTTGAGGGATTGAAGTCACTTGGGAGAGATATAATCAAGACCACCAAGGGGAATGCCATTCACATATCATATAATAAGTAATGCATGCAATAATGAGACCTAACTTCCATATAATTGATATTCAATAAATTAGGTCACAATAGAACAAAACCTAGATAATGAATTCATTCCATAGATTAAACATAATCATGAAGATTATTCAAAAATAGGCATGTTGCCACACAATCTAGTAGGGGTCCTAGGAGGGGTACATAAGGGACAACTAGTAGACTAAATGACAATAATGGGACAAAGACCCATTGTCACCTCAACGAGTGTTCCCTGCTCTTTACAGATTTTCACTGATGGGAGGAGTCCCGGTTTGAAGGAAATGACCCGAAATGATATGATCAATGACAAGGTATGAAGTGATTTCCAAGGCCCATTCAAGGAGAGGCTCAACTAGGGCTCACTGCTTCAAGAGAAGCTAAAGGCTCTCCAAGAAATACCTAAGAGGAGAGTCAAGACCTAGGGTTTATGAATGTTCAACAATGATGAGTATGTCTATGGTTAAGACTCTCAATATGATAATATGACCTCTCAAGAAGCTTTGGAAGATGATTATATACCTTCAAGTAGGCTTTCACTATTCTTGAGAAACCTAGTTATGGCTTACGCTAGACCTAGGGTTTTTAGGATAATTGTGGGAGGAAATTCCCTCCAAAGCACTTTCTAGATCAAGGTAAGAGAGGAAAGGGGTTCTTATGATTTATTCAAATGAATACTAGGCTCATACTACCCTAAAAAAATCCACCTTGCAAAGGACTACTTAGGTTACCTTTTCGGGGAACCACTAGGGCATCAAATATCTTGAAATTCCACCATAAGAAATGCTTCAAAATTTGAGATCCTATAGAGAAAACATCAATGCAGATCCCTATCTAGACAAATTTAAAAAATATGCCCTCCAAAGGATTTTGTAGGGTGCCCTAGCTATCCTTCTAGAAAAAGGGGGCCAAAATTTTGAGAAGAGAAAAAGAAAGGGAAAGGAGAGTGTGATCACCAAATTTTTTGGATTAGTGCCTAGTCCTTGGCTATGGAGTCTATTGGCACTGATGTCAACCAGAGTGGCAAGAATGTGTGCTGCAGCAAATGCATGGATCAGAAGGATTCCTATGGTAGTTGCAGGCTTCATGTGGAGGATCATCATGGTGGGTGTGATTTCATCTGTCCAAAAAGTCAATGAGAAAAGAAGTTTGCAGTCATATTCCAGGCAGCAGAAGGACTCAAAGCCTACATCGGACCCTCTCCATTGGAAAGTGCTCTGAACAAGCTTTCCAATGATATGTGGAAGTCCAAAAATGGACTCCTGGATCAAAAGATATGGTTTGCTGAAGTTTCAAGGATTTGAAGCCTTAGGAAGGAAGGAATATCGGAGATCGCAATATTGGAGGTCCAGCATACCGACGCATCGCAATATCGGAGGTTCGATACATCGAGCAGTCAGTATCGGAGTTTGGAGGAGCATCGACACATTGGAACATCAGTGTATCGCATAATCAGAACTTCTTAAAGTGAGAACCTTTAAAAAGTTGCGATATCATAAAGTGCCGATAGTATTAGAAAGCGTCGGGGAACACCGATAAAGGATTAATGAAGGATTTCATTGCAAAACCAAAGGTTGACAGGCCCTTTTCTCTCTCCTCTAGCGGGACACATGGCAGCGTACGATTGGCTCCGATAAAGACACATGGCAACATATGATTGGTTTCGATAAGGCTATAGTAACATTTGACGTCAGCATGACGTGGCGGCACGACAAGACATGTGGCAGGCAGTTTTGGTATTTTGAGGGGCCTAAGGGGACAAATCTGGATGACACATGTCACCACTCATGAGGTGCCACGTGGAGTGATGATGTCATATCGGAGGTTAAGGACGTCGGAACTTTAGAACAGTTGGTGTTTGAAAAAATTCCGATGAGAGGGGCTTCGATATTGGGCTGACACATGGTCGAGAAGAGTTTAAAGAACCAAGGGGCGCAAAGCACTTAACAAAGAAAAAATGGCCCTCGATAGGAACAAAATGCCCTAGCACTTTGAGGCTAAGCGGTAGGTCACAGGCAGTGGTTCTATGGTGTATAAGAAATGAGGAGCTAAGCGCAGAAGGGCCAAGGACATTGAAACTCTGTGTTTTCGTAATGTCTTTAAAAATAAAGTTCTGATGAGTTGAAGCTCCGATATAGCACTATGGTAATATTACAGGACATATTGGGTTCCGATAGTGTAACGCAGAAGAGTTAAAAGATGGATGAGTTGGCAGTTATGATTCCGGAACACTAATAAGGCCACCACAGTTGATCGCTCCTAGCTCCAAAAAGTGGCGAATTCAAGCAGTTAAGGTGAAAATGACAGGTGAACCGATCGAGTAACTGAAGAGGAACACCATGGAAAAGACGTGGCTTGATTAGAGGCCATCATAGGAATTGTAGTGACAAAACACAATAACTAAAATCTGAAATACAGAAAGCTTGAAGAATTAATTTGTACTTACCTTAACTGCTGCTGATTCTGCTACTGAACTGGTGATTCTGCTGCTGGTGATGCCGTGGCTATTTTGATCCAATTTCCGGGAGACCAATACCTCCCAACCAGACTGAGCAAACCTAGCTACTCAATCCAGAAAGCTGCTCACAGAAGCTCTCTGTCCCTCCGTGCCCAGAACCTCAGACGGCTTAAAGCTCTTCCAATAGACAATTATCTTCTCCTGGTTTTCTCCTGGTGAAATTCTGCTTCCGGTTCTCTCTGCCCCTCTCTGGTTTCCCCCCCTTCTCTCGATCCAGGCTGCCGGTTTTTATCCATGGGCCTGGCGGTGGCCGCCCTCCTACCTGCAGCCACCGCCTTCCCCCTACCTGACACGCCCTCCATGCAATTAACTCTCAGATATTTCCCGGCAAGGTGTGCTCTGTTATAAATTTTTAGCAGGTTGGACGCGCCCCTTTAATGAACTTTGGTATATATATATTCTTTAGCACAGTTTAGATTTACGTTTATAAAGTTCATTTATATGTTTTTATAACATTTCAGTTATATATATATTATAGAGTTTAATTACATGTTTTATAACATTTCCTTTATGTATGTTATAAAGTTCCATGATATATTTTATAACATTTCATTTATATATGTTATAAAGTTCACTTATATGTTTTATAACATTTCCTTTATATATGTTATAAAGTTCAATGATATATTTTATAACATTTCATTATATATGTTATAAAGTTAAATGATATATTTTATAACATTTCATTATATATGTTATAAAGTTCAATGATATATTTTATAAATTTATATTATAAAGTCCAATTATATATTTTATAAAATTTAATATCTATATATATATATATATATATATATATATATATATATATATATATATTATAAAGTTTAAAATTTTATTAATGGATCAATTTAGATGGGTTGTTACAGGAATGGCGTGGAGATACTTTCCTTAACCATCATTCAGTTTTTCTTATTTCTATTATTCTGTAATTTTTGCATTTTCAAGAAAGGAATCGAATCCTTTGTAATGATTTGGGCAGTAGAGCCTTCACACGTGGAGATAGCTAGTCGATCAGACAGCTGGAGCTCGACTGAGATATTTTGTAATTGTTTCTCAAGCTCCCCCTCTCCTTATAAAAAGAGGGAAGAAACACTTAAAGGAGGTTCAAAATTTTTGGAAAGAACTCTTGGAAAGGACCTTTTCCTGGTTTCATGAAGACAATGTTATGAATCTCGATGTATGTATGTTTCTCAGAAAATTAATGCGAGATTTTTGGTGATTCCAACTTATTGGATTGCAGTATGTTCATCTCCCTTTGTGTTTTCATATATGTTGAATATTCTTCTTAGATTTCATGTCAAGTAGCTGCCAGATATATTTCTCATTAGATGTAGATTCATTTCTATCAAGTTATTAGTGGATAATGACAGTATAAGATTCATTTCGATCAAGTTATTGATGGATAATGCCTGTATGGATGTGGAAATTAAGTCTTTAAAAAGCGCTCCATGTATCTTAGCATTCCATAAACATTTCCTTTCTCTCGTTTCTCTCTAAATCCAGATATACATAATTCTTAAGGTTTAAGCTCTGTATGATGGATTTCTCCTCTACTGTCTTCTACAATTACATCTGTCTTAACAACTGATTTGCTGCAAGCTCTCAATCTGATTTGGCCACCACTGATTGAGGATCATTTCCTGTGTATTCCTGCATGTGTGTTGGTTCATACATTGTATCTTTATGAATGGTTCTGAATCAATCTTATTTGAATTACATGCAAAACTATGGTGCTACAAGTCCTTAAGATAAATTTGACAACACTAACTAGGATGTCCTAGGCACTGGCCTCCTATCAACCGAGAGACTGTCTCTAGGAGTGACAACGGAGTCTATGTGATTTGAAATTTTGCTGAAATTGTCTTCAAGGAGGCGAAAAAGTGATGCCCTAGCACCTACTTTTCAACAATTACCCACTGAAGATCTATGGACTTTTATGGAAGAAAATTGGATTTCAATCCGCTAGGAACATTCATCTACTTGTTATTCAATGAGTAACATTAGACATTGTTACATGGAAAAATCTTCAACAAAATCACTTACAAGGTAATAAGAGATATATCCAATCCAAGATCAAGATAGTGGCTCCAAGAAAGAACAAGACTTCAACTTCCAAATATATCGAAATGCATCAAAAGAGCTCCGGTAGACATCCAAAAACAAGTGCGAAATTTTCAAGAGAGAGAGATATCCAAGTCTGATGATGATGCTTGATACAAATGAGGCTTAAATCTATTTATATGAGCCTCTTCTAATTCAAATTAGCCTAAGGCGCCCCTCAAAATATTTTAATGTGCAAATTAACATAACTTTGGTGACAAGCCACCAAATAGTTTATAAAGTGTAGAATAAGCCATCCAAAATGAAGCTGAAATGATGAAGCAATGGTGTAGGAGGGCCATTGGAAGGTCTAATTGAGTCCTCAAGGTGCCATGATGAAGAAGAGGGCTCCATGAATGATGGTCAAGGGGGTGGCCCCTTGATCTCCAAGTAAAACATCATGTGGTGCTCCAAAGTGGCTCTAGGGCACAAGTAGTGGTCTCATGGGTCTCCTAGTGTAAAATAAGCCTGTAGACTACTCCAAATGAGGGCAAGGAAGATGGTGCTTGCCCTCCCATGTCTCAAGGATGAGATAAACCTCCTCTAGGCCTCAGATCAACTGCTAAACCCTGTATACAATGTTGAGCTAGCTGGGGGCAACTGCTAAACCCTGTATAAGATCCAATGCGTCTCCTCACCTTTAGAAACAATAATTCATTAGTGCAATTAAGTGAATAAGTTTGTTAATCAAGGGCAGAAATGAAACTTCATAGTGGGTTTCCCTTCCAAATTTGGGGCTTTAAACATGTAATGGTGTTACCTCCCTAGGTAGGAGTAGTTAATGAACAACCCTATTAGGTGTTCCCAGCCCCTAAAGGGAAGGACATGTCCAAGGTACATCCTTCAAGTGGTAGGTGTCATGTGGATAATGATGAGGTGGATGGGGACACAGGGGTCTCAAGGCCAAATGCCATGGGCTCAAGGGTGGTAATGATGAGGGATGTCCACATATTTGGGTGTCTGAATGCAGGAGGGAGTGATTGTGGTACACAAGTTAACCCGACCTTTCTTTTTCCGCCCTTCTTCATTTTCCTTTTGCCTTTTATTGGTTTTTCTTTTATTTTATTGCTCAGGGTTCCAGGGCATGAGATCATGATGTGTATGATATAATAGTGATTACCCCCTTAAGGTGGGGCATTTCATCGCCCACCAGGGGTTGAAACATACATGGGTTCCTTAATGATGCAAGGGGCACTCACAGGGGCCCTAGGAACCAGGGTGATAGCCATAATGGTAAGGGTTAGAGCTCATGTTTGGCTTTTGCCCATGTGCTAAATTTTATTGTGCCTGCCATCTTTTGCATTTTGTGGTGCATTTCCTTTTGCATGTGGCCATATTATGCTTTTATCGTTTTTTTTAGCTGCATCAACCTCCGGGCAATGTTCTAGGCTCGACCCAAACATGTGGACAAGGGGAGGGGGAATACCAGAGCCTTGTGGACCCAAAGAGGGAAGATGATGAAATAAGGCATTAAATGTGCGGAGGGGAGCAAAAAATGTGAAACAAGGAAATAGGACTGCACTACCAAAATCGGTGTTTCTCAAGTAATACCCATCCTAAAGCTGTAAGCCAGTAAGGAAAATCCCACGGGACTAGGGTTGAGGATTAACTCCCCTAGTTAAGGTAAGGGAACAAGACTATAATCAAAACCCTTCCTCCTTCCAAGTCACCCAATAATCCATACCTAAATGTGCCCAAGGAAAACAAGCATAAGCACCTAATTGCATAATGAAATTTCATACTTTTAGGATTTGATGGCCCACTTTCAAACATGCGATATCGACAGATGGGCGAGGGGACATATGATTGGCTCAGGGAGCAGAGGCATTTAGCACAATATCAGCTACACTAGTGGCTGTTAGGGGCTGTTGGCTACCAGCTGAAGACAAATGTAGGAGAAAATTCTCCTATGGGGTCACCCATAGGTGGTGGGTAACATGGCACACTTACAAGAAGAAAATGCATAAATAGTTCATTACCAATCCAAGATAGCTTCTCCAAAGTCAGGAACAAGCTCCAACGACCAAATATACTCCGTAAATCACATCTTGCCAAAAAGAAAAGAGGACAAAATTCTTCTAAGAGAGGTTGAATTGTCCAAGTGATGTTGATGAGAATGAAATAGTCCTCTCCTTTGTTTATATGAGGAGGATGAGTTCTAAATTAGCCTAAGAGCCCCTATATGAGAAGTTAAATCACAGTGATCTCTTGGGTTACAAGCCAACCCACTAGCTTTCAACATAAATGCTAAACAAATCCCACACGTGTGAGTCGTGAGGCCTTCTAGGTTGATGTCATCCAAGTATGAAGCTCAAAATGCCAAGTGTTGGTGCTCTAGAGTGCCAAGTGTGATGTAGAAGCACGTAAAAATCATCCTTTGAGGGTTGGCCCTCAAATCAAGTTGTCAATGGCTCTTTGCGGTCCTTGTTACCGCTCAAACTAGCAAGGGACCTAAAGGGGATCACTAAAGGGAAAATGCTAGACAAAGGGCAACAAATGGAGACTTAGCCCATTATCACCTCAACTAAGGCTCCCTTCTATTTATGAACTTTCACCAATGGGAGGAGACCCAGTATATTATGCAGTCACCGATGAAGGATAAATAAATGAATGGATGTGGAGTGACCCAAATAATTCCCTTTCCATAATAGGTTGAAGGATAGAGCTTGCTTTCTTTCTAAGCAAGGTATAATGTCTTCTAGGGAAAGGAAGGGAGGATTTGAGGGTTAGGTTTATGGGATATGACTTGTAAAGGAGTTTCCTAATCCCTAAAATACTTATTGAAATTGGTATCCCGGGTGGTTCTTAAAGAATTGTCTTTTCAAAGGAACGGGACCTCACGGGACCAAGTGGACTTTTATACTTCGATGTGCAAAGGGTGATGGCTTATCAAGGTTAATATCCAAAAGGGGTCTAGGGGACAAGGGCACAGAACTAACCCATTCTTTCCGCCGAATCCCCGCATTAATCAATGCCCAAAAGTGTCCATGATAAGCAAACTACAATACTCAATTACGAAATGACAAGGCATACCTTTAGGTTTGGGAGGCCCACCTTCAAACATATGATCATGGCATATGGGCGAGGGACCAATGAGCTAGCTGGTGGCTGAAGGGGCTGCTCGCTGAGGACCATCTTGGAGTTTTTCTCCTAGGGATATCACCCACAAAATAGTGGGTAACTGTCCTCAAAATCCATCTAGGTCACTGTTACCTGCTTAGATGTAATTAGAAAAATAACAAATCCATTGCCCAATAGACAAGGCACCAGTCAAAATTTTTGAAGTTTAGAAATTTGGGAGGGCAATTTTGCCCCTTCTTCTCTCTCTATTCTTCTATCATCTTTCTTCATAAAAATTTCGTATCCCCATGGGGGAGTTGTAAAAAAATGTCACTAGCATGATGAGCTTATGTAATAGACTTAGACCCTTGGGACCTGGCTACTAAGGAAGTTGCTCTAGAGTGTTTTTTTCACTTAATTAATTTTTTTTTCGACGATAAATAATTAATTGATTTTTTTCACTCACAACCTCCAAAGTTGAAGTGCGTCTTAATAATTGGGCCTTGAGTGCGTCTTAATGTATATTACCATGTTAGGAATTGAGTCTCTTGAGATTGCATTAGGTTTTAGTAGAGTTTTTTAATAATAAAAATTTATTGCAGAACGGAAAATTTTAATTAATTTTTATGTAACAAATGAAAAAGTGGCACTAGGAAGATTTGTATGGCATGTGATTACTCGATATTCATGGTTAGAGTACCAACATTATCTTAGTAACCACTTTGGGGTGGAAATTATTAATTTTTTTCTCATGAAAATTCACTTTTACTCAATAAGTGAGAAAAAGACATTAAAAATTAGAATTAAATAAGCCATGGACATGCTGGAAACATGGCTTTAGTCAATTAAGGGTCTCAATCACTTGAAGTAGAGTGACTAAGAAGAAAAGCTCTAGTTAAGAGGCCAAGTTAATGGCAAAGATCCACAATAGATATTAAGCATGAAACAATAATGGCAAGAAAAACACTTAAAATATGTTACTCAATTGCTCAAGATGATTAACAAGATAATGCCAATATTGCGATTAGATTCTCAAGGCCTCAAGTTAAGAACACTTAGATCTTTAACATCAATGTGTAAGAGAAGAAGACATGCCAACATCCACTGAGTTCTTAGATTTATCCGCTTAAGCTACTATTCAACAAGATTATTCGATTATGTCAAGTGCTTTAGAGAGTGAGCTTATTAGTGCAAACTTGAAACTTATTGAGATTACACAAGACAACAATATGTTAGTGCCTTTGAAACAATAGAAACAATGTGTCAATTAGCCCAACAATAAACTCACTTCAAAGCTAGCTATCCTTTCCACAAGATGCAATTATTATCAATAGAGCATATACAAGTGAGAGCCTTATGTTATTTATGTTCAAATGATATTCAGTGAGCCACAAGTAGACTTTATGACAGCAGCAAGTTAGATTAGTTATTCGTACGCCAAATGTATCAAACAGTCCCAAATTATTTAATTTCTTGAGAGCACTTTAAATGAGGATGCAAACCATGAAAAGATGCTTATGTCACTGCTATAATTTCAGACCTTAGTATGCAGTCCAAACAGAGACAGTCATGAAAAAATATGAAATTTTGCAAAACAATGAATGCCCAATTTGTCCAAGTGACCTATTAATATGTTAGACAACTTATGGATTATTTTTATGCCACTTGTATGGATTAGATGCCACTGTTAGGAAAAGATCAGAGTGCTGTAGCAAAACAGTGAGGAGATCAAAAGGTTTAGGAGGCAAACCAATAGGCCTTAGGCCTAGAAGATGACTAGGAGATTGCCCACAACTCCTCCAATGGCTAGACCACCTGCAACAACAAAATTTTGACACAAAATTTCTGCAAAACACCCAAATATTAGCTTAGAAATCAAACAATGACCAATCAGAGATAGATATGAGGAAAAAGGGGGTGAAAAAGGGTCAACACTGGGGCTAGAAGAGGGGACACAAGGCCTAATATGCCTACAGCTCTAAGAGAAGAGCCACTAAGGCTCACGACAGGGGGCTTGAGGCCTTGTTAGGGCCACGGTAAGGGAGGAATAGTTCTGTAGGGCTTGCAGCAGAGCAAGAGAGGGAGGCCGACACTGGGCTTGAAAGAGCCCTAAAAAATTTGCAAACCCTCACAAAATTTTTATTTCGCTTCAGATCTTTAATATTTGCCCAAATTACTGCAAAATCCTTATATGCTGGCCTGCAAACAAAATAGAGATTAGATCTTACCCTTAAGGGCGTAGATCTAGCTCAAAACCCCAACGAATCCTTTGGAGTACCTTGAATCTCACTTGCACAAATGAAAATGAAAATACCCAAAACCCCAATATATACAAAATTGAAAAATTAAACCCCAAGCCCTAGTTGCTGCAAAAGCAAGGGTTAGAAAAGTCTATTTACAAAAAATTATTCTACAAAAATAGTTTACAAGCTATATAAAATATACAATCCTTGTGAAAAATAAATATTTTTTGAGGAAATAATTTCTTAAATGGTGAGTAGTGACCTAAGTCACCAGGTTCGAGTTCGAGTTCGAGTTCGAGGACCTTGAAATTCGAATAAAGTTCGGCAACTCAAATTTTGTCGATAAAATTCGACATATAGAAATTCGAAAAAAAAAATGTATATTAAAGATAGAGGGCAGATTTATACACTTATAAAGACTATCTTATTGTTAGAAATTATATTAATAATGGAGTCAAAGCATAATTCGATGAAAAGCTTGAAATGTATAGGAAAAATCAGCAAGTTATGTAGCACATGAAAATTGCTAATGAGTCAACCATATTGACAAAGAAATAATGAAAATTTCTAAAAGATACCATTTGATCACCAACCAAAATATGATGTACCATGTAACCATCAAAGCGAATAGAACAGTAAACAGTCATCAAATAAGAGTGAACAGCTTCCACATTAGATAAAAAGAGAGTTTAAACTTTAAACTTTAAAGTAGCAGCTAGCTTGGCAGTTTTAGGCTCTAGCAAATTGTTCATGCAAAAACTAAACTAGAACTCTAAAACAGGAACACAAGTTTTATTCTTGACATTCCTGTTGCCCACTTGTTATATCAAAAAGTTCTATGTCATCAAGAGCAGTATGAGATATGAATCCGCTAGATGCTTCAGCACCAGATTCATCAGCGAATTCCCTGTCACTATCAATGTACAAATCAGCATCATCCATTGTTGCATTTGGAACAAGATCGATCCACGGAGTAGAAGAATTGGATGACTCTTTAGCCACATTCTTCAATGCCAACTGCAAATTACTACGAACATAAACAAGATCTTCTAATTTTTGAGATGACAGTCTATTTCTTTTTTTGGAATGAATGTGGTCAAAGGAACTCCAATTCCTTTCACATGCTGATGCACTTGTTCCTTGGCTTAAGATACGCATTGCAAAATTTTGCAATTCTGGTGCCCCTGAACCATACCATTCCCACCATAGTGTTGGATCACTTCTGCTCCTATCATACTTTGCTGATACTGTTCCAAATAATCCTTCTTCTAACCTGTATGCATTCAAGTTGAGAGTCTCAATCAGTTCATATACAACAAGATTCATATAATTGCAAGACATTAACAACAAGATTCATATAATTGCATGCAAAGGAATATAATTGCAAGACATTTACCTGTATGCTCTCAACTGACTTCTGATCAAACCTGCAATCTCTGGATCTGGATTTAGCTTCTCAATAGATTGGATAAGTCCATTCATGATTTCTTCGTCCCTATGTCTTGGCAACCCAAACAATCTAGGGTCCAAATAGCATGCTGCTGCGTGTAATGGACTATGCATCATCTTCCATCTATGATCAATTAAATCCCATATCTCCTTGTAATCAGCTTCCACATTATCAAAAGCAGTTGCAATGGCCTCTTTGCAACGATCAAGGCTTTCATAAACAAAACCCATACAAGGTTTGTCACCATCAACCATGCGGAGCACATTAACAATTGGGCCACAAATTTTTAAAACCTTGTTTGCATTTTCCCAAAAGTCATTATTGAGCACTATTTGTTCAACATTTCTCCCCTTAGTTTCTTTTGAGAGAGTAGATCTCTCCCACTCAGTGCTGCAAAAAACAGCTCGTAGGCTCGCTTTTTCCTCAACAACTCTTTTCAGAGTAATATAAAAAGTGGCAAACCTTGTATCACAAGGCCTCAACAACTCTTTTGATGCATTCTTCCTGTATATGCTCAAAGTGAGACGATGGTTGATGATGAAGTTTGAAATTGATTTGGCTCTTCGGATTGTTTCATTGACCCAAGGAAATTTGGCTAAGTCATGCAACATTAAATCCAAGCAATGAGCTGCACAAGGGGTCCAATAAATCTGCCCATATTTTTCCATAATCAGCTTCCCTGCACCAACACAATTTGATGCATTATCTGTAACAACATGGACAACATTTTCCACCCCAACTTCTTGAATCGCTTCATCCAAAATTCCAAAAATGAATTCTGATGTCTTCACTTGATCCATTGCATTCACTGCCTTCAAGAAAACTACCCCTTGAGGACAATAAACAAGCACATTGATCAATGGGCGATGACACAAATCTGACCAACCATCACTCAAAATTGTGCATCCTGTAAGCTTCCAGGACTCTTTAATATCAGCCAACTTTTCTGTCACTCTGTCTTTCGCTCTGTTTAGCAAAGTTGTCCTTAAAGCTTCAGATCTAGGAGGAACATAGCCCTTCCCAAAATCAATGGCCTTTTTAATTACATTTTTAAAATATGGACTCCTCGCCACATTAAAGGGAATTGCACATGCATAAAAATACTCAGCAACAACGTCATCAACTTCCTGTTTCTCAACAGGTTTCCAGAATTGATTTAATGTTTTCGGCCCACCTGTTTTTGCTTGAGGAGCTGTAGAACTAGATCCACCAATGTTTGAAACTGAATTAATGGTGGAGGAAGACATGGCAATCTCCCTCTCAATTCGCTGCCTCTTATTCACCCTTTTCTGCTTTTGCATCTGTGAACTGGAATGGTCTTTCTCCACTTTGGCTTTTTGTTCATCAGTGATCTTAGTGCAGGCTTCAACACCACCTCCACTTCCATTGGTAATACCGAGAAGGTGATCCACTGCTCTAGTCAAAGTGCCCTTGAAATTATGTCCACACAGCTGACATGAAAGATTAGAACCATCTTTTTGGATAAAATTCCAAGCTACAACAGTTGACTTTGGGGGTGCCATTGGAATTTAGAAGTCTGAAATGTCTGACACTTCAATGTCTGAAATGCCTGCAATTTTTTTTGAAATTACATTTTCGTTAGTCATCTTCAACACAGTCAAATCAGGCTTCAGCCTTCAACACAGTGAGAACATAATTAGAACCTAGAGCCTAGAAAAAGTGGAGCATATGATCCAAAAGAAATTGTCCTTTGGGTACTCAGTACTCTCAGGCTTCAGCCCACTAAAACATTTTGTTAACTGCAGACTCAAGTTTCAACTGGGCTGATATCATTATAATTTATTACAGTGGCTTGACATAAAATTACAGAGGTTTGATCTAACTTAACAGTGGCATCTTTGTGACATATGTTCGGCATTAGACTAACAGGAGCCTCACTGCTCTTTTGAGCCTAAAAGTACCACCTACAAATTACAAGGATTGAATTGCAGTTACATTTCAGCACTAAACGAATCAGTTTATTGGCCTGTAGCAGCTTAATTGAAGGAGCAGAATTGGTTTCAAAAACATTTCCAGCTCTGTCCATTGGTGTCATTAATGAATCAGATTTCTGATCAAGGAGAGTCTGAATTTGAAGGGGGACCACTGGTTATTTGATTCAGATCTGTAGTTTATTTTTTGGAACCATATTATTCGGAGCTACAGCAGTTTATTTGGTCACACAAACATCTCCAGATCAGTCCATTTCAGATCTGTCCATTACCAATTTACCACCAGTCATAAAGGGAATGAATTGCAGTCTTCTATTGGCCTGTAGGCTGTAGGCTCAAGGCTGTAGCAGCTCTTTAAAGGACAAGTATATTACAAATTTACAAGTATATTACAAGTTGTATTTTTATCTAATGTTTTGTAGACATTAAAGTAGTCCCATACAGGTTTATGCATCTTTCAGACAATGAATAGGATTACTCATTATTAGCATTAGTCATTATTGTTGTCATTGTTGACATCAATTAAATGTTGATGCAAACCTTTACTTTGTTTCTAAACATTGGAAGAGTCGTCTGAAGATGATGTTCCAATGTGAGCGAATGGATCAAAAACAAATTTTCTTGTTAATCATTTGGTCAGGAAAAGGGACATAGGCGCAGCAAATTCTATGCTTAGTGTATTGACTGTCAATGAGTGGGGTAGATTGTAAGGATGGCTGGTAAGAATGGGAATAGTTTGTGAGGAAATGCAAATTAGAACTCCAGTAAGTTACTAATACGAGCATTACTGACGACTGTTTTAGTTACAAACTTACAAGTTACAACCATATCTACTGGAGTCTGGACCATGGTTCGTTGACGTTCCATTACTAATAAGTTAATAACTATGACGGAAACCGAAAAACTTACAAGTTACAGCCTCAGGCACAGCTGACAGCACGCGGCAGTTTTCTTTGTTTCTGGAAAAACCCGAGCCCGTCAAGCCTTCAAGGTGTAGTCTGTAGACTGTAGTCTAGACTCTATGGCGTCTGCGGCGGCAATGAAACCCTAGCCCGAGCCCGTCAAGGTGTCCGTGGTCTCTGTCGTGCGTCTGCGTCTCTATCGTGCGTCTGCGGCGGCAATGAAAACAACAACGAAACCAATGAACATTGAAACCTAAGCTAAAACAGCAGCACGCATACCCCCGGCCCGAAAAAAACGAATTTTAACGCATCTCAACGAATTTCATCGATTTTAATGGCGAATTTAATCGATAGAAATTCGAAATTCGAATACGCGAATTTTAATGGCGAATTTTATCGAACAAATTCGAATGAGGATTAAATACGGCGAATTTCGAATTTTAAGGATTAAATACGGCGAATCCGGTGACTTAGGTAGTGACAATAGATCAAACGTGTTTCGAAAGTTATTCGTGTTTCCCACAACCTTAGCGAAGTAAGAAAATAAAACAAAATTCTCAAAGCGCAAACAAGGTCAGCTCTTCTCCAAAGTCTGTGAACTTGGAGTCCAAGGGCTGGGGAACCTGAAAACTATATATATTTCTTTAAGAAAACTTGTTAGACATATGGCGGAACATATCACCTAAGATAGACCCAAAATCTACCAATAGACTATTCTTATCAGCATCTAATGAATAAACAAGCTTATAAAATTTTAAGCACAATATGGGAAAGCATATATCTAGCACATACTACAGATCATCGGACAAAGAACACCATGAATTGAAACCCAAAGTATTTTATTATGATATTTCAAACATTCCTAGTAGATCAGTGGAACAACACCAGCAGACCAAAGTCAGAGTTTTCATCATGACATGAGAAGCAAATGGCTTCTAATTTATAGATAAATCCTCCAAGTGGAAAATAACGGCTAATTGGCTTGATCCCCGTCAAAATAATCTCGACAGTCGATAAATATTTGATCATCTTTTAATCTCTGCCGTTGAAAATATTTATTTTTGAGGAATTTTCGATTTTTTCATAAAAACATTTTTTATTAATACAAAAATAAATATTTCAGATTAATTTCTTAAAAAATTTGACTTTGACCTAATCACCAAGGTCCAATGGTTCAATTTTTCTTAAAATATCCATTTTTGCCTTGGTGGGGGGCCTTTTTACTTCTTTTTGATCCACGAATGTTTTGGTCATTTTCCACTTGGAGAAATTAATTTCTCTAGAATTAATTTTTTGACTCTAAATTAATTAATTTTCATAGGATTTAATTTTATTTTAAATTAATTAATTGACACAAAAGGGGATTAATTATTTTTCCACCCTCAAATACTTTAGCGATGGTGTCTGATTGCGAGGGACCATGTGTTAGTTTTTGGTAGCATCAGAGGTGCTTTAGCCTTGAAAATTGGTGGAGAGGCTAAGGCACATGAGTTCTAAAGAACTGAGAAATCGTTTGGTGAAATTCCACCTGGATTGTATTTTATTAAAATAATTAATATTTTTAATGGGGTTCCTAAGTCTAAACTTAGGAAAAATAAAATATTAATGGGTATTAATCAAAATATGGGTGAGCATGATCTAGAAGGCGGATCAAGTGATGTTTTAATCTTTTAGCCGTTGATTAAAGACTTAATCTCGACCGTTGAAGGCTCAACAGGAAAGTATAAAATGGAGGCTTGGGGTTCATTTGGAAATACACACAGAGAGAGGGAATTGATCTGGAGTTCGATTTCTGGGGCTAGGAAGCTGAGAAATTCGAACTAAGTGATCATTCAATAGCAGAGGGGTAGTGAGAATCCGGAAGGACTTTCCGGAGAATACTGACAAAGAGGCGGAGAGAGCTTACAGAGAGGTAGCGCAGTAGCCGCGAAAGGTTGACGCTGGGCCAATTTGGGCCCATGTAGTGCCTACGCAGAGCTAGAAGGGCCAATGCAGAGCAGAAACGCTGTCTGTCTCGCAGAATCCAGAACTTCCAGAACAACCGGAACTGCCAGGAATTGCCGGAACAACCGGGAGAGCTGACCAAGGCTGACGCAGAGCCTACGCAGGGCTAGCGCAGAAATAGTCGGGTTACCCAGTCTTGTGCTGGATCAGCCAGAATTCTGTCGGGTGAAGTGAGGTAAAAATCACTCAGATTTTCCGCGAGTATTTTCTCTGTAAGAGCATCCTAGATTTGTATTCAGATATTTCTCCTCCATAATAATAAACCCTCAGAATTGCTGCACCGGTTTTCCCGCATTGGGTTTTTACAAAGAGTATTGTGTCCAAAAATAAGTGTGTCCTATGTATCTTGTTCTTTTCTCTGTTTTTTGTTTCATGAGATCAAATATTTAATTAGTGTAGGTTGCAAAAGTAATTCGCTTTAGTATTCAAAAGGATAACTTGATGAATGTAATTTAAAAATCAAGTAGGTGAAGTAGATTCAAATTTGCTGCAGTAGGGGTTCCTTCGAGTCTAGGAATTTATACATGGTATCAAAGCATTGATTTTGAGACAAGAAGAGCAGATCCAGTGCTGAGCAGTGAGGCCGAAAGCTGCACTTGGCAGCAATTTGAATCCCCTTGAAGGGATTGTGCAGTCCTTGCCAGGAAGTAGATCCAAGGAAATCTCTCTCTTAGTGAGACGACAAAGAGGTACGATTTCCAGTTCGTGAGTTTGCAGAGGCAGAGGGAGTGACGTAGAGCCTCAGCGCAGTGCTTGAAGGGCGCAGTTTCTGCCAGGGTAGAAATCTGCTGGAAAAGAACAAAGACACGTAGAAGGAGAATTTTCTCCTCAGAGAACTTTCCGCCAGAAAGTTCCAATTTCTCACATGCTAAGCAGCTGAGCAGTGCTAAGCAGTGACTAAAGGAGTCAGTTCGACAGTTGGGTAAAATGACATCGCATCAGCTCAGTGATTAGGACAGGTTGGAAGGAGCTTCCAACTATGTCATATGGAAGATCAGAATCTTAATTGTTCTGGAGGAATACGATCTCGAGACCTACGTCAATAGTGTTGTAGCTGTTCCTGCTGACAATGATCAAAAGAAGAAGTACAAAGCCGAGCAGGGGAAGGCGAAGAGGCTCATTCTTGATGGAATTCAATTGATTTGGGGTAGCATCAGATGTGCTCTAGCCATGAAAATTGGTGGAGAGGCTAAAGCACATGAGATCTCTAAGACTCAGAAATGGTTTGAATAGATTGTACTCGACTTGGGAGATATTAAAATAATTAATATTTTTAATGGAGTTCCTAAGTCTAAACTTAGGAAAAATAAAATATTAATGGGTATTAATATAAAAATGGGTTAGAAGGTTCCAAAAGTCATGGATCAAGCCAAATCTAATCTTAGCCATTGATTAGAGATTTAATCTGGCTGTTGAAGGACCAACGAGAAAAATATAAGAGGAGGCTTGAAGGTCAGTTGGAAGACACACCAGAGTGATTAGTCATCATTTTGCTAGAGCGGAGTTGCTAAGCAAAATTGAATTAGTGATCAGCAGTGAGGGGCAGTGAGTACTGGATAGAGAGGCAGAGACAGTGCCGAGAGACCAGCGCAGAGGCAGAGAGCGAGAGCAACAAACAGAGCAAGCCACATAGAGGCTAGCAGAGACAGCGCAGAGCCCAGAGGGACTGCGTCATCCACACAGAAGGTAGAGGGAGTGACGCAAAGGGTCCCAGAGGTTGTGCAGTGCCTCAGAGAACTGACACAGAGAGGTTTGAGGCTGATGCAGAGCAGCAGGAGGCTGACGCAGAGGCCAGAAGGGCCAGCGCAGAGCTTCAGAGTCGCTGGAGAGGGTTTCGTGGGACAGGTTTTCTGAATACCTGTTTCTGAATAGAGAGGTATTGCTGCCGTGTATTTTTCTCTGTCGGGTGAGCTAGTTAGGCACCTAGTTGTACTCAAGGAAATACTGCATAATAATATACCCTCAGAATAGCTGCACCAGTTTTCCCGCATTGGGTTTTTCCGGGGACATTCGTCCAAAAATAACGGTGTCACTTGTGTGTTTGTTTTCTTTCAGCGGTTGTTCTGTAGATGTTGTGACTGTATTGTGTTTATTTCGGTATTTAACTATTTTAAATAACTTGTTCGAATTTAAACAAGTAGAAGAAATAAACCAGCAGAATACAGATTAATTTTCTAACGGATAGACTTAGAAAATTCAACATGGTATCAGAGGATGGTTGCAGATCACAGGAAAGCTAAAGGCATCAGCTAAGCAAAGCCTCTGTAACAGAATCAGCTGTCTCGAGTGAGAGAAAATTGATCGTTGCAGAAGCGACAGAGGAAGGGTTGACGCAGAGAGACTGCGTCATCAATTTGGGCTAGAGAGAGGCCAACGCAGAGGCTGAGGAGGGTAGTGAGAGGATCACGCAGAGACCAGGAGGGTTGACGCAGTGGCTGAGGGAGCTGTTTTGCCTGTGCTGGGATTGCGCAGAGCTTAGAGGCTTAGTCCTTCCGTTGTTGGGGCATAGGAAGCTGTGGGCAGTTTGCAGGAGCAAAGCTGGTGAGGTACTGTGGTCAGAACAGTACCTAATAGGGCAAAACCAAGGTAGAGGGAGTTGCTGTCGAGGCAGATTTCTAGCCAAGGAATCCGGATCAGTGTTGCGAGTGCACAGATGATCGGAGAGGGGCAACTTGATGATTGGCAGAAGGATTTCCTGGAGGGAAATCAGGACTCAGAGGGAGTCCAACAAAGAACTTCCATGCAGGAAGTAGAGAGACTCAGCAGGAATCGAAAGGAGAACTTCCAGAGGGAAGTAGAGAGACTTGGAGGAGTTGACAGAAGAGCAACGAGATGGCCGTGAATGGGCTGAGAGATCAGGACAAGCTAGACAAAACTCCCAACTTTGTGGTCTGGAAGGCCAGGATCTTGTCCATTCTAGATAGACATCGCATCAAGGGCTTTGCCTTGAGAGTAATGGCTATCCCAGTTGACCCGGTAGCTAATGAGAAGTACGAGGAGGCAATGGTCAAGGCAAAATGCATTATCCTTGATGGGGTCAAGGATCATGTAGTCCAACATATTGTTGAGAAGGAGACGACAAAGGAAATGTGGGACACCTTGAAGATGTGGTACCAACATACTTCCATGTAGAGGAATATGTTACTTGAGAATCAGCTACGGTCATACCAGATGCAGAAGTGGGAGCAGAGAGATCACTACTTCGGTCGGTTGAAGGAGATTTGGGACCAACTGACTTCCATAGGAGCCAAGCCGGATGAAGAGATGATGTTAAGGACCGCACTTAACACAGTCTCCGAGGAGTGGGAGACATTTGTCCAGAGCATACTGGGCAGGGCGGATCTTCCAGATTGGGAAGAATTGTGGGCAACTCTTCGTCAAGAGGAGATCAGGCAGTTGAGCAAGGTGGGAAGTAGCAGCAAAGGAGTCCGGATCAAGAAGGAAGAGGAAGAGGATGCAGCTCTGGCATCTGCGGGAAAGCAAGAGAAGAGGAAGAAGAAGGACCTCTCCAAGGTCAAGTGCTTCCACTGTGGGGAACTGGGTCATTATGCGAACCAGTGTCCGAGGAAGAAGAACAAGGGAGAGGCGTCTGACTCTAAGGCAGCGCCAGCGAAGGCAGAGAAAGAAGTAGAGGAAGATGACAATTGTGCCATGAGTGCTCATGTACCTCTAGAGAAGAGGTGGGGAGACATCGAGTTGCAGTCAGAAGGACTATAGACGATGAGGGGCAGGATCCTTGAGGTACCCAACCTCTTGGATTATACCTTGCTACGGGAGCCCCGAAGAGAGAGTAGCAGGACTGGCGAATGTAGGTAGAAACAGATGCGGATGAAGTGGCAGAGAGTGCTACAGTGCAGGAGTCCCCGGGTAGCGCGAGGCTAGCAGGTTGCAACAGTGTGAGAGGCACGGGAGTGTTGCAACGGTGCAAGATGGCAAAGAGAGGGTTGCAACGGTGCGAGATGCAGGGAGTTGTTGCAGCAACGCAGATGCCAGTAGAGGGAGCACTTGTTAGCGGCAAAGAGAGCTTCAACATCAGGAGTGTTTCTAGCCTGACAGGGATGTCAGAAGTTGGGTGGATCAGTTACTTACTTCTCAGTAACTGAGTTGCAGTGCAGTAGCACGATGCAACATGATGAGAGGGGGATGCAGTGCAGATGAAGTGTTGGGAGGATGGACCAGCAGCAACACGAATGCAGAGGGAGCTGCTGTACGGATGTAGCAATGGCAGTGGCAGAGCCATGGGCAGCGGTACAGGATGCAGCAGTGCAGAGGATGTTGGGCGGGGAGGCCTAGCATCAACACAGGTATTGGTGCCGTATAATCAAAGTGATGCTCAATGTGAAGTATTACTAGAGCGCAGTCCTCACTAAGAGGGAGTGTTGATTTTAGGTAGCATCGGATGTGCTCTAGCCATGAAAATTGTTGGAGAGGCTAAAGCACATGAGATCTCCAAGACCCAGAAATGGTTTGGACAGATTGTACCCGGTTTGGGAGATATTAAAATAATTAATATTTTTAATGGAGTTCCTAAGTCTAAACTTAGGAAAAATAAAATATTAATGGGTATTAATATAAAGCTGGGTTAGAAGGTTCTAAAAGTCATGGATCAAGCCAAATCTTATCTTAGCTGTTGATTAGAGATTTAATCTCAGCTGTTGAAGGACCAATGAGAAAAGTATAAGAGGAGGCTTGAGGGTCAGTTGGAAGACACACCAGAGTGATCAGTCATTCATTTTACTAGAGTGGGGTTGCTAAGCAAAAGTGAATCAGTGATCAGCAGCGAGGGGCAGTGAGTACTGGACAGAGAGGCAGAGACAGTGTCGAGAGACTAGCGCAGAGGCAGAGAGCGAGAGCAACAGCCAGAGCAGGCCATGCAGAGCCCAACAGAGACAACGCAGAGCCCAGAGGGACTGCGTCATCCACGCAGAAGGCAGAGGGAGTGACATAGAGGGTCCCAGAGGCTGCGCAGTGCCTCAGAGGGCTGACACAGAGAGGTTTGAGGCTGACGCAGAGGCTAGAAGGGCCAGTGCAGAGCTTCAGAGTCATTGGAGAGGGTTTCGTGGGATAGGTTTTCTGAATACCTGTTCCCGAATGGAGAGGTATTGCTGCCATGTATTTTTCTCTGTCGGGTGAGCTGGTTAGGCACCCAGTTGTACTCAAGGAAATACTGCATAATAATGTACCCTCAGAATAGCTGCACCGGTTTTCCTGCATTGGGTTTTTCCGGGGACATTTGTCCAAAAATAACGGTGACACTTGTGTGTTTGTTTTCTTTCAACTGTTGATCTGTAGATGTTGTGACTGTATTGTCTTTATTTCGGTATTTAACTAGTTTAAATAACTTGTTTGAATTTAAACAAGTAGAAGAAATAAACCAGCATAATACATATTAATTTTCTAACGGATAGACTTAGAAAATTCAACAAGTTCGAGATCATGTGGTCTCACACTTGCAAGGCAAGGATATAACCCGAGAGATGTGAGAAGCCTTGCCTTCTCTGTATGAAGGCTCTTCCGAACAACGAAAGATGTATTTGGAGAAGAAGTTGCAACAGACTTTGATGCAGAAAGGAGAAGGGGTGAACCTCTATCTTCAACGTTTTTAGGACACTAGAGACCAGCTTGCTGCAATGAGGTCTACTCCTCAACGAACAACAATGGTGACGATAGCCTTGAATGGGGTCTCGAATGAATGGCAAGTTTTCGTCCAAAGCATATTGGGGAGAGAAAAACTACCTTCACGGGAGGAGATGCGGGCGACTCTTCAACAGGAGGAGTTAAGGAGGGACCTAGTAAAGGTCAATCTCAGTGGCAGCAGTGGGAGTGGCAGAAAGATGGAGGAGGAAGAGAACGTAGCTCTAGCATCGAAGTGACAACAAAAGCTGAAGCGAAAGAAGGACATTTTGAAGGTGAAATGTTTTAGTTGTGGCAAGATGGGCCACTATGCATCCCAGTGTCCTTTGAAGAAAAAGGAGGAGGATAAGAAACATGATCCTAAGGCTGCTTCAACAAAGATTGACGAGGATGAATTTGCCATGAGTGCCCACGCATCTCCAGGAGGGAGATGGGGCGATATTGAGCTTGTAGTCGGGAGGACTACATGTGGGCAGAATCCTTGAGGAGTCCATCTCTTGGATCAATTCCTTGCTACGGGAGCCCAAGATTCAACAGTAGCAAGATGAGCATAGTGTCAGATGATGCAGTGGAGTGTTTGGAGGACAGATGCAGTAGCTGGGGATCAGAGACTGATCAACATAGAGCAAGGTTGGCAGCAGTGCAGGAGTCGGCAACAACGCAGAAGATTTAGAGGGTCAGAATCAACAACAGTCAGATTCCAACATTCATTGTATTATGTTGAACAAAATTAAGTTCAACTAATTTTGGATGTTTTTTAGTTGCTTCTATCAGCAACTGAGTTGCAGTACGGATGCAATGTTGGCAGTGGTAGTGCTAGCAGGCTGCAACATAGCAGATGTAGCGTTTGAGAGGGAGTTGTAGTACAGATGCAACAGTGGTAGTGTCATGGGCAGCAGTACAATAGACAAAGCAACATAGTGTTGGTGGCAGCAACAGTGCAGAAAGGAGGTGCTTCAGAAACATAGCAGCATGCAGGTGGACATTGTTACTAGAGCACTTTCCTCGCTAAGAGGGAGTATTAGTTTTTGGTAGCATTAGAAGTGATCTAGCCTTGAAAATTGGTGGAGAGGCTAAGGCACATGAGTTCTAAAGAACCGAGAAACCGTTTAGTGAAATTCCACACGGATTGTATTTTATTAAAATAATTAATATTTTAATGGGGTTCCTAAGTCTAAACTTAGGAAAATTAAAATATTAAAGGTCATTAATCAAAATATGGGTGAGAATGATCTAGAAGGTGGATCAAGTCATGTTTTATCTTAGCCGTTGATTAAAGACTTAATCTCGGTCGTTGAAGACTCAACAATAAAGTATAAAACTAAGTAACCAAATTCGTTATATAGGGGCCACATGTCCGAATTCGGTGTGTCGGACATGATTCATCCAAAAAACGTGTCCCAAAAACAAGATTCGTCGAATCCTATGAGGATTCTTCGAATCCCAAACGTGTCCCGAAATTCTCCAACGTGTCCCGATTTTTGACTGTGTCCCGATTTCCAGGATTCATTTAGCGGAGGTATGCCGACGGATTTTCTAAATTTGCACGTCCTAGTAGTATTGTGCTAAACCATTTCACCAGTTTTGCAAGGTTCCTCTAGCGGCAACAGAACCCTGGCAGACATAGAACCCTAATTTTGAAATAATTTGTTTCTTTCTGCATGCACTCGCAGAAATAAGTGTCTCGTTTATTTCCTTTGAATAAAATATTTAACGAACAAAAACGATTGAATCGATGCGCTTTCTCTTTTACTGATGTTCAATCCGCACCCTGATTCTTTTTAACTGGCTTTGAATTTGTACCCTAGTTCTTTTAAATAATAATTTGTTTGGAGGGACAAATGGATAAAACTGCCAGACCGACCATCACCGGAGGTATGCCCACGGATTTTCTAAATTTGCAGGTCCTATTTGTATTGTGTTAAGCCATTTCACTAGTTTTGCTGCCTCTACGGGCAACACAACCCTCGCATAGATAAGAACCCTAATCTTCGCAAACCTAATATTTTGAAATACTTTATTTCTTTCTAGATGTTTAATTCTTAAATAGCTTAGGTTTTGGGTCAATGTTTTTTTCTTTCCTGCTAAATCATTGGTCAATTTTGTAAAGAGGTGGCATCCTCACCAATTCTAGCAGCATAGATTATTACCAATGTTGGTAGCATATCCTCACCAATGCTAGTAGCATAGATTGTTACTAATATTGATATCCTCTATGTTTGAAATCAATAAATTTGTATCATTAATTAAAATTTGTGTAAGAATTATCTAATTTTTAATATATATATATATATATATATATATTTTTAATAAAATAATATATAACGAATCCTACGTGTCCTGTTCTGGGGGGTCAACGTGTCCAAATCCGATACTATGAATCCCGAATCCCCGTGTCAGGTGACTTAGGTATAAAATGGAGGCTTGGGGTCATTTGGAAATACACAGAGAGAGAGAATTGATCTGGAGTTCGATTTCTGGGGCTAGGAAGCTGAGAAATTCGAACTAAGTGATCATTCGACAACAGAGGGGCAGTGACAATCCGTAAGGACTTTCTAGATAATACTGATAGAGAGGCAGAGAAAGCTTGCAGAGAGGCAGCCTAGTGGTCGGGAAACGCTGGTACTAGGCCAGTCTAGGCCCACGCAGTCCCTATGCAGAGCTAGAAGGGCCAACGCAGAGTAGAAAAGTTGTCTGTCTCACAGAATCCAGAATTGTTGGGAACTTCTGGAAGAGATGACGCAGAGGGCAGAGGAGATGATGCAGTGATGATGCAGAGCCTGAAAGGCTGACGTAAAGCCTACGCATGGCCAGCGCAAAAATAGCGGGGCTAGCCAGTCTTGTGCTGGATCAGCTGGAATTCTGCCGGGTGAAGTGAGGTAAAACTCACTTAGATTTTCCGCCAGTGTTTTCTCTGTAAAGGATTGCTAGCTGAGCATCCTAGATTTGTATTCAGGTATTTCTCCTGCATATTAATAAACCCTTAGAACTGCTGCATCGGTTTTTCCACATTGGGTTTTTCCGGGGACTATTGTGTTGGACATTGGATAAACCAATGCTCCCCGTGTGTTTCGTGACATGGATTAACCACCTCTCGTGGATCCTTATCTATGGCGATGCAATTGTTGACTAACACCTGCGGGTTTTGGTCTAACAACAATCGTGATTCCCAACAAGTGGTATCAGAGCATAGGTCATGAGTTCGATACACACCCGGCTCACGTTGGGGGGAAGATTGTTGGACATTGGATAAACCAACACTCCCTGTGTGTTTCATGACATAGACTAACCACCTCTCGTGGATCCTTATCTTTGGCGATGCGATCGTTGACTAACACCTGCAAGTTTTGGTCTAACGACAATTGTGATTCCCAACATATTGTGTCCAAAAATAAGTGTGTCCTATGTATCTTGTTCTTTGCTCTGTTTTGTATTTCATGAGATCAAATATTTAATTAGTGTAGGCTGCAGAAGTAATTTGCTTCAATATTTAGAAGAATAACTTGTTGAATGTAATTTAAAAATCAAGTAGGTGAAGTAGATTCAGATTTGCTATAGTAGGGGTTCTTTCGAGTCTAGGAATTTCCACACCATGCACTAAAATATTTTTACATCAGATAATTACAAATTCAACCCTCAAAGGGGGAATACCCATTCGTTATAGACCCTCAAAATATTTACCCGATTCTGCGACACAATATGATCTAGTAGACTAAGTGATTTATAATAAAAATAATTTAGCCAAATAGCTTAAATTATTCCCAAATCACTTTTATAAAAGCCTCGACCAAGCACTAGGACTCACCTAAGACCTTGTCAATACATTTCACCTTAGCTTTGGAGTTTAAGTTAGAGGGAAAAAACTCTTTCTATTAGCCGTGGTTAGAAACACAGGTATTCGGTGAGGTTAAAAACCTCCTAGGATGAAATTTGTCGCCAAAATCATAGGCTTACCTAGGTTGTTACATAATTAAACGGTCGTACTAGCATCACTAACATTATAACTTGCAGAAATTGGATTTACAATGACATGATAACTGGTTGGCTGATGATTCTGAACTCTGAAAAATTTAGTACAACTGCTTCCTTGGTATTGTGACAAAATAGGTGCAACATAGAGCACTTCGCATTAATTACATGGGCTAGAAGACATTAAACAATAATTAATCTTTAAGCTATCTTGGTTGGCTTGTAACCTAGGGTATCTCACATCATTTGTTATGTTAGGGGCTTCTTCTTTGAGAATTCAAACTCATTAGACTTGTATAAATAAGAGAGACTCTCTCTCACTTTGGATCATCACATTTTGGATTTTTGGCTAGCCTCATTAGAGATTTTCGGTCTGCAACTTTGTGGAGTGATTTGGATGAATCTAATGCATTTTGACATTTGGAAAAATTCGTTTTCTCTCTTGGAGCTTCTCTTTGGAAATTTGATGGATGGATATATTCTTCATTATCTTGTAAGTGTTGTTTAATGCTATAATTTTGATCTAATAAATGTCTAATGCATGGAATATTGTCTATGGTTTTTAATGTGCCCTAATTTTGTTAGAACATTGAAGCTATTGGAAATTTTGCATGTGTTACTCATGGATAATGAATGAATGAATGTTCCTAGAGGTTGTTTTGTATATTGTATCCTTGAAACTCCATTTATTCTTGCCAATGAAGTGTAAATTCCTAGAGTAGTCGTGAAGCTGCCTCCACTAGGGCTAGCGAAGCTGCCTTTAGGTCTCCTTGAAGAGCGAAGTTTTGAAATCAAAATTATTTTTTACTCTAATCCTCCAAATTGCTAGGAACTAGTCTTATATCCTTGGTGATCACACATACTTGAGAAATCATTCTTTTATCACCTCCTTATCACTCCTTTTCTTCGTCCCTTTAAGGCTAAGGAAGCCTCTCTAGGGCTTGGTGTGAAATTCTTTAGAGGAGTGCATTTTGAATTCTGATTGGACAGACCTTTCACTTAGTGCCTCCTCTTGACATTTGCAAGTTTTGAACAAATTTCGACGGTGGAATCTCAAGAAAACTAATTCCCTAGCCATCACACAAGTGGGAGCCCTAGGTGCTATCCTTCAACTTGTGGATTCTTGAAGGCTTGATCTTTAAGAATATATCAATCATAGCCTTTTCTCTTGTCTACTTGAGCCTTGGATGAACTTCTATTTGGTTAAATATCTCAAGTTTCAACCCTAGGCCTTAGGTAGACTTCCTTTCAAGGGGTTTTTCTTGGAAAGTATTCTTAGCTTCTTTGAAAGCTTGTACTTTCATTGAACCTTTCCATTGAATGAGCCACCTTACCTCACTTAGAACCTATCCTAGGAACATTTACCACAAGTGAGGGACGCTAGGACTCCTTCTGTCGGTGAAAATCCGAGAAGAGAAGGGGACTTAGGCTATGGTGATAGTGGGCCCTTGTCCCATATTGTTGTTGTACCCTCTTGCTCTTGTCTCTTTACAAAGCCTGCTAGTTTGTGTAGCAACAAATCCCTTCCCTGATTTTCCCCATCTAGGTCCACATTCGTCCATTGGATCCACAAGGCGTTAGCCTCCCCTTACCCTTGTCCACACCTTGGGCCGGGCCTGGAACGATGCCCTAGAGGTTGATGCAGCTAAAAAGAAAGATAAAAACATAATATGGCCACACACAATAGGAAATGTACCACAAAATGCAAAAGATGGATGAGACAATAAAATTTAGCACATGGGAAAAAGCCAAATTGTGCCTTTTGGGGAATTATTCAGAAAAGTTTAGATCTAATTCAGTGATTTAGGCAGAAAATTCCAGCAAGCAAAATGTTAGATCTAGGTTAGATCCTTGATGTCCAAGTGGCCAAATTTTAAGAAAATTAAATTTTGCAATTTTTGAATTATTTTGACCAACTTAGTATGTTTTTAGGGCATTTATATCACTGTTATAAAATAAAATTTATAGTAGTAGAAAAATAGTAAAAGAACTAGGGTTTAAAGAGCAAATCCTAGGCCCAAGGTGTTGAAGATCCCTTGAGCCAAATTTGTTGAAACTTTAGGATGAGCTTGCCACCTGAAAATCAATTTTTTTGAGGCAAAAACCTACAAAACCACCAAGTATCGAGTCCAGAAAATTCAGAGATGGATTTAGGGCAGAATAAGGGTAGAAAAAGGCCAAAGAGGATTATGGAAGGAAGAAGGAGGCCAATAAAAGGCTGAGAATGTCAATGTCTATGGAAGATAAGGGCAAAGGAGGGGAAAAATGCCCTAGAAGGCTTGATGCAGGGAGGACGCCCTCTAAGGGTTGCTAATAGGCTTAGGAGCCCTTTTAGGGTTGTCGTGGGCCCCACAAGGTCTGCGACTTAGCCAAGGAGGCCGAGGCCTAGAAGGGGACGACCAACCTTCAAAACGCTGAAAAGGGGCAATGCAATCCCTTAGAGGCTGACACATGCCTCAAGGAGCCTCCAAAAGATGACGTAGGGGTTTTACGGCTGACACAGAGGGGATAGAGGAGGGCGTTGGCCTTGGAGAGGCCAGATCTAGGCTCAGGAGGGCTGAAACTTAAAACCCTAGATTCAGAATTTATTTTTGCTTTCAGATCTTCAATTTGCTGTAAAATCTTCAATAGCTGGCCTTGCAAAAAATTTAGAGACTAGATCTTACCCTTAAGGACCTAGATCTAGCTCTATTCCAACTTCTTCTCTTGACTTCACCTTGCAAAGAATGGAGATGAAATACCCACATATATACAAAATTTCAAAACCCCAAAACCCCAATTTTCTAAATAATTTACAAGTTTAATTTACAAATATATTCACAAAATTTACAAATATACAAGAGTTTTAAAAAATATTTTTTTTGAGAAATATTTTTTTTTATGGATAATTTTTTTTTGATAAATGGCTAAAAATACTTTAGAAACCCAATGCACACTATAGCCCTAGCGAAGTTTAAATCAATCACATAAATATTCGAGATCCAAGCAAAGTTGGTTCTTGCCCATAGTTTGTGAACTTGGAGACCAAGGACTGGAGTACCTGCAAACATCATATATATATATATCTCAAAAAAAATCTGTTAATCACATGGCAAATCAAATCATCTAAGATTAGCCCAAAAATATTAATAAAATGACTTTATCACTATTTAATGAAAAACACATTTTTATCACTGTGAATTGCACCTCGAATTTATCATTTAATTCATTTTTTATTAGCTCAAAATTAATTATTTTGAGCTAATTTCTTCAAAATTTTGACTTTGACTTGACCACCAAGGTCCAAGGGTCCAATTTTTCTTGAAATATCCAATATTCCCTTGGTGGGGGACCTTCAAAAACTAATTCCTTTAAGACCCACGAATTTTTCTATTTGGAGAATTTAATTTCTCTAAGACTTTTAATTTGACTCTAATTAATTAATTTTCTAACTTAGGATTTAATTTTTTTGCTAGAAAAATTAATTAATTGACACTTGAGGGGATTTAATGTTTTCCCAAGCCTCTAATATTTTAATCATGGTGTCTAAGTACGAGGGACTATGTAGTAGACCAAGTGATTTGTCTGGTGTCTAAGTATGAGGGACTATGTAGTAGACCAAGTGATTTGTAATAAAATTATTCCCAAATCACTTTTTCACAAGACTCGAGTAGAACACTAGGACTCACCTAAGACTTTGACCAGAATTCAACCCTAGCTTTGGGTTGAGGTTGGAGGGAAAAACTTTGTCGAACATTCGTGTTTAGAAACACAGATGAGTCAGTGAAACAAAAAACCTCCTATGATGAAACTTTCGCCAAAATAATAACCTTACCTAGGTTGTTACATAGATACAAGGTCGTACTAGCATCATTTATATTAAAAATTTGCAGAATAGGTTTACAATGACACATAGTGATGACAACTGATGATTTGCTCTTTTTAAGAAAAAATAGGTACATCTGTTTCCTTGGAACTTTGAAAAAAGTGTGCAACACCCCCAATCCTGAAATCCTGAAAAAATGATAAGTCTGCTGGATTTTGAGGGAGATCTAAAATTCTACTTTCTCCATATGGAATCCAATGAGACTAAAACCATTCTCAAACATCTTGAGTCATTTCATCGTAATGTTAAAAATTTAACTAAAAGGATGAAAATGAAAGATAAAGGAGAATGTCACTTTTACTTTAAGAATTTAACATTACCCTGGACTACCTAACAACAGTAGGGCCATAGGCTTAAACATTAGGCTGCCGCACTCAAAAAAAATTGTTTCCAATCTTCAATAGCTCCCTCTATGACTCCTGAATAGGCAGAGAGCGAAAATTTTATTAGTGAGCGTGCTCTCGAAATTTGCTCCCGCTCCCGGATGGCTACCGCATGGAGCACGCTGTGAGAGCGGGTTTGCAAGGGGGGAGGTGCTCCCTCGCAACCCTGCTCGGAAGGGATGAAGGATGATGCAGTCAGGTCTTTAGGCCTTCGAGGTGTGCTCATGCGCTCAAGAGCAAGGAGGGCGCATTGTCGCATTTCGAAGGGGTGAAGAAAAGTGCTTCGAGTCTTCGTGGTGTGTTCATGCACTCGAGGGAGGACGCAGTTCTTCATGGTGAAGAAGTGTGCTCAAGAGGAAAACTTGGTCAATCTGGGCACAGTTTTCAAGGTTGATCGGGTTTCAAGGTCCAAAAGTACAGTCTGCCTTTTGGTAGCTCAGAAAGAAGCTTTGAAAACAAGATTTAATGATAAGATGAGAAGAAGAAAGATGTGCAAGGGTATATAGATGTCGTCGCACTCTTGGTGGAATATGAACAGGTTGAAGAATTTGAAGAGTTTTTGCATGTGACAACAGATTAACACTTGCAGCATGAAGATTGAACATAAATGTCAGCAATCGAACTGAAAAACCAAGAAATGACAACAAGAAAAGCAAGAACGACAGTGAAATCATGAAAGGGAATGAAAAGATTCAACATGCAAAACTTACTTGTAGTGTTGGTTGATGAAGAGTTTCTTGATCTCCAATTGTGCGCTCAACTCAGATGAGAATGACTATGCAAATGAATGATTAACTGAGTTGATTTAAAGAAGTTTACATGCAAAATTGATTCATGCATGATCGCCACTTGTTGATGAGTGAAAGGATTAGTTAAGAGAAGTTAAGTGGGCTCCTATTTTCTAGGAGTGCGCCCACATGCAACAAGATGGCTCGTGCATGTGCCTAGGAAGGACGCATTCCTTCGACACGAAGGAGTGCGCTTAGGTAGGGAGCACTTGCTTAGCATGAAGGAGTGCGCTCAAGGGGGGCGCACTTCTTCAACACGAAGGAGCGCGCTAAAGTTGAGCGCATGTCTTCACCAACTTGGAGTGCACCTTTGCTTTTCTGAGTGATTTTCTCGCTTTTGTTTGTTTTTTTAGTGCTTTTGAGTGTTTCTTGTGTGTGTGCATGGCGAGAAGGCAAGTTTCTAAGTCAAGATAAGTGATGGGTTTACCCAACCATTGACTAACTAACTCAAGCACTGCTAATGGTTAAATGACGACGCTTAGGAAACATTGACTTAGAAGGATGCGATACTAGGGAAAAACATATGAATAACAAATCAAACAATATGACGACACAAAGGGGCTTGAAACGAAAGTTGATGTAGGCTCCAAAATTGGCTTAGGTAAAAAATTTGGAGGGTTGTTGTCTTAGTGACAACACTTGGCTACACAATGGGAGAACCCCAACATTTCTGAAATGGTTTAGTTTAAGTGCAGAGTCCAATTTCTCCAGGAAGTATTGATTCAATCAGTGGGTCGCCTTAGCTCCCCTTTCTTACCCGGTTAGACATATAGTCTGCCTCATTCCATTACTCGGTGTAACACATCATATAACAAGCCATATCATTTTCTTGTCGATGTAAGGAAGGGTAGTATAGCATGGAAAATTAAAAACAATCAGAGTATGAGTTTTACATCGTTGGCATTGCTCTGTTCCCAGTAGGCCTGGAAAGTACCCTTACGGAGTCGCTTCAGGAACACAAATGTTGCTTCGCTGCCAGTGAGCCTGGACAATACCCCAACAAAGTCGCTTGCTTCACCTCCCTACGCAAGAAGCCTTTCTCTTCTTTCACCCTTTTATTTTTCTTTCTTTTTCAATAGGACTATGCATAGGCACTTATTATTTTTCAACGAGCAGAAGAGGGATCCCGACTTATTGAGAGAAGAGGAGGTTGCTCCTTCAGAGATAGGTTTTACACCTCCGATGCTTTGTTCGTTAAAATTTTTCCCCTTATCTTACATTACACAAATAGATAAGCAAGAACACTATTCATAAACAGGACTAAGTACAGGAAAGAGAATCCTAAAAATATGCGGACCTCATGGTTTGCTTATAGCTTCCCGACTGAAGGATCGTGTTTTACATCGAAAAATCATTGACTCAAAAGTGATGTAAACCAAAACAAGGAAGAGGGTAATAGATAAGCCAAGGGTTGCGTGTTACTAAAACTTGCCAATCACAAAAGTTAAGCCACATCATCTCGATTCTCAAAACCGACTTTATTCAAAGACAAATAAAAGCAAAAGAATCGGAATGTGAAAGACAAAAACACATAACAAGAATGAAGTGCATCTAACTATATGCAACCTATCCTATCTTAACCGAAATAGTATAGGGTCGGGTCATGTAAAGTGGAATTTTCAATGCAGCAATAAAAGCTACTCCCGACTTTGGACCAAAAGATATGATTGTGTAAAACCAGAACAAAAAACAGTGTAGTTAACAAGAGGCACCATGCAAACATCTGCACTGACCAATGGAAACAGGAAGTGCAACCACAACAGTAAATTACACTAGATTTCTCTTCCAAACAATAGACTCCAAAACAACAGAAACTAACCGACCTATGGCCATACAAGACTTGACAAAGCGCATGCAAGTGCAGGCCACGAGAGATGGGTTCGGATTGAAAAGATTCTTCTAATGAGTCCGCAATAGGATCATGGAAACAACCTTTAGGGAAAAATAAACAGGAAAGACTAAACAAAGAAAGATCCATGCCATAAGCAATGTTAACAGGTTAACCACAATCCATGTTGTCGTGCGCGTGAAATTCTTTGATGGATGATGTAAAATATTCATTAAGATTCTTCACTATTTCTACATTACAAATTAGATATTTGCTTGAGATGGGATGTAATGATGGAAGTTCAATAGTCAAATTAAATTTCCTCCCTTGGGGGTTGAAAATTTTTACATGAAGAAAATAAGCATCCCTCAGGAGAGAGTCAACATCCCATGTGATGACATGAATGATAAAATTGTGCAAAAGAAGCATGAACTGACTGAAATCACAAATGTCGAGAACCTAACATAACCATCAGCGCAGGCTGAAGTATCCTACTCACTTGACTCAACTTTTAATTCTGAGAAAACACGGTCAACTACTTATCAAAACAAGTTTCAATATTAAAATCATGAAATTCAACAAAAGATAGATTTTCAAGATTACTGCAAAAATCTTCAATGATAAGCATATCATCTTCTTGATCAAAAGGAGGTATATTGAGAGAAAATCTTCGATAATCACATCAAACTCCATTTGAAATTGCTGCAAATCTAAATCTTCATGTAGGAACAAAGATTCATCCATGATACTTGAACAATCATTACTGTATAATTCAGAGAAAAGGAAATCATCAGGGTCATGGTTGTCCAAGGGTTCATCTTGATTAATAGGTAAAAGATTGACTAGAGGAATATCAAGATTCAGAGATGGTTGATTAATAAGATAAGATGAATCACCATAAGGGGAAAGATGTGAAAGAAAAATCAATTCTTCATCAACAAATTGATCTTTCAGTTTAGTGATTGGTTTAGGTCCAACATATGGAACATCAAAAGGGGGAGGACATGGGACAAAAAGCACATCTGGTTCTTCCTTAAGAAGCTGAAATGCTTCCTGACCAGGAGGACATGAAGAGTCTGATTCAAAATATTTCCTTGACATCCTGACTAAGAAACAAAACTTCTCATCCAAGAACTGCCAGTCCACATCCTCATCTGGAAATTGATAACAAAGATGAAGGAATTGATCAACAAAATGTTTAAGAGATTTATTCAATTCCATTCTAAGTTGATAAATTTCATCAATAATGTCTTGATACTCATACTTGTCAAAAACATGATGAAGCTCGTTAACGAAATGTTTGAAAGATGAGATAGAAGTAGTGGGTAGAAAGTAGCACCATTACTTCGCACCACCATCCAATGTAAGGGTAAAACCGTTTGAGAATTTCTTCGGAATAAATGCCACTTGAAAAACAAAATTGAACAAACACAACTACATAATCAAGGACAATTATTGTACCCTTGCCATCGAATTTAAGATGTGACAAGTTATGTAAAAAGTTTGCGGGGATTGAAAGATCTAAAGCTTTGGAAAACACCTTGGGATTATGATTTGAGATGAAGCCATTAAAGGTAAGAGATTCAAACAGACTTCACAGGGTCAGCTTGTCATCTGGCCCTCCTTCTAGCACCAAAAATGTTGACGGTGTTGGATGCCGCCAACATTGTAAGGGGATCTCTCGAATGTCAAGTCGCAATTAGACCTCACACCATTTGGTATAGGAGTCCCATCCGGTCATACGGTCCGGCCACCGTTGGAAAGGTTTTAAAGATATGCCTTGGTTACGATCAGACACAAGAGAACAAAACACCTCTTTGGGGCAGGAAGAATGTGAGCTTTGTGAGATACCCAATGTAAGGTGTATGAGGGAGGCTTCCATGGCTGGAAGGGGAAACAAGACACTGGTTAGAAGAGTAATAGTACTATCCTAAAGGGGGACCGGGGAAGAAAGAGAAATGCTTGTTGGATACTTGCAAATTAGTCCACATAATAAACAACAATCGTTAAAGCATAACAACACTCATTCAATAATAGCCATCGCTAAGAAACAAATTTGTTCATTAACTTAATATGTAATTAAAGCAACTACGATACATGTATGAAGAAGTGTTGGTTCATTGAGCTTCTGATTAAAAGTGCAAGATCCCAAGTACATTATTACATAGATGAAACACTGTATCCAATAGTGGAACACGAAGCCACAACTTGCTTCTCCAAAGAATGATCTATCTCCTATGTATTACAATAGAAGCCAAGGCTAGACCTCTAGAATCTAAGCCTTCCAAAATCCCTTTGCTTGAGTTATGAGGAGCTATTTATAACAAGTAACAATGACCTTTGAGCTTCCTCATGACTCTTTCGCTTCTATCACTGTTCATATTCTATACATGACTCATTACATTCCAATGTGTGTCTATTCACATTCCACATGTGGCCCTTGAACTTCATTACATATCATTTATTACATAAGACAAATTACAAATGAGACCGTGGCCTAATAAGACAAAACTGGTAATGGGACAAATTCTCATCAAATTGATAAGTCATTTGTTTTCTCATGGAGCTTAGATGTAATGTATGTGTGCCAAGCTCTAAACTTCGTGGAGATGGCTTTGACCTAAACTGGCAAGTCCCCAATGTAGCGCATCTTTATCTCCAGTGCTTCAGTCGATGTTTTCTTGGAGTTTGACTGTACATTATTCCACAACCATGAAAACTTCAATTGAGCTTTGACTGGTGCAAAGGCGTACTGTAGAATAATACCTTTGGTTGCCCCAAGCCTTCCTGTTCTGTTGCCTGTTTGATCTGCCCAATATATTTCCTAATCTCCTGGAAGATGAATTCTCTGCCCCTGATTGCTTCAATTATTCCTATTGTGGGCATCCCTTGCTTTTGTGTTAGAGACTTAAAACCATTATGCAGTTGGTTATAGGCAACAATAGTACTAATCGACTGTGCTCCAAGATGTGAGTAATTTTGTAGGTGGACTCTCAACTGAACTTTGTCCATTTTTGCGGCAATCTTGTCTTTCTTTTCCAAATGTTGCAGAGCATTTGGATACTTAGCAGCCCACTCTTGAATTTGACCGATCGCTCTGTTTGCTACTTTTAGGAGCTTTACCACTTCTTGTGCTTTCTTTTGGATACCAATGAGATGAGCCACCACTTATTGTACGAGTATCATCTCATCATAAAGTCGTGCCATGGTGTCGTCCATTGGCCCCAATTCTTCCTGCATGGCTAACTACCATTTTGCGGTGCTGAAACTCTGTGATGGCAACCATTGGTTCTCTGCCGCAAGATGTTCTGCTTGTTGCTGTTGGAATTTCTAAGTCTGACACGTTAGAAACCCTTCATGCGCTTTATTGATTTATTCCTACCTACTTGTTCTGTTAATTAACAAGTTATTTACCATGTAAATACTGGAAATAAATACAAGTACATGCTCAACACATTACAGATCATCAACTGAAGGAAATAGAAACAAGCACACAAGTGACACCTTTGTTTTTGGACTAATGTCCTAGGAAAAACCCAACGCGGGAAAACCGGTGTAGCTATCTGAGGGTTTGATTTATTAAGCAGTTTCAGAATACAACCTGGGTGCCAAATCCAGCTCACCCAACAGAGAAAAATCTAGGCAGTAGTACCTCTCTACTCGGAAGTATTTCGGCTGAAAACCCCGGATAAACACTCCTACAGCTTCACAGCTCCAATCTGCCCCTCGAAACCCCAGCGTCAGCCTCTCTCTAGCCCAGCGTTAGCCTAACGTCACTCTGGCTTCGCCTGCGTCAGCCTCTGGAGGCACTGCGTTAGCCCTCTGGCCCTCTGCGTCACTCACGCTGGCCCTCTGAGGCACTGCGTAGCTCTTGGCTACCTCTTCGTGAGCCCTGGCTAGCTCTGCGTGAATCCTTGGCTGCTTCTGCATACCTCTCTCTGGCTATTGCGCTGATCCTCCCGGTGCTATCTCTGCCTCTCTGCCTTGTATTCACTGCCCCTCAGCTGCAACTTTGATCACTCTCTCAACTTTCTTAGCAAACCCAGCCCTAGAAAGTCGAAATCTTGATCTCTTGGTGTGTTCTCCAAGTGACCTTCAAGCCTCCTCTTATACTTTTCTTGTTGACAAATCATCAACCGAGATAAGACCCTAATCAACGGCTAAGATTAGATCTGGCTTGATCCATGACTTTTGGACCAGTCTAACACATTTTTATATTACTTCACATTAATATTTTATTTTCACTAAGTTTAGACTTAGGGACTCCATTAAAAATATTAATTATTTTAATATCTCCCAAATTGTTTAGAATCTGCCCAAACCCTTTCTGGGTATTGGATATCTCATGTGCTTTAGCCTCTCCACCAATTTTTGTGGCTAGAACACATTTGATGCTACCCAAATCAAGACTCCCTCTTAGCGAGGACTGTGCTCTAGTAATACTCCTCACTGAGCATCACCCTGATCATCCGGCATCAGTCCCTGTGCTGATGATAGGCCTGCTGCACAACATCCTCTGCACTGCTACCCATGGCCCTGCCACTGCCATTGTTGCATCCGTACTGCAACTGCCTTTGCATCCATGTTGCTGCCCATGGCCCTGCCACTGCCACTGCTGCATCTACACTGCAACCCCTCTCATCATGTTGCATCGTGTTGCCCATAGCACTACCATTACTAACTGCTGCACAGCAACTCAGTTACTGAGAAGTAAGTAACTGATCTCCCAACTCTGACATCTCCGTCAAGCTAGAAACACTCCTGATGTTGACGCTCCCTCTGCCACTGACAAGTGCTCCCTATCTGACCTCTGCGCTGCTGCAACAAATCCATGTACCTCACACCATTGCACACCTCTCTGTGCCATCCTGCACTAGTGCAACACTCCCATGCCTCTCGCACTATTACAGCCTGCTAGCCTCGCGCTGTCCTGGGAATCCTGCACTGTAGCTTCCTCTGTCGCTCCATCCACATCCGTCTCTACTAACATCGCCAATATTGGTATTCCTCTTCGAGGCTCCCGTAGCAAAGTCTAATCCAAGAGGCTGGGTACCTCGAGGATCCTGCCCCTCATTGTCTATAGTCCGCCTGACTATAGCTTGATGTCTCCCCACTTCTTTTGAAGTGGAAGATGAGCACTCATGGCACAGTCATCGTCCGTCTCCACTTCCTTCTCTGCCATTGTTGGCACTGCCTTGGTCTCTGAGGCCTCTCCCTTACTCTTCTTCCGTGGACACTAGGTCGCATAATGACCCAGCTCCCCACTGTGGAAGCATTTGACCTTGGAGAGGTCCTTATTCTTCTGTTTCTCCTGCTTTTTGTCAAATGTTAGGGCAACATCCTCCTCCTTCTCCTCCTTGATTCTGATCCCCTTGCCACTGCGTCCCGCCTTGCTCAGCCTTCTAATCTCTTCTTGGCGAAGAGTAGCCCACATTTCCTCCCAATCTGGAAGGGTCGCCTTGCCCAGTATGCTCTGGACAAACACCTCCCAGTCTTCTGAGACTGCGTTCAGGGCTGTTCTCACCATCAATTCTGGATCCGACGTTGCCCCTATGGAAGTCAGCTGATCCCAGATCTCCTTCAATCGACTGAGGAATGGGTCGATCTGTTCTCCCTTCTGCATCTAGTATGATCGCAGCTGATTTTCTAGTAGCATGTTCCTTTGCACGGAAATATGCTGATACAACTTGGTCAGGGCCTCCCACATCTCCTATGCCGTGTTCTTCTCGGCAATATGTGGTACTATATGATCCTTGACCCCATCAAGGATGAGACTCTTAGCCCTCGCCATTGCATCCTCGTACTCGTCGTTATGAGCTGGGCCAACTGGCATAGCTATCGTCCTCAAGGGGAAGTGTTTGACACGATTCCTGTCTAGTACAAATAAGATTCTGGCCTTCCAGACTAGGAAGTTTGAGGCTCGGTCCAGTCTGTCCTGGTCTCTTACTCTGTGCAGTGCCATTTCGGTGCTTCTCTACTTCCCTCCTAGAAGTTCTCGGTACGACTCCTCTGAGCCTCGATTTCCCTCCTGGAAAGCTTTCTCCCAATGTCAAGATGCCCCTCTCCAATCATCTGTGCAACTACAACACTGATTTGGATTCCTTGGCTAGAAATCCACCTCAGAAGCAACTCCCTCTACCTTGGCCTTGCCCTGTTAGGTATTGTTCTAACTACAGTACCCCACCAGCTCCACTCTGCCACTTACCCACAGCCTCTTGAACCCTAGCAAACTGAAGGTTAGAGCTCCTAGGCTATGTGCAATCCCGACACCAGCAAATCAGTGTCCTCAGCCAACTACGTCAGCCCTCTTGGCCTCTGTGTGGCTTTGCGTGAGCCTGTCTTTGCCTCCCTCAGCCTCTGCGCAGCCTCTTCTTGGCTCAATCTTGATGATGCAGGCACTGCGTTACCCCTTCCTTGCTGCTACTCTGCTAAGAACAACTTCTGTCACTCAGGACAGTTATTCCATATTGTTGTTGCTCTGCTCGGTTGATGTCCTCAGTTCTCCTGTGATCTGCAACCATGCTCTGATACCATGTTGGAATTTCTAAGTTTGACACGTTAGAAACCCTTCATGCACTTTATTGATTTATTCCTACCTACTTGTTTTGTTAATTAACAAGTTATTTACCATGTAAATACTGGAAATAAATACAAGTACATGCTCAACACATTACAGATCATCAATTGAAGGAAATAGAAACAGGCACACAAGTGACACCGTTGTTTTTGGACTAATGTCCCCAGAAAAACCCAATGCGGGAAAACCGATGCAACTATCTAAGGGTTTGATTTATTAAGCAGTTTCAGAATACAATCTGGGTGCCAAATCCGGCTCACCCAACAGAGAAAAATCTAGGCAGTAGTACCTCTCTACTCAGAAGCAGATATTCCGGTTGAAAACCTCGGATAAACACTCTGATAGCTTCACAGCTCCAATTTGCCCCTCGAAACCCCAGCGTCAGCCTCTAGGGACTGTGTCAACCTCTCTCTGGCCTAGCGTTAGCCCAACGTCACTCTGGCTTGTCCTGCGTTAGCCTCTGGAGGCACTTCGTCATCCCTTTGGCCCTATGTGTCACTCATGTTGGCCCTCTGAGGCACTGTGCAGTTCCCGGCTGCCTCTGTGTGAGCCCTGGCTGGCTCTGCGTGAACCTTTGGCTGCTATTGTGTCCCTCTCTCTGGCTACTGCGCTGATCCTCCCGGTGCTATCTCTGTGTCTCTGCTTCTATATTCGCTGCCCCTTAGCTGCAACTCTGATCACTCTCTCAACTTTCTCAGCAAACCTAGCCCCAGAAAGTCGAAATCTTGATCTCTTGGTGTGTTCTCCAAGTAACCCTCAAGCCTCCTTTTATACTTTTCTCGTTGACAAATCAATGACCGAGATTAAGTCCCTAATCAACGGCTAAGATTAGATCTGGCTTGATCCATGACTTTTGGACCATTCTAACACAATTTTATATTAATTCACATTAATATTTTATTTTCCATAAGTTTAGACTTAGGGACTCCATTAAAAATATTAATTATTTTAATATCTCCCAAACTATTTAGAATCTTCCCAAACACTTTTTGGGTATTAGAGATCTCATGTGCCTTAGCCTCTCCACCAATTTTCGTGGCTAGAGCACATTCGATGTTGCCCCAAATCAACACTTCCTCTTAGCGAGGACTGTGCTCTAGTAATACTCCTCACTAAGCATTACCCTAATCATTCGGCATTGGTCCCTGTGCTGATGCTAGGCCTACTGCCCAACATCCTCTGCATTGCTCCATCCTGTACTGCTACCAATGGCCCTGCCACTGCCACTGTTGCATTCGTATTGCAACTCCCTTTGCATCCGTGCTGCTGCCCATGGCCCTGCCACTGCCATTGCTGCATCTGCACTTCAACCCCTCTCATCATGCTGCATCGTGTCGCCCATAGCACTACCATTGCTAACTGTCGCACTGCAACTCAGTTATTGAAAAGTAAGTAACTGATCTCCCAACTCTGATATTTCCGTCAAGCTAGAAACACTCTTGATGCTGAAGCTCCCACTGTCACTAACAAGTGCTCCCTCTCTGACCTCTACGCTGCTGCAACAACTCCATGCATCTCGCACCATTGCACACCTCTTTGTGCCATCCTGCATTGGTGCAACAATCCCGTGCCTCTCGCATTGTTGCAGCCTGCTAGCCTCGCGTTGTCCTGGGAATCTTGTACTGTAGCTCCCTCTATCACTCCATCTGCATCCGTCTCTACTAACATCGCCAATACTGCTATTCCTCTTTGGGGATCCCATAGCAAGTTCTAATCCAAGAGGCTGAAACCTTGAGGATCCTGCCCCTCATCGCCTATAGTCCGCCTGACTACAGCTCGATGTCTCCCCACTTCTTTTGAAGTGGAAAATGAGCTCTCATGGCACTTTCATCGTCTGTCTCCACTTCCTTATCTGCCCTTGCTGGCACTGCCTTGGTCTCGGCGGCCTCTCCCTTACTCTTCTTTCTTGGACACTGGGTCGCATAATGACCCAGCTCCCCACAGTGGAAGCATTTGACCTTGGAGAGGTCCTTCTTCTTCTGTTTCTCTTGCTTTCCCTCAGATGCTAGGGCAGCATCCTCCTCCTCCTCCTTGATTCTGATCCCCTTGCCGCTGTGTCCGCCTTGCTCAGCCTTCTGATCTCTTCTTGGCGAAGAGCATTTCCTCCAAATCTGGAAGGGTCGCCTTGCCCAGTATGCTCTGGACAAACACCTCCCAGTCTTCTGAGACTGCGTTCAGGGCTGTTCTCACCATCAATTTTGGATTCGGCGTTGCCCCTAGGGAAGTCAGTTGATCCCGAATCTCCTTCAATCGACTGAGGAATGGGTCGATCTGTTCCCCCTTCTGCATCTGGTATGATCGCAACTGATTTTCTAGTAGCATCTTCCTCTGCACGGAAGTATGCTGATACAACTTGGTCAGGGCCTCCCACATCTCCTGTGCTGTGTTCTTCTCGGCAATATGTGGTAGTATATGACCTTGTCCCTGTCAAGGATGATACTCTTGGCCCTCACCATTGCATCCTCGTACCTGTCGTTATTAGCCGGGTCAACTGGCATAGCTATCGTCCTCAAGGCGAAGTGTTTGACATGATTCCTGTCTAGTACGGATAAGATTCTGGCCTTCCAGACTACGAAATTTGAGGCTCGGTCCAGTCTGTCTTGGTCTCTTACTCCGTGCAGTGCCATTTCAGTGCTCCTCTACTTCCCTTCTGGAAGTTCTCGGTATGACTCCTGTGAGCCTCGATTTCCCTCCTAGAAAGCCTTCTGCCAATGTCTGTGCAACTGCAACACTGATCTGGATTCCTTGGCTAGAAATCCACCTTGGAAGCAACTCCCTCTACCTTGGCCTTGCCCTGTTAGGTACTGTTCTGACTACAGTACCCCACCAGCTCCACTCTGCAACTTACCCACAACCTCCTGAACCCCAACAAACTGAAGGTTAGAGCTCCTAGGATCTGCACAATCCCGGCACCAGCAAATCAGCTTCCTCATCCAACTACGTCAGCCCTCCTGGCCTCTGCGTAGCTTTGCGTGAGCCTTTCTTTGTCTTCCTCAGCCTTTGTGCAGCCTCTTTGTGCAGCCTCTTCTTGGCTCAATCTTGATGACGCAGGCACTGCTTCACCCCTTCCTTGCTGCTACTTTTTTAGGAACAACTTCTGTCACTCGGGACAATTGTTTTCTGCTGTCGCTGCTCTGCTCGGCTGATGTCCTCAGTTCTCCTGTGATCTGCAACCATGCTCTGATACCATGCTGGAATTTCTAAGTCTGACACATTAGAAACCCTTCATGCACTTTACTGATTTATTCCTACCTACTTGTTCTGTTAATTAACAAGTTATTTACCATGCAAATACTAGAAATAAATACAAGTACATGCTCAACACATTACTGATTATCAACTAAAGGAAATAGAAACAAACACATAAGTGACACCGTTGTTTTTGGACTAATGTCCCCTGAAAAACCCAATGCGGGAAAACCGGTGCAGCTATATGAGGATTTGATTTATTAAGTAGTTTCAGAATACAATCTGGGTGCGAAATCCGGCTCACCCAACAGAGAAAAATCTAGGCAGTAGTACCTCTCTACTCGGAAGCAAATATTTCGACTGAAAACCCCGGATAAACACTCTGACAACTTTGCAGCTCCAATATGCCCCTCGAAACCCCAACGTCAGCATCTAGGGACTGCGTCAGCCTCTCTCTGGCCCAACGTTAGCCCAGCGTCACTCTGGATTGGCCTGCGTCAGCCTCTGGATTGGCCTGCGTCAGCCTCTGGAGGCACTGCGTCAACCCTCTGGCCCTCTGCATCACTCACGCTTGCCCTCTGAGGCATTGCGCAACTCCCGACTGCCTCTGCGTGAGCCCTGGATGGCTCTGCGTGAACCCTTGGCTGCTTCTGCGTCCCTCTCTCTGGCTACTGCGTTGATCCTCCCAGTGCTATCTCTGCCTCTCTGCTTCTGTATTCACTGCCCCTCAGCTGCAACTCTGATCACTCTCTCAACTTTCTCAACAAACCTAGCCCCAGAAAGTCGAAATCTTGATCTCTTGGTGTGTTCTCCACTGACCCTCAAGCCTCCTCTTATACTTTTCTCGTTGACAAATCAACAACCGAGATTAAGTCCCTAATCAACTACTAAGATTAGATCTGGCTTGATCCATGACTATTGGACCGTTCTAACACCATTTTATGTTGATTCACATTAATATTTTATTTTCCCTAAGTCTAAACTTAGGGACTCCATTAAAAATATTAATTATTTTAATATCTCCCAAACTATTTAGAATCTTCCCAAACCCTTTCTAGCCTCTCCACCAATTTTCGTGGCTAGAGCACATCCGATGCTACCCCAAATCAACAGTTGCATCACTGCAACAAGTTCTCTTCTTAGCCTGACATTCTCATTCAACAAGTACTCAACATTATCCCGTGTTGCTGTAGCGAATGCAACATTTTCCGCCATGACTGCCCTAGGATTCCTTCTCGTGTTGGCAGTAATCACCTTCTCTGTAGCAACTGAGACTGGATTTTGAGGATCATTGGGAAAGTATCTTTTCCTTTGCTGCATGATCCCCTTCTTAAGCTAATCGAACGTTACAATGCATATATCCATGACACTGCCGGTCGGTGCAGGTGTGATCCCCATTTCCCTGAATGGAAGATGACCACCTATAAGGGGAGGTTCCTCTAGAGTTCCTGGTTCATCATCCATGGGTTGGATGGTATCTTCTTCCTCCAACTCTTCTTCTTCAATCTCCTGAGTCAGTTGTTCTTCTTCCAGTCTCTTCGCTGGTTCCTCCTTTTGGGACTACCTCTATTGTTCTTCCTCTATTCTACTCATCTCTTCTTCTTCTTCTCCTTGTTGCTTTTGGAGAAACTCATCTTGCTTCCTCTGCTTCTCTTCTTCTTTTGCTTCTCTCCTCTCTTGCACTTCTTGAATAGCTCCTGCGTTTAAAGGACCAACTTTCCATTTCTTGCTTCTCTCGCCTGTTGAGTCATACCTGATCCTTTTCTTAGGAGCTACTTTCCTCGCTTGAGGTGTTATCTCTTCCTCCTCCTGTACCTGCAAGTCTTGAGCTGGTGGATCTTGGGGTGAATTGGTTTCCATCCCTAGATGTGCCTTCATGTTTGCGTTGTACCAGTTCTTTATCTTCTCATCTTTTGTTGTGGACATTGATGAGTACCTCGTATTGTGACCGATCCTTTCACAATGTTGCCTGATCACTCTCCTGGGATCATATCCATGGAAGTCCTTAGTGGTGAAGTGCAAGCGGTCCAACTCTTGTATTTCTGCTGTTGTCGCTTTGTGGCTCTTTAACTCATATAATCTGATTCTCAACGAGAATGTGGGCTAAGGGGCTTTCTTCCTCCTGTGAAGAATTCCTGACAATCCCTTGTCCAACTGATTTGCTACTTCTTGCATGACCACCTTATTGGTCACATATCACAACATGAGATGAGGGGATATCTGACAACCAAAACATCTGATGTATGTACCTTGGGAGCTGCAAACCAGTCCACAATATCTTGGAGTGACTCCTTCACTTGATCGGTCATGCAAGGAGGATCGATCTCGAATATCATCTGAAAGACAACTGCAAAGAAGTGCTCAACCAATTTTTCATATACGCCTCTGAAGCTTGATTATGATAACAATCTACAGTGGAAGTAAACTGGGAACTTCTCCTTAGGGGTCCAATTCCAGTTCATTCCCGAGAACGCATACTGTGCACAAATTCCATCTAGGAGAAATGCAGACATGTAGAATTATGGTGCCTAGTTCGCCCTCAAAGATGCTTTTTCCTACCCCACATGACGCTGCAACTTGAATGACAATATATCTGCCCAATTGAAAATCCTTCCGCGGGTTACCACCATATTGAGCATATATATCCAATTGTCCTCAAACACCTCAGTGTTCTTGTGCCCATGCAATTGACAACACATGGCTATCAAATACTGATATATGTCTCTGAGAATATTTGTCAGATAGACTGTGGATGGGCGATGGCGAAACTTGGCAGGCTCTCGACACCATGATTTGATAACGTCACTTGTGTCGAGGTCGGCCCATCTCATGTAAAAGCTATCATTTGCATATTCTGTAGGCTTGAGCATCTTATAATATGTCTGCATATCTTCACCATAATAGGTGACGAGATGATCGCCACTCTTAGTACGAAGCACAAGGTGAGAGTCATCCATATGCGTAATGATCCGTTCAATCACCTCTGCACATGGCATGATCGGGAATCTGCATGCGATCCTATGCATCTTGGACTTCTTGATATTAATGTATGCATGCACATCTTCTAAGTTCTCGACAAACCTATCTTGCATGAATGTGTCCTTGATCTTGCCCCATGTGACCTCAATAGTTTTATCAATGAAGCACTATGTGTCTGCATATATGGGAATGTTTAGCTTTGTAACTTCAACAAGTTCCTCAGTGCTTTCTTCTGAGAGTTCTTTGGAGGCCACTTTACGAGGCAGCATGGCTCCAACAGATGAAGATAGGGTGACAATACTTGTAGCACGAACACTTGTTTGTGGCAGTACACTCATAACGATGAGATTAACTTAAAACGACCTACTTATGAAGCAATACTTGTAAATCATGTACAAAGAGCCATCACATATGAAAATCAACGAATGACAACACACAATTACTTGCATGCATGAGAAAATAGGCATGCAAACTAAGAGGGTGCACTTCCAAAGCACGAAGGACTGTAAGGGCTCATTCAGGGCTTTGCAGTGCACTCATGCGCTCAAGCATGTGAAAGGAAACCTCAAGGGTGCATTGGCTCACTTCAAAGGGTCAAAGGGGTGAGATGTTGGGCCTTTAGGCCTTCACAATGTGCTCATGTGCTCAAGGAGAGAAAGAGGGCGCAATGTTGCACTCCGAAGGGACGACAGATGATGCAATCAAGTTTTTAGGCCTTCAAGGTGCGCTCATGTGCTCAAGAGCAAGGAGGGCGCACTGTCGCATGTCGAAGGGGCGAAGAAAAGTGCTTCGACTCTTCATGGTGCGCTCAAGAGAGGGTGCAGTTCTTCGTGGTGAAGAGTGTGCTGAAGAGGAAAACTTCATCAATCTCATTACAGTTTTCAAGGCTGATCGGGCTTCAAGGTCCATAAGCGCGGTCTTCCTGTTAGTAGCTCAGAAACAAGTTTTAACAACAAGATTTGATGATAAGACGAGAAGAAGAAAGATATGCAAGGTTATATAGATGCTGTCGCACTCTTGGTGGAATATGAAAAGGTTGAAGAATGTGAAGATTTTTTGCATGCGATAATAGATTAACACTTGCAAGATGAAGATTGAACATAAACGCCAACAATTGAATTGAAAAACCAAGAAACGACAGCAAGAAAAGCAAGAATGACAGTGAAATCATGAAAGGGAATGAAAAGATTCAACATGCAAAACTTACTTGTAGCGCTAGTTGATGAAGAGTTTCTTGATCTCCAGTTGTGCGCTCAACTCATATGAGAATGATTTTGCAAATGAATGATTAACTGAGTTGATTTAAAGAAGTTTACATGCAAAACTTATTCATGCATGATCACCACTTGTCGATGAGTGAAACAATTAGTTAAGAAAAGTTAAGTGGGCTACTATTTTCTAGGAGTGTGCCCACATGCAACAAGATGGATTATGCATGTGCCTAGGAAGGGAGCATTCCTTCGACACGAAGGAGTGCACTCAGGTAGGGTGCACTTGCTTAGAATGAAGGAGTGCGCTCAAGGGGGGCATACTTCTTCAGCTCGAAGGAGTGCACTCTAGTTGAGCGCATGTCTTCACCAACTTGGAGTGCGCTTTTTTTTTTGGAGTGATTTTCTCGCTTCGTTTGCTTTATCTGTGCTTTCGAGTGTTTTTCGAGTGTGTGCATGGTGAGAAGGCAAGTTTCTAAGTCAAGATAAGTGATGAGTTCACCCAACAATGGACTAACTAACTCAAGCACTGCTAATAGTTAAATGATGACGCTTAGGAAACATTGACTTAGGAGGATGTGACACTAGGAGAAAACATACGAATAGAAGATCAAACAACATGACGACACAAAGGGGCTTGAAACTAAAGTTGATGTAGGCTCCAAAACTGACTTAGACAAAAATTTTGGAGGGTTGTTGTTGCAGCGACAACAATACCTTTTTCAGCAAGGCCCCATTTGAAGATTTCTATGAAGTCTTGGAGGAGAAGTCATGCACCTAGTGGCTTTTGCATCCGCTTGGTAGGATTACTTGCATGGGTTGTTGAGCAAGGGACAATTATTTGAAAGCTTTGGGTGGTGGGACATACTTCTTGGAGCATGCTTTTCCACCTTGGAAGAGGATTTTGGGGCTAAGTGCCCAATTTAGAGGGTTGTGGGTAGCAGATTTTTTGACTTATTGGAGAAGTGATGTGGTTGAAGAGTCTTTGGAGGCTCGAGGCTGCACCTTCTCCCCTTTATTCCCCCTCATTTAGGGATAAGGGTCATCTTTTATGGGCTTAAGTCCCTATTTATTGTACATCTGGCTTTAGAAGCCCGAATGTTTAATATTTTAGATTAATTAATTTGTACGAAGGGCTTTTGGCTCATCAAGCTAATTTAGGGGATTTTAACTTAGAAAATTATTATTTTATTAATGAGGGAAGTTGAACACCTGTTCTATAAATAGAGGTGCACTTCTTCTTATTTTCTCATGGAGCTTCTGGGGAGAAATCCCATATCAATCTGAAATTTTTGCGAATTTTCCTTGTAAATTTTGGGTTTGGATATTTCAAGTGAGGTGAATTGTCTTGGTGAAGATATGTTTTGAATGGAGGAACATTCATTGGATTGATGTAATGATGTTTGGATGAATAATGGTATTTTATTGTGAGTCTTATCTTTCGTTTTCTACACTTGTTGGATTAGGGTTTGTTATTTGCCATATAAAAAATTGCAACATCTCTTATGAGCTCTATTTCCTTCATATGCAAAATTTGTCATCAAGCAGCCATCAGGGAAACTAGATTTCATTCCTTGACCTTAAGCTCCTACTTTGGAAAGTCGCTAGGGTTAGATTGATAGGTTATCCCTCTCTCTTTTTTGTCCTCATCCAAGGTCTTCAGCTATTTACTCTACCCTTTCCTGACTCCATATGCCCAAAGTTCATTAATGAGTTACGGCACTGATCCTCCATTCTCCATCACTTTATACTTTTTGTAAATCATTTAATTCGAAGTAGGATGTGCTTGGGAATCTGTTTGAGCATTCTCCAAGCATACCTTAAGCCATCAGTTCTTTGACCGTGCTTATTCATCCCACCCGGAGCCATACTTTGTTGAAGATTATTCTGGGTTGTAAAATTTGCAAGCTGCTTAGAGAACTATTTGACGTAGGATCCCTTTGTCATCTAAACCTAAGCCTCCCTTGTGGGAGTAACATCTACCCACAAAACAGCAGTGTAATTTGCTTCTAAGGTGACTGTGGTGGTGGATTCTGTAGTTGCCGGGGATCTAGTGCAGCCTAGCACTAGGGTGCTAGATTTTGGAGTAACAGGCCACTTACCTGCTCTTCTCTAATGTTCATAGGTTTCTCCTTGGGATGAGGGACATATGGTTTCTGTTTTGTTTCGTGGACTATGGTTGTGCTTTTATGTAGAGCATGTATGACAGTGTTTAAGAGTTAAGACATTTGGGCATTTTTAATTATCAGATAACCCAATTTTGAGTTTTGATAATGCTTGTGGAGAGTGCAGTTGCAAGTTGCAACCCACTCTTTTTGGGGGTATAAAGCCATCTATGTACATATTTTCTATTATTAATAGTCAAAGGAAGCTTTTATTTGAAAAAAAGTGATGAGATAGATTATAATACATGTGATGAACTCTTACCAATATTATGAGATAGTAATATGTCTGGAAAACATGCATCATTTGGGCATTGAAAATCTTTGTTATGTCTGGAAAATCCCCTATTTATGCACATGTCGATGATTATACCTCTTAATTTGCAGCAATCAGCGATTACAGACAATCTCTCCAGTTCCAAAATCTGAATGAAGTGAAGCGAAACATTCAACTTGAGGTGCATCTTCCTGTCACAAACTGCCTGTCTCTCTTAAGTTTCTCATATATACATGTGTCTAAACACATTGTGGATTTCTTGGGATTTGCTTTTGAGTATCATGATCTGACACTATTGTTGCATTGCCTTTTTAGGTGATCAGAAGTGGAAGAAGATGTAAGGTTTCCATATTTGATCTTGTTGTTGGTGATGTTGTCCCCCTCAAAATTGGTGACCAGGTGTGTTAAAATTTCCTTTGTAATACTAGTCATCGCCTTGCTTCTTATTAAAGTTGAATAACCTATACTTGAAATATGTGTTTTCTTTTCAGGTCCCTGCAGATGGCATTTTTATTACTGGACATTCCCTGTCAATTGATGAATCTAGTATGACTGGGGAGAGCATTGTTGTATGTGCCTTTATTGTTGTGCTCTTATTTTCTTGGCCTGTTAGCAAAGAAGTGAATTTTCCCAGAAGCTTGTGATGCTAAAATTTGTAACATTTGCACCCGGCTATAACTGCCTCTTTGTTTTTCTTCTAGGTTCATAAAGATCAGAAAAATCCCTTTATGATGTCTGGCTGTAAGGTTGCAAATGGCTATGGTACCATACTGGTGAGTTGTAAATAATTACACTTCCTGATGGTGATTTGATGCATTAGGGTTCTCATCGTCGACAGTTTTTGCTCTGATTGATAATAGGGGGTTTGGTTTGGACTTCTATTGCCTTATTTCAGGTAACTGCTGTGGGATTAAATACTGAGTGGGGTTTAGTGATGGCTAGTATATCAAAGGAAAATGAGGAAGAAACTCCCCTACAGGTCTGTCTTCCATGACTTGTTTTATTTGCATTCTATTCTTTGCCATGAGTGTTAGCATCGCAAAATTAACACTTACAGAGAGTTTCCTGTTTATAAGGTCCGCCTCAACGGTGTTGCAACTTTTATTGGTAAGGTTGGACTTACAGTGGCAGTTGTAGTCTTTGTCATCCTCTTGATTAGGTAAGTGATACTGCACTACCTTGGATTGTTTTCTAAAAATTGTTTGTGTTTTACCACTGCCATACATTTGTTGTGTTAAATCTATTTTATGTTTTATTTTGTCAGATTCTTTACTGGACATACGGAAGATTCCAATGGGAAACCCATGTTTCAAGCGGGAAAGACCAAGGTTGGAGCCACACTTAATGGAATTGTTAACATTTTCTCGATTGCGGTAGGTCAGCATGTCCTACTATCAGTATCTTGTCAGTATTATGCTTGAATGGTTGGTTTTTATAAAGTCAATTATTTCTTTGTTTGCAAAACTATGAGTCATGTCCAAGAATTATATGAAAATGTACAAAAGACAAATAGTAATGAAAGCATTGGTTTGCAGGTTGTCATCATCGTTGTTGCAGTTCCAGAAGGACTTCCATTGGCAGTCACTCTGACGTATTATTGATTCCAGAAGTTTTTGAAAATTTAGCTTATTCAGATTAATATCCAGTGATATTCTGTCTTATTTAGGAGCAACGATTATTTTCTTAACATCTTTTCTTTTCATTTTATTGACAGTTTAGCTTATTCAATGAAGAAGATGATGGTTGACAAGGCTTTGGTTAGTATTGATTCATAATAATTTATTTCTATGAATGGGTGGGTGATTGATGTTTCAACATCTAAAAGTTCACATCATTCCAGGTACGAAGGTTGTCAGCCTGTGAGACTATGGGTTGTGCTACGACAATTTGTAGTGATAAAACTGGGACACTGACCTTGAATCAGGTTGGCCATTCTCAATGGTTAATATCTATGGGCATGATTCCTTCTTATAAGTGTGCTAGGCTCTAATAAAACATGGCATTGGACAAATGTTATATTGTTTGACGTTCTTCTTGTTAGCATGAACCTTAACCCTGTCATACAACAAATCATGTTTGGCTTGCAGATGACAGTTGTTAGGGCATGTGTTGCTGACAGGATCAGGGAACTGCCAGAGAGTTCAGAAAATCTCCCTTCTATTGTAGTTTCCCTTCTTATTGAGGGTATCGCGCAGAACACCACAGGGAGCGTCTTTAAACCTGAGGTAAAACAATAGAATCTTTCCAAGCACATGAATATAAATAGAAACATGGCAATAGATGTCCATTTGCTCGATTCAAGTGTTTGTATAGAAAGAGGAAAAACAATTGGAGGTCAAGAGATTCTAAAACTCAATATTTTTTTAATAGCATAGTGACCAACCAACTCTTCTAGATATGATTTCTAAAGCTATAGGAGATTTCCATCAAGGTCCTTTTTTAATGATTTAAAATTTAAATTATTTGGTTGTTCAAAGCTTCTAGAAACACAATCTTGAGGTTTTCACCTCCGAGCATAGTTTTCCTTAATGCTAAGATGCCAAGTCTGAGGGGTATCTATTATAGTTATCAAAACAGGCTAGAGCTGGTTCATACCAGTTTGGGCAAATTCATGACCGATTTTTCATTTGAACCAATTTGGGACTAGTGCTTGATTGCGCATGGTGATCTAGTTGATGGTTCGTGGACATATTATAGAATGGACTTGTCAAAAGTTCATCAATTGGCATCGACGGTTCATTGTGCACATTTTGATGGGTTGTGAGTTTTAAAATCAGACTTCGGATATGGTCCGAGGTTTTTTATTGCTCATCGATTGAGGATTGGTAGGTTCATGGTTGGTGGTTTTCATAGTAGGTATATTCAGAGGACATATAACACTCGTATAGATTCACAAATGGACAGGCTTTTAGCATTGCAATAAGTCGGCCATGTTTGTTTCTTGGAGCACTTAGAGCAGATATGGGAGGTCGAAGACTCCAAAGGCTACGGTTAGATTTTCAATATTCACTTTCTTGGAAAATTTCAGTTTCTTGAAACATCATCTTTCCTGAAGGCCCTTCAGGCAGATTTGTTTATGTTTTGAATTTGAATAAAATTAGAGAAAATAAAAAATTGGTCGAAGGTAGCTTGTTTACCAGGCAACCTTTTACAGTTTCTGCACTTTGAATAGTAACTATAGTTTTGGATGCCACTATGGAGGATAGTATGTGGTTCAAATTTGGAGGTGATTTGAGATTGTGGTATTTGGTCAATGTCAGGGTTATAGGTTTATCGTGATTTAGTTATAGTTTTGGAGACCCAATGTTGCATACGAGATCAGGGTCAAATTTCATGTCCTAAATTTTTTGAAAATTTGGTCGTGTTACCCACCATTTTGTTGGGTACTAAAAACTCATACAGGGATTTGTTGATTAGTTTCAAAGCTTGAAGTATTGTAAAAACAGATCCAATCACTCAGATGTTTCTGTAATGGACACTTCAAGCTAGGACATGAGTAACCATTCTGAATCTTCAGTTAGTAACAGCGATAACCATAACCTATTTTGTTTTGGGGGTTTATGGTTGTATCTAAGAAGAGTATAGCTTTAGGAGCAGACCCTATAAGGGAAAGATCAACGGATGTTGTATTTTCAAAAGATGATGGAGTAAAGGAAACTAGTAAGAAACCAAGAATGTTATTGTTGGCTTTGTTCGAATTACTGATCGTCGAAGGAGATTGAGCTCGTGTAACTACTATGATGCTAAGTCACATGACATGAGGACACATGACATGTAGGACACCAAAATACAAGTATTTGGCACGTGGCACGAAGACCCCATAGAACATGACATGGATGACATGTTATATATTAAAAAATATAATATATGTTAAAAAACATAACAAATTAGCGAATTACACAAAATATGAAATATATAGAACATTTACATGATGATGATACAAATTTAATCATCCAACTAACACATTAACCAAAATAGCACTTAGTGCAATCCATCTTTGAACCAAAAATACATCAACAAAGTGGCCCTAAATGATCCGTAGAGTCCATAAAAAACATGCTACAACAAATTGTTAGTTTTTTGATATAGTAGCAACGGATATTTGTTCTAGTCTCAGATGATGTCTAAGAGGCTAAGGAACACAAGATCTCCAAAACCTAGAAAAGGTTTTGCGAGAAAATACTTGGAGATGCCTGAATTAAATTAATTAGCCAATAATAAAAAAGAAGCCTAACTTAGGAAAATTGGTTAATTAAAGTCAATTAATTAAGGAAGTTTGATTTTTCTCTAGAGGCTTTTATTGATGAAGTCAAATTGATCTTAGCCATGGGTTGATAGTTGATAATGGCCGTGGAGGCTCCAACGAGAGACTATAAGAGCAGGTCGAAGGGCTTGGAGATGGCATCAGTTGTGAGTTAAGTAGTTTGACTACCCAGTTGTAGGTATTCAACATGGGCTCAATTGAAGCTAGGGAAAGCATCGGAGCAAGGGTTTCAGTGAAAATTTGAGAGCTGGAGTTCGTGAGTGATTTCCTTGGTATTTTCCAGTGTCTAGGAGACAGGAAATAGATGGCCGAATTCATCTACAAAAGAGGTCGAATATAGCAGTACAAGTTAGCTAGATTTCCCAGTGCAAATTGCCAAAGGAGCCATGTTTTAGATGCTAGTTATCAGATCAATGTCTTGGAGGCAGAGTGAGTGTTTCAAATGCAGAGGGAGGCAGAGCGACTTGTCTAGAGGTGATTCTTGTTGATTTCTGGTAGCATCGGATGTGCTCTAAGCCTCAAAATTTGTAGGGACGCTAAGACACATGTATTCCAGAATACCCAGAAATCGTTTTTGGAAATTCCACCCAGAGACAATTTTATTAAAATAACTGATTATTTTTAATGGATGCCTAAGTCTAAACTTAGGAAATTAAAATAATTAAAGGGTATTAATTAAACTGGGGGTGAAACTTCTAGAAGAAGACGAGGATCAAGTCAAAATGATCTGAGCCATTGATTAGAATCTAATCTGGGCCATTGATTGATCAACAAGAGGATTATAAGAAGAGGCTTGATGGGCATTTGGAAAACACATCGAGTGAGAGATCAGAGATCGATTTTCTCAAGAGAGCAGCGCAACAGTTGCCGAAGAAGGTGATCGAGGAGATTTCTTGCAGTGAGGGGCAAGGATAATTTTCCGGAGGAAGTTTTCTTGATTCAGAGAGTGCAAGGCAGAGAGGGCAGAGAGTAGTCCGGAGAGGCAGCGTTGGGCCACGCAGAGCTACGCTGTGGCAGCGCAGAGCTTCAAAGGGAGTCCGTAATTCTGATGGGGAACAGTCGGGATCTAGTGCTGGAGTTGGGGTGTGAGAACGGGAGGCCAGAGGGTCGAAGTTTCTAGCTAGCAGAGGATCGAGAGGAGGTGCAGCGCAGTCCTTGTAGTAGTGATGCAGTAACTGCGTGGGTGTGACGCAATACTGCACAGAGGCTCATCTCTCGCAGTGCCGGATATCCCAGTGACGGGGTGAGATCATCTCGCTATCTTTCTGTCCAGTTAGATCTCTGTATAGGATTGCCAGTGTGGGCATCTGAGGAATGTACTTAGAAATTACTGCATAATAATACAAACCCTGAGTCGCTGCACCGATTTTCCCACATTGGGGTTTTCCCTGGACAGTTGTCCAAAAACAACAATGTCGCTTATATGCGCTATTTCTTTCTTCCTCAGTTCTTGTTTCGGCATATTATTTAAGTTGTGAAGGCTACAATTGTATTTATTTCGATGTTTACCGTATAACACTATAAATAACTTGATTCAGTAGGAGAAATATAATTAGTTGTTGCAGTAGTGATTCGGGGATTCCGAATTTTCACATGGTATCAGAGGACAAGTGAACCAAGAGAGCAGACTGGAAGAGTCCTGTTACACAGTAATTTGTCACTCTCTTGTCACTCCCTATTCCTGATCCCGGAGAACCCTAGTAGTGACTACTGTGTTATACTTTCACCATGAAACCTATGCTCTTGCATCCCTTGAAGTTTGAAGAAAGTAGTCCCCACTCCCTTCAGAACATTTCCAGAGAATCCTTCTTAAAACCCAGTTTTTAAGATCAACGCTCTTTCCCAGTGTCTCACTCGCGTCGATGGAAGAGTTTTACACTGTGACCCGCGCCGATTGGCGCTACTGTTAGCCCAATACCCACGCCGGTCTACTTCTGGAAAGTTTTTATAAAAGGAAACAGAGTTTCACGTCTAGAAACTTCTAGTGGTGATGTGCTGGATGTTTGTTTGGTTGGATAAGGGCCGAGAACTCCATATAAGGTTCTTTCCCCCTTAAAAGTGGACCTTCCCAAGCAGATAAGACCTTCTTCCCTAGTGGAGTCGCCAATTTGTAGTGTAGGAATATCCTCTCTTGGGCTAGAGGGATCGTCTCTGTCCATAGAGAGGATATTCCTACACCACAAGCCCAACGTTGAAGAGGAGAGAGATCGAAGTGTTGTGTAGGCAGCAGATCAAATCCCAAGAGGGATTGTGCGGTCCAGGCCAGGAGGGCAAGAGTCTCAAGGAAGATCTCTCTCTGAGTGAGTTGACAGAGAGGTAAGATTTCTAGATCGAGATTTGTCAGCGGCAGAGGTAGTAGCGTGTTGATTTGGGGTAGCATCAGATGTGCTATAGCCATGAAAATTGGTGGAGAGGCTAAAGCACATGAGATCTCCAAGGCCCATAAATGGTTTGGACAGATTGTACCCGGTTTGGGAGATATTAAAATAATTAATATTTTTAATGGAGTTCCTAAGTCTAAACTTAGGAAAAATAAAATATTAATGGGTATTAATATAAAACTGGGTTAGAAGTTTCCAAAAGTCATGGATCAAGCCAAATCTAATCTTAACCGTTGATTAGAGATGTAATCTCGGTCGTTGAAGGAGCAACGAGAAAAGTATAAGAGGAGGCTTGAGGGTCAGTTGGAAGACACACCAGAGTGATTGGTCATTCATTTTGCTAGAGGGGGGTTGCTAGGCAAAAGTGAATTAGTGATCAGCAGTGAGGGGCAGTGAGTATTGGACAAAGAGGCAGAAACAGTATAGAGAGACCAGCGCAGAAGCAAGAGCAAGAGCAACAGCCAATTCAGGCCACGCAGAGCCCAGCAGAGACAACGCAAAGGCCATAGGGACTGCGTCATCCACGCAGAGGCTGCTGGAGTGACGTAGAGGGTCCTAGAGGTTGCATAGTGCCTCAGAGGGCTAACGCAGAGGGTCCTGGGGCTGACGTAGAGGCCAGAAGGGCCAGTGTTGAGCTTCAAAGTCGCAGGAGAGGGTTTCGTGGGACAGGTTTTCTGAATACCTGTTTCCGAATATAGAGGTATTGCTGCTGTGTATTTTTCTCTGTCGGGTGAGCCGGTTAGGTACCTAGTTGTACTCAAGGAAATACTGCATAATAATAAACCCTCATAATAACTGCACTGGTTTTCCCGCATTGGGCTTTTTCGGGGACATTTTTCCAAAAATAACGATGTCACTTGTCTGTTTGTTTTCTTTCGGCTGTTGATCTGTAGATGTGATTGTATTGTGTTTATTTCGATATTTGAATGTTTAAATAACTTGCTCAGAATTACAAGTAGAAGAAATAAACCAGCAGAATACAGATTAATTTTCTAACGGATAGACTTATAAAATTCAACATGGGATCACAACGTGGTTGTAGATCACAGGAAAGCTGAAGGCATCAACTGAGCAGAGCATTTGCAACAAAATCAGCTGTCCCGAGTGACAGTAGTTGATCCTTGCAGAAGCGACACAGGAAGGATTGACGCAAAGAAATTGCGTCATCAGTCTGGGCCTGAGAGAGACCAGTGCAGAGGCTGAGGAGGGCAGAAACAGGCTCACGTAGAGCCACAGAGAGACAAGGAGGGTTGACGCAGTTGGCTGAGGGAGCTGTTTTGCTAGTGCCAGGATTGCGTAGAGCCAAGGGGCTCAATCCTTCAGTTGTTGGGGCAAAGCAAGCTGTGGGCAATTTGCGAGAGCGAAGCTGGTGGGGTACTCTGGTCAGAACAATACCTAACAGGGCAAAACCAAGGTAGAGGGAGTTGCTGTTGAGGTGGATTCTAGCCAAGGAATCCGGAACAATGTTGTAGTTGCACAGACGATCGGAGAGGGGCAACTTGATGATTGGCAGAAGGATTTCCAGGAGGGAAATCGGGACTCAGAGGGAGTCCAGAAGTGAACTTCCAGACGGGAAGTAGGGAGACTTGGAGGAGTCGAACCGAGAACTTCTAGATGGGAAGTAGAGAGACTCATCAGGAGTCGAACCGAGAGCTTCCAGGCGGGAAGTAGAGAGACTTAGAGGAGTCGACAGAGAAGAGCAAAGAGATGGCCATGAATGGACTGAGAGATCAGGACAGGCTAGATAGAGCATCCAACTTTGTGGTCTGGAAGGCAAGGATCTTGTCCATTTTAGACAAACATCGTATCAAGGGCTTCACCTTGAGAGTAATGGCTATCCCAGTTGACCTGGTAGCTAATGAAAGGTATGAGGAGGCAATGGCTAAGGAAAAGTGCATCATCCTTGATGGGGTCAAGGATCATGTGATCCAACATATTGTCGAGAAGGAAACAACAAAGGAGATGTGGGACACTTTGAAGACATTGTACCAGCATACTTCCGTGCAGAGGAAGATGCTCCTTGAGAATTAGCTAAGGTCATACCAGATGCAGAAGGGGGAGCAGATAGATCTCTTCTTCGGTCGGCTGAAGGAGATCCGGGACCAATTGACTTCCATAGGGGTCACACCGGATCAAGAGTTGATGGTGAGGACCGCACTTAATGCGGTCTCCGAGGAGTGGGAGACATTTGTCCAGAGCATATTGGGCAGGGCGAGTCTTCCATATTGGGAAGGACTGTAAGCGGCTCTTCACCAAGAGGAGATCAGACAGCTAACCAAGATGGGAAGTAGCAGCAAAGGGGTCAGGATCAAGAAGGAAGAGGAAGAGGATGCAGCTCTGGCATTTGCGGGAAAACAGGAGAAGAGGAAGAAGAAGGACCTCTCTAAGGTCAAGTGCTTCCATTGTGGGGAATTGGGTCACTCTTCGAACCAGTATCTAAGGAAGAAGAGTAAGGGAGAGGCCTTTGACTCTAAGGCAGCGCCAGTGAAGGCGGAGAAAGAAGTCGAGGAGGATGACGATTGTGCCATGAGTGCTCATGTTCCGCTTGAGAAGAAGTGGGGAGACATCGAGCTGTAGTCAGGAGGACTACAGGCGATGAGGGGCAGGATCTTTGAGGTACCCAACCTCTTGGATTATACCTTGCTACAGGAGCCCCGAAGAGGAGTAGTAGGATTGGCAGATGTCGGTAGAGACGGATGCAGATGAAGAGGCGGAGAGTGCTACAGTGCAGGAGTCCCTGGGCAGCGTGAGGCTAGCAGGCTGCAACAGTGCGAGGGGCACAGGAGTGCTGCTGTTGAAGTTTCTAAGTCTAACTGTTAGAAACCCTTCATGTACTTTACTGATTTATTCCTACCTACTTGTTCTGTTAATTAACAAGTTATTTACCATGTAAATACTGGAAATAAATACAAGTACATGCTCAACGCATTACAGATCATCAATTGAAGGAAACAGAAACAAGCACACAAGTGACACCGTTGTTTTTGGACTAATGTCCCCGGAAAAACCCAATGCGGGAAAACCAGTGCAGCTATTTGAAGGTTTGATTTATTAAGCATTTTCAGAATACAATCTGGGTGCCAAATCCGGCTCACCCAACATAGAAAAATCTCGGCAGTAGTACCTCTCTACTCGGAAGCAGATATTTCGGCTGAAACCCCAGATAAACACTCCGGCAGCTCCACAGCTCCAATCTGCCTCACGAGACCCCAACGTCAGCCTTTAGGGACCACGTCAGCTCTCTCTAGCCCAACGTTAGCCCAACGTCACTCTGACTTGGCCTGCGCCAGCCTCTGGAGTCACTGCATCAGTCCTCTGGCCCTCTGTGTCACTCACGCTGGCCCTCTGAGGCAATGCGCAGCTCCCGGCTGCCTCTGCGTGAGGCCTGGCTGGTTCTGCGTGAACCCTTGGCTGGTTCTATGTCCCTCTCTTCGGCTACTGCGCTGATCCTCCCGGTGCTATCTCTGCCTCTCTGCTTCTGTATTCACTGCCCCTCAGCTGCAACTTTGATCACTCTCAACTTTCTCAGCAAACCCAGCCCCAGAAAATTGAAATCTTCATCTCTTGGTGTGTTCTCTAAGTGACCCTCAAGCCTCCTCTTATACTTTTCTCGTTGACAAATCAACAACCGAGATTAAGTCCCTAATCAAGGCCAAGATTAAGTCCCTAATCAACGGCTAAGATTAGATTTGGCTTGATCCATGACTTTTGGACCATTCTAACACAATTTTATATTAATTCACATTAATATTTTATTTTCCTTAAGTTTAGACTTAGGTACTCCATTAAAAATATTAATTATTTTAATATCTCCCAAACTGTTTAGAATCCGCCCAAACCCTTTCTGGGTATTGGAGATCTCATGTGCCTTAGCCTCTCTACCAATTTTCGTGGCTAGAGCACATCCGATGCTACCCCAAATCAACACTCCCTCTTAGCGAGGACTGTGCTCTAGCAATACTCCTCACTGAGTATCACCCTGATCATTCGGCATCGGTCCCTGTGCTGATGCTAGGCCTGCTGCCCATCATCTGCACTGCTGCATCCTGTACTGCTACCCATGGCCCTGCCACTGCCACTGCTGCATCCGTACTGCAACTCCCTCTCATCCTGTTGCATCATGCTGCCCATAGCACTGTCACTGCTAACTGTTGCACTGCAACCCAGTTACTGAGAAGTAAGTAGCTGATCTCCCAACTCTGACATCTCCGTCACGTTAGAGACACCCATGATGCTGAAGCTCCCTCTGTCGCTGACAAGTGCTCCCTCTCTGACCTCTGCGTTGCTGCAACAACTCCCTGCATCTCGCACTGTTGCACACCTCTCTCCAGAGGTTGGTGTAGGCCAAGCCAGAGTGACGCTGGGCTAACGCTAGGCCAGAGAGAGCTGACGCGGTCCCTAGAGGCTGATGCTGGGGTTTTGTGGAGCAGATTGGAGCTGTGGAGCTGTCGAAGTGTTTATTCGGGGTTTCAACCAGAATATCTCCTTTCGAGTAGAGAGGTACTACTGCCGAGATTTTTCTTTGTTGGGTGAGCCGGATTTGGCACCCAGATTGTATTCTGAAACGGTGCAAGATGCAGGGAGTTATTGCAGCAGCGCAGAGGTCAGTAGAGGGAGCACTTGTTAGCGGCAAAGAGAGCTTCAACATCAACAGTGTTTCTAGCTTGACAGAGATGTCAGAAGTTGGGTGGATCAGTGACTTACTTCTCAGTAATTGAGTTGCAGTGCAGTAGCAGTGTGCAGTAGCGCGATGTAGCATGATGAGAGGGGGATGCAATGTGTTGACCCTGCTGCCTACACCTACCTACAAGTCAACGAGAAAAGCCTTCGACCCCACAAGGCATGGTTGGTGGCAGGGAACTCAGAGAAGGGGTTGTCACACTAAATCCCTTCTCTCTCCGTTTAAGCTATCTCCTAGGTTAGCTAACGGGGGTTGTCCCTAATGAAAAGTTAAGTTAAAAAGAGATGTGAGTTTCTAGGAGAATTGTTAGAGTTAAATAGATCATTTCTTTAAGATTTATAAGCAAAAACTGATATGAGCAATAACCATCATAAGATAAGCATGAAATACATAAACAACTAGTGCCTTCCAAGTATTTTCTCTTTAAGAAATGAAATTGTATTTTGCTTAAAACAAAAGTAGAATGCTTAAAAAATTGAAAGCAAAGCAATCCTGAAATGGAGACAAAGATGACATGAAATAGTCAAAATGATAATCTACAATTGGTGTACAAGAACTAGATCAAGACATGCAAGTAGAATTCCATACTTATCTAGTTAAAACAATGCTCTAGGTAGCAAATAAAATCCTTGAAAGCACAAGATATTGATCAAGAAAAATATTTAATTTAAATTTATGTGATCTTAGTAGGCTAGAGGAAAGGAAACTCCCTCTTTCAAAATCGTTTGATGAGATCCTTGAGGCAAACCGATTGGGTCCTTCTATTCTTGATCTTGGGAGTTAGTTCGTCTATTGGAGAGCTACCCCACGCCCAAGTAAATCCTTCAACCAAATTTAAAGATCTCTACACATTTGCAAAAAGATGTCAGCAATCATAAGGGATTAGATTATACAATGGAGGAGAAGACTAGAGATTTCACCAAAAATCTTCTAGTGCTCCTCTTCCTAGAGTATTTCTCTAACCCAAAAACCATACAAGATAGCTTGCATATGTTAATCCAAACAAGTGGCAAAATGATAACTAGCATAATCCAACATACATGTAAAATGTAAAGTACACAAATTGAAATAACATCACCTCAAGAAATGGAAGGAGAACACCAACACAGTAGTATCCCAAAGTCGCTTTTATTATATGAAAGATGAATACAAAATAAACCAGAGTCTCCGGAAGTCCAATAGCTCGTTCTAAGATACAAATGAGAGCTCAAGACTCGTATAAATAAGAAAATGGGAGATGATCTCAAGGAAAATTCCAATGACAAGTGGTGATGGATTGACAATCCCAATGCAGAAAATCAAATCACAAGTGGCAAGATGACTGGTTGTAGGGGGCAACCTTGACTCCTTGACTGTCCATCGAATATCTTCAAATCTGTTGAAGGTGGCATAAAAAATGGGCAGCGTATCCCTTTGCTGGCATGTGTGTGCATCTTATTATTGCCAAGTGTGAATTTTGTGGAAATGAATGGGAGCAATATTCCACTAAATTAGGCATAAATCAAATACAACGATCATGTGCCCCACATGTACCAAATCAATGCCAATCAGATCTATGTGTTATCATCAACATATGGCTGCTTCTAACTGCTGCGTATGGTTTAATTTGCTGGCAGCATATGTCTTTGGTGTGCATGGAATGGAGGGGGACAACAACTGTCCCATGTGGCAAAGTTGTCCCCACTAAAACTGATATCAAAACATGTGCCGCATTATTAACTTTAGTTGCTGGTTGAGTGGAGTTTCTTTGCTGGGGTACATGAGACAGTGCTTTGACTTTGAATTTTATGGCATGTGCATATTTGCCTTTGATAAACCATACGTAGAGTTGGAGGAGTTTCTTTGCTGGCAGCGTACATGAGACAGTGCTTTGACTTTGAATTTTATGGAATGTGCATATTTGCCTTTGATAAACCATACGTAGAGTTGGAGGGTGAGGTGGGGTCCAGTGTCCACTCCCCACTCACACTTTTAACATAAGACTTTGGCTTAAATCAAATCCATTAATTTGAATTAAATCACATGTAAATTATTAGCCATACGTAATATTTGAACGTTGCCTCTTTAAATCAATGTTGGACCATTTGACTTGCTACTTGGAACTTTGACTTTGACTTTCCTCCATGTGGTGGGCCCCACATTGCTGCTACATTATCTTTGATATTCCTTTCACTTTTCATGTCAAAATTTGATTTATTTTGACTATGGAAAAAATTCTAAACTTTTCCAACTATTCAATTTTTTGAATTTTTTCCTCATTTTTGCCACCGTCATTAGGAAAATCGGTTGTTGAGGGACTATAAGTCATTTTTTGACACCCAAAATGGGTCTTAGTATAATGCTGAGTCTCTGAGGATGAATTTCGAGTAGTCACGAGCCTTAGACATTTCCTAAGGCCACTTATTTACACCATTACATAGAAAATAATTAAAAAATCTCGTTTTGCGGGAAATTTTTAATTATTAAAAAATCTCATTTTGTGGGAAATTTTAAATTATTAAAAAATCTTAGACCTAGCCAAATTCTACAAATTTTTTTGTTTGATCTAATATGGTAATATACATCGACTCTAGACACTAAGATGTGTTGGGGGCTCAACCTTCAAATTGTTACCCCGGCTTTGGGGTAAAAAATGAGTGAAAAAATCCAGAAAATTATTCGTCTCTAGAAAAGAAGGGATAATTAACCGGATAAAAAAAACACTTCAAGGTGTACTCGTTTGCTAATCGAGTTCCAACATCTTAGGCCTGTTACAGACTCAAAACCTCATCATTACTAGTATCACTTATTATAATTCCTCGCAGGGTGTGGAATCTGGGTACAAGAAAGATGATGAGAAGATAGAAGCAGAGTTAAAAAAATCTGTTGACTAATGATATATGATGGTACAACTGTCCTCTGGATCATCCTTGGGCGTGGAGTCTTCATATAATCATTAAGTGCCACTTCAGTGGTCAACACAGTGCTCGGAGTATGGACCAGTAGCAACACGGATGCAGAGGGAGTTGTCGTACGGATGCAGCAGTGGCAATGGCAGGGCCATGGGCAGCAATATAGGATGCAGCAGTGCAGAGGATGTTGGGCGGGGAGGCTTAGCATTAGCACAGGTACCGGTGCCATATAATGAGAGTAATGCTCAGTGTGGAGTATTACTAGAGCACAGTCCTTGCTAAGAGGGAGTGTTGATTTGGGGTAGCATCAGATGTGCTCTAGCCATGAAGATTGATGGAGATGCTAAAGCATATGAGATCTCCAAGACCCAGAAATGGTTTGGAGAGATTGTACCTGGTTTGGGAGATATTAAAATAATTAATATTTTTAATGGAGTTCCTAAGTCTAAACTTAGGAAAAATAAAATATTATGGGTATTAATATAAAACTAGGTTAGAAGGTTCCAAAAGTCATGGATCAAGCCAAATCTAATCTTAGCCATTGATTAGAGATGTAATCTCGGCCGTTGAAGGACCAACGAGAAAAGTATAAGAAGAGGCTTGAGGGTCAGTTGGAAGACACACCAGAGTGATCAGTCATTCATTTTGTTAGAGCGGGGTTGCTAAGAAAAAGTGAATTAGTGATCAACAGTAAGGGGCAGTGAGTACTGGACAGAGAGGCAAAGACAGTACTGAGAGACCAGCGTAGAAGCAGAGAGAGCGAGAGCAGCAGCCAGTTCAGGCCACGCAGAGCCAATAGAGATGACGCTGAGGCCAGAGGGACTGCGTCATGCACACAGAGGCTGCTGGAGTGACGCAGAGGGTCCCAGACGCTGTGCAGTGCCTCAGAGGGTTGACGCAAAGGGTCCTGGGGCTGATGTAGAGGCCAAAATGGCCAACGCTGAGCTTCAGAGTCGTCAGAGAGGGTTTTGTGGGACAAGTTTTCTGAATCCCTATTTCTGAATATAGAGGTATTGCTGGCGTGTATTTTTCTCTGTTGGGTGAGCCGATTAGGCACCCAGTTGTACTCAAGGAAATACTGCATAATAATAAACCCTCAAAATAGCTGCACCGGTTTTCCCGCATTGTTTTTTCCGGGGACATTTGTCCAAAAATAACGGTGTCACTTGTGTGTTAGTTTTCTTTTAGCTGTTGGTCTGTAGATGTTGTGACTGTATTGTGTTTATTTCGGTATTTAAATGTTTAAATAACTTGTTCAGAATTTACAAGTAGAAGAAATAAACCAGCAAAATACAAATTAATTTTCTAATGGATAGACTTAGAAAATTCAACACAACGCACCAGAAGCTTTAGCACGATGTAGTCTTCAGGTGAGGCGCAGTTTTCTGTAGCAATTGCTGGGGCATAAAAATGTTAGAAGAAGGAAGGAGACACTTTTTGAGGGAATTTCTTCCTCAACGAATTCCTAGCCAAGGAATTCGATTTCTCAATTGATGAGTAGAAGTAGAAAGGAGAAGATCTACTAACTCCAGCAAGGAGTGCGTAGGCCAGCTTAGCAGTTGCGCAGAGGAGAGAGGAGGCAGTTCATTATTTTGTTGGTAGAGATGGCATCTAATGGGCTAAGAGATCAAGATCGATTGGACGGAGCATCCAACTATGTGATCAGGAAGGCTAGGATCTCCTGCCTTCTGGATGAGCATAATCTCAAAGCCTATGTCAATAGTGTGGTAGCTGAACCTATAGATGCGGATCCACTTAAGAAGTATAAGGCTAAGATGGCGAAGGCCAAGCGGTTGATCCTCGACGGAGTGAGGGATCATGTGGTATGTCACATTGTTGGCAAAGGGACGGCCAAAGAGATGTGGGATGCCTTGGCTACCTTGTATCAAGGATCTTTTGAGCAGTAGAAGATGTACTTGGAGTAGAAAATGAGATCTACGAGGATGTAGAAGGGTGAACGCATTGATCCGTTCCTTTCAAAGTTTCAGGAAGTTCGAGATCAGTTGGCAGCTATAGGGTCATCACTTCAGCCTACAAAGATGGTGAGGTTGTTCCTGAATTCAGTCTCAGAAGAATGGCAAGTATTTGTCTAGAGTATCTTGGGCAGAGAGAGATTACTGGATTGGGAAGCGATGTGGGCCGCTCTTCAGCAGGAAGAGATGAGGCGAGACTTAGTCATATGCAAACTTGATAGCATCAGCAGCAAGGGGACGGAGCCCAAGGAGGAGGAAGAGAATGCAGCCCTTGCATCAAAGGGGTAGCAGGAGTAGCGAAGGTGGAAGGAGGACGTCTCAAAGATCAAATGTTTCTGATGTGGTGAATTTGGTCACTACGCTACGCAGTGTCCTCTCAGGAAGAGGGACAAGGATGAGAAACGTGATCCGCAGGCTGCAACTGCAAAGATCGAGGAGGAGGAGTTTGCCATGATTGCCCAAATACCTCGAGTGGAGAGGTGGGGTGATCTAGTATTGTAGTTCGAAAGAAGTACAGATGGGTAGGGTCCTTGAGGAGTCCACCTCTTGGATCAATACCTTGCTATGGGATGCCATATCAGAAGTAGCAGGATGGACCAGTGTCAGTTGGTGCAGAGGAATGCCAGAGTGACAGTTCTAGTGGCTAGGAGCGCCAGAGTCTGAGCAACGTAGAGAAGAGTTGGCAACAGTGCAGAGTGAGCAACAACGCAAAGGCTTCAGAGGGTCAGTGCAGAGACTAGCAGCAATCAGAACTCCAACAATAGATGCATCATGCTGAACACTTGTTCAATATTTTGGATGGTTTTCCGTTGCAGTTGTTGCAGAAGGCAGTAGCAGCAGCAGTTGGAGCAGAGTTGCAGTGTAGGTGCAGTTGGCAGTAGCATGTAGAGTCAGCAACAACACTGTTAATTTTAGATAACAATGGTATGTTCTATGCTTAAGAGCAATTTTACTTCAATTTTCTTATAGCCCAATATCAATTTCCAGATTAGCAATCACATCAACATGATAGTAAAATGCAGATAGAACATAAACAATAACAGTAGAAGACAAGCCAAGACAAGAGGACACAAGATATGGCGCATGTCAGGGACAAACCCCAATGTGGGGAACCCTTTGATCAATTCTTCTTATTATTCTTCAAAAGTTCAGCAGAGAGAGTACAATATGAAATATTCACTTGCCCAATCAAAGTGAAATTTGACCAGTCAAACAACAACAATAGAAAGCCCTAACCAAAAAGTCAACATTGGTCAACAAGGCAGATTTTGACTTTCAAAACAGCTCGGTCAAACTCGGTCAACTTGGCCTCCAACAACAAATCAAATCAGCCCAAAAATACTCTGAAAATATCTAGTCAAACCTGGTCAATGAAAGTCAACGCTCTAGTCAAACCCTTTTGCAGTCAACATTGGTCAAACAGTGCGATCTCCCTCAAATTCTATGCCCAGAAATGCAGCCTACCCAAATAGAGATATCCCTCACAAAAATGTAGTCAAACAGGTCAACGTTGTTGGTTAACGCTGGTCAAAACCCTTCCTACAACTTCGGTCAACCCTGGTCAACGTAGGAACAGAAAAAAATTGTCCTTCGCATGTGTGGAGAGCTGCCTCAGAAATCCGTACCCAATCATGAAAGGAGAGAGATATATGTGAGTGAAGTGAAGTGTCTAAATGGAGGAGGCTCCTATTTATATGCAACGTTGTAGGCTTGAGGGTCTAAATTAGATGGCTGGCCGACCTTGACAATTTGTCCATAATAGATAAGATAAGATAAGATAATTATATTTATGTCCAACTAATGACCACAAAGTAGGTCAAAGGGACTGTTGAGTACAATGATGTCCATAAAATGCGAGAGAACCAAACGGTCTCCTATAAAAAATACAATGCATGAATATAAAAGGTACAATGTAGGAACATAAAAGATACAATGTATGGAATGCCCTGATGAAGAGGATCAGACCCATCTCTCCTAACATTCGAGATTGACTGAAGAGCAATGAAAAAATTCCACAAAGTTTGCTGCCCTGATGAAGGGTCAATGGGAGGTACGGATTGTCCACTAACTCGTTGTTTGGGGGAGTTTGTGCACTGCTGAGGTCTGGAGGACCTAGTTCGTCTCCCAGGGATGAATCTAAGACGGTTTAGCTGCTAGGGTCTCGTGTGGTGGGGTGAGGTCCCATGGATCCTCACTGGTCTAGAGTCTGGATATGAAATGGTATCAACCAATGTTACTTGGGAGCGGGAGCGGGAGCGAAAACGGGAGCGGGAGCGACCATTTTCAGAAGCTCTCGGTTTGAGAGCGAATCTGGGAGCGATTTTTTAAAAATATATATATTTTTTATATTTTTTAATTTTTGATACATATATGTCAACAAAAACATGTAGAATGATGAATTAGACATAAAAAACATAAAAAAACATAGATTGATCATTGAACCATATCACATCAATCATCTAGAAATTCATCAACCATGTCCACAAGTTAGTAAAATACATATTACAACTGCAACATATTGAGTCTTATAAATCATGATTCATCAAATTCAATCTTAAAGTTTCAACTTCAAGCTTTCAGAATTGAAAATTCAATAACATTTATCATCATTGATCACCAAAGTTGTACTTGTAAGCTAAGTTTAACCATTACAAGAAGTAATATCGAAGATATTTCTAAGTCCTAACTTCTAACTGTTAACATGATATGAAATGTTAAATTTTTTTAAAATGAAACATGAATAATGAGATGAAATGAAACAGCTTTAGTCTTTCACAAAGCATCATATTCATAATTCACAATCATTACCAATGAGTTATAATTGCCAAGGCCCAACTTCAAACTTCAAATTTTCATTGTCACAGTGATATAATGTTTACAAAAAATATCATTATGATATGAAAGAGTCAAGAGTCAAGAGTCAAGGACTCAAAACTCAACAGTTATGAAAACTAAAGTCTAATAGAAACTAAAAAAGACAAGTAAACTGTAAATCTAGATGTGGCCCTTGCCACGAGAGTCTCCAGGAGTATAAGCAGGTCGTGGTGGTCTTCTAGGAGTCTCCCGCACAGACCGACGACCAGAACTAGAACCTCCACGCGAGGGTGTAGATGGAGGTGGCGACAGCAAAGGAACAAGACTCGGACCTCGAGCACTGCTACTGGATGGTGGAGGTGGAGGTGGAGGTGGCATGGCTGCTGCTTCATTTTCATCCCTTACAAGTTCCTCTTCTAGTTCTTCAATATGTACAATGCCATCCTCCAAATTGTCATCCTCTGGGTGATTGTCCCAAATTTTATATGTGGGATCCTCATTAGCCCGATCATAGTAATGACTCAATAACCTCAAGTTGTAGTGCACATAAACCAAGCTTTCTGCTCGGTTTTCATTGAGTCTGTTTCTTTTCACATTATGTATATAGCTGTAGGTGCTCCAACACCTCTCTGCAGAAGAAGAATTTACAACCTGTGAAAGAACTTTTTTTGCCAATTTTGGCAAAAGTCCGTGGCCGCCATATGTTTCCCACCATGTGAGAGATTCAAATTTATCTTTGTCGTCCATTGCATGGAAGTTACCATACAAACCAGTGCCACTGAAGTATCTACCTATTTCAAGGCACACAGCTGCACATTCCTCCCTGTCAGGTACCAACTTTTCTAATGCTTCCAAATATCCTTTAGTTACCTCTGGATCTAAATGGGGTTTGGTCCTAACCCCACCCCCTGCTGCAGGTTGGCCCAACCAAGATGTAGAGTAGTATTTTGGCGTAAGGATATACGCCAAGCAATGTAGTGGAAGGTTAAGCCTATTCCACCGTTCACACACACAATCATGAATCAGTTTGTACAAGTTGGGATCTCTATTATGAACAATGTCTTTTATTTCCCCCAACATGGTATCCATTTGCTCATACACCTCGCCAATCACTGGTTTGTCTGTATTTGCAAACCGAATCATGTGATAAATTGGCTTGGTGAAATCCAATACCTGCCTCACACTTGTCCAAAACTGCCCATCAAGAGCGGCCTCCTCCACCATTTCAAAACCTGCCATGTCAGCTACATTTGTAGCCCTTTCCTTTAACACCTGCCAATGTGGACTTGATACCATGCTAGCTAATGCCTCTCTTACCTTCAAAAGGCATCTGAAGGTGAGGTAATAGCTACCAAATCTAGTCTTCGCAATCTTCAGCAACTCCAATCTCGAGTGACTGCGGAAAAGGCCATGGGTATTGCTATGATTTGTAATAAATTTTATCATTTGTTTGCCTTTCTTGTACAAATTACCAATCCATTGGTATTGTTCATTTTTGTTTTTGACAATATCATGCAACAAAAGGTTCAATGTGTGAACCAAACATCCAGACCAAAATATGTTGGGGTATTTATCCTCTATAATTGCTCCCGCTGCCTTACAATTAGGAGCATTATCAGTGATGACTTGGATGACATTGTATGGGCCAATACGCTCAATTGTTTCAAGTAATGCTTCTGCAATGTTTATGGCGGTCTTGAACTTGTCTGAGTAATCATGTGCAGCTAGAAAGATGGGACCACTAACAGACACAGCAAGAACACTTATCAATGGCTTGCCTTTTACATTTGTCCATCCATCATATACAATGGACACCCCATGGTCAGTCCAAGAACTTGTCATTTTATTCAAAGAATGTGATATTTTTGCTTTTCATGATCAAGGCCAACGGTTCTTGCCTTGTCATACCCAGGGCTCTTGTATCCTTTAGGGGCATCATTTATGGCAGAAACCATTTCGTGCCAATAAGGTGAGCGAAGAACATTGAATGGTATCCCACATGCATAGAGAAACCTGTAAACTTTTGAATCCACATCATTCCTACACCGCTCATCAAGGAAATTTGATATGGTTCTACGCCTTAAAGATGATGACCCTGTGCCTCCATGTCCATATCCACTGCCTTGGGAGGATGCTGAAGGAGTTCTTTGTGATTGTGAGCTTGGTTCAAAGAAACCCCTTGATTTTTTTGTTCTGTATTGGGCTTCCTCCTCTTCCCTTATGTATTTGGCTCTCTCTGCTGTTGACACCGCTGTACAAGTTTTGATTCCTATTTGTTTCTCTCCATCCCATGGCCTTTTCCCGCAGAGGTGTCTTCTAGCACGGGTGTATGAACCTGTGTAATCAGTGTTGCAATGGGGGCAATGAAATTTAGTGGTTCCACTCCCTCTCCCTGTTTCAGCCCTGTTAACATATTTCCACAATGGAGTTTGGTCTTGTTTAGTTTTTTGAGGGTCATGTTCACCCTCCTCCAGCTCCTCCTCACCCGAGTTTTCACCCATTTGACTTTCTCCGGCTTCTTCATCCCCCTCTTCAGTTTGAGGCTGGCCCCTCCGTTTCCTACTCTCCAGCACCATAATAACCATAAAAGGGACCAGGAAGAGGAAAATGCCAAGAAATATAGCCAGGTCCATGGTGTTTGATGTTTGTAGGGTTTTGATTCTTGAATCTGCAAATTAATTTAATTTATTGGGATTAATTAATTTAATTTATTAATTTGATTTAAATACATGATTTTTAAACTCAATAAGCTAAATTAAATTAACTAAATTACTACCTAACCAGCTAAACTAACTAAATTACTAAGTTACTTACCTCTGCAGGCTTGCTCCTCGCTCCTTTGCTCTTGCTCCAGCTCCAAACTCAAGCTCAATGAGTAACAATGAATATTTTTTTGGCCCATTGGCCTTTTAAAACCAATTTTTTTTTTTAAATTTTTTTTTTTTTTTGGGTCCGCGGAATTTTTTTCCGCCGACCCGCTCCCGGAGCGATTTTTAATGCTCGGGAGCGATCGGGGAGCGATTGCTCCCTGATCGCTCCCGGGCATTAAAAATCGCTCCGGGAGCGCCGGAGCGATCGCTCCCTAATTCGCTTCCGAACAGACCAGGGAGCGCAAATTTTTTTAAGGGAGCGCGCTCCCGAGCCGCTCCTGCTCGGAGCGCGATTCGGGAGCGTGTTCGAGGGGGGGGGGGGGGGGGGCGCTCCCCCGCAACATAGGTATCAACCGTTCTCTTTGGGCCCTTGTCTGAAGGTAGTACCCTGAAAAATGTCGTGATTCTCTGTGTGGGGTTTGGTCTGATAGGAGGTTGTAGAATATGCGCTCGAAACCTAAGAACCTCCTGCATATATAGGGCCAAACATCTTTGATCGGGATACCTGAAAAAGTCTATTGAGGGTCTGAGAGTTTCTGAACAAGCAATGGAACCTTCCTCTGATCTCGTAGTAGATAAGGCATCAAAAGATGAAGTGCACCTCGTTCTCTACTTCTTGTAAATGACCTACCTAACAGATTCTGTCTGGACTATCAATCTGGTGGTCTGTCTCTACCCAAAGTCTATGATAACCTACTATGAACTGGCCTAGAGGAATGCGAAGAGCATGCATCTAGTGGTGAAACATATACTGGGGTCGAATAATGAGCCTGTCTCTCAACTCCAAGAAGTGCTCAGTGTAGAAGGCCATCTTTGGGCGCAACCCTCTCGGAGGATTGACCCATGTGACCAACTGCCTGTAGATGTCTCCCTGATGATCTTGTTCAACTCTTGTCTAGTAGGTAGAAGGTGACCAGGAGCATCCAAGGAATATCGGAAAGGAGGGAGACGATCCAACTGAATGCCCACTGACTCTAAGAGATCTGAAACTCCTGTAAACCAACATCTAGCCCGGCCCAAGGGAGTAGAATGAGCAATATTCTCAGAAGAGAAATATGCCAAGTAAGGGTAACGGTCCCTACTCTTTATCGAGTTTGCAAATCCCCGGACACGATGCAAGAATGAGACCAAACTGAAGACTATCTCAAGCTGAAAGGGTTGAGCTCCAAACTCTGCAAGGATGATGTGCTGAGGTATTGTCTGTTTGCATCTAATGATGCAGCGAAGAAGAAGAGTATAGACTCTCTCAGCTGAAGCCCAATCTGAGTCAAGTAAAGATGGTCCCCAAATCTCTAAGCCATATAGAACAGTGGGACAAATCAAGGTGTCCATGAGGCTCATCTTGGATGAGATGTCCTGGAAGTGATGTCGAAAGCACTATCTCTCGAGAAGGGCTAAGGATCCATATCCTTTGTTGATCCGAGGCTGAAGAGCTAATCGCAAACTAAAGCAGGGACCTGAGAATTCACCCCCAAGTACGTGTACGTGCTGGTGGTCTCAACCTCCTCCCCTCTGAATAGGAAGTGAAGGTCCAAAGTTTTCTTCACCCCATTGAAGATCATAACCTTGGTTTTAACCAGGTTGACGTCAATTGTCGAAGATCGCAAAACAAAGCTATGGCATCCAACTGCCTCTATAATCCTTCTGGGGATGAGGAGAGGACCACGTCATCAGCGAAGACTAAAATAGATATCATGACTTGGTGAAGAAGACAACCATCAGTGTCCTGGATATGCTCGTGTAGAAAAGCCTCCAACTCATCAATATAGATCCCAAACAGGGTAGGGGACAATGGACAACCTTGTTTAACCCCAATAGTGCTTCAGATGAAATCAGACATCCCATGAACAATGCGAAGACGACCAAGGATGGACTCATATAGGCACATAATAGCTGTCAATAGGGTCGCCGAGATGCCAATATCTCTGAGTCTCTGGAGTAAGGCTTCCCTCGGAACAGAGTCAAAAGCTTTCCGAAAATATACGAAACAACAGTAGACTTTTGAAGAGCGATGTCGTGCCTCCTCAATCACGGCACGAAGGGTGAAGATGTGGTCAATGGTCTGATGAGCTGGTCGAAAACCTGCCTGTCCCCTAGCTCTGAGTTGTCTCTGCTCAAGGTCACTAGAGAGCTTCCTATGTAGAACAATAGCATACAACTTCAAGAACCCGTGGTCCACCATGATCGTCTTGTAGTTATTAGGATTTGCACTGGAGCCTGATTTGTGGATCGGATGGATGATGTGGTGTGACCATGTCGGTGGAAAACCTTCATGGACTACATGGTTGAAGAGATTAGCCAAGTAACTAACCAAAGCACAGAAACCATGTTTAAAGAACTCTGCTTGGTAGCCTTCCTCATCGGCTACTTTGCTGCTATTCATTACCCAAATGTCCTCTCTAATATCTTTGTCTGAGAATAGGTAACAGGAAGGGGGTGGGTAGGTAACACGAACTTGGCCTTGCCCCAGAATACCATAAAGGTTGGAAGTGTGAGAGAACATGGATGTAGGGTTGAGGTTAGATGGAAGAGGGGAGCATCGGGGAAGGATGGTATGCCAGAATTGTTTAGGGGAGTGGGAAAGGAGAGCAGAAAGTTCTCGTCTTCTATGAGAGGCAAAGAGTTGTTTTTTTGCGACGAAGGAGACGATTGTAAGAAGCTTTGATGTCAGGGTAGAAGGGTTGAGAGTGGGTGAAAGCATATCAAAGTTCTTGATGTAGAGTCTTGCATTCGTCATCGTACCATTTGTTCATGGGGCAAGATCCAACTTTTTGGGAGGTGAAAGTGGAACGAGTGGAGTGAGGGAAGGATTTGAGTGTTGCTTCCCAAATGGCAGATGAAAGACGGGTGTATTTAGTGGAAGCAGAATCAAGCAAGGAGAACTGGGTTTTTGATGGGAGCATCTTGCGTAGAGTAGAGGAGAAGATGTCAGGGTCGCCTTCATCAAATCGAAAGGTGGTTCGGGGTGGGCCCCGAGGGGAAGGATGGGGTGGAAGGGGAGGGTCAAATTGGAGAGAGAAGGAAAGAAGTGCATGATCAATGAGGAGGATGGGGGAGACTGAGAGATGGCGAATAAAATGGAGCAAGTTCTGGCTAGCGAGGACATAATCAACTACACTCGCACCCCCGCCATATGGCCGACACGTGAAAAAGCGAGAATCTGGGAAACATGGAAGACCATTTAGAATTAACAACTCCTGTGATTCCCCCAATTGCAATAGATGCTTACCATAAACTGTTGTAGGCCCCAAAGCATCATCTGACATCCGTTGAAGCCCAACTGAATCTGGATCTATCCCCTGGGTACAAAACACGTCCTCTAATCATTCGTGGAGAGGGATCTGGAGATCTCTAGTATGAAATAAATTCATAATTCCATTTGTGCATGTCAGAATAAGATGATCTTTAGATCAATCCTTCACCTCTCGAAAAGAGGAATCCAATAAAAATATTAGCTGCCTCACATGAGCTGTCCAAGGTGAACTTCGGCCCTAGTTGCCAAATTTAACACCCCCTCTCAACTAGGGAGAACTTCACCTGCCAAATCGTCTGACAATCTGTACCATCCCTGTCATCTCTGCTCTGTTGAACCATGAAGAAATAATGAAGAAGAAATGATCAAGAATGTATTATACCATTCTCCATTGACCCGAAGTCAGTCTCCAATGATCGAGAGTGTATCATACCACTCCTCACTGACCCGAAGTCAGTCTCCAATGATCGAGATATAGTCTCCAATAATCGAGAGTGTATCATACCACTCCTCACTGACCCGAAGTTAGTCTCCAATGATCGAGAGTGTATCATACCACTCTTGACTGACCCGAAGTCAGTCTCTAATGATCGAGAGTGTATCATACCACTCTTCACTGACCCGAAGTCAGTCTCCAAAGATCCCAACTCAATATCAAAAATCCTAGCATAGGGAGTACGGTAGTACATGATGTGTCCATCGGTAGTATTATGGTCCCTATCCTCATTTCCCTACTCATTGGCCAGATGAGAGGTACTTCCCATGAGTCCCGGGTTGCATGGGTAGGATGTGTCAGCAAGAGAAGGTGAACCACTCATCCTGCTCATATGCCATAGGAGAAGGTGAACCACTCATCCTATGCATATATCAACATGGGTTACACAGGGGAAGGTGAACCACTCACACTGTACACAGCGCACCACTAGGGGAAGGTGAACCACTTACATTGTACACAACGCACCACTAGGGAAAGGTGAACCACTTACCCTATGGTCACTCATCACTCCAAGAAGTATCCCAAGCCCTCCGAGCTCCCAGAGCTCAACATCCATCTCATGTCTCCACGACTCGAAGTCGTTTACGGAAGGTTAAAAATTTGACCTTCCCCAGGGGCTTCCTAAGAATATCTGCGACCTATCATTAGTGCCAATATGACGGAGCCTTATTGCTCCCCTTTGTACCATATCCCGAATAAAGTGGTACCTGATATCAATATGTTTGGAGCGGTCATGAAACATGAGATTCTTAGAAAGACGAATCCCACTTTGGTTGTCGCAATAGATCACGGTGGTATCTAGCACATGCCCAAACAGCTCACTAAAGAGATTCCTTAACCAAACAACTTCACAGGAGGCCATACTAGAAGCAATGTATTTAGCCTCAGCAGTGCTCAAAGCAACCGACTTCTGCTTCCTGCTCATCCAGGATATCGAAGCAGAACCTAGAGAGAAGCAACATCTAGATGTGCTTTTGCGATCCACCACATTGCTAACCCAGTTTCCATCAGAGTAACCATGGAGCCTCACATCCCCGACAGTGTATCTCAATCCATAAGTAATTGTGCCCCAGAGATATCTCAAGAGATTCTTGGCAGCAAACCAATGTATGTGATGAGGCTCGACCATAAACTGACTCAATGTATTCACTACAAAACATATGTCCGGATGAGAGTTCACCAAGAACATTAGGGCCTCCACGAGTTGACGATACTCAGAATGATTTCCCAAATCGGGCCCAACAACACATCCGCATAACTTCTTGAAGTTAAGTTCCATCGGAGTAGTCACGACTTGTAGTGCACCATCCCAAATTTTTCAAGTAGCTTCATAATGTATTTTCCTTGAGAGAGGAAAATCTCACCTAGCTTTTGCCAGACCTCCAACCCTAGGAAGTAATGCATCAGTTCTAGGTCCTTCATTTGAAACTCGGAAGCCAACTCCCTCTTACATTGATGAATAAGAGGGTCTGCACCTGTCAGAAAGAGATCATCTACATAAAGTACCAAGATGAGAGGTCTGTCATTCTCAACCTTAAAATAACGGTTCAGATCAGCTTCACTTCTTGTAAATCTAAGCTTCATCAGATAGATGTCGATCCTCTCATATCGAGCTTGAGGAGCTTGCTTCAACCCACAGAGGGATTTCTTCAACCTGCATACATGTGTCTGACGATCTTGAACTTTGAACCCCTCGGGTTGTTCTATATAGACTTCCTTCTTAATTAAACCATGTAAGAAGGCGGTCTTGACATCCATCTGATGTAGATTCCATCTTTGTGAGGCAGCAAAGGCTATAATCGAACATGTGGTGGTATATTAGGCAACAGGTGGAAATATCTCATTGTAGTCCACACCTTCCTTTTGGGAGAAGCCTCGAGAAACAAATTTAGCCTTGAACTTTTCAACACTTCCATCAGCTCCGTGCTTGATCTTGTAGAGCCATTTTGAGGTGACAACAGATCTGTCCTTGGGTCTAGGGACCACATCCCAGACATCATTCTTCATAATCGACTCATATTCTTCGTTCATAGTCCTTCCAAACTTGGTTCTTCACAACTTCTTCAAATGTGCAAGGCTCAGATTGAATAATGGTACTCATGGCAGTTAAGTACCCTTAGTACCTATTCCACTTCTTACTTTCAAGAAATGTCCCCCTTGGTGCAACATGTCTCTTGGCATCTTTGAGAGTTTCCCTAAGCCATGAGGGTCTCCTTTTTTAGGAGGGCTCATGAGGGGGTGGATCAATGGGGTCCATTGGTCCTTCAACATCGGGCATCGACTTGTCTTGCAGTTCTCCATGCTTTCCTGAATCTGCTTCTTTGTTCTTCCTTGGAATAGGAAGGTTATTAATCTTTCCAAGGGCAGCATCTTCATCGAAGGTGACATCATGACTTATTTCCACTTCTCTTTGACCAGGCACATAGATTCTATATACCTTAGAAGTTTCACCGTAGCCCACAAATGTTCATTTCTTCCCAGAAGCATCCAATTTGCTTCTCTTCTCTTTCGGCACATGAAAATATACGAGGCTACCAAAAATTCTAAAGTGAGAAACATCAGGTTTCTTACAGGTGAAAATTTCCTTGGGAGTTTTGGAGTCCAACGCTTGATGAGGGCATCTATTTTGAACATATACGGCAGTGTTTGCAGCTTTGGCCCATAAGAACTTCGGAAGACTTTTATTGTGAAGCATGGCACGAGTGGCTTCTATAATAGAACGGTTCTTTGTTTCAACAACACCATTTTGCTCGGGAGTATATGTGGTAGTAGTCTCCCTCTTAATGTCAGCTTCTCTACAGTAGTCATTGAACTCATTTGGTTCATATTCGGTTCCATTATTGGTCCTCAATATTTTGATCTTCTTCTCTGTTTGATTTTCGACCAAAGCTTTGAATGAACGAAACCATGAAAATACTTCGTCCTTCTTCTTCAAGAAATAAATCCAAGTTTTGCGAGAGAAATCATCCACGAAGATAGCATAATATAAATATCCTCTCAATGATGTCACAGGCAACATACCAGATAGATCAGAATGGACTAATTGCAAAATGCCAGTAGTCTTGCTACTACTTGAGGGGAATGGTCCCCTTGTATGCTTTCCTTCGGCACACCCCTGACTAACACCTTCATGTTCTACTTTAAATTAGGGCATACCTGTCACCATCTTCCTCACATCGGGTAGAGCCTTATAATGTAGATGGGAAAACCTTCGGTGCCATAATTCGGATTGAATAGATGTGTCGCAAAGACATAGCTCCCAATGGACTTCCTCCAACATGATATAGGCTATCAACCCTGAATCTAAGTGCAAATACATCTTTGAAATTTTTATTCCACACACGTACCTTTCCATCGATGAATGCCACCTTGAATCTTTTGTCCTCCATTGCCGAGATAGATACCAGGTTCTTCTCTAGATCGGGTACATATAATACTTCTTGTAGATGAATGGTGTTACCTTGATTCAATTGAAGAGTAACATTCCCAACTCCCTTCATGGGATAGGCGGCATTTCTCCAAGGATAATTTCCAAATTTGTATCCTTTTCAATCAGATTTGAAAGAGCTTCCTTATACCTAGTGAACTACCTTGAGGCACCACTATCAATCAACCAATTTCCCAAGGTGTCCAAGGGAGAGGCAGTAGAGAGGGCAGATATAAGATAAAATTCTTTTTGCTTGTTATCTACAAAATTATATTCATCATACCTAGAGTCTCTTGATCTTTTGGGAGGTCGACCATTTCCATGTTGAGTAGCAGGAGCATTCCTTTTTCCTTTGTTGTTGAACCTGCCATTCCTTTGATTGTTGTTTCCCTAAAATTGTTGCGATTGTTGTTGTCATCATCCCGAGGTGTATCCCTTCTATTAGGACACTCCCTATCATAGTGGCCAAACTTGTTACAAATGAAGCATCTTCCCTTCCTTCCTTCTTTGAATCTTGGTCTTCCTTGACATTGCTTCTTTGAACCTGCATTGTTCTTTCTTTTAGCATGAGCGAAGAATGCAGTAGGATATTTCCTATTTGAAGTCATCTCCATTTCCATCATCCTTGTTTCTTCTTGAGAACATCTAGTTAACAATTCTTCAAAACTTGGAATCCTGTCATTGTTGAGGATGGTAGTGTTGAACACATACCATTCACGAGGGAGACCTCCAAGGACAATGAGAGTGAGCTCCCTATCAGCGATAACTTCTCCAATCGAAAGAAGATAATTTTTTTATCTCAGTAATCCTCATGAAGTAGGATTGAATGTCTTCACCTCTTCCCTTCTTTATATCCTTCAACTTGTTTTTGAGAAAGAGAACTTGGTTTGCATTGCTAGCTTTGAACATGCCAACCAACCTATCATATATCTCCTTTGATGTGTTCAAATCAGAGACATAAGAAACTAAATTCTTACGAATAGAATCCTTGATGATCTTCTTTGCTTTGACTTTATATTTCTTGTACTTTGTCTTAGCAGTAGCCGGTGCATTAGAAGGAGGTTCTGAAATCTTTCCCTACACATAGTCCATAACATCTTCCTCTTCTAAAGTCAAATCAAGAGACATCTTCCATGCATGATAATCAGAGTTATCATGAAGCTTGTCATCAAACTTGAAGTAGGATGTGGAGGCCATTGAATCTTGTCCTTGATCAAAGGATCTCAGTGATTGCTCTTTTCACTCTTGCTTGGGCTTTGTCTTCACCTGAGCTCTGATACCATGTTAATTTTAGACAACAATGGTATGTTTTATGCTTAAGAGCAATTTTACTTCAATTTTCTTATAGCCCAATATCAATTTCCAGATTAGCAATCACATCAACATGATAGTAAAATGCAGATAGAACATAAACAATAACAGTCAAAGACAAGCCAAGACAAGACGACACAAGATATGGCGCATGCCAAGGACAAACCCCAATGTGGGGAAACCCTTTGATCAATTCTTCTTATTATTCTTCAAAAGTTCAGCAGAGAGAGAGTACAATATGAAATATTCACTTGCCCAATCAAACTGAAATCTGACCAGTGAAACAAAAACCACAGAAAGCCCTAACCAAAAAGTCAACACTGGTCAACAGGGAAGATTTTGACCTTCAAAACAACTCGGTCAAACTCGGTCAAGTCGGCCTCCAACAACAAATCAAATCAGCCCAAAAACACTCTGAAAATATTCATTCAAACCTAGTCAACGAAAGTCAACATTGCAGTCAAACCCTTCTACAGTGAACGTTGGTCAAACAGTATGGGTTGCCTTGATTTTTGTGCCCAGAATTGCGGCCTACCCAAACAGAGATATCCCTCACAGAAACAAAGTCAAATAGGTCAACGATGATCAAAACCCTTCTTGCAACTTCGGTCAACGCAGGAACAGAAAAGAACTGTCCTTCGCATGTGTGGAGAGTTGCCTCAGAAATCCGTACCCAATCATGAAAGGAGAGATGTGAGTGAAGTGAAGTGTCTAAATGAGGCGGAGGCTCCTTCTATTTATATGCAACACTGTGGGCTTGAGGGTCTAAATTAGATGGCTGGCCGACTTTGACAATTTGTCCATAGTAGAAATAGATTCATAATTCCATTTGTACATATCAGAATGAGATCTTTAGATCAATCCTACACCTCTCGAAAGGAGGAATCCAATAAAAATATCATCTCCCTCATATGAGCTGTCCAAGGTGAAATTTGGCCCTAGTTACCAAATTTAACAAACACGGATGCAACATTTGCGCAGTTGTTGGTGGGCAACAATGTCAGACATTAGCAATGCAGAGGGAGAAGTTACAGAGTCAGGGTGATGCTTCAGCGGGTTGCATTACTAGAGCACATTTCTCGTTAAGAGGGAGTGTTGATTTCTGGTAGCATCGGATGTGCTCTAAGTCTCAAAATTTGCAAGGAGGCTAAGACACATGTATTCCAGAATACCCAGAAATCGTTTTGGGAAATTCCACCTGGAGACAGTTTTATTAAAATAATTAATTATTTTTAATGGATGCCTAAGTTTAAACTTAGGAAATTAAAATAATTAAAGGGTATTAATTAAAATGGGAGTGAAAGTTTTAGAAGAAGACGAGGATCAAGTCAAAATGATCTGAGCCATTGATTAGAATCTAATCTAGGCCGTTGATTGATCAACAAGAGGATTATAAGAAGAGGCTTGATGGGCATTTGGAAAATACATCGAGTGAGGGATTAGAGATTAATTTTCTCAAGAGAGTAGCGCAGCAGTTGCCGGAGAAGGTGATCGAGGAGATTTCTTGCAGTGAGGGGCAGGGATAACTTTTCGGAGGAAGTTTTCCTAATCCGAAGAGTGCAAGGCAGAGAGGGCAGAGAGTAGTCCAGAGAGGCAACGTTGGGTCATGCAGAGGTAGTGTAGAGCTACGTTGTGGCAGTGCAGAGCTTCAGAGGGTGTCTTTATTTCCGCTGGGGAATAGTCAGGATCTATTGCCGAAGCCGGGGTGTGAGACCGGGAGGCCAGAGGTCTGAAGTTTCCACCGAGCAGAGGATGGAGAGGAGGTGCAGTGCAATCCCAACATCAATGACGCAGCACTGCACAAAGATAGTGTAGAGGTTCATCTCCAGCGCAGATAAACATCGGATTTCCCAGTGACAAGGTGAGATTACCTCATTATCTTTTTTTCTAGTTAGATCTTTGTATAGGATTGCCAGTTTGGGCATCCGAAGAATTGTACTTAGAAATTTCTGCGTAATAATACGAACCCTTAGCTGCTGCACTGGTTTTCCCACATTGGGGTTTTCTGGGGACATTTGTCCAAAAACAAAGTTATCACTTGTGTGTGCTATTTCTTTCTTGCACAGTTCTTGTTTTCGCATATTATTTAAGTTGTGAAGGTTGCAGTGGTATTTATTTTGATGTTTACCATATAATACTGTAAATAACTTGATTCAGTAGGAGAAATATAATCAGTTGCTGCAGTATTGATTCAGGGATTCCGAATATTCACAATTCTAAGGTTGTGAGAAAATCCAGAGTCAGAAAGTGCACATTCTGGGCTGCAATGCAAGTGGCTGAGGAGGGTGTGAGCAAGCTAGGAGAGGCTAGATCGATTGCAGAGGTAGACAAGGGTGTCTTCCAATATATTTTGCCAGTAGAGATTGTCGAATCTTTGCCAGACTGGCAAGCAGATCATTGTACTCTTGAATTTGCTGAAGCTAATAATAAAACCCTCATCTGTTGCACTGGGTTTCCCTTCAGGGTTTTTTCAACAACATTTGTACAAAAATAACTATGTCAATTTTATTGTGTGTGAATCTATTTCTTAGTTCCAGTTTTTATATTTCGCAGTGTTTTTTAGTGTGAGGAATGCAATAGTGAATTTATCATTATTTTCTGAATAATAATTCAAAAGACAAATAAACTTCTAACAGTTAGAAGATAAATCTCTAGTTTCTTGCATTCAAGGAATTTTCACATGGTATCAGAGCAGAAAGATTGGATTAGAGGTTGGTTTGGTTTCAACTGTTGTTACTATTGACCAAGCATGGACTCCTTCCAACATCGTCTGCAACTTAAATTTCCAATTTGTATAATTTTCTCCATCTAGCTTTGTGCACTCAGTTACATATGCATCAACAAATGGATTTTCCATTTTAAAAAAGTTCCAAATATCCCCTAATTCACCAATCAACAAAACTTATATAAGGAACATTTTCACCAAAACAAGCTCAACTCAAACCTCCACTTAATCATAAATAGTCCAAACATCCACTTCATCCAAATAACATTTATAATACTCCAAGCCAGTTTTTTTTTTAACTTATCATTCAATGATTCACCAAAAGAAATAATCTTTGAACTTCCATGAATTTGTCACATCACAATAAAAGGGATATTTCTTTCACCTTTAAAATTTCACTTTTTCCTTTCTTTTTCTCTTTCTTTCGTTTTTTTAATCTGAACCACAAAAGCAAAAGGGATTATTCCCAAAAAAACATGTCTCGATTCAGACGAAGGGCTTTGGGGATGACATCTCTCGGGCAATATAAATATATCTAGGCCAAAAGCAAGCGGTGGACAGGAACTGAACCAACGATGAGAACAGTGGCGAAAATTTGCAACAGCTCCTCCAACTGACAACGACAATGGATGCGACTCTATTCTCACACACCAAGAGGACTTCAATTCCTTTATGCAGACCTCACACCTTCTGACCGACTTAAACCGACTTCCATGTTCGACGGACTTTCCAGGCTCAATCCACGCACAAGCTCTGCCTCACTCTTTACACGCTCCTTGCACAGGCTTTGATACCAATTTAAATAAATAGCCATAACAGAAATATCATAAAACACACACAAGATTTTATTAAGCCAGGGCAATGCCCAAAACTAATGCACAATGCATGACAATGTCTCTTTATAAAAGATAATAGCACCCATTTAACTATAACTAACTTAGTTACTTAACTGCAACTCACTCATACTGAACATGTTAATTTTTGACAACAATGGTATGTTCTATGCTTTAGAGCAATTTTACTTCAATTTCTTTACTAATCCAATATCAATATCCAGTTTAGCAATCACATCAACATGATAGTAAAATGCAGATAGAACATAAACATAAACAGTGGAAGATAAACCAAGACAAGAGGACACAAGGTGTGGCACCATCCAGGGACAGACTCCGATGTGGGGAAACCCTTGATCAATTCTTCTTATAGTCTTCAATAGTTCAGCAGAGAGAGATAGTACAATTTACAAATCTGATAATTTATAATAGCAGCAAAAGAGCCCTAATAAAAAAAGTCAACTTTGGTCAACAATCAACATTTAGCCTAGATTTATGTGCCCATAAATGCGGCTTGCCCAAACAGAGATAGCCCTCACAAAAACGTAGTCAAAGGAGGTCAATGCATGCTGGTCAACGCTTGGTCAAACTGTCCAGAAATTCAGTCTCCTGAAATTTCGGCTTCCTGAAATTTCGCTCCCCTTAAATTTCGACCTCTTGAAATTTCACTCCCTTGAAATTTCGGCCTCCTAAAATTTTGGCCACTTGAAATTTCGCTCTCCTAAAATTTTGAACGTGTGGACAGAGAGAGGTCCAGAAATCCATACCCAATCAATGAGGAGAGAGAGAGAGAAGTGTTAAGATGAGTGTGTCCAAATGAGGCTAAGTCACCTTCTATTTATATGCAACGTTGAGGATGAATAGATGTGACTGTTGGGCTTCTGAGCCTACATAAGTTTGTTGGCCGACCTTGACAATTTGACCATAATCAAAATAAATGCATAACTTCATTTGTACATGTCAAAATTGGATAATCTTTAGATCAATCCTACACCTCTCAGAGAGAGGAATTCAAGAAAATATTAGTTGTCATAAATAAGATGATGCATGTGGAGTTTGGCCCTAGTTGGCAATTTTAACACTCCCTCTCAACTAGGGAGAACTCCATCTGCCAATCTGTACTATCTTTGCCATCAATGCATTGCTCTGCTCTGCTGAACTATGAAGAAGAAGAAGTGGTCGAGAATGTATCATACCATTTTGTACTGACCTGAAGTCAGTCCCAATCAAAGGAGAGTGTGTCATACCACTCTTACTCACCCGAAGTCAGTTCCAATCAAAAGAGAGTGTCTCATACCATTCTTACTGACCCGAAGTCAGTTCCAATTGATCCCAGATCAATATCAGTCATCCTAGTATAGGGAATACGGTAGTACACAATGCGTCCATCGGTAGTACTATGGTCCCTAGTCTTATTTACCCACTCATTGGCCAGATGATAGGTACTTCCTGTGAGTCCCAGACTGCATGGGTAGGATATCTCAGCAAGAGAAGGATGGACCACTCTCCAGTCATCTTGCCTACATGTCGCCAAGGGGTATCGTAGGGGAAAGTTGAACCACTCACCCTGTACACAACAAACCACTAGGGGAAGGCTGAACCACTCACCCTATGGTTTCTCATCGCTCCAAGAAGTACCCCAAGCCCCCCGGAGCTCCCAGAGCTCAATGTCCATCTCATACAGGACCCTCATAAGAGTGTCTATCCACAACTCCATGTTGTTCTCGGAAGGCCAAGAACTTGACCTTCCCCAGGGGCTTTGTTGGAATATCGATGACCTGCTCATCAGTCCCAATGTGATGGAGCCTTATTACTCCTCGTTGTACCATATCCCAAATAAAATGGTCCCTGATATCTATATTCTTGGAGCGATCATGAAACACGAGATTCTCTGATAATCGGATCCCACTCTGGTTGTCGCAGAGGATCACGGTGGTATCCAGCACATGTCCAAGCAGCTCACTGAAGAGCTTCCTCAACCAGACAGCTTCATAGGAGGCCACACTAGCAGTTATGTATTGGGGCTCGACGGTGCTCAAGGCAACCGATTTTTGGTTCCTGCTCATCCAGGATATCGAAGCATAACCCAAAGAAAAAACAACATCCAGAAGTGCTCTTGTGATCCACCATACTGCCAGCCCAATCAACATCATAAAAACCATGTAGCCTCACATCTCTGACAGTGTATCTCAATCCATGAGTGATTGTGCCCTGAAGATATCTCAAAAGATTCTTGGCACCAATCCAATGTATATGAGGAGGCTCAGCCATATATTGGCTCACTGTGTTAACTGCAAAACATATGTCTAGAGGGGAGTTCACCAAGAACATTAGTGCTCCTATGAGTTGACGATACTCAAAAGCATTTCCCAATTCAGGTCCAACAACACTACCACATAACTTCTTAAAGTTAAGTTCCATCGGAGTAGTCACAGGCTTGCAGTTCATCATCCCAAATCTTTCCAATATCTTCACAAAATATTTTCCTTGAGAGAGGAAAATTTCACCTGGCTTTTGCCAAACCTCCAACCCTGGGAAATAGTGCATTGGTCCTAGGTCCATCATCTCAAATCTAGAAGCCAACTCCCTCTTACATTTGTGAATGAGAGGGTCTGCACTTCCATTAGCTCCATGCTTGATTTTGTAGAGCCACTTAGAGGTAACAACCGATTTGCCTTGGGGTCTAGGGACCACATCCCAGACATCATTCTTCATAATTGACTCGTATTCTTCATTCATAAAATCCTTCCATACTTGATGCTTCACGACTTCTTCAAATGATGAAGGCTCATTTTGATTGATAGTGCTCATGGCGGTCAAATATCCTTGATACCTGTTCGGCTTCCTGCTTTCACGGAAAGTCCTCCTTGGTGCAATGTGTCTCTTAACATCTTCGAGTGTCTCCCTAAGCCATGAGGGTCTCCTTTTGGAGGAGGAGGGCTCATGAGGAGGAGGATCAATAGGATCCATAGGTTCGTCAACATTAGGCATTGTTTCGTCTTCTTTTGCACCCTGATTTCCGATGTTAGCTTCTTTGTCCTTCCTTAGGATAGGAAGGTTGTTGATCTCCCTGAGGGCCATATCTTCATCGAAGGTGACATCATGACTTATCTCAACTTCCTTTTGACTAGCTACATAAATTCTATATCCCTTCGAATTTTCACTATAGCCCACAAAGATTCCTTTCTTCCCAGATGCACCCAATTTGCTTCTTTTATCTTTTGGCACATGAAAATATACGGGACTTCCAAAAATTCTAAAATGAGAGACATCGGGTTTCTTACCAGTGAACATTTCTTTGGGAGTCTTGGAGTGCAATGCTTGATGAAGGCATCGGTTTTGAACATACACGACGATATTTGCAGCGTCAGCCCATAGGAACTTCGAAAGGCCTTAATCATGAAGCATGGCACGAACTGCTTCTACAATAGAGTGATTCTTCCTTTCAGCCACACCATTATGCTCAGGAGTGTATGGCGTTGTAGTCTCCCTCTTAATGCCAGCTTCTCTGCAATAATCTTGGAATTCATTGGATTCATACTCGGTCCCATTATCAATCTTCAATATCTTGATTTTCTTCTCGGATTGGTTTTCGATCAAGGCTTTGAAGTGTCGGAACCAGGTGAACACTTCATCCTTCTTCTTCAAGAAGTAGATCCAGGTCTTGCGAGAATAATCATCCGTAAAGGTGAGATAATATAAGTATCCTCCCAAAGAGTTTACAGGCATCATACTAGATATGTCGAAGTGGATCAATTGCAATATGTCTGTGGTCTTGCTATTACTTGAGGGGAATGGTCCCCTTGTAAGTTTTCCTTCGGCACATCTCGGACATACACCTTCATGCTCTATTTTGAACTCGGGCATACCTGTCACCATTTGTCTCACATCGGGTAGGGCCTTATAATGAAGATGGGCAAACCTTCGGTGCCATAGTTTAGATTGTAGAAATGTGTTGCAAAACATGTCTCCCAATGGACTTCCTCCAACTTGATATAAAGTGTCAACCCTGAACCCAAGAGTAAAAGCATCTTTAAAATTTGTTTTCCAAACACGTACCTTTCCATTGATAAAATCCACCTTGAATTCTTTATCTTCCATTGTCGAAATGGACACCAGGTTCTTCTTGAGGTTGGGTACATATAGTACTTCTTGCAAATGAATAGTGTTACCTTGATTCAATTGAAGGGTAACATTCCCTACTCCCTTCACGGGATAGGTGGCATCATCTCCAAGGATGATCTCCAAGTTTGTCTCATTTTCTATCAGATTAGAGAGGGCTTCCTTGTATCCGGTGAAGTGCCTTGAGGCACCACTATCAATCAGCCAATTTCCCAAAGTGTCCGGAGGAGAGGCAGTGGAGAGGGCCGATATAAGATAGTACTCTTTTTGCTTATTGTTAACAACATTTGATTCTTCATACCTGGAGTTCCTTGATTTCTTGGAGGGTCGACCATTTCCTTGATGTCCCACATTCCTTTTTCCTTTGTCACTGGACCTGTCATTCCTTGGATCGTTGTTGTTGAAGTTGCCCCTAGAATGATTGTGATTATCATCATGCAATGTGTCCCTTCTATTTGGACACTCCCTTGCATAGTGGCCAAACTTATTGCAAACAAAGCACTTGCCCTCCCTTCTTCCCTTACATCCAGGTTTTCCATGGAAATGACCTTTAGACCTTGCATTATTTCTCCTTTTGGCATGAGCGGAGAATGCAGTGAGGTTGCTTCTATTAGAAGACATTTCTTGCTCGACCATTCTTATTTCTTCTTGAATGCATCTCAACGTCAATTCTTCAAATCCTGGAATTCGATCATTGTTGAGTATAGTGGTTCCAAATACATACCACTCAGGTTGGAGTCCTCCAAGGGTGGTCAGAGTAAGTTCCCTGTCAGGAATGACTTCTCCAATCGAGAGTAGATCATTCTTGATCTCAGTGATTCTCAAGAAATAGGATTGAATATCCTCGTCCTTTCCCTTCTTAATATCCTTCAACTTATTCTTGAGAAATAGAATTTGATTAGCATTACTAACCTTGAACATGCCGACCAACCTGTCGTAGATCTCCTTGGAGGTCTTCAATTCAGAGATGTAGGCCACTAGATGCTTGTCAATGGAATCCTTGATAATCTTCTTTGCTTTGACTTCAGCCCTATTGTACTTGGTCTTCACAGCAGCCGGTGCATTTGAAGGAGGTTCAGGGATTTTACCCTGCACATAGTCCATCACTTCTTTTTCTTCCAAGGTCAAATCAAGAGACATCTTCCATCCATGATAGTCAGATTTATCATGGAGCTTGTCTTCAGCCGGGAAGTAGGATGAGGAACCCATTGACCCTTTGGTGATTGCTCTTTCACTCTTGCTTGGGCTTTGTCTTCACCTCAACTCCGATACCATGTTAATTTTAGGCAACAATGGTATGTTCTATGCTTTAGAACAATTTTACTTCAATTTCTTTATTAGCTCGATATCAATATCCAATTTAGCAATCACATCAACATGATAGTAAAATGCAGATAGAACATAAACATAAATAGTAGAAGACAAGCCAAGACAAAAGGACACAAGATGTGGCACCAGCCAGGGACAAACCCCAATGTGGGGAAACCCTTGATCAATTCTTCTTATAGTCTTCAATAATTCAGCGAAGAGAGATAGTACAATTTACAAATCTGATAATTTATAACGGCAGTAAAAGAGCCCTAACCAAAAAAATCAACGTTGGTCAACAAGGCAGATTTGACCCTCAGCAAATCGGTCAACTTCAGTCAACTTCGGCCTCCAAACAACAAAATAAAACAACCCTCAAAACAGTCAAATTCAGTTCAATCCAGTGTTGTGAAAATCGCGATTAAATCGCGATTTAATGAAAAAATCGTGATTTTTTCAGCTTGCCGATCAAATCGCAATTTTTATACGAAAAAATCGCCTACTTTTTTTTTTTGCCGATTTTTACTGGAAAAATTGCGCTTTTTTCCAAAAAATCGCAATTTTTACTGAAAAAATCGTGCAGGGTCGGGGCAGCACGGTTTTATAATTTTTTTTTTGGTTTTTCAGTTGCTCATTTGGACAGTGGCGCGCACGGAGGGAAGAGGACACCTGATGTGGATGCCATCTCATTGGATGGGATTGACACCATTGCTGCATGGAGGGTTGAGGCCGAGAGGCCTCTCATGGATTCTACTGATGTTTGGTTAGTGCAGGATGTAGTGGAGGGGGAGGAGGAGGAGGAGCATGAGGAGGAGGAGGAGGAAGAGCAGGAGGAGGAACAGGAGGAGGTGACACCGCCTGCCCGGGCTACCACTACCACCAGTAGAGGACGTGGTCTACCTCCTATAGCTCCTACTTCTAGTTCTTCAGCTTCTGAAGCATATCAGACTCCACTGCCATTTCCACCAGCACGGGCACTAGCATCTACATCTAGAGGGAAAGGGAAAGCTGTGGCATTTTCTCGCAAGAGGGGCAGAGGAAATCAATAGGATTAGACTTTCATTTTATTGTATATGACATTATGACATGATGAGATACATTATCATATTTTTTGTTGATATTTTGAGGCTGAGTTGGGACTCAGGAGTCAGGACTTACTATTCAGGACATGATTCAATGTTATGTGTGATTTTAGCGCTAGAAATGATATTAAACATCTTATATATTAGTTTTTTTATCATATTTATGTGTCAATGTATTTATTTTATGTTGTAGATGGTTTAAATATTAAAAAAATTGAAAAAAATGAATATTTTTGTACCAAATGATTTTTTCCCGATTTTTTTTCCGATTTTTTCCGATTTTTCCGATTTTTTTTCGATTTGTTCCCCGCGCCGATTTAATCCCGATCGCGCTTTTCACAACACTGGTTCAATCTTATTCTGGTCAAACAACCCACTTGCGGTCAGCCCTAGCTGCAGTCAACCTTGGTCAATAGTCAATGTTTAGCCTCGATTTATGTGCCCATAAATGAGGCCTACCCAAACAGAGATAGCCCTCACAAAAACGTAGTCAAAGGAGGCCAACGCATGCTGGTCAACGCTTGGTCAAACTGTCCAAAAATTCAGTCCCCTGAAATTTTGGCCTCTTAAAATTTCGCTCTTGAAATTTCGGACGTGTGGAGAGAAAGAAGTTCAAAATCCGTACTCAATCAATGAAGAGAGAGAGAGAAGTGTGAAGATGAGTGTGTCCAAATGAGGCTAAGTCACCTTCTATTTATATGCAACGTTGAGGATGAATAGACGTCACTGTTGGGCTTCTGAGCCTACATAAGTTTGTTGGGCGACCTTGACAATTTGACCATAATCAAAATAAATTCATAACTTCATTTATACATGTCAGAATCAGATGATCTTTAGATCAATCCTACACCTCTCAGAGAAAGGAATCCAAAAAAAATTCCAGTTGTCATAAATAAGATGATCCATGTAGAGTTTGGCCCTAGTTACCAATTTTAACAAAACACAATGAGTTCAACATACTCTAGAAAATTCAAGACTCCAGTTCTACACAAGGTAGCACAACCTAAGACATTCTCATGAGTTCTACATAATCTAGAACATTCTATTTCTCCATTAACTCTAGGTGAATTTCCACCGGAGTGATCAATTTCAATGTCAACGTCACTTTTACTTCTTCCTTTTTCTTCGTCTTGGGTCTCATGTTTCTGTAATTGGGCATCACCACTATCTTGGTCCAGAGTGGCCCTTCAAGTTACCAAACAGGCTTTTCCATGAACTGAATTCCTTTCCACACAGTTCACAAATTATGGAAGAATCGATGGGATTAAACTCTAACCCTCGACACAACAGAAACGAATATTCCCGATCTGGAAACCGCCAACTGTTCTTGGGATTCCTTCGTAGAGCATACATTAGATTACTTCCATTACCACCCAATCCCTCTTTATTATTCTCCTTCTCGATTGATATTCGATCCAAAGCTCTAGGCCTCTTCTGGCCTCTTCCGACATTCAGTTTCAGTAAGCGTGTTTGCAGCGATGTAAGCGGGGGCGGGGGCGGCGACGGGGGCGGGGGCGTGACCACCAAGAGCTCTTCCTGAGACGAATCTCTTGCTGCAAATCTTGCACAAGTAGCTCGATGGGTGCTCTCCGTCTTGTTTCTTGGACACACTAATGGCTTGGGAGGTCGGATACGATATATCCCCCAAGATCTGCCCTAAACTCCACTGCACTTTTAACCATAACCTTCCTATCTTTTCACACAGGAAAATTTCTAAATTAGTAAACCAGTGGACTGATAATTTAAGCAATCCACACCGTTATAACTATGAGCTTCTTCATGCAATCGCAGACTACATCTAAAGTAAATCCGAAAAATCCGAAAAAACAAGAAATGCACGCTGGCAACGGATTTAATTGGAACGTAGGAGACACGGATTAAATTGACTTCCGTGGTAAAATTCGCGCGGGTAACCTGGAGTTGAAGGAATTACACGCAAGCAAAGATGAAGCAAAAGACAAAAACCATTGAATTGGAGTATGGAAGTCGTGTTCTATTCGCTTCTCTCTGCTGTTTTTTCCGAAACTTGTTATGTGCACACCCCTGAGCATTGTTGTTTTCACCGGCTTTATCTTCTCAATCCTCTAACCGTATGCCACGTAGACAGAATCTGGTTGACTGGGTAACACTTTTTGATTTTTTTTCAAATCTCTGAAAGCATCACTTACTCATACTATTGTAGTGTAGGAAGATACAAGCAATAAGAAAGCAAATCTTATTAGTTCTTAGAATTTTGTTGTTTGGAATAGACTTGTAAGAATCCTACCTATGTTCAAATGTCTGAAAGCGTCACCAATAAACCTGTAGTGTAAAAAGCTACAAACAATAAAAATTCAAATCTCATCTAAAATTTTAGAATCAATTTACAAAAATATCACCTGTGTTACTTCTTTCCCAGTTACTTCCATTTCAATTTACAAAAATCGTTCACCTCCCACTTTAAAGGGTGATTATTTCAATCAACCGTTTTTTTTTGGGGAGGAATAGTGATTTATAAAAGGAGTAACTGTGTGCTGACGAATAGTGTTTTGTAAGGGAGTTGATAACTGTGTGCTGACGATTAGTGATTGACGAAGTGAGTTAATAACTGTGTTGTGTTGAGGATGTGAGATTGGCAGACATCAGCTCGACTGCTAGATGAGGGCTCTCCTTGGGTTCTTGAGCCTTCACTCGGTGAGGAGTTCACGTTGGTAAAAAGTTTTTTTAAAAACCAAAGTTAATTTTGTAAATTTCAAAGTTAATTTTGTAAATTTCAAAAACTAAAGTTAATTTTGTAAATTTTTTTTTGGTATAGTTGACATAATAGAAAGAAAATAGAATCATATATGTCACTGTAAAGTAGTGACATAATGATAAAAAAAATTAATGTGAGATAAAATATTTTTATATGTAAATTTTAGTAATATTGGTTTATATTTAAAATATACAAAAAAACAATTTTAAAGTAGAAAAATAATCCATAGATAAAATGTTTCAATACATATGTTATGTAAAACATTTTAATATCAATTATGTATATATTATATCTTGTTTTAAAAAAATTATGTATATATCATATAAAACAATTGAAAAAATAAGTTTTTATGATTAAAACATTTGTAGTCTTATTATTTTATATTTTGGTCATTTATTAGGCATTTTTTTGTCAATTTTCCCTAAAATCTAATAAAGATTTTTTTATATATACTCTCTATAGCATTCCAAAATACAATTTAAACAATGAAAGATTATACATTGTATATATAGAGATAGAGAACCACTACAAATTCATTGAGATCTATCAAGGAATGAGAATGATGCAATTTTTTTTCTTCAGATTTTGCATTCTAAAAGAGGTTTGCACCTAAGAAATTTGATCCCTCTAGGCCTATGCTAGATCCTTGCTTAAAATGGATCTATATTAGTTAAACTTTCCTTTTGCACCAAAAAACACTATCTACAACTCAGTACGAGGGAAGTGTAATACCTTCTATATTTAATAATATAATAATATCCATTTTTAAGGTCACAACCAAGCCATTTTTAAAGTCACAACCAAGCTAGACACCAAATTGGTGTATGAGACCCCCTTGTTTGTGGGACAAGGGACCCACCTCGTGCAGCGATAAGTCTACGAAGGCATACATACTCTATCCCCTCTGGTTTTAAACCTGTGCATGAAGGCATACATACTCTACTCCCTCTGGTTTTAAACCTGTGTACGAAGGCATACATACTCTACCCCCTCTGGTTTTAAACCTGTGACCTCTTCGGAGGAAACACATGCTCTTAACCATTAGGCCCACTCAAGCTGGAGTTGAAACATGACATTTAAAAATGTATTAAAAAAAAACAAATATTCCAATGTTTTGCCATAAATACAAATATTCAATATAGACTTTAAGTTTTGTATATAAAAAATAATTGAAAATAGATAATCATTATTTTGTAAATATATAATTTAAGTTTTTTATATAAAAAATAATAAAAAATAAGAAATCATTATTTTGTAAATAGGTGCTTTATACTTTTGATATAAAAGTGATATGTAATTTAAGTTTTATATATAAAAATAATTGAAATTAAAAAATTATTTTGTAAATATAGAATTTAAGTTTTGTATATAAAAATAATTAAAATAAGAAATCATTATTTTGTAAATAGATGCTTTATATCTTTGATACAAAAGTGATATGTAATTCCATTAGTATTTGACATGCATCATAAATAAAGATTTAAAAATATTAATCAATAAAAAAATATTCCAATGTGAGCCATAAATAAAATATTTCAAAATCAATTTTCTATGTATTAATACTTTAGAAAATATATTAATTCAAAAAATTAATAATAATTAATATAAAATATTTCAATATCTACATTAACTAAGATATTTCATTTTATATAATGTAATAATTGAAAGTAATTTTTATTTTTTAAATAGTGTTATTTAGTAAAAGGGAAATGTGATTCCTTAAATGCTAAATGTAGAATTGACATGTAATCTATGTATGTCTACTCACATAAATTATTTTTAACTCTAAATTTATAATATATTTATTGAAAAAAATCAAATTACTTGAAAATTGACATGTAATCTATGTATATGTACTCACATAAATTCATTTTAAATCTGAATTTATAGTATATTTATTGAAAAAATTTTGAAGTACAATTCTCTCAAATTTAAAATTCTAAAATAGAAAGAATCTACCACTCAAAAATATAAACTGAAAATAGATTTACAAATATTTACATTAACTAAAATATTTCATTTTATATAATGTAATAATTGAAAGTAAATATTTTTTTAAATAATGTTATTTAGTAAAAGGGAAATGTGATTCCTTAAATACTCAATATAAAATTGACATATAATCTATATATGTGTGCTCACATAAATTCTTTTTAACTCTGAATTTATAATATATTTACTGAAAAAAAATCAGATTACTTAAATACAATTCTCTCCTTAAATTTAAAATTCTAAAATAAAAAAAAAAACATTGCCACTCAGAAATATAAAGTGAAAATAGATTTACACTGATACAAATACATTCTTTTATTCTTTATACGATACAAATACATTCTTTTATTCTTTATACAATGATTTAAATATATAGTGCAATTCATCACAGCAATTTGCAATTTTTTTTAATGAGAATCATATGTAAAATCCTCCATTGATGTCTTCCCCACCTTGAGATTTTTGCAGCAATTTGCAAATTTTTAATGAGAATCCTATGTGGAATCTTGCATTGATGGCTTACCCACCTTGAAATTTTTGCATCTATGTTAGGGTGGTGGAGAGATAGAAGTGACAGGATCTCCAACGGAGAAGGCTATTCTTTCTTGGGCATTGAAAGTATGATGTGCAGTTATCTCCTTTTAAAAAAAGAATTACATGTCAAGAGTATTGACGATTACTCAATTGATTCTTTTGTGCTCTGTTCAATTAAATATCAGCCAACATTTTTCTTATGACCATTGTGTTGTTCTGTTAGCTTGGAATGAACTTTCATCAAGAAAGATCCAAATCCTCCGTCTTACATGTTTCTACTTTCAACTCGGAAAAGAAACGTGGCGGTGTTGTTCTGAAGAAGGTAACAGGTGTATTCATGCAGTTACAGATCTTGTTCTGCGTGCGGTATAATATCTCTTTCTGTATTCTAGAGGTTATCAAATTGTCTCTGTATTTGTTATTGGTTTTTTTATTCATGATTTGAATGCATAATTGCAGTCTGAAACTGAAGCACATATCCATTGGAAAGGAGCTGCAGAGATCATACTAGACCTCTGCAATACCTGGATTGACCATGCTGGTTTAGTACGAGAAATGACTCCGGATAAGGTTTGGTGTCCCCCAAATGTGGATTTTCTGCAGCATAAAATCAAATATCAATATGCTTGTTTAATTTTGATCAATTTCCTAGTCAACACGAGTTTATGGCCGCTTGCATCCTTTAATGCAGGCAGATGGGTTTAGGAAAAGCATCGAAGACATGGCCGCAGATCGATTACGGTGCATTGCTTTTGCTTACAGAGTATATGATCTTTATAATGTGCCTGCTGATGAAGTGCAAAGCCAATCATGGAATATTCCTGAAGAAAACCTTACCCTCTTGGCAATTGTTGGGATGAAGGTAAATATTTTGAAGTCACGGCCATTGATCCATAAAATTACTCAGAGCCAATATATTTTATACCAACTTTCTGTAAGTAATTATCGGCATCATTGTTCCGGTTAACATGATGAATAGTTAAAATACATGACTATAAACTTAAGGTATTTCCTAAGATAAGTTATTGACTTACGCTACATAACTTTTAACATGGGATTATTTGAATGTATAGGAAAGTTCACTGATTTGTGAACTGTGCCTGCTACCTGTGTAGGAAGCTATATTATTAGTGAACTGTTTATTCTACCTGCGTAAACTAATTACTGAAGGTTATTGTAGTTTCTTTCCATGCTAGATCTGTAAGAATACGAATTGGAGCTATCTACTGGATGCATGAAAGTTGTAGTTTCTTTGGAGGGTGGTTATGAGTTTATTACAATGCCCATACTGTATTCACAGGACTATGTAGCAGCTAGTTTTTCTGTAGAGACATATGTTTTGCTGTGAGTTTATTACCTGCCCAAACTGAATTTTCAGGGAAACTTTGTAGCAGTTATGTGCGTTTATTGAATTTATAATAATAAGCTGTCCTCTATAAACTTGTTGCTAAAAATGCCTTTTGAATGTTAATGACGGCCTCTGTTATCTTTTTGTCAGTAACTTGTTGCCACTTTATAGCAGATCTACTTATCCCAGAATTGTTCCCTTGTTATGATTTTCAACTTCTTTTATGTCTTATCATAACAATATGTTTAACTGTGCAGGATCCATGCAGACCTAATGTAAGTGATGCTGTCCGGTCGTGTCAACGTGCTGGTGTTACGGTAATAGTCAAAAATACTATCTTGTGTGCTCGAATGAGAAATGTTTTTGGAAAGGTTATTGCATGACAAGTGTATTGTACATTGTACTAAATTAGCATGCCCTCTGTATTCACCAAGCAAAATATCAATTATAAAATCACCCTATATGCTGCCAATGAAAATTAGTCATGTTCAGTAAGGTCACTAGATGTATGGGTTTCAGTCTGCCCCATCAATGCCTAGAAGGTGGATTAAGGTGGATTGTAACAGATCATGTAGATTTTGTGATATGAAATCCAACAGGAAGGTATTATATCACCTTGTGTTTTGAACTGCTTGTTATCGTTGAGATTCAAGAAATGTGTTTGGTTGCTAATGATGTTTTGGATTGATTATTTGACTCGTTACACCTTAATTTTGTGCTCTTATTATTCATTCATTTTTACAGGTACGAATGGTGACCGGTGATAACATTTACACGGCAACAGCTATAGCTCTTGAATGTGGCATACTCCAGAAAGATCAGCGTACAGTAGAGCCAACTATCATTGAAGGACGGGTTTTTCGCAACTACAGCGAAGAAGAGAGAGAGAAAATTGTGGACCAAATTTGTGTGAGTATCCGTGTACCAATCATCCTGCCAACACCACACACACGAACAAATCGGGGAAAAACATACCTACAACAGCTTTTTGCAAAAGAAAATTGTAATGGGAGGGGCCCTATTTTGTTTCCCTGCAGGTAATGGGAAGATCCTCACCTACGGACAAACTTTACTTGGTTCAAGCACTGAGAAAAATAGGTCATGTTGTGGCAGTGACTGGAGATGGGACAAATGATGCACCTGCACTTCATGAGGCGAGTTTTCTTGTTGGATGCTGTTGTAAATTCTGATTACGTAGCAACGATATTTCCAGTTATATAAAGTTATTGATGCAACTTGTTTTATATATTGTTTGGCGTTTAGGCAGACATAGGTCTCTCTATGGGTATCCAAGGAACGGAAGTTGCTAAGGAAAGCTCAGATATCATTATTCTAGATGATAATTTTTCCTCCATTGTGAAGGTTCGTTGCAGACATGGGTATTTGTTATAAGCCTTTAAAGTCACATGTTCTTTTGGGAAGTTAAAGATTCCTTACAGTTATTTCTCAATGGCTTTCAGCTAGTTCGATGGGGTCGTTCAGTTTATGCAAACATTCAGAAATTCATTCAGTTTCAACTTACCGTAAATGTTGCAGCAATTGCAATTAATTTTGTTGCTGCTGTTTCATCTGGAGATGTTCCTTTGTCTGCTGTTCAGGTTAGTCTCAGTTTCAACAGAAATGTGACTTGATTTGTTACCTACACTGTTCCTTTCATTCTCATGGCTTGGGCCCCACCTTAATTTTCTGCAGCTTCTTTGGGTCAACCTTATTATGGATACTCTTGGAGCACTTGCATTGGCAACTGAATCCCCAACTGATCACCTCATGGGTCGGCCTCCAGTAGGGCGCAGGTAGGACATTGTTATCAAGGAAAATTCCTCCGTTGGATTAATAGCTATATAGTTCTTGCAGAATCAAAGAATTTTTGAAATAAAGAGTATGGGACTTACAGTGAATAAGTATACATGCTTCTATTCAAAATGAAGAACAACTAGATGCATGTGCCAAACCTACATTAGTATCAATTGATATTAAAGCATGTAGTTATGCAATTATGACATAAATGACAGCTGGCACAAGGTTATGCCTTTGAAGAAAAACGCAAACGTGTCAAATACATGCTGACAAGTTAAGTTTTCCATATTTACTTTTATTTGATTTTCAAAAATCATTTTATTTGATTTTAAAAAACATTTTATTTTTTATTTTTTTTGTTTAAAAAAAATCTTTTTAATTTAATTTTATTTGATATTTTATTATTATTATGATTTTTGAATTAATTAATTAATTTATTTTTTAAGTTTGACCCAATGATTAAAGTTTCTTTATATTTTTATTGTTAGTAGGTGTCTTAATATCATATTAAAATATTAAACTGTTTTACTCTAACAGTCATATTTAACTATTCAGATCTATTTGTTATATTTTAATTGTTGAAAATTAATGCTCTATATATTGAGCTCTATATATTGAGCTTTCTCTATTTAAGAGTGTCAGGATCTGTTTCTCCATGTGCCCTGACGATGAACCACACTGAATGGTTCGAAACGAGTCAAAACATCCTTTATCAACTCTGTTTCTCCATCTTGTCCTGACGATGAACCACACTGAATGGTTCAAAACAAGTCAAAACGTCTCCTATGTGATTATTGCCAAAAGCTTTCTCAATAATTTGACTAGTCACTCTAATATACTGCTTCCTTCCATCCAAAAAACTTCATACAAGATAATCATTCTCGGTTATCTGGCCTACCACATACTGTGATGGTTTGAAACGCGATGGTTTGAAACGCGTTGATAAAATATCTCCCATATGATTATTGCCAAAAGCTTTCTCAATAATTTGACTAGTCACTCTGATACACTGCTTCCTTCCATCCAAAAAACTTCATACAGGATAATCATTCTCGGTTATCTGGCCTACCACATACTGTTTGCTTCTTTTAATGGTGCGTTGATGTCTGTAGACATTAATGGAATTTCAACTTTAATTTGTTAAATGGAATGCAATCTGAAGGCAACCTCAAAGATTAAAATTTGCATCCCGACATTGGGTCCACAATTTTATGCTGTCAGTAATTCCTACCAAAGTTATCAGATTCAGACTTGGTGACGCTACTCCACTCAAACTCGACCTTTGACTCGGAATCGACTAAGCTAACAACTCGATAAAATAAATGTATGCCATTGTCAATAGAAAATTCCACACCAAATATGCAAGTCTGATTTTCTTAACCCTGGGCTACGCTGGATGGCTGACTCATCAGTCGATGCAGACTCAGCCAAGTTGGATGCTGACTTGGCTGGATAGGCTGAGTCAGAGCTTATTCAAGCCAAGTCAGTGATCGAGTTGTATCGGTTTGGTCAGTACTGGTCTGAATAAACCGAGTTGTTTTGACTCAGCCGCATATGATAACAGTAATTCTTACTCGTAACATATTAGTATTGTTCATCATTTTAAATCTGTTAGGATATCTGTCTTCACTTTATGTTATGGCAGGACAGAAAAGTGCATGAGAATATCATCGAATTGGCGTGTAAATTGAAATTTCTGTTAATCTTGTATCAGAAAACAATTGTAAAGAGGACACGGGCCTTTGAGAAGATATAATCGCAGATGCTGAAATTGGAGTTCAAGCCCTGCACCCATTTTCCAAAGACTAGTGAAAATTGAGATTCGTAAGGGTGTTTTGACTTGTTTTCTCTCTATTACCAAGAGAAAAAGGGTTCATAGAGGAAGCACCAAGGTTTAATTTCATTTGAAAAAGTTTCACACTCAAGAGAGGAATCACCAAGGTTTAATTTCATTTGAAAAAGTTTCACACTCGAGAATACGTTTACCTCAAAAATGGTCTTTAACATGAAATAATGTAGTTTCGAACTATGATAAGAGTGATGGTTTTTAACATGAAAAAAGTGGTCTTTAACATGAAATAATGTGGTTTCGAATTATGATAAGAGTGATGGTTTTTAAAAATGAAATAATGTGGTTTCAAATTATAATAAGAGGGATCCCAACTAGGGGAAAAGGGAATGTCTATTGGAGTTGGTTTATGTTGATTTAGGGTAGCATCGGATGTGCTCTCGCCACAAAATTTGGTGGAGAGGCTAAGGCACATGAGATCTCCAATACTCATAAAAGGTTTGGGCAGATTCTAAACAGTTTGGGAGATATTAAAATAATTGATATTTTTAATATTAAAATAAAATATTAATGTGAATTAATATAAAACTGTGTTAGAATAGTCCAAAAGTCATGGATCAAGCCAGATCTAATATTAGCCGTTGATTAGGGACTTAATTTCGGTTGTTGATTTGTCAACGAGAAAAGTATAAGAGGAGGCTTGAGGATCACTTGGAGAACACACCGAGTTGATCAAGATTTCGACTTTTTGGGGCAAGGTTTGTTGAGGAAGTTAAGAGAGTGACCAGAGTTGCAATTGAGGGGCAGTGAATATAGAAGCAGAGAGGCATAGATAGTGTTGGGAGGATCAGCGCAACAGCCGGGAAAGCTGACGCAGAGGGTAGAAGTCGAAACTACTAGGAGCAACGGGAATTGTCGAAACAACCTGGAAAGCTGACGCAGAGAGTAGAAGTCGGAACTGTCAGAACTGCTGGAAAAGCTGACGTAGAGGGCAGAAGCCAGAACTGCTGGGAACAGCCGGAACTGCCAGTAACTGTTGGAACAGTGGGGAAAGCTGACGTAGAGGGCAGAAGCCGCACTGCCCGGAACAATCGGGAACTGCCGGAACAACCGGGAAAGTTGAAGCGGAGGGCAGAAGCCAGAACTATCGAGAACAATCGGAACTGCCGGGAACTGCCGAGAAAGCTGATGTAGACGGCAGAAGAGGCTGACGCTGGGGTTTTTCATGGGGCAGATTGGAGCTGAGGAGCTGCCGGAGTGTTTATCCGGGGTTTCAATCGAAGCATCTGTCTCCGAAGGAGAGGTACTACTGCCGAGATTATTCTCTGTTGGGTGAGCCGGTTTTGGCACCCAGATTGTATTCAAAAACTGCATAATAATAAAACCCTCAAATAGCTGCACCAATTTTCCCGCATTGGGTTTTTTCGGGGACATTGGTCCAAAAACAATGGTGTCACTTGTGTGCTTGTTTTGTTTCCTTCAGTTGATGATCTGTAATGTGTTCAGTATGCACTTGTATTTATTTTCAGTATTTACACGGTAAATAACTTGTTAATTAACAAAACAAGTAGGTAGGAATAAATTATAAAGTACATGAAGGGTTTCTAACGGGTTAGACTTAGAAATTCTAACAGTTTATTGGGACCAATTTCAAGTAGAGGAAGGTGAGGGTGTAGGCACAATTAAACAAGGTATATGGTACTTAGGATGACATCTCTTAGAGACTAGTTGATGTACTAGTTTAGGCTACTAGGTTGAATCATTTACCCATCTTGACTTCCATTTATGTGGATAATGTAGTGGATTCAAACCCATCTTCTTTATTCAATTTGAATGTTTCTCTCTTGGCGTCCTTCAACTTCTTTCCCTTGTTCATGGGATTTGGATGTTTGTCCTTCGTCCTATTGGGGAGATAAGTTAGTTGTTATGGTGGGAGGTTGTTATTAAAAGAACTGTTAAGTTTATGAGAGGGGTGTATGTTTGCATGAAAGTGTAGACAAAAGCTTTAGGAGGCTAGACAAAAGTTGGAGGAGGTCAAAACTTTCTTGGATGAGGATCTACATAACGCTATTCTTCAAGAGGATGAAGCTTGGTTGGAGTTGTTGGCGTGTAAAGAGGAGGGATACAAAACTAAAGGAGCACATGTATGTGCTAGTTTCGATTCAAGAAGGGGATAAAGGATCCAAGTTCTTCTTTGATTTTTTGAGAAGAATGTGGTAGTTGATAGGGTGCTTGGTCTTCACAAAGTTTATGGCTCATTTAAGGAGGATCTAGCTAAGATTTGAGATATCTTTGGCAATCATTTTCATAATATTTTCTCCTCTTAGTGTTTCTTACATTCAATTTTGACTACCAAGAATGCTAGATATATGGTAGTTGTTGATTTGTGGTAGCATCGGATGTGCTCTAGTCACAAAAATTGGTGGAGAAGCTAAAGCACATGAGATCTCCAAGACCCAGAAATGGTTTGGGCAGATTCTACCCGGTTTGAGAGATATTAAAATAATTAATATTTTTAATAGAGTTTCTAAGTCTAAATTTCGGAAAAATAAAATATTAATGGGTATTAATATAAAACTAGATTAGAAGGTTCCAAATGACATGGATCAAGCCAAATCTAATCTTAGCCATTGATTAGAGATGTAATCTCGGCTGTTGAAGGACCAACAGGAAAAGTATAAGAGGAGGCTTGAGGGTCAGTTGGAGAACACACTAGAGTGATCAGTCATTCGATTTTCTAGAGCGAAGTTTGCTAAGAAAAGTTGAATCAGTGATCAGTTTGCAGCGAGGAGCAGTGAGTACTGGACAGAGAGGTAGAGATAGTGCTGAGGGACCAGTGCAGAGGCAGAGAGGCAGAGATAGTGCTGAGAGACCAGTGCAGAGGCAGAGAGGCAGATGTAGAGGCCAGAGCAGGCCACGCAAAGGCTAGCTGAGACAACGCAGAGACCACAGGGCCTGCGTCATCCACGCAGAGGGCAGCAGGAGTGACGCAGAAGGCCGTAAAGGCTGCGCAGTGCCTCTGAGGGCTAACGCAGAGGCCAGGAGCGCTGACACAGTGCTTCAATCGTGCTGGAGAGGGTTTCGCGGGGCAGATTTTCTGAAGATCTGCTTTCGAATAGAGAGGTATTACTGTTGGTTATTTTTCTCTGTCGGGTGAGCCAGTTTGTCACCCAGTTGTACTCAATGATATATTGCATAATAACTAACCCTCAGAATTGTTGCACCGATTTTCTCGAGTTGGGTTTTTTTGGAGACAAGTTGTCCAAAAATAACGGTGTCATTTGTGTGTTTGCTATTTCTTTCAGTTGTTGATCTGTAGATGGTTGAGACTATATTGTGTTTATTTCGATGTTTATATGTTTAAATAACTTGTTTGTATTTAACAAGTAGGAGAAATAAACAAGAAAAATACAGATAAAATTTCTAATGGTTAGACTTTGAAATTTCAACATGGTATCATAGTGTGGCTGCAGATCACAGGAGAGTTGAAGGCACCAGCTGAAGTAGAGCATTTGCAGCAGAAACAGTTGTCTCGAGGGACAGAAGTTGTTCCTTGCAGAAAGCAACAAAGGAAGGGTTGACGCAGAGGGACTGTGTCATCAGTTTGGGCCATAGAGAGGTTAGCGCAGAGGCTGAGGAGGGAAGAAAAGGTTCACGTAAAGCCACACAGAGACCAGGAGGGTTGACACAGTTGGCTGGGGGAGCATTTCAGCCCGTGTCAGGATTGCGCAGAGCCTAGAGGCTCAGTCCTATAGTTGCTGGAGCATAGGAAGCTGTGGGTAGATTACGGGGAGTGAATTTGTTGGGGTGTTGTTGTTGCTGAGTCAGAACAGTACCTAACGGGCAAAACCAAGGTAGAGGGAGTCATTACCGAGGCATATTTCTGGCCAAGGAATCCAGATTAGTGTTGCAGGTGCATAGGAGATCAGAGAGGTGCGGCTCGACAGTTGGCAGGAGGATTTTCAAGAGGGAAATCGAGACTCAGAGGGAGTCTAGCAGAGAACTTCCAGACGGGAAGTAGCGACTTAGAGGGAGTCGAAGAGAGAACTTCCAGAGGGAAGTAGAGACTCGTAGGAGTCGAAAGGAAGAGTAGAGAGATGGCCAAGAATGGATTGAGGGATCAAGATAAGCTGGACGGAGCATCCAACTTTGTTGTCTGGAAGGCCAGGATCTTGTCCATTCTAGATAGACATCGCATCAAGGCCTTTGCTTTGAGAACAGTGGCTATCCCAGTTGCCTGGTTGATAATGAGAAGTATGAGGAGGCAATGGCCAAGGCGAAATGCATCATCCTTGATGGAGTCAAGGTTCATGTGGTCCAACATATTGCCGAGAAGGATACGACAAAGGACATGTGGGACACCTTGAAGACGTTGTACCAACATACTTTCGTGCAGAGGAATATGTTACTTGAGAATCAGCGGTGGCAATACCAGATGCAGAAGGGGGAGCAGATAGATCACTTCCTTAGGAGATTGAAGGAGATCCGAGACCAACTGACTTCCATAGGGGCCACGCCGGATCAAGAGTTGATGATGAGGACTGCACTAAACGCAGTCTTTGAGGAGTGGGAGACATTTGTCCAAAGCATACTGGATAGGGCGAATCTTCCAGATTGGGAAGAATTGTGGGCGACTCTTCGCCAAGAAGAGATCAGACGGCTGATCAAGACGAGAAGTAGCTGTAAAGGAGTCCAGATCAAGAAGGAATAGGAAGAGGATGCAGCTCTGGCATCTGCAGGGAAGCAGGAGAAGAGGAAGAAAAAGGACCTCTCCAAGGGTAAGTGCTTCAACTGTGGGGAACTGGGGCATTATCCGAACCAGTGTCCAAGGAAGAAGAATAAGGGAGAGGCGTCTGACTCCAAGGTAGCGTCAGCGAAGGCAGAAAAGGAGGTAGAGGAGATGACAATTGTGCCATGAGTGCTCATGTACCTCTAGAGAAGATATGGGGAGACATCGAGCTGTAGTCAGGACGACTACAGGTGATGAGGGGCAAGATCCTTGAGGTACCCAACCTCTTGGATTATACCTCGCTATGGGAGCCCCGAAGAGAGAGTAGCAGGATTGGCAGATGTCGGTAGAAACAGATGCGGATGAAGCGGCGGAGAGTGCAACAGTGCAGGAGTCTCGTGTAGCGCAGAGCTAGCAGGTTGCAGTAGTGCGAGAGGCACATAGAAGATTGCAACAATGCAGGATGGCACAGAGAGGTTTGCAGCGGTGTGGGAGGCAGGGAGTTGTTGCAGCAGCATGGAGGCGGTAGAGGGAGCACTTGATAGTGACAGAGAGAGCTTCAACATCGAGAGTGTTTCTAGCCTGACAGGGATGTCAGTAGTTGGGTGGATCAGTTACTTACTTCTTAATAACTAAGTTGCAGTGCAGTAGCAGTATGCAACATGATGAGAGGGGGTTGTAGTGCAGATGCAGTGTTGGGAGAAAGGACCACCAACAGCATGGATGCGGAGGGCGTTGTCGTACAGATGTAGCAATGGCAGAGGCAGGGCCATGGGCATCAGTACAAGATGCAAAAGTGTAGAGGATGTTGGGTGAGGAGGCTTAGCATCAGCACAAGTACCAGTGTTGTATAATCAGAGTGATGCTCAGTTGGAGTATTATTTGAGCACAATCCTCGCTAAGAGGGAGTGTTGATTTGGGGTAGCATCGGATGTGCTCTAGCCATGGAAATTGGTGGAGAGGCTAAAGCACATGAGATATTGAAGACCTAGAAATGGTTTGGGCAGATTCTACCTAGTTTGGGAGATATTAAAATAATTAAATTTTTTTAATGGAGTTCCTAAGTCTAAACTTAGGAAAAATAAATTATTAATGGGTATTAATATAAAATTGGGTTAGAAGGTTCCGAAAGACATGGATCAAGCAAAATCTAATCTTAGCCATTGATTAGAGATGTAATCTCGGTCGTTAAAGGACCAATAGGAAAAGTACAAGAGGAGGCTTGACGGTCAGTTGGAGAACACACAGAGTGATCAGTCATTCGATTTTCTAGAGCGGGGTTTGCTAAGAAAAGTCGAATCAGTGATCAGTTTGTTGCGAGGGGCAGTGAGTACTGGATAAAGAGGCAGAGATAGTGCCGAGACCAGCGCAGAGGCAGAGAGGCAAACACAGAAGCCAGAGCAGGCCATGCAGAGGCTAGTTGAGACAACGCAGAGGCTAGAGGGCCTGCGTCATCCACGCAGAGGGCAACAAGAGTGTTGCAGAAGGCCGTAGAGGCTGCGCAACGCCTCTGAGGGCTGACGCAGAGGGTTTTGAGGCTGACGCAGAGGCCAGGAGGGTTGACACAGTGCTTCAGTTGTGCTGGAGAGGGTTTCGTGGGGCAGATTTTCTGAATATCTACTTCCGAATAGAGAGGTATTACTGCCGATTATTTTTCTTTGTCAGGTGAGCCAGTTTGGCACCCAGTTGTACTCAAGGATATATTGCATAATAAATAACCCTCATAATTGTTGCACCAGTGTTCCCAAGTTGGTTTTTTCCGGAGACGAGTTGTCCAAAAATAACGGTGTCACTTGTGTGTTTGCTATTTCTTTCAGTTGTTGATCTGTAGATGGTTGAGACTGTATTGTGTCTATTTCGATGTTTATATGTTTAAATAACTTGTTTGTAATTAACATGTAGGAGAAATAAACCAAAAGAATACAGATAAAATTTCTAACGGTTAGATTTAGAGATTTCAACAGTAGTCTCCCACAAAGTCTCAATTGTAGATCGTGATAGGTTGGACAAGGATCTTATGAAAGACAATATTTTCGCATCTCTTTGCTCGTTGAAGAATGAGAAATCCCTTAGGATTGATGGTTTTCCGTTGAATTTAAAAGGCCATGTGGTACACAATAAGGGATGATTTCTTGTTGTCTACTTTTGGAGGCCTTTTCCATAGGGTGTTTGATGAAGTCCCTTAGTTAAGGATTCATCAAGTTTATTCCATCGAATATTTCCAAAAACTCCATAGGCAAGTGGTCTCCTATAACCTTATTTAGTGTCCATTGTCACCAATAAAATTGTGGCGAAGCCTATGGTACTATTGATGAGAGTTGTATCTAGGGAGATTGTGCACAAAGAGAAAACAAGTTTTGAATAGGGGTTCTTTGTTCTAGTTACTACGATTTCATCTTGGAAGGCTACGGAGTGGGCTAGGGAGAGTGGACAACAATCTCGTTTTTTTGAAAATTGAATTTAACAAATCCTATGGTCAAATTTATTGGTTATTCATCACTAATATATTGACTTGTAGGGGACTTGGTTTGCAATGTGGGGGGTGGTTCATACCCTATTTTCTTGTGCCTTTTCATTTGTTTCAGTTAATAACACATTGTATCCACATATTCACTCTTCAAAGTTATCAAAAAGGGTTCCCTTTGGCACCTTATCTTTATGTGTTGACAATTGATGCCTTCATTATTTGTTGGATTTTTCCCATTTACAGGGTCAATTGAGGGGTATGTCTCTAGTAGATAATTCACAAATGGTTAACAACTATTTTGCAAATGATATACTCCTTCCCGTGTAAGCTTATCAAGATTCAATGGTTAGTTCTCATATCCACTCTTCAAACTTATCAAAAAGGGATCCCTTTGGCACCTTCTCTTTGTGTTGGCAATCGATGCCCTTCATTATCTGTTGGAGCCTGCCCATTTACAAGGTCATTTGAGAAGTATGTCTCTAGTAGCTAATTCACAGATGGTGAACAACTATTTTGCAAATGATTCACTCTTGTTTGTGCAAGCTAATCAAGATTCAATGATTAGTGTTAGGCATTGTTTGCCAGCGTTTTGTGTGATATAGGGGATCAAAACTATGCTAAAAACTGAAAGTGCTCAAAATCTCCTGAAACCAATGATAAATCGTAGAGCTCATCGTTCTAAATCCAACAACGCTTAAATCACCTCAATTCGACACTGCAAGAGTAAGTTATCGCGTTTTGACATTTTGGCCAAACAATAAAAAAGTTGAAGTTGTAGGGTTGATTGTGCATGTACGGATGCCACGTGGCAGTCCGTACACTGAAGTGGTGCTGACGTCATCTTTTGACTAGGTTGTACGAACAAAGACGTGTCAGTTTGTGATTGGATGGTATAGTGATTTGGTGGACCAACCATAGGTCGCCACATGGGCCAATCATAGGGCGCCATGTGGCCCTATGAGAGGCCACTAAATGGATCAGGTTTTGGCACCAAAATTTGTTTGAACAACCAACGAGCCTCCAACGGATTCGGCCTCACAACCTCCGGTTCACGAAGCAGTTTCTTGACCAACTAGGCTACGACACTCCTTGTTAAACCATGGGCACATAATTATATTTATTGTCATATGGATTGGCGGTTGGTAAAAACAAGATTGACCAGACCCACGGTTATGTATACCACCATACAACCAAGCGATGGAGGTGAGAGGGGTATAAAGAGGTGAAGCCTACCATACTTGGCAGCTCTTCCAAGTGTTTAAACATCATGCCAAATATGGTAATGGCCCAATAGTAAAACAATATGGCGGGACGTTTAACGACCCTGCCAAAAATCCATCCATTGAGCGTGCCAAAATTCATGCAATGAATGCGACACTTGTGGCTCAAACCCGTGACCTATGGGTGGATAATCAAAGCATCTGACCAGTAGGCCATAGGCCATTTTTGTTGCCAAATTGTAGAGCCGAGAGCTAATATGGGGCAGTTGCAGACTAGTTTGGAAAAAGGGGGGTATTTTGCTTAATTTTAAGCCTTTTTGAGCTCAGGAAGAGCCTAGATGGGGTTTTTTGAGCATTCTGGACATAATGTCAGTGTTGTTTTTGCAGATTGAAGCTTGTATGTTGATGTATTGAGCATTTGAGCATATAATAAAGCAGTCACCACTCGAATTTGGACCCGGAGATGCAGCCCAAGATGGGTGAACTCCATTATCAAATTGTTTGTGTTTGATACTGCATTTTTTCCTATTTTAATTGTTGAAACTCTGCAAATTAACTTAAGCTTGTGTACTTTTGCAACCACGATCCATTGCCTAAAAGACATAAACTAGCTTGCAAATTGTTTAATGAAACCTTCACTTTTTATTTTTAGATCAGTTTGGTATCATATCATGGTTTTTGTGAAGGTTTGACAGAATTTATAAGGTTTTCGAATGCTTACAAGGTCTAGATTGAGAAGAGGAGAAGGAACACTTGAAGAACCTAATTCTCAAGTAGGCTCAAGAAGATCACATACTTCACAAGTCATGGAATATGAAGAAGGACAAGGACAAGAATTGATGTTTGAGGATGAAAGAGCTTTCAGAAACACTTTCTTTGATATGACTGAGATGGTAAAAGTGTTGTATAATGAAAGAACAATACGATTGTAAGGAGAAAGTTCTAATCAATCAAAAGGTGATGGTGGTAATGGGAGCAAGGCTCCATCTTATCCTCCTTCACCTCCTTCTTCACCTCCACCTCACCTCCTTCACATAGACATACTCCTCCTACATCTCCAAGAGGACATGCTAAGGCTCCTTTGCTTAAGCTTGATGTCAAGTTTGAATTGCCAATGTATAATGGAGAAGTAAATGCTGAAAAGCTGGATAATTTGGTTCGTCAAATTGAAGTTTATTGCAGGATTCAAAAGATTGATGATGATATCACAAAGATTCAACTTGCTTCTCTTTGTTTGGAAGGCGTATATCTCATTTGGTGGGAGGCCAGAACTTAAGAAGATTTGAAGAAAAGTGGTAAAATTATCTCTTCTTTGAATGATTTTATAGCTGCATTAAGGAGGCAATTTTATCCATTAGCTTATATGCAAAAAGCAATAATGGATTGGCAAAATTTTAGACAAGCTAAAGGTTAGAGTGTCCAAAGTTACACACAAGAATTTAGAAAAAGAGCATTAATCTTGGGTGTTGATTTGACCTCACAAGATACTCTCCTTAAATATATAGGTGGATTGCATAGTTATCTGAGGCATACTAATGTTTAATCCCACCAATATAGATGAAATATGTGTTCAAGCTACTCATTTAGAATCAAGAGGCAAGAATGTTCCTCAAGAGTCCAGCAAGAAACCCTTTAAATCTGGAAACAAAGGAAAGGGGAAAGCTAAAGGCAAAGGCAAGAAGAATGTTACAGTCAAGAAAGAGGGACAAAAACTTATTTGCAAACATTGTTCAAAAGATGGCTATGATGAACACAATTGTTGGAAATTACATCCAGGATTGAGACCAAAGAAGTTTAATAACAAGAGGAAACAAAAGACTGTTGCCACAACTCAACAAGATCTAGGATCTGATTTAGGTGATGAAACTAAAATCACAACCATGGGTATGAAAGGTACTAGTTCTTCTAGCAAGAATGTTGAATCACAAAATGACAAATAAAGAAGTGAGCTTTTTCATATCAGGGGCATTACAAAACATACAAAGGTTGATACACTTTTTGATAGTGGATCCCAAGTCAATCTTATCTCTGAAGCAATTGTCAAGAAACTTAATTTAGAGACTACACCTCATACAAAACCTTACCCTTTGGGTTGGGTATGTGATGATGCCAAATTACAAGTGACAAGAAAATGTAAACTTAAATTTTCCATCACTGCTAATTTTATAAATGAGGTAGAGCTTGATGTTGTACCACTTGATATTTGAGGGACTGTCTTAGGGAGTCCATATTTATATGACTGGAAAGCCATATTCTATCGTCATGAGATTAGGTATCATCTTTTCAAAGACGGAGTTGAGTATATTGCTAGAGCACATCGCAAGAATATGAACTTATCTCTTGTTAGTGCAAGCCAAATGAAAAGGCTTGTGAATGCTAGTAAGAATTTTGTGTTGTTGATGATTAAAGATAAAGATACTACTGAATCTAAAGCTTTCCCAGGATGTGATTCTAAACGTAAGCATGAATTGGTTGAAGTTGTTAATACTTATGACAATATGTTTCTGGAACCTGAAGGGTTACCTCCAAAAAGGGGAATCAAACATGAGATACAATTGCAGCAGGATGCACCACTTCCAAATATTGGCATGTATAGAATGTCAGTTTTGGAGAATCTAGAGATCAAGAAGCAAATTCAAGAGATGCTTGACAAAGGGGTCATCAGACCTAGTACATCTCCCTGTGGGTCTCCTATTGTTTTTTGTTCCAAAGAAAGATGGTACATGTCACATGTGTCTCAATTTCCGAGCCTTGAATAAGATTATGGTAAAAATTGTTATCCTCTTCCTTGCATTGATGATTTGCTAGATCAGTTGAAGGATGTTGTTTATTTTACTAAGTTAGACTTGAGAAGCGGTTATCATCAAATAAGGATTGTTGAAGATGATATTTGGAAAACTACTTTTAAGACAAAACAATGATTGTTTGAATGGTTAGTTATGTCGTTTGGGCTTTGTAATGCACCTACTACATTCATGAGAGTTATGAATGATGTATTGTGACCATTCCTTGATGATTTTGTCATAGTCTACTTAGATGATATTCTAATTTTTAGTAAGACTCGTGAAGAGCATGTCAAGCATGTAAAGCAAGTTTTAGATGTCTTGAAAAAGGAAAAGTTGTATTTGAAGATGTCTAAATGTGAATTTGGGAAAACCTCTTTGGTTTACTTAGGTCATATTGTAGGAGGTGGTGAATTGAAGATTGATCCCTCCAAAGTTGAAGTCATTGTGAATTGGCCTAAACCCAATAATGTAACAGAAGTTAGGAGCTTTTTGGGAGCATCCCAATATTGGAGAAAATTTATCGCTAACTTTTCATCCATTGTAGCATCATTACATGTTTTGGCAAGTTTGAAGCAGGTATTTCAGTGGGGATGCAAGCAACAAAAAGCCTTTGACACTTTGAAAGAGAAAATCAATACAACACCAATTCTAGCACTTCCAAATCTCAAGCAACCATTTGAAATTCAAACCGATGCAAGCGAATATGCTATGGGAGCAGTATTGATGCAACATGGTAAGCCAATATGTTATCATTCTGAGACCTTTTCCAATGCAATAATTAACTATCCAACTTATGATAAAGAGTTGTATGCTTTGGTACAAAGCATGAAGAAGTGGAAGCATTATTTGATGGGTAAAGAAACAATTATTCATACTGACCATCAACCTTTGCAATATCTTCAATCGCAAACCAAGCTACAACAAGCTAGACATTTCAGATGGATGGGATTTCTACAACAATTTCATTTGGTTATTAGGTATAAGAAAGGTATTTACAACAAAGTTGCAGATATGTTATCAAGGCCTATTGTTAATGCATCTGTCATTGTTAAAAATGGAAACTAGGGCCAAATTCCACTTTAGATAGCTCATTTGATGGAGATGATGGTTGCATGGAATTCCTCTTTTCAAGAGGTCCAAATTTGATCTAATGATCATCAAATTTGGACAAGTAGAAATGTGTTTTTGAATTTATGCCCACACGTGTAAATTGTTCTGGTCGGCCACACCATTATGTAGGCTCATGAAGCCCAAGATACATGTCACTTCGCCCTCAATGAATTGTATAAATACAAGTGACCTCTCATCTCATTTGGCATCATCATCACTCACACATTCTTCTCTCTCCCTCTCTCATTGGTTCGTATAGCTATTGGGAATTCTCTTTCTCTCACACATGTGGCAAGGAGGATGAATTTCAGACAGAAGTACATGGCCATAAATTTTAGGAGTTGACTGAAGTTTGACCAATGTTGCCCAAGGACTGCTTGACCAAGTTTGACTGTGATTGTGGAGGGTTTGAATTTGTTTGACCAGGCCGCATTGATTGGCACAGAAACCGAGATTTTTTGGGTTGTTTGACTTTCTTTAACTGCAGGGTTGTTTGACCATAGGGCTAACTTCATGTTGACCAAGTTTGACCATAGATTTTATGATTGTTTTGGGCTAACTTTGACCACTTTTGGAGGCAAAGTTTGACTGCCTTTGACCAAGCTTCAAAGGGGAAGCTTTGTTGTTGTGTTGACCATCTTTGACTTTCTAGTTGTGCTGAATTTCACTGTAGATTTGATAGGGATATTTTGACTTTGATTTGGTAACTCAACTTTGATTTTTTGTACTCTCTTTGTGTGCCGAACATTTTATATAATAATAAGAAGAATTGATTAAAGGGTTTTCCGCACATTAGGGTTTTTCCCTAGCTTCCGCCAAATGTAGTGTCCTCGTCTTAGCTTGTCTTCTACATTTTATTTTATGTTGTATATACAACTACTCAGTACTGTTAATGTGGTTGCTATTGGAAAACTAAATCAGAAAGTGTCATTGGGCCACTAAACGAACATTGAAGTAAGTGTGCCAAGCATAGAACATACCATTGTTAACAAAATTTAACATTCATTCTTAAGCGTAACTCAATCATGCATGAAAGTTATATTGAACAATATTCTCAAGATGAAGAATTTAAAGATGTTTATGCAACTTTGAATCAAGGCAATCATGTTGAAGATATGGATTATCATGTTCATAACAAATTGTTGTATCATCTTGGTAAGTTGTGTATTCCACATGGTGAAAGATTTTATCATAAGGGAAGCCCATACTTCTCTTATTGTTGGTCACTTTGGTGTAGGAAAAACAATTGCTCAGCTACAGAGGTATTGTTATTGGCCTCGTATGAATGAAATTGTATCAAGATATGTAAAAGGATGTTGTATGTGTGTTACTCGTAAGCCAAGTAATAGGAAATTGGGCTTGTACAATCCATTTCCTATCCCTTCTCTTTCTTGGGAATGTGTTTCTATGGATTTTTTAGGGGGGCTACCAATGTCTAGAAAAGGTCATGATTATTTATATGTTGTAGTGGATCGTTTTAGCAAAATGTGTGTGTTGATGCCTTGTAAGAAACAGATCACAGCTGAACAGACTGCAAAAACGCTCTTCCAAAATGTATGGGTTCACTTTGGGTTACCTACTTCTATTATTTATGATCGAGATTCTCGATTTATCTGGAAGTTTTGGTCAAGTTTGTGGGAGATCATGAACACAAAGTTGAAGAAGAGCACAACATTTCATCCACAAACTGATGGCCAGACAGAAGTAGTGAACAAAACAGTAGTGCATCTCCTTCGAGGATATTGTGTTAAGCATCCTAAGCTTTAGGATGAGCATTTGCATTACATCCAGCGTGCCTACAATCATGATGAGCATTCATCTACATAAGTATCTCCATTTGAAACTTGTTTGGGTTATTTGCCAAAGTATCCTTTGGATTTCATTTTTGGTAAAGATATTGCAGTAGATGGACATAGTGATGTGGACAAAGCCAAACATTTCATTGAACAAATCTAGTTAGTGCATTAAAGGGTACAAGAACAACTGGAGAAAAGCCAAGCCAAGTATAAAGAAAGACATGATAAGCATCAGGTTGATCATGATTTCCAAGTGGGAGATCAAGTTTGGTTGTACATCAACAAGGAAAGATTGCAAGGTGAAGGTAAAAAGCTCAAACCAATCAGATATGGTCCTTTCAAAATCTTGGAGAAGATTGGTAACAACGCTTTCTAATTAGATTTTACACCTTACACGCAAATTTATTCTGTTGTAAATGTGGAAAAATTGAGATTCTATGAGCCTTCTATGATTGTTGATCAAGAAGAGAATGTTCAGATTCCATCTATAGAAGCTTTTGCTCTTGAATATTTGAGTGAGTTGTAGGAAGACAGTATTCTTAACAAGAGGATAAGAACTTCTCGCAGAGGCAATGTGGAGTATCTTCATGTGGGGCTCAAAGGTACCAATCCAAGTAAAGCAAGGTGGATAGAGATTGAGAAATTGAGGGAGTTGTACCCTCACTTGCTAAGTAAAACCAAATTTTTGGTGGTCCAAAAGCTTCCAATGGGGAGGAGTGATTCAGGGGATAAAAAATATGCTCAAAAATGAAAGTGCTTAAAATATCTCAAAACCCTTGCCAAATCGTAGAGCTTGTTGTTTTCAATCCAACGACGCTTGAATCGCCTCAATCCGACACCATAGTGATCTAGGGGATCAAAAATATGCTAAAAAATGAAAGTGCTCAAAATCTCCGGAAATTAGTGCCAAATCATAGAGATCATCATTTTGAATCCAATGACGCTTGAATCGCCTCAATTCGACACTGTATGAGCAAGTTACCGCATTATGAAGTTTTGGCTAAATAACATAAAAGTCAAAGTTGCAGGATTGATTGTGCATGTATGGATGCCACTTGGCAGTCTATACGCTAACGTGGTGCTGACATCATCTTCTGACTGGGTTGTACAAAACAAAGTTGTGTCAGTTTGTGATTGGATGGTATAGTGATTTGGTGGACTAACCATAGGTTGCCATGTGGGCCAATCATAGGGCGCCACATGGTCCTATGAGAGGCCACCAAATGGACTAGGTTTTGGCGCGAGGCTTGTTTGAACAACAAGCCTCTGGAAGATTTGACCTCATAACCTTTGGTTTACAAAACAATCGCTTGACCAACCAGGCTACGACACTCCTTGTTAAACCATGGGCACATAATTATGTTTATTGTCATATGGATTGGCGGTTGGCAAAAATGAGTGGGCGGGCTGGTAAGTGTAACCCTGACTGACTCGTCCCATAGTTATGTATACCATTATACAACCAAGCGACATAGGCGGGAGGGGTTAAACATTGCGCCAAATATGGTAACGACCTAGCAGTAAAACAATATGGCAGGATGTTTAACGACCTAATCCATCCACTGAACGCGCCAAAATTTTTGAAATGAATGCGACACCTATGACTCGAACCCATGACCTACAAGTGGATAATCAAAGCGCCCGACCAATAGGCCATATGCCATTTTTGTTGCTAAATTTGCAGAGACGAGAGCTAATATGGGGCAATTGCAAACTAGTTTGGAAAATGGGGGGTATTTTGCTCAATTTTAAGTTTTTTTGAGCTCAAGAAGAGCCTAGATGGGGGTTTTTGAGCATTCTGGACACAATGGTAGTGTTATTTTTGCATATTGAAGCTTGTATGTTGATGTATTGAGCATTTGAGCATATAATAAAGTGGTCACCACTGGAAGCTAGACTCGAAGATGTAGCCCAAGATGGGTGAACTCCGTTATCAATTTGCATGTGTTTGATACTCCATTTTTGCCCTCTTTTAATGGTTAAAACTCTGAAAATTAACTTAAGTTTGTGTACTTTTGCAACCATGATCCATTGCTTAAAAGACATAAACTAGCTTGCAAATAGTTTAATGAAATCTTCACTTTTCATTTTTCATGAGGCCTTTGGTGTTATTGTTACTGATCATGAGATAGATTATTGGTTGGTTGGTCTTTATGAGCCCCCTTATATGCTAGTAGCACGGAATTTTGTTTCCCTAGTGTTATTTCTAGGTATCTTCCCATCCCATTTGGTGTGTGTTTTTCTCTAGTTGCCATGTGAGATTGGTTTCTAGAACAGTTGTAGCGTAAGCTCCTCTTTTGGCAGTCCAAGAATCTTCTATTTGATGGCAAGTCGATTATGGTGGGTAGGATTCTTTAGAATTTTTTATTCTTATATCTATTTTATGCCTTGATGGATTTCTAGCAGGGCCCATTTTCATTGGTTGGGGCAATTCTTGTGCTCTAATTTATGGCCCAAATATGATAGGCCATGGTGCCATCTATGGTTTCTTGGGATGTTTGTATCATGTCCAAGTATGAGGGTCATCTTAAGTTGATTAATGTGACAATTCAAGGGAGTATTTGGTAGCTAAATGGTTCAATGTTTGGAGGGGTCCTCCCTTGGAAAGTCTTATTGCATACCAATTTTAGTGGTCTTAGCAAGGTTCTCTAAGCCACTAATGTGGAACAACACAAGACAAGTGTCCATGGTCACTTCGACATAGGTCCCCACTCTTTAAGCCCAACTCCTATTGAAAGGCTATGGGAGGCTTCCCTAACATACACAAGTGTCTTCACTCAAATTTAGTAGACTAGTGCCTAGCATTGAATTTTAAAGTTAAGATGGGAGTTAATTATTAAATTATTTGCTAATCTAGAGATGAAATTTACTGCAAAAGTAATGCAAACCAGCGTACAAAAATCACAAAAAACATTAACTATTTACCTCTAAAATCAACAAAAGAAAAGAATGAGCGATAAATATGCTTACCAAATATGAGATGTATTCCTTGTTTTTTCCCTTGGATAAGTGGTTGTAAGTAAGCAAATTCTTTGTTGTTACATACTTTCAAACCTACAAAACTGTCGAAAAACGCCGAAAATCAGCAAGATATATGCCTCATAAGGCCACCCACAAGTGTGAAATCACACAAGATGAATAGATTTGTGGATGGAAAGTTTGGGAAGCAAGTAAATAACAGTAAATAAGACCCAGCACTTAGATCTGTAAGTAAAATTTGAGTTTCTAGCAATCTAGAAGCTATTTACAGGAAATAGGGGTCAAGTCCCAAAAGGGTCAAAACCAAGAAAATTTTCTAGCAAGAAAATTAACCTTACAATAGCTGGATTATGTATATTTCAGCTCTAGAAAAATTTATGCTATTAAATTAATTATGGACTAAAGAAAAGAGTTATAGGTGAAAAACACACACTTGGACAAGCTCTTTGTATGAGGATTTTGTTGGATCTACTTTTGTAGATTTAACTGCAATATAGTGTAGATCTGCAAAATATGATGAAACCCTCATGAAATATAAAATATAAATGCACAAAATTGGAAGGAAAAATATTTTTGGGTATAAACTAGATCTAGTGCTAAAACCCCAGAGATCTACTATCTAGTGATCCAGGATCTTTTCTTCAGTGATGTTAACAGAATTGCATAAAAGAGCATGTAAAACCATAAATGCAACACTTTAAGAAGAAGCAACACATGAAAGAGACCATAAAGATAATGCACCAATGTTTGATAATGGAGTTCACCTGATGTGGGCTACATCTTCGGGCCCAACTTCAAAGTGGAGAGGCCTCTTCATTCATCTCAACAAAAAGAAAGGCAAGTACATGGAAAAATACATCATTATACCTCACTTCTGGGAGTGACCTGAAAATGGGCTACTCAAATCTCTGATCTGACTGCACCAGTGAAATCCTTGTGAAATTTTGAGTAGAGTATAAATTCAATTCTATTCTGCCACCATCAACTCTGGACCGCCAAGAGAATCTCCAAGATTGCATAGTGAAATATTTTGGGAATATTCTAGAGAATATTCTAAGGAATATTCCCTAGGAATATGCTCTCAAAAAGCACACCTGCATGAGGTTCCGCACCTCTTGGTTCCTATATTCCAAGTTCCACTCTGCTTGGTTCCACCTTCGCCCGTCCACTCTTGTCTTCGTTTTGCATTCGAGTGATTGGAGCTAGTTTAAATATGTCGCGCCGATGGACTTTACAAACCCCCGCCAACTGGTGGGTTGGTTGGCCATATATTAAATAGCGCGTTGCGGTTATCGAGGTCGTGGGTTCAAAACATCGCAGACCCTTTCTATTGTAATAAAAACAATACATTGTAGTTTAAATTTGTTCTAACCATTTGAAACCACCACCATTACAATACATTTGTTGTAACTGTTTGAAACCATCGCCATTACAATATATATTTTTAAAACATTTAAACGTTAACTGTTGACATGCGTCGGTTGTGGCCCATTTGGTTGCCATCTGGGTGCCACGTGGCACCCAGCTGACTGGGCCACATGGCTTCATGCTATTGGGCCATCAAATTGCCTCCAAGTTTAGTGAGGTGCCGCCATATTTGGCGATTCCGCCAAATTTAACCCTAGCTAACTTTGTCGCTAAATTTAACTGGTTGCCATGGAATTTAGTTGTTATTTTGGCCGACCACCAATTTGTTGATGCCCCAAATTTATTTGGTGCCAACTAAATTTGTCCTTTTGCCAAGTTTGACTGGAACTTTGACTAAGCATAACCTTTGCATATAAACTCAGATTGAGGTATATTTTGCGCTATTGTATTCCTTGTGATGAGATCTTCGATTTGGTCTTGGCTTTGTTGAGATTCAAGGACTTTGATTTTTGGGCCTTTAGGGATCCTCCTAGATCATTCCTCCCCACTGAGAATCTTTTGGTCCTCCAAAAGTATAAAGAGGAACTGCAAGCTGATGTATTCCCCCATTTCTTGATCTGCATAACAAATGTCTTTGATAGGCCACACTTCATTTTCCTTCACCTTTGTACTTCAGAATTAGGAATGATGAAGCCGACACCTATATCCATATGCAAATCTATAGCTGCCAATGCATGTATCACAACTTGCAAGATTCCAAGCAAGACCTTACTTTCCAAGAGTTTATAAAACACTCATGGTCAAGTTTTACACTGATTTACAACATAACCCATATCCTTTTCTATCCAACTAAAGGAAAAAATATCAGTATGTTGCATTTCTAGTGTTGTTATACACTTCATCACTTTTACAAGTTTTTGCCCAACTATGGGGTCTTTAAAAATAACATGTGATTTACAATGGTGGCCATACTCAACTACTTAAAAAAGCTACCCATCTCTTACCTAACCAGGCTAATGGTCTTTCTTCCTGTAGCTAGCTTCTTTGTTGAATTGCTTCATCTGTTGGTTCCTTCACAAGTGCTTTCATAGGCTTTTGGTCCTTCTTTAGGCATGACTTTGGATGGAGCTTCCAACATTTGGCTTTCTGATGTCCACCCTTGTTGCAATGGTTTTTCTTTCTCCAAACTTTCTTGACCTTCTTTTGTGTCTCCTTTTTGGGCGAAATATCCTTCCTTGAACAACTATCTTTGGTGCGCCTCTAGCAAGGTGAACTTGACTTAGTTCTTCCTTTGAAATGCTTGCTATCACTGAAAGGTTGTGATGTGCTCTCAACATCTTGCACTGACTCAAAATTATCTCTTAAAGACTCTCCTATCTCCATGGGTTTGGAGTGTCTTTCTTTGGCTTCCTCTCTGACATAGCCCAATCTTGCATACTGGGGTAGTTCCACCACTTGGATGGGATTCACAATGTCCTGTCCATTAACTCCTAAGCCCTTTCCTTCATATCCCATCTTCTTCATTAGCTTTGAACCAATGGCTATAGTGTGCTTTTCAAATGCACCAAAATCATCATCATAATGAGAACATGAAACTAAAGAATCAGTGACATTATTTACATCAATTTCTGATTCTAAAGCGAGTGATGATGGCTTTGCTAAGCCTTCACCACACTTCAATTGTTCTAAGGCTTCTTATGTGGGTTGTAACTGAAGCTGAAATCCTTACTTCTCCTCTTCTGCTTCTTGTAGTAGTCTTCTCAGTTCAGTATTCTTGGCTTGAATGTTTTGGTTGATCTAATAAAGTTCTTGGAGCCATGCATTCTTTGATGTTATGCCCTCATTGGTCCAACACCTGCAATCCCAACAACTATGATCTTCATCTCATTGCCTGGATCAGAACCTAGGTCATGTTGCATTGTAGCAACAGTTTTTTGCTTCCCTTTGCAAAAGTACTTCTTAGGCTTTAACTCTAGATGTAGTTTCCAGCAATGCTCCTCATCATGCCCTTCTTTCTTGCAATGAACGTAAGAGGGCTTTTCTTCCTTTTTCTTTGTTGTCGTTGTCTTCTTTGCATGGTCATCTTGTTCATGCTTTCCCTTGTTTTCAAAATGAATAACTTTCACACTAGCTTCATCAAGAGTAGTGGGATCAAACAACAACAATGAATGTCGAAGATAACTGTGCAAAGTGCCAATATATTTCATCAAAGTATCTGGTGAGTCTAAAAGAACATTCAATGTCATTGTTTGCTTCCTAAACCCTTATGTGTAACTTTGAACATTCTAACCTTTGCCTTGTCTCAGGCTTTTCCATTCCATCATGGGTTTTTGTTGGTCACCCGATGGATAAAATTGCCTCTTACTGCAGAAACAAACTCATACCATGAAGAAAGGAGTTTACCATTATGTTGACTACCTTTCTGAAGCTTGCTCTCCCACCATACAATAGTTGTGCCTCCTAGTCGAAGAGATGCCAATTGGATCTTTGCCTCATCCTCTTCAATCGGTTGTATATGGAAATACACTTCAATCTATCTAATCCATTTTTTCAGTCTTTGTGCATTAGCTTCTCCATTATACATAGGAAAATGAAATTTCACATCTAAGTTAAAAAATGGCTATTTAGAAGCTTCTCTATGATAACTATTTGAATGATGAGAAGAAGATGAAGAAGAACATTCACTGGAAGATGAAGATGGAGGTTCAGGAGGGTCTCCTCCGTTTCCTTGATTTATCGAAGCATTAGCCTTTTCTTTCTCTTTCTTCTTCGTTTCCTTATTTTCTACTCTCTTATCATAATCTACAAACAATTTGTCTACCATGTCTGCCATCTTGTAGAAATCTTTATGGAAAGATTTGTCATTCTCTGTGCAAAGATTTGCAAATGTCTACCATCCTATAGAACACATTATGGAAAGAATTGTCATTCGCTTTTTTGGAAACGGTAGATCCCAGTTCTAAAACATTTTGTGCAATTTTTAATGGTTTTGGATCCATTTATGGAAATTCAGATACGCGTCACGAAAAATCATGATACATATCTAGATTTCCGGAAACGGATCCACACGTAAAAGTGTTTGTTGGGAACGAATCATTCGTTTTAGCTTTTTTTTGTGTGGGAAAAAGACTGAGTTGAGGGGTATGCCCCCCTCTTAACCTATATCACTCAATGAAAGGGCCCCTTTACCCTATTTTCATGCCATTTGAACATTTCGTTTCTTGGAGGTTGTCATTTCCTTGCTTGGAGTTGGAGGAGGTCGTAGTTTCTTGGAGGAGTAGATTGTTGAGAAATCTAGGGCAAAGCAATTAAGTGATTTCTCTTTTATTAGTAACTGCTTGTGAGTGCTTTTTACTTCTTTAGATTAGGATCTTCTTTTACTTAGATTAGGATCAAACAACTACCAATGCATAAATCATAAAGAAAAAAGAGACACAAAATATAGGCTATTAGCCAAGGCCAAAACCTCTCACTCTTTAGAGGAAAACCTGAACAAAGTCTTCTTTTTATAGAGATTCCAATTGACGAATACCAAGACCAAGACCCTTGACCTAATCTCCACTCCATGACCAAGACACAAGTTCCCTTGATGATAGTCAACCTTCCTCTCCTTCCTTTGTCTTGGCTCCTCTTCCACTTCGACCTGCTTCTGCTTTAAACCTTTTGGCCTCCTTGAATTAGGTCTGCATTCCTAATTCTAACTTGTACATAAGACCTTTTCTTATTCCTTTCCTTTGCTTGGGATGGAGTCTCCTACTAGCTTGACTCACCCTTCCCTTATGAATTGAACTTCTCTCAACTTGACCCTTTTGACTTGAACTTCTCTCAACTCGGCTACCCAAAAGGACTTTTGTTCTTCTTGGCTCCTTCTGTTGCAACTAATCTTTTGCTACCTCATGCGTGTAGAGGATATTAACCCAAAAACAGACCTGAACAGAACTCGGATTGTACTCTTTTCCATTTCACTTGATAGTGAGCTTCCACGTTGAACTTTGCACCTTCTTACTTTAGACTGCATGATGACTGAAAATTTGTCTCAGAAATGTTGCCGAGCAACCATATTTATAGTTGTTTCCTTGTCAAAATAAGTCAACTTGTTGGAGGGTGAGCTGATGTGTCATTTGGAGGAGATCTTTATTCTATTCTGTAGCCAACATGAAGGAGAGGTCTTGTGCTTGTCTTGGAGGGCTTTTCACACCTATTAAATGACTCATATAAAATGTAACATGCCCAAGAAGGGTCATTCTTGCATGACATAGACTCAATTTGACTTTTATGACTAGATGACTTAATCCTAAAGGCTCACAATGGGAGCCATCACTAAAATAAATTTCTTGCTCATTAAACCCATGAAACAAGCATTACAATAATAATTTTATTTTTCTTCTTTTCAACAATTACATAAAATCACAATTACACGTCATTATGAAGACCGAACCTAGTTACACTTTTCAACACTCCCTCTTAACTAGGGAGGTATTCATAATGGTACTTGGTCATTTTCAATCTGAAAAATTTCTCATAAGAAGATTCATATTGGTAACCCATCTGTTTAGCATCATATCAACCAGCATTGTCACATAGCAAGGGCTTGACTAACAACTCTATCTCTCCACGAGATCCGAGCTCAATGCTGGCGAGACCAATGATGTATAGACACCCTCATTATTGTCTCTCTTGGAACATAACCCACCCAGGTTCTCAGGGTGTGTTTCACCAGGGCTATTCTTATCTTGGATTCCCAATCCTCAAAGAATATCAGTCCTCTATGACTACTCTTATCTTGGATTCCCTAACACATCATCAGAGAGGACATATCTATTCCAATAAAGGAATGTACTCATTCCTATGGAAGGAATTTACCTAAGCTCCCTCTTGGCTTAGGAATTTCTATGTTTCTTCCAAGTAAGAAACTTGTTTCCAGGCTCCCTCTTAATTAGGGACCTACAACAGCTCCTCAGGTGGAGATGATGGGACAACCAACTGCTTGAAGAACTCCTCCTTACAATGTCATGAACTTCTTTTCGTCATTCAGGAGTCTTCATATTTTGGGACTTCTTCTTAGGGCACAGACCATCCATCACTTTCATCCACGAGTCAGTCATGTCATCATCCAAAAGTGATACATCAGTCCATATATCGCCTTCCTTCATGCCATGCTTTCTTCTTCATTCCATATTTCCTTAAGGATATTTCATCCTACTACATGTGCATCAGTGGGGGAAGACATCCATAGATCTTCCCTCGGCAGCCCTACATAAACCCATCCAGATATTTGTTCAAAAATAAAGGAATGAACTTTAAAACAACATTACCTTTGTGATGGTCTTTCATCATGACATCTTCTAGTTTGCATCAACATCCTGCATACATATCGACACATCTCCCAAAGATATATATATTGTCAAGGGTCTCTTTCTTTTTTCAGACTCCATCAAAGTCTTCATATCTTCCATGGAGATATCCTAGTCAAATCTTCTTGGTCTTTCGAATGTTGATTGCCTTTAACATGGTTTCATATTCCATGATCTCTTCCTTTCTTCACACATTTCATTCCCAGGAATTTCCAATCAGAATTCATCAATTATAGTCAACCACCTCATATTACATATGAGGACATATTATGTTGATTTTAGTGAATGTGTGACTCATACATTTCTGCATTCCTTCGAAGGAGGAGATCCTTCCTTTGATTATGCTCTCAAGACAGAGCATTGATCCATGTTACCTGCAACCATATGACATGACTCTTCAATATAAACTGTATGCATACATACCTCATTTTGCTTTGGGTCATCCAGACTTTCTGCAATAACTTCCTTGATTGAAAGAGCTTCAATTCCTTGATCTGCTTATCCTTTTATGTCATCATACCATCATCCATGAATTCCACAAGGTTGGAATTCTTGATGAAACACTTGCTTTCTCTCATGATTGGTTGGCCTTTCATTGAAGATTCCATCAGAGAATCTTGAGGATCTAAAGTATCCCCATTAGCAGATGTTTTCTTTTGACAAAATATATGATGAACCTTGTACTAGATGACCTTGCCACTTATGTTTTCAATGAGATTCCCAAGAGCTATATCCTTGACTTCCATAGATTCTAACTATTGTTCATGCTTCTCTATGATGTCCCAAGATATTGCTTTCAATGCTTCCATGATGCCTTGATGCATCCCATTATTTTACTTAGTGAATCATGATAGCCATATCTTACAACAGAAGACTTAGGAACTTGAAAAGAACTTAGGTGAGGAAGACTATCTCAATAGTGGAGATCTATTACTTCCTCCTTCTTGGACTTCTTCCTTTCAACTTCCTCCACTTCCTCGGTGATGTGGGCTTCTTCTCTTCCTCTTTTGTTATTGTCCTTCTTGAGCTTAGGACAATCTCTTTTATAGTGCCCAAATTATTGACACCCATAGCATTGTATTTTAGCCATGTTCTTCTTCTTTTTCTGAGGACCAAACTTTCCAAATTTTCCCTTTCTTTTTGTCATAGCAACATATGCTTGATTTTGCTCACCTGCTCCCACATCAGATTTGGCCTTTAGTCTAGATTCTTCAATTTTGCATAGTGACCATAGATCCTGGAATGGAGTAGCTTCTTTATTCCCATAAATACTTGAAGTAAAGTTACCCGACTCTTCCGGTAGTGCATTTAATACAACTGTAGTCATTTCTCTATCAGACATGACTTCTCCCAGATCTTGTAGTCTATCCCAAATTTCATATATCCTCATAAAGTATGAGGCCATTCCATTTTTCCTTTGACATCTTCAGCTTGTAGAGTTCTTGCCTTAATGAGATGACTTCTCCAGCGGTGCTTACGGAATACAACTCTACCAGTTTGTCATAGATTTCCTTTGAAGTTTTGAGTTTATATACATACGGGATGATGGGATCCTTGATGGATTCTATGAGAATCCTTTGAGCCCTAACTTCCCCTTTCATATACTTTGCAAGATCTTGAGTATATTCCTTTCTTGGTTTAGTGATTGATCCTTTGACATGTTCCATAACCTCATTTTCAATGAGATTCATATTTGTCATTTTCTTCCATGCAAGAAAGTTTGAAGCCCCAACCAATTTGTTGCTCTCCTTGCAAAAAGACATTTTGACAGATTCAGATGTGGACATAAATATAATTATTTGATAGGTTGCTCCTTCTCCTTGTTTCTTCCTTGATGTTGATGATGATATAAATAATAGAAAACTTCTCCTTGATGAAGATAGTTTTCTTCAATAATGACCCTTAATCCCACAAAGAGGGAGATCGCTTTTGATGGTGAAGTCTTTGTTGATCAATGATGACTTCTTGAGGACGTCTTCGGTTGATTTGTGGTAGCATTGGATGTGCTCTAGCCATGAAAATTGGTGGAGAGGCTAAATCACATGAGATCTCCAAGACCTGGAAATGGTTTAGGGAAATTCCACTCGGTTAGAGAGATATTAAAATAATTAATATTTTTAATGGAGTTCCTAAGTCTAAACTTAGGAAAATTAAAATATTAATGGGTATTAATATAAAAATGGGTGAGAATGTTCTAAATGACATGGATCAAGCCAAATCTAATCTTAGTCGTTGATTAGGGATTTAATCTCAGTCATTGAAGACTCAATAGGAAAAATATAAGAGGGGGCTTGAGGGTTAGTTGGAGAGACACCGAGTTGATCAAGATTTCGATTTCATGGTGTAGGGTTTGCTGAGGAAGTCAAAAGAGTGATCAGAGTTGTAGCTGAGGGGCAGTGAATACAGAAGCAAGAAGGCAGAGATAATACCAGGAGGATCAACGTAGAAGCCGAGAGAGAGGGACGCAGAGCCAGTCAGGGCTCACGTAGAGGCAGCCAAGAGCTGTGTAGTGCCTCAGAGAGCCAGCATGGGTGACGCGGAGGCTCTAAGGGCTGACGCAGTGCCTCCAAAGGTTGACGCAGGGCAAGCCAGGGTGACACTGGGCAGATGCTGGGCCAGAAAGGGTTGACGCAGTCCCTAGAGGCTGACGCAGGGGTTTTCGTGGGGTAGATTAGAGCTGGGAGCTATCGGAGTGTTTATCTGGGGTTTCAGTCGGAATATCTGCTTCCGAGTAGAGAGGTACTACTACCGAGATTATTCTCTGTTGGGTGAGCCGGTTTTGGCACCCAAATTGTATTCAGAAACTACATAATAATAAAACCCTCAAATAGTTGCACCAGTTTTCCCGCATTGGGTTTTTCTGGGGACATTGGTCCAAAAATAACGGTGTCACTTGTGTGCTTGTTTTGTTTCCTTCAGTTGATGATCTGTAATGTGTTGAGCATGTACTTGTATTTATTTTCAGTATTTACATGGTAAATAACTTGTTAATTAATCAAAACAAGTAGGTAGAAATAAATCAGAGAAGTACATGAAAGGTTTCTAACATTTAGACTTAGAAATTCCAACATGGTATCAGAGGGTGGTTGTAGATCACAGGAGAACTGAGGACATCAGTCGAGCAGAGCAGCAACAGCAGAAAATATCTGTCCCAACTGACAAAAGTTGTTCCTAGCAGAGAAGCAGCAAGGAAGGGGTGACGCAGTGGCTGTGTCATCAAATTTGAGCCGGGAAGAGGATCAGCGCAGTGGCAGAGGGGAGCAGACTCGACCTACGCAGTGCCCGGTCATCTTTCTCAGTCAGGAAGGATTGACACCTGTGGCTAGGAGGTGCAAATTTTGCTGGTGCCGGGATTGCGCAGAGCCTATAAGCTCTAACCTTCGGTTTGTCGGGGCTTAGGAGGTTGTGGGTAAGTTGCAGAGTGAAGCTGGTGGGGTACTGTAGTCAGAACAATACCTAACAGGGCAAGACCAAGGAGGAGGGAGTTGCTACTGAGGATTTCTAGCCAAGAAATCTGGATCAGTGGTGCAGCTGCACTAAGGATCGGAGTGGGGGCATCTCGACATTGGCAGAGGGGTTTCCAGGAGGGAAATTGAGGCTCAAAGGGAGTCACACCGAGAACTTCCAGAAGGGAAGTAGAGGAGCAGCAAGATGGCAGTGAATGGGGTAAGAGACCAGGACAGACTGGACAGAGCCTCAAACTTCGTAGTCTGGAAGGCCAGAATCTTATCCGTTCTAGACAGGAACTGTCTCAAGCAATTCGCCTTGAGGACAATAGCGGTCCCAATTGACCCGGCTGATAACGATAAGTACGAGGATGCAATGGTGAGGGCCAAGAGCATCATCCTTGATGGGGTCAAGGACCATGTAGTACCACACATTGCTGAGAAGAATACGACAAATGAGATGTGGGAGGCCCTAAAGAAGTTGTATCAGCATACTTCCGTGCATAGGAAGGCTATTAGAAAATCAGTTGTGGTCATACCAGATGCAGAAGGGAGAACAGATCGACACCTTCCTCCGTTGATTGAAGGAGATTCAGGATCAGTTGACTTCCATAGGGGCCACGCCAGATCAAGAATTGATGGTGAGAACAACCCTGAACGCAGTCTTTGAAGACTGGGAGGTGTTTGTCCAGAGCATACTGGGTAGGGCGACCCTTCCAAAGTGGGAGGAAATGTGGGCAGCTCTTCGCTAAGAAGAGATTAGAAGGTTGAGCAAGGCGGGAAGCAGCGACAAGGGGATCAGAATCAAGGAGGAAGAGGAGGATGCTACTCTAGCATTTGAGGGAAAGCAGGAGAAACAGAAGAAGAAGGACCTCTCCAAGGTCAAATGCTTCCATTGTGGGGAGTTGGATCATTATGCAACCCAACGTCCCAGGAAGAAGAATAAGGGAGAGGCCTCTGACTCCAAGGCAGCTTCGGCTAAGGCGGAGAAAGAAGTCGAGACGGATAACGACTGTGCCATGAGTGCTCATGCACCTCTAGAGAAGAGGTGGGGTGACATCGAGTTGTAGTCAAGAGGACTAGAGAAGATGAGGGGCAGGATCCTTGAGGTACCCAAACTATTCGATCATATCTGTCTACGGGAGCCCTGAATGACAGTAGTAGGATGACAGACGTCAGTAGAAGAAAGATGCGATGAAGCGACAAGGCAGTGCTAGAGTGCAGAGGTCTGTAGCAGCGCAATGGGGGTTGCAGTAATGCGAAAGGCACAATGGAGGTTGCAGCAGTGCGAGAGGCATAGAGGTGCTTGTAGCAATGCAGAGGGAGAAAAGGATAGCAACAGAGGTAGCTTCAGCATCAGGAGGCTTCCGAACTGACAAGGATGTCATCAGTTACTTACTTCTTGGTAACTGAGTTGCAGTGAAGCAGTTAGCAGTGGTAGTGTTATGGGCAGCCTGATGTAGCATGTTGAGAGGGAGCTACAGTACAGATGTAGCAGTGGCAGTGGCAGAGCCATGGGCAGTAGTACAAGAGGAAACAGTGCAGTGGATGTAGGGCAGCAGGCCCAGCACCAGCACAAGTACCGGTGTTGGAGGATCAGTGTGAAGTTCAGTGGTGGAGCATTACTAAAGCACATTCCTCGCTAAGAGGGAGTGTTGATTTGTGGTAGCATCGAATGTGCTCTAGCCATGAAAATTGGTGGAGAGGCTAAAGCACATGAGCTCTCCATGACCCATAAACGGTTTGGAGAAATTCCACCCGGTTAGAGAGATATTAAAATAATTAATATTTTTAATGGAGTTCCTAAGTCTAAACTTAGGAAAATTAAAATATTAATGGGTATTAATATAAAACTTGGTGAGAATGTTCTAAATGACATGGATTAAGCCAAATCTAATCTTAGCCGTTGTTTAGGGATTTAATCTCAGCCGTTGAAGACTCAACAGGAAAAGTATAAGAGGAGGCTTGAGGGTCAGTTAGAGAGACACCGAGTTGATCATGATTTCTATTTTCTAGGGTAGGGTTTGCTAAGAAAATCGAAAGAGTGATCAGAGTTGCAATTGAGGGGCAGCGAATACAGAAGCAGGGAGACAGAGATAATACCGGGAGGATCAACGCAGAAGTCGAGAGAGAGGGATGCAGAGCCAACCAGGGCTCATGCAGAGGCAGTTAGGAGTTGCGCAGTGCCTTAGAGAGCCAACGTGGGTGACGTGGGGCAAGCCAAGGTGACGCTAGGCCAAAAAGGGTTGATGCACTCCCTAGAGGCTGACGTTGGGGTTTTCGTGGGGCAGATTGGAGCTCGGAGCTGTGGGAGTGTTTATCCAGGGTTTCAACCGGAATATCTGCTTCTGAGTAGAGAGGTACTACTGCCGAGATTATTCTCTATTGGGTGAGCCGGTTTTGGCACCCAGATTGTATTCCGAAACTACATAATAACAAAACCCTCAGATAGTTGCACCGGTTTTCCCGCATTGGGTTTTTCCGGGGACATTGGTCCAAAAATAACAGTGTCACTTGTGTGCTTGTTTTGTTTCCTTCAGTTGATGATCTGTAATGTGTTGAGCATGTACTTGTATTTATTTTCAGTATTTACATGGTAAATAACTTGTTAATTAATCAGAACAAGTAGGTAGAAATAAATCTGAGAAGTACATGAAGGGTTTCTAACAGTTAGACTTAGAAATTCCAACATCTTCAATTGTAGGAATATAGGGCTTTTATGTTTTCTTTGTAGATCACGACTTTAAGATGATCTTTGCTTTGATGTCTTCCTTAAGATTTGATCCTTGAGTGTCCCTTGATAAGATGCCCTTCCTTGACTTTGACACCTTAGCTCCGATACCATGTTGAGAAATCTAGGGAAAAGCAATTAGGTGATTTATCTTCTATTAGTAACTGCTTGTGAGTGCTTTTTACTTCTTTAGATTAGGATCTTCTTTTACTTAGGTTATTAGTGTTCTTCTTCATCAAACAACTACCAATGCATAAACCATAAAGAGACAAGAGACACAAAATATAGGTTATTAGCCAGGGCCAAAACCTCTCTCTTGAGAGGAAAACCCAACAAATTCTTCTTCTTATAGAGATTCCAATTGAAAAATACCAAGACCAAGACCCTTGACCTAAATGCCACTCCACGACTAAGACACAAGTTCCCTTGATGATAGTCAACCTTCTGCTCCTTCCTTTGTCTCGGTTCCTCTTCCACTTCGACCTGCTTCTGCTTCAAACCTGTCGGCCTCGTTGAATTAGTTCTGTAATCCTAATTCTAACTTGTACGTAAGACCTTTTTCTTATGCCTTTCCTTCGCTTGGGATGGTGTCTCCCACTAGCTTGACTCGACCTTCCCTTATGACTTGAACTTCTCTCAATTCGGCTACCCAAAAGGATTGTTGTTCTTCTTGGCTCCTTCTGCTACAACTGATCTTTTGCTACCTCATGCGTGTATAGGATATAAACCCAAAAACAGACCTGAACATAACTCGGATTGTACTCTTTTCCATTTCACTTGATAATGAGCTTCCTCATTGAACTTCACACCTTCTTACTTTAGACTGTATGATGATCGAAAATTTGTCTCAGAAATGATGCCAAGCAACCGTATTTATAGTTGTTTCCTTGTCAAAATAAGCCGACTTGTTGGTGGGTGAGTTGATGTGTCATTTGGAGGAGATCTTTATTCTATTATGTAGCCAACATGAAGGAGAGGTCTTGTGCTTGTCTTGGAGGGCTTTTCATACCTATTAAATGACTCGTATAAAATGTAACATGCCCAATAAGGGTCATTCTTACATGACATAGACTCAATTTGACTTTTATGACTAGATGACTCAATCCTAAAGGCTCACAATGGGAGCCATCACTAAAATAAAATTCCTTGCTCATGAAACCCATGAAACAAGCGTTACAATAATAATTTTATTTTTCTTCTTTTTGTCAATTACATAAAATCACAATTACGCATGTCATTATGAAGACCGAACCTAGTTACACTTTTCAACAAAGACCGTCTCAACTTGGAGGAGAGCTTGGAGCCTTGGCTATTGGTGCTTAGAGCTTGATTGCAAGAGCCTAGAGATATTGTGGAACTTGGAGATTGGAGGCATTTATAGTTTATTCCTTTGAAGTTCTAATCAAGATTCAAGCTTGAAAGTTGAAAATTGAAATACAAATTTATAGATTATGTAACATGTTGCTTATTCAAACCTAAAATATGAATAGAAATAGGTTCAAGATTTTTTTATTTTTATTTTTATTTTTTTTTGTAGTTTCCATTTACATCATTATCATGGCATCTTCAAGTTCATCCATTCGTAATGAGGAACAATAAATTTAATTGACCACTAAAGTTGATCCAAAGTCACCACTTTGGAAATATGTAATTGTTGCAGGGAAGATCCAGGAAGGGGGATCATTGGTATGGGTTTGTAATGAGTGTCAAAAGGAGTCTAAGGGATCATACACCTGAGTTAAAGCACATTTACTTGCGTCAAGAAACAATGGGATTGGAATATGCAATAGCCCACCTAAAGAGAATGGGACAGAGAGAAAAGGTTTAAGTACAAAAAAAATTGTAAAATATCAAAAAGAACAAGACGAGACATTTTCTAAAGCAAATGAGGCAAATCATGCCTCTCAATTCAAACAACGAACAAGGTTGGGAGCATCTTCATCAAAGCCTCCACTTCCTTCTTATCGAATTGGCAACCCTGGTTCAAAGTGGTCTAATTTGGGACCACTTGAAAAGAATTTCAATAATGATCCTCAAGAGAAGGTAGATGCAGCTACAAGTCAATGCATTTATACAAATGGCCTTCCCTTTAACCTTGTGTTATATCTTTATTGGGAAAGATGGTCAAAGCAATGACTGAAACCCCAAAAGGGTGCAAGAGCCCTAGATATGAGAAGGTTCGCAGTACATTATTGACTGTTGAGAAGTTAGATTTAGAGGCTAAATTAAACCTCATTCATAATCCATGGCACATTTCAGGGGTGTCCATCATTTCTAATGAATAGAAAGATCAAAAGAATAGGCCTTTGATCAATGTGATTGCTCAGAGCCCAAAGGGGGCAATGTTTTTGAAGGAAGTGGATTGTGAGGGACAACTGAAAGCTTCCCATTTCATTGATAACATCTTAATTGAAGCAATTGAATTAGTGGGACTAGAAAATGTTGTCCATGTAATAACTGACAATGCAACGATGTGTAGAGAAATAGGCATAATTTTTGAAGGCAAATATCAGCACATATTTTGGACCCATTGTGTTGTACATTCATTGAACCTCTTGTTGAGCAAAATGGAAAAACAAATTGAGTGGATTCGACTTATTTTTTAAGATTCAAAAGAAATTCAAGCCTTCATCACAAAGAACCACATGTCCCAAGGCATCTACAGGGAATTTGTGAAGTTAGAGCTCCTTAAGGTACCTAAACTTTAAATTTGATTTCATAAGTTCTAATTTCTATGACTTTAAATTCAAATATGTAAATTGGATTCTCAAATAAGTCATGATTCGTGAATCATAATAGGTATTCAATCAATTATGAATTTTAATTTATTGAAACATTATTACTTGCAAGTTGCTAAGACTCGTTTTGCTTCTCACATCTTAGTCTTAACAAGGCTTATGCAAGTGAAATAAGCATTACAATCAATGTATGCAGTTCTCTTTGGAATCAATGGAGGCAATCCCAAATTGAAAGAGCACGAACAGTCAAAAGGTTGGTTGTTGATGATGAATGGTGGGATAAGGTGGAGTACCTCTTGGCATTTACTAAGCCAATTGTGGATTTACTACGCATGTTTGACACATATATGCCTAATTTGGGAGGAGTGTATGAGGGCATTAAATCCATGATAGAGAAGATAAGGGTGGGTATAAATGCTAAGGAGAAGGACCCAAATGAAGTCTTTTACAAAGAAGTAAAAGATATATTTACGAAAAGGTGGAACAAGATGACGACCCCATTTCACCTTTTGGCCTATACAGTGAATCCAAAATATTATTCTGTAGAGTTGCTAAGTAATACAGAAATAACTACACCAAATAAAGATCCATAAGTCTCACACAGATTTAAGAAAGAGTTTAGAAAGCTATTTGTAGATCCTGATATTGGGATTCAAATTTGTTCAGAGTTTGCTTATTTTGTGGGATCAAAGGGTTGGGTGCAGATCTCGATTCTATGCGGGACGAAACCATATTAAGTCCAATTGATTGGTGGAACTACTATGGTGGGTAACTTCCACATATTAAAAAATTGGTCATCATGATCTTTTCATAGGTTGTTAGTTCCTCTTTAGTAGAGAGGAATTGGAGTACATATGGCTTCATCCATTCGGTGAAGTGAAATAGATTGGGCTCCAAGGAGGCTGAGGAACTAGTGTATGTTCATTCGATCCTTCGCCTTTTGTCACACAAGAGTGATAAATACAAATTTGGGCCCACCAAACTATGGGATGTGGAACTAGAGTTTCATGACTTGGATATGGCGTTGAATGTCATGTCTCGTATGAATTTGTTTCATGAGGAGGCACCAATAATTGCATCTTCAAGTGGACATGGCAACAATGCTCCCACTTCTGGAGAGGATTCAAATGTTGATGTGGATCTTAATTACATGGATGGAGAAATATTTGATGATATGTAAATGTAATTTACGATGATGTTTTAAAATTTTGAACAATGAACATTGAATACCATAATGTCACATGATAGTAGACTGACATTCATAGTTTATTTTGTAATTTGTACTATGTAGGGTGCATTATTAATTTTGGTGATGATGTTGATAATTGAAATTTGAAATAGAAACTTGATGATATGTTGAATGTTATAATAATCATTAATGATGATGACAATGTTTATCTTGAATTGATGATGATGATTTGTTTATGTTGAATTCATTATGATGATTATGATGATGATTAATGGTAATATGAAATTTTTATTTTGTCATATATATGTGTGTGTGTTGTTTCCTTGTCGTGTCGTATTTGGATTTTTTGAAAATTTTCCATATCTATTTCAAACTTTGTATTTGTATCTGTTCTCATATCCATTTCAGTGCAACTTAGATTAACACTTGAAAACCAACAAGGGTGAGATGAGGTCAAGTGCCTAGATATCCCTCACAATAACTCGTCACCCTTTGATGATCAACCCCACAGCCTTGCAATAATTCGAAAGTACCCACGTTTATACATGTGTGTGTGTGTGTGTTGTTTCCTTGTCGTATCAAATCTGGATTTTTTGAAAAGTTGTCATATCTGTTTCAAACCCTGTATCTGTATCCGTTCCCATATATGTTTCAGCGCAACTTAGAATAACACTTAAAAACCAATAAGGGTGAGACAAGTTCGAGTGCTTAGATCTCCCCCACCACAACTCGTTGCCCCTCAATGATCAACCCCACAACCTTGCAATAATTTGAAAGTACTCGTGTCTATTCTATGAAGAACAATTACATCATAAAGCTAAGAAGAAAAAGCCTAAAATAATCAATCCACACAAATGTTTGTATTTGGAAAGTAATTTTATTAATATGGCATGAAATGATCTCATAGTTCAACAACAACCTCTAATGGGAGGAGGATCTAACCTTATATAATTTTTCTTGTAATAGCTAGATATCAACTAGTTTGACTCTCTCCCAAAATAATATTATTTCACTTGTCATCCACATGTTGGAGGCTAAATCATTTCATATAAATAATTTTATGTATTAAAAATTTAATTAACCCACAAGAGGCTCAACTTGGCTTGGAGAGGTAGTGTTGAGGCATTGGATTCCCACATGTGAGCTTGATTTGATCTTAAGTGAGCTAAATGAGAGAAATAATAGCCAAATGACTTGTTAAAAAATGTAACAAGAATGGCTCAATTTGACTTTAGCCTTAATCAAATTGAGTAAATCGAATTTCCACATCAATAAGACAACTTGGAGGCAATTAACTAGTGTGACATGGCTCTTGTCACTCAGTTAGCTCAGTAAATTCGAGTTAGGGGCTTGGAGTTCAGTTATGCATGTGTTGATTGCTAAATTTTAGCAATCTAGTTCAGTTATTTTCAGTTGTATTTAGTTAACTGACCTCTAACTATTGATAGAGTCAGTTGAAGGTCAGTTGTGCAGTGGGACAACAGTCTAACTTAGAGATCTATCAGTTAACTGATCAATCAACCCAAAATAGCTAATGCATGCATGGAATTTGAATTGCTTAGCTGAGGTGGAAGAGTTAAGGCCAGTGTAACATGAGTTGTATACTAGTTTGAGTGTACAATTGTTGCATGAGTCAGGATATCAATCCTTGGGAATTGTGGGAGAAAATAGGAGTAAAGTCATATCTTTTAGGAGCTTATTTCCTCAGGAATTGTGCAAGGAAATAGGAGGCTATATGAGAAGATAATTGGCTAAGTGTTGGTCATAGTTTCTCATTTCAGCACAAAGAACAATTATTCTTTTGCAGGTTGTGTTAAGAGCTCGAGCAAGCAATTGTAATAGTTTCTCTATTAAATTGATTAATGCAAAGAGGCTTGAGGGATTTTTTCCCAGTTGGGTTCCCCTATAAATCACTGTATACTTGTGGTTTTTCTTGTTGCATGTCTATGCATGTTGTTTTAAATTGTGATTTCCATTCCGCAGATCAGTAGAGTAGAATTGTGTCTCTTGTTTTTCAATTTGAAATCTTGAGCAATTGCAATTTCTATCAAATTTCTACATGACTAGCTTAGTTGGCTACAACAACTAGTTTGACCCTTCTTTGACTCTGATGTTTCGGATTTGAGAGTGTAGGATTTCACAATTCGAATTCATATCTTCATATATTGATGATTCAGGATAAATTGTGAAATGTGAATGAAATGGCCAATGTTTCAAGTGGATGCTCCACTCATCATCAAGGTTAGTTGAAGCTTATGAGAGTGTAGAGAAGATCAGGGTATGTTAAATAAAAAGAGGGAGTAACTGTTAGACTAGAAAATATCAACAATACAGGGCATTTTGACCAGGAGAATCAAAGGAAGAAAATAAACCAGAGGGGAAAAGAATTGGGATTAAGTGATTAATAAAAGAAAAGAATTAAATGCATGAAAAATTAAATAATATTATTATTACAACCCCAACATTATTATAATAATATTATCATAATAAAATTCTTGTTCAATGTAATTCATTTGTCCTAATTCCCCCCTATACTTTTTCAACCCTAATTTAACTTAATATTGATATTATCTTCTATAACCTTCTCTATATTATTATGATAATACTTTTTCATAGTATTAATTTATACTTTAATTATAACTACTTTATTGCCTCATTAATATTAAATAACCATTACAAATTAAAATTATGAACCAAATATTATTAACAATATTTTTTTATCACTACTTATATAATAAGTATGTCCCTTCTTTATAATATTAATATTATGAACATCAATCAATCTTCTTAATCACAACTTTACATCCGTACTAATATAATATATAGTCATTATTAATCTCTAACCTAATAATATTAAATTTAATAATAATAACCTTCTATATCATTACAATAATAACTTTCACATCTTAATATTATAATAACAGCGTTACATAATATAACAAATATAAAATTAATATCATTATTCAATAATTCATTAAACACCTTAATTTAACCTAACCTATTAAACTTATTAATAATTAAAAATCGTTAAACACAATATGGTTTATAAATATGGTCCTTTGTTTTGACCATTGAGCAATAATAATATTTAGCTTAGTTGACCTCGCCGCCTACACCTATCTACAATTAGTGAGAAAATCCTTTAACCCCACAAGGTGTGGTTGGTGGCAAGGAACTAAGAGAAGGGACTGTCACCTATTCCCAACTCTCTTCATTTAAGCTATCTCCTAGGCTAGCTAGGGGGGTGGTCCCTAAAGGAGAACTAAGTTAGAGATGTGAGGTTTCTAGGAAAATGTTAAAGTGAAGTGGACTACTTTCTTAAGATTATAAGCAAATATGATGTGAGCAATATGAAATGAAATAACCATCAACAACCATCAACACATGAGAAAAGAATATGAAAGGCCAGTGCCTTTTAAAGTATTGCTCAAAAGAAAGATATTTGCTTAATATAAATGAAATGCTTTGAAATAAAAGAACAAGTAACCCTAAAAGTGAAACAAGAAACTATTAGCACAATGATACAAGATATAAGGACATTTTCAAATATATATGATCAATTGCTAAATCAAAGCATACAATGATATTTTGCAAAGGGAAAACAATTAGTATTCTACTTGCAAAATATAGATGAAATAATGTTTCCCAAAACAAAATATTCAATTCAACAATGACAAGTAAAATGACCAACTGCAAGTAAAACCATGAGATGTATTAGAATGAAATGCACCTATACTAGATTTGAATGCGATTATCTTGGTTATTTTTAATCTAAAATGTCTAATCTAGGTGAGAAGTCCTCCTCTTGAGCTCTTACCAAAGGGTAAAAATTGAGGTGACTATAAGAAAGGGGGTGAGAGCACAGAGGTGTTATTAACGACATTCGTCCCCCGAGTCTTATGAGTTAGCGTGTGTCTTCGTTCCTACAAGAGGACAAGCCACCTTCATAACTGTAGGGTCAACACTTTTACCTTACTTCATACCAAATGGAAGAACTTTCCAAGAAAGTCTTTTTTCCCTATGATTTTTATCAACCATGCTTATGCTTGGAGGTTGATTTTAAATGTGCAACTAAATTAAGATGCCTACTATGATGTGCAAGTAAGTTTGTAAAAGTTAAGTAAATGATGGAGATGCTTTAAACACAAGATTGCACGAACATGTGAGATTGTGAAAGGTTTTGGCTTTGCCTTATGATAAATTTGTGATATACCCAAAGCAAAATGAGAAATTGACTTGCATGTAAAGTAAATGGCAATGCTTGTGAAAAGTAAACTAAAGATTGTACTCAATTAGCTTTGCAAAACAAAGAAAGAAACGTCAACCTGAGAGATTTTCTTGACATAAAGTAAATGTTTTCTTTGTAAAGTGAAATTGCCCAAATACAAGATGCATCAAAACGATGTGAATTTGTTGCACAGTAATGAAGCATAAGTGGACTTTAGACAATGCTCAAGCTAAATATATCAAGTTAAAGAGATTTCTTGCATGTAAATAAATTGCTATGAAATAAAAATTGTAGATTGTAACTTGTAGCAATTGATGCAAATAGTGCAAGAAAAATAGTAGTGACTTTAGCAAAGTAAATGAGATTGTATAGTTGTGTTAATTAGCAAACAACATGCATGTAAGAGAAATGAAATACAAGAATCAAGAAGTCAACCACAAGTCCTCTTCCAAAGTGGAGAGAAGGGAATGCCAATGGGTAGAACCCACGCTCTCAAAATCAGAAATTTAATTAATTTACAAGAGGCAAAAGACCATGAAGCCTCCTCCACATCCAAGGAAAATATTTTACAATAAAGCCTTTAAAATATAGACTTTTCCTTGATGAGTTATTTCTGCAATTGAGGCCAAATAAAGGCACAAGAAAATTCAGATTTTTACAAGAAGAGCAGAGAGGGTAAGCCGCTTAATGCCCACGGCCAAGAGAGAGAAATGCAGCCTCAAATGGAACTCGACCTTGCTAAAGAAAGATTCCCAATGCCCACAACCAAGAGAGAGAATTGATCTTGATTTGAGAGCCCAAGGTCCTGCACACACTTGTTAATAGTTTCAAAGACAAATCCCGCAAGCTGTCACAAGACACAAGTTAGAGAAAGGCTGCAAAACAAACCAAGTATTAGCTCAATAAAATTACAAAGTATGTGTACAATATAATCTACAAAAGGCTAAACCAAAGAGTATGAGTAAACTCTCATCTTTGCCTAGCCATGATTTAGCTCTAAAATATAAAGATATTATCAAATGAAGCATAAAATTTGAGAAATAAATATTGAATTATGAAGCTAGAGATAAGAACCCAAAACTCAAAATAAATTCTTGCAAGACAAATCCGAACGATAAGACTTTGGCAATTGACAAATGTGGGTTCTCCTTGAATATTTCCAAGAGTGGGTTGGTTCGCTCGAGAACTTCCCCTCACGCTTGAAGCTTGATCAAAGAAAGATTTTCTACACAACTTCACATGAATAGATTAGTTCCACATGAGCTTCAAGTAAAACATTTCTCAATCTAGAGAAAGTAAATAATCCTTATGCTAATATGAGATAGTTGCATATCAACATAACTTGAAAAACATCATAGAAATAATAACATAATGAAGCAAGTAGAAATATAAACGCAAGAACATCAAGAAGTTACCATACACAAGGAGAAGAACACCTCAAATGTAACTCAAAAGTTTTTTGTATTAATTTTCAAAGAGTGTACAATCCAGCAAAGTATCCTTAAGCACAATAGTTCGTATTCCATATTACAAAATAAGAGCTCAATGGCTCAATTATAGAAGACTGGGAGCATATCCCAATGAACATATCAAGTGACAACAACATATCAAGTGACAAGTGGAGAGGGAGGAAATCCCAAGGAAACAAACTGAATTTCCAAGTGTTGAAAACTCCTACCAATTGTGAAACTGAAATCTGGTAGGTTCCCTCCAAATGCAATTGAAACTATTGTAGGTGGCCAACGTATATCCTTGTTGTTGTGCAAGTTCTTTATGGCTGCCATGTGTAGAAAGGGACTAGAGTAAAAGGGGAGACATACTCCCTCAAATCTGCACTGATTATTCAACTAGGTGCCGCTTTCAAATCAGAACTTTGACTGTTGTTTAATATCACTAACATGGGCTTGCATATTGGTCTCCAAGAACTATCAGCATATAGACTTAACTGATGCTTGAGTTTTAGTTTAAAGTGGATGAGCGTATCTCCACTAACCAGTGTATGCCAATATGTGAGCTTAAGGGGGAACAAACTCTGACATATGTCCCCCACTAACTGAAATATCTCATAAATCTGTGTGTAATTGAACTTGGAGCACTACATACATGTGGATAGGAGGGTAAAGTATAGTGGAAACATATCTCCACTAATTTCTCCATCAAATATTTTAACATATCTTCTTTTACATATGCTAATTCCCTTTTTTGTAGCGTGGGTTCTTTGCTGGCAGCATACATGAGACAGTTGCTTTGACCTTTGACTGGGCCAGCGTATTTCCTCAAGTGCTTTATACGTAGACCATGGGGAGGTGAAGTGGGGTCCATTCCCCATTCAATTTACTTAGTATTTTATGAGTTCAACGTGGAACCTTGTTGACTACCTTTGACTTGGCATTTTGATTTTGACTTTTACCTTATGTGGTGGGCCTCATCACCTTTGAATTCCCCTCAATTTGCCTTATCACTTGTTTTACTTTATTTGACTCTGGAATAAATTATAAATTTTTCCAATTATTGAATTTTTAAAATTTTTTCCTCATTTTTGCCACTGACATTAGGAAAATCGGCTTTTGAGGGACTATAAGTTGTTTTTGGACCCTAAAGGTGGGTCCTAAGATAATGTTCGGCCTCTAGGGATGAATTTCGAGTAGTCACACACCCCAGACATTTCCTAAAGTCACTTATTTATATCATTACATAGAAATTAATTAAAAAATCTCGTTTTGTAGAAATTTTTAATTATTAAAAAATCCTACTCAGACCTAGTCAAATTCCGCGAAATTTCAGAGATGACCTAGCATGGTAATATACATTGAATCTAGACACTAAGATGCATTAGGGGCTCAACTTTTAAGCCGTCACTTCAACTTTGGGGTAATGCAGTGAGTGAAAATCCTAGAAAACTATTCGCCACTAAAAAGCATGAATAAATAACCAAGTAAAAAAAAACACTCCAATGTGTACTCATTTGTTGATCGAGTCCCAACACCCTAGGCCTGTTACATGAATTTATTCATCATGCTAGTGACATTTATACAATATCCGCATAGGGCTGCAGAATCTAAGGACTGAAGAAGAAAATGAGAAAAAGTAGAGTTGAAAAACTCTAGTGATATGATGATCTTTGATGGTACAAGTAGCCTTTGGTACATCCTTGGGCATGGAGTCTTCAAAAATCTGCAAGTGCCATTCCAGTGGTCAACAAGCCCTAACAATAATACATCATTGATATGACATTATTTATATAAAAATAGCAAACATCCTTCAAATAATCTGAATTAGTTGAATTAAAATTTTATCTTTTGCCTATTCAATTCATAGATTCTTTCTTAATAATATTATTATTTAATTTTTCGTGTATCTAATCCTTTTCCTTTAATAATCCCTTAACCCTTCGCCTCTCCAATCAGTTTTCTCCCTTTTATTCTCTTGGTCGACCCCCCCTTATTGTTGAGCCTTTCTAATCTAATTGTTACTCCCCTCTTCTATTTAACCTAGCCTGGATCTCTCTACACTCTCATAAGCTTCAATTGTCATTGATGATGAGTGAGTCCACTCGAAACATTGGTCGTTTCATTCACATTCCACACTTTATCCCATGTTTGAGCTAGCATGTGAATTAACTAATCCCAAAAATTATCTTGTGGAGAAAACACCCTACAAGATATGCTCAATGTTTCGCATGATGAAGATGGCCCTTGTCATGAGGATTCTAACATGCTATCACATGCCCAATTTGGAGCTAGGGCATTAGTTGTAGGCCACCTTGAATAACTTGTATGTGTGAGCTAGAAAATGTTGCTTTTTGCTTGGATGGCACTTCCAACATCAATGTTTTTCTGATTTTGGGCTTTAGGAGGTTGGCATGTGTGATAGGAGGTTCTATGCATGACATTCAACATAAAATATCTCGCATGCAATGTAAATGTACTTTGCAACATTTTGCCCATGCATTACTATGACCACATTCCCCCTTAGCTTGTTGAATTTTGCTTAGAAAACCTTTTTTGCCAAAATTTCAATGTGAAATGTCAAGTCTGCATCATGCTGAACAAAATGAGCCCTTGTTGAATTTTGGACTCAAGAGAATTCAACAATGGGATCCATGTAGTGCCCCATACAACATGGAATGTCATGAACTAGGAGACTACCATGTGGAAAACTGAACTATATTGTACCACATCCAAATGAGATGCATATAGGCTATATGACTCATGACCATGTTGAAAAGACAAATACACTCAAGACTTGGGCTAAACAAGTCATACATAGTACAATCATCCCTACAAAAACAATGTGTCCCAATAGATCCATCTCAAGGCCTCTACTCTTATCTATGACAAAAGGACTTGAGAATAAATAGCCGACCATCATATGTCTAGGATACCATGTACATAATCATCAAATGGCCTACAAGGCTTTAGCCTTGCATCTCTTTGGTGTTACAATGGTCTTGTCATGAAAAGTACTAGGGTACCTCCCAACAAGTTACAGGTCCTTTTGATACATTATTTTCTCTAGAGATAGGATGTTCTCAAAATCAGAGGGCCCTTTGGGTTTTGTAATATTATCTTAGCGCCTCATAGTTTTTAGATCAATGGATCTTTTATTTTCGAAAGTATCTAGTCAACATGGTGAAAAGTAGTTGGTTTGGTAACACAACAGATGTTAAGCAATAGAGTGAGGTGATATTTGACTAGAAGGCCAATTTGGAATTGGAAGGTGCGAAGTGTTTGTGTTGTAGATATTCCTCATTTTGAAGCACAATAGTTGAGTTACAAAAATATTTCATTTATTTATTTATTATTTTTGTTTTTCTAGAGGGATTTGTATGATGCTTGTTCTTGCTCTTAAGAACACTAACATTTAGAGGGCCCTTTGTGTTTTGTGATATTATCTCAATACCTCATAATTTTTAGATCAATGGATTTTTTATTTTCGAAAGTATCTAGTCAACATGGTGAAAAGTAGTTGGTTTCGTAAGTTGGCATATGTTAAGCAGTTGAGTGATTTGATATTTGACTAGAAGGCCAATTTGGATTTGGAAGGTGCAAAGTGTTTGTGTTGCAAATATTCCTCATTTTCAAGCACAATAGTTGAGTAACAAAAAGATTTCATTTATTTATTTATTATTTTTATTTTTCTAGAGGGATTTGTATGATGCTAGTTCTTTCTCTTATGAACACTAACATTTAGAGGGCCCTACTAGCACTCAAACTAGAAGGGGTCCTAGGAGGGGATCCTATAGAGAAACTACTAGGTTAAGGGGCAACAATGGAATGATAGCCCACTATCACCTCAGTTAAAGCTCCCTTCTCTTTACAGACTTTCACCGATGGGAGGAGACCCGGTATGAGGAATCATAGGAATGAATAGGTCAATGAAAGGATGAAGGGTGATTCCCAAGGCCCATTCACAAAATAGACTCAATAATATGGTTTTCTTGCTTGGAAAGCAATGTGATAGGCTCTCTAGGAAAGGCTAGGAGAATTCTTGAGGCTAGAGTTTGGGAGTATATCTTGTCAAGAGGTTTCCTAGACCCGAAAATCCTTGTGGAGAAGTGGCCTTTGTGATCTTTGTGAAATTAGAGTTAATAAGTCGTGGGACCACAAAGGACCATGTGGACCCAAAATCAGGTCAAGGGTATGGATTTGATCAACCAATGAGGGGCTTGACCTAATTAGGGAAGAGTAGAGGATCAAGGGAAAAATCTTCTTTTGGTGATTGAATGCTATGATCCAAATGAGGTCACTAGCCAAGTGAAACCTAGGGCAAGAAATGGTCTTTGAGCTAGGCTTGCTATATCTCAAGATCCCATCGTCGGATTTCTTGAAATTTGAGGGCCTCTAAAGGAAACCCTAGCATAGTTATGGATAAGAAATCGATTTTTTTTATGTCTACAACGTGAGATAAATGATGCCCTAGGTGACCTATGGAGGCTATGCCTAGAAAAAGAAGGAGAGGTGAGAGAAATATTCTTTAAAGGTGATAACTTGTGGAAGGATCAGTGCCTTATCCTTTGGAAGAGATGGAGTCAGAGATAAATTAGTGTTTGGAGAAGATTTACCCAATCAAGGAGGTCTTCAAGCAACTTCGCATGCCATTAGGGCATGAGAGCATCTACTTGAGATCTTTATACTTCAGTTATGCAATGATTGATGACTTATTAGAGAATAAATGACATGATTTTTCTCCTAGGAAAATTCATTCATCATACATGACTCATGTGATGATGCAATATTTCACAAGACCAAAATTTGCAGAATTTCGCATAGAGTAGCAGTAAATTTCAGATCTATAGAGTGAAAATCCCAGCAACATACATGAAACAAGCTTTAAACAACAATAAACATGAAAAATAGATCACTTACATGTACAATGAGTATATCCAACTATCAAATCATGCCAATGATGAAGCTCCAAGACAAGAGAAATATATCCAAACATCAAAATTCATCGATAACATCCAAACTTGTCCTCCAAAATGGAATGCAAAATTATTCAAAGAGCTACTAATCTCAAATCCAAGTGATGATGAGAGAATGAATCACCTCTCATCTGTTTATGCAATCTCTAACGAGTTCAATTTGCCTAATTTAGCCTAATTAAGCCCCAAATAATAAAATAATGTGCAATAATAACATCCCTTAGTGACAATCCCACCAGGATAGCTAAATATCATAATAATAAGCCTCTCTAGAGGGTAGAGTGATCAATAAAGTGAGTCATTGGGCCTTTGAGGAGGCCTAATGAGGTCCAAAGTGTGCCATGATGTGAGAATGGACCTCAAACATAGTCGACAAGGGGTTGGCCCCTTGTTTTCCAAGCAAATCCCAGTGGTGCACCCAAGTGCGTGTGGGGGCACAAGGATATCCTCATGGGTCTCCAAGTGGATCGAAAAATTCCTATAAACCATCTGGAAGGGCTAGGATGATGACATAAGCCCTTCCTTTGTCTCCTGCAGTGAGACACATCCTCATTTGGACCCTGGAGCATTTGCCAAGTGTATGGTGCAAGTGTGGGGTCAGCTGGGCATGGTGAAGTAGGTGCATCATCCTCATCCAAAAGGTGGAAAATGAGAAATCAATGAGTGGTGTCAAGGATCCATGAGATACTTTATGCTATGGTGCAGGCCCATGGCTCTCAATGCTCACCCTACAAGTGCCAATGTGACCCTTTAGAGGGCTAGGACCCCATATAGGGGGACCAAACCCCAAATGGAGACCCACGTGTAATCCTGCATAAGATCCAATGCGTCCCCTTGCCCTCCAATACAACAAATCATTAGAATAATCAAGTAAAAGAGCTTACAAGTCATGGAATCAATGGGGCACTTCATAGTGGCACGCCCTTCCATAGTGGGTTTTGGCATGTAAAAGTGTATCCAAGCTCAATAAGGGGGTTAATCAAGACCCTATTAGGTGGTTTCAACCTTTAAAGGGGGGTGACATGTCCATGGTACATCCATCAAATGGTAGGAGGCAAATGATATAATGATGGAACAGAGTGGGGATCAAGGGAAAGCTCTAGGTCACATGCCATGGTACAAGGGTAGCTATAATAAGGGAAGCCCACACTTGGGTATATGAGTGTAGGAGGGAGCAAATCGTGGTTCATGAGTTAGCCCTACCTTTTTTCTCCACCCTTCATAAGCCTTTTTCCTTTGATTGTTTTTTCTTCATGACTACTTGGGGCTCCAACGGATCAGAGCATGATGTGTAAGATGAAGCCTTAAGTACCCCCTTTCGAGGTGGGAAATTTCATCACCCACCAGGGGTTGGGACAATCATGGATTCCTTAATGATGGAGGGGACTCATCTAGGGCCCATAGGAACTAGGGTGATAGCCATGGATAAGGGGTAGAGCTCATGTTTGGCTTTTTCCCACGTGCTAAATTTGTATGTCCCGACAGTTGTAGCTTTTTCTTTCTCTAGAGGATCGAGTGAAAAGGCTACAAATTATTTTGAAATCGTCAGTTTGTTACCTGGTCAAATTTGGGCATATAAAAAATTGGCAGGACAAATGATTCTAATACATATTTATGAGCTCATATTTAATAGTAATTTTTAATTTAAATAAATTTAATTTTTTTATAGAAATATGAAATATTATTTTTATAAATTTTATTTTAGTTATTTAAAATTTCATTTTAAAAAATGTGCGTTTTGGGGGTTCTAATCTCCAATATTGCATGTCATCGCATTCCACTTTCACCAAGTCACAAGTCAAGACGGTGCCCATACAAGATACCACTGAAAGCTAATCATTAAATGGTTCAGCATATTCAACCAAATTCTAAGCCAATGCATCACGCTACAAGCTAAGGAGGAGCCGACAAGACACATAATGCTCAACAAGCCAGAAGGAGTTAAGACTATAGTTGTATATAAACATTGTGTAGTTGTTTTCTCCTGGCAGATGTGGGATAGAACTCATCCCCTGAAAACAAAAACACACATGGGTAGCCGGATTTCATAACACCAAATTCAACATATGACATGCCAAGCCAAGCCTTAAACAATCCCCACGTAAACTTCCAAGTGTTCAAATACAACAATTTCGAAGGAAACAGTTGCAGGAAATCAATACTTCATCGACTGCTGTTGGCTTGTTGGGGCCTGACCCAGGTTCATAAGTGATTTAGCCAAACAAATCCGGAAACTACTGGCCCTTTCGGCAACAGTCCACGGAGCGCGGATTGAGGTCTCACCCAAGGTAGTATGGGAGGGTGCTGGAACCAGGTTTCGGCACCCTGGGGAGGTCTTGATGAAGTCTAGGAAGTTCTCGAACCGATCCTGCGCGCTTGTGCTACTTAGTGCAGCTCTCTGACCTTCGTGTAGCTCTGTAAAGAGCGTGAAGAGGTGCTGTCTAGATCCCTTACCCTTACTGTGTTATTATTATAGATCTGACTTAATTTTGTGGGCCCAGTAGTCTTATCAATCATTCAACATTCATAACAAGTGCGCGCAATCATAAATTGTAAAGAGATGCATAAAAATATAACAGAAGCATAAACACACAGATCTATGAGCAGATGCACAATATTTCAGAGTCAACTTATCTTTTATTAAACCTCTGTTCAGTTACAATCCCAACTCCTCCCTGCGCACTCAGTTGCAGGGGTCCGCGCACACAGCTGCAGACTCTACCAAGCCTCTATGCACACAGCTGCAGAGCCTCTTCCTACTACTACGACCCAAAACTCAGACTTACAGACTCAGAGCAAATTTCTCATTCAAAAACCCATAACACTAAGATCAAGACTCACTAAAAACTGCCTTCTACACTTAGAGCCTCGCTTTATTTATACACTCCCATGGTCCGCGGACCATGGGTAGGTCGACACATTCTATATTAAATTACAATATTTTAGGGCGGACAACCCTAGACTCTCGCGCTCCACGCTCGCATTTTGCGAGGTCTTTACATTATTTTGACCAAAACTCGGGCTTTAAGCCCCAAAAACCCGTTATGGGGGGATCTGCTGCCCAACAGGGCCCCAACACAATCATCGTGACTCGTCCCGAGTCACTCGGCTGGTGTTGTGATCTTCGCACGGAGTCCATCCAACAACTTTTGCGCTTCGCAGACGTCTGCCACACATTCCTCTGTTGTCCATTGTATCAATTGTGCGCGACTCTCTGATGCATCGTTGTCAGAGGCACCTTCTTGCCTTAGTGCATATGTATCTCGCATCTGGGCCAGCTTCCCCTCAATCGTAGCAGTAACCGTGAACGCTTCCTCGAGCCAAGGCTGGATGCGTGCTTTAAGCCCTGCTTCTTTTTGGCGTGCGACATCCACCTATTCCTTCAGAGCCTGGGCCTCCCTCATCTTGGCCAATCGCTGAGTAAGGGCGACCATCTGCGTGGTCCCCCAGACATTGTCATAGGCCTGCTGCAACTCCCGCGCTTTTGTCTCTAATTGCTGTAGCGTTGGGTCTTCCTGCAATGAAGTGAGCGTGAAGAGGGACTGATCCAACAATCCCATGCAGTCCTGTACAACGTGCTCTATCACTTCCAACCCCAATTGAATGGCGCGGTGGCGCTGCTCTCTGACTTCCAGGGGTGTAGAGGGCTGCGCCTTCAGTCGCAGCTCCGTGATCTGCAAGTTTAGCTCCAACTAAACCTTCGCGGCCTCCTCCTAGGTCTTACGGACGACAGCTGCTAATTGGTGAATCTTTTCCGCGGTGCGGAGTGCTGTCAGCACGACCAAATCTGGTATGTTGCTACAGGCCTCCTCCACGGCCTGTTCTAATCCCTGGTTTTGTGTGACCAGGTTGTCACGCTGCAGGATGAGCTGTTCTATATCCAACTTTTGCTCGCTCAAGACTTGGAGGGCGCGGCCCTCTATGGTGCGAAGCTCAGCAGTTACCCCATCCTGTAGTCGGTATAGGGTTTCTCTAGGAAGGGTGGCCAAATTCAACCCCCAGCCCCTCATGTCACCTTCGGCTTCTGCTAAGACTACGCCTTCTGGTAACACCAAAGTGTTCGTTGTGTGGGCATGCAACATCTGCTCAGCTTCGGATGCACCTTCCGCAAGGTGCAGTGTCATCATTCTTGGGGGTTGCACCTATAATGCCTGCAACTGCGCTCTGAGCGCCCCCAACACAGTTGTCTGCTTCGTCATTAATTCTTCAAGAGCATCCTTAGTGACATCGCGAATTGGTTCGCCACTGTCAAGAAGGGCTCCCTCAGAGGTCTTCGTTGCCTTTGTCTTTTTCCGTGCGGTTGGCTTCTCCTGGACGCACGGCCTCTTGAGTTGGGTCGATTTTGTTGTAGGGTCTGTGCGTTCCTCTGTCTCAGCCTCCCCCTATATGTCCTGCTCCATGGACATTTCCTGACCTTCCTCGATCTCTTCGGTGGGCGCAGTTGTGGTTTCTACTATCTGCGCTATCGCTGCTGCCTCAGCTGCCTTTCGCTGCGTGGTCGCTTCCTGTTCCTGGCGCTTTCTCTCCGCCAGCTTCGTGATGCGCAACTTGGTTTCCTTATTCCGCTGCTGTGCTGCGATCTTTTCCAGTTCTGCTAAGTCTGGAGTGTGCCACTCCGGAGACCGTGCCGCCATCATGTCGAAGATTGCATCATCTGTTGCAATGAACGACAGCTTTACCCATGCTCGGGCTGGATCCTTGCGCGCCCGGATATATAGGTTATGCATATCCGCCTTGAATTCTGTCGTGCTTTGCAAACTATTATATACTGTCGGGGACAAATGCGGCTTGCGGTTGATCCATGTTCGGATGCTCGCCTCCATGAACACCCAAAACACCTTGATCTCGCGAACCCTCGTCGCATCTTTCATTGCCCAGAGCGAGGTGTACCTCGCAACTTCAGGTAGGTTCCTCTCAATGGTGGGAACTGGCTGTCCTTCGGCAGCTCCCCTGCAACCAACAGGATGGATAAGAGCAACCACGCGTAGTGGAAGGTCTTACCCTGCTCCTGGGCCTCCCTACAATTCGTCAAAAACTCATCGCAGAGAAACTGCGCCCAGTTGAACTGGACCCCCTCTGCGCACTGCTCTGCCAACGCAATTATAGATGTTGGCACCTCGTCTGCACGACATTTCCTCATTAGCTTGTCGACTAGCAACTAGGTGGCTACGCGCACCCCTTGGTCCTTGATGCTCGCTATTACATACCCTCGCTTCCTCTTCTCCAGCTTATATTTGGCCTTCATAGCTTTTGCGAGGGCCAAGTCACTGCTCTTTCTTGCTATGGTTGCGGGATTGTTTCCTTTGATGGGCAACCGAGAAATCCAGTGAATTAAATTGGCCGTGATGGGAATCGGCTCCTCCAGCCAAAGATACCTATCATGTACTAGACATATTAGCTGCCAGATGACAAAAATTGTGATGGGCGCGCTGTGGTAGTGGGGTATCCACCGCAGATGGAGTAACCCAGCCTTCTCCACACCACGTAACCATTTCTGCTGCAGTAATTTCTCTGCGGCCAACTGTGGGAACTTCTTGTTGTCCACGAGGTCCCAGTCTTCGAACTTTATATTAGGTACCCGTCCTAGCGGCGAACCGTCAAACCTTATTTCATTCGGAAGAAGCGGGGTCTGGAGCGCACTCTTCGTGGCCTCCAGGTCCTTCGGTATCTTGGTTGTCCCCTTCCATGGGGGGATGTAGGGGGGTAACTTTATCGCCGAAGGTACTTGGGAGACATTCTCCGCCTCATCATCCTGTGCTTCAATTTGGGCGATCAGGGCTTGCAAATCTTCCTCCTCCTCCTCTGTTTCAACGGTGACAGCTTTGCCCTTCTCTGCCATTGACAATTTACTAACTCGTGGGTTCCGTGGTGATACTTGGACTGGCCCCATTGTCTGCTTGTCTTTCTGTGGTTGCGGCATGCGGGGGGACTTTGGAACCTCTGGTGCAGCTACCACCTCTCCAGGCTCCTCCTGGGTCACACGGGGCTCTGGGGTAACTTCCGCGAATCGCACTTTGGTTCTCGCAGCCGTCATCGTTTCTACACTAGATCCGTTCGGTCGCGTACTCACGGGTGGCAAGGTAGCTTGGTGCTCAATGCTCTGTACTGGCTCAAATCTTAAACAACCAAGTGTTGCCTCGAGGCTACCCCAAGGGATTTTATAGTAACGTTTGAATTTGAATTCGACCATTCCCTCCACTTCTGAGTCATTAATACCTTCTTGGCGACAGATCATCCCGAATCTAGCTCTTAATTCTTGTCTTAATGGCCCGCTGCCTGCTCCTTTCTGCCTTAAATTGAACCTCTTGTCATGAATTTTGACATCAACGGTCACCTCTGAGCCTACCCGCGCAACAGCGCAGCCCCTTACGCACGACCGCGACCCCGGTGACATACTTGACCTATGCAAAACCTCCTTCCCGCACAGCTCTCCTGTAAACTCATTTATAGTCCCGCGCCTTCTTTCAACTGCTTGGAGCGTTGAGACTGTGCTTCCTACAGATAGTCAGGTGGTCGCACCCTCGGTGCGAGGCTTCAATTTTCCTGCTAGCCCGGGCCGCAGGCACCCTTCAAATACCCTTGTGTCTGTTAGTGCATCGTGTTCTTCTTTGTATGGTACGCTCCCCTGTTTAGTAAGGTGCGGTCGCAGCCATGGTAGCAGGGTCACAACTCCTTCTAATGCAGTAGTAGGGTTGGCTAGACTTGGTCCCATCATGCTTAGTTTCTCGCGGCCCGCTTGCGCGACTTCGGTTTCCAGTTTACTGATTTCTTCGTCCAATGTCACGCTTTTCTTCCTCAGCCGTGCCCAATCTTCATCGAGTTCGCGAAGTTTCAAGCTCCCTCGCCGAATGGCTTCCTGTAACTGCCTAATTCCTTTACCCAGGTCCTCGCGTCCTGTCCCAACTGCGGGAGCTATGGTCTGGGGATTCTTCTCTGCTCTCCTGGTTTCATCTCTTCTTGTCAGTGTTGGGGTCATTTCCGCACTCCGGTTTTTGCTTATGGTCCTATAGGCCCATCGAACCGCTGGTACGCACAGGTCCCAGTCAGTTCGTCTCGCCTGGTGAACTCTGTTCATGACTCCGCATAGATTTTTGAATGCTCCGTCGCGGACTATTTGTGGTGTGCGTCGCCTTCCCTGCTGCCGCGTCAGGTTTTGATTTTTGATCCTTAGTCTGGGAGGTGCTTGCACAGCACACGTCTGCACCCATCGACACAAGTGGGCGTGCAAACTGCTTTGTCTTGGCTGCCCGGCTCGCGTTCGTCGCTGGGGACTTCCAAATCGTAAGCGCATCCGTCTTCTACATTCGCGCCAGTTTCCAATATTCTTCTAGTGTGTATTCCACCATCGTGTGGGTGTCGCGCGCAATGCCCATTCCAGCGCACCGTACTGCTGTTGTTCCGGTACTGCACTTTCAAATTTGTCTAAGAATTCATCCACTCCTGTTACCCCATCATATGTTGGCAGTTCCCTTGCTTCGGTCGTCATGCACCACAGTGATCTAATCATCATGTTGCAATTCAGCGTTGTTACTTCGTGCAACCGGTTTTGCTAGCGTTCTATTTCTTCATCTGAATCTGAAGTACAGGAACTGTCGCACTCCCATGAGATTCTCCCATCTGCTATCGGGTTCACTCGATCCTGGTCTTGCGTCGTTATCTGGTAAATGCAATCCGGCTCATCGTTGCGCACAGGTTCAGTGTAGCGCACTCCTTCGGCTGGATCTAGTGGAACGACTACGCGTAGAGACTTTTTCTCGAATATCATCTTCCGCTTCTTCAGGTTGATGACTCCATTCATATCACTGGCCCAGCTTATTCCTAGTAATGCGGGGTAAGGGTTGCTGTCATCCACAATCTTTATTACCTCAAAGTCCGTCTGCGTGCTCGCGCCTTCGATATCCACTATTACCCCTTGCAACCTCCCCATGGGCAAGATCTTTTGTTGGTTCGCCATCCATAATTGAATAGGGGACCACTGTAACGCGGGCCTACCCATGCGTTCCCATGTCTGCTTTGGTAACACATTCGCGTCCGAACCCAAGTCTAGGATTACCTGATCCATTTCATATTCGCCAATCTGCGTCGTTAATCTCATTTCCCTCCTGGTGCGCAATGTATGCTTTCCTAGTTTCTGGACTACGCATGGTTCACCTAACCCTGCGCACCTAGTTATCAGCTCCTGTAGTCCTTTAACTGCCTTATTATCGCGCAGCAGTTTCATGCATGTCTCTAAAAAGGTAGTAAGCATAGAAGGATCCATTCCTGGCTCTAGTTGATCCTTACTACCTGAAGTAGAAGCCTCCGCGAAGCTCTTCTTAGCTTCCATAAACATCTCCTTTGCGCGTTCCAAGTCGAACTCAAGTTCCTTTGTAGGCGCCTTGCGAACCCATGTATATTTCTCGTGCTGCTTCCCTTTATCTTCCCTGTGGTCGCGCCGCTTCTGAGCACCATGTTCACGTTGGGGTCTTCTTTGCGCGGTTTAGACCTCATCATTTGAATATTTTGCGTCGGAGTAGGTTGAAGTACCCCTTTCTCGCGCATTTGCACGATCAACATAGGACAATCTACTGCTTCATGATTGAATTGAGCACAGTATGAACAAGATAGTCTCGTCGGGTTGGTACAATCACAAGCGTAGTGCCTTGGTCCTCCGCAATTGTAACAAATTAATTGTCTGCGGCGCCTTCCTAGCCCCATTCCTCCTCGTCCTTGACCTTGCCCTTGAAATCCACCGCGCGCCATTCCTGCTGCTGGGTTGAGGGCTTGTGTTTCTGTCTGCATTCAATAGGCTGCGGTCCGATCCATCATTAACTCATAGCTCCGACAAGTACGCTCATCGTGGCCCATTGATCTACAGAAATTACAAAACAATTGTTGGGGAGTTTGTATATACTTCTGCAACAAATGACAGTTATCCGTCGTGTGCTTTCCTCCTATTTGACAGATCACGCACCATAGCGTGGGTGCCGCACTTGGCCTTGCATGTGCCTCTGGTCTCAACGGCATTGGCCCCGCTCCTGCCAAGTAGTTAGCGAATAATGGACAGTGGTCTTTGTCATGGCCTTGGCTCTCGCATTTTATACACCACAATTCTTCGTGCACCTCTGGCCATGGCGCCCTCTCCTGCTTCAAACTCTGCATCTCTAAGCATAGGTTCTATAATTGCGGATGGATTTGTTGGACTCCCAACCCTGGATCCTGTATCGGTGTTTCATGCAACCTCATCGCCATTTCCAATGCTTCGTCCTGGGTTGAAAGCTTCTGTTGTGACAGCATCATCCTTAGGTGTGGTGTCAAAGACTCCACAAACCATGCACGGTGCTGCGTATCTGTTAGCGTCATATTGGCCTCGCGGATCATACTCTTCAGTCTCTGATCCAGATCCCAGGGGGTCTCGCTTGGAAGCATCGCGATCTCTTTAAATCCGATGATTGACTGTCTCTGATTTCGGCCGGCTAAATTCTCTGTTCAGCGCATTCTGGATCTCTGCTATTCCTGCATTTGGGTGATCATTCAAGTGCTTGATATACCAAGTCAGCGCGCGATCCTGCAATGCGCTCACCAATGTGGCCTTTTTAATGTTGGCATCTGTGACCACTTGTGCTTCCCACACTGCTCTTACCACGAACCAAAACTAGTCTGGATCTTCATTCCCTACTCCTCTGAATACGGGTAGCTTGATCATGCTCGCCATGTTGAACTGTGGATTTGGTGGAGGCAGTGTGGGTGAAGATGGAGGTGAAGTAGGTGAAGCGGGTGATGGCGTAAGTGGAGGTGATAACTGTGGGATGCGTTGGCTTATCAAATTGACCACACTTCTCGGGGAAACCCGAGTGCGCTCTTCCTCGCTCTCTCGCGGAGGTGAAATTAAAGGACTGTTTCCTAATCCTTCGATACCTTTGTAGATCTTTCCGCTCTGCATCGTTCCAACCATCAATGTATTCGCATAACCCGTTTTTCACATAACAGCATCTTAATCCAGGTATTCAGGGATTTGATGTACCTACCTCGCGGTCCCTTGAGAAAACGTTGTTTTTCTTCGCTATAGCTCACAGTCGTGTCTACCGCGAACTCAGTGATAAATCCCCCTATTATTCGGTCGAGCCAATGGTCCACGGCCCACGCGATCTTATCTTCTGATGCCTCTAGTCTGCGCACTAACTCCGGAGTCCACACTATCGGTTGATCGAGCTTATACCTTCCCTGGCTGTCGGCTAACCTCGTGATCCAATCATACAACTTTGAAGAGAAGGACGTGAAGAAGATCTCGTGGATTTCCGTATATACGTAGCGATCCAACCACCTCTTCTCGGATATCTGCGGAGTTCTGTTTTCCTGTGTCACGAACTCGTGAAGCTTCTGATCCAACCACTCTTCAATTTCCTTCTTTGTAGGATTCCAGTGTTCCGACATCAGACATCCCTTAGGCAGATCTCGGTCCTGGCAACGGAACCATTTGTTGGCTTGTTGGGGCCTGACCCAGGTTCAGAAGTGATTTAGCCAAACAAATCCCGAAACTACCGGCCCTTTCGGCAACAACGCGCAAAGCGCAGACTGAGGTCTCACCCGAGGTAGTATGGGAGGGTGCTGGAACCAGGTTTCCGCACCTTAAGGAGGTCTTGATGAAGTTTGGGGAGTTCACGAATCGATTCTGCCCGCTTGCGCTACTTCGCGCAGCTGCCTGACCTTTGTGTAGCTCTGTAAAGAACGCGAAGAGGCGTTGTCTAGATCCCTTACCCTTACTGTGTTATTATTATAGATCTGACTTAATTTTGTGGGCCCAGTAGTCTTATCAATCATTCAACATTCATAACAAGTGCGTGCAATCATAAACTGTAAAGAGATGCATAAAAATATAACAGAAGCATAAACACACAGATCTACGAGCAGATGCACAATATTTCAGAATCAACTTATCTTTTATTAAACCTCTGTTCAGTTACAATCCCAACTCCACCCTGCGCACTCAGCTGCAGGGGTCCGCGCCCACAGCTACGGACTCTACCAGGCCTCTGCGTACACAGCTGTAGAGCCTCTTCCTACTACTATGACCCAAGACTCGAACTTACAGACTCAGAGCAAATTTCTCATTCAAAAACCCATAACACTAAGATCAAGACTCATAAAAAACTGCGTTCTACACTTAGAGCCTCGCTCTATTTATACATTCCCATGGTTCGTGATTATAATATTTTAGGGCGGACAACCCTAGACTCTCGCACTCCGCACTCGCATTTTCCGGGGTCTTTACATTACTTTGACCAAAACTTGGGCTTTAAGCCCCAAAAACCTGTTATGGGGGGATTCGCTGCCCAACAATGGCTTAGTTGTTCGAACTAGGTATTTGGCAATTAAATGGAGCACCAGCAAATCAACTGACTATTAATATTTACAAGTCAAAGGTTCCTTAAATTCCATTCGTCAAAAGAAAATCTAGTTGTTGAAAGCACCCTGTCTTATATTTGTTGATATGACCTGGGCTTTATTGTTTAGACCTGATGGGCATTCAGGCCTGTATCGAAATTATTACCCATTTGTAGGATGAGCAAAGTTGATCCAGCAAGTTTGATAGCGAATCATCGCTATTATAAAAGCTCGCTTCGGTTTACAGTCTAACTAACGCGTGTACTTCATATCAACGTATCGAAATGTAGAAATGCACATAGAATTAAAATCCTTGCAATTTTCAACGAAGGTGATGAGTGATTAGAAATTGATGGCCAAGATCAAATTGCACGACCCCCACCCTTCCATTAAACTTCAGACACAAGCCCTCTTTTTCTTTTTGTGGTACATTTCCTGTTGAGAGTGGTCAAATTATGCTTTTCCTTTTCTTTTTAGTTGCATCAACCTTCGGGCATTGTTCCAAGCCCGAGCCAGGGTGTGGACAAGGCGAGGGGGAGGCTAATCCTATGTGGACCTAGATGGGAAAATAGATGAATGGGGCTAAAATGAGTGGAAGGGAGTGATGTATATGTTGTCGAGAAGGGGGATCACGCAACCAAAATCGTGATTTCCCATGTATGTCAACCCTAAAGCTAGTGGCCAATATAAGAGATCCGACGGACTAGGGTACAAGGCTAACCACAAAATCGGGCAATGGAGACAAGAATACAAACCTAGCCCACTCTTTCCACCGAATCCCCCCACCAATCCATGCTCAAAAGTGTCCATGAAAAGTAAGGAACTTTACCCAACTATACCAATGAAAAGCCATATCTTCGGGGTTGGGAGGCTCACCTTCAAACATACCATCATAACAGATGGGCAAGGGACCACATGTCTAGCTCAGGTGGCGGAGATAATGGCACATTGATCTATCTGGTGGTTGCAAGGGGCTGCTGGTGGAGGACCATCTAGGAGAAAAAATTTCTCCTATATACACTACCCACAGGTTGTGGGTAACAGGCCCTTTGGGTTTTGTGATATTAACTCAACACCTCATAGTTTTTAGATCAATGCATATTTTATTTTCGAAATTATCTAGTCAACATGGTGAAAAGTAGTTGGTTTGGTAAGCTAGCAGATGTTAAGCAGTTAAGTGAGGTGAGATTTGAGTAGAAGGCCAATTTGGAATTGGAAGGTGCGAAGTGTTTGTGTTGCAGTTCTTCCTCATTTTCAAGCGCAATAGTTGAGTAACAAAAATATTTAATTTATTTATTTATTATTTATATTTTTCTAGAGGGATTTGTATGATGCTAGTTCTTGCTCAAGACATAAAGATGTGTACAATAGGGATTTTATACTATATTCCAAAAGCAATTTTAGACCCAATAAGCATATTTCAATGAAATCTCTAAAAAGCATCAATATTTTCCCTGGTGGCATGAGAATTGTTAGTTTTCTTGCAAATCTAGCACTCGACAATATATTGGCCTAGCATATTTATGATCTATTGAATAAATGCATAGCTAGGTTCATTAACACAATAAAGTCATTGGAAGCAAAAGATACCAATCTCAATCAGACAATTGACACAAACAAATTATTCCCAATCAAATTAGTTCATCATTAAATTCTTCAAAACCTACTTTGGCTCTCGTCCTAGATAATGGCCCAACTGAGGAAATACATGTACAACATTAGATCTAATCTAGCTAATCAAGCCCTCCTTCACTGATATGGACCTCTTTGTTTCCCCTCTTCCTCAGACCCATCATACTAGAGTATCACACTCCTTGAGATGCCTCTCTCAATCTTGTGTTGTTGTATGGTTTGTTGTTAAAATTGGAAACTAGGGCCAAATTCCACCTTAGGACAACTCATTTGATGCAGATGATGATTGCATTAAATTCCTATTTTCGAGAGGACCAAAATTGATATAAAAATCATCCAATTTGGATAAGCAAAAGTGTGTTTTTGAATTTATGCCCACACGTGCAAATTGTTCAGGCCAGCCACATCATCATGTAGGTTCATGAAGCTCAATGGACGTGACTCTTCACGCTCAACGACTTGTATAAATACAAGTGCCCTCTCACCTCATTTGGCATCATCATCACACACATTTTATTCTCTCTCCTTCTCTCATTGGTTCATATAGTTATTGGGTAGATCTTCTCTCTCACACACATATGGCAGAAGGATGAATTTTCAGGGCAAATTGCAGGGCCGAATTAGAGGACTATTGCAAGAGTTTGACCAACATTGACCAAGCACTTTTAACTCATCCTTTGATTGCGATTTTTGTTGGAAAAAAATCGTTTTTGGCAGGCCATACAGTTTGGCACGGGAACCAAGAATTTTTGGGCACTATGACTGTAGGGTTGACCGCAGTTTTCAGGATTGTTTTGGGTTGACTTTGACCACCTTATCAGGCCAAGTTTGAATGGGTATGACCAAGCTCCAAAGAGAAAGATTTGCTACTACATTGACCATCTTTGACTTTTTGGTTAGGGAAGAATTTGACTGCAATTGACTGCAGATTTGACAGGGTTGTTTTGACTTGGATTTGGCAAGTCAACTTTGACCTTTTGTACTCTCTCTCTCTACTGAACATTTTGATATAATAATAAGAAGAATTGATCAAAGGATTTTCCCCACATCGGGGTTTTTCCTTGGCATTTGCCAAATCTAGTGTCCTCCTGTCTTGGTTTGTCTTCTGCATTTTGTTTCATGTTCTATCTACTTTTACTATCAATGTGATTAATGGATAATGTGATTGGTATTGGAAGCTAAATTGGAAATTGTCATTGGGTTGTTAAAGGAACATTGAATTAATTGTGCTAAAGCATAGAGCATACCATTGTTATATAAAATTAACATGGTATCAGAGGTTAAGTGAAGACAAATCCCAAGCAAGAGTGATAAAAGCAATCACTAAGGGAGAGTTGTTAGTCAAGATTATTGGACTAGCTTCAATGGCTACTACATCTGTTATGAAACCAGCTCACAAAAAGATAGAAAAGAAAGATCAACGCCTTAGAAATCAACCTCTTTGAGGGGGCAACCTCCTTTACATTACACAAATGAACAATTCTTGGATGATACAAATGACAAGACCTCCTTTCTATATATAGGAGTCTAAGGGGTCATAATATAATCAAAGCCTACATAACAATAATAATGTAAGGGCACAACAATAACAATAGTGGGCTTCTATGGGGCACAATAATAACAATATGGGGACTACATGGGCACAACAATATAACAAGGGGGTTGTACTAATAACAATAAGGGGTTACACTAGTAGTATAGGGACCTAACATGCCCCTCTCCTTCAAAAAGTGTTGTCCTCAACGCTTGAGTATTTCTAGATGCTTCTGTATAAAATTTTCGTCTTCCCATGTAGAATCTTCAGCGGGTAAGTTCTTCCACTTAATGAGATACTCTGAAATTGATCGATTTCGTAGCTGTCAGGTTCTTGTTTCCATGACTGCTTCAGGTTGCAATATGATTTTTCCTTCATCTTCAAGTTCCAACAATATTGTTTGAACAGGGATCTTCTCATTATTTAAGGTCGCCATTTCTTAAGTGCATATAGTCTTGCCAACATTTCATTCTCATAAATAGCTTTGTGTAAATACTTTCCTTTGATTGGATGACTTTCGAAAGCAATGGGTCTTTCTTCTTGCGTTAAAACATCAACAATTCCATTTCCTGATGCATCATATTCGACAATAAATGTTTTTGTGAAGTCTGGCGTTGCTAAGATTGGTGCTTGGCACATTGCCTCTTTAAGATGTTCAAAGGCCTTCGTTGCTTCTGGAGTCCATGAAAATGCATCTTTCTTCAATAATGTTGTTTTCAAAATGTCTTCAGTCTTCTTCTTATTTGATGATATCCTGAATGAAGATCCAACTTGGTAAAGTAAATTAATTAATGCAATTCATCCAATAATTCATCAATGACAGGAATGGGAAATTTATCTTTAATAGTAAGAATTTTTAACTCTCTATAATTTGGACACGTGCCATGACCCATCCTTCTTGTGCATCAATCTACTGGAGCAGAGAAAGAACTTTGACTAGGTTGAATTATACGAGCCTCTAGCATTTCTGCAACCATACGTTCAATTTCACTCTTTTGGGCATATGGATATCTGTAAGGCCTGATGTTTGGAGGAACACTTCCTGGAATCACATGAATTGAATGATCATGACCACGAATAGGTGGGAGGCCTTTGGGAGTCTCAAATACCTTGGAATGATTGTCCAAGACTTTTTGGAGATGTGGAGAAATAGATGATTTTGATGTGGGAACCTCTAGCGAACATAATTGTGCAATTACGCCTCATTTTTCTTTCTTTAGAAGCTTTTTAATTCCATTAGAGCTGATTATCTTTCCTGGTTTCCCTGTGATACCCCTTAATTCAACTTCCTTTCCTTCCGAATTTTTTTTTATGAAAAGTTCTTGAAAATTAAAAGCTATTGTACCCAAGGATTGTAGCCATTGGACTCCTAGTACAACATCAGGACCACCCATTGGAATGGAAACCATTGGGCTATTCAATACATATTCTCCCATGGATATCTTGATATTATAGCACTTTCCAGAGCAATTTATGGTTCCTCCACTTGCAACCATCACTTGACACTCTGGTGCTAGATATAGGAAGTAATTCAATTCCTTGGCTATCTTACAATGAATAAAATTATAGGAACTGCCCGAATCAATCAACACTATTACCTTTTTCTTCTTGATATGTCCTTCTATCTTGATAGTTTGAGGAGTGGTAATTCCGGCCAATGCAATACAAGATATGGTCAGATTCATTTCTTCTTTCTCGATGTGATCTTTCACTTCTCGAACTTTCTTCTTCTTGATATGTCCTTCTATCTTGAGAGTTTGAGGAGTGGTAATTCTTGCCAATGCTTTACAAGATATGGTCGGATTCATTTCTTCTTTCTTTAGGGTTGGTTCCTGGTATATATCCTCTTCTTTTGATGTTTCTTGGTCCTTTTTTTCTTCCTCTTCACAATCTATGTAAAATAATTTCTTCTCAGCACACTTATAACCTTTAGTGTATTTGCTATCACAAAAGTAACAAAGCCCTTTTTTTCTTTTTGCTTCCAATTGTTGTGGTCTAAACCTTGTAGGTTGTGTAAGGCCAGAAGCAAAAACACTTCCATATTTATAGTTGTGAGTGGTGGGATTCCTTGTTTCCATAATTCCGCTTTCATTTTTTCTTGCCAACCTGAATGCCTTCTCCAATGACTCAAGTTCCCAAAGACGAACCTCATGTTGAATGTTATCCTTTAAAGTCCCTATGAAGACATCAATCCTTTGCTTCTCTAGAATATCATTTACCCTTATATTCAATTTTTGAAAGTCCTCAATGTGCTTTGCCATTGATCGCTTTTGTTTGAGATTTATCAATTGGCTAAAGAAAGTGTTTCTCTTTGTATCTTCATAATGTGCTATCATTTCCTCCGTGAAAATTGACCACGTGACAAGTGGTTTACAAGAACAAAGCCCTTCATATCATAAAAAATGATTCTGTTCTAAATATAAAGATGCAATGTGTACCTTTTGTAACAGTTGCACCTCATGTAGATCAAAATATTGCTCCATTTGCAGTATCCAATTTACCGGATCCTTGCCATCAAACTTCCTCATATCGCCTTTTCTTGATTTTAGGAGCTCGATCTTGAAATGACTATAACTCTGTAATTTCTGATCTCTCAGTTCTGAAATTACGACCTGCAGTAGCCCTCTGCGTCCTTTTTCCAATGCCACCAATCTGATCGAAATTGGATTCTCCAAGAAATATTTATGCACAATCTTCGAAGATGACCTGATTATATACCTTTTCAGAAGAGCGAACTTGTACGAAGTTCCACGTGTAATTGTTTCGACCTTCGAACCTGAAACTGATTCATAGAAATCTACAAGTTCCCCCCTTTCTGTAACTCCTTATAAAACTTCAATCTGATGCTTAGAAGGAAAGTTATGATGATTTTCCCAAGGTCACTTGTTTGGGATGTAATTCGGGATATTGCAAAAACCCTAAATGTCTTGGATTGTATCTCCGAAAATATAGCGAAATAGGATCTTAAATTCGGGCCCAAGCTTCACCAAGATTTCGATGAAATGGGTTTTAATTTTAGAATCTAAACCTTCGTAGAAAACAAATTATATTGAAAATTCCACGATGACCTGTTTGAAATGCAATTTTGGAGCTTTCAAAAACCCTAACTTCCTTAGATCATATCTCCGAAAATATAGCGTAACAAGTTCTGAAATTCGGACTCGAGGTTCAGTGCGATTTCATCTCAAATGGGTTTTTTTAGCTTCTAAAACGTCGCAGAAAACAAGTTACAGTGAAAATGCCATGATGACCTGTTTGGAGCAGTGAAACCCTAGAATCCAAAGCTCTGATACCAAATATTATGAAACCAGCTCACAAAAAGATAGAAAAGAAAGATCAACGCTTTAGAAATTAGTCTCTTCGAGGGGGCAACCTGCTTTACATTACACAAATGAACAATTCGTAGATGATACAAACGATAAGACCTCTTTTCTATATATAGGAGTCTAAGGGGTCATAATATAATCAAAGCCGACATAACAATAATAATGTAAGGGAACAATAATAACAATAGTGGGCTTCTATAGGGCACCATAATAACAATATGGGGACTACAGGGGCACAACAATATAACAAGGGGGTTGCACTAATAACAATAAGGGGTTACACTAGTAGTATAGGGACCTAACAACATCTTACTTCAAATCTGAGGATAAGCTCAAGGAAAAATATGACTATCATGCATGGAAGATGACTTTGGATTTGACTTTGGAAGAGAATGATTCCATGGACTATGTGCAGGGAAGAGTGGTTGAGCCTCCTTCAAATGCACTTGTTGTTGCGAAGACGAAGTTCAAGAAATGTGAGGTCAAAGCTAAAAGAATTATCATAGACTACATTCAAAAGCATTTAGTTGCCTATATTTATGATTTGGGAACATCTAAGGAGATGTATGATACGCTGATTGGGATGTTCAAAGTAAACAATGCAAATCAAATCTTGTTTCTCAAGAACAAGTTGAAGGACATCAAGATGAATAAAGGGGAGTATATTCGATCCTACTTTATGAGAATCACTCAAATCAAGAATGACCTTCTATCTATTGGAGAAGTTATTGTTGACAAGGTGCTCGCTCTCATTGCATTTGGAGGTCTTTAAAGAGCATGGGATGTGTTTAACACTACTATTCTCAACAATGATAAGATTCCTAGTTTCAATGAATTATTGGCTAGATGCACTGAAGAAGAGACGCGGATGATGGAGAGGGACAAACCTTCAAATGGAAATGAACCTACTTCCTTCTTCACTCATGCTAATAAAAAGAAGAATGATGGTCCAAGGAGATGAGTTCAAGGGTTCAAGCAGGGATTCAAAGAAGGAAGAAAAGGAAGGTGCTTCAATTGTAACAGGTTTTTCCATCATGCTAGAGAATTCCCTCACGAGGAGAATTCTCCAAGGGATGATGAAAACAACAACCACAACAATTTCAAAGGCAATGGAAATCAAAGGAACAATAGGCTCAACAATAAAGAAAAGAGGAATGCTCCCGCTGCTTAATAGACCTTCCCAAAGGACAAGAAATTTCAGGTATGAGGAAAGTAATGTTGTAGAAAAACAAAATGAATTTTATCTTATTTTTTCTCTACCTACTGCCTCTCCTCTGGATATGTTGGATCATTGGTTGATTAATAGTGGAGCCTCAAGGCACTTCACTGGGTACAAGGAGGCCCTCTCAAATTTGGTTGAAAAGAAGACTAATTTGGAGATCATACTTGGAGATAATGCCTCCTATCCTAGAAAGGGATAGGTATTGTTACTCTTCACTTAAGTTAAGGTCAAACCATTCATCTACAAGATGTATTGTATGTACTCGATTTGAAGAAGAACCTAATGTCTATTTCTGCGATGGAAGATAAAGGCTTCAAGGTAGCATTCATTGATGGAAATGTATGTATTTGGCAAAGAAACCCTAAAGATGCATTTACACTTGGATTTACGGTTGAAGGTCTATATCAAGTTGGAAGAAGTCCTTTAGGAGCCTTGACTTGCGATACTTCTCTTCAATCTGAATTATGGCACCAAAGATTTGCTCACCTTCATTACAAAACCTTACCTGGGGTAATGAAGATGGTCACATGTATGCCCAAGTTCAACATAAATCATGAAGGAGTTTGTCAAGGTTGTGCAACTGGGAAACTTACAAGGGGACCATTCCCTTAAAGTGAAAGCCAAACTACTAATATTCTTCAATTTGTCCATTCTGACCTATCGAGAATGTTGCCCGTAACATCATTGGGAGGATACTTATACTATGCACTTTGAGTGGATGACTTCTCTTGCAAAACATGGATCTATTTCTTGAAGAAGAAGGATGAAGTGTTCAAATGGTTTCGTTCTTTCAAAGCCTTGGTGGAAAATCCAACAGGGAAGAAGATAAAAATATTGAGGACTGACAATGGAACTGAATATGAATCAAATGAATTTAATGACTTTTGCGAAGAGGTTGGCATTAAGAGGGAGACAACCATTCCATACACTCCTGAGAAAAATGGAGTCGCTGAAAGAAAGAATCGAACAATCATAGAAGCCACCCATGCCATGCTCCATGATCAAGGTTTACTGAAGTTTTTATGGGGAGAAACTGCAAACATTGCCATATATGTTCAAAATAGAAGCCTGCATCAACCACTGGATTTCAAGACACCCGAAGAAGTTTTTAGTGGTAAGAAACTTGTTTCTCATTTTAGAATATTTGGTTGTCCCATGTATTTTCATGTGCCTAAAGAGAAAAAAAACAAGTTAGAAGCATTTGGGAAGAAAGGTATATTTGTGGGCTACAACAAAAATCCAAAGGCATATAGAATCTATGTGTCTGGTCAAAGAGAAGCGGAAATAAGCCATGATGTCACCTTCGATGAAGACATTGCCCTTGGGAAGACTAGAGATCTCCCCATTCTAAGGAAGGATAATGATGATGCTGTAGAAAAGAAGGACAAACCTCCAATAGATGAGCCTATGCCCGATGTTGAAGACTTGATGCATCCCATTGATCCACCTCCCGGTGATCCCTCTACCTCAAAAAAAAGACCTTTGTGGCTCAAAAATACTCTCGAAGATGTTGAAAGACATATTTCTCCGAGGGACATTTTGTGAAATCCAGACGCTAAACAGGTATCAAGGGTACTTAGTTGCTATGAGTACTATTGTTCAAACTGAGCCATGTACATTCGAAGAAGCCGTAAACCACCCAGTCTAGAAGGATGCAATGAATGGTGAATATGAATCTATCATGAAAAATGATGTCTGGGATGTTGTGCCTAGACCGAAGGTCAAGTCCATAGTCACCTCAAAATGGCTATACAAAATTAAACGTGGAGGTGATGGGAGTGCTGAAAAATATAAGGCTAGGTTCATTGCTCAAGGCTTCTCTCAAAAGGAAGGAGTGGACTATGATGAAATATTTGCACTGGTTTACCGATATACCACTATCTAATCAATTATTGCTAGACTCACTGCCTCTCAAGGATGGAGTCTACATCAAATGGATGTTAAGACTGCTTTCTTGCATGGCTCGCTTGAAAAGGAAGTCTACCTGGAACAACCTTAGGGGTTTGAAGTACAAGATCAAAAGACACATGTATGCAGGTTGAAGAAAGCCCTCTATGGGTTGAAGCAAGCCCCTAGGGCTTGGTACGAGAGGATTGATAGCTATCTTATGAAGCTAGGATTTACAAGGAGCAATGTTGATCCTAACCTATACTTCAAGGTTGAAAAGGACATGCCTCTCATTTTGGTCCTTTATGTAGATAATCTCTTTTTGACAGGTGCAAACCCTTTCGTTTATCAATGCAAGAGGGATTTGGCTTCCGAGTTCGAGATGAAGGACCTAGGTTTGATGCACTACTTCCTAGGCTTGGAGGTTTGGAGAAAGTTAGGTGAGATTTTCCTTTGTCAAGGAAAATACATTGTGAAGTTGCTTGAGAGATGTGGGATGGTGGATTGCAAGTCTGTGTCTACTTCGATGGAACTCAACTTCAAGATGCTATGTGGAAGTGTTGTTAGTCTTGAATTGGCAAACCCTTCCGAGTATCGACAACTTGTGGGGGCCCTAATGTTCTTAGTAAACTCCCGACTAGACATATGCTTCGATGTGCATACGTCGAGTCAATTCATGGTTGATCCTCATCACATACATTGGATTGTTGCTAAGAATATCTTGAGATACCTATGTGGCACAATCAACTATGGATTGAGATACACTGCCAGGAATTTGAGGCTACATGGATATGTTGATGTTGACTGAGATGGCAGTGTGGTGGATTGTAAGAGCACGTTTGGATGTTGCTTCTCATTGGGGTCTGCGTCAATTTCTTGGATGAGTAGGAAGCAAAAATCGGTTTCTCTAAGCACTGTTGAGGATGAATACATTGCTACTAGTATGGCTTGTTGTGAATTTGTTTGGTTGAGCAAGATCTTTAGTGAGCTATTTGAGCATGTTTTGGATACCATCGTAATCCACTGCAACAACCAGAGTGGGATTCACCTTTCAAAGAATCCTATGTTCCACGACCACTCCAAGCACATTGATATCAAGTACCACTTTATCTAGGATATGATACAACAGGGAGCAATAAGACTCCAACACATTAGGATTAATGGGCAAGTTGCAGACATCCTCACGAAGTCCTTAGGGAAGGTCAAATCCTTAGCCTTCCGAGAGAGACTTTGAGTCATGGATAGACCCTCCCATGAGGGTCTCGCTTGAGTTGGACTTTGAACTTTGGGAGTTCATGGGTGCTTGGGGTACTTCTTGGAGCTATAAGCGACCATAGGCGGATTGGTTCACCTTTCCCTATTGGTGCGATGTGTACAGGGTGAGTGGTTCAACTTCCCTTGTGATACCCCATGATGATTGACGTGTGTAGGGTGAGTGGTTCACCTTCCCCTACAATACATGTGTGTAGGGTGAGTGGTTCACCTTCCCCTACGATTGACATATGCATAGGATGAGTGGTTCACCTTTTCCTATGGCATATGAGCAAGATGAGTGGTTCACCTTATCCTGTTGATGTCCCAGCATACATCCTACCCATGTAGTCCGAGACTAATGGGAAGTATTTCTCATTTGGCCAATGAGTTGGGAAAAGTGGATAGGGACCATAGCACTACCGATGGATGCATCTTGTACTGGCGTACTCCCTATGTCTAGGATGCATGGTGTTCAACAACTTGATCTGTTATCATGTCTGATTGAGGTTCTACCTCTGGACTGTCTTTTGTCAGTGGAGAGTGGTAAGGTTTTGTGACTCACTCTCGATCGATTATTCTTCATTATTCATATCAGTGTTCAACAGAGAAGAGATGAGATGAGATACAGAGATGGTACATGACGACATGATGGCATGATGATCTATGATGATGGATGGATTGGCAGGTGGAATTCGCCCTAGTTGAGAGGGAGTGTTAAAATTGGAAACTAGGACCAAATTCCACCTTGGGACAACTCCTTTGATGGAGATGATAATTGCATTAAATTCCTCTTTTTGAGAGGACCAGAATTGATATAAAGATCATCCAATTTGGATAAGAAGAAGTGTGTCTTTGAATTTATGCCCACACATGCAAATTATTCAGGTTGGCCACATCATGTAGGCTCATGAAGCTCAATCGACATGACTCTTCACCCTCAACGACTTGTATAAATACAAGTGCCCTCTCACCTCATTTGGCATCAACATCACACACATTTTCTTCTCTCTCATCTCATTGGTTCGTACAGCGATTGGGAAGATCTTCTCTCTCTCACGTGTGGCAGAAGGACAAATTTTCTAGGCAAATTGCAGGGTTGAATTTCAGGATTGTTGCAGGAGTTTGACCAATGTTGACCGAGCACTTTGACTCATCCTTTGACTGCAATTTTTGTGGGAAATTTTCGTTTTTGTCTTGCTATACAGTTTGACACTGGAATTGAGAATTTATGGGCACTTTGACTGCAGGATTGATTGTAGGGTTGATCGTAGACCGGACCGTAGAGTTGACCAAGTTTGACTGCAATTTTCAGCGCTGTTTTGCGCTGACTTTGACCACCTTATCAGGTTGAGTTTGATTGGGTATTACCAAGCTCCAAAGAGGAGGATTTTCTGTTGCATTAGCCATTTTTTACTTTTTGGTTAGGGCAAAATTTGACTGCAGTTGACTACATATTTGACAGGGTTGTTTTGACTTGGATTTGGCAAGTCAACTTTAACATTTTGTACTCTCTTTGTTGAACATTTTGATATAACAATATGAAGAATTGTAGAGAAAGAGTTCGAATTTCCCACCGTGATATGTGAAATATGTTGACGTTTCGAATCCCAAAGAGGATCCATCATCATGACAGTGGGTGAGGGAAGAAGAGTACAGTGGAGGATGAATAAATAGAAAATAGAAAATAAATGATCAAAAACAACCCCCTAAACAATTGGCTAAACCTAAACACTAAAAAAGTAGAATAATTAAAATCAATAAAATAGATACAATAAATCAAATAATTAAATAATTTTATTATGATTTATTAAATAATAAAATAATTTGATAAATAAATAATTATTAATAATTATTTATTTTATTTATAATAATTATTATGACCCGTAATGCTATAGGTTAAAAATATAAATAAATAAAATCTAAACTAAAAATTAATAATCTAATAAAATAATCTCATAAAAAGTAATCACTAGATCCTATAAATTAAATAATGAAATAAGATTTTTATCAATACATAAATTATTATTAATAATAATTATTAATTTACAATTATAATTAATTTATAAATAAATAATTATTGTGGTAAAAGTTACAGTGGAGAAACTAGATGGTCATTGCAAAGAAGATTGGAGCATAGAGTTGACATTAAGAATGAAAGGAACATTCCTTGAAAACTAAACATCAAGTTTGCTTAGAGAATGCCAGGATTATCACTAGAGAGGATCACTATCAGAAGAGGAAAGTTAGTGAAGCTCTGAAGATTATGAAAAATCCACATAATCTCAACGGAGATAGTGGCTTTGAGATCAGCGAGAGTTGGTTTCCTCTAATCAGTGAGATTAACTTTGCCACATCTTCTCGCGCATCACTGCTCAGGAATAGTTATCTTTCCCTAACCTTCCTCTTAAATACATTAAAATTAATTCTCAATAGTTTAGCTCCAGGATAATTAATATTCATTAATTATTAAATTTAACTTTACAACATCTTCATCATTAACATTATGAATAAATTATTATTATTTATTTATTTATAAATAGATATAATTACTATTAATAATTATTTATTTATAAATTAATTATAATTAAGAATTACTAGTAACATTAACTATTAGATTTAACTTTACAACATCTTCATCATTAACATTATGAATGAATTATTATTATTTATTTATTTATAAATAGATATAATTATTATTAATAATTAATTATTTATAAATTAATTTATAATTATTAATTATTAATTATTATTAGTAATGATTTATTTATTGATAAAAATCTTATTTCATTATTTAATTTATAGGATGTAGTGATTACTTTTTATGATATTATTTTATTAGATTATTAATTTTTAGTTTTGACTTTATTTATTTAGATTTTTAACCTGTAGCATTATGGGTCATAATAATTATTATAAATAAAACAAATAATTATTATTATTTATAATTATTTATTCATCAAATTATTTCATTATTTAATAAATCATAATAAAATTATTTCATTATTTGATTTATTGTATCTATTTGATTGATTTTAATAATTTTAGTTTTTTAGTATTTAGGTTTTAACTAATTGTTTAGGTCTTTGTTTTTATTCATTTATTTTCTATTTATTCATTTTTTGCTGGACTCTTCTTTCATCACTCACTGTTCTGATGATGGATCCTCTTTGGGATTCAAAATGTCGACATATTTCACATCCCACTGTGGGAAATCCGAACTCTTTCTCTACAAAAGGGACACCATAGAAGTTTAAAATCTAACAATAAGAAGAACTGATCAAAGGGTTTTCCCCACAGTGGGGTTTTTCCCTGACATTTGTCAAATCTAGTGTTCTCTTGTCTTGGCTTGTCTTTTGTATTTTGTTTCATGTTCTATCTACTTTTACACTCAATGTGATTAATGGATAATGTGATTGCTATTGGAAATTTTCATTGCGCTGCTAAAGAAACATTGAAGTAATTGTTCTAAAACATAGAACATACCATTGTTATCTAAAATTAATATATGTCTTGTCCTTCTCCTTAGCCTTGCTTTTCTAACTTTACATTGAGCTAGATCCGTAACCCTGATCTCCAAAGTGTTTGACAACTGAGATTAGATCTCACCTTACTGGAGATCAATGGTTGAGAATAAAACATAACCACTAAAGTAATTAATTTACTTTTCTTGAATTTACTTTAGCTCAATAAGCCAACATAATAATTATGTGTTTTTCCTAAGTTGAACTTAGGCTATATTACAACTACAACTTGCTCACATTTGAGCAAGTGCCGAAGGAGATTTTGGGTGACTTCTGCATGCCTAGACACTTAGACCTATATTACTCTCGAGAGTTAGGGAACCCACTCCTTTGGTTTCTTAAGTTCTAGAATTCTTGGAACTTGGAGGAAATGTTTTAGGAGTTCCAAGAGCTTGGTAAGAGCTAAGAGCTTTTGTGTGATTAGCACACCAACCCCATTGTCATTCCCATGATGTTTTATGTATTTCCAACTTCATGGGGCCCAAATTTCCTATGTTTTAGCATGTTTTTCTATTAGCAATACAAACTGCCAACTATGATAGATGTACCCTTGTGGATTTGCATATTGTGTGGCTTGTATTTGTTGAATCCTAGTCAAGTCATTGATTTGCAAGCTTAATGGTTTTTATTTGTTTCCAAATGATCACTAAGTTCTTCATTTTAATGGTTATCATATGTTAAATTTGTTGAATGTCTATCTTACTCGTCTTTTCATATTGGTTTTTTGTAAATTGCCCCATGCCAATTTGCATTTTCAAAGAGTGCAATGTTGTATCGAAATTCATGTAAGTATTGGATTAATCTGGGTTTACTTTCTTGAATTGCTTAAAGTTCAAACTCTTTTATTATAAAATATATTGATAGCTGTTATATAAATGAAAAAAGATAAAAAGATAGTTATGTTATTCGGTCAAACCCTATGTGATAATATTAATATCATACTTATAATCTATATTATGATAGTTTACTCTACCATGGTATATCAACTATTGTGCCTTATCACATCACATCAGATAATATGTACTCTCACAAATGGTATTCCATGCTTTATTTTTATTTCAATTGATGTGCTATGATTTCATGTGTGGGTTTCTTATCTAGAAGTGGTGTGATGGTTTCTAACCTTGTCATAAAAGTAATAAAATTTGGCAATGATCTAATAACACATCTTAACTGTAAGATTTTATTATCTTGTCTCATGTACCATGGGAGAACATAATTGTCTTGAGATAAGTATGTATTCACTTAGGCCAGATTGTAGTACTGGTGATCAAAGTGAATAATGAATAGTGGACTTCATAGCCTAACCATACTTATCATTTCTAATCATTTCCCTTACACTACCATAGCAAGGTCTAATCAAGAAAATATGAAGGAAAATGTAAGCCAAAACTAAATAAAGTCAAAAGTGCTAGAGGTGAAGAAAGTAAATGTTTAAAAATCAAAAGTTAGAGCTATGCCATAATCCATTTCATTAAAAAGAACCTCTCCCTAAAGTCTATATTAAAAAATATGTCTAAAGAAAAATACTAAGCATATCAGAAAAAATATGTAAAATGGGTAACAAATAAGGTACCTGTTGGGTTGTGTTATATTCTTTCCACGACTAGCTCACGTAGTTAACCGAGGGGTTAGAGGGGGGGCAGAGCCCCCCTTCGTTGCGCCGATTATGTAGCGGGGGAGGTCACAGGGGGTTTGAGGCGTACCTGTAACCCCACTTTATGGGGTCCGGGGCAGCACCCCAGAAAATTTTGGTTTTGGACCCTATGTTAGGATGGGCGGACCCACCTATGGTTTTGTGCATGATTTTCGCACATGTTTTTTGGACGCGATGGTTTTCAGTCCGTGGTATTGGATGCGATGGTTTTCGGTCCATGGTATTGGATGCTTCGACATGTATAAATATGTATTATAACATTGAAAGGAACATAATGAAAAATCAAGCTGGTAGTCTCGGTTTTGGGGTCCAGGGGAAAATCTCTATGTATATGTGTTTTATGTGTTATGCTCTCACATTGTTTATTTTTTGTGTTTTAGAATTCGTATGCAGGTAATTTCTGTACGGGGTTAAAACCTACATTTGGTATCATAGCAGTTTTGGCTTCAAGGGGATGCCTTTGTTGTTGAGGGGTTTCACTCGGCCCTGTGGTAGACCCTGTTCAGTGGGAGATCTGCGAGATCGAATCGGGTGAGTTTCCCCTCTAGTGGTAAGAGGGTGAAACATATATTAGAGTTTGTGCACAGTGATGTGTTTGGACCTGTGAAGGTTCCATCACTGGGTAAGTCTGTGTACTATATATCATTTATAGATGACTTCTCAAGGAATACATGGATATATTTCCTTAAGAAGAAATCTGAAGTCTTTGACAGGTTTAAAGAATTTAAGGCTCTGGTGGAAAACTAGACAGAGAAGAAGATAAAGGTGCTGAGGACAGATAACGGTGGAGAGTTTTGCAGTAAGGAATTTGAAGAATTCTGCAAGAAGTGTGGTATAGCACGGCAGAAGACTACTCCATATACACATCAGCAAAATGGAGTTGCAGAAAGAATGAATAAGGCGTTGATGGAAAGGGCAAGAAGCATGCTCAGTGGTGTCGGGTTAGGACAGGAATTCTGGGTAGAGGCGGTGGATACTGCATGTTACCTAGTCAACAGGTCACCTTCATCAGCGTTGGAGGATAGGACTCCACAAGAGGTATGGACTAGTAAGAAACCCTCTCTTTCACATCTGAGGGTATTTGGATGTGATGCATATGTACATGTTCCAAAGGAGAAACGAACTAAGTTGGATAGTAAATCTGAAAAGTGCATCTTTATTGGGTATAAGGATGGTTTAAAGGGTTATAAGCTTTGGAACCTAGTCACACGGAAGGTTGTGTACAACCAAGATGTGGTGTTCAGAGAGGTAAAAGATTTTATTAAACATGAAGTCCAACCAAAGGAACCTAAGAAGATAGAGTTTGAGCTTAAGGAGGAAGAATCAGACTCTACAGCAGAGGAGGAATCAGAAGATGAAGAGCCACAAACTCCGGGTGTGAGAAGATCAGTTTTAGAAAGAAGGCAGCCAGAAAGGTATAGTCCATCTGCTTTCTGTTCAAATTTTGCTTTATCTATTACTGACGATGATCCCAGATCTGTGAAGGAAGCAGTGGATTCAGAGGATGGAAAACTTTGGAAAGAGGCCATGGTTGATGAAATGGAATCTTTGCACAAAAATGAGGTTTGGGATCTGGTGGAGTTGCCGGCTGGAAGGAAATCCATTGGAAACAAATGGGTGTTCAAGAAGAAGACAAATGCAAAAGGAAAAGTGGAGAAATACAAAGCTCGGTTGGTAGCAAAAGGTTATGCCCAGGTGCCGGAAATTGATTTTGGTGATATTTTTTCTGCTGTTGCCAAGGTAACTTCTATTAGATTACTTTTATTTGTTGATGCTGCTTTTGATTTTGAGGTAGAACAGATGGATGTGAAGACAACATTTCTTCACGGGGATCTGGAAGAGGAAATCTACATGAAGCAACCTGAAGGCTTTGTGGTGAAGGGTAAGAAAGAACTGGTATGTAAGTTAAAGAAGTCTCTGTATGGGTTAAAACAGTCACCAAGGATGTGGTATTAGAAATTTGACACATTTATACGGGGACTTGGCTTCACCAGAAGCAAAGCAGATCACTATGTGTATTTTAAATTAATTGGTGACATGTTATTTATTTGGTCTTGTATGTGGATGATATGTTGTTGGTTGGAAATGACAAAAAAATTATCCAAGATTTGAAGACCCAATTGTCCTCCAAATTCGACATGAAAGATCTTGGTGCTACAAACTATATTTTGGGCATGGAAATTAAAAGAGATCGTATAAACAGGAAGCTCTGGTTAAACCAGAGGAAGTATGTCGAGACAATACTGCAGAGGTTTAATATGCAGGATAGTAAACCGGTGAAGGTTCCTATTCTTGTAGGTGTGAGGTTATCTGCTGAACAGTGTCCCAAGACACAAGAAGAGGAAGAGGACATGTCCCGTGTTCCATATGCAAGTGCAGTCGGTAGCTTGATGTATGCAATGGTCTGTACTAGACCAGACATTGCACATGCAGTGGGAGTATTGAGCAGGTTTATGTCAAAACCAGGGAAGGAGCATTGGACAACAATGAAGCAGGTTTTCAGGTATTTGCGTGGCACTAGTGATTATGGTTTGTGCTACCAAGGAAGACCAGGATTGGACATAGTGTTGGATATTCATGGCTTTGTTGATGCAGACTGAGCTGGAGATCTGGATCAGAGAAGATCTACAAGTGGGTATGTGTTTAACCTATTTGGAGGTGCAGTCAGTTGGATGAGTAAGAAACAATCTATAGTGGCACTATCAACTACAGAAGCAGAATACATGGTAGTCACTCATGCAAGCAAAGAAGCAATTTGGTTGCAGAGATTGTGTTCAAGTATGGAGTTAGTATAGGGAGCTATAAGGATAGACTGTGACAGCCAAAGTGCAATTTTCTTGGCAAAGAACCCCGCATATCATTCAAAGGCAAAGCATGTTGATGTTCAGTATCATTTTGTGAGGGATATGATAGAAGACAAAAAGGTGTTGTTGGTAAAGGTGGACACTTTGAAGAATACTGCAGATGCATTGACAAAATCTTTGAGCTCTGAGAAGTTCTCTTGGTGTAGAGAGACAATGGGCGTTTTAGGGCTGGAAAAATGACTAAGCTCTCTTCTGGCCCCCTGTGGAAAGAAAATAACAAGTGGGAGAACGTTGGGTTGTGTTATATTCTTTCCACGACTAGTCCACATAGTTAACCGGGGGGTTAGAGGGGGGGGCGGAGCCCCCCTTTGTTGTGTCGATTATGTAGCGGGGGGGGGAGTCACAGAGGGATTGAGGCGTACCCGTAACCCCAAAATTTTGGTTTTGGACCCTATGTTAGGATGGGCGGACTCACCTATGGTTTTGTGCATGATTTTCGCACATGTTTTTTGGACGCGATGGTTTTCGGTCCATGGTATTGGACACAATGGTTTTCGGTCCATGGTATTGGATGCTTCGGAATGTATAAATATGTATTATAATATTGAAAGGAACATAATGAAAAATCAAGCTGGTAGTCCCGGTTTTGGGATCCAGGGGAAAATCTCTGTGTATATGTGTTTTATGTGTTATGTTCTCGCATTGTTTATTTTCTGTGTTTTAGAATTTGTATGCAGGGAATTTCTGTACGGGGTTAAAACCTACAGTACCAAAGTGGCGATTCTAAGAAAAAACTCCTTCTCAAAGGCCTACAAATACAGAAAAAAGAAGATTCCTAACTCAAAAAGGTTAGTTGGACTCGTAAAATACCTTATACATCATTAAAAATGACTTTGAGGATCAAAACTTAAGGTTTGGTTTCCTCTTTCCATTAATTAATCACTATTTTTACTTATCTCTAACCAAGTGACCTAGGAAATACTTTATGTCCTAAGAATTGACACATGTAATGAGGGTGAAAGTGTCATATTGTGGTCAACCTAGGCAATTTATAAAACTAACTTATGTTAAGATGTCGTTGGAAAATAATTACTCAATGTGCATTGCCTAATGACTTGTTTGGAGATTGATGCATCATTATAGTTGTACACCCTCACATTCGGATTCATGCACCATGCCTCGAGATCCATGCATACCTTGAAGATCTGTGTCATTTCCTTCATATCCATGTACCTACATTGGGATTCATGTACCTTGATTCAACCATATCTACCTAGATTAAGATTCATGTCAACAAAGTGGATGATGACAAGGATGCCACATCATCACTGAGGTGTCCATTTAGCGCTTTGTACACTTGTTAACATATAGAGTATGCATGAGCCACTTAGGACAAATATTCTCAGATGTGTGAGTCATTAGATGTGGTTATAAGGTAATTTTAACATATATTTTAAATGTGACGAATTTCAATTGTGACCAACTTCAAAGGCAGTTATATTTTGACAAAGTGCTGAGAATTCCATGAAATTAATGCCCTTGAATGTAGAATGGCTGCAAAATTTCTAAAGTGGGGTCAGAATAAAAAAGAGAACAAAGATTGACCTAAGTTACAACATAACTGAAATTGTCATGTGAAAATTATCATGTCTTTTGACCACTCGAATTCCACACGTGTTACATTATAATGGATCAATGCTCTATATACTCATGATATGAAGCGTTGATTAGGGAGTACTTCACTTGAATGGCTTGTTTTTTTATTGTTATTGCACCATTTTCTATTAAAAATCTCGACTTTTAATAGTGGACATCATCGCTCTCTTTAACACGTGTTACATTATAATGGATAAATGCTCTATAAACTCATGATATGAAGCGTTGATTAGGGAGTACTTCACTTGAATGGCTTGTTTTTTTATTGTTATTGCACCATTTTCTATTAAAAATCTCGACTTTTAATAGTGGACATCATCGCTCTCTTTAACACGTGTTACATTATAATGGATAAATGCTCTATAAACTCATGATATGAAGCATTGATTAGGGAGTACTAGTAAAAATCTCGACTCTTAATAGTGGACAGTTCAATGTTTTTCTTAATAGATGTCAATAAGTGTGAAAACACTAACATCCCCATATTATCACCATTGTTTATTTCTCATTGCAGTGAACCCCTCGTTACAAACATTATGTGGAGAAATCTTCTATCCCAGGTATGTAGTCACTTGCTTTTGGTAGTGAACAAGAAATCTAGTACCATTTCAAAGATAATAGTGATTAAAATTCAAGTATTATCTCCGATATAATAGTTGGTAAAGAATTTTTAAAATGAATTGATGACTCTTGAAAACGTGCAGTCCTTCTACCAAATTATAGTTCTCCTTACACTTACATTTAAGGGGAAGGAGCTTTTAAAGCTAAAACATGATAACACGGGCCATGAAGACACAGTGAGAAACACTGTGATTTTTAATGCCTTTGTTTTTTGCCAAGTAAGTTGAACAGATTCATTTCTTAATACATGTTTTCTTTGCTTTCAGTTTTTTTGTCTTGCTTCAGACGTTCCCAAAGGAATTTTTTCGCCCAAAAAATCTACGCTTTTCTTCTTTCATAATATTGGTTTGACCGCTTTTAGATGGTCATATTAACAGATATTCAATGAATTCAACTCAAGGAGACCAGATCAGATAAATATCTTCGAAGGACTATCTTCCAGCCCTTTGTTCATTGGAATAATAAGCATTACGCTTGTAATTCAGGTAAGGAGCAGCTTAATTCGCAAGGTTAAGGTGCTAAGAATTGTTCTTTCCTCGTAATTTGTATCAGTGAATGCTGACCCTTGGAAAGGTAAATGCTTGAACCTCACTAAGGATGGGGCAGGCATTTTACCCTGTCTCGCCAAATCAAAAGCAAGTTTAGAATTACGTGAAGAATTATATTCTTGTCTTCCACTATATTTTGTGAATCTTGTAAGCTTTACAGATTTTGCAGATTCATTTGCAGATTTTAATTGTCGAGTTCATTTGCAGATTTTAATCTTGTAAGCTTTACAGATTTATGTTGTATTCATTTGCAGATTTTAATTGTCGAGTTCGCTGGGAAAATTGCATCGACAACTCACTTGGATTGGGAAAAATGGATTGTTTGTATCGGAATTGGTTTGATAAGGTTTTAAAAATCAATCCCTTTTTTAGGTCTCACTTCAATCTTGTGTTATTCAATTCCTACATATTTATTATGCCATTGATTTTAAACAATAACTTCATGTAAATTATGGAGCAGTTTTCCACTAGCGGCCATAATGAAACGCGTTCCTGTATCTAAAACACCTTTCTTGGATTACTTCCGTATAAAGAAATATCGGAGAAAGGATTTCTTGGATTACTTCTGTATAAAGAAAAATCGGCGAAAGGATCTTTCAGGTAACTGATGGTGCTGGCAATCCATCTTAACAAGGGCAGGTTGTATTAAGCGTTGATGTTGAAATTGTAATAATTTCATTCACTGATCTTCTGGGTGGATTGCTTCATTTAAATAAATATATTTCACGTAGAAAACTTGAGTGACTGTTCAATGATTTTTTCTTGGCAGCTGCAGATGGGTCAAACTATGACAGCACAGCCGAAGGAATCGAAGAGACAAATCGTCAAATGGACATGGTATAAGAAAAGGTTTAGTAAGTTTTGACTGGAAATTGCATCACCATCGGACAATAAAGTGAACAAGGACCAAAATGAGGCAGATGAATCTGACAAAATGAGCGTGCCTTCTAATTGCCCTGTATAGACATTACAAAATTATTGTGCCTTCTGATTTCCCTTTATAGGAATTCTTTGGAGATTTCATGTATAAATGAAAATAGATCAGTTCTCGAGATGGTTAAGCAGATAGGTAAATAGAATCCTTATATTAGCCTTGTATGAAAATTGTGTATTGATTACTTTGGATTATTTTTTGGTTTTGAAAAGTACTTTTATAATTGCCCTGTATAGACATTACAAAATTATTGTGCCTTCTGATTTCGATTTATAGGAATTCTTTGGAGATGTCAGCTTTTTATGTATAAATGAAGTCTAAATGAAAAGAGATAAGTTCTCTAGATGGTTAAGTTGACAGGCAAATAGAATCCTTATATATTAGCCTTGTATGAAAATTGTGTACTGACTATTTTAGATTATTTTTTGGTTTTCGAAAATTACTTATATTTACATTAAAATATGGACATTAAAGAAAAAACAAAACAAAAAGTGAGGATATATACATTAAAATTTACATTTTTAAAGCAACAAGAAACAATAATAAAATTTAAATAGGGACTAACATCTAAAACACATCTTTAATCAGTAAAAACTCTTTTGCCAAAAGCTACATATGTAATTCCACTCTTCACATATGGCAGAACACAACCAAAGAGCTAGCCTCATTGTCAATAGCATACTTGCACCGCAGCTTGCAGAGTGAACAAGGATGAAATCTGCAAGCAATACCATATCTCACTAAGAGAAGCCCAAACAATGGATCTAGAATCTTCCAACAACACCATACGACAATTTGATCCCGCCCAAACAATGGATCTAGAATCTTCCAACAACACCATACGGCAATTTGATCCCCCGAAGAATGGTTGCCTACTCTAACTGCACATGCTCACAATAAGATCTAGCAAAAGAGCAATTCTATAATAAATTCTTCACCATCTCCACCCTAACACCACTCATAGGCAGGCAGTGAATTCTTGTGGGAAGCCCTTGATAAATCACCAACCATGCAAATACATGGAGCTTATAGGACACTAGCAGACAATATGCAATCCCCAAATCCATCAATTGTTAGCATCAAAAGACACCCACCTTGCATTTAGCATTGCACCAAGCTCATGACATTGGTGAAGAATGGAGTACAATTTACTAGCATTGCACCAAGCTCATGACATTGGTGAAGAATGGAGTACAATTTACTAGAATTGGACTAAACTAAGGGGTGCCCAAAATTCCACTCCCAATTATGCCAAAAGGGCCTTAACATATCTATATTTATCTTGTACAGATACTCTAATGGAATGAGACCCACAATCTTAATAATGAAGGGATGATCAATGGAAGAAAGGGTAAACTTGTGACCTAAGAGTCATCAAATTTTCCAAGAGAGAGCATTGGCATCCCATAAATCCTTTCAAGAAAAATATTATTCTTGCTCAACTATTGCACATAAAAGCAAGGGAAATCAACAACATGATTTCCCTACACCTTCCAACTCCAAATTGGTACACTATCCAAATATCACCCCACATGGTTACTTGACATTTGCCAATGCACTAACCTAACCACCTTTGGCCATGCTATCACCTCAACAAAATTTGTCAAGGAGAGAACCCTTCTAAACATTTAGCCACCCATTTAGCAATGAAAAGATGCCCCTAAGTCACCTCATCAATCAACCCAAGATCATCTTGGGACATAATACAAACATTGTAAGGAACCATAGGAAGACCATGAGCCCCAACATACATAGCCTGTAGGTGAGACCACAAGATATACTCTCATCAAGAAAAATGAGCTCTACTAGGTAACCAAAATAGAGAAGTATTTCATTGGGAACCTTAAATGGAGCTTACAGTCAGGCAATAAAATTATCATCGGTATTGACCCCATTATGAGTGGGCGCGAATCCATTTCATTTTCTGACAGGCTTCTTTTTTTCCTCCATGGCAAAGGCTACTTTACATGGGATAAGTTGATCTCTGGTTGGCACGGCCCCCTTCCAATATGGAAATCGGCTTGCTGAATTGAACCTGCCAGAGTCTCTGTCGAGCCAATGGGACTCGATCATCTCGGTTCTGAAAAGTTGCGGTTTTATCAAAACCATGCCCCAGGACTTCTTAACATGGAACCTGTCAAATGCAAACTCTCTGGTATGTGTTAAAAATATCTACGCCGATATGATTAGCTCCAGGTCAGTGCTCTCTCGCCCCTCCTTCCCGACAGCATTTTGGAATTTAGACTGCGCCCCCAAATACATTTACTTCTCTTGGCTGGTTTTTTATAACAAGAATTTGTCTTGGGAAAATTTGAGGAAAAGACTGTGGCACGGGCCGAGCAGATGCCAGATGTGCGAACTGGACGAGGAAACAAATCTACATATGTTTTTCCAGTGTAACTCGATGCAGCGCATATGGAGGGAACTAGCCTCTCTATACCGTTTTCCTCTTCTCCTTCACGTTTCTATCCCGACTGCTTTCAACTGGTGGTGTAGGCAAAGTGCTACTTTGAGAATGATATTCATTATCACACTATGGAGCGCCTGGCGGTGGAGAAATAACAAAATCTTCAATGGAGCAAAGGAGCCCCTTATGGAAATTTTGCAACACATTGTCCTCATATATGATTCTGCCCCTAAAAAGCCTTCAATACAGAAACGTGCCAACAGTGGTGGTCTACCTGTCTCTTTCCAAAGATCCCCGAGGGCCTTTTTTGACGGTGCTGCACAGAGACATTCTTGCGGTTGCGGGGCGGTCATCTACATGGACGAGAACCTACAATACTATCTGTCCTGGAATGCTGGTAGGGGCACAAACAGTTTGGCGGAGGCTAAAGCTCTCGCAGGTCTTCTTGCCTTTTGTGTTTTCCTTGACATCCACCCCATCTCAATCTTCGAGGACTCAAAACTTATGATCGACCATGTCAGTGGCTACAGCCACATCCAATGCCCTCACCTCACTTGCTGGCTGGAAAGAATTAGTTTCTATTGGCAACAGTTGGCAGGAAGCACCATACAACACGTCTTCCGGGAAATGAACCAAGAGGTAGATCGCCTGTCAAAGGAAGGCCTCCTCCACAGCACAGGATCTTGGTCCTTGATGGCATTTGCGGACGGCGAATCCCACTCCATATAGGATTTCAGCATTCCGGGTTTTAATTTCTTTTTTTCATCTGTCTATTTTGATCTATCTCTGGCCCTTCCAATCTTGATATTTTGACATATGCCCTTCCTGTACATGACGGATTGTCCTTATTCTGCCCATCTATGTTTACTTGGGCGCTGGTCTCCCAATGCATGTGTGCATCTGTGTGCATCTCGAATCTCATTAGGCTATCTGCTACAGAAGAACCTCTCCTCTGTTTTTGACTTGGCCTTCCTATGTTTCATCATATGTACAATCTGGAACTATATCGTCTTAATATAACACTATTACAACTTTTTTTTCTTTTGAAAAACAATTATCATGGTTGCAATATCGATGGTTAAAAAATAATAAATAATAATAATAAATTTTTGATGCAATATCCATGGTTGTGATGGTTAATAAATAATAAATTTTAAGTAATAAGTCTTAAGAAATATTAAGAGGTTTGTTTGGACTTAAGGAAGCTACAAATTCTTCACCTTTGTGGTTGTTTTTTTTTTTTTGATCAATTTATATTTGTTTTAATTAATATTTGAAAAAAAAATATTGACCATTTTTATTAATTAATATCCACACAAAAAAATTAAATTATTAATAATTTTTAAAAGCGATGCAAGTATATTTAATAAAAAAAAAAAAAAAATATTTTTGGGTTTACTATTTTACTATTTGCACTATATTTTTAAAAATCGATATTAACTTTAGCTTTTGATATGGATATACCAGTTGTTAGAAATTAATTAACGGAGTACTGAAATATACAAAATATTGTAGAAACACAAATACATAAACGCATAAAACAAGAAAGACAGATATATATGGTTCACCCAATTTGGACTATGTCCACAGAAAAATAGTGAGTCTTTCTTTTTATATTATCCAGCAAAATGAAGAGATACAACCTACATCATATCCGTTGTAATTTCTTCTTCATTCTCACGCAACCTCCTCTCTCTCTCTCACTTAGAATAATCGTACATTGTCGTAATACAATTCCCTCATATAAACCGAGGGTTTCTTTCTAGGGGAAAAACCTTAAATTAACATAACTTCTACTCTCAGATCATCTGCCTAATGAACGACAGATTGACTACAAAATTACAATATTTTACAAGGCAACTTTTCATCTATTTTTAGCTTCGGGGGTGCTTCCCTTGAATCCCCTCCAGGGGAGATCATAAAATTCGTTGTTCGTAACATTTAATGCTTCATGATTTGATTGGTAATCAATTAATCTAAGATTAAATTGTTTAATGCTAAAAAATATCTAGTTTTTTAGAGTTTGGCTAGTGAGGAGTGTTACTACTCAAATTAGCACTAAATGAAAAAGTTTGACAATGGTGCTATAAGGGTAAGCACACTTGGGAAGCATAGGACACACCTTATTGCAATTTCCCCTTCACATTAGGCCAGCTAGCTCCTTGAAGCAATGGGGGGTCTTCCAAATTGTGAAACAAATTTGTAAAGTATATTGTTGTAAACACTAAACATTTCACTTCACTGACAAAAAACTCCATAGGTAGTTAGATAGAACAGTGCCAATCAAGTGATATAATATCTTAAGATTATTCAACAAAGCTTAGGGAATCAAACCAACTAATGATGAGGGTTAAAACTAATTTAAGAGTGTTGAAATCTGATATATGATTTGCTACAAAGGAAATACAAATAAGCATAGTGAAATCGCTCTTTAAGCCAGAGAAATATACATTTTACTAGACAAGAGAGAGATGTTATTTCACAAGTCAATGTCAAATGATATTTCAAGATTACCTCTTAATTATGTGCTACAAATCAGACAAGTTGGCCACTATCTAGCTTTTCATAATTTGATTTATCATAGAAAACGTAGAAAATGAAAAATTTGGATGAAGGAAAAACCTTCCAAGGGTGTGTAAGAACAATGTAAATGTTGGATCTTGGATCTTGGATGTATTGGCTATGGCAATGAAATATACTTATGAAAACAATCCATCAATAATAAATTACAAGTTCAAATAAAAAGTAAATTTGGAATTAGCACAAACTTGTATGAAAAGGATGTGAATCCCCTTAGGGTTTCACCAAAAAATCTACAAATTGCAATATAAGCGATATAAAGCAGTTAGGAGATAAATTCCACCATTAAAATGTGTTAAATCATCTTGAATGACAATTCAATAATGGATATATATCCTTTCATTCCATGCCTTGTAGTTGTTGCTTTCCTTCATATGTTGAAACCCTATGCGAGATCTTGCATTGACATCCCTGGAGGGGGCTCCTCCCCCTTCGCCAGAAGAGGACGCAGCCTTTCAAACCCTTGTAGCCTCTCTTTGAAGAAAACTGAGATCAAAAGAAACACAGGAAAGATTAGTGAAGAAGTTCGATGTGTGATAGTTACTCTATTTCAAAGCATAAACATGTCAACTTACAAGACTTGAACCTAGTGGGGAGGATAACAACGATTCCACCCAACCACCCAAGCTAAACTCAATTGACGGCATTAGCCCTTAACATACTTAGAGAATTGATTTACTATATAAAAATTACGAATAAAGTAAATATAAAATTATTATTCTAATAGAATATAAATTAATTTGTATTAACTTTTTTCCTTTTAGTTTTCATATAGCATAATTTATTTATTTTTGGGGGTTTCTTTCTTTTATTAATATTCAACATAACTATGGACAAGCATTGCAACCTCAAATTGAGAACTCTAGCTTTCAAAATCATTAGTTTTTAATCAAAAATACCAAATCAACCCCCAAATTAAAAAGTGGTTTTGACTATAGAAAAACACTATTACCTCAAAATTGAAAATTTTAACTTTCAAAATCTCTATTTTTTAATCCAAAATACCCAAATCAATTCCCAAGTTAAAAAGTGGTGTTACCATATTTTGGGGTTGTAATTACAACGTTTTGCAATGATGACCTTAAAACTTCATAATATTGTTAGCAAAAACCTTAATTCAACATCTAAATTGATAGGGGGTACTACTGATAGTACTTTTTTCTCTTTTTTTTTGAAAGGGATGGAGGCAGGTTTGGACCTATGCGCTTCACATGCTTGTAATGTTGTTGACAAAAATCTTAAAATCAACCCTCAAATTGAAAAATGGTGGTAATAGAAATATTTTTTTCCCTAGTTAAAATTACAACTCCTTTAAAAAATTAACTTTAATTCTTTTTTAGGTTATGTTTGATAATTTAATTTTTTAATATGCCTTTTTTTTCAATTTTATGTTGGGTTTTAATAATTAAAAGAAAAAAAACTATAATGTGTGTGTAGTTGTTGCTTTTTTAATTTGTTATTAATCGGTTTAAAATTTGATTAATTTTTCTAAATGGAGCATGAAGGTGGAGAATTTTTTATTTTAATTTAGTTTTTTAATTAATTAATTTTACTTCAAAAAGTAATGAGGTTATGGTTTCTAAAAAGTAGTAATTTTAACCTTGTAAAAAGAGGGGTGATTTAAGAGTACCACTTTCTTATTTGGGGGTTGATCTAAGGTTTTGGTTGAAACGATACCAATTGTTGAGGTCATAGTTTCAAAAAAATTGTAATTTTAACTTCAAAAAAATGGATGGTTATGGGAGCTCCAGTTCTTGATTTGGCAGTCGATTTTAAGATTTTCATTAAACAATATTGGCTGTTAAGGCCATGGTATCAAAATTTTGTTTTAAACTTTAAAAATAAATAGTGATTATGGGAGAACCAATTTTCAATTCAATGGTTGATTTTAAGGTTTTGGTTACAAAATATTTATGATTAAAACCATAGTACAAATAAGTTGCAAATTTAACACACAAAAAAAGTTTATTCTAAAGAACCACTTTTCTTTTCAAGATAAAAATGACTATTAAATCTGGCTTCTAAAAAAATGAAATGTTAGAGGGTTCTCATCTAAGTTGTTAATTATGACATGAAAATTTGGATTGAGTGAATATTATGCTATAGAAATTATAGGTGCTTCCTTTACATTTACATCATTATTGATGACTAAGTGACACTTGGGAGACTACATAGAGATTGACTCTTAAAGGTTAGAGAATGGAGGTCCACCACTACAACACATGATAGGGAAATCATTATTTTCATGTTTATTTGATTAATAGAATTCCTATCTTTCACCGCTCCTAAATCTATTCTTCATGGTTCATGTTATTTTCATTGCTTTTGAAACTTTGGCTTTTAGTAGATTTTGGGAATCTACTTTCTCGAACCTTTTAGAAGGGTTTTATTTTGGTTAATATGTGGAGGTATATTTGGGAGACCAACATGGTTGTAGAGTCACCCTCCTCCTCCTCTTGTTTCTTTAGCTTAACAAAATAACCATATAAATGAACTTTGGAGAATTGTTATACATTATTTTTTATTCTCCTCCCTAAAACCCAACTTTAACCCAAATTAAGGTTTTTTCTAAAAAAAAAAAATTAGGAAAGGCAAACTTGGGGAGTTCATCCATATTTATTTTCCATGTACACAAAGATAAAACATATATGATTGAACAATACATCCTAAAAGAGGCCTTTTACTTGGATTCCCATGATACTTATTACCCTATATTACTATCCTTTCTTTCTAGCTCATGTTAAGCCCAATAATGTTCCACCTCCACAATGATTTCATAAAAAAAATACCACAACAATCTCATGATTAACTCATGAAGGAACATTCCTAGTGTGGCTTTTTTCTTAAATTGGAGCTCGGAAATTTCACCTCTTAATTTATGTTTTCCCATAACTTAACCCTTTGAATTTTCATCCTTAGATCTATTATAAAATACAATCAAAACAACAACAACAATGAACTATTTTAGCTCTTAACAACCTTAATCATATATGCAATTCTAAAGAAAATATACCAATGTGTTCCCATGAGTTTCAATCCTCAAGGGAGATCCTATCAAGCATAAACTAGAGTTAGAAACACTTATTACTACTATAAAATAACAATAATTATTCCCATATATTCTTCAATTTTGATATTAAATCACTTAACTTATGTCAAATCAATAAGATAGATAGCGTTGGAAATTTCAAACCATAAAAAAATTATTAATCCTACAATTTACACTAACATTGGAAAATTGGAAGCTTCATTAATATGCATAATGATTAAGCTCATGTACGTACCATAGCCTTGTCACAAGGTTAGTGCACTTCTCTAACTCTCCAAAATCTTGGCTATAGAGAAAAAAGAAAACCCTAGTTCACACCAAGAATAACCAACAAGCATGTCCTCCAAGGCACGATGTCTCATATTCTTCTTTTTTCCCCAAGTATAACCTAAGGTTTTAACTTGAATCCCTAATCTAAAAATCTCCAAGGGATGGAACCCTAACATTAATCTTCAAGATTTTCCAAGAACCTCAAGAAACCTCAATGATTCCACAAGAGAGAGAGAGAGAGAATTCAATTACATAAGAAGATTCAAGAGAGAGAGAGGGGGAGAGAGAGAGAGAGAGAGAACAGTCAATTACATAAGAAGATTCAAGAGAGAGAGAGAGAGGCCAATTAAACACATAAAAATATCCAAGAGAAAGAGAGAGAGAGATCAATTACAAAATATGATACAAGAGGGAGAGAAAGACATGTCAAGTACATAAGAAAATCCAAGAGAAAGAAATGCATAGAGATATCAAGAACACAAGAAAATCCAAAAGAGAGAAGAAGACTATTTTTCTCCTCTTAATCACTTATCTTCATAAGAGTGAACCAGACTAATGAGTGAGTAAAACACTCTTTCTTTCCTTTATATATATGAGACGTAAGGGAATACAACAACAAGTATGTGGGTCAATGCTTAAAATGCAAGGGTGCTCCACAAGGTGTGTCAAATGCTCCTTATAGAAGCCTCCAAAGGCTCCATCTATCATACTAAACCATGTACTCTACAAATTCCACTCACTTTGCATGATAAATTTCATAACTCAAGTGTCTTTAAGAAAAACCCAAGTCTCCATACAAGAATCCAACCTACCTTATGTTCTCTATCGTTTGATGCCACCCTCAAAGATGCAGAAGCCTCCTCTTCCTATGCAAGGAATTATCTAAGAAAGCAACCTTCTCCTTGTGGAAATCATGTAAAATTTCACCCAATTTGTAAAGCAATGTCCACCCAACTGAGGCCAAGCAACCATTGAGTAGGAAATATCCAATATACAAATCCATCACATACCATCTCTCATGTCCAAATTTGCCATAGGTCATCTAGTGGATGAACATACACCATGCACCCAAAATCTCATGAAACAATCCAAAACATGGTGTGAACACTTTTAGAGTAACCTAAAAGTAAACACTTAGTAACATTTGTAACGTCGGACCTAGTAACCACATACTTCACTTAATGAGGAAACTTTCCTTATAACATTGGTAAAGGTTTTTTGGTTCGCCAATGAGACTTGATCCACAAAGATACACACATTGTTAAAAATCCATGAACTTTGGTGGAGTCCCTTTTGATAATGTTGATAATAATAATAAAAAATTAGAAAGACCCACAGAGTTTCAAGAACAAATTACCTTCACACAAGGAGTTCTTGAACAATACAATCTACTGTCAATTGTTCAATGACCCATGGACAACAATGTTGATAAAGTTGAACCAACATGACTATTACAGAATTAAAAATGTTTATACACAATGCATAGTAAATTTTATTTATTCTTTATAATATTATATCTATTCTCCTCTAAAATGCCAAAGTAGTAAAAATGTGAATTGGGAGAATTTTTTTTATATGTTAACTAATTTTTAGAGGTTTACAATGTATGGATAATGGGAGAGATGTTGTCACATAATTCTACATTTTAAAACAAGTGTTGTTGGGCAGCGTAGTTCCTGCCATTGAAATTAAGGATTATATTGCTACAAAATTTGCATATAGAAGTTGCTAGCATGATGCATATAAAGAATACTATGAAATATGTAAATTGATATTAGTATAATATGGAGAAGATTGATATATATTTTCCATATATGTAAACTAGCAGACAATGATTGTTTTACAAAGCACAATTGTATTCATATTTATATGACAAAGTTTGACAATTTATATTTTCCCAAAAAAACAAAATCTTGTAATTCAGTTACAAAATAGTAAATTTAGTAGGACTTGTTCAAATCATATTTACATTATGTGCATATATAACTAAATGGATGTCACATTCATATAGATTTGAATTAGAAATTGTTTAGTAGAATACACAATTACATAGTGTTGATCAATTTGGCATGGCACTTAACATGATGTTAGACTCTTGCCTAGACAAGGCCTAATAATGTGAAAGTTGTGAGGGATTTTTCTTGGGTTTATTTTGGCCTAAGAATTCAACTATTGACCATCTCATAACTTGTGGATGTTTTGAAAAAGAGATGAAGAAACAATATTTATTCATGTTTCTTTTGTTTTTTCTAAAAATATCATACATTGTCTAATAACTTTGAAAAATAATAGAGAAAGTAGGAATTCAAGTAGAGTGGAGAAGAACTATTTTCTAATTATATGAAAAAATCTTGTAAAATTTAGGATTCCAATAAATGATAAAATTAGAAGGACCAATCAAAATCAAAAGTAGAATAGAAATGAAATAATAATGTATCCTCTCTTTGACTTATATATAAACCAGTATAGATCCATCTTAACTACGTATCTACCAAGAGTCGAGAGGGATCAAGTCTCATTATATGCAAATATCTTTTTAGAATGCAAAAATTGAAAAATGATTTACACATCAAGATATTTAATCCCTTTTCGTGGTTGATAAATACATGACTAAGATAGATCTATAATGGTTTCCTATCACTCTCTATATAGACCATGTGTAATTTTTCATTGTTTCAATTGTATTTTTGAATAATTTATTATTATTAATATTTTATATTAAAACTTGAATGAGTTACACATTTCCTAAATAAATTGTTTTATCTTTAATTACTTTTTTCCTTTCAAGCAATGAAATATTTTACTAAGATCAACATTAACACACACAAATATATTAGTTAATATGGACACACACACAAATATATTAGTTAATATGGATATTCAAATAGTTTATTTAAGTTCTATATTGAAATATTTATAAGAGAAAAATAAGTTTTTTTTTTTAATTTTAATTACTTATCTCTATAAAGTTATATAAAATTATATTATTTAACATAGACATAATCAATTATGTATAATCAATTAAGTTTTTATTATAGCCGACCATGTTTCTTCCATTTAAAGTATTTTTTTAAGGGACGTGTGTCAACTCCAAGATGAGCATAGATGAAATTACACATCCCCCTCATACTGGATTGTAGATCGGCTCAACCAGTATAGATCCATGTTAACTACAGATCTACCAAGAGCCAAGAGGGATAAATCTCATTATATGCAAATCTCTTTTTAGAATGCAAAAATTGAAAAAAATATTTACACGTCAAGATATTTAATCCCTTTTAGTGCTTGATAAATACATGATTAAGATAGACCTATAATGGTTTCCTATCTCTCTCTATATATACCATGTGTAATTTTTCATTGTTTATGTTGTATTTTTGAATAATTTATTATTGTTAATATTTTATATTAAAAATTGGATGAGTTATACATTTTCCTAAGTAACTAAAATATTTTACCTTTAATTATTTTTTCCTTCCAAGCATTAAAATATTTTACTAAGATAAACATTAACACACACATATATTAAAATATATTAGTTAATATGGATATTCAAATGGTTTATTTAAATTCTATATTGAAATATTTATAAGAGAAATATAAGTTTTTTAAAATTGGTAATTACTTTATCTCTATAATGTTATATAAAATTGTATTATTTAGCATAGACATCGAAATATTTTATTTATTACTAGAAGAGTGAAAGTGAAATGTTTTTATTATAGAGGAAAATGTTTTTTCATTTAAAGTATTTTTTGAAAGTACATGTGTCAACTCCAAGTTGAGCAGGGACGTAATTACACATCCCCCTCATATTGGATTGTAGAATGAGCCTCTTGTCTCAACCAGTATAGATCCATCTTAACTACAGATCTACCAAGAGCCAAGAGGGATCAAGTCTCATTATATGCAAATCTCTTTTTAGAATGCAAAAATTGAAAAAAGATTTACACATCAAGATATTTAATCCCTTTTAGTGCTTGATGGATAGATAATTAAGATAGATCTATAATGGTTTCCTATCTCTCTATATCTAGACCATGTGTAAATTGTCATTGTTTAAATTATATTTTTGAATAATTTATTATTATTATTATTATTTTATATTAAAAATTGAATGAGTTACAAATTTTCCTCTTATGTTAAATTAATTAGAAAATTGAAACATGGAGAATAAAGGAAGTATGCATATAAGAAGTTATGCTTTGTTTTTATTAATTTATGTGGATGATATTATGTTATTAACAAATCATAAAAATACTCTTGATAAAAATGTACTCATTTCTCAGTCGGGAAGGACAGCTCTGCAACTAAAACCTAATGGCGACCATGAGGTAAAACGGTGGGGAGAAACCAAGATAGTTAACGGTGTAGAAACCAGAGAGTAACAACAAAAGACAAGCAGGGAAACCGAGAGAAAAAGGCATGACGGAAGAGGTTAGGAGGGGAGAGATCCCCTCCTACCGAGACGCCACGACAGGAGAAGGATAAAACAGTCAGCCAGCAGCAGAGAAGCAGAACGCAAGCCCTGTCTTAGGTGCGACCTGGCAGGCAAGTAGAAGGGGAAAATGTCTGCCATGTGCGAAGGAGAAACCACGGTTCGTAATCCCGCCAAATAAACTGGAAAGGTACAGAAGCTACATGAAGGATCACGCCATGATCTGTAAGTTCGTTGGAGTCTGGCCGTCCGAAAAAGACCTCACCAGATGGATTCAACAAAAATGGCAGCCCCTAGGACACATCGAGCTGAAGCTGGGAGAAAAGGGCTTTTTTACGGTAATCTTCTCTAACTTGCAAGACAAAGAAAGAGTATTTGAGAATGGTCCTTATTTTTACTATAATGTTGGTCTATTCATGAGATAATGGGAAGAATGCTATAACCCCAATAAGGAAAAAATTTTAACAACACTGGTATGGGTTAGATTATTTGGTTTACCAATGGACTTCTGGGACCCGGAAATTTTGGAAGGGATAGGAAACACGATAGGGAATTTTGTGAAAATATCGGAAACCACAAAAAAAGGAAGGTATACTTTGTATGCTAGGATATGTGTATACATGAATATTTCTAACCTGATCCCAGATACAGTGGAGTTAGAGTACCAAGAAGAAGTTTGGCAGCAAACCCTGGACTATGAACATATACCTTTTAGATGCCGCAGATGTCATGAATATGGACACCTGGTCAAAGAGTGTCCCATAACAACGGAAGAAGACGAGAGGAAAAGTAAGCAGCAGAAAAAAAACAAACAGATCAGGAAGGATTCTAGGAGGTGAAGAGTAGAAGAAGACCAACAAAAGAAAACTCAAACGAAGGAAAAAAGGTACAGCAAACAAACCCAGGAAAATCAAATAGCTTCGAAATCCTCCAAGAAGAAGGGGAAGATGAGGATCAAACCATGGAATACCAGGAAGACAAAGAGAAAGACACTAGCTCTAGTAGTGAAAGGACCCATACTAAGAGAAAAGCACCGAGTGATATTCTAGAAAAAGGCAAAGAACAGGAAGAACAGACAGAAAACATGGAGACAGAAATGGAGATAAACAAGGGGGAAGACCTAAGTATAGAAGAAGAAGTCCTGAGAAAGTTATTAAATGAATGGAGAAACTTGGATGAGCGATTTATCCCCGAGGATCAGAAAAGACTCTATGCAGAAACATTCCAGCAATATCAAGCCAAACAGGGAAAAGGCAAAACAACGACTGAAGAACATCAAGAGAATCAGAAGGACAGTCAACTAGACTAGCAAGGACAAGTAAAAGGAGGGAAAAAAAACGAGGACGGAAAAACATTAAAGATTCCATCCAACTAATGGGGGAAATGTTAGTGAACATGGGGAGAGTTGTTCCACTTTCGGCGGTGTTCCAAACCCTCAATCAAACCCCTCAATGATAATGACATCCTAGAATATAAGAGGTCTGAATAGTAAAGGGAAGCAAAGACATCTAGCAGAACGGCTGAGAAAAGACAAACCACAGATTATGCTACTCCAGGAAACTAAAATCTCAGGACAAAAGATGGAGGAAATTTTAAATAAAATTAAACCTAGATATGAGCAAGTAACCATAGATGCTAAAGGAAGTGTGGGAGGGATAATAGTCATCTGGAATCTAGTAGAAGTCATAATAGACTGGTGGATAAAAATGCCCAGAATCCTTACAAGAAAGTTTAGACTCATAGGGCAAAGTGAATGGTTTTTAGTTTCAGCAGTCTATGGGCCCCACACCCTAGTAGATCGAGGCTTATTCCTCACTCATATGCAAAAGCTTGGGAATATGCATTAGGAACAGATGTGGATCATTGTAGGAGACTTCAATATGACAACATCCAAAGAAGAGAAGAAAGGAGGAATACAGAGGGAAGACCCGGAGATGGAGAGATTCCGAGATTTGCAAATGGAATTAAGGTTGGTAGACATTCCAACTATAAATGGAAAATTTACCTAGAATAACAGAAGAGGCAGGAACAAACAAATCACGTCAAGACTAGACAGATTTCTAGCTTCCAAACAATTAATAGAAAAGGACATCTTCTATGAAGCTTCCATTCTCCCATCTATAGGGTCAGATCATTGGCCTATTAAACTGGAGATTGCTATGAACCCTCAGAATAAAAAAGGCCTTTCCAGTTCGATGCCTTTTGGCTAAGAGATCCAGAATTCATAGACAAAATGAAAACGTGGTGGCAGGAGAGTAAAATTGGCATGGAAGGTAGGAACAAAATGCATACATTCCAAATTAGACTAAAAGACCTAAAAGGAAAAATAAAGAAATGGAACAGAGAGGAATTTGGTAGCATCCACAAAAAGAAAGAAAAACTACAGATAAGAATGGAGGGAATCCAACAACAAATCATAGAGGGAGGAAGAAGTGAGGAGTTGGAAGAGGAGGAAGGGAGGGTGATTAACCAAATCGAGGAAAGAAGAAAGCAAGAAGAAATTCTATGGAAACAAAAATCACGAGTCCAATGGTTGAAAGAAGGGGAGAAAAATTCAAAATTCTTTCACAAAGCAATGTTGAATCACAGACAACATAATAGAATCTTTTCACTCAAGGACAGTCAAGGGAACAGGGTACTTCAACAAGAAGAAATGGAGAAGTTACTGGTAGATTACTTCAAAGGGATCTTAACAGAACCTAATATATGAAGGGAGGAGGAAATTACTAATGTGTGCCAATATATTCCTAAAAAAGTGACCAGAGATCAAAATCTGGCTCTACTCAGGGTGATCACAAAAGAAGAAGTGGAGGAAGTGGTAAAAAAATGGCGAAGAACAAGGCCCTGGGGCCTGATGGATTTACTATAGAATTTTACCAAGCCTCCTGGAGTTTCATGAGCCAGGACCTTGTGGAACTTGTGGAAGAATCAAGATGTACAAAGCGCATGCATCCGGCCCTAAATGCCACCTTCCTTGCTCTGATTCTGAAAACGGAGAACTCGGAAGAACCCCAGGGCTTCAGACCAATATCTCTATGTAATGTAGTATACAAAATACTGGCTACAATAATGGTAAACAGACTTAAACCAATCTTGCCTGACCTCATAGCTCAGGAGAAAACTGGTTTTGTTAAGGGAAGACAGATAACGGATGGTATAGTAGTTGCTCAAGAGGTAATACACTCACTGAAAAACTCCAAAAACAAAGGCATGCTAATAAAACTGGATCTGGCAAAGGCTTATGATCGTCTTAGTTGGGATTATCTGGGGGGTATCCTAAAGGCTCATGGCTTTGACGAGAGATGGGTGAAATGGATAATGTCAATGGTAAGCACCTCGGTGATGTCAGTTATGCTAAATGGAACCCCTTCGGAAGCCTTTAACCCCACGAGAGGGCTTAGACAGGGAGATCCCCTCTCCCCATTTCTATTCATTCTAGCAGCAGAAGGTCTGGGCAGGCTAGTGAAAGTGTGCCTGGCCAATGAACAGATAAAGGGATTGCGAATTTGGGGTAATGAAATTCCTATAACACACCAACAATTCGTAGATGATGTAATGATCTACGGACAAGCCACCCTCAAGGAAGCTCAACAGATCCTAAAAGTTCTTTCAGAGTTCACGAAAGCAACAAGGACAAAGATTAACAATGAGAAATCAGAAATATTCTTCTTTAACACTTAGGTAGCATCCCAAAGATTCTTGGCTAGAACAATGGGATTCCGAGTAGGAAGCTTCCCAGCAAAGTATCTTGGCATAATGCTCAATGAGTATCAGTACAGAGTAGTGAATTGGGGACCCCTCATAGGCAAGATAAGAAAAAAGATAGAAAATTGGAAATTCTGGTCTCTGAATACCCCTAGTCGGATAATCCTACTAAGAGCAATATTGAAATCCATCCTAATATACCAAATGTCTAGCCAAGCTGTTCCTAAATCTATTTGTCAAAAATTAGTAGCCATATTTAAGAAATTCTTATGGCAAGGAACAAGTAAAACACGAAAATGGGCATTGCTTTCCTGGGAATGGCTCAGCAAACCAATCAAAGATGGAGGCTTAGGTCTACGTGACCCTTATATACTCAATCAAGTGATGGGCACAAAACTGTGGTGGAGGTGGACACAGGGCGGATAGGACCTATGGAAGAAAATTTGGGAGAAGAAATACGAGGCAGCAGAGAAACCAGAAGACAGGATGAGAAGCCAAACAGAGGAAAAAGGATCAGCAATATGGAATCTGGCTAGGAATAATAAAGATTTGATAAGAGACTACAGCTTTTGGGAGGTAAGAGAGGGGGACACAGCCAAGTTCTGGGAGGAATCTTGGCAACAACGAGAAAAGCTTCTCCATAAAGAAGCCCTCCAAGAAATCCATGAATTTACCTCCTGAACAGAGGGGGAATTGGTTGGAAACTTTTGGAAACCAAGCATAGGGGAATACTGGTGAAATTGGAAGTAAATGGGGGACTGGGAAGCAGCCCCAGAGATAGCAAGCTAGGATGATTACAACAAAGAAATGGAATCTAGGAAGGTCGCAGTAAAAACAGGGCAGGATATACTCCGATGGGGAACCCGAATAAAAGGCATGTTCTCTATAGCAGAAGGTTATTATTTAAAGGTAGGGCATAATAAACAGATAGAATCAAAAAAATGGAAAAGCATATGGAAAATCAAGACTTGGCCTAAAGTAACCTTCTTTCTATGGATTTTACACCATGGACGGGCACTAACCTGGGATCAAATTCAGAAAAAAGGCATGCAGGGACCCTCATAATGCGCTCTATTCCACGAATAGGAGGAGACGATGGAGAACCTAACAAACAACTGCACCGTCAGTAGCAACTGGTGGAGTAGTCACTAGCAACTATTTGAAAATTGTCATAGAAACTACCATAATATAAAAAATACTTTGGAAAATTGGCCAAGAAAACCTTACCAGAACCAGATCTTAAACCGCGCGTGGATGTTGTCTGTAGGGTTCATGCTTTGGAACATCTGGAAGGAAAGAAACAACATGATATTTAAAGAATAAAAGAGAACCCTGGCCAAAATATGGAAACAAACAATACAAAATATCAGAGAAACAATTTTAACAGAAAGGTGGAATGATGAAGACTGGAAGATTAACCAAACAGAGGAGAGAATTTTGCAGCGGTTACAATTAAAACAAAGCATGATAGACAGAACCCAAAGTAAAAACCAAAACAGAGAGGTTGAAGAGATAAGCACTTACAGGCATCCACCGCAAGGCTTTGTCAAGTTAAACTTTGATGGGGCAGCAAAAGGCAACCCGGGAGAAGCAGGAATAGGGGGGCTACTCAGGAACGACGGCGGAAAAACTCTGAGAATTTTTGCTATGGATTGTGGAGAAGCAACAAACAATGAAGTGGAGTTACACGCGCTAAAACGAGGACTCGAAATTGCCATTCGGGAAAAGCACCAGAACCTTCAAATTGAAGGTGATTCGAAACTGGTAGTTGACATGGTAAAACAACTACAAAACAAGACACCGGCGGAAAAGATTAGTAGGATCTGGAGAACAACGTGGTTAACCACTGAAATAGGGAAATTAATAAACAAAATAGACTATCTTATCCCCACACAAGTAAGGCGAACAGGCAACAGACCGACAAACTGGCTAGCTAATTGGGGGATCCGAAATAGGGGAAGGTCAATGGACCTCAGAGGAACATAGCTCCCTCACCCAGAGGAGAAGGAGCAGCTGCAGAAACTCCTAGACGTTGATAACAGTGGCAATAGCGATCCAAAGAGGAATGTTCAGGAAAAGGCAGCAAGTGGCAGATGTGGGGAAAGTACACAACCGATGATGACAGATAGGACACACGCGAGAAATGAACGGAGTAATTGGCAAAAAGGGAAGCTAATGGAGCAGGGCAGGGACGGATCACATCCCGAGAAGCCAGGAGATGCACAATCAAGGAATGAGATGGTGGAGGGCAGGTGTGGAGCTAGGAAAAGGGTCAGAGAAGGGATGGCAAGTGGTAGCAAAAGGACAAAGAGTATATGGCAGGAGCAGCCGGGAGGATGTAGGAGTTATGAGGAGTAAAGGTGGACAGAATGGTCGAGGCACATCCCAAGAAAAGGACTCGGGAAAGAGTGCCAGGAAAGAAACAGGACAGGTGGAGGTCAGAAGGGACAGAAGGATAGGAATAAACCAAAGAGGGCCTGAGGTGGCATTAGGAATTTTCATGCAGCAGAGCACGAAGCAGGAGGGAACGAAGAAAGGTGGTAGACAGGAGCAGTGATCAGACAAAGGCTACAACAATGGCGGGGAAAGGTGGTATGTAGACTCATTCTCCTGTTCGGTCTTTTACGTTGTAGCTAGAAGTAGGAGTCTAAGTAATTTTCCTGAGGAAACCATGAGGCTGAAATCAGAAGGTAGACATAGCCTGTCTGTAGGAAACCTCAGACCCGGGAAGCAGTGTCCTTACTGGACCAGAGGAGCAAGCCAGAAAGCCCTAGCTCCGAGGAGATCTGCTGGTCATCCGAGGAAAATGAATCAAGGCCTCCTGAGGAAAGGAAAACCCAAACCCAGGATAGCTCTCAGGGTGGATTCTCTGGAAGGCGAAATAACCCTGTAAGTAGCCGAACCCTAGCTCCTATCAATCTTGTAGAAAAGTCCAGAAGGAAAAAGAGTAGGAAATCCCTAGAAAAAAGGAGAGAAAGTTGTCCCTTTCGACAGCCAGAGAGAAAAGATGATCTACATAGACCGTTAGAGAGCTAGCAACAAGGGCAACGAGGGGTTCCTGTGGCCATTTCGAGTGGAGGAAATGAAATGGGCCGAATTACAGGCTGGCCCTCGGTGCGTTCTGTGCCATCACACCATTTTCAAACCCTGGGAAACCAGAATTCTGGCAAGGAAAGGGTGGTAAGTAAATGGATCAAAACTCAAATTTTAAACCATGTTACTGACTTATGGTATCATGTCTTGCTAGGTAAGAAAGATTCAGTAAAGCGCAGCATTCAGTCAAGAAAGAACATGGCCCCGCGGAAAGCGAAAAAGGTTCCAAAACAGGAAGAGGGAACCAGCAAAAATCTGAAAAGGAGAGGAAGGAAATCGGAGGCTGAGCATATGATGAACATTATAAATGCTTACATGGTGGGGAACCCACCCGAAATTCGGGAGCAGATAAATGGTTGGGAGAGAGAGCTGAGATCAATCAGCTTGAACTAGGAGGTCCCCAGGGGAGATTGGGAGGCCATGGTGCTGGACCCAGGTAATTTGCGCAGCCGTAACTCACTCTTCAATAAAACAATCCAACATTACTGGATAATGAAGCATGTGGTAGCCAGAGCTATGGAAATGAATCGGGCTGTCTGGGAGGAAGAAGAGGAGGAAATGAGGTAGCGGAACGAGCAGTTATGGAACCAGAACCAGGAAGAATTGGAAAACATGAAGTCTATGCTTCTTAAGGAAATTGCAGAGGTACAGATTCAGGCCTCTCGCAACAATCTCATCTTGGGGAGAGTTGAACAGATGCTGAGGGAGATGAAATGGATAATGGAATAGAGAAACGAGATCCCTGGATCAAGCGCCAAGGCGTCTGCCCCGATAATCTCCTCAGATGAGGACTGATGCAGTATGTCAAGTCTGTTAGTGTTTTTTGATGCAAAAAACTGAAATCTGATGTATTACCTTAGAATAAAAGCTAGGATAATGAGTAGAGCTCGGAAGAGCAAACATGTTAGAAACACAGAGATGAACATTTTCAAATTTTGGGTTGGATTTAATGCAGACAAGTGGTTGCCTGGTTTCCTTCGGGCAGGTTAACCACCTGGGACATATGAAGGATGGATGTAAATTTTGATTTTGAAATATAGATAGCAGCTCTGCCAAAGTTAACAAAAAAAAAAGTACTCATTTCATATAATAGTGACATTTTCTTCTTAGGTAATATCATTGTTATTATTAAGACTCTTGTGTAGAGAAATAGATAACCTTGAGCGTGAATGTCATCTATTCTATACATAATAAATGGAAAAAAAAAAAGTAACAACAAAAATTTTATATTGTTGTTATTTGAACTATAGAGTTAGTTAAAGTTTATGGAAGAGGGTTATCTATTCTATAAATGGTAAATGAAAAAAACGGTAACCACAATAATTTTATATAGATGTTGTATGGATTATAGAATTAGTTAAAAAATCATAGAAGAAGGTTGATAACATTAACAAATTTTGTTTAGTAAAACAATTATGTATTAAAATGCAAACTAATTACTCTAAGTTTGAAAAGACCAATATTAATTTACTATATATATTATCAAATTTAATCATAAAAATATAAATAAATGCAAATAAAAATTATTTATTCAAATAAAAGTTAAAACCTATAAATAAATCTCAACTAATAACACATCTAAAGGAAAATTTATATACATAAAAATATATAATTTAAAAACCAAAAATATGAGAAGTACATGTAATGTGTCACGTCTCCTCCCACTTTTACCTGCTTCTACAAGCTCTCAATCGTAAACATGAGTTGAGTGTCACTATGATATGACCCAGCCTCCAAGTTCTAGTTATGGAAGTGGGGCCGACAAACTGGAAAGAAACTGACATCCATCAAAGACTACAAATCACTCAAGAGCCTAATAACCACCCCAGGTGATCAATCTCTAAGCTGGAACTCTTTTCACTAGGTTTACTCCCCAACTGCACCCATAACATTGCATCCATGCAGTTGGAAGACTATAACTACATGCACAAACATGTCTCCATGCGGTTATGACCTAAAATATTCAATTCAATGCATTTGATCGTGAGATCTATGCCACTTTTTTAGGCTATCCTCTAGACCACTGCCTAGAACTTTCTAGAATCATGATAATGATGATAACAATCCTTAAACAATCAAAGCTTGAGCCAACCCTTGATCATTACATGCCTAATGCAAGATATACATTTCATCAAACATATAATAAACATAGAAGCTACAAGTCATGAATGCATATCTGATAATAAATATTTGAACTTCATATAAGAATCACCAAGAAGGCTTTATGCTACCTCTAGCTAGTTGCAATAACACTTGTTAGCCCATGCATTCATAAACCATCGGGTAACTTATCAAATTATGAACAAGATCCATAGCTAAAGCACATCATATAACCAGAATGGAAAACATGAAAATTAGCCATAAGATCACCATAATAACCAATACAAATGCTCATAGATCACAATAGTAAAACAACTCACATTGACATATGAAAATGCCAACCAAGTCAAGGACTTCCACGTACCACCCGAGCATAGATTGGTTGAACCAAAATCTCTCTTTCATCCAATCACCCCTGCACCATATTTCAAGCATGAATGTGGGATAAAAAGGCTTAAACAAAAATAAAACCAACCAGGACTTCCAAAGGCCAAAACACCTCAACCCTCAACTACAGTGATCTCACCTATACAGTGCAAAAATAACTAACAACATCCAGATTTGTCTCTCGCACGACTGTCTAGGGCTCCAGGAACTAGTAACTCAACCCATAACCTTCAGGGAATCCAAGTTGTTACAGGGCTCCAGAGATCTCCCATCTCAACCCACAACCCCTAGAGAACCTAAGTTGTTTGAGGGATCCATAGAATTTATTCCAATCCACAACCATAGGGAATTTGAGAACCAATTAGAAAATCCAAAAGGGAAACCCACTACATCATGGCTATCTAGGAAATGGCAAGGCAAGGCTAAAACCATTGCCAATCCAAGCAAATATTCATGCCAATGACAACAAATAACGAAGTAACCACATGCATATACCATGCATCTAAAAACTAGCAAGGAAATCACACATGCAACTTGTTATATACAAAGCAATCCAGTTGCAGTTGTTGATCCAACTATCTCCTTGTGCTTCCTTGCTTTCCTTTACTTTCATTTGCTTTCCCTTTGCTTTCTTTCTCCAAATCCAAGTGAATGCTATACTTCTCCAAGAATTCTCTTAGTGTGCAAGAGTGTACGAGAGAATGAACAAGAGCTCAACTCAAAATTGTCAAAAGGATGAAATTGACCAAAAGCTAGTAAACGTTTCGTTGATAAATTTTTATCATTGATGTCTCTATTTTCTTCATTTTCCTTCATTTTTCCTCTAATTTCCCTTGAATGCATATTTTTGTCTCTTCACCTTCCTTTCCTCTTATTTTCCTTTATTTTCATAATTAAATACCAATTATTGACTCTTTTCGTTTGTCATTTCCTTTGCCAATTTCTATAGCCATAAATAAACCACAAGTGATGCCCACTATAATGTTTTTCTAACATTCATCGTGGAATATGTGAACCATGACCTTGGTCTTAGTTTATTTACATGGAAAATCAACTAGGGGTTGTTACAAACCCCCCCGGGGGGAACACCATCCTTGGTGTTTTATGACCCTTATAACTAGAAAGAATATGTTTCCCATGAGGCTTTGTAACACAACTTGATGCAGTATTTACATCATACCAAATTGTCGAAATCGTGAACACCATACTGCTTATTGGATCTTTATAACACAACTCGTTCCAGTATTTACAATACACATATGAATATATAAACATAAATCAAAACACACATACCACGCACATATGCTCATCCAGCAAATAAGGAAGGATACAAAGCCTGCATCTGATCATCCATCTCCCATGTAGCTTAATCGGACCCAAAATGCTTCCAATGCATTTTAATTTTCTCTATTGCTCGGTTTTGGAGCATGAGTTGTTTCCACTACAAAATGCACTGAGGTTCTACCCATAACTCTCCCTCTATTTCCACCTACAATATAGGCCAATCAATCACATGATCAACATCCTAGACATATGAACCTATCTCTTAAGTAATGAAACATGGAAAACATCACGGACTTTCACTTTTGGTGGTAGTGAAATTTTGTAAGCTATTGGTTCAATCCCCTTAAGGATCTCAAGAAACCCACAATACCAAAGTGCCAGCTTGGCACATGAACCAGACCTCAAGGAGCTCCTCTTAGGCTTGATGTGAAAGTACACATGCTCCCCAACTTGAAACTCCTTGAATTCTCTATGTTGATATGCATAACTCCTATACATGTCATGTGTTGCCTTTACGTTCCTCTTAATGACATGCATTTACTGCTCCATCTAAGCCAATATATCTGGTCCAATTAGCACCTCGTTCACTAGATCACTCCAACTGATAGGAGTATTGCAACCCTACCCATAAATAGCATCAAATAGACTCATCCTTAAGGATTCCTAATACCCATTGTTATATGCAAAATCCACTAGTGGAAGATACTCCTCCCACTTCCTTTGTTGATGCATGACATACATCCTCAACATGTCATAAAGAATATTTTTGACCCTCTTTTTCTGTCCATTTCTATGTGGATGATAAGTTATACTGGGAGCTAAGTGTGTCCCCAAGCCTACAAACAACCCCTTCCAAAACCTAGAAGTGAACTTGGCATCGTTGTCTAATGTGATCTTCTTCGGAACACCATGCAACCTTATTATCTCCCTAATGAAGATATAAGCTACCTCGCTTATTGAATTAGTAGACTTCACTAAAATGAAGTGAGCTACCTTGCTCAACCTGTCAATCATAGCCATGATGGAATCATGTTGCTCCGATCTCCTTGGAAAACCTGTAACGAATTCCATGGAAATGACCTCCCATTTCCATTATGGAATCTTTATAGGCGGTAATAAACCAACTGGGTGCTTACACTCAACCTTCACTTGCTAACAATACAAACATATTGCAATAAACTCAACCACCTCTTTCTTCAAATTCAGCTAATGGTAGAACTTCTTTACTATTGTTAAAGTCTTTTGATATCCTAGGTGGCTTGAATATGAATTGACATGAAACTCTCTCAAGATAATCTTCTTCAACTCACCGTTATTTGGCACATAAATCTTGTTCTTGAATCTAACCAAGTCATCTATCGTGAGGTGATACTCCTCATCCATATCAACTTCACCCTACTACTACAATCTATGCTTCAATTGATGGTACTTGTAATCATGTTTCCCTTCTTGCAAGATCTTCTCCTATAAGTCTGTACCATATCAACTCTGTTATGCAACCAACTCACAAAATTGAAGAAAGAGATAGAGCAACAACTTCAAAAGTAGCCTCTTCGAGAGGGAAACCTCCATTACATTACATAACATGAACAATTCCTAGATGATACAAATGACAATACCTCCTTTCTATATATAAGAGTCTAAGGGGTCACAATATAATCAGAGCCAACATAACAATAATAATGTAAGGGCATAACAATAACAATAGTGGGCTTCTATGGGGCACAATAATAACAATATGGGGACAACATGGGCACAACAATAACAATAGTGGGTTTCTATGGGGCACAATAATAATAATATGGGGACAACATGGGCACAAAAATAACAATAGTGGGCTTCTATGGGGCACAACAATAACAATATGGGGACAACATGGGCACAACAATAAAAATAAGGGGTATAATGAAAATAATAATAAGGGAATACACTAGTATTATAGGGACCTAACATGCCCCTCTCCTTCAAAAAAGTGTTGTCCTCAACGCTTAGTAGTTCTAGATGCTTCTATTTAAAATTCCCATCCTCCCATGTGGAATCTTCAGTGGCTAAGTTCTTCCACTTGATGAGATACTCTGAAATTGATTGATTTCGTAGCTGTCGAGTTCTTGTTTCTGCGATTGCTTCAAGTTCTAATATGATTTTTCCTTCCTCGTCAAGTTCTGGAAATATTGTTTGAATTGGGATCTTGTCACCTATAACATTCTTTAAGCATGAAACATGGAAAACTGGGTGCACTTAGGAAGATGCAAGAAGTTCCAATTTGTATGCCATACTACCAACCTTTTACAACACCTTTTACGGACCATAATACTTTGGTGATTATTTATTATCCTTCTTAGCTTGCTTGAGGGACATTTGTTTGTATGGTTGTAGCTTTAGAAATACCTAGTCACCTACATAAAAACTTATTTCGTTGCGATGTTGATTTGCTTGTTGTTTCATTCTATTCTGTGCCAAAGTCAGGTTATCCTTTAAGAGTTGAAGAAATTTTTGTTGATGCTCGATGTGATCTTCCACTGCTTGAACCTTAGAATTTTCTCTTAAATATGATGTGATGGACGGTGGATGATATCCATAAAGCACCATAAATGGGGTCATTTTTGTTGCAGTATGGAAGGAAGTGTTATACCACCATTCAGCGAGAGGCAACCATTTGACCCATTGTGTCTGTTTATCAGATACAAAGCAACAAATATATCCTTCCAAACATTTGTTCACTATCCCAGTTTTCTCATCAAATTGAGGATGATAAGATGAGCTATGAGCTAACTGAGTACCCAGACAAGAAAATAATTTTGTCCAAAAATTTCCAATGAAAATAGGATGTTTGTCACTTACAATAATCTTTGGGTTTCCATGTAGCTTTTGAATTGTTTCCATAAATGCAGTAGAAAGTATACTAGCTTTAAATGGATGAGATAATGCACAAAAGTGCGCATAATTGGTAAGTCTATCAACTACCACCATGATGACACTCTTTCCTTCGGACTTGGGTAAACCTGTGATAAAATCCATTGAAACCTCCTCCCAACGTTGACCTGGAATGGATAAAGGTTGTAATAGACTTGGGGTCTTAATTGTCTCAACTTTATTTTGTTGGAAAACCAAACATTCCACCACAAACATTTGAATATAAGATTTAAGGCCATCCCAAAAAAATTCCTTCTTAACCCTATGGTAAGTTTTTAAAAATCCTGAATGCCCTCCTAAGGGAGATGTGTGCAATTTTGGAAGAATTTTTGTTTGAGTTGGGAATTCTTATAGAGGTATAAGCGATCTTTGTACCTTAATGCATCATTTTTCCAGCTAAATGTATCAAATGTACTGGGATCTTGTTGCAAATTTTGAATGAGTGCCCACACTTCTTCATCATTCTTCCATTCATCCCTTGCTTCGTTTATCTAATCTGGTTGGATAATAGAAATGGCATAAAGCAATGCTTCCACATCCTCATCCTTTCTTGAGAGTGCATCTGCAACAGCATTTTGCTTCCCTTTTTTTGTAGATTATTTCAAAGTCATAACCCAACATCTTTGTGACCCATTTTTGTTGCCCTTTTGAAGATAATCTTTGTTCTAAAAATTATTTACGGCTATCATGATATTTTTTTACCTTGAAGTGTCTTCCCATTAGGTAAGGTCGCCATTTCTTAAGGGCATGTAGTGTTTCCAACATTTCCTTCTCATAGATAGCTTTGTGTAAATAGTTTCCTTTGATTGGACTACTTTCAAAAGCAATGGGTCTTTCTTCTTGCATTAAACAACACCAATTCCATTTCTTGAGGCATCACATTCCACAATAAATATTTTTGTGAAGTCTGGCATAGCCAAGACCGATGCTTGGCACATTGCCTCTTTAAGATGTTCAAAAGCCTTTGTTGCTTCAGGAGTCCAAGAAAATGCATCTTTCTTCAGTAATGTTGTTAGAGGTGTCGCTATTCTCCCATAATTCTTAACAAACTTGCGATAATACCCTGTCAACCCAAGAAATCCTCACATATGCTTTATGGATGTGGGTATTTTCCACTCCTTAATGGCTTTAATTTTTCTAGGGTTTACCTTAACACCTTCATGAGATATAATATCACCCAAATATTCCACCTCTTGTACTCCAAAGAAACATTTGGAGGTTTTGGCATATAATTGTTTCTCCTCTAATAGTTTGAGCACTCTGTCAACATGTTGAACATGATCCTTCCAAGACTTGTTGTAGATTAGTATATCATCAAAAAATACTAACAAAAATTTTCTAAGGAAGGGTTTGAAAATGGAATTCATCAAACCTTGAAATGTAGAAGGTGCATTGGTAAGGCCAAAAGGCATGACCAAAAATTCATCATGACCCTCATGAGTTCTAAATTCTATTTTCGGAATGTCTTCAGTCTTCATTCTGATTTGATGATATCTTGAATGAAGGTCTAACTTGGTGAAGTAAATTTCTCCATGCAATTCATCCAATAATTCATCAATGAAAGGAATGGAAAATTTATCTTTAATAGTGAGCTTGTTGAGCTCCCTATTATCCAGACACATGTTCCATGATCCATCCTTCTTATGCACCAATACTACTGGAGCAGAGAAATAAATTTTACTAGGTTGAATTATACCAACCTCTAGCAATTTTGCAACCATACATTCAATTTGACTCGTTTGGGAATAGGGATATCTGTAAGGCCTGATGTTTGGAGGAACACTTCCTAGAATCAAATGAATAGCATGATCATGATCATGAATAGGTGGGAGGCCTTTGGGAGTCTCAAATACCCTGGAATGATTATCCAAGACTTTTTGGAGATCTGGAGAAATAGATGATTCTAGTGTGGGAACCTCTAGTGAACATAATTGTGCAATTATGCCTTGTTGTTCTTTATTTAGAAGCTTTTTCATGTCTTTAGAGCTGATTATCTTTCCCATTTTCCCTGTGATACCTCTTAATTCAAATTCCTTTCCTTTCGAAAAAAATTTAAGAAAAATTCTTGAAAATTAAAATCTATCATACCCAAAGATTGGAGCCATTTGACTCCTAGTACAACATCAGCACCACCCATTGGAATGGAAAGCATTGGACTATTCAACACATATTCTCCCATGGATAGCTTGACATTATGGCACTTTCCAGAGATATTTATGGTTCCTTCATTTGAAACCATCACTTGGAACTCTGGTGTTGGATATAGGAAGAAATTCAATTCCTTGGCTATCTTACAATGAATAAAATTATGGGTACTACCTGAATCAATCAACACTATTACCTTTTTCTTCTTGATATGTCCTTCTATCTTGATAGTTTGAGGAGTGGTAATTCCAGCCAATGCATTACAAGATATGGTCAGATTAATTTCTTCTTTCTCTAGGGTTTGTTCCTCGTGTGTATCCTCTTCTTTTGATGTTTCTTGTTCCTATTCTTCCTCCTCTTCATAATCTATGTAAAATAATTTCTTCTCAACACACTTATGACCTTTAGTGTATTTTCTATCACAACTGTAACAAAGCCATTTTGCTATTTTTTCTTCCATTTGTTGTGGTGTCAACCTTGTAGGTTGTGGAAGGCTAGGGGCAACAACACTTCCATCTTTATAGTTGTGAGTGGTAGGCTTCATTGTTGCCATAATTTTGCTTTCAATTTTTTTTGACAACCTGAATGCCTTCTTCAATGAATTAGGTTCCTAAAGGAGAACCTCATGTTGGATGTTATCCTTTAAATTCCCTATGAACACATCATTCCTATGCTCCTTTGGAATATCTTTTACCCTTATATTCAATTCTTGGAAGTCCTCAATGTGCTCCACCATTGAACCCTTTTGTTTGAGATTTATCAATTAACTAAAAAAGGTGTTGCTTTTTGTATCCTCATAATGTGTTATCATTTCTTCCGTAAAAATTGCCAAAGTGACAATTTTTTTACGAGAGCAAAGCCATTGATACCATACAAACTGCTTGGGTTCCAAATATAAAGTTGCAATGCATACCTTTTGTGTTTTTCGCACATTATGGATATCGAAATATTGCTCCATCTGTAGTGCCCATGTTACGGTATCCTTGCCATCAAACTTCCTCATATCAATATTTGGAACATTGTGGGTCTTCAATCCAATGTTAGAGTCTATGAAATCATGACTAATATTTATTTTGTTTTCTCATCATGAGTTTCCTTTACTACCCTTTCACCATTAGTAAGCATTTCTTGTAGCAACTTTTTCAAATCTATTTTCAAATTTTCCATGTTGCCTTTAAGTTTTGCTTCTATACCATCCATCTTAGCTTCCATGCCATCCATCGTAACTTCCATTTCATTCCTTAAACCATCCATATTAGCTTCAGTTACTTTTTTTGAGAGCGAAATTTGTTGCACTTGGTCTCGTGATTTTGATATATCATGTTGCATTTCTTCCTCTTCTTCATGTGTCATAGTAGATATTTCAGGTTTCTTACTAGGTGTTTCCATTTTCTTTCTTCAGTTCATTAATGAATGATAATTATTCTTCACAATTCCCTTTGAATCACGTCAAACTACTTTCTCAAACAAGACTTATGCAAATTTAAAAAAAAAAACTCCACCTTTTTTTTCGCTTTGTATGGGCTCGATATTGAAATGACTATAACTCTGTAATTTCTAATCTTAAAGTTCTAAAAATCTGGCCTGTGATAGACCTCTGAATCTTCTTTCCAACCCCACAAGTCTGATCAAAATTGGATTCCCGAAGAAAACATTATGCCCAATCTCCCGCAATGACCTAATTATATACTGGTTCAGTAGAGAGAACTTGTACTACATGCCACACGTCATTGTTTTGACCTTAGGTTCCTCAAACAATACCCAAGAAACGAAATTTCATTCGTTTTCTGTCACTTTTTACAAAATTTGAATCAGATGCTCAGAGAGAAAGTTATGATGATTTTCCCAAGGTGACTTGTTTGAGATTGCATTCTGGAGCCTGCAAGACCCTAACTTCTTCAATTCATATCTCTGAAAATATAGAGAGAAAAGATCTAAAATTCGGTCATAGGGTTTGGAACAATTTTTTCTCAAATGGGTTTTAATTCAACTTCTGAAGCTTCGTAGAAAAAAAATTATAGCAAAAATTCCACGATGGCCTGTTTGAAGCAACGAAACCCTAGAATCCAAAGCTCTGATACCAATTGTTATGCAACCAGCTCACAAAATCGAAGAAATAGATAGATCAACGACTTCAAAAGTAGCCTCTTCAAGGGTGAAACCTCCTTTTCATTACATAAAATGAACAATTCCTGGATGATACAAGACCTCCTTTCTATATATAGGAGTCTAAGGGGTCACAATATAATCAGAGCCAACATAATTTAAGGGCACAAAAATAAACATAGTGGGCTTCTATGGGGCACAATAATAACAATATGGGGACAACATAGGCAGAAAAATAAAAATAAGGGGTATAATGACAATAATAATAAGGTAATACACTAGTATTATAGGGACCTAACAGACTCACAACTAAAAGGTGATTTACATGCACTCTCCTACTTAGAGCATCTGCAACCATGTTCTCCTTGCCTTTAATATACTTGATCTCAAAGTAAAACTCAGTGAGGGTAGCCAACCATATCGCTTTCCTGGCATTCAGATTAGGTTGGTCAAACAAGTACCTTAGCCCACTATGATCACTCATCAGAACAAACCTTCTACTAATAAGATAATGTCTCCATAACTTCAACGCGTGAATGATAACTGCCAACTCAAGATCATGAGTCACATAGTTCTTCTCATGCTCACTCAAATTCCTTGACTCATAGCATACCGCATGTTCTTCATGCATCAGGACCCCATCAATTCCTTCCTTGCAATCATATCTACAAACCACAAACTCCTTATCAGGATCTACAATCTTCAAGACTAGAGTATTTGTAAGCAGATGCTTCAACTGCTCAAAACTAGTTGCACACTCCTTAGTCCATTAAAAATTCTTTCCCTTCCTCTGCAAGGATGTGATAGGAGAGCCAATCCTTGAGAATTTCCTGATGGACCGCCTATAATAACCTGCTAGTCCCATGAATGTTCTGACCTCATCCACATTCCTAGGAGTTGGCCACTCCATGATAGCTTTAATCTTTTTTGGGTCCACTGGTATCCCTTCCTTGGAAACAACATGTTGCATTTAATTATGCAAGGAGTTATTTCTCTGTGATATCATGCCCGATTGAGATCACCAAACAACAGAAAAGAATGGCTAAGACAATCTAATATCAATCCCCAACCCAAATGATCAAACATGCATCAGGCAATCAGTTCTATATACTAGAAGGAAATATGTGTGCACTTGGCCTCCTCGCAGGCTAGGGAAGGATTTTGGGTCTGATGCAGATTCCTGCACTCCACTCAAGTGATTTAACTAATCCACACATGATCTCGATGCCTACACACAACCACAAACAAACAGAGACAACAAGTGACCTTCCTCTAAAGATCATTAGATGAAAATATCATAGAAACAACTATAAAGCATGTTGAATACAAATAAATGCAGGAAAAGAAAATATGTTTCTGTCAACCATATAAGTGAAAGTACATCAATATACCTTCAACAAAGAATATCCTCTCCTCCAACTTGTAGTATGGTTTCCTCTCCCAATACAACAGAGCTCTCGCACTTTAGTTTGGATACTCCCCCCCTTTCCTCTTGGTGAGATTATATAGGCTCATTCTATCATCTAGGAGAATGTATCTAGACACCTAGGGGCTTGAGAAGTTAGGAAACTTCTACAATAATGGACCCCTATCCAACACATACACAAGTGGTTCAATTTGATCTCCTTGGGAATGGAAAACTCTAGAAACCTTTTTCACAATTATGAGTTTTTTCTCAATTATGAAATAAATATTATCTCATAATTATAATATTTGGGCAAATTAATTATGAGAAATAACTCAGTCATGTAATTCCACCATTTTATCATGGGAGAAATCTCACATAAGTAGAATAAAAGGTGAAAAGGGATTCATTTTAGCCAAACAACTGAGGTAAGTTGATATTGGGTTTCTCTCACTATAATGGAGTGGAAAATAGGGTTATAACACAACATGTCTCAAGTAATGAATCTGAGTCTGAAAGAAATTGCATTGGTTGAGCTTGGAATACAACTGATGCTCTCTCAGCAACCTCAACATTGTTGCCAAGTTCTCTGCATGCTCCTCCTCATTCTCGGAGTATATCAATATATCATCAATAAACACTATCGCAAACTTGTCCAAATAAGGATGCAACACATTATTCATCAAACACATGAAAGTGGCTAGAGCATTAGTAAGACCAAAAAGGAACCACCACAAACTCATAATTCCCATACCTCGTATGGAATGCAGTCTTGTTGATGTATTCTTTTTTGATGTGCACTTGATGATATCCTGATTTCAAATCAATCTTTGAGAACACATCTGATCCCTTCAGTTGATAAAACAAATCTCCAATCATAGGCAAAGATACATGTTCTTAATGGTCACCTTGTTCAACTTCCTGTAATCAATGCACAATCTGAGAGTAACATCCTTCTTCCTTACAAACAATACTGGTGCATCCCAATGCAATACACTTGGCCTTATGTATCCCTTGTCAAGAATCTCCTTAAGCTCCAAATTCAATTCCACAAACTTTGGAGTGCTCATCCTGTAAGGTGCTTTAAATGTTGGTGTTTCTCCTGGAATCAACTCAATAAAGAAATCCACTTTCCTATGAGGCAGTAACTATGGAATCTTTGTGGGAAACACATCCTGGAGCTGCTGCAATACATGATACTTCTTCAGAATTTCATCATCCTCAACATCCTTCCCTTTTTCATTGGAAATATGCACTGCAAATAATAAACATCATTTCCTGTGACTGCGCTTTTGTTGCATAGTTGTATCCATTCTTACCGATGTAGGATTCTTCTTTGCCTATAAGATTCTCCTTTCTTTTTCATCGTCGAGGCACTCAATATCCTTGTCATAACAATCCACCTTGGTATTTTGAATGAAAAACCAGTTCATACCCAAAAGCATGCTTTATAAACCCAAAGGAAGAACAATTAGATGTGCTGATGTAAGCATACCATTCATCTCAAATGCACAAGATCTCACCCAATGATGAACTCTTCTCTTGGTCCCTGTAGCCAACTGCACCAACCAAGATTATGCATGCACTTCTTTATTCAAGCAACACTTATCCACCAAGTTAGGACTGATATAACTATAGTTAGATCCAGGATCAATCAAAATAGAAACAACTTGATCATGAACCTTACCTTCCGTCTTGATAATAAATGCACGATGATTAGCCTACCTATTGTCCACTACTGCATAAATCTGAGGAATACTTTGAACAACATATCTAACTGTATGTGCCTCTGAAGCACTATAAAGTTGGGGCATGCTACCCTTATACAATGGGCACTCACCCCAGTGATGATCTCCACCACAACTCCAACACCTCAGGTTTCTTTCCATTGCCCTTATTCTACTCCACAGGCTAAGACTCATGTCCTCCGTCAACTGCATTTAACTTCTTGTACAAAGCTACATTCTCCTTGTCACCTGCATCCTAAATTCTTCCTTGCTTATTAGCCCACTTTCCTTTAGTCTTCTCATTCCCTTTCTAATTCTATGTAGAATCAGACTCGCGCTTTGACTATTCATAACAATGCTTCAGCTTCCTAATGGCTTCCCCAATGGTTGAGGCTCATCAAACACAATCTGGTCTTTGAATGCTATTGGTAACCCACTAATGAACCTTTGAATCTTTGATTTATCATCCTTAAGATAAGGCACATACCCCAACAAATCCAAAAATCTACTAGTTTACTCATCATCTATCATAGAACCCATCTTCAGCTCATAGATTTCTTTAGTCCTGTCATCATAGTGTCTTTTGGATAGGAACTTCTTCTTGAAGAGTCTCTCGAACTCATCCCAAATCAACTCTTCTCTAATGCTTCTGAAATTCTTCACCACTTCCCACCACATATCTTTTTTCCTTTTACGACTGAAGGTAGTTATATTGGCTTTCATGTTCTCTGAATGCTCATGCAACCTGAAAAATTTCTTCATCCCAAGAAACCATGCTTTTGCATCTTCTGATCTCTTCATTTCTCCATAAAATGTAGGATGTGTGGATTTCTTGAAATCTTTTGGCAAATATCCCTTCTCACTCCTCCTATAAGGATGATGGCATGGATGGCGATGATGTATCTCGAAATCGAAAGTAGAATTAAATCCATAAGTACTACCCCTCATATCAGGTGTATCCAAAGATACGCCACCTTTGATTGTATCATATTTTTCCAACCTATGTCCTCTATGAGACCTGGTACCATATGACCCATCAATATTTTCCTCTTATCCATGATTGAATCCCATATGTCCCAGTCTCTGTAAATCTAAAAGACTCTAAAGGATGATTGCATTAACTTCTAATTACTTTTCTTGAGCTCTGGCAAGTCTTTCATTTGACTCAATCAACTTTTTATTGTATACCTTACAACTTCTGATTTTTGACTTCAAACTTCTTAATGTATCTACTAAATCAGGGGAATACTCTTCTCCTTGTTTCCCAACTGACCTGTCCCATTCCATTTATTCTCATCGGGCCTATAAGGGGATTCATGTGAACTGTAGTCCACCATTATGCTCTTCATCTCTGTTCTTCTATTTCCTACAAACATGTCATGTTAGATAAACCAAATAGAGACATAATCAAAATCACACCTCGGTGTATCTTAGGGGAGGTTATCTCATTTGCATAAATCAATGTCACTATGATATGACTCGACCTCCAACTTCTAGTTACGAAAGTGGGGACTACAAACCAGAAACAAACTAACATCCAACAAAGACTACAAATCACTCAGGATCCTAACAACCACCCAGGTGATCAATCCCTGAGCTGGAAATTTTTTCACTAGGTTTACTCCCAAACTGCACCCTAACACTGCATCCATGTGGTTGAAAGGATATAACCACACACATAAGTTTGTCTTTATGAGGTTATGACCCAAAATCCTTTGTTTAGTGCATGCAGTCATGAGATCTATGCCACTTTTTCAGGCTAGCCTCCAGACCATTGCCCATAACTTCATGTAACTTTCTAGAATCGTGACAATGATGATAACCATGCTTAAACAATCAAATCTTGAGCCATATCTTGACCATTACATGCCTAATGCAAGATAAACATTTCGTCAAACAGATAGTAAACATAGAATCTACAGGTCATGAATACATATCTGATCATAAATATCTAAACTTCATTTGAGAATCATCAAGAAGGCTCTATGCCCTCTCTAGCTATTTGTAATAACACTTGTTAGCCCATGCATTCATCAACCACCTGGTAACTTATCAAATTATGAACAAGATTTGTAGCTAGAGCACATCATAAAACCAACATATAACCAAAATAGAAACCATGACAAATAAGATCACCATAATAACTAGTACAAATGCTCATAGATCGCAATAGGAAAATAGCTCATATTAACATATGAAAATTCCAACCAAGTCATGGACTTCCACGTACCACCCAACCATATATTGGCTAAACTAAAATTTATCTTTTAGCCAATCACCCCCGCACATATATTCCAAGCATGAATGTGGGATCATAAGGGTTAAACCAAAATAAAACCAACCAAGGCTTCCAAAGGCCAAACCTCCTCAACACTCAACCACGATGATCTTTCCTATACGGTCTAGAAATCACTATCAAAAACCATATCGGTATCTACTCCACTTGTGTAGGGCTCCAGGAACTAGTATCTCAACCCAAAGCTATTACTGGGCTCTTGAGATCTCCCATTTCAACTCATAGCCTCTAGGGAACCCAATTTGTTTCAGGGCTCCAGAGAATTTGTTCCAACCAATAGCCATAGGGAATCTGAGAATGATCCGGATTTAAACAGGAACGCAACAAATTACAGAGATAACCATATACACAAAGATGCAGCGGAAATAATACTTCATTTCATTAATGGAAAATACTGAAATATGCTTACAACCAGAAATGGAAATAAACCAGCTAGGGCGATGGTAGCTTATCTCTGAGAAGAGATGTGATGGCTACATGCCTCTGAACTGTGTTACAATGAGGCTCGAAGGCCTATTTATTGTTGAGAAACAATGGAAAACCCTTAACATTCCAAAACCTAACCCTAGGAGATGAAACGCCAAACTGTGGGCCCCGTTTGGGGGTAAATTGGTACATCAATTTCCCGGGGTCGTAACTTTGGCATATGATCTCCGTTTGACGCGTACAATAGCTCATTAGAAAGATCTATCCGAGCACTATCATTGTTGGAATGGGCAACATCGGTCCATTCCATGGACCCATGTTTCCTTCGAATTCCCCAAAAAACGTCGTTTAGGGCCTCAAAACGGCTCTAGAAGTTCAGGACCCGAAAAACTACTAAAAATAGTAAATTGTGCTACAATTAAGGAAACTGAAAATGCTGAGAAAGACAATGGTGGGGGTCCAGGTGGACTTGGCAGGTGGCCACCAATATCCACCTGGATCATTCCTCCCCCCTTAGGAAGCAATGGTCCCCATTGCGTTGAGCTCCTCCATGAGATGAGGAAACTTCTGCTGAACTTGTTCCCTGGTGAGCCACTTGCCCTGCTGAAGGAGTTGGCCTGCTTTGACAACTCGATACAGTTGGATATTCTGTTGGCGAGTGTTCTTGATCTGTGTGTCCATGATCCGATCAGTTGCAGCTTGTTCCATGCAATCTGGATTTAATTCTGTGGGTTTGAGCTGTTCTGCATTGTCGGATGTGTCTAGCAATGGTGGAAAGTATGGCCGAAGGCGGTCCACATTGAACACTGGGTGCAGGCCAAGGAACGGGGGAATGCTGAGCTCAAATGCATTTTCTCCCATGGCCTTAGTAATGGTGTAAGGACCATATCGGAGTGGTCTCAGTTTCCGATAGGCTCCAGTAAGGCGTTCCTTCTGCAAATGCAACCAGACTTTGTCGCCCACCTGAAACTTGTGTGGCACCCGATGTTGATCATGTCGCTGCTTGTACTTGGCATTTGATTTCTCAAGAATGTCATGGACCTGCTGGCGAATATGTTGGATGCACTCAATGAAGCTGGTGGCCTTATCTGTTTCGGACTGGACATGAGCTAAATTCATGTGAGTAGCTGCAAGTGGCATGGCCACATCAATGGGGCATAGTGGCTGGAATCCCAAACCCACCTGAAAAGGGCTATGGGCAGTGGAGCTGTGAAGAGCTCGGTTGTAGCTGTGCTGAACATAGGGGAGGCTCTCGTCCCATGTGCGTGGATGCTTTGAGTTATACATGCGCAGAATGTGCACAATCATCCTATTGACAACCTCTGTCTGGCCATCAGTTTGAGGATGGAAGGCTGTGGACTTCGTGAGTTTGGTGTCCAACATTGACCAGAGACTGGACCAAAATGTGCTGAGAAACCGACTGTCCCGATCTGAGATGATGGACTGTGGGATCCCAAAGTGCACCCACACTCGTTCAAAGAAGAGTTTAGCAGTGGCTTCTGCTGTGATATTCTTCTTGCAGGCCATCATAATGGCCATCTTCAAAAACCTGTCGACGACCACAAAAACACAGTCATTTCCATGTTTAGTGGAAGGAAGGCCTGACATGTAATCCATGGAGATGGATTCCCAAGGTCGACTAGGGGTAGGCAACGGGGTATAGAGGCCGTGCTTCTTAATGGTCGGTTTGGCAATGGCACAGGAAGTACATGATCAGATGTACTTCCCAACATCCTGTCGAAGATTCGGCCAATAGAAATAATTTTGCAGTACTGCCATTGTTTTCTCGACCCCGAAATGCCCAGCAGCCCGACTGTAGTGTGCTTCCCAAATCATCTTGGCACGCTCGCTTGAAGGAACATAAAGGTGACCGAGGTGGCATAATAGGGCATCCTGGAGGTGAAAATCTGCAACATGCGACCCTCCAAGAGTGTCTGGTATGTGTGGCCGAATTCTGGGTCGCTTTTGTAGAGAAGTGGCCAATCAGAAGTCTCGTGCCCACAAGAGTTGAGCACGGTGGTTAGCGCCATGATCGGTGGTCGACTGAGGCAATCTGCAACATTATTGGTGCTGCCCTTTTTATACTTGATATTCAAGTGAAACTGTTGCAGGTATGTAGATCACTTCTGATGGCGATCATTCTGCAATTTCCCTTGGGTCTGTATGAACTGCAGAGGTCGGTGGTCTGTGTGGATGACCGTTTCCTTCCCCAAAATGTAATGCTTCCATTGTCGGCAGGCCTGTACAATGGAATACATCTCTTTATCATAAGTGGGGTACTTTCGGACTGTGTCTGAAAGTGTTTCACTGTGATATGCCACTGGATGTCCATGTTGAGTAAGGACTGCCCCAATAGCATAGTCAGAAACATCTGTCTCGACCTCAAATGGTTGTTGTAAATCTGGTAACGCGTGCACTGGTGCCGTGCAGAGGCGTCCTTCAACTCCCTTAATGCCTTCTGTTGAGATTCAGACCAAAAGAATTTTGCTTTCGCCCCGCCCTTGGTGACTTGACTCAAGGGCCAAGAAACATGAGAAAAACCCAACACAAACCTGCGGTAGAAGTTGGCAAGACCTAGAAAGCTGTGGAGCTCTGTTAGAGTGGTTGGAGAGGGCCAATCCCGAATGACTTGGATCTTGGCTGGATCGACATGCACCCCCTGTTCATCAATGATGTATCCTAGATACTGAACCTGGGTCATGCCAAAAGTGCATTTCTCCAAATTGGCACATAGCTTGTGTTGCCGCAGTGTTTGGAGAACCTGTCGGATGTGGTGGAGGTGCTCTTCCCAACTCTGGCTGAAGATCAGAATGTCATCCAAGTATACTACTACAAAGGAGTTGGTGAATGGCCGCAAGATGTCATCCATTAGCCTCATAAAGGTTGCAGGAGCATTCGTCAATCCGAAAGGCATGACCAACCATTCGAAGAGGCCCTCCTTGGATTTGAAGGCAGTCTTCCACACATCGGAGGGTTCGATTGGTACCTAGTGATATCCTGACTTCAGATCGATCTTGCTGAAATATTTCGCCCCCTTTAGTTGGTCTAGGAGGTCATCAATCTGCGGGATCGGGTACCTATTACGGACAGTGATCTTGTTCAGCGCCTGATAGTCAATACAGAGTCTCCACGTCCCATCCTTCTTCTGTACCAACACGATCGGACTCCCACAGGGCGATGAACTCGGACGGATGTGACCTTTCTGCGGGAGCTCCTGAATCTGCCTCTTGATTTCATCGTTCTCCAGAACGGAGCGCCGATAAATTGGTCCATTGGGTAGCGGCGCACCTGGGGTCAGATCAATGGAGTGCTTGACTTGACAGTGTAGAGGAACCCCTGCCGGGGAGGTGAAGATGTCCTCGTACTCCTCCACAATCTTGTCCATCTGTAGTTGTCGTTCAGAGGGACCCCGTTTGGAGGCCGCGGCCACTGTCTTCTTCTTTCCTTGAGGACGTATCATCAGGAAAACAAATTTCCTGGTTTTGGAAATGATCTTATTGCATTATTTTGCAGTAATCAAAGAGATGGCGACAGGTGGTGCTACCTCTGGTATCCTGAACAACTTATTTCCCAATGTAATAATGACAGCACGGGGTCTTGATTCATACACAGCATGTCGCTTCCACAAGTATGGTTGCCCTAGTAATACATCACAAACTTCAAGGGGAGCAATGTCACACAATACCTCATCCGTGAAGGGCTTGATGTTGTATGGAAGGCGACACTGTTGGCTCACGCGAAGATCTCGTCCTTGGTGAAGCCACCCAATGGTGTATGGTTGTGGATGTGCTATGGTCGGTAAGCCCAACCGCTTCACGACCTCTGCCAAAATGAGGTTCTTTTGACTCCCACTATCAACAATGAACTGTATCGGGGAGCCCTTTACCCACATCTGGGAGTGGAAGAGACGCTCCTCCTCCTCTGGATCTTCGGGTTCATTTTTCTGGATCTTTGCGGTAGCAACAGTGGCGCTGGGATCCGCATCAATGATCTGCTTCCCTTTTTCGTACCCCTTATCGGGTTCTGACTCAGAGTAGGAACATGCATCTGATTCTGAAACCTTTAGCTCAGCCACCAGTGACTGCTTGGCCCGACACTCACTTGTGTTGTGAGTGGAGCTCTTATGGAACTCGCACCATTTTCCAGTGTCCTTTCTCGGCTTCGCGGCGATGTTCTTTGCTTGCAGCTTCGGCTGGTTGTCTTGGGCTGTCCCGCCTTGGCTTTGTCCTTTGTTCTGTGGTTTAGGGGCACCTTTCCCCTTTGGATTCGCAGATCCAAAGTCTCGCTTCTTTTGTTTAAACTTCTGCTCGACCTTGACGGCATATCGGTATGCTGTGCCGAGCGAGGGGATGTTTAGGAATTGTATTTCTTCCTGGATGTACTTGTGCAGGCAGCCACGGTATTTGAGTATCAAATGTTGCTCCGAATCCTTGATACCCAACTTTGTGCGAAGGGTATGGAAAAGATTGGTGAACTCCGGCACGTCTTGGTCCCTTCCCTGCCGCAGCGTGGTCCACTTTATGTATTCATCCTCATAGCTCCCGACAGGGTAGTACTGCTCCTTGATGGCATCCCGGAACGAATCCCAGGTGGGTGCGGCTGAAAATAGTGAGCCAGTACTTTCATCCTTCTGCTCGCAGTAGGTTTCCCACCAGCCCTTGACGTGGGGGGCTGCTTTGAGAAGAGCAAAAACAATCTTTTCCCGACTCGAAAATTCATGAACAGAAAAATAACCCTCTAGCAGATTTAACCATTTATCTACGACATCTGCGTCTATCTGACCCTCGAATATGGGGATTTCAAAATTAACTTGTACCTTAAAGGGTGTGGCGTTTCCAGAGTAGCTGCTGGAAGCCGATGCGTTGCTTCTGGGTAGCCGCTGAAGGATCTGGGCAAAGCTGTCCATCATCGCATTTCGTTGTCGCTCGAGGGCTTCTTCGAGCAAGATTTTGATGGGATCTCCTGCCCCCTCGTCTTTCTTCTCGTCCGCCATGGGAGGCCGTCGGGATTTGCGAGGTTGGTCTTGCAAAGGTTCAACCAGTTCAAGCCCTAACTCCTTATATCCCGACCTTGTTGGGGACATGCAAAGAAAAACAGAGAAAAAGCAGACCGCTCTGATACCACTGATCCGGATTTAAACAGGAACGCAACAAATTACAGAGATAACCATATACACAAAGATGCAGCGGAAATAATACTTCATTTCATTAATGGAAAATACTGAAATATGCTTACAACCAGAAATGGAAATAAACCAGCTAGGGCGATGGTAGCTTATCTCTGAGAAGAGATGTGATGGCTACATGCCTCTGAACTGTGTTACAATGAGGCTCGAAGGCCTATTTATTGTTGAGAAACAATGGAAAACCCTTAACATTCCAAAACCTAACCCTAGGAGATGAAACGCCAAACTGTGGGCCCTGTTTGGGGGTAAATTGGTACATCAATTTCCCGGGGTCGTAACTTTGGCATATGATCTCCGTTTGACGCGTACAATAGCTCATTAGAAAGATCTATCCGAGCACTATCATTGTTGGAGCGGGCAACATCGGTCCATTGGACCCATGTTGCCCCCGGATTCCCCAAAAAACGTCGTTTAGGGCCTCAAAACGGCTTCAGAAGTTCAGGACCCAAAAAACTGCTAAAAATAGTAAGTTGTGCTACAATTAAGGAAACTGAAAATGCTGAGAAAGACAATGGTGGGGGTCCAGGTGGACTTGGCAGGTGGCCACCAATATCCACCTGGATCAGAGAAACTATTAGGAAATCCAAAATTGAAACCCACTACACCATGGCTATCTAGGAAATGGCAAGGCAAGTCTAAAGCCACTGTCGATCCAGGAAAATATACATGCCAATCACAACAAGTAGCAAAGGAACCACATGCATGTACCGTGCATCCAAAAGCCAACAAGGAAATCACACATGCAACCTGTTACCTGCAAATAAATCTAGTTGTAGATGTTGATCCAACTATCTCCTTGTGCTTCCTTGTTTCCTTTGTTTGTTTTCTCCAAATCCAAGTGAATGTTATAATGCTCCAAGAATGTTCTAAATGTGAAAGAGTGTATGAGAGAATGAACAAGAACTCAACCCAAAACTGTCAAAAAGATAAAACTGACCAAAAGATAGCAATTGTTTCTCTGGTGCCTTTTTATCATTGATGTCTCTATTTTCTTCATTTTCCTTTGATTTCTCTTGCATGCATATTTGTGTCTCTTCAATTTCTTTTTCTCCTATTTTCCTTTATTTTAATAATTGAATGTCAATTATTGTCTCTTTGCCTTTGCCAATTTCCATAGCCATAAATAAACCACAAGTGATGCCCACTATAATGTTTACCCAACATTCAACTTGGAATACGTGTCACATGACCTTGGTATTATTTGTTTACATGGAAAATCGACCGGGGGTTGTTACACAATGAGACATGATATTATTCAACAAAAAATAAAATGAAAATACTCAAAGAAATAAACATTTTTTGTTCTCGATCCCAAATAACTTTATTCTGTATATCCATAGAGCATATAATGTTTTTTCCACTCCATAATCTTATTTGTGAATAGAGACTGATTGGATATCAATAATGCATTTTTCATGCAAAGTAGAGATGGGTTAAAATTTCTATGAGTTGTTGTGTTTTGTATGTAGATATAATCTGTAGGTGTAGCTAAAGTACTCCAATTCAAGCACTCTTCTTCATCCTCATTCTTCTCACACTTCTTTTACATTCCCTAACTGTAATGTCTAAAAAAAATGTCAAGGGGATGCAACTGTAATAAGAGAATAGACTGGGAAACAACCAAATAAATATTTATTACTATGAAATGTTTGTGTTAAAAGGAAGGTATACATAAGCTTGGATTATTGTCAATTCCTCTTTTGTAAAGACTTCTGCCTTTACTTTGGAAATTTTCTAATTGGTTGAAAACGAATAAAAGTTAAAATATTACTTAAACTGATATCAAGGCGTGGGTTAACCTAATTTAAAATTTAAAATTTAAAATATTGGTTAACTCATATGGTATTTTGTCTTTGCGTATGTTGACAGTGTTGGATCCACCAACATTCAAGGGATCACCCTGGAATGAAGTCCCAACTAGACCTCACACTGTTTGGTGTGGGATTCCCATCCGGTACGATGGCCCGATTGCCATTATATTAAGTATTTGCCTCAACTCTTGCTTGTCAGCACAGGAGATTGGTCTGCTTTTTCTTCGAGAAGTGAGATTCGCGTGCCTGGTGAGTGGAAGTGTCACTTGTGTCAATGGTTCTTTCACTGTAGAGGGAGAGTGTGAGAGTGAGTTCCAGGTCAATTGGGAGTAGTTTCAACATTACTAGGAACACACAACACAACAGAACATACACAGCTTCCAACGGAGTAGTCCACATGGATGCAGCAATCACAACACACAAGGTAAGATAACATGTATAACACTCAGTGGATTAGTCCACACAAGTGCAACGGTTGTTTACAACAAGTTTCATGTGAAAGGTTTGTTTGATGTCCAGGAGAGTAGTCTACATGGGTGAGACAACGTTAACATCATATACAACACATTTCCATTAACATATTATGTATTACAACAAGTGAAATACTTCAAATGTAGAACACAGGTTAAAGCAACATGCATCAAAATTGTTAAAGATTAGTCTTACAATAGTTACAATACACATGTGAAAACGTGATGGCCTGCTAGCAGGCTTCTGAATTAAGAAAAAGTTCCAAGACACATCGTTACAACATACATCACTAACCCCATGTGAGGGGCGTTGGAGCCACTGCTTACTCCTCAAACAAAATATTACAGACTCTCTTGGCTGTGTGGGAGGAGCTGAGGTGAAAAGTCCTTTGCATGTACAAATTAGGGGGTATTTATAGCCGGGGGTGAAATTGACCCTTGTGGTTGTTCAACTACCCTCATGATTGTTTGATTTCCATGACTTTTTGACTTTACATGACTCTTTGTACAACAAGTGGGTCTCTTGTACTTCCACGTTACATTACATTGATTGACAACATAGCCCACAGTAGAGATGTGGACAACATGACTCATGACACGACTCAACATGACAGTGCTGGTACATTCGTGTTGCTGCTAGAGTGCATGTTGAGCTGTAGTGCTGCAGGGTGATGGATGTCTTCATGGTGTGTCACAGCTTCACCTCCGCATGGCAAAGTGCATGGAGTCTTTGATGGTCATTGGTTTGCTTGATATTGCTTTTGCATGTTGCTTCTTTCTTGTATGTTGGAAGGCTTGACAAGCTCGTCTTTCCGCGAAAGGTGCATGTTCATCTGTTCATCCGTCCGTGAGCACATCTTGCATGTTTACTCATTCGTCCATCCGTGAAAACATCTTTGCATGATCATCTCTTCGCGAGCACATCTCTTCGCATGCTTTGTTCGTTCATCCATTAGTGAACCTATCCTTTTGCATGTGCTCCCTTTTTCATCCCATTCATCGTCGCGCCATGTTTGTTGATGTACCTATACCTGCAGTCACTCATGATGAGACGACATCAAATCCAAAAACCTCCTAGTCTACCATGACACATGATCATTTCAGATGCAGGTGACTGGAAGAGGCAACAAGGTTGCGAGGTGGGATGATGGCTCCGGGCACTACTGATGAAAACTACACAAGAGTGACTGTGTGATGAAAATGGGCAATCCAAGTCAACAATGATCGTTCGCAGGGTCTGGCTCAGTTGGAAGGCAAAACTACGCAAATTTTGGGAGGGACAATTCGGGCTGCAGGAAGGCAAGGCAGACAGAATCTGCGCAATTTCCGGAACAAACGGGTAGCAAAGGCTTGAATTCAAAATTTGCGCAATTTTATGGAGGAACAGGTTGGGCTACATGGAGGATCAATAGGCAGAAATTGTGCAGTTTTTCGTAGGAACTGGTCGAGAGGTTGGCAGCCAGAACTACGCAATTCCTGGAGGGAATTGGCAGCTGGCTGTTGGGTCACTGGAAGCATAAACTGCGCAATTCCCTAAGGGAATAGGCAGTTAACTACCAGGAGCTTGGTAGCAGAAACTGCGCAGTTCCTGGAGGGAACTATCAATCTGCTCCTGGGAGCTGCTGGCGAGAGAAAATGCATTGACGTTGGGAGGTCAGCCCATTGATCATCCTTGCGCAATTTCTGAGCTGAACGGACTGTAGGGCAGTAGAGGGCCTTCTCATGAAAATTGCATAATTTCCTGGATGAGCAGTCGTTCGACTATCAGAAGGACTGACCAGGAAAACTGTGCAATTTCCTGAGGGAGACAAGGATGGGCACTAGGTACGCAATTTCCTCAGTCAGCGGAGTGAGCAAGGTCAACAACCTCTGCGCAATTTTTGAGGGGAGTCAGTCCCGGGGCGGGTGCCGGGTCCAACTCTTCGGGTGGCCAACATGAAGGTTGATCGAATTTATTGCAGGCAACATAACTTGAAAAGACTTGCTTGGTGCTTTTGCGTTGTTCTGGGTGACAGTCGATCGAGTCGATGGTGCAGTTATGGTCTGGTTGTTAGAGGGAAGTTTGGTTGTCATAAATCAGCAAAATGACTAAGTGTATAAACGAGTGAAAGATGCAAATGTGATCTTACAAACACACACCACCATGACTTGAGGACGAGGTGACTCAAACCAACCAGACCCACATGTTCAACATGACTGACCGATGGTGCAAGCGACAAGTGCGACACTCGTGATTGATTGTTGATTGACCATGATGACGTTTGTGCAACATTGGATGTGACTCCGTGTTTGAGTATGATAGATGCTTCCACATCGAACATAACAAGTACACACGAAGCAAAGACTTTGAGCACAACTAGAATAATGGTTGCAAGCATGACTTTGACATCAACATGCAAGACTTGGTGAAATGAACAAGCAAGGAAAATGCTAAGACTCACACGAGCTCACGAAGTGAACCCGATTGTGTGTAGTCATCAGGTGAAACTCTCAATGGAGGCTCCGAAAATGGGTGCAGGCCAAAATTTTGGAGGGTGGTTGTAGCCGTTACAACACTTGGCGACACATTGGTAGAACTCCAGCTTCTCTGTTTTGCTTCATTACTAGCGCAGTGCCTTGGTCTCTCGGGGAGTATTGAATCATTGTGCGGGTTAATTCGGCTTCCCCACATACCCCATGGACATACATGGTTCACCTTTTGCTAACTCAGTAAAACACAATCAAAATTTCAACTTGATCATAGTGTTTCGAATCCGGGAAGCGTAGTTTAGCTCGCGAGTTGAAGATTTTCATATTATAAGTTTTCATCTCTGGTGTTGCTCCACTTCCAGCAGGCTTGGACAGTACCCTGACGGAGTCACGCAGGAACACACACATTTCTCCACTGCCAGTGAGCCTGGTCAGTACCCTAATGGAGTTGCATGCTTCACCTCTCTGCGCAGGAAGCCTTTCTCTTCTTTCGCCTTTGTATTTTTCAAGGGGACTGTGCATAGGCACTTATTTATTTTTGGGGCAAAAGAGGGATCTCAACTTATTGAGAGTAGAAGAGGTTGTTCCTTCAGAGAAGCATGTAAGACCTTTGACATAGGTTTGCTCATTTATATTTTCCCCTTCTCAATTTCTACTAGTTGGATGAGCTTGAACACATAAAGCAGAAGGTCAAGTACATGCATGGGGATTCCCAGTGTGGACACAAGTTCATGGTTGGACCAAAATTTCCCTTGTAGACGGTTCGTATTTTATGTCAAGACTTCATCAGCCAAAGGTTACAACCAAGCACAGAGAAGACGAACACAAGACTGGCCAAGTGTTGCAGTGTCACAAGTTTCTTCAAATTTCAGCCATATACTCTATTCAAAAGCCAGAACGTAGTAGTTGGCAGCACTTATTTCTGCAAACAAAAATACTAATATATCAAGCGGACAAAACAAACGTAAAAAAATAGTAAGCAAAACAATCAAAGTAACAAAAAAGATAATAAGTAAATCAAACTAGATGAAAACAACAAGCAGCAAGCAGACTATGTACATGGCACGGGCACAGTCTGGCCTACTAAAAGTAATGCTTGATATCTTGGTCGTTGACAGGAAGGTTGTCAATCCTCCTGTCAAGTGATTGCAAATGATACGTGTGTGGGCCAAGCTTCTTGTGGACCAGTGTAAGTCCACCAAGCTCTGCTACCAGAACCTAGTGGTATTCCAAAAGACCTTTAAGTGAGGACAACACCACTGCTTCAGGTATTTTGTGCAACGTAGGCTCAGATGATGGCACGGGGTAGTTGTTCTTATTCTGAGAGTGGTTCAAGTCCTTGAAATCAATGCATAAGCAAATTTTCCTGGATTTCTTACGTGCAAAATTTAAATTAGAAACCCAAGTATGATGACGAAAGCTCTGCTACCAGAACCTAGTGGTATTCCAAAAGACCTTTAAGTGAGGACAACACCACTGCTTCAGGTATTTCGTGCAACGTAGGCTCAGATGATGGCACGGGGTAGTTGTTCTTATTCTGGGAGTGGTTCAAGTTCTTGAAATCAATGCATAAGCAAATTTTCCTGGATTTCTTACGTGCAAAATTTAAATTAGAAACCCAAGTATGATGACGAACTTTTCAAGTAATCCAGTCATCTAAAATCTTAGTCTTTTTTTTTTTTTTTTTTTTTTTTTTTTTTTTTTTTCTGTATAAGGAGTTCAAACGACATATTTGTTTTACCTGGCCATTGCTGCAACGACTTGTCTCCTCCTTTACCTTGAATCCTGTGTTCGATCACTCGCATGTACTATGTACTCAGGTCATCATCTGCCCATGTAGATGTTGGAAAATACTGAGAGGGGGATAGTGAATCAGTATTCCTTAGCAATTAGCACTTTTAAATATTTTCAAGGCATTAGTTAATCTTCAATTATTATTAATGTTTATGCAGTAATAACAGTAAATAAAAGAACACGGGAGGCACAAAGATTTTACTGTGGAAAACCCCCTCTGGGTCAAAAACCACTAAACGCTTTTCTAATAAATTCTTTAATCTTCAGCCGCAACTGAAATGAAAGAAACAACTTCCTAGAATTCTAGAAAATCATTCTTCTCCATCTCCCAATGCATGGACACTCCAACACCCAAGATTCTTTAGTAGTCAACTGAACAGATGCCCCAACAACCAATGAGATACAACTCACCCTAGCACCACTCTACCACCCTGAGGTTTTCACAGGCTTAAACCTGTTGGTGACTTCATGCACCAGCCTAGAACCACCCTACCACCCTACAAAAGAATAAAATAAGAATGGACTCTCGTACTAGGGAAAATGGTCCACTTTACAATGATATAGAATGATGTAGAAGAAGAAGACACACTAGACTAGAACCCAAACTATGACACAATCACCTAATGATGATCCTAGACCTCCCAAAACTACCTCTTCAACTCTTAGCAGATAGAAACTAGTACAACTTTTACAAAGATGCTTTTACAATGACTCTATACAATGATACTTTTACAATGTTTGTATGCAATGCTACCCACTTGAAGACTTCATGTGGTGAACTTCTTGCTGGTGTTCTGCACCTTGATTTCTGCTCTTGTCATGCTACCCTTTCTCATTCTTTAGAGCATTAGATTATGAATTTAGTCTTCTCTTGATGAATATATAATACCTGCAAAAAGTCTTCAAGGAAATACCCATGACATGATAATAGCAAAACTTACCTCATCCTGTAGAGCATACGTCAGTGCTAAATAAAAACAACAAATTAGAATACAAAGAACCTAATGCAATTAAGAGATGAACATGTATATATAGAAGATACTTACCTGTATCTTATCTCTGCTACATCATTTTGCTGCACCTTGCTCTTTGCTACCCTAGAAAGTCTTGGTCCTTTGTACCCCTTGACAGCACTTGATCTAGTTTTTTCTTGCCTTCTAGGAGCACGATATTTAATCTGATGTATCTCTATGCTTTCATATCCCCAATATGTGATCTTCAGTCTTGTAGTATCCCTCTAAGTCTTCTTTACAATGCCACATGTCTGGCCCGATTTGGACTCTTCAAGGAAAAGTTATGCCCAATCTCTCACAATGACCTAATTATGGACTAGTTAAATCGAGCGAAATTGTCTGAAATGCCACGTGTCACTGTTTCTTCCTTCGGCTCTGAAATTTATATACAAAAAACTACAATCCGTGCACTATCCACCACTTTTTACATAATTCCAATTCTCTTCTTAGAGAGAGGGTTATGACAATTTTCCCAAGGTCACTTCTTTGAGATGAAATTCAAGAGCCTGCAAAAACCCTAACTTCCACAGATCATATCTCTGAAAATATAGCGAACCAAGATCTGAAATTTGGTCACGACGTTCATCAGGATTTTGAATCAAATGGGTTTTCATTTCAGAATCTAATACTTCGCAGAAAAGAAGTTATAGCAGAAATGCCATGATCACTACTTTTGGAGGATATATGAGATTTCTTTTTATAGAGTTGAGAGGGGCTTCTATAGAGAATGTTGGAGGGATTTTAGGAGCTTAAAAAATTATTAATTATTGACTATTCAATGACCAAAACCAATTATGAGTTCCATGCCACAACCCCATAGGGTTTTAGCCCACTAACTGGGGTTACTAACTTCAAACATGAATATCTCTCAAACCGTGAAGAATTACTTGGCGTTCTGTTAACTCTTAGGTTGTTCCCTAAAGTTGTAAGAAAGGGAATACGGCCGAGGTAACCACATACCAATATTTCAGATACTGATTCTAGCCAATCTGCATCCATAGAGGGCTCTCTCTTTATAATTTAGCTTTGTTTTTATATGTGTTAGGCTAGTTATGAAGTACAATGGTTTTGTTTTGTGTTTGGTTGGAGGAATGGAGATTCAGCAGAACAGTGAGGTAAAACTGAAGAGTTTCAGTCCATTGGGCATGATGGAGTCAAAGGAGGATGGCTTCCTGGATTGGGATTCTGAATAGAGAAAGGTGTCACAGAGCAAGGTACTCAAACATGGAACAATTTGTAGGCTGAAATCAGATGGAATGGAGCCAATGGGTGAAGGGCAATCAAGAATCCTTCATCATGTTGACAGAGGGAAATTGGCTGACTATTGTTAAGGAGCAGTTAAGAATTCTTAGCAAATATTCAAGATGAAAGAATCAGGGGAAACATGAGCAATTAAGAATTCACTGTTTATTCTAATTCTGAAGAAAACATTGATAATAATAAAGACTGAATACAGAGTGCAATCAAGCAAATTCTAAGTTATTCTTTCTCTCTATTATTCAGATCATGAAACACAGATGATAAAACATAGAAACTGTAAAACACAAGTTAGAAGGGACTTATTGATCCATAAGATGATTCAAGAATTCTATGGCATGGTCCTTAGTAGCAATTCCTCATTCAGTGAGCCAGACTAAAATGGTTCCAACAGCCTTTTATTCCAAAAAACTTCAGAATTACAACAAAGTCTGAGAATGCTTCCCAATCAACCAACCCAAAATACTTTGTTTGGGGGGGTATTTATAAAAAAAAATGTCAAGATATCATACAAATATCTGATAGAAATAATATATGCTGACAATTAATGCTTCTATTACACAGCTAGAGACAGACAGTCTCGAAAACAGGGAGAAAATAAATAGATGCAACAAATTCATGCTACGTTGGTTGCTCCGTCTTTATGAGATGTACTGGAGGTAGGTGCTGCAAGTCGGTTCCCAGCTATTTTTCCACTAATACTCTGTCTTGGCCGGACCTTCTTTAACTCTGATGTGAAGCGCTTTGACCGGCATGACCGTGATTCTTTTATGTTCTCCACATTTATAGCAAATGGTCCAAAATTTTGAATTGACCAAAGATAAGTTTATAGGATCTCTAACATACTTTTCCACCACTTCGGTCCTGGTAATTTATGTCTTTGAAGATTTCTCAAAGTTTCGTCAGTTTCTGTGTACCTGAAGAAATTAGGTGGGATGGTGAACAGATGCTTCACCTCATGCTCTATGTAGAATAAATTTTCCAGGCTGTCATAGAGGGATTGGCCAGATGGAAGTGCTTTTTCTCCTGAAGTACTTGATGATGTATTAACTTGATTAACAACATATGTATTTAATTTATATACATAGTCTTTATGTTTCATCAGACGATCATTACTTCCCAAAGGACTTGGCAAACCTTTTTGATGCAGGACTGTAAACTTTTTTGTGAAAGAATTAATCTCTACCTGCATGTCCTGGCATCTTCTATCCAAATTTTGCATTAGAGTTCTCATGGTTAGAACTCTCTTGATGTCTAGAATGGTGCCTATTCTGTCCCTAATTTCCAGCGCTTCCAGTTCTTCACTAGTTTTTGTGTTCAAAAAATGTATTAGCCTGTTAGCTTGCTTAGGCATCTGTCCCAATAAGGCTCTTGTTTTCTGAATTTCCACTTGGGCCACTCTTATCAAATCAATATGTTCATAAATGGTTTGGATAGACCTGCACACATCACTAATGGATTGAAAGATGTTGGTCCACAAAATTCCTTTTATTTCTGCCAGAGGTTTATCCAGAGAGAGATCCTTTTCTAAGGCTCTTACCTTGTTCTCCAATGTTTTGATCTCTCTTGTTTTCTCTACCACATTCATCTTGGATTTATCATAACTTTGTTCATTTTTCCAATTTTTCTTTGACTTGCTTCAGCTCCAATACTTGGAGTTTCAATTCCTCCATGGCCTTTATTACTTGTTATGTAGTCATAGTAGTACTGCTGCCCAGTGTTGTTGCTATTGTTGAGGTACCTGTGGTGATCTCTACTGTTGATGCCGGGGCAATTGGAGGCAATGTTGTTATAAGTGTGGAGGGGGCAGTAGTTACTGTTGGAGCTACTTTAGGTGGCTGGGAGGTCGACTCTCCCTACTTTTCTTGTAGAGCTTTCTCCAATGCTTGCTCTGTCTCACTCAACCTTTCATTGAGTCTCATGAGCAGGTCCATCATGTCCTCTTCAGATTTCTGTTGTACAACATCTGCAGTCTATTGATGCATAGAAGGAGGCATTTTGAGTTGTTTTCTGAGGGCAGCAATTTCCTCTTCCTTTTTCTTCATTAGTTCTTTTATGCCTTTGGCATATTTGGGATCATGTCCCAGTTCAATGATGATTTCCTCCAAGGATTTGATCCTGTTATCCTTTGCTAGAGAAGAAGCTTTCTCTAAATCCAACTGAGCAGAGGTATTATTCAAGGAATTTTGCAATTTATGTGCCAACATAGCTTTATCAGCTAGCGTGGAGTATACCATCTCTCCATTTTGTTTATGCAGCTCAATTTGGTATATTGGGTGAATGTCCTTGGACAAGACCTCCAGATTTGTCCTGATGTAGTCAATTGCCGATTGTGGTTGCTGCACCTTGGGCTTAAAATAACTCATGATCATTTTTCCCTCCTTAATGTCATAGGCAGACATCAATGTTTGTTGTTTTGTGGGGGCCAACTTAAGATATTTATTGTAAACCTGTAGCCTCAGTGGATCATTTCTAGCCTTTATCTCTATGAATGTTCTTTTGATGTCAGAGGTCTGCTTACTTGGTGGCCTAGTGGATGAAACTTCCACACTATGCTGCCTTTCTAGCTCCTGCCTATGTGAGCTAGTTGATGTCTCTATCACTGGGGAGGTTTGTTGGCTGGTTACCCTCTCACCTCTTAGAATTTCTATTATTTCTTCAATGATTTCCTCTTTAGATAGAGGATTCAGTCTTTGCCTTTTTTCACCTAGCTGTTCTGCAGGTCCACTGATGGGTGTGGCCTCTTCTCTGTCTCTTTTCTTGCCTTTTTCCTCATTTAGAGGATTCTGTAATGCAGGAATCTCCGCTACTTTGGTCTGGACCGAAGGAATTTTCCCCTGTTGATCAGTCATTGCTTGCTGCTCCGTGCCTGCCACTTCCTTGCTTTTAGAAGACCCTGTACCTGGTGCACTGGTTTCCTGTATAGGTTGCTGTGAAGTTCCAGTAGAGGGTGTACCCACTCTGGTTTGCTGAGGCAGCTTGAAAGATGCCTATCCAAAAGAGTCCAGCTCAAGGGTTTTTTCTAAATTTTTCATAGCTTGTTCCATCTTTTCTTGCTGAGTAAGTTCTTCTATTAATGTACCCTCTACCCACTCATCCTGATTAGCAAATTGCTCTATTTCAGGGATCCTATGATGTTTATAAGTTGACAGCCTGTTTCTTACTTTTCTATCACTTATAAAGCTGTTTGGTTCATATGGCACCCACCAGAAACTTTTCTTCAATTTAAGGTCTTCCCATAATATCTTATCAACATCTTCCCATGCCTCCCTCTTGTTAATGATAAAAGGGCCTAATTGATTTCTTATTCTAAGCTAAGCCTTTTTCTTTACATTGCAAAAGTGAGTTAAATCTGCATTGATAAGTTGCCTAAAATACTCCAGTGCAAACAGTCTCATGGGCACATATTTGGGCAGCTTGTAAGGGCACAGTTCACGGCCATATATTATGATTTCAGTGTGATTCTGGTAGAGGTACCAGTCACCTATTCTATAGTTTTTGGAGAGCTTTAAAATCTTCTTTATATCACCAGAGAGCCTAGGAGGAGGAGCTCCTATCAATAGAGTGGAGGCTGGATGTATAAACCAATCAATGAATTCACAGTAGGTATAAGGGGATTCACAAACATTGTGGAAGAATGAGGTGCAAAAGATCACAGACCTCCTCTCTCCTTTGGAATCCAATTTCCTGATGGGAAAAAAAAAATTGTCTGGCTGATAATATAGCAGAAGATGATATATGAATGAGGTGTACTTGAAGACTCCTTCTCTGTCCAGATTTATGAATTGCTCATTGATTTTATTGGCAATGAAAGAGGCATAAACAGTAGGGGGTTGTCGTGGAGTAAATATTGACAACATAACTAAGATGGTCTCATCAACAAATTCACTGGTTTTGAAACCCAAGATAAAGGATATCTTTTCAAGAATAAGCTTGCCAGTTTCAGTGAACCAGGAACGCACATAGGGAGGTGGGCCTTCGGGCTGTCAATCTGATTTCATGAATAATTTAGCAATTCGGGTTATTTATGAACTGGGCAATTGAGAGCCTTGCTCAAGCAAAAATCCCATGGAAAGAGGAGCAAGGGGCTGAGTGGGATGGAAGTGTAACATCTCATTGATAGATTCAGCAGTTATGTAGAAGAGAACTGTTTGTGATGGGGTCATAACTACTTTACTGACAGGGTCATAGTTTGCACAGCAATGGTGGATAATATCTGGGAACACATTGACTGAGGGAAGGTAATACCTGGGGATATTGGATTCCCATATTCCAAGGGTATCAGAGTTACTCAGATGACTATTCCTAATTCAGAAAAATGCATAGAGATGGTTCATATCACCAAATAACTCTTTTATTTTAAAATCTCTGTCTGCCAAGGGTAACCAATCCAGGTCTTTAAGAAGCGCATTGAGGGGCATGACATTGAGGGCCACAGGGGCTTCCATGTTCAGTTCTCTGTGTTTTTAAACTGGAGGTCAAGTTTCTGTGGAAAAATGGGCAAAAGAGCAGTTCTGGTTGTCTTTTTCTAAGAGTTATGGATTGATTTTACTTGAATTTGGACTTGTTGGGTAAATTTCACGAAGGAAAAATGAAATTACAGGTTCGGGAGGCAAATTGGGGTAAATACCTGTTTTTAGAGGCGAACAGTGCAATTGCAGGTTGACCGACGAGCTGCGGAGCAGGACGCTGGACTTTGTTTGGCTAGGTGACGAACTGTATGCTTGAGCAGTTGCTTGGACGTAATTTGCATGAAACAGCTTCGCGGAGAAAAACGAATGAAAATGGGCGAAAATGACATTTTCTCTACTTTTTAACAAAATTTGGCTTTCGTGGGGCTTTTTGGTGCTTTTTGGTCGGATGATGTCAATGGGATGTGACGTTTTGTCGTGACGTGGGGGTACGGGATGCTGACTCGGTAATGATGTGGCGGTGATGTCAGTGGGTGGGGTCAGCGGGTGGGCAGTAAGCGGTATTGGCCCGCACCGCTTATGAGCTGAAATGGTTTTGGGCGGGGAGGTAGCGAGCACAGCGGGATGGCGATGTGTGTCCCCAATACGGCGGTAATACCGTCGGCTCCTCGCGCTTTAAACATCGGATGGAAGGGGGGGCGCGATATTACTGTGAGCCATCCAATTAGTGGGCGCTGATCAAACGGTTGGCACTCGCTGGAGGTGGCAGAGGGTTACGATGCGGGACCCATTCAATGTATTTAAAATTTATAACGCATCGGGGTGATTTATCATTGGTTTGCAAGGTTGCAGGCTTGGTTATTAATTAACCAAAGGTTAATCAATCCCATGTTTGCGCATGAAGGGCTATTATAAGGTTTCAAGCAAACCTTTAATTCCCACTCTCATAATAATATGGTTTATATTTAAACTTGGGCGTGGAATATTAATACATGGGGTTATATTGTATAGTTATATTAATACGGAGGAAGGGGAATTTATAAGGGATTTAATACTATCATGTTAACAATTAATATGAGTAATGATGTAAAAATAAGCACTAAGTCTAATGTCAAGAAACTTATGCTTAAGGAGACAAGTTTATGTGTGACTCTGCACAATCTTCTAAGTAACCAGGGTTTTACTTAGGGTTTTTATGAAATGAGTTGGAGTGATTTAGGCGTATTGAGCAGATCTCAACACCTTGGGGGGATATTAGTGAGTGATTTTGGGAGAAGTGTGAAGGGAAGTTAGTCATGCTTCACTTGATTTGTAACCAAACAGTTGCCATGCTACTTATGATAACAATAAGATGAACATCTTTGAGAGACAAAATTAATCATAAGCATGCTTCTGCAACACCAAACTACCTACCCAGCCTATTATACCTAACATCTTTTCTTCCTTTTTCTTTGGGTGCATTTGAACTGGAAAAAACTCAACAATCTTCTTTTCTCTATATGATAAGCCTATCTAAATCAACACTTGTAACTTCCAAGGGCTCAGATTTAATTGTTGAGCTCCTTTTCTTCTCTACCTAACTATTTATCTACCAAGATTAAACATTTTGGACAGATTTTATTCTTTATCACTAAAACAAGAGATTGAAACATGAAGTAGCCAAGATTAAGTTGTTTGGCTATTCATCAATTGTAGCATAAAGTTCAACAAACTACCCATAAAACTTTTATTTACAGAACATGAAATAGTAGTGGCATTTGGACTTGCACACTTTCCTGGTCCTTTTTCTTTGGGGTTCATTTCTTTCATTTTTTCTTTTGACCACTTATCTTTTCACCCTTTGTTTTTTCTTTTAGGGTATACCCTCTTTTCATTTTTTAATTTTTTGATTTTTTCAAAATATGGAAAACCTTTGCAGCGGGGAAAGGATGAACATATTAGGGATTTTAACCAGTCAATCATGAAATATGACACCTATTGTTATAGGAGCATAAGACGTTCCATATATCAACAAAAACATCTTGACAAGGAATCCATCTAGAAGATCCTTGACTCAAAATATAGTAAGTTGTCAAGTCAAAATTCCCTTGCAAGATCAGGGTAGCACCTGGTGCTACTTGGGTTGACATCAATGACAACCTCAGATCATATTTAGATCAACAATAGACACATCCTGGTACTGTTTGACCAAGCAGTCAAAAACTTGTCGTTGCTGCAGTGTGTAGTTTGTATCGAGACTAGCTGTCTTCAAATCGTGATTGGTTATCAGGTTTCTCTATTCGTTTGTAGTGGTGGGCCTGTGGGTTTTATTGTTTCTTGGCCCTTAACTAAAGTTCTGCAAATCATATAGTTTGTTGAGGGAAATCACACCTTTGTGGGTGGGGTTTTCTTTCTCTCCCTTAGCTATAGTATTCGGGGGCTATTGGTGTTTACCTTCATCAGTTGTTATGTCCTTGAACGCATAAACATTGTCCGTGAGGAGTAATATCACTTTGAGTGTGACCATGTTGAGGTTGATGGTCCTTTGTAAACTCATCACGAGTGCTTCATACTTGGCAACGTTGTTTGTGCACTCAAACTTCAAGTAGCTTGAAATCATGCATCTCTTGTTATGGTGGGGTACTGAGATACACCTGGTCCTTGAGCTAGCATGCATCTTTAATTCGTCAAAATCCATGGTCCACAACTTATCTGCACACGAACCATTGGGCATAGTACTTATGTTGCTACTGTTACTACTACTGTTGGTACAATGCACTGTACATGTTTCATTACCATCAGTTGGAAAGGAAGGAGTCCCAACTGCATGTTTGGTGGGGTTGGAGTTGGCCGTGCAGGATAACACTCTAATGTTGTCTCTAGGAGGTAGTTGCCAAACATGAGTTCTGCAAAATCCAATGGTTCATTCTCACCGTTAAGGGGAGTAACATTGTACTTCATATACCTCTTGGATAACACCCAGATTTGGTTGCATTTTCCCTTGTACAAAAGCCACATGTGAGACTAGTCTGTAGCAAAATATTCGTCCAGCTTGTTGGACCAGTCTCTGCTGAGTAGTAGACCATATGCTTCTGGTATGTCCACAACAACTATGTTGATGCATTGGTGGACTCGAATGTCATGAGATAGTCGGATGATCACGTCTCGTAGTTCACCAATGGTTGGTACTGATGTTTGATCAAGTTGGATGATTCGTGCAGATGTTTCGCTCCATTATGCATTGATCTGCTTTGCAATGGAGAGTGGCATGACGTTGGTGGCCGCGCCGGAATCAACCAAGCAGTTGTGAAAATTGTAGTTAAATATTTCAAAGGATAGCAAGAATGGAGGGCAACCTGAGTTTGCTTCTTCCATTCAGAGCATGTTGAGCATAGTAGAAAGTGATCCGGGAGGTGTGCTTGCCCCTTTGCTAGTAAAGGTTGCGTTGTTCGTCATTGTCTATCCCAATGTGCGCAACAGGATATCTCACTGACTATGGACCTTAGCTAATTCGAACAAATTGATGTTCGCTCGAGTTTTATTGATGTCATCAACAATGTTGTAGTCTAGAGGTGGTAGACTTACCAAGGTGTCCGGGGTGGAACGGATGTTCATGTTGGCCGACGGAATTTTTTGCAGCTTGCTCCTCATGGATGTATTCTTGTCTGTTGTTGTCTTCTTGGACTTGCTTTGTGTTTTCTGCTTTGGGGTGGCCGGTGGATCGTCCTTCCTCATCAGTAGTCTCATCCTCTCTTGCATTTCCTCAAGTGTAGGGGGAGCCTCTTTACTCCTAAGATTGTAACGGTCGGCTTGCCTTAGGGGATGCTTCTCGATTTTCGTCTTTGACATCATTTACGAGCACTAATACGCGTTCATCACATGCCCAGGGCTTGATGGTTTATCAGGTGCAACTTCTTCATCATCATCGGTGTCTTTCAACTGCTCCTACATATTGCTTTCTACATCGAGTGTATGACTACAGAAAGAGCTTGAAACTCGCTTCCAGTTCGAACAAGAGTTATCGGGGTGATGTTCTTTGTGAAAAGAACATAACTTAGGATCTGCACATTATTTAAGCTAGAACACAAGTTTCTGCGCATTTTTGGGAGAGAACTTGTTGCTGCTTGATGAGTTGCTTGATGAGTTGCTTTCTTATCTTTGTCTGGGCAGATGGTTGCTTGCAAATGTGTTCGTCTTCCGTTGTTTGAGCTCGGACACTTTCGTAGTCAAGTTCTTGACAAGGCAAGTGAGGGTCTCAATATCGATTGCTTCCTTGTCTCTAACCTTACTCGAGATTTCTTGGGGTTTCCTACTCGCATCCTTGGAGTCCTTCATTGATTCATCATCCTTGATGACTCCGATTGCACGCAGGTCTTTCTCAACATAAATAGCCTCTTTGCAACTTTCCAAAAGTGTTGGTTTCGTAGCTCACTTGAAAAATTGCGCAATGTTGGTTGGCAGTGCAGACTTGTAGTAATCAACAGCGATGGAGTCATGAGGTTTAGTGTCCATTGCAAACTTGTTCAATATGCGAGTAAACCTCTAAGTGAAGTCCTTTACTTTTTCCTTTCCCTCCATATTGAGGCTTCCCAATTATTTTAGTAGCATGGTTGGGGTCTTGTCATTAGAAAACCTTTCAAGGAAGATACATTTGAAAGCACCCCAGTTCTGTATCGAGTTTGGTGGAAGGCTATGAAACCATGCAACTGCACGACCGTCCAAGGTACATGGGAAAAATCTACATGATACATCGTCATAACATACCTCAAGGGTCTACAGTTGTAGGTATAATTTGTCTAAGTGGTATTCTGCCTTCACCGTGCTGTCAGGGTTGAACTTGATGTTCATTCTCTTCACTTGCTTTGGCATCTTGTGCAGAACAGTTGGGAGAGCCAATGGTCCCTGATTCATTTATTCAAGATTTGGGTCAGCCATCTCTTCTTCTTCATCATCCTACTCCTCTATTTCAGAGTTTGATGGTTCTGACTCCGAGTCTGTTGGTTCGTCTCCAGCTCCACCTCCTCCACTGCCTTCCCCTCTGCCTCCTGTACTGGAGTCTGATCCCAAGATCACAAGAGTGTCTTGTTCTCCTTTCTGGAAGACCGAAGGTTCCACTCCATCCTCAATAGCTTCTACCAGACCTTCAAGTGTGGCAAGGACTTCTTCTTCCACCGATGATACAACAACTCTTATGGGAGTGGCTTTGGCTTCCTTGATGCGTTTGGAAGATGTTGTATGCATGGGATCAGTCCAACTGCTTTCGTGAACTGGTGAGTGATGGGACAAATAGAGCAAAGGTGTTGATACAGAATCTCTTGTTCAATCCTTGGAGATGAGGAGTAACCAACTGCAGAGTCACGAGTAGGTGAGAGGGAGTGCGAGTTACTGCCTTGACCAGATGGTTGATGAATGGGTGTGAGGGGATATTCAGCCATATACAACTGGTTTCCCTCCTTATAGAACCAGAAATGTTGACGTTGCTGGATCCACCAACATTCAGGGGATCACCCTAGTATGAAGTCCCAACTAGACCTCACACCGTTTGGTTTGGGAGTCCCATCCAGTACGATGGCCTGGTTTCCATTATCTTAAGGATTTGCCTCAACTCTTGCTTGTCAACACAGGAGAGTGGTCTTATCTGTCTTCGAGAAGTGAGGTTCGCGTGCCTGGTGAGTGTAAGTGTCACTTATGTCAATGGTTCTTTCACTGTCGAAGGAGGGGTGAGAGTGAGTTCCAAGTTGATTGGGAGTAGTCCCAACACTGCTAGGAACACACAACACAATAGGACATACACAGCTTCTGGTGGATTAGTCCACATGGATGCGACAGTCACAACACACAAGGGAACATAACACGTATAACACTCAGTGGATTAGTCCACACGAGTGCAATAGTATTTTATAGCAAGTTTCATGTTAAAGGTTTGTCTAATGTCTGGGAGAGTAGTCTACACGAGCGAGACAATGTTAACAACATATACAACACATTTCCATTAACAGATTATGTATTACAAGAAGTGAAATAGTTCAAATTTTGAACAAAGGTTAAAGAAACATGCATCACAAGTGTTAAAGATTAATCTTACAACAATTACAATACATGTGTGAAAACGTGCTACCCTGCTAGAGCGCTTTTGAATTAAGTGAAAGTTCCAAGACACATCGTTACACCATACATCACTAACCTCTGTGAGGGGCGTTGGAGCCACTGCTTACTCCTCAAAGAAAATATTACAGACTGTCTTGGCTATGTGGGAGGAGTTGAGGTGAAAAGCCCTTTTCATGTACAAGTGAGGAGGTATTTATAGCCAAGGGTGAAACTGACCCTTGTGGTTGTTCAACTACCCTCATGACTGTTTGACTTCCATGACTTTTCAACTTTACATGACTCTTTGTACAACAAGTCGGTCTCTTTGACTTCCACGTTACATTTCATTTATTAACAACATGGCCCACAGCAGAGACGTGGACAACATGACTTATGACACAACTCGACATAACAGTGCTGGTACATTCGTGCTATTGTTGGAGTGCATGTCGGGCTGCATTGCTGCTAGGTGATGGATGTCTTCATGGTGTGTCACAGCTTCACCTCTGCATGGCAAAGTGCACGGAGTCTTCGATGATCGTTGGTTCACTTGATGTTGCTTTGGCATGTCTCTCCTTGCTTGTATGTTGGAAGGATTGACAGGCTCATCTATCCACGAAAGCTGCATGTTCTTCTGTTCGTCTGTCCGTGAGCACATATTTCATGTTTGCTCGTCCGTCCGTCCGTGAACACATCTTTGCATGATCATCCATTCATGAGCACATCCCTTCACATGCTTCGTTCGTTCGTCTATTGGTGAACCTATCCTTTTGCATGTGCTCCCTTTCTTCATCCCATTTGTCGTCGCACCATGTTTGTTGGTGTACCTATACCTGTAGTCACTCATGACGAGACAACATCAAATCCAAAAACCTCCTAGTCTACCATGACACATGATCATTTCGGATGCAGGTGACTGGGAGAGGCAGCAAGGTTGCGAAGTGGGATGATGGCTTCAGGCACTCCTGATGAAAACTGCTCAAGAGTCACTGTATGATGAACATGGGCAATCCAAGTCGACAGTGATTGTCCGTGGGGTCTGGCTCGGCTGGAAGGAAAAACTGCGCAAATTTTGGGAGGGACAGTCTGGGCTACAGAAAGGAAAGGCAGACATAATCTGCGCAATTTCTGGAACGAGTGGGCAGCAGAGGCTTGACCACAAAATTTGTGCAATTTTTTGGAGGAACAGGCTGGGCTGCATGGAGGATCAGTAGGCAAAAATTACACAGTTTTTCGAAGGAACTAGCCGGCAACCTTGCAGCCAAAACTGCGCAATTCCTAGAGGGGACTGGCAGCTAGTTGTTGGGTCACTTGCAGCATAAACTACGTAATTCCCAAAGGGAATAGGCAGTCAGCTACCGAGAGCTTGACAACAGAAACTTTGTAATTCCTGGAGGGAATTGTCAATCTGCTGCTAGTGAGAGAAAATGCACTGATGTTGGGAGGTCAGCCCACTGATTATCTATGCACAATTTCTCAGCCAAGTAGACTTCTAGGCAGCAGAGGGCCTGCTCATGAAAATTGTGCAATTTCCTGGATGAGAAGTCGGTCGACTATCGGAAGGAATGACTAGGAAAAATGCAAAATTTCTTGAGGGAGACAGGGACAGGCACTGGGTGTATGTCCGACCTGTTTGTGCAATTTCCTCAGTTAGCAAAGCGGGAAAGGTCGGCAACCTTTGCACAATTTTTGAGGGAGTCAGTCCTGGGGTGGTTGCTGGGTCCAACTCTCTAGGTGGCCAGCATGAAGGTTGATCGAATTTCTTGCGGGCATCGCGGCTTGAAAAGACTTGCTTGGTGCTTCTACATTGTTTTGGGTGATAGTCGATCAATTCGATGGTGGGGTGATGGTCTGACTATCATAGGGAAGTCTGGTTGTGAGAACTCAGCAAAATGACTAAGTGTGTGAATGAGTGAAAGATGCAAATGTGATCTTACAAACACACACCAACATGACTTGACGACAAGATGAATCAAACCAACTAGACACACATGTTCGACATGACTAATCGACAGTGCAAGTGACAAGCGTGACACTCGTGATTGATCGTTGATTGACCATGACGACACTTGTGTGACAGTGGATGTGACTCTGTGTGTGAGTACGACAGATGCTTTCATAGCGAACACAACAAGTACACACGAAGCAAAGACTTTGAGCATAACCAAAACAATGGTTGCAAGCATGACTTTGACATCTGTTATCACTCCAAAATTTCTCTAGAGTTGTTAGGAAAGAAATAATAGAGGTAACCACAAACCTAGTTTGGAGATTAGGATCTAACCTTCCTAATGCTCACAGAGGGCTCTCTCTTTATGATTTAACTTTGTTTGGTTAATTGATTTTAGCCTATTTATGATTGCGCTTGGGTTTTGATTTAGATTTGGTGGTGGAATCACTGACTTAGATGGATAGAGGGATATCTTTTACTATTGGACTATGGGGTGAAGTGTCAAACAAACAAGACTGGATCAAGTTCTAAAAATAGTGTATACGGGGCAAGGTAGCTGAGTAATTTCAGATCTTAAGGCTGTATGGTGAAGTTGATTTCAATCAGATCCAAGGAGCAATTAAGGGTTCCTTAAACTGGATAGTGAAGGAAGTGAAAGAGGTCAACCGGGATGGGAGAGAAATTAAGGATTCTTAGATCCGGATATCAGAATAAAACATTAAAATGATTAACTGTTCAAGACAGAGTGTAATTAAACAAATTCTGTAATATAATTATAGTTAATCCATTCACTCTAGATAACACGTAAGTTTGTGAAACACTTAAGAAAATAACAATTTGACAAAAGAACTTACTTCACTAAAGTGGCCCAACACATGAATCCTGTAATAAAATCTCTTTATTATTCAGTCCAATCTGTTGACTTGAAAAATGGTACAAATAACCCTCAGGTTTCAGATCAATACAACTATAGTAATGTCAAGAAATCCACCCTCTATACTTTGAATTATGAAGTATTTATACAAAAATAGTTTACAAAATATCCCAAACTGTCTTGGGAATTAATCTAGGAGAAAGAAATATCTTCATGCAAGAAGATAGAGACAGATATTCAATTGTTGCAATTTGTCCCTGTTTATTAGGCTCTGTTGTTTTATTCTTTGATCTTTTGTTGTTTATTCTCCTTTGTTGTTGGTCTTCTATGCTGGTTGTTCTTTTTTACTTTGCCCTTTTAACTGATACACTTTCACCTGATACTCTTTCATCTGGCTGATTTGTCACTTTTCTTTCACTGTGTTGTTTTCACTTTTACTGTGCATTTTTACAGTAAGTCATTTAACTTCTCCCAAATATTTGCATCTGGTAATTTGATATTTACCATTTTCCTATAAATTTCTTCTGCTTCTGTGTACTTAGCAAAGGTGGGCATGTTCACAAAAAGGTGTTTTACCTCATGCTGGAGGTAAAATAGGTTCTCAAATGTTTGGTACAGAACCTTTCTTGTATGCATTCCCTTCATAGAGGAATTATTGGCTTGATCTCTTGCCACCTCTCTGATTCTCCTATTGTAGTCTTCCTGTGGCAACTAAGCAGAGGTTTACAACAAAAATGAGTGAAAAGAGTAAAATGGGGTATTTTCGGCCTTTTAACCGATAACGGTTACATTTTGGTGCGAGTATTATTGAATGAAAAGTGGGCAGTCTTGCCTTTAGGTGGGGAGGTGGTTTTGTGTGACATCGCACCACTTTTGGATGGCGCATGGTATTTTTCACGAGCACACGATATAACCTGGTGCCGCCACGTAGTAGAATAGTTCTCGGCCAAAACCACGAATCTCGCGTGCTCTCAGGCCGTTAACATTCAGACGATGAATCTACACGATATGCTTATGCATCGTTGGATCTGGGCGTGGGAGATCAGAGGGATATCGCGCAGTTGAGTTGCACGGACGGAGTCAGGATAGTGGTTGGCGGGGCCCGAGGTTTAATTACAAAGAATTGTAATTAATTAACGAAAAATGTCAGGATTTTTAATATAAGACAATGGTTAATAAAGGTGGGACCATAGGTTATATGGCGGGGTTTTTTAACTACACCAAGGGTTGGTGGGTTAAAAAGGGTGTCAGGGAATTTATAACGTGGGGGATTTACAAAGCAGGACTTTAGGAAAAACTTAGGACAAAGGGTTTTTGTGGGTTTTTAAGGGAAAATGGAAATTAATAAGGGGGGAAGGTGATATTTGTAATGGGGAATGGGTTTCACACTAGGGAAAAGGGTTTTGGGAAGGGGGAATGATTTTTGAAGGGTAATATCTAGGGATATGTGTGGAACCAAGGGGTAAAAGGTTAAAATGAGGGGAAAGGGTATTTACCTATAATGAAGGGATAATGAGGGGAAATTAACAAATAAGTATGTGGGGGTGTAGTGAAATGAGGAGAAATTAGTAAACAAGCTTTGGTGAATATCCTTTCTTTTTCACAATTCCTCCTGCACATGAAACATAGGATTAAGCATGATGAATGTGCTTTTGACTTAGCAACCTTGTGCACTTGCAACATTTCTTCTACCTACCCTTTATTTACCCTAGCATTTTCTCTTCATTCAATGGGTGCATTTGATCTTGCTGACCCTTCATTTCTTTTTTCTTTTGATAAGAAAACTATCTAATTTTAACCTTATAACTTCCAATAGCTTAGATTAAACTGTTGAGCTCATTTTTATTTCTCTACCTAACTATTGATCTGTCAAGATTAAACAGTTTGTCTAGATCCTTATTCTCTATCTATCAACATGAAATTTAAAGCTTGAATGAATCAAGATTAAACTATTTGACCATCATGGATTGTGGCATTTTTGACAAGCTGCACACAATCTTATTTTGCAAGGGAAAGTAATAAGTAATGGCATTTGCATTTGCACACTTTCATGACCTATTTTTATCTCTTTTTTGGGGTTCATACTTTCTACTTTTTTGATCTTTTTCTTTCTTTTTGTCCTTTCATTATTCTTTTATGACATACCCTCTTTACATTTTTTCATTTTAATATGGGAAAACATTTTGCAGAAAGCAAAAATATGTACAATATTACAAGGCTAACCATGGCCAATTCAAAATTATGAATCATATTATTATAGGGCCCTAACAACATCAACATGCAAGACTTGGTGAAATGAACAAGCAAGGAAAATGCTAAGACTCACACGAGCTCATGGAGTGAACCCGAGTGTGTGCAGCCATCAAGTGAAACTCTCAATGGAGGCTCAGAAAATGGGTGCAGGCCAAAATTTTGGAGGGTGGGTGTAGCCGCTACAACATCCTAATAATTTGCAATTATTTTTTCCAGGAATTTATTATCATGTCCCATACAACTTATGTCAATTCAAGCTTACAATATATCTAAATAACATCCCTATAATTCATATATATCTATATATAATTGAATCCCTACACAATAAAATTTGGAACTGTTTCACAAACTTTGCAAATATGTTATGGCATAGTTACTAAGTTCCAATAAAATTAAAAAAAATTGGATAAAAAATTCCATTTAGGAAAATTTTGATAATATATATTCCTTTGTTGATGACGGTGCCTGAAACAACAATATATATTCCTCACCTATTTTGTTATCATTCTTGTTTCGCCCTGTCATCCACATTACTTGCCTATTTTGTTATAATTCTTGTTTCACCTTGTCGTCCTAATATGACCACCCTCACCTGTGTTCAGTCAAATGTATTTCTCTATACTTTCCATTTTTCTTCGGTTTATCCTATACTACCCTACACGAAAGTTAGTCTTCTGGATTTCTCTTTATAAAGACATAGATATCATTGTTGAATCATGTAGCAAGAAATTCTCAATTTGATTTTTCCTTGATTAAATTGAATTTTGAATTTCCACTTAAGCAGAAATATTGGAGGTAGTTAACTGAGATGACATGGCTCTTGTCACTTAGTTAACTCATTTATTTCAATTTAGAGGGATTGATCTCAGTTAAGAATTAATGATTTCTAATTTGTAGTAATCTAATTCAGTTATATTAAGTTGTGTTCAGTTAAACTAGTTCCAACTGTTGTAGGAACTAGTGGAAAGTTAGTTGTGTAGTGTGACTTTAGTCTAACTCAGTGATCATCTAGTTAATTGATCAATCATCCCAAAATAGCTAGTGCATGCAGATAATTCGAGTTACCCATTTGAGGTGGAGATTCCAAGGCAGTGTAACATTAGTTGTGTTGAGCCCTAAAACTACCTCTCTTCTACATACTTTCCTAGACTTTTTTCCCACATCAGTGCCTCATAAGCTATCAAAGATCATTACATATTGATTCTGGGAGTACATTTAAGTGGTTTTCTAACTATATTCTTGTGTGTGCTATTTGATTTAGATTTTGTTCATTAGCTGCAGAGTGTAGCCACTTTCCGCAGTTGACTCGCAATTCCGCAGCCATTTTATTTGTTCTCTAGGTTACAGGTGTCGGCAAGTGAAATGAGGCACGTGGGCAGCTCAAAAATGATCTGGACATGGAAAAGGTCTTATCTGTTTAGTTGAATTCGTAAAGAAAAGCCTTGGTCAAAGGATGGTCAAACAAGGAGTCCTACAGCAAATAGGTCTCTGTTTTCAGCACATGAAAGGTTCGAGACTGTTCCTAGATTTGTGGATCCCTCTTGACAGCTGCAGGCCGTCTCCATGACACGAATCCAACATCCACCTTTTTTAGATTGAATGATCATGGAAACCAAGACGCTGAGCTTACGAGTTCTGTCTTTTTACGTGTCCTCTGCTAAAGACTTCTCACAGAAAAACAATTATGTAATTTCCTCTATAAATAACACGTTTGCAGACGTAAATAGTTAGTCTTGATGTAGTCTTGCTGTTAGTTTTTATGTTGTTGTTGTAGCGTTAGCCTTGCTGTTTTAACGAGAAGACATTTCCTCTATTTTGAAATATAAAACTCTGTTTCTTATGACTGTGTAACCAAAGGCCATGCAGAGGGCCCCTACTAGCTGAGGTTTTGTTTTTCTCATTTTTGTAAAGTTTTCATGCATCGTTCCCTTATTTTCACTGTATATATTTCATAATTTGTTTAACTATATATGTTTCATAATTCATTTATGGTGTTAATATTTCATTCCTGTACATGATTTTCCAGTATTGCATACTTTTACTAACATTGATCAGTGTGTTTCAGGATAGGTTATGCTCGAGCTTTTTCATATAATTTTTGCATTAAATAGTGACATGAAATTTGCCTCTCTGCTGAACTTTTCTTTTAAGCTTTTCAATTTCAGTTATGCTTTGATTTCAGTGATATTCATTTGCTATTGTTAACTAGTTTAGATATCAAATTATTCATGTTGTTTGACGTTATCTCTGGTGCCATGGCTTAACCCCGAAAAGCTACTTGGCAAGCTATCGGATTATAAGTGAACTGATTTGATTTCATTTTCATTAATCTGCAAGTAGGTAGTTTAGATATCAAGTTCTTCATATTATTGACGTTATCTCCGGTGCCATGGCTTAACCCCGAAAAGCTACTTGGCGAGCTATCGGATTATAAGTGAAGTGATTTTATTTTATTTTCATTAATCTGCAAGTACGTAATTTAGATATCAATTCTTCATGTTATTTGACGTTATCTCCGGTGCCATGGCTTAACCCCGAAAAGCTACTTGGCGAGCTATCGGATTATAAGTGAAGTAAATTGATCTTGCTTTCATTAGTCTGCAATTTTTGGCTTGTTTGAGTGCAATAGTTTAGATTTTATCTCTGTATTTAGATAGGCAGCAAAGACAGTGATTTCATGATCAGTATTTCATCTTTTGTTTGATTTAAGTAGCTGCACGTTTACATTTCTGTTCAAGTACTAATTTTATCACTAGCATGTTTTGAGATCTTCTTGAAGTGCTAAGTTCTGGAAGTTATCATAAGAGACATAAACCTTGTCTTAAATCTACATCCATAATTTCCCTCTAAAAGTATTCTTAAAACTTAGGAATAGGATTTCCATTCGCATTAGGAAACCAACAAAGGCAAAACCCCAAAAACAAAATAAAATTGAAAACAATAAAAAGTAAGAAAGAGGTTGTCTTGCACATATAGTGCGCCACACTTTATCAATTTACGACTCCCAGATTGATAATTAATGTAGAAATTTAGGACATACTAAATTGAATAAACAAGTTGTAGATTATTCTAGAGTGTATGGGTGTTGCATGCAACTTGATGATCAACCTGAGGAATTGCGCAATCCATTTTGGAGAAATTCCTAAATAATAGGGGCATAATTTCTCAAGGAATTACGCAAGGAAATAGGGGCTCAAGAAAAGGTGGAAATTGACTAAGTATGGGCTAGAAATTCTTAGTGAGCAGAGAGATAGGTTATTCACTTGTAGGTTTTCAGTTGAGAAAAGCAATTGTAATACAAGTCTATTCATCAAATTAATGCAAACAGGCATTGGGGTATCTAGCAGATTGCTTTCCCCGGGAAAAATAATGTGTGCATGTGTGTTATTTCTTATTGCATATCTGAGATTATTATTCTAGATTGTAAATTTATTTCCACAAAGTAGTAGAGTAGGTTTTGTCATGTGATTTTGATTAAAAATTCATAAGCAGTTGCAAATATACATTGTAATTTATACAGGGTATCAGAGTAGGATTCACACTAGAGCATAAACTTTGAAGTTGTTTCTTAGGAGGCTCTAATTTGCATGTCAGTGTAGCGTGATATCTTTAGAGTTAGGAAGATGAGATTCAATGAGATGAGGGTAGAGTATGCCTTGGAAGGCAGTTATAACTTCATCACATGGAGGCGGTATTTGATGACAATGGATTCCTAGAATATGTCAAGAAATACATTCCAAAACCACCTTCAGGTGATGTCCATGACCTAGCTCAGTGGAAGAAAAATGTAGCCAAGGCGAGGTGAATAATCTTGGTGGGAGTATGGGATGACATTATCTCAAATATCCACGGAAAAGAAAATCCATTTGCAATGTGGAAAGCACTGACATAATTGTTTAAGAATAGTAATGACCACGGGAAGTTGGCACTCAAGGATAAACTTTGAAATATCAAGATGTAGAAGAATGACACTGTTCAGTAGTATCTGAGAAGGTTCACACAATGTCATGATGAACTTCATGGGGTTGGTGTTAATGTTGCAAAAGATGACTTGGTGAACCTATCCCTTCTAGGCCTTCTTAATAGATGGCATAGTTACCAAGATTCGTTGAATGGGAGGGAGAAACTACCAAATTGGGAATGCTTATGGTCTGATTTGGTACAGGAGGAAATAAGGTGGAATACCAGAGATGGGACTTCATCCAAGGGCGAGGATGAAGAAAAAATGCATTGGTTGGAAAAGGAAATAAGTGAAAAGGAAAGAAATCTAAAACCAAACCAGAATCCAACCAAGGGGGCAATAAAAAAGATTTTTCCAAAATTAAATGCTTCAATTGCCATGAATTTGGGCATTATGCCACAAAGTCTCCATACAAAAAAGCAAGCAAGAAGACCTCAGGAAGAGCAGCAAGTGAAACTTTGGCTTCACAATTTGATCTTGACTTTACCCTTATAACATGCATGGCCAACATAGTGATGGGGAGCATGTGGTACTTGGACTCAGGTGCATCATTCCACATGGCAGGGTGTAGATATTTTTTCATTGATTTGTAGGAGAAATATTGGCAAATGCACATCGCGATGGGGGACGATGGAATGTACAGCGTGACCAGGATTGGTACACTCACCTTTCAAAGGGAGTTGGGATCCCCTCTCAGACTCAAGGATGTCATGTTCGTTCCAGGCCCAAAGAAAAATCTCATCTTTGTTGCAATTTTGGAAGACCATGGTTATGATGTGATATTTAGCAAAGGAAAGGCATTCTTGAGACATATAGCCATTGAATAGGTGAAGAAGATTGGGGTTCATATCAAGAACTTGTATAAGTTAGATGTGGAAGATTGTGTTCCATTAAGCACTAAGGTAGAGAAGGTGCAGAGTCGTGATGTCAGTGAAATTTGGCACAGAATACTTGGACATTTGCATCATGGCACCCTAAAGATTATGCAACAAATAATCACGGGCCTCCCCAAAGGAACACTTGAGCAATAGGATGTATGCAAAGGATGTGCCTTGGGTAAGTACACAAAATCCACTTTCCATGATCGGGACAACAAAGCACATGTAGTCCTTGAAAGGATTCACTCTAGTGTTTGTGGAAATTTCTTGACAACCTCCACTACTAGGCATAAATATTTTGTCATTTTTATTGATGACTTCTCACGAAAGGGTTGGATCTTCTTCATGTGAAAGAAAGAAGATACATTCTCCAAGTAATTCGTAGAAATCAAGACACTGTTTGAGAAATAAACCAATAATAAAGTGAAGTCTCTCGGGAGTGATAATGGAGGTATGTGTCAAATTATTATTTTTTATACAAAATAAGGCATTCGATGAGGGTTGACAGCACCCCACAACCCACAACTAAATGGGTGGCTGAGAGAAATAATCGTACCATTGTGGGAGCAATGAGGGAAATATTGCATGACTAAGACCTACCACTGCATTTGTGGGCAAATGTATGCAACACAACAGTGTATTTTCAAAAGAAAAGTCCTCATTGGATTTTGGGCATGATTACACCAAAGGAGGCTTTCTCGGGGAGAAAGCCAGATGTGTCGCACTTTAGGATTTTTGGAGCCTCTATTTACTTCCATGTCTCCAAAGAATCAAGGAAGAAGCTTGAGTCGACATCAGAGTTGGGAGTATTTGTGGGGTACAAATAAACTCCTCACAACTACCTTGTGTACTTGTCATCCCTCAAAATGATAGTTGTGCAAAGGGATGTAAATTTTGATGAGGAGAAAGTGATTTGGTTCTCTCTTGAGAGAGAGCTTCAAATCCCACCAGAAGAGGGTATTTTGGCTAGAAAGCAGGAACATCAAGAATTTGCAGAGCAACCATAAATTGAGGAGCAGAGAGTGGAGACAACTACTCAAGTATAACCATCCAGAGAAGGCAAAAAAATAATCAGGGAAGCTGAAAGACTTGTGCAAGATGTGAGGGAGAATATGGGTGCTCCTTCAAATCAGCATAGGCAGAGAAGGTCACCTGATTGGTACACTTTCTACATGGATCTAATTACTGAGCTTGTAGAGAAAGATCCATCCTCTTTCGAGGAAGCAATAGAGCAACCTGTATGGGTTGATGCAAAGGTGGAGGAATATGAGTTCATTGTAAAGAATATTGTTTGGGAAGTGGTCCCAAGACTAGAAGATAAATTAGTAGTGGGTCCAAGATGGATATTCAAGGTAAAGCATGTAGTAGATGAAAGCTAGAGAAGTACAAGGCCATATTTGTGGCCAAGGGGTGTTCTCAAGTTGAGGGAATTGACTGTGACAAGACCTTTGCTCTTGTAGCAAGGTACTCATCCATTAGATCAATTCTTGCATTGGCTACACAAATGGGGTGGAAGACTACCAAAAGGATGTAAAAACAACATTTCTCAATAGGATTATTGAGAAGGAGGTGTACATCGATCAACTAGAAGGCTTTGAGATATTTGATGGGGAGTCTCATGTGTGTAGACTCAAGCGAGAATTGTATGGTCTCAAACAAGCACCATGTGCTTGGTACACCAGGATTGATAGCTATCTCACCAGTTTGGGCTTCACCAAAATTGAAGCGGATGCAAACCTCTATTTAATTTTGGTAGAAGGTAAATTGCTTATTGTTTTCTTATATGTTGATGATTTGATTTTAACTGGTGATGAGAAGTTGATCATATCTTGCAAGGAGGACCTTGTAAGGGAATTTTAAATGAAGGATATGGGTCTCATGCAATACTTCCTCAGTTTGGAAGTATGGCAAGATGATGGGGACCTATTTGTCCCTCAAGGCAAGTATGCTAACGAAATATTTCAGAGATTCTACATCGATAGTTGCAACCCCATGGAGACACCTCTAGCGACCAACTGGAGGAAGGAGGATGCCACTTTAGGTGAGGTAAAGGATGCTACCATTTATCGGCAGCGATTGGGTTCACTAATGTATCTTGTGAACACCTTACCAGATATGTGCTATGCAATCAACCGGCTGAGCCGGGTTATGGTTAGGCCAACCAAATTATTTTGGAAGGAAGTTGAGCATGTTTTATGTTACCTCAGAGGCACTACCCTGTTTGGGCTATGGTACAGATAGACAAAGGGAGTGGAGTTATGTGGCTTTACAGATGCAGAGTGGGTGGGGATTCCATCACACTAGAAGAGTGCATCAGGTGGAATTTTCAGTGTTGGGGCCATAGTGATTTCCTGGTACAACATGAAGCAAATATTTGTGGCGCTCCTCTTGACATGAAAAAAAATACATGGTTGCAAGTAAAGCATCATGTGAGGCAATCTGGATGATAAAGATACTTGTGGGATTGTTTTGTCAGATGATGGATCCAACTGTGATCTACTGTGATAATAAAATTTGTATCAAACTCTCTGAGAATCTTGTATTTCATGGTCGATCCAAACATATAGATATCTGGTATCATCATCTACAAGACTGTGTGCAGAGGCATATATTGTTTCTACAATACATTCTGATAGAGGAACAAGATGCTGACATTTTGACAAAGTCCTTTCCAAGAGGGAAGTTTGAGTTCCATAGGGGAAGGATAGGGGGTTGATAATCCCTTTCTTGCTGAGGGGAATGTTGAAAAATGCAGCAAGCAATTCTGAATTTGATTTTTCCTTGATTAAATTGAGAAAATTTTAATTTCCACATAAGCATAAATCTTGGAGGTAGTTAACTGAGGTGACATGGCTCTTGTAACTCAATTAACTCAGTTAATTCGAGTTGGAGGGCTTGAGCCCAGTTAAGCATGAGTGATTGCTAGTTTTTAGCAGTCTAATTTCGTTATATTAAGTTGTATTTAGTTAAACTAGTTCCAACAATTGGAAGAACTAGTGGAAGGTCAGTTGTGTAGTGTGACTTCAGTCTAACTCAGTGATCATCAAGTTAACTAGTCAATCAGCCCAAAATATCTAGTACAAGCAAAGAATTCGAGTTACCCATTTGAGGTGGAGATTCCAAGGAAATGTAACATCAATTGTAGACTGTTATGGAGTGTATAGGTGTTGCATGCAACCTGATGATCAACCTAAGGAATTGCGCAATGCATTTTTGAGAAATTCATAAATAAAAGGGACCTAATTTATCAAGGAATTGCACAATGAAATAGGGGCTCAAGCAGAGGCAGAATTTGACTATGTCTGGGTCAGAGCTTCTCAGTGAGCAGAGAGATAGGTTAATCACTTGTAGGTTGTTCTCAGTTGAGAAAATCAATTGTAATACATCTCTAATCATCAGATTAATGCAAGCAAACATTGGGTTTTTTAGCATATTGCTTTCCTTGGGAAAAATATTGTGTGCATGTGTGTTATTTCTTATTACATGTCTGGGATTATTGTTCTAGATTGTGAATTGATTTCTGTAGAGCAGTAGAGTAGGTTTGTGTCTTGTGATTTTGATTAAAACTTCATAAGCAATTGCAAATATACATCGTAATTTCTACACTCACTTCCCATTCATAATTATTGATTAGTAGTGATATAATTGTTTGACAATTCTTATAAAATTTGCTCCGTATTCCTATTCAAAGTGTTAGTGGCCAAATAATACTGGAGTGGGTTAATTTAGTTGTATTTTGATATATTTTTTTTGTGTTTTCTAGTTTTTGGCCCTCAATTTTGGCCATTTTTGCCTATCCTAAACCCATCCATTTACCACCATATTCCGTCATTTCACTTACATATGCTTCATTTCACTCTTATTTTTCATATTCAGGTAACTAAATTAAGTTTTTCAATTTTTAGAGATTTTTGTGAAAAATGGGTTTTAAGAGTAAATTTGGATTGCACTAAAAATTCTTGTAATAGCTTCGTTAAAGTCATATGTGCAGGATAAATGGGCGAGAGATGAGCGCATATTTGGAAAGCTTGGGAACCACGGATGGATGAACACCTATTTGTTTCGTCAAACTAGGAAAATATAGGGCCGGTCAATGCTGGTCAAACTTGACCTATCATTCAGAAATCCCTATTAAAAGGGCGCAAAATATTATTTTTTGGGATTTTGCCTAATTTTGTGAACCAGACTTAATGATTTTGACCTAAATGGAAGAATTAGGATAGATAAAGACTACTATAGCTATTGTAGCTAAGTTTGTTGATAATTTTCTTATTTAAACTGAGTTTATGAACCATTCAGATATGTAATTTGTATTCAGACTATTGGAGACCTTTTGATAATTTGAAGAATACTTTCTACTATTCTAACTTTTTGTTCATGTTGTGGATATTTTCATAAGTTAGCTATAGCTAAGAGTTCCTTAGGTGTACAAGGCAAGGTTGGAGGGCCCCCATACCAAGCTAAGTACACTTTGATTACATTAGTATAATTCTAATTTCAGTATTTCTTGTTTTAGATTTATGCTTCAGTTATTTAGATGCATGATGTTTCTTGTGTGATTTTGGAATGATGATAGTTTAAAATCAAATTTTCATATGAAAGGACAAACAAGAATTTAAGTTAAATTCTCTTTCTATCGAGTTATGAATCATAACTAAAATCATCCTTTTTGCATTTCTTGTAATATTTCTTGAATTTCAGTTTTATTTAAAGCAATGGTAATGATATTGGAGTATATCTATGAGGAAGGAAAACCAGGATCTCCTAATTTAGTAGCCCCTTCTCTTGTTATCTACACATTACAAACCATTTCTCTTTAGTTTCTCTTCTTGGGGACAGTACTGTGAGGAAGGACAACTAGGATCTCCTAAGTTAGAAGCCTCTTCTCTTGCTTATTGCATCTTGAACAAGAAAATTGTTAGTCTTTTAAAACTTAGGTTATATTTGTAATATGCACTTCCTTTAACTTTATAGTCTTACCTTCCTAATTTGATTTCACCTTAAATCCATATATTTTGGACATGCTTCCAAATTTACAAGCCCGGATTGACAAGTAAAATACATGTGTTAGTTTACTTAGTAAATTGACCTTGCATTTTTGGCGTCGTTTCCAGGGAAGCCTATTCAAAATTAATCAAAATAGAAGCTTTAAAAAAAAACATAAAAACTAAATATGATTTTTCATTATGGTCATCTATACCTAGACAAAGAGATGAAAAAGGTAGATACATAAAACAAGACCCCCCAACTACTAAACCACTAGTAGAAGCACAGGGGCTTCACTCAATGAACCTTTGACATATCACATGCATTTGTGGCATATTAAACAATACCCTTAATTTGACTACATATTGGAAAATACCTCTAAAAATCACATTATTTAACCCCCTACAAATATTAACCCAATACACCTTCCTAATTTAAAAACCCCTACTTTCACTAGATATTGTGGGTATCCATTTTTTCATTAACATTTTTTATACCCCTTTATATTTTTCATTAACTTTGAGCTCCAATTTTTATACCTACCAATATAAAAACCCTTTACCCCCTATATATCCCCAATATAATATGTCATTTTGTCCTCAATATATATTCCCCAATATGAACCCACGTGGTATGGTATTGCTCCACTAGTGAAGCCCCCATGAGTAGAAGCAGGACTACCTCCATTTGAATTAACTTCACCAATTGTTGGGAAACCAACCTTGGAAGAGTTAGAGGAAAAAAAACTTTTAGGACAAAGGTTAACTTTTGTTGAAAGACAAACTTTGTTAGCCTATGAAGTGAAGAGAAAACAAAAACATATAGGAACATATTCCATAGGAAAACAAAGAGATACAAGAAAACCAATTAATCAGCCTATTCTTGAACAAATAGATCAACCTATATTTGAACAAATAAAACAAGTTGAATCTCAAGTTGTCACTGAAACATTTGAAATTGCTGAAAAAGATATGGAAGAAGAAGGGCAAGGATCAAATATTCTCACTCCAGAACAAAGGTTACAATATGAAAAACAACAAAAAAAAATGGAAAAGTGAAAGAGACGAAGAGGAAAGAAGAAAAGCATAAAGGAAAAGAGAAGAAGATGTCAAAAGAGAATATGATCATAAGAGAAGATAAGATGTAGAAATAGAAAATGATGAAGAAGCTACTTTTGGATTTCCAATTGTAGATACTAGAGCAATTCTAGGAGAAGAGGTAAAAATGAAGAATATTCCACCTTCAGTTTTACCAAATTTTTATGGAATGTCTTCTGAAGATCCTGATTCATTCATGTTTGAATTTGATATCTTATGTAGAACTTATGGTTATACTGATGATACACATAAGCTTCATCTTTTTCCTGCTACTCTTAAAGCAGTTGCATTAAAATGATTTATGGGATTACGAGAACACTCTATTACTTCTTGGGAAGAAATGAAGAAAAATTTTCTTAAGAAATATCAAGCCTATTGTAGGCCTAGAGATTCAAAAGAAGATATTTTTAGAATGTCTCAACAAGAAGATGAGAGTTTGGAAGAATATTTGGAACAATTTCTTTACAACCTGCAAAAATCCAAACAACATTCTCTAAATCCTGATACCATTAGAACAATTTTTATTAAAGGAATGAGAAATGAGTATCTTGATATTCTCAATGTAATGGGCAAAGGATATATTCCATACTTAGCATTTGATGAAATTGCTTAATTATGTCAAAATTACACTAGAGGTAGATCCAAAACAGGGAAAAGAAATATAACTTCTAGAACTTCTAATCAACAACAAGCGGAGTAACAAGAGCAGAAATAGGGAGTTTGTTAGAAAACTTTAAAATAGATTTTTTGAGCACCTTAGGAACACAAGTTCATGTATTAAAAGAAAACAAGAAACAACAAGAAGAAGAACAAACAATATCAATATTTTTTCCTAAGTGTAGGAAGAAGCATCTTCTACGAAAATGTCCTTTGGATAATAAAAATGTTTGTGAACTTTGTACAGAAAATCATGTTACAAACGATTGTCCGACATCAAAAGAGTTGCAAGCAGGTAAATTAGAAGAAAATCAAGGATTTTATTATATGGCACCAAGAAGAGCTTAGCAACCACATTTTGTAGGTGCACCTCAATAGTTTCCTCAACAATTTCCCCAGAATTTTCAATACCAAAATTCATGGAATACTCCTATGCCATGATAGGTTTGGCCTCCTTAGCAAAACCAAAACCAACCTTCACAAAGTTGGCGAGGATATGTTTATGGAGCTCAACCTCCCCAACAATTTTACCCTCAACAATATCAATTGTATCAGTCATATCAACAGCCATATCCTCAACAATCATTCTCATATCAGCAATTCCAGCAATCCCCTCAATCAAATCCATTTACACAACAATCAATGCCTGCACTAACTCAACCTCAGCAGCTTCAGTTGCCTTCTAACTAACCACCACCCAGACCAACTCAATTACCAGCTCAGCCAGTAACAAATCCAAGTAACAGAGTGGAGAGGCCAGCTTATAATGTGGAAGAAACAACATTATTTCCTACATGTTCTATTCTTCCTATTCAAGACATCCACTTGAGGTCTGTTGGGACTCAGAAATGTCATATTTTCATCCACATTTTTCTTCACTATTCCTTACATTTCATCATCCCATTAACCTTTTATCATATCATTTTCATAAATACATTTGGGTTTCACCTTCTTATTTTCCATTTTATTCATTTTTGTATTACAAGTGAATTTATGATTAAATATTAGAAAATATACATATTTTTATATATAGCTCAAGAATATGTGAGTTTTGTGATGTGTAGGAAATATGTGAAGAATTAATATCTCCTCCACCATATTAAGGAGATAATTATGCAAGCTTATTCCTAAGGAGAAAATCATGGAGGATTTGGTTGGCATATCTTATCCAATTCCTAAGGAGAAGATCATGGAGGATTTGGTTGGCATATCATATCCAATTCCTAAGGAGAAGATCATGGAAGATTTGGTTGGCATATCTTATCCAAGATATGTGAGAGATTTATGGAGGATTCAAAGGGATCATATTTTGTAATAATGGGAAAGTAGTTAAAAATGCTTGAGAGATTTGTGGGATCATATTTTGTAATAATGGGAAAGTAGATTAGTGGATGATCATTATGAATTTGTTACTCATCCCATTGTATAAATAGGAGTACAATCTCCTCCATTTGTAATCTGGAAGTTTTTGTAATCTTAGAATTTTGGAGTATGTAATCTTAGAAGCTTAGAGTTGTAATCTTAGAGTTGGTTTGTAATGGAGATTTTGAAATAAAGGATCATACTTCAATTTTGCTTCTACATCTGAGTCTCCATTGAAGTGGTGTGCTTGTGGAGTTATGGAAGGCCCCCATGGCCTCACTTGCATGCTTATTTGCTTATTTTAGATATAATTTATTTTATGTTTTTGTTTGATTTCAACTTTCAAGTTTTGTTAAATGTTCTAATATTGGAAGAATCTTATTTGAAGGTGTTCTTGTAAGAGAACCGTAAGATCTCATACAATTATTGGATCTAGGTTTATTTCATTTCAGATTTTAATTTCTTATTAGATGTTCTAATGTTGGAAGAGATCTTGTAGAATATGTTCTTGTAAGAGAATCATAGATCTCAAACAATTGTTAGATCTAAGTTTGATTAGTCATTGAAAGAGATCTTAATGAATATGTTCTTGTAAGGGGACTTTAAGATCTTGGACAAATTAGGAATCTTTATAGATCTATATGTTTTAGACAAGCACTTCTAAGTTTACCTTCCCAGGTTGACATTAAATTAAACTCTAATTTGCATCTGTATTTTAGACCACACATTTTGGCGCTGTTGCCGGGGAGGCATAGTTAGAGGATTTCGAAAACAAAACAAAAACAAAACAAAACAAAAACAAAACACAACATAGATTTGATTGTCACTTTAGAGGTCATGTTTGCTTATGCCTAGATCTAGAGATAATAGAAGTAGATTCACAAAAACCCCCCATCCAAAAACTAACCTATCACCAGGAGCAAACCCTTTGGGAAAAACTAAACACACAACACCAGCTGAGGAAACCACCATACAAAAATTAGAGGATAAACACAAATCAGGCCAAAGACTTACATTTATTGAGAGACAAATCCTATTGGCACACGAATATCAGAAGAAACATCTCCCTGAATCCTCTATAAAAAGAGAAAGTAGCACAGTAACTCAACAATCTTTCCTTGAACTTCTCTTTGAAATGAGTGACACTGAAAAAGAAATTAAATCAACAGAGGAACCTATCAAAATGGCTGAGGAAGGAGATGGATCAGCAAGAGGACCACAAAATCAAGAGGAAGAGTCAACCTTTAAATTTCCTATTCAAGAACCAGAAGAAGATGAGGAAATAAAAATGAAAAACATACCTCCATCTGTGCTACCAAACTTTTATGGCATGGCTTCAGAAGACCCAGATTCATTCTTGTTTGAATTTGACATAGTATGCCGCACATATGGTTACACAGATGATGCCCATAGGCTTAGACTCTCCCCGACAACGGCGCCAAAATGTAGTGGCCAATCTAGGGTGCTAGATTAGACTAGATTTATTATCAACCAGGGTAAGTAAACTTCGAGGCATGTGTCTAAAGTCTATAGACATAAAGGATTCCTAACTAAGTGTTTATTGTGATAGGATACAGTACTCCTTTATAGAAGGTTAAGATATGTTTCCTCTCACCTTAACACTCAGATCACCTAACTTATCTAACTGTCCTAAGGATACAGCGTATTACTAGACTGAGATTTTAATCCTCTTACAAGTATGCTATGCACAAAAGCTCTGTCTAGTTAACACTTAAGCATTCATGAAAAATCAAAAGCACACTAAAGTTTAAATGCATGAAAACGGAGTCTATGGAGATGCTTTAAAATATAACGATGGATCAAATCTCTTACAAGATATGGTTCAATGATCTAACGATAAAATCTTAAAGCTATCACCATAAATACCATTTGTGAGAATTTCTAATCAAATCGACAAAGTCATAAACATGGAAATAACACTAAACACTATGCGTTCTATTCAAATTCAAAAACTATTAAGGAAATGAAATTAACAGTATACCAATCCACGCAGGGCCCGTCCACGTTTCAATGGTACACTGAAGTAAACTCAAGCAACGAGAGTATTAACACATAAACATTGCTGGAGTAAAACCGTGACTATAATTAAGTGCTGAAGATTGCAATCACATACAAGAGTTATGTTCTCAAACGATGCACATAGATAATAATCGTAACTGTTCTTGAAAACAAAAATAATACGTAGTCTTTATCTGCTTGTCCCTATCTGAATCGAATGTACATTCATTAAGCAGATGTTTCTGCTTTTACAATGGAATGATTTTTGGTCATTTCTAATCTAAACCGATTTCCAAAAAAAACAAAACGAAACCAGTTTGGGAAACCATGGCTTTTACTGCCTTTGTAACCAAAAGGCTAGGGTTTGACCAGCGTTGACCGCATAACCAGGAGCTTTTGATTTGTTGTAGAATCGATTTTTCACCATGCATGTTCATTCCAGGTTTCGTTCCTATCCATTTCTTTGGCTTGCCTGTCATGCCACGTGTCAGATGATAAACCATTTACAGGATGTTATGACTTCCTGTAAATGGTTTATCATCTGACACGTGGCATGACAGGCAAGCCAAAGCAATGGATAGGAACGAGACCTGGAATGTACATGCATGGTGAAAAATCGATTCTACAACAAATCAAAAGCTCCTGGTTATGCGGTCAACGATGGTCAAACCCCAGCCTTTTGGTTACAAAGGCAGTAAAAGCCATGGTTTCCCAAACCGGTTTCGTTTTATTTTTTTGGAAATCGGTTTAGATTAGAAATGACCAAAAATCATTCCATTGTAAAAGCAGAAACATCTGCTTAATGAATGTACATTTGATTCAGATAGGGACAAGCAGATAAAGACTGCGTATTATTTTGTTTTCAAGAACAGTTACGATTATTATCTCTGCACATCATTTGAGAACCGAACTCTTGTATGTGATTGTAATCTTCAGCACTTAAATATAGTCATGGTTTTACTCCAGCAGTGTTTATGCGTTAATACTCTCATTGCTTGAGTTTACTTCAGTGTACCATTGAAACGTGGACGGGCCCTGCGTGGATTGGTATACTGTTAATTTCATTTCCTTAGCAGTTTTTGAATTTGAATAGAACGCATAGTGTTTAGTGTTATTTCCATGTTTATGACTTTGTCGATTTGATTAGAAATTCTCACAAATGGTATTTATGGTGATAGCTTGAAGATTTTATCGTTAGATCATTGAACCATATCTTGTAAGAGATTTGATCCATCGTTATATTTTAAAGCATCTCCATAGACTCTGTTTTCATGCATTTAAACTTTAGTGTGCTTTTGATTTTTCATGAATGCTTAAGTGTTAACTAGACAGAGCTTTTGTGCATAGCATCCTTGTAAGAGGATTAAAATCTCAGTCTAGCAATACGCTGTATCCTTAGGACAGTTAGATAAGTTAGGTGATCTGAGTGTTAAGGTGAGAGGAAACATATCTTAACCTTCTGTAAAGGAGTACTGTAGCCTATCACAATAAACACTTAGTTAGGAATCCTTTATGTCTATAGACTTTAGACACATGCCTCGAAGTTTACTTACCCTGGTTGATAATAAATCTAGTCTAATCTAGCACCCTAGATTGGCCACTACATTTTGGGAGATAGTAACAGATCAAGGTACTCAGTTTACTTCAAAGTTAGTTAAGGACATCACAGAAAAATATCAAATCAAGCACAGAAGAAGTACAATGTAGTGGCCAATCTAGGGTGCTAGATTAGACTAGATTTATTATCAACTAGGGTAAGTAAACTTCAAGGCATGTGTCTAAAGTCTATAGACATAAAGGATTCCTAACTAAGTGTTTATTGTGATAGGCTACAGTAATCCTTTACATAAGGTTAAGATATTTTTCCTCTCACCTTAACACTCAGATCACCTAACTTATCTAACTGTCCTAAGGATACAGCGTATTGCTAGACTGAGATTTTAATCCTCTTACAAGGATGCTATGCACAAAATCTCTATCTAGTTAACACTTAAGCATTCATGAAAAATCAAAAGCACACTAAAGTTTAAATGCATGAAAACAGAGTCTATGGAGATGCTTTAAAATATAACGATGGATCAAATCTCTTACAAGATATGGTTCAATGATCTAACGATAAAATCTTCAAGCTATCACCATAAATACCATTTGTGAGAATTTCTAATCAAATCGACAAAGTCATAAACATGGAAATAACACTAAACACTATGCGTTCTATTCAAATTCAAAAACTGCTAAGGAAATGAAATTAACAATATACCAATCCACGCAGGGCCCGTCCATGTTTCAATGGTACACTGAAGTAAACTCAAGCAACGAGAGTATTAACGCATAAACACTGCTGGAGTAAAACCGTGACTATATTTAAGTGCTGAAGATTGCAATCACATACAAGAGTTCTGTTCTCAAATGATGCACAGAGATAATAATCGTAACTGTTCTTGAAAACAAAAATAATACGCAATCTTTATCTGCTTGTCCCTATCTGAATCGAATGTACATTCATTAAGCAGATGTTTCTGCTTTTACAATGGAATGATTTTTGGTCATTTCTAATCTAAACCGATTTCCAAAAAAAACAAAATGAAACCGGTTTGGGAAACCATGGCTTTTACTGCCTTTGTAACCAAAAGGCTGGGGTTTGACCAGCGTTGACCGCATAACCAGGAGCTTTTGATTTGCTATAGAATCGATTTTTCACCATGCATGTACATTCCAGGTCTCGTTCCTATCCATTTTGGCGCCGTTGCCGGGGAAGTGCAACTAGAAGGATTTAGTAATTGTTTTCATGCATTTGTTTTTATGGGCTAATTTGTGGAACTTGGTGACAACAGGTTCGTAAAGGAGTTCAAAGTTTGGAGCATTTTTTTTTTTTTTCATTTTCGCACATAGATAATTTAAATTCAGTTTTTATTTTAAACCCCCCATTTCTCACTAATCCATCCACGGATGAGGGCTTTGACAATGTTGAACAGGTACTTCTTGGAGAGCAAGGACAATAACCTTGAGCCAACTCTAAGACAGGATTCTCACATACTTGCAAAACATAATGTAAAATTTTTAAATCTTGATGTGAGCATGTTCAAATTTTTAGTCCATAGATGGCTTCACTGGAAGCATGCTTTTACTTAGAAAATAAAACATCTTTTTAAGTTAATGTAGAATAGATTAGAAAAATAAAAATGAGATCTCATTAGAAGTCATTAGAAGTCGTTATCGTTAGAAGTTTTTAGTTTTGTTTTCCAAAAATAAATCATCATGAATAAATTCAGTGGCACATCTTTGCATCTCTATGTCTTGTTTCTGTATCACGGGTGAGCCAGGAGCCTGATTATCGGAAAGCCTTGTCTTCCGAGAGTCTAAACGCCCCCGTGACATTGCAGAAAGAGTGTAGATAATGCAAGGTTTTGTCGCAAATGTTAATAGTGTTTTATCCATCCATGCTAACCTGCATAAATAAAAAAAATCAAGAGATTAGTATGCTCTCTTCCTGCGCTTCGTGTGATCAGGAAAATCAGAAAATCTATTGATTTATTTCAAATAAAAATACTTTTGCTGGGAAATTGATTTGCGATATGACAATAAAGAATTTTGTAAATGAGCGGAACATCATCTTAAAAATAATAATAATAAATAATAAATTAATTAATTAAAAAAAAATAAAAAAAAAATAAATAAATAAATTCGATAAAACTTACACTTTTAGTTTTAAGGGAATTACTTATACTCATTTCATATTTGACAATGGATTTGTAGAAAAAATCATGGAATTGGGCTAACTTATACATTTGATTTTATTTAAATCTGTTCCATTGGTGTTTATTTTTTCATAAAAAACCAAGTAGAAATTGATCACTTTTGCTTGGATATATTTATGTTTTGTGAATGCCAAGTTTTTGCAGATTTGCGTTAATCAGATGATCCTTCAAGGAGTCTAATTTGTCGACAGTTGGACTTCCGACAGATCAATTTTATGATGAATCATGTGAATAAGTCCATATTCATTACAACCAGTCTCTTATTCCCTTTGTAAAATTGTAAATCCCAATCAGTCCTCAAAGCAAGCCAAAATCCCTTTTTCCCAGCAAGTTTCAATCATGCAGTCAAATCTACTTGTTTTCATTCACCCCTAACCCACAAAATAAAACAAGCAGCTCACTTACAAAAAGTTCCCTTATTGTCATTTTCCTTGTCATTTCCATATCCATTTTTCACAGCAAGAGTTCATCTTCATACACCATGCATTTCCTTACATCCATTTTTGGACGCTTGAAGGAGCTAATTCTTCACTGCACATATCATGACATTTTCCACTACACAATGATCCTTTTGCGTCATGATTACTTCCTTTTGAATAAAACTCATTCCCTTTCCATGATTACATTGCCTTGTTTTCCTCGCCATGCTGATCCACACTGCTTGTCCGTGAGTTCTTTCCATTTATAGTCCTACCAAATATTTTTGTACAAACTCGCGTTGACTAATGTGGGATTCCTTAAGGCCCACCTTTCAACAAGTCTTGCCCCATCGACATCAGCACCTTATCTGGGAAATAGACTAGAGTTCCTTTTGAGTACCTAGAGGCTTGCATGCCTTAATGGCAAGTTCTCTCGCTGACGATCATGGGAATACATCAATGTCCCTTGATCTTCAGATCTTGCAAGTGGCTTGACCTCAACACATCCATTCGCGCTTCGCAAGATGTACTTGGGTACCTTGGCACTCATTGACATCAATGGTGAGTTGCCTCGCATTGGTTAACAACATACATCAATGGCCGGTAATCCAATGATTTCTATTCATGCTCGACATCGACACATTCTTTCGCATGATTAGAATTGTACCAAGAAGTTTAGTAGCAGGTGAAGACTATACACTTTTCACGGCTCCCTCAGCAGTTATAGCAGCATGAATTCTGATCTATGAGAGTACCACAGTTCCACTTTCAGTATTTATCTTTTCCATGATTCAGCATTAGCAGTTCAAATTCCTTCATTTCCCAGGATCCAGTAAAAACAACATCATTCACATTTTCCTGATCCAGCAGCAGCAGCTACATTCCTCTTGCATAGTTCATCATTCTTGGGTAAGTAGAGGTATGTTGTTTTCTAATCTTTAATCATGCAATTCCTTATATTCTAACTTGAATATTTGGGAAAATTCCCTCACCAAGCTACATTTCCTTTCATGAGCCATGTCAAGTTGCATGAGGACATGTAATCAATTCAGTTGAAGGGGGGAAGAACTATATTCACTTCCATGATTCCATTTCTTCACCACACTACATATTCACTTCCATTATTCCATTTCTTCACCACTATCACTCCATTTTTTCTCATTTACCATTCACCAACATTTATTTTCCAATGATACTTTGTTGCACTTTGCTTCATACGTAATATTGGCATGCTTCATTAATATTACAAAAGGGCTTTCTTATGCACATTGATAGCTTATGATTTCCAGTGAGTGTTTACATTATTATTGAAGAAAAGAGAACAGAAAACGAAATGAATGTTGTTAACACAAGAACCAACATTCTTTGTATTCATGGTTGTCACACAAGAACCAACCATAAGAAAATGTAAGTTGTTACTCATGTCTTTCACATATCCTGGAAACATTCATTATTAAAGACATCATCATGTAAAGCCAAAGTTGTTCAAGATGCCAAATGTTCTTAAAGAGACCCATGCATGGTTGCATGAGGACATGCAACAAGTTCAGTTGGGGAGGATGTTGGGACTCAGAAATGTCATATTTTCATCCACCTTTTTCTTCACTATTCCTTACATTTCATCATCCCATTAACCTTTTATCATATCATTTTCATAAATACATTTGGGTTTCACCTTCTTATTTTCCATTTTATTCATTTTTGTATTACAAGTGAATTTATGATTAAATATTAGAAAATATACATATTTTTATATATATCTCAAGAATATGTGAGTTTTGTGATGTGTAGGAAATATGTGAAGAATTAATATCTCCTCCACCATATTAAGGAGATAATTATGCAAGCCTATTCCTAAGGAGAAAATCATGGAGGATTTGGTTGGCATATCTTATCCAATTCCTAAGGAGAAGATCATGGAGGATTTGGTTGGCATATCTTATCCAATTCCTAAGGAGAAGATCATGGAAGATTTGGTTGGCATATCTTATCCAATTCCTAAGGAGAAGATCATGGAAGATTTGGTTGGCATATCTTATCCAAGATATGTGAGAGATTTATGGAGGATTCAAAGGGATCATATTTTGTAATAATGGGAAAGTAGTTAAAAATGCTTGAGAGATTTGTGGGATCATATTTTGTAATAATGGGAAAGTATATTAGTGGATGATCATTATGAGTTTGTTACTCATCCCATTGTATAAATAGGAGTACAATCTCCTCCATTTGTAATCTGGAAGTTTTTGTAATCTTAGAATTTTGGAGTATGTAATCTTAGAAGCTTAGAGTTGTAATCTTAGAGTTGGTTTGTAATGGAGATTTTGAAATAAAGGATCATACTTCAATTTTTCTTCTACATCTGAGTCTCCATTGAAGTGGTGTGCTTGTGGAGTTATGGAGGGCCCCCATGGCCTCACTTGCATGCTTATTTGCTTATTTTAGGTATAATTTATTTTATGTTTTTGTTTGATTTCAGCTTTCAAGTTTTGTTAAATGTTCTAATATTGGAAGAATCTTATTTGAAGGTGTTCTTGTAAGAGAGCCGTAAGATCTCATACAATTATGGGATCTAGGTTTATTTCATTTCAGCTTTTAATTTCTTATTAGATGTTCTAATGTTGGAAGAGATCTTGTAGAATATGTTCTTGTAAGAGAATCATAGATCTCAAACAATTGTTAGATCTAAGTTTGATTAGTCATTGAAAGAGATCTTAATGAATATGTTCTTGTAAGGGGACTTTAAGATCTTGGACAAATTAGGAATCTTTCTAGATCTATATATTTTAGATAAGCACTTCTAAGTTTACCTTCCCGGGTTGACATTAAATTAAACTCTAATTTGCATCCGCATTTTAGACCACACAAGGTCAGAAAAAATTCTTCAAAATGATTCTCCACCAATCATAGAAGAACGAATTGAACAAGGAGAATGATCTGAAAAATCTAGTCCAAGGAATCAAATTTAGAAAAGCAAAACTATTATGACTCAAACACCACCTTTCCCATAAAGGTTAGTTGATCAAAAAGCTTCAATTTCTCTTCCTCAATTTGATATCGTAGATGAATTAAAGAATTTTTATGTCAAGATTCCTTTGTTGCAAGCTATCAAATATATTCGAGTATATACAAAAACAATAAAAGAATTATGCATTAAGAGAGCTGGAAGAAAGAAAAGAGATCCACCTACAATCCAGGTCATTGGCAAACTAGCTAGTCTCATGTCTACAGAAACAACAACTGAAAAATATATTGATCCAAGGACACCTATGGTTACCATTTTAATCAATAATTTTTCAATTCCTAAAACATTAATTGATATAGGAGTTGCTATAAATGTCATAAAAATAGAAACTATGAAGTATTTAAAACTGCCAAATATCCGACCTACTACTACAATTTTAGAACTAGCAGAAAGATCTAAAGTAGTATCGGAAGGAATACTAGAAGACATCATTGTTTATTTGGATTCATGGGAATATCTAGTAGACTTTATAATCTTGCAACCAAAAACTAATCTAGGAGGCCATCCTTTAATTCTTGGCATAGCATGGCTTTTAGCCATAGTAGATGCCTCCGTTGGATGCAGATTTGGAAGCATGATCATAGCACATGGAGATGAAAGGAAACATATCATGCTCTATCATCTGACTCTGTCACCTTATTTACTATCATGGCCTGATGGTCAACAAGAAGAAACTCTACATGTTTTAAGTATTAATCAAGCCTTTAATTTTAGAGAAGAAGAAGAAAATGAGGATTTAATAGACCTTTTTATCTTAGAACCTGATATTTCTGAGCAGCTAAGAATAACACAATATGAAGCTGCAAATAATCTTTTAAATCAATGTTTTCAGGAAAATTGTACTATTCAATCATTACAAAATTCATTTGAAAGCATTTTTCCTGTCAACTCAATTACCAATTCTCAAAGCAAAATCATTGACATCTGTCCTGAAAAGAATTTAAGTATTGGTAATAATCTACAATCATCACAAGAACAACAGGTAATTGCATTATTACAGAAATATTCAAAAGATTTTGCCTGGGACTATACAAACATGCAAGGAATCCATCCAAAAACATGTATCCATCACATTTACACAGATGAAACAATCAAACCAATAAGACAACCAAAAAGAAGAATGAATCCAATGATGAAAGAGATAGTGAAAGAAGAATTGCAGAAACTATTACAGGTAGGATTTATCTACCCTATCTCTGATAGTCAATGGGTTTCTCCTTTAGTTGTGGTACCAAAGAAAAATGGAAAATGGAGAATATGTGTAGACTATAGGGAACTGAACAAAGAAACATTGAAAGATCATTTCCCACTACCATTCATTGATCAAGTACTAGACTCATTAGTAGGGAAAAAGTTATTTTCCTTTCTTGATGGATTTAGTGGATACAATCAGATCAAGATAGCATTAGAAGATCATGATAAAACTACATTTACTTGTCCATGGGGAACATATCCTTATAATGTTTTACTTTTTGGACTATGTAATGCACCTGCTACATTTCAAAGAGCAGCCTTAGCTATCTTTGCAGATCTTGTACATGAATGTGTTGAAATCTACATGGATGATTTCACTATTTATAGAAGTACATTTTATGATTGTTTAAATTATCTTGAAAAAGTTCTAAAAATATGCATAGAGACAAACTTATCCCTCAACAATGAAAAATATTTTATGATGTTAACAAAAGGGATAGTGTTGAGACACCACATTTCTTCTTCTGGAATTAAGGTAGACCCAGCAAAAATACAAGTCATTGTAAACTTGATGCCACCAAAAACAAAAAAAAAGAAGTAAGAAGTTTCTTGGGATATGCCGGCTACTACAGAAGATTCATTTAAAACTTCAGCAAGATAGATTTACCCTTGTTCAAATTACTTGCAAAAGACATTGAGTTTCAATGGACTACAAATTGTCAAAATGCATTTGAAAAACTAAAAGAAAAATTGTTTGTAGCACCCATTCTCAGAGGATCAAATTGGTCATTGTCATTCCACATATCCACTGACGCATTAGACACAACTATAGGGGCATCTCTAGGACAAAAAGAAAACTAGTTTAACTATGCCATCTATTTCATAAGCAAAAATTTAACTTCGGCATAATTAAACTACACAGTAACTGGAAAAAACAAAAAAACAAAAAAACAAAAACAAAAACAAAAACAAAAACAAGCAAACAAACAAACAAATAAAAAAACAAACAAACAAAAAAACCAAAAAACAAAACAACTAGTTGTTTTCCATGCAGTCAATAAATTTAGGCATTACATAACATGCTATCAAGTATTTATTCATACATATCATTCAACCATTAAATATCTAATGAACAAAACAATAACTAATGGCAAAATTACTAGATGAATGTTACTAATGCAAGAATTCAATATCATTGTTCTAGATCAACCAGGAAAAGATAATCAAGTGGCATATTTTCTGTGAAGACTTAATTCTCCTGATGACCTTATCCCTGTTTCAGAAAACTTTCCTGATGATCATCTATTTTTTGTAACAGCTAAAACCCCATGGTTTGCATATATAAAAAATTATTTGTCATCTAGAATATTACCATCCCATTTCACTAGCAAACGGAAAAGGAAAATAATTAAACAGAGTGATACATATACTTGGGTCAATGGTGACCTCTTTTATGCTAGTCTTGATCTTTTGATAAGAAAATGCGTGAGATAAGATGAAATTCTTGATATTCTAAAAGAATGTCATGATGAACCATATGGTGGTCGTTTTCCAGATAAACGGACAGCATATAAGGTGTTCAAACTTGGCTACTACTGGCCAGCAATTTTCAAAGACTCAAAGACCTATTGCAAAAGATGTGATAGTTGTCAAAGAACTGGAAGACCTATAGTATCAGATGAGATGCCACTGAAACCACAAGTACTTATAGAACCATTTGAACAATGGGCTCTAGACTTTGTGGGACCAATTAACCCGCCTTCAAATGGAAAGAAGTACATCCTAGTATGTACAAACTATGTTACAAAATGGGTTGAAGCAAAAGAAGTGGCAAGAGCAATAGAAGAAACAATGGTTTTTTTCCTCTTTGAAGAAATCTTTGTAAGATTTGGAGTTCCAAGACAGATTGTTATAGACTAAGGAACACGGTTCACTTCTAAACTTGTTTGAAATCTTACAGAAAAGTACAAAATCAAGCATAGAAAGTCTACTCCATATCATTCACAAGTAAACGAACAAGTAGAATCTACTAATAAGGTTATGGAAAACATCATGACAAAGACAGTACAAATAAACATAAAATATTGGTCAAACAAATTGAAAGATGCATTATGGGCATAAAGAACTACATGGAAAAATACTATTGGATTCAGTCCATATCAATTGGTATATGGTAAAGGAGTTATGCTACCAATCGAATTTCAAATTCATACATTCAAGCTTGCAGCAGAATTAGGATTGGATCTGTCAAAAGCTCAACAACATAGGCTTATGCAACTGAATGAACTAGATGAGATCAGACAATAGGCAGTTGAACATACCTCACTAGTACATCAACAGAGAATCAAATGGCATGTCAGATTTATCAAAAACAAATTTTTTCATAAGAGAGACTGGGCACTTTTTTAACCTCCACAAGTACAAAGACTTCAAAGCTAATTTCATTACTCATTGGCTTGGGCTATATGAAATAGAAGAAATATTTGACAATGGAGTAGCCAAGATAAAAACAATCGATGAAGCAGCAATTTCATTTCTAGTTAATGGTCATAGACTCAAAGTTTACAACAAACCTATCAATAAAGAAGACTTTCTGAACAGAGTCTCAGCAGAAGACAATATGGAAGTATTGGAGCAACATATTAATATTCCTTCCCTATTTCTAGAAAAATAAAAAAAATAATAAAGGAGTTTGGTTGTGAAAATCCAGGATACTGGCACAATACAAACTCGAATTCATATCCATAAACCAACTTGTTTGGCCAATATGAATTCTCTCTTTTATGTTTTTCATTTTTGCAGGATCATTCTCCAGAAACTTAAAGACTCGAGGGCCAGTCTTAAGATCAGCAAGGGGGAAGATTCATAATAAATCAACAAATCACGCAATGGTTTAATATCAAGCAGTTGTACTATAGCAGGAACCTATTTCAAACAAAACCAACATTTATTAGTAAAGACCTGTTTCAAATAACATTAATATCACATACATAAGGGACTTGTTTCAAATCAACATCAAAGGAACTTGAAAAGCAACTACAAGAATCTATTTACAGTCCAGTATTGACAAGAACTCATTTTGAAAAGGTCAAGTATCGACAAAAGAATCAAGCATTGACAAGGAACTATCAAGTAAAAAGGAAAAGTATTGTAAGTTTAAAAGCATTCTTAAAACCTTTGATTTTGAATTTTTTTCTAAAAGATTGATAACTTAGTTTAAAATTTGAATATGCAATACTTCTAACCATGTACATTGTACATTATCCTATATTACCCTACATATTCATTCATTTCATCACTTAACCACATATTCACATCTCATTTCATCACCAAACCATACATTCACATCTCATTACTCAATCATATCATTTGCAATTTTTGACTAATATTGTTGGCCACATCTCCTTGTGAAAAAAATTTGTGCATCATGGAGAAATTGTCTATACAACTTGAAGGATTAGTTTATGCATCTACAAAACAAGAACAAGAAGTTAGTATCATTGTAAAAATATGAAGAAATTTGATTTGAAATGACCTAAAACTATGGTCATTTCAAAATAAAATACATAAGTATATGATGAAAGAAGACAAAAGTTACAATGATAAAATTATGCATATGCAACATGTATATAAGTATAATGGACAAGAAAATAATGATGAGCTAAGGTTGCATGCAATACGAAATCATAAGCTAAGGTTGCATACAAAATGAAATCATAAACTAGGGTCCTAATGGTTATGAGTATTCAAAACTCTAAACATGCAAACTATGATGTGACCTTAGTAATATAAAACAAGTGTCGAAGGGTGTACAAAAGGTAGCACGGTCATAAGTAAATCAACCGTGATGAATCGTGATGCGTTGAAACAAGTGGTAGCCCAAATACAAAATGGACAAGATAGCTAAAACAATGAAACGTCCAAAACCATTTCAAAGAGACAAAGAATTTTCGTATTCTCCTTCATCTTCATAGCCAACCTCAGCTCAAACATAGAGAGAAGTATTACGCACTCACCCACTGTGTAATGAAGCTCTAACCAAAGAAAAAACGCAGAGAGTAAAGATAAATGAGTAGAGAGTAAACCCTGTATCATGGAGAGACTGTGTGAAAGAGAAATGTGAAAATCTGAAGAGAAATGTGGTGAAACAAGGAGAAAAAGAGTCTCGAACGGCATGGAGAAATAAGTAAAGGAAAACCCTATGTTGCATAGAGAATTTAAAGGAACATGGTTGTTTGAGGAAGGATAAAGTGATGGGATTCCCTCTGTACCAAGCTCCAACAAAAATCCACAAAATACGTGGAGAATTCTTCAATTAACGTAGTGACGCTCAGCGATAAGGTAAACTCCATATTTGTTTAAGAAGTATCATAATGGGAGAAAAATACGACTTCAGTTCTGGATTTTTAATGATTTGTCATCTTCAAAATCCTCTACCACCTGTAGGATCCACGATTTCTTGAGATATTAGAAATAAGTTTAATTGAAACTATATGTTTACATAGGGAAGACAAATCATTAACAAGAGATTTCTACAAGTTTTTATACAAACTCTTCTTACAGTTCAGGTATCAAAACCACGATTTCCTCATGCATTTTTTTGTCAAAAACTTTGCATGGTGAATGTTATTTCAAAAGCACAGTACACAGTTTCTAAAATAGAGAAGGATTTTTCATAAATTTTATAAGGAAATACGATTTGAAAAAATAGTGAGAGGTCTTCTTACAGTCGAGATTTTTTTTTCTTTGGGTCTTTTTACATAGTCATAATCTTTCTTCAATCAGATTTATAAACAGAGAACCTTGTGTTGATACTATTGTAGCAGCAATCAAGAAATTGAAGATTTAAAAGAAAAGGAAGTAATCTCATTTTTTTTTCAAAATCTAAGGAGACTTGGTAAGTGCATTTACCAAGATTTTTATTGCATGAATAAAAAAAAACATTTTGTTTATTATTACTGGGAAAGGTTATATAAACTGGTATACAGATCATATGAAAATGGCAACAAAAATGGAACCCAAAGAATTCAAAGTAGAAAATTGGAGTAAGGAAGCAATGGAAAATTTGTTTCAAGTAGGACTACTGGAGTTCCTTAGAAAGTTTAATTGCCACAATGACATAATTACACAAGAATTCATAGAAAATTTTGAAAATGGGAAAACTAAAGTGGGTGAACATCCTATACCAGTGAATCCAACTTTCATATGTCTTTTTCGCTGAAGCAAGAGTCGTACCTTCTATTTCATTAAATCGAAAAATAAATTACATAAAATACAACAGTCCACAAGGAACTGTAGACCAAGGAGAAACCATTCTCTTACTGCCAAGGGCATCGAGCTAAAGGCAAAAACCCCGACCCCTACAAACAAAACCTCAAAACCCTCAAAAGACAGACAATGTTGAGGCTGTACGGTCTGCCCACAGAAATCCAGCTAACGAGAATCGAATTGGGCCATCAACAAGCACACACTTTAAATAAAGAATCGGACCCGAAGATGAAAAAAGGTACCAATCTAAAAGGATTTCGGGTCCGAATAACCCCACGAACCTGTAGAACGTGTGATAATCAATGATTCCCACCAAGAACATTTTGCATCCCGCCATGAATATATTGCATCAATGATTCCCGCCCTCATCCGGACTTGCATCCTTAATCTCAACCGTCAAATCTCCTCGCCCGATCCAACGGCAATGGAAGCTTTCACGGTACTTAGAAGCACAGTGATTACCCACCTGGACCCACCTACATGCTCATTCGTTCCTGACCATAGATCTGCCTTGCTTAATCCGACGGCTGAGGATCATATCGCACAGGTCTAAAGCACCGAACAATAGCACGTGATGAGGGCGGTATTCAATCCCTCCCCTTGGCCACGTGTAGCATGGTGAGTGGAATCGCTCCCATTTCGGAAAAACCGCTTCCCGCTTGAAAGGCTTGCGATAACCAATATACCACCCCAAGAGCAGTATTGTGTCCACAGAAGGAAAACTAGGGGTATTGAGGCCACCGAGAAATTATGGTATCCGGCCCCTCGCAACATCTCCTCTACACCTGTACCTGAACCAATGTAAGATGTTACTCCAACCATCTGGCCGACCATCCGATAAACAGAGTCTGTCGAGCTGCTTCCACCTAGAGCCTCTGTGATTGTACTTACCAGGGTTGCGAAGGCCGACAGTGGCCTGCATCCCACAAAAGACCAGACTGTGAAAAAAACAACAATTCATAAAGAATCCAAGTCATCTAGACCCCGCCTCCATGGCTCTGTTCCGAAACACCATCCTGTCTTCATCTGCTTGGTCATGACAATTCGCCTTTAATATGTTCTGAGGCAACTCTTGCCAACCCATCGCGACCCTGCTTTCTGTACAGATCACTCCTTGATTGGCCAGAATATCTGCCAATTTATTGGTCGTTCTTCGCACATGGTTAAAACTTACTGTTCGAAGGCACTGGAGGTGAAGCTGAATCCATTGAAAGACCTGGATCAGCCTCTAGTTTTTTGAGACTTTTTTCGGCGTCGTGCCCCAGCTGATTCTCTTGACCGAGTTAATGATTAACTCCGAATTAGCTTCGACAATCACATTTTGGCGGTTATCTTGCTCCAGGAAATCTAAACATTGCTCCATAGCCATTAATTCTACCATATTGTTAGTGGCTCTTCCTAAATGGCAATGGAAGATGAAAATAATACTTCTGTTTTCATCCCTTAACGCCCCTCCATAGCTAGTAGTACCCGGGTTGCCTTTTGAAGCCCCATCAATGTTGTATTTCAAAAAACCCTTAGGGGGAGGATGCCAGAAATCCTGCTCAGAATCCATTGTCATTACCTTCCTATCCAGGCCCTGAGGAATAAGTCCCTGCAAACCCAGCTGATGGAGAATCCTCAATTCAGCTTCTGAAGGTGGGTTCTTAGGGGGATTTCGCACTATAGTGCCAACCGTCTCCTTAAGTTGTTTTAAGATCTGCTCAAAAAGGCATTGGGAGGGATTCTTTTCATTTTTGAAGATTCTATTGTTCCTTTCTTTCCAGACATTCCATATAATGAAGCTTGGCATAAGAGCCCAAGCTGAGCCAAGAAATTCATAATCAGAAAAGTTTCTTCTCCAGTTGTTTAGGGTATTGATAATACTCCCTTTGTCCCTATCAGTCTGTTGGAAAATGGTGGCAAAAGTATCCCACAACCTAGAGGTGAAAATGCAATTGTTGAGAAGGTGCTCCATTGTTTCCTCTTGGGCTTCATAGAGCTGGCATCTGGAAGGCCCCAGAACACCCCTCTTCCGAATGTTATCCCAAGTCAAAATTTTCTTATGCTAAACCAGCCACATGAAGAGTTTAATCTTCATCCAACCTTGATGCCTCCATAGGTTCTACCAAATCCTATCCGGAACATGGGAATCCAGTTCAAGGAGTATGTGTTTTGCCTCCTTAAGATTAAAGGTACCCTCATTATTGTTGCCCCATCTCAGTTGGTCATGCCCCCCTGACACTAAAATCTTCCTTTGTTCTAACATTTTCATAAGTGCCTCTGCTTTAGCTTTCAAGGGGCTATCATCCCTATAATCAATGTTCCTCCAGGTTCTCCATTTTCCTATACTGTTGGTTTGATCCCAAAAATATTTTACCTTAGATAACCCTTTGGTGTCTGTCTCTTTCTTGAGGTCCAAAAAGTCCTCTTTTAACAATATAGGTTCTTGTTGCCATTTATCCTCCCAAAATAAAGCTAAATCTCCCTCTCTGATTTCCCAGAAGCTGTTTTTTTGTACTAAGCCCCTGTTCTCCCAGGCCTTATTCCAGATGTGTGAGCCCTTTATATTTCCAGACATCCTTATGTGATCATTATTTTGCCAAGTGCTGGCATATTTTTCTTTCCAAATACTAGCCCACTGAGCCTTTGGGTCTTTTACCCAACGCCACCATAATTTTTCCCCTAAAACCTTGCTTAGAATCTCTGGATCATCCAATCCAAGACCCCCATGGTTTTTAGGTTTGCAGATTTTTTCCCAGGCTACTAAGGCCCATTTCTTTCTTTCTTCCCCCTTACCCCAAAGAAAGTCTCTTTGGATGGTTCTGAATTGTTGCAAGACTCCTTTTGGTGTTGGGAGAGTTGATAGCATGAAGACTGGGATTGATTGAAGAATAGCCTTTGTAAGCACCAACCTACCAGCCAAGTTTAAAGATCTAATAGTCCATTTCCTGATTTTATCTTGCATCTTATTAATCACTGGCTCCCAAATGCTCTTGTGCAAAGGTTTAGTAGTTAGAGGAACTCCCAAATATTTTGAAGGGAGGACATCCCTTTGAAAGCCCAGAATTTTGGAAATATTCCTCTGAATAGCAATATTGGTATTAAAGAAAAAAATCTTAGATTTGGAGAGATTAACTTCCATACCTGTAGCCATGGCAAAGTCATTCAAGATTTGTTTATACGCAAGAGCTTCTTTGACCGTGGGGATTCCCTGCAGCATGGTATCATCAACAAATTGTTGATGAGTCAAGGCCTGTCCATTCTCAAAAAGTTGGAGACCCTTAATCTTACTAACTTCTTTTGCATGCTTGATAGACCGACCAAGTCCTTCCATCATGAGGATGAAAAGAAAGGGAGAGAGCGGGTCTCCCTACCTGAGGCCTCTTGAAGGCATAAAAGTCTCGGAGGGAGAACCATTAACCAATATTGAAAAGCTAGAAGAGGTTACCAGGGCCATGACCCATCTAACCCAATTATGATCAAACCCAAAAGCAATAAGAACTTTCCTAATATAGGTCCAATTCAACTTATCATAAGCTTTGGCAAGGTCCAATTGCATGATCATTCCAGCCTTCCTATTGCTAGTCAATGAGTGCACCACCTCATGCGCTTGAATGATGTTATTGAGAATTTGTCTGCCTTCCACATAACCAGATTGTTCTACAGAAACTAGTGTAGGAAGAAGAGGTTTGAGTCTATTGGCCACAACCTTGGATATTATCTTGTATACCACATTGCACAAAGCTATGGGTCTAAACCTGTCTGGAGTTTGAGCATTGTCCTATTTAGGGATCAGGGAGATGAAGGAGGTATTGAGCACCTTCAAAATAGTTCTATTCATTCTGGAATCTTCCACTACATTCAGAATATCATGTTTAACAATATTCCAGCAAGCTTTAAAGAAATCCACATTGAAACCATCAGGGCCAGGCGCTTTGCCATTCTACATTTCTTTGAGGACCTCACTAACCTCCTCTTCAGTCACTGGCCTATTAAGGTTGAAATTATCCTCTCTAGACACCAGCCTAGGTATATGTCTTGTTAAGTCCCTGATGAAGTGCTCTCTATCTGAAATGGTTTCCTTTGCTATACCTCGAAAGTGTTGAACTAACACAACTTCTATATCTTCATGGGTATTAAGAAGATTCCCTCCCTCGTCCTTGATCAAAGAGATCCTATTGTAAGCTCTATTCGCCATGGTGGATCTATGGAAAAATCTAGTGTTTCTCTCTCCTTCTTTTAGCCATTGAACTCTAGATTTTTGTCTCCAAAATATTTCCTCTTGTTTACATAAATTCTCCCAGTCTTGATGATATTTGGTGACTTGATCACTTTTGACTTTATCAAAGCCATCCATGATAAGGGCTTGGTTGAGTTCCTGCATTTTATCTTCAACAGATTTTTTTGCTTCAAAAATATTGCCAAATTCATTCTTGTTCCATTCTTTGAGCCTGAGCTTGATGTGCTTTAGTCTTTTGTGTAGAAGGAACATTCTTGTACCCTGAATATGCAAATCTTCTGACCACCAATTTGCAATGTTGCTGATGAAATCTGGGTGGGTAAGCCAGATATTCTCAAATCTAAAAGGTCTATTCCTGGGAGTACCAATACCCTGCACCTCTAGTTGAACCGGCCAGTGATCTGATCCTCCAAAGGGGAGAACTCTCGCTATCATTTCCTTGTCAATGAGCATAAGGTCCTCTGAGATTATGAATCTGTCTAACTTTGAGGCTACTTGAGACTCTCCTCCTCTTTTATTGTTCCAAGTAAAGAGACCATTACTTGTATCAGTGTCAACTAGCTTCAGATTATCTATAAAAGTTTGAAATGCTAAAGAGTATTTGCTTAGAGTTCTGGTTCCTCCTTTTTTCTCTGAAAGTGATTTGATCATGTTGAAGTCCCCCCCCCCCCATGATCCATGGTATTCCTGCATGTCTGTCTCTGAGATCCACAAGAGAATCTAGAAACCTGAGTTTATCATCCATTCTTTGAGGGCCATAAACATTCATGACCAGATAGGTCTCCCTATCTCCCACAGGCTGAATAACCACAGATAAATAATTCCTCAATGCTTCAGCATCTATTATGTCAATCTTTTGGGGGTTCCAAAGAGTGAGTATGCCTCCTGATGTATTCTCTGCTTTGACTTCTAGAAACTCAAATCGATTGAGCCATTTGCTATGTATTTCTTTTATTTTTTGAATGGAACATTTAGTTTCCTGGATAAAGATAATATCTGGAGCTGCTTGTTTCATTCTATTACTAAGTAATCTTTGTTTTCTTTTACTACCTAGACCCCTGATATTCCAAGATGTGAACTTCATCATTAAAGATTTGTAAAGGAGTAGCTGGTTAGGTCTTTCATCTTACCTGAATCAATCATTAGCTTTCCACATTCCATCAATAGCTCGTTCTGCTTTTTCCTGCCTCTTTTCTTTCCTGGGTTTCTAGGTGCTAATCCTGGTGTGGTTTTCATAGTTTTCACACCTTCATTACCCTGCCTTTCATTGCTTCTTTGCCTCTCCAGCCCTTTAGCCTGAGTTTTCCATATGAACAGCTGTTGAACTCTATTGAACTCTTCTTGAGGTAACGAGTCTACCCCTCCCATGGTTCCCTGTTTCAAGAACCCTTCCAGATCTAGGTGTTCTCTATCAAGAATCTCCTGTAGTTCGTGGTCCTCCATTTCCATCTCACTCTGGGTCATTTCCTAGTCCATTTCCAGTTCTGCCTCACTCATCATGGTCTCTTTCTGTTTATTAATATCCTGTGTTTTTTTATGTTCTTCTTCTTTCTCCTTCTCCACTGGACTTCCTCCCATTGCCTGATCTACTTTTGTTATCTCTTCTTCTTCTTCGAGTACTTGGAACTTGTTCTAATTGACCTGTTTCCCTTTTGTTTGATGTTTCTTTGGCCCCCTTTTACCCCCTTTTCCTCTATGTACTACTTTGTGAAAGATTTTAGTATCTTTCATAGTGCTAGCTTTACTCTTGTTCTCTATTTTACTGAGAGGGAAATCTCTGAAAAGGTGCCCATGCTCATGGCATCTGCAGCATATGAAAGGAATATGTTCATAATCTACTGTTTGCAACCATTCTTCATCAAAAACTTCTAAGATTACCACATCTGGTAGAGCTCCAGAGGGATCCATCTCCACACATATTGTTGCAAAGGAAGTGTATTTTCCCCTTCTGGTGGCCTCAGAAGCTTTAACAAAACGCTCTAATTTATTTCCTATGGCAGATAACGATTCTGTTTGCCAGTAATCAAGAGGTAGAGAGTAAAGTCTTACCCAGACCAGGACCGAAGTAAATGTCTCATGCTCCGGGACAAAATTCATAATCCATGGCCACATATAGAGGCCTGCTGCTGCATAGAAGTAGGGCCCTCCTTCAAACACTCTATCTTTATCTTCAATATTTGTAAAGACCACAGTGAAGAATCCCTTTGACCCAAGATGTAGGACTATGCTTCCTTTTGGTTTCTAGTGGTATTTAATCCATGTCTGTAAAGCTTTCTCAGTGGGCCATAATCCTATGAATTTACAAATTATTGCATATGTCTGCATGTGGTCCTTATGCGCCTACAGAGCAGGATCATTTAAAACCACTCTAGGTGTGATCTCAGCTTTGGGTTTGCATGGTCCCTTTTGTGCTTTGTCTTTTGTTCCCTGTTCCTTGTCTTCTTCCTCCTTTTCTTTTGTGCTATTATTCTCCCTGGATTTGGTACAATCATGCTCCTCTTCAATGTTCCTTTTCCCTTCTTCTGAAGGACCTCTATCATTTTCTAATGGTTTCTTACCTCTACTAGCCACAGCCTGCTTATAGGAGGGAGTGGAGCTCCCTCCTTTGTGCCCTTCCATGGAGATCACCACCTGCTGAAGTTTGTGACCCTAGCTGTTCGCCTGCTCTCGCTCCAAAAACTAGTTCGTCAAGCCTCCTCTGATTGATTATCTCTTCCAATCATATGGAGAGTTTTCGCCTCATGGAGGTTTTCACCTGAGTCCTTCGAATCCAACTTTCATATCTCAATCATTAGAACTTCTTCTAATATGAGAAGATTATCATAAAGGTTTACATTTTAGGGAGAACAGATGGACATTTTTCCTGGAAAAACAAAGGAAAGGGACCTTTGATAGAACAAAATGAATTGTAAGGGAATGGTTCAAAGAGCCTTGGTCAAAATTGGTTGTGATCATCTAAAAATATTTTACTTGTGACAATAGGCATAGTATAGTCTACCTTTAACACATAAAATTGCTGCAACATATCAAAGGAGACTGTAAAATCAATATCCCTTACTTCTTTTCAAAGAGCTTGACTAAAATGATAGATTTTGTTAAAAACAAAACTGAAGCTAAAGAGGCTAACGTCTATCATTGTGGGTTGATTAAGATCCTTGTGGAGTATTAGGCAAGAAATAAAGGGATACTTTGGAATGATTTTTTGGCCAAAAATCACTTTGAAGACCAATTAACAGGGAATGGGGAAAGGCTTGAACAATTACATGCCACAAAAAGCATTATGAATTCTTCTTTATATCCAGGTACAAGATTGAAAAAGAAGCATGATGGTGTTATGATTGAGAAAGAAAAATCATTTTTGTCCATTCCTAGGAGATCAAGAAGAAAGTCACAAGAAGAGCGAAACAACCAAGGGAAAGACCCAGAAATTGAGATTGTTGAAACCGAACCTCCACAAACATCAAAACAAATTGATGAGATCATTCAAAGATTGGAGGAGGAAGCTGGGGAAGAGCCCATAGAAGAAGGCTCTTATTTTGAGGATGTTTGGGTTAGAGCTACATCATCTCATTCATATGCTAAAGAGGAAAGGGAAGAATCCAAAGAATTGCACAATGAGAAATATTTGAAGAAAATAGCAGAGTTGACTAGTGAGCTAGAGGACACTAAAATCATGCAAAGGCACTTGAAGAGAGAGAATAAAATGCACAAGAAAAACAATAACAAAATAGTTCAAGAAAACAAGAAATTGAACAAGCAAATCAAAAATCTTGAAACATGGAACAAGCTCATTTCTAAACAAGCCTATACATGGCTAAAAGAGGAGAAGTTATGGCAATATAAATATGAAAAACAAAAAGTAAAAGTTTCCATCTACAAAGCAGAGGAAAATAAGGGCATTGATATTTTACTTCAAGTTGCACAAGAGGAGGCTACAGGTTCAGGTGCCGCAGGGGCAACATCACTCACAAGGTCCAAATGGAGGAATCAAGCATGAGGACATGTTTGGGTATCAGCAAGGGGGAGATGTTGGCCCTCAATTTTGGTCATTTTTTCCTATCCTAAACCCATCCATTTACCACCATATTCCATCATATTTCACTTACATATGCTTCATTTCACTCTTATTTTGCATATTCAGGTAACTAAATTAAGTTTTTCAATTTTTAGAGATTTTTGTAAAAATTGGGTTTTAAGAGTAAATTTGGACTGCACTAAAAATTCCTGTAATAGCTTCGTTAAAGTCATATGTGCAAGACACGTGGGTGAGAGTTGAGCACATATTTGGAAATATTGGGAACCACAGATGGATGAACACCTATTGGTTCGATCAAACTGAGCAAATGCAGGCCCGGTCAACACTGGTCAAACTTGACCTGTCATTCAAAAATCCCTATTAAAAAGGGGCAGAATATTATTTTTTGGGATTTTGCCTAATTTTGTGAACCAGACTTAATGAGTTCGACTTGGATGGATGGATTAGGATAGATAAAGACTGTTAGAGCTATTGTAGCTAAGTTTGTTGATAATTTTCTTATTTAAACTGAGTTTATGAACCATTCATATATGTAATTTGTATTTAGACTATTGGAGACCTTTTGATAATTTGAAGAATAATTTCTATTGTTCTAAGTTGTTGTTCATGTTGTGGATATTTTCATAAGTTAGTTGTAGCTGAGAGTTCCTTAGGTGTACAAGGCAAGGTTGGAAAGCCCCCATACCAAGCTAAGTACACTTTGACTACATTAGTATAATTTTAATTTCAGTATTTCTTATTTCAGATTTATGCTTCAGTTATTTAGATGTGTGGTGTTTCTTGTGTGATTTGGGGATGATGATAGTTTAAAATCAAATTTGCATATGAAAGGACAAACAAGAATTTAAGTTAAATTATCTTTCTATTCAGTTATGAGTTATAGCTAAAATCATCATTTTTGCACTTCTTGTATTATTTCTTGAATTTCAGTTTTATTTAATGCAATGGTAATGATATTGGAGTATATTTGTGAGGAAGGACAACTAGGATCTCCTAAGTTAGGAGCCTCTTCTCTTGCTATCTACACATTACAGATCATTTCTCTTTAGTTTCTCCTCTTTGGGACAGTATTGTGAGGAAGGACAACGAGGATCTCCTAAGTTAGGAGCATTTTCTCTTGCTTGTTGCATCTTGAACAAGAAACTTGCTAGTCTCTTAAAACTTAGATTATATTTGTAATATGCACTTCCTTTAAATTTATAGTCTTCCCTTCCTAATTTGATTTCACCTGAAATCCATATATTTTGGACATGCTTCCAAGTCTACAAACACATATTGGCAAGTAAAACACGTGTTAGCTTACTTAATAAATTGACCTTACACTAGTTGTTCAATCTTGTGTATCATAAGGAAGAGATATATGCATTGTGGAAGGATATCAACAAATATAACAAAAACCAGATAAAAAATTATATTAACAAAAACAATTATACTAGCAATTGCACTGCATGTTTCAAAGAAAATGTTGTAAGGCGGTGGCATAGGAAAGAGTAGCATAGAAGAAATAAAATGTGATATGTGTTAATTATATACTATATAGTTGAATAAGTTGTAGAACAAAATGCAAATCCTCCATTACTACTACTTATTTTATTTATATCGCTTTTTATGTTGGCAAGAGTCAATCAACCTTCCTCTACATCCATCTATGATAGAAATTCATATCAGTAATATTAAGTTCAAAACAAACTTGTCAAAATCCCCCTTCAAAAATTAAACCAACTCCCAACCCTAACCTCACCCCAGACAAAACCTCTCCCATCGATATTTAAACCATAAAATTTTAACCAACACCCCATCTCCATGATGAAATCACTCCCATCAATATTTAAGCAATGAAATTGAACCAATCACCTCCATAAGATTTGGACTTCTCGATCGCCATGATGAATCCACTCCCATCTATATTTAAACCACTTCGCTGCAACAGCCTTGGGAGCTGGCCTCAAAATTTTTTGCAGACAAGAGAATTGTTCAGACAGGTGATGCTGATGTATTGATATGGACCAAGCCGAATTCAACTCTGCCCATTCGGGTCTCCGATTTATACGTTGCTGCCTTGTCCAATCTCCAACAGCGGCCTTCTCCAATCTTCCCTTACAAATTTTGGAAAGCCCATTGCCCGCTCAAGGCCATTTTATTCTCCTGGCTGCTATTTTCTGATCGTAATCTCTCATGGGAGGTTCTTCAGCGGAAGGGGTGGTCGGGTCCAAGCAGATGTGTTATGTGTCGACAAGCGATGGAAACGAATGCCCACATGTTTTTCCAGTGCCCAGGAACTGCTCAAATCTGGTATGAACTTTCAATATCTCATGGTTTTGCTCTGCAGGTTTTCGCATCTGTGCAGGAGGGTTTCAAGTGGTGGTCTGCTCAATGTCAAGAGTGGCAATCTTTATTTATCATTACCTGTTGGTGTCTCTGGAAGTGGAGAAATGCATGCATTTTTCAGGATTCCAAAGAACCAATCCTCTCCCTTCTCATTCACATATCGGCGATGCTAAATTCATCATGTTGATGTCTCTGTTCCTTCTTCAAGTTTTCATGTCTTTGCACAGGTTCCCTCTAAAGCGGCCGTGGGTTTTTGGCTCTATTTTGTTCCTGGCCATTTTTATATCACTGGCTCCTCCTCGTTGTGCAATGTCAGAACGGTTTTAGTCTCTCGGCTTCAGGATTGTATGGCTCTGCAAATTATTGTAGGCTCCATGCTATTTTCTGTTTTTTCTGTCTTTAGCATCTCGTTGTATCGTCATATGGATTTCCTTTTGATCTTATCCGGCCCTATGTCTCATCATGGCCTGTACATGTCCTCTGGAATGTTATTGGATGGACTACTCCTGATATTGAGGCTCAATAGCACGCCTGCTATAATGGTTTATATGTATATTCTTATATTTTCTCAATATAATATATGCTGATTTTCACTCTCTGAAAAAAAAAGTATTTGATCCAATTTGAACCAACCACCTACCAAGAACTTATGAACCAAATTTAACCAATCACCTATCAGATCCAATTTATCCAATTCGAAGCAATCACCTAAAAAAACTTATGATCCAATTTTTGGGTTATTTTTCAAGTCGCTAGGTGAGTTAGTGAGACAGCTAGTTTCGCTCTCGTTCTCTCTCGACGGCGGCTTTCATTTTCCCATCGCTCTAATAATACCTCACAAGGTTAAAATGACAAGATACTACCTGGTTGAACTTTAAATCTTCGTCCGCCACGACGGGTTCCGTTTGCCCACCGCTCCCATGGTGCCAAGTGGTCTAATTAAATTTTTGCTCAGTGGCACTTTAAACCTTTTCTTATTTAATATATATATATTGTTGTATTCTTATTTTTTCATGTTTTTGTATGTTTTTTTTATGGGGGCAGCAAAAAATATATCAACTTACATGAAGATAAATATAATTTGAGTTTTAAGAAATACAAGCTAGGTATAGTTTGAATTAAAAAAAAAAACAAAAAACAAAAAAACAAGGAAGAGCAACTCACTGACTAATCATGTAGACAAATACAATGTAAATGTTAAAAATATAATTAAAATACACAATATAATAAAAAAATTTATGTTGGATCAATTAAAAATACAGGTCAACTCAAGCTCTATCGTCCAAACATTATGAAGATAAATTTAAAAAAATAAAAATAATTACTTTTACCAAAAGCTTAATCCATAGAGCCTACGACATGAATTATTTAAAAATACAACCCTATTCCCGGAATAAAATTATGTATGCTTCCATTACACTCGGTGTATCTCCTAATTTGAAATCCACTTTTAGCATGTAAATCATTACGTTTTATCTGGAAAATCCAGATTTCCAAGTGGAATGGTATTTTTCCTTATCAAACAACCAAATTAGACATCAAATTTCTGCAAATATGAACTCTACAATATGATAGGAGAGTTATCTTATTTGTCTACACCTAAACCTACATAAACAAAATAGAGAAAATGATATTTTCTCTGTCATACTATAGCCAAATTAGACATCGGATTTCTCCAAACATGAACTGTCCATATTGAATTATGTAATTAGTCACCTTATTTGTCTACGCCTACATAAACAAAACAGAGAACAATATAGTGTTGCAATTCATCCATTCCTTCCTTCTTCCACCTATGTAGCAGTTCCTCACTCCACCTGGTATAAAACGATTGTGACTAATGAAAGCAGTAGGTTGAGTAGCATGCATAACCTTCTCCTTCTCGGTCACCTCGGAGCCCTGTGACTGATCGTATGCTCACCGAACCTCTACGTCTACATACAATCAAAGTACCCACACACCTCGTCAGACAATGCACATTTCAATTCAAGAACCAGAACAAACTCAAGAAAAGAAAACAATTGACCATGCAAATTTTAATTCAAGAAGAAGAAAATCAAGAAAAGAAGATAGCTGACAATGTAGATTTCAATTCAATAACAAGAAGAAAATCAAGAAAAGAAAATAGTTGATAATGCATATTTCAATTCAAGAGAAAGAATAAAAATAATAAAAGGAAACAGTTGGCAAGAACAGAAAGAACAGGGATTGCTCGCTGACAATGCATATTTCAATTTAAGAACAAGAAGAGAAACAAGAAAAGAAAATAGTTGGCAATGCTTTATTTATCTCTCTTTTTATATGGGTAAGAGTCAATCGACCTTCCTCTGCATCTATCAATGATAGAAATTCTTATTGGTAATGTTAAGGTAAAAAACAAGCTTGTCAAAGGATATGCAACTTGTACTATTACTGGCCATCCTCACAAATTGCAGGTAAAACATACGAGTACATTACTAAGACTATATATCCTTTTTCCTGGTAATACAGACAAGGGAATTTTTAACATTGTACATTCTTCTTAGGCAAATAAGAAATATAGACAAATGTCTCCTTCTGTCTCAAATTTTTGCACATGTTTACATGAAACTTCATCTTACCACACTTTTTTTCCACTTCTTGATCTTTTATTGTCATCTTTCTACTCTATCAGACTCAAACATTATTTGTTGCAGAAACAAACTGACAGTTTGGAATGTTGCAGCCATAGAAGTTTTACCTACACATGGACTCGTGAAAACTGTAGAATAAGCAACAACAAAAAAAACCCATGAGAATGTAGGAAAACACAAACAATAAAGGAGAATGAACATAATCAAATTTTATTTTGCATCAAGGATGAAATTGGCTTGTCATAGCTTTATCTAGAGGTCCTTATCTCTCTTCAACATGTTTACGGGGCTAGTTTGTGTATAACAATGATTTTTTCTAGATTTGTTGTCATTTTGTACTATTTTGAGCTAGTTTATGCTCTACCAAGTGAGCAACGGTGACCATCAATTCTGTACTATAGAAAACCCATCCATCTAATGCTATCCACCAATTCTATTGCACTACATGGGCATAAAAAATAATAGGTTTTTACTCAAATAGTTATTGTTACATACAAGCCTGTTTTGACATCTTTTTCACCTTTGGAGGTAACTCTACATGCTACTTAAATCTTCTTGCAGTTTAATTACTCAATCAAACCCACTAACATATTAACAAAAAATAATTTGCTAATAAATTCATGCACCCTTTCAGTGGTTAGCAAATAGAAGCCCTCAATTTTGTCATGTTTCATTCCAGTTTTCCATAGAACCTCTAAGGGGAATTTGAGTAAGAAATGTACAAATTGAATGACCTTGTAAATAAAAATTCATCTCTTTGCCACTAAGATATAGCAAAGCTTCAAATGGAAAAGTAAAGATCTTGTTGGAGTAACTGCATCAAAAACTCAATAAATCAACTTACTAATTAGGTGCATTATTACATATGTTAAGTCATCCAAGCTATTCGACTGAAAATATGAAAAGGACATTATAATCTATATGAGAGCAAGACTAATTGTTTACGTTTTTCAACAAGTATCCATTTTCCAAAACATAAAATCATGTTGTTTGAAAGGTAGAGTTAGTGGAATAAATGTCAATTGACAAACTGCATGGATAGATTACGGTAACCAAAAAAAGACAACATGACTTTTTTTTTGTTCAGAATGTGCATTAAATGAAACTAATGCGAGCCCAAATCCATAGATAAAGGGAATTAAAACATGAAAATCACATTATAAGTTATTTCAGAGCTAGATTAGTGGATTTACATTTTTCAACCAAAATCCATTCACTAAAACATAACATCCTACACTTTGAAACGCAGAGCGAGTGAAACGAATGTGAATTGGATTGCTTGTATAGATATGAAAAATACAATAAAATGACTTTCTCTATTTCAGAATATGCATTATGAAACTAACCACAGATGAACATCCCACATAATTGCACATCTGAATACTGTGAACCCCTACAAAGATGTCAATATTTCCATAGTAAAAAAGATGCTTATATCTTGAGGGAATTTATTCTACAGTACTTGGTATATCCATCCAAAGTTCGATAGATCTATGCTCATGATATATTATGTTAATTTTTTTTATATAACTTAAGCTTGTTTATTTAGGAATGAGGTTTATATATATATATATAGACATCTAATAAACAAAGTATATTTTTGGCTATCTTTAAATATATAATCATGTATATAAAGGGATTTCAATTTTAATCATGATAATTTTATTATTTTATTTCAATTATTTGCACAATAACACATATATGTGGTCCATAAACATTGTTTTTAAAATAAAATTTAATTAAAAAATAAGAATAAAATAAGTAAGATCAAGAATAAGATGGAAAAACAAATTTTAATTAAAGAATAAGAATAAAATAAGATCGATCAAGAATAAGATGGAAATATTGCTATAAACAAATAGTATTAAAAAAAAGTCATTATATTATTAAAAATAAATAAATTTGTACTATTCTAATTCGAGCACATACTTCCACCATATAACCCAAGGCTTGTTCTCTGAATCCAACCAAAAAAAACCCAACTTATCAATCAAAAACCATAAGAGTCTACGACATCACAAAAAAAACATATTAAAATGTTTTAAATAAAAAACCATGAGAATCTAGGACAATGCGAAACAACAGAGCTAACCAGAAATAATAGAGTTGCAAAAGCATGCACAATTATATGATCAAAGGACAGATAAAAAAATATTTGATTTCAATTGTCAAATATCCTCTTTCCAAGTTATCTGGTAAGTTTGCTTTGTTGTATCATTCTTTTTATCTTTTTATAATTCAAAAGATTACCCTGGTAGGATTTCTCTTCTCTAATATCTTCTCGGATTTTCAAAATAGTTCTCCTATCGCTCCTTGAAGAAACCTAACATTTCTACCAATCACTTCTTCTCTGATGTCAATCACTTCTTCTCTGATGTCACTCGTGAGTATTCCACTTTCAACAATTTTGCCTAATTAAAAACCATCGAATTTGCCCATAAAAAACAAACAGTGGTAATTGCAAATCAAATAATAAATAAAAAATAATACCACTTTTATTAAACCAAAAAAAAATCCCCAATGCAACCAAAATTTAGTTTTCAAAGGAAAATCACTGCGAGTTATGTCGTAAAAAAAATGGTGAAAAAGGTTTCCCAATCATATTTATATCACCCAAACACATGTAAATAACCAAGAAGCAGAGGTTTCTATACAACGCCCAAGCACAATACCTTCTTTCTTGTTAACAGTTAAAAGAAGGCATTGTGTTCAATGCAATTTTGGAAAACCTGGAAGCAGCATTTGCTTCAACCTGATGCAATTCACTTATATTCACTTATATTGATGAAATTTTGCTAATATATAATTGTTAAAGTCGCCAGTAGTACGCCAAGATGCACCTAGGTCATTTCACTTAAATTAATGAAATTTTGTTAATATATAATAGTTAAAGTCACGAGTAGTGGGCTTAGATGTACCTAGGTCGTGATTTCTCAAACTATGGATCAAACCTAATATAATCTCTGATAAACTTAGACCACTTGACAAACTAAAAAAAATAGTGATACTATTATTATATATAATAAGAAACCAGAAATTGAAAATTGAACATCATCAATTCTAAAATGATCATCCCAAAACATGGTTTGGTGAAGGATCTTCTAAATAAAATAGAATATAAATTGTATAAGTTTATTTTTTTTCTAAAATTTCTAAAAGAATCATAAGTATACAACAAAATTTAAATGTTCATCATTCCCGAAACCAAATCTCTCATAACTAACACATTCCACTGCATTTAGACTGGATTGAAGTTGGTTCTAGTGAGTTGAATGATGTTAACTGGCTTGTTATTTTTGCATAATTTTAATAGTTCAATAATAAAAACGAGGGGAAAACAACAACAGGTAGTAAAACTATTGTATTTTGACAAGTAGATGAAAAACATTAAAACTACTGTATTTTGACAAGTAGATGAAAAAACATTTATGAAAATAAAAGGGAAAAATTAAGAAAAAAAAAATGTCTTAGGTGAAGTTGCCAAATATGTAGCACATGGTATGAAGACGTATATTTTTTTTGCTTTACTTTACATGCCTTATTTTTACATGTAGAATTTAATTTATATTTAATTTATATGAGCATGTTGGGCATGTAACCCCACATACCTGGATAATTTTTTGATTCAAACTATACCTGTAGTAGTTGTAAATCGCAATGGTTGTGTGAGATGTATTCCATATCCCCATACAATTGTGTGCAGATGCGGGAATGGTTTAACTATTGGAATCATACTTGTAAATCTGCAGATTTAAAATAGTATTCTAAACCGTTTAAATAATTTTAACTCTACTAAATACACTGAAATTTCGATATTTTTACTGTGTAAATGCCTAAAAGGTGCAATCAATGGAATTTCGATGTTTATACCGTGTAAAGACCTAAAAGAGGCCATCATATCTCCAATTTCTCTTAAATATTTATGCTAGTGTTGAACGTAATATTAATATTGAGTAATGTCAAGCAACAGTGGTTTAGAACTCATTAATGTTATTAATAGAACTAAGTTATTTTGAAAAAAAATATGAGAGATTTTATCTAAAACACCTCATTTCCATTTTGACTCAGGGTTGGAATTTGACAGGCAAAATTCTTGTCACAGGGCATTTTGGCCGTATTTGATGTTTAAAACTTTCGCATAATTGTCTTCCTTGATGTGTTTGAAATTTACAGAATGGGTTTTTATTTTCCGAAAACAATCTTAAGATTGTATATCAAGTTGTGTTTCATTTGGACTTGGCCCTATCATGGTGTCACATCCATCCATTTATTCACCAAGTAGGGGGACATCAATGTTCCATGCACTTGCGCCTCTCTCTCCTCTACTAAAATGTATGATGGAAATTGATTTGACACATTACATTGGAGAATTTATGATCTTCAACTAATGTATCAATGGAGTATTGTCAGTGAAATTGACTCATTTATTTCCAAATCATGCTTGAATATGTCCACCGCTGTAATATTCTTAAAAAATGCATAGGGGACAACTTACAGTGACTCGACACAGAGCACCGAATCATGGATACTTACAGTGACACGACACGCCCGATCATGGATGGGACCTACAACTGAAGAATCACGTGTATACCAAACTTTTCGTGCCTTGTAAAATCAAGGCCTCCTCCATCGATTTGTGCTACACTAAAATCATTGCACTCCATGTGGGCTTACGAGTCTCCTTCATCTCAGCATGGCCTTAATACCTTGGTGCTTGGATGGAGACCATTAAACCATTCAAAAATGTGCTTAGTTTTCTTTGGGTATATTCGTTTTTATCTGTTAAAATTATCGAGAGCATTAACACTAGTGGGTTTTAATCAATTTTACATTTTTTATTTTGAAAATTTTACTATGCAATAAAATTACAAAACAAAATTCTATTAAAATTATGTAGAGCATTAACATGAGTGGGTTTTAATCAATTTTACATTTTCTATTTTGAAAATCTTACTATGCAATAAAATTCCAAAACAAAATTTAAATGAAGAAACCCTACCACTCCAATGTTTTAGAAGAGTTCCGAGAATTCCATAATGTTGGCCCTCTTAACAACCTTTACAAAATGGCAAGTGGGAAATAACTCACAGACTGATGAATTTGCCAAAAAAAGCTTAGGTACTCACTTCATTTTTACTTTTTTTGGGTAGTGTATGTAGTCAACATAGGTACTCACTTCATTTTTACTTTTTTTGGGTAGTGTATGTAGTTATTTTTCACCAGCTTGTGAGTTATTTTAGAGTCACTATCATTCTACAAAAATTCATTATATAATATAAAGATTGCTTTTACTTTGTTTTATGACATATTTTCGTGTAAAATTATCCACTGTCATTCTCTCCTACCCTGTGTTTTTAATTTAAAATCAATCAGTGAATTTTCTGATTTGTTTTAAGTTTAAAATATATCAAAATTGTCAAAGTAGGCCCCATTGAATGGTCTTTGCTACTAATACTAGGATTTAGGATTCAATAAGTTATTTATGTGTTATGGGCATTTCTATTTTCTTTTATGATAAATATGTGAAATTTTTTAATATAATTGTATTATTGAAAGGTAATATTTTATTCAAAATTTTATTGGTGAAGGGTTTATTTATTAGCAAAACTTTATTCTTGAGGGGAAAGAATTTAAACATAACGTTTCTTTACAGAAAGTATAAAGATCCAAAACATCAAAAAAATTGTCTATAAGTAAAATGGAATCCAAATTCCAACCTAGTCTAAACCACCAAAAAAATTCTCGAGTCAAAGTTCATGCCTACAGAGGTGATCAAATGAAGGAGGGATACATACGGAAATTCCCAAACATTATCATACCAACAATTGCTTGCTTTTATCATCTATGAACCCTAAGTGTACCCTTTTTTATTGGCTTAGAAATAGGAGTTGTTTGAGAAATAAAAATTTTATTGCTGTGAAATGATTTGGCCACTGTCAAAATTGATGGGTTTTTGCATCTAAGGACTTGCAACTTCTCAAATTTTATCATAGTTGAAGGTCTTGGGTTATTAGTGGAATAAATAGGGTATCATTATTTTCATTTTCCTCTCGCTCAAGTAAGAAAGAAGCTCACATTTTATCTCTTGGATCCGCAATTTGATCTCTTGGTGAATTCATAAGGTAGTTCTGATTTGGAAATTCTTCCCCCACCAAACCTGAACTGTTGAAAAGTGAATATGTTATGTCGGTCAAAGTTCAGTAAAGTAAATCTAGCCTTTTGGGCAGTAGATTCTATAATAGACCCTTTGTCATCTCTGCTCGTTCACTGCACTTCCTGTGTCTCTGAAGATGACAACACTCAGAAATGGCCATCTCAAGGATTGGAAACTATGTTGGGTCCTTCAAGATTGAAAGGGAAAAGAGAAATGGGTGTGAAATTGAATATAATAAGGAAGTTAAGACGGTTCATGGTTCAGAAATTTTCTGCACACATGCCATAGACTCCAATTGTTTCCTTCCAACAACTCGTACATGTTCTTGCACAGTAAATACTTGCAACGGTGGGGCCTATACATAGTCGTTCATTTATACAAAATCCTTTCGCTAGGTTTATTATTATGAAACCCTAAGTGTTATAGCATAGATCTATGAGGAAAAGGGTTGTGACTGATTTAGAAAACTAAAACCAACTTGAATCTGAGAAGGGGGTATGTCCCACGATGACGTTAGTTTTAGGCACTTTCTCAAATTTTCGTCAAGCAGAAATAGAGGATGATCAAATTTTACAACTCAAGCCATGGCAGCCATGAGTATCTAGACATCTTTCAATCGTGCAAGGAAGAGGTGGTCACTCGGTTCCAAGGGTTTGTAGATCTGAGAAAAAGATAGTTGAAAGAGGCTCAAACAATAAATACTTTCTAGCGCAATGTTCTCGACCAATGATCCAACTGTTCAACATTATTTCATGGTGTAAAAACTAATCCAATGGTGCACAATGGTACACAGTGGCAAACAGGGGAATTGTTCTCACAGTGAACACCTTATAACATAATTAACCAATTTTTTTCTAAATTTCATAATTCACTTTATCCTTTTTATTTTTTTTCTATTTCTTATTATCAATAATATAATGGTTTTTCATAAACATTATTTAATCATTTTATTTATCCTAGATAAAAAGTAGATATTCACTCTATATTGGATATTTCTAAAAACTATCACATAACTAAAATTCCACACAATTTAATCGTTATAAGATAAGATAAGATAAGATAATTATATTTATGTCCAACTAATGACCACAAAGGAGGTCAAAGGGACTGTTGAGTACACTGATGTATATACAAAGCGGGAGAACCACACGGTCTCCTATAAAAGATACAATGCATGATGTAAATCAAAGATACAATGCATGAAGTAAATCGACATCTAGCCCTAGCGGAGAAGATCCAAGAACTAATAGGTCTGAAAATCAAAACCATCTCTCCTAACATATGAGGTTGAATGAATAACACCGAAGAAGCTCAACAAAGTCTGTTGGCCCGATGAAGAGTCGATGGCAAGTGTAGATTGTCCACTAAATCATATCCTGGGGGGGTTCACATGCTGCTGAATGTTGAAGGACCTAGTTTGTCTCCCAGGAATGAATCTGATACGCAACTACTGCTGAGATCTCGTGTGGCAGGGTGAGGTCTTACGAATCCTTACTGATCTGGAGTCTGGATACGTACTGGTATCAATCGATCTCTTGGTGCCCCTATCTAAAGGTAGTACCCTGAAAAATGTTGTGATCCTCTATGTGGGGTCTGGTTTGATGGGAGACTGAATAATATGTGCTCGAACCTAAGAGCCTCCTACATATATAGGGCCAAACATCTATGATCGGGGTACCTTAAAAAGTCGGCGAGGGTCTGAGAATCTCTGAACAAGCAATGAAACCTTCCTCTGATCTCGTAGTAGATAGGGCATCCAAGGATGAAGTGCACCTCGGTCTCCACTTCATGTAAATGACATACCTGGCAGAGTCTATCTAGTTTATCCACCTGGTGGTCTGTCTCTACCTGAAGTCTATGAGAACCTACTCTGAACTGGCATAGAGGAATGCGAAGAGCATTCATCCAGTGGTGAAACGTACACTGGGGTCGAATAATGAGCTCGTCTCTCAACTCCAAGAAGTGCTCAGCATAAAAGGCCATCTTTGGGCGCAACCCTCCTAGAGGATTGACCCAGGTGACCTAGACGAACTTCCTGTAGATGTCGTCTCTGATGATCTTGTTTAACTCTTGTCTAGTAGGTAAAAGGTGACCAGGAGCATCTAAGGAATATCAGAAAGGAGGGAGACGATCCAAGTGAATTCCCACTGACTCTAAGAGGTTTGAAACTCCTGTAAATAAACATCTGGCTCAGCCTGAGGGAGTAGAACGGTCAATAGTCTCAGAAGAGAAATATTCCAAGTAAGGATAACGGTCCCTACTCTTTATCGATTCTGCCAAGCCCTGGACATGATGCAAGAATGAAACCAATCTGAAGACCGTCTCAAGCCGAAAGGGCTGAGCTCCAAACTCTACAAGGATGATGTGTTGCGGCACTGTCAGTTTGCACCTAATGATGCAGCGGAGAAGAAGAATCTGGACTCTCTCAGTTGAAGCCCAGTCTGACTCAAGTAAAGATGGTCCCCAAATCTCTAAGCCATACTGAACAGTGGGAGGAATCAAGGTGTCCATGAGGCTCATCTTGTATGAGATGTCCTAGAAGTGATGTCGAAAGCACTGTCTCTCGAGAAGGGCTAAGGATCCATATCCTTTGCTGATCTGAGGCTGAAGCGTTGGTCACAAACTGAAGCGGGGACCTAAGAATTGCACCTTCAAGTAAGTATACATGCTGGTGATCTCAATATCCTCCCCTCTGAATAGAAAGTGAAGGTCTAAGGTTTTCTTCACCCCATTGAAGATTATAAACTTGGTTTTACCCAGGTTGATAGTTCACTATCGATGGTCACAAAACAAAGATAAGGCATCCAACTGCCTCTGTAATCCTTCTAGGGATGAGGAGAGGAGAACCACATCATCAACAAAGAGTAGAATAGATATCAGAACCTGGTGAAAAAGGCAGTCATTAGTGTCCTGGATATGCTCATGTAGAAATGCTTCCAACTCATCAATATAGATCCCAAACAGGGTAGGGGACAGTGGACAACCTTGTTTAACCCCAATAGTGCTTCGAATGAAATTATACATCCCATGGGCTGCGCGAAGATGACCAAGAATAGACTCATATTGGCGCATAGTAGCGGTCAATAGGGTTGCAGAGATGCTAATATCTCTGAGTCTCTGGAGCAAGGCCTCCCTCGGAATAGAGTAAAATATTTTCTGAAAATCTACAAAACAACAGTAGACTTTCGAAGAGTGGTGTCGTGCCTTCTCAATCACAGCGCGAAGGGTGAAGATGTGGTCAATGGTCTGATGATCGAGTCAAAAACCTGCCTATCCCCTAGCTCTAAGTTGTCTCTGCTCAAGGTCACTAGAGAGCTTCCTATGTAGAACAGTAGCATACAACTTTGAGAACGTGTGACCCACCATGATCATTCTATAGTTGTTGGGATTTGAGCTGGAACCTGATTTGCGGATCAAATGGATGATGTGGTGTGCCCATGTCAATGGAAACCCTTCATGGACTACATGGTTGAAGAGATCAGCCAAGTAGTTAACCAAAGTACGGAAACTGTGCTTAAAGAACTTTGCTTGGTAGCCTTCCTCATCGGTTGCTTTGTTTTTGTTCATCACCCAAATGGCCTCTCTAATATCTCTATCTGAGAATAGATAATAGGAAGAGGGTGGGGAGGTAACATGAATTTGGGCCTGCCCGAGAATATCATAAAGGTTGGAAGTGTGAGAGAACATGGATGTAGGGTCGAGTTCAGGTGGAAGAGGGCAGCGTCAAGGAAGGATGGTACACCAGAATTGTTTAAGGGAGTGGATAAGGAGAGTAGAAAGTTCTCATCTTCTATGGGAGACAAAGAGTCGTTTCTTGTGATGAAGGAGACGATGATAAGAAGCTTTGAGGTCGGAGTAGAAGGGTTGAGAGTGGGTGAAAGCATATCGAAGTTCTCGATGTAGAGTCTTGCATTCATCATCGTACCATTTGTTCATGGGGCAAGATCCAACTTTAGGGGAGAAGGAAGTGGAACTTGGTATTATTTTTAATACCAAGTTTGCACATTTACCATTCAGGAACTGGCCTGGCCGAGTGAATTTACATGCTCATTTTGATTCTATAGAAGCTCAAATTCCCCTGATCCAACCCACTATTGATCAACTATCTCAAGCTCAAAATGAGGACAACACTAAGTTGGTTGGTCACTTCATTGTCATCCTCCAAAACCAGCGACGCATCTTGGACTGACAGGCTAATCTAAGAAGGAACCAGAGGTGTCTTCAGGCATGCAAGGAAAGTTTTTCATTTCACCTCCCAGTAAATGTTTCCCAAGCAACAGAGGTCAATCCTTCTCCTTCTCCTTAGTTGTATAAATGATCACTGACTACTTATATTTTTTCCATAAATTTTTAGGTAAATTTTTCTCATGGAGGACTATCGATGTAATGAGGCCCTGTTTTGTGAAGTTTCTCTCTCTTTTGTTTTGTTTGTAGCTGAAGGCCAACAAATCCAGTTGAAGTGGGACCAATTTTTCTTTCTCTTAGAACTTCTCATACTGTAATATTATTATGATATAATAAAGAAAGATTGACTTACAAACAAAAAAATCTGCACATTTACACTTTACTCCTACATGTTAAAGCATTGAAGAAAACAATAATTCCTTAAATTATGGTGGGCAATAACTAATGGTAATCTTGGGTGGTTTTCCAATGAAGCTTAACAATAAAAAATCATTGTACAAATCATTAAAAATCATGGCATAAATATTGCAACTACATCCACAAATTTTGGAAAAAAAATATGAGGCGGTTATCCACATGGCACAAAGGCTACAATAAGACCTTCAAAGTTAGGACTAATAATAAAGTAATCCTTACATTAACAAATTAAAAATAGTAATAACCCCAAAAATTGATGTCAGTCATAAGTAAAATACTTTAATTTTCACCTTAATTTTACATCTTTATATAAATAGATAAAGTAAAATAAATAAAATAAATATTTTTTAGTATGAGGGAGCTATGTACTTTCTTCACTACTTAACATGGAATTGACATAAAATAATATTATTGATATTACATGATGTTTAATTCATTTTATGTTTAGATTACATGCAATGTTTAAATTATATAATAACAAAATATACTTTATTGTTAATGATAAACAAAATATTCCAATGTCCATATTAAAGAAAAATAAAAATTCTTATATTTTCACTTCCCATTACCAGGGAGATGTGTAATTTATTTCATTTTTAAGATGGAGTTGATATATAAGATTCTAAAAAATTAATAATAAAGAAAAGTTTGATACAAGTTATACATCAAGTATTTCAAGATGCATGTTCAGTAAAATATTATATAAAGAGAGGAAGAGTGAAAGAATTCATATTCCATTCATAGGTACTTCTAATTGAAGGTATGATGGAGATTTGTAATGTTGTCAATGTTCAATCTGGATTTGATATATAACATTTTATAAATATTAATAATAAAAATAATTAAATATATGCATACAGGGAAAAATATTCAATATGTGTGTGTAAAGAGAGAGAGTGTGTTTCTCAAAGCCAACATATATCCATCTAATTGTGGGTCTACCAAGAGTCGAGAGGAATCAAATCTCTCAAGGTGCAAACCTTTCCTCAAGTTCCCACTCAAAAATAGGTTTGCATCTTGAGAGATTTGATCCTTCTCAGCGCTTGGTATATCTAGAGTTAGATGGATCTATAGATGTCAAGATCCAAGGCGATTCCATCCACAATAAAGGCTTAATTTGCAAGGGTGTTCCACAAGGTGTGTCAAATGCTCCTTATATAAGCCTCCATAGGCTCCCCTCGTACTCTACAAAGCCTACTCCCTCTCCATGAACATTGCTACAACTCAAGTGTCTTTAAGCCAACTCCAAGCCTCCATACAAGAATCCAACCTACCTTATGTTCTCTATCATTTGATGCCGCCCTCCAAGATGGAAAATTCTGCTCCTCCTAAGCAAGGAATTCTCTAAGCAATCAACCTTCTCCATGTGGAAATCATGTAGAACTTGACCCAACTTGTAAAGGAATGTCCAATGTCATATGGAAGAGTGCTAAGAAGTACCCAACTGAGGTCAAGAAACCATTGAGTAGGCAATCTCCAATGTACAAATCCATCACAGACCATCTCTCATGTGCAAATCCATCATAGAACATCTAGGGGTTGAACATACACCATGCACCCAAAATCTCAAGAAACGCTCTAAAACATGGTGTAAACACTTTTGGAGTAACCTGAAAGTGAACACCCATAGAGTTTTGAACAAATGACCTTAGCACAAGGAATTTTTTTAACAATACACTTGATTATCAATTGTTCTAAGCTCCATGGACAACAATGTTGATAAAGTTGAACCAACATGATTATTATAGATTTAACAATGTTTATATCTATTGATCCGGATTTAAACAGGAACACAACAAATTACAGAGATAACCATATACACAAAGATGCAGCGGAAATAATACTTCATTTCATTAATGGAAAATACTGAAATATGCTTACAATCAGAAATGGAAATAAACCAGCTAGGGCGATGGTAGCTTATCTCTGAGAAGAGATGTGATGGCTACATGCCTCTGAACTGTGTTACAATGAGGCTCGAAGGCCTATTTATTGTTGAGAAACAATGGAAAACCCTTAACATTCCAAAACCTAACCCTAGGAGATGAAAATGCCAAAACTGTGGGCCCCGTTTGGGGTAAGTTGGTACATCAACTTCCCGGGGTCGTAACTTTGGCATATGATCTCCGTTTGACGCGTACAATAGCTCGTTAGAAAGATCTATCCGAGCACTATCATTGTTGGAATGGCAAACATCGGTCCATGGGTGCCCCCGGATTCCCCAAAAAACTTCGTTTAGGGCCTCAAAACGGCTCCGGAAGTTCAGGACCCGAAAAACTGCTAAAAATAGTAAGTTGTGCTACAATTAAGGAAACTGAAAATGCTGAGAAAGACAATGGTGGGGGTCCAGGTGGACTTGGCAAGTGGCCACCAATATCCACCTGGATCATTCCTCCCCCCTTAGGAAGCAATGGTCCCCATTGCGTTGAGCTCCTCCATGAGGTGAGGAAACTTCTGCTGCACTTGTTCCCTGGTGAGCCACTTGCCCTGCTGAAAGAGTTGGCCTGCTTTGACAACTCGATACAGTTGGATATTCTGTTGGCGAGTGTACTTGATCTGTGTGTCCATGATCCGATCAGTTGCAGCTTGTTCCATGCAATCTGGATTTAATTTTGTGGGTTTGAGCTGTTCTGCAATGTCGGATGTGTCTAGCAATGGTGGAAAGTATGGCCGAAGGCGGTCCACATTGAACACTGGGTGCAGGCCAAGGAATGGGGGAATGCTGAGCTCAAATGCATTGTCTCCCATAGCCTTAGTAATGGTGTAAGGACCATATCGGAGTGGTCTCAATTTCCGATAGGCTCCAGTAAGGCGTTCCTTTTGCAAATGCAACCAGACTTTGTCGCCCACCTGAAACTTGTGTGGCACCCGATGTTGATCATGTCGCTGCTTGTACTTGGCATTTGATTTCTCAAGAATGTCATGGACCTGCTGGCGAATATGTTGGATGCGCTCAATGAAGCTGGTGGCCTTATCTGTTTCGGACTGGACATGAGCTGAATTCATGTGAGTAGCTGCAAGTGGCATGGCCACATCAATGGGGCATAGTGGCTGGAGTCCCAAACCCACCTGAAAAGGGCTATGGCCAGTGGAGCTGTGAAGAGCTCGGTTGTAGCTGTGCTGAACATAGGGGAGGCTCTCGTCCCATGTGCGTGGATGCTTTGAGTTATACATGCGCAGAATGTGCACAATCATCCTATTGACAACCTCTGTCTGGACATCAGTTTGAGGATGGAAGGCTGTGGACTTCGTGAGTTTGGTGTCCAGCATTGACCAGAGACTGGACCAAAATGTGCTGAGAAACCGACTGTCCTGATCTGAGATGATAGACTGTGGGATCCCAAATTTCACCCACACTCGTTCAAAGAAGAGTTTAGCAGTGGCTTCTGCTGTGATATTCTTCTTGCATGCCACCATAATGGCCATCTTCGAGAACCTGTCGACGACCACAAATGGTTGTTGTAAATCTGGTAACGCGAGCACTGGTGCCGTGCAGAGGCGATCCTTCAACTCCCTGAATGCCTTCTGTTGAGATTCATACCAAAAGAATTTTGCTTTCGCCCCGCCCTTGGTGACTTGACTCAAGGGCCAAGAAATATGAGAAAACCCCAACACAAACCTGCGGTAGAAGTTGGCAAGACCTAGAAAGCTGCAGAGCTCTGTTAGAGTGGTTGGAGAGGGCCAATCCCGAATGACTTGGATCTTGGCTGGATCGACATGCACCCCCTTTTCATCAATGATGTATCCCAGATACTGAACCTGGGTCATGCCAAAAGTGCATTTCTCCAAATTGGCACATAGCTTGTGTTGCCGCAGTGTTTGGAGAACCTGTCGGATGAAGTGGAGGTGCTCTTCCCAACTCTGGCTGAAGATCAGAATGTCATCCAAGTATACTACTACAAAGGAGTTGGTGAATGGCCGCAAGATGTCATCCATTAGCCTCGTGAAGGTTGCAGGAGCATTCGTCAATCCGAAAGGCATGACCAACCATTCGAAGAGGCCCTCCTTGGATTTGAAGGCAGTCTTCCACACATCGGAGGGTTCGATTGGTACCTGGTGATATCCTGACTTCAGATCGATCTTGCTGAAATATTTCGCCCCCTTTAGTTGGTCTAGGAGGTCATCAATCCGCATGATCGGGTACCTATTACGGACAGTGATCTTGTTCAGCGCCCGATAGTCAATACAGAGTCTCCACGTCCCATCCTTCTTCTGTACCAACACGATCGGGCTCCCACAGGGCGATGAACTCGGACAGATGTGACCATTCTGCAGGAGCTCCTGAATCTGTCTCTTGATTTCATTGTTCTCCAGAACGGAGCGCCGATAAATTGGTCCATTGGGTAGCGGCGCACCTTGGGTCAGATCGATGGAGTGCTTGACTTGACAGTGCAGAGGAACCCTTGCCGGGGAGGTGAAGATGTCCTCGTACTCCTCCACAACCTTGTCCATCTGTAGTTGTCGTGCAGAGGGACCCCGTTTGGAGGCCGCGGCCACTGTCTTCTTCTTTCCTTGAGGGCGTATCATCAGGAAAACAAATTTCCTGGTTTTGGAAATGATCTTACTGCATTGTTTCGCAGTAATCAAAGAGATGGCGGCAGGTGGTGCTACCTCTGGTATCCTGAACAACTTATTTCCCAATGTAATAATAACAGCACGGGGCCTTGATTCATACACAGCATGTCGCTTCCACAAGTATGGTTGTCCTAGTAATACATCACAAACTTCAAGGGGAGAAATGTCACACAATACCTCATCCATGAAGGGCTTGATGTTGTATGTAAGGCGACACTGCTGGCTCACGCGAAGATCTCATCCTTGGTGAAGCCACCCAATGGTGTATGGTTGTGGATGTGCTGTGGTCGGTAAGCCCAACCGCTTCACGACCTCTGCCGAAATGAGGTTCTTTTGACTCCCGCTATCAACAATGAACTGTATCGGGGAGCCCTTTACCCACATCTGAGAGTGGAAGAGACGCTCCTCCTCCTCTGGATCTTCGGGTTCATTTTTCTGGATCTTTGCGGTAGCAACAGTGGCGCTGGGATCCGCATCAATGATCTGCTTCCCTTTTTCATACCCCTTATCGGGTTCTGACTCAGAGCCGGAACATGCATCTGATTCTAAAACCTTTAGCTCAGCCACCAGTGACTGCTTGGCCCGACACTCACTTGTGTTGTGAGTGGAGCTCTTATGGAACTCGCACCATTTTCTAGTGTCCTTTCTCGACTTCGCGGTGCTGTTCTTTGCTTGCAGCTTCGGCTGGTTGTCTTGGGCTGTCCCGCCTTGGCTTTGTCCTTTGTTCTGTGGTTTAGGGGCACCTTTCCCCTGCTTTGGATTCGCAGATCCAAAATCTCGCTTCTTTTGTTTAAGCTTCTGCTCGACCTTGACGGCATATCGGTATGCTGCGCCGAGCGAGGGGATGTTTAGGAATTGTATTTCTTCCTAGATGTACTTGTGCAGGCAGCCACGGTATTTAAGTATCAAATGTTGCTCCGAATCCTTGATACCCAACTTTGTGCGAAGGGTATGGAAAAGATTGGTGAACTCCGGCACGTCTTGGTCCCTTCCCTGCCGCAGCGTGGTCCACTTTATGTATTCATCCTCATAGCTTCCGACAGGGTAGTACTGCTCCTTGATGGCATCCCGGAACGAATCCCAGGTGGGTGCGGCTGAAAATAGTGAGCCAGTACTTTCATCCTTCTGCTCGCAGTAGGTTTCCCACCAGTCCTTGACGTGGGGGGCTGCTTTGAGAAGAGCAAAAACAATCTTTTCCCGACTCGAAAATTCATGAACAGAAAAATAACCCTCTAGCAGATTTAACCATTTATCTACGGCATCTGCATCTATCTGACCCTCAAATATGGGGATTTCAAAATTAACTTGTACCTTAAAGGGTGTGGCGTTTCCAGAATAGCTGCTGGAAGCCGATGCGCCGCTTCTGGGTAGCCGCTGAAGGATCTGGGCAAAGCTGTCCATCATCGCGTTCCGTTGTCACTCGAGGGCTTCTTCGAGCAAGATTTTGATGGGATCTCCTGCCCCCTCGTCTTTCTTCTCGTCCGCCATGGGAGGCCGTCGGGATTTGCAAGGCTGGTCTTGCAAAGGTTCAACCAGTTCAAGCCCTAACTCCTTATATCCCGACCTTGTTGGGGACATGCAAAGAAAAATAGAGAAAAAGCAGACCGCTCTGATACCACTGATCTGGATTTAAACAGGAACGCAACAAATTACAGAGATAACCATATACACAAAGATGCAGCGGAAATAATACTTCATTTCATTAATGGAAAATACTGAAATATGCTTACAATCAGAAATGGAAATAAACCAGCTAGGGCGATGGTAGCTTATCTCTGAGAAGAGATGTGATGGCTACATGCCTCTGAACTGTGTTACAATGAGGCTCGAAGGCCTATTTATTGTTGAGAAACAATGGAAAACCCTTAACATTCCAAAACCTAACCCGAGGAGATGAAAACGCCAAAACTGTGGGCCCCGTTTGGGGTAAGTTGGTACATCAACTTCCCGGGGTCGTAACTTTGGCATATGATCTCCGTTTGACGCGTACAATAGCTCGTTAGAAAGATCTATCCGAGCATTATCATTGTTGGAACGGGCAACATCGGTATGGACCCATGTTGCCCCCGGATTCCCCAAAAAACGTCGTTTAGGGCCTCAAAACGGCTCCGGAAGTTCAGGACCCGAAAAACTGCTAAAAATAGTAAGTTGTGCTACAATTAAGGAAATTGAAAATGCTGAGAAAGACAATGGTGGGGGTCCAGGTGGACTTGGCAGGTGGCCACCAATATCCACCTGGATCATCTATTCTCCTCTAAACTACCAAAGTAGTAAAATTGTAAATTGGAAGCAAATATATATATATATATATATATTAAAACCAGCATAGATTCATCTAACTCTGGATCTACCAACCCATGCATAGATTGATATAACTCTCGATCTACCAACCGATTCAAGAGATCAAATCTCTCAAAATGCAAACCTATTTTTGAGCACAGAATTTGAAGAAAGGTTGCATATTGATATATTTAATTCAGATCCAGAGCTAGGTGGATCTATGTTGGTTTTGAGTAACATGGGCGCTTACACAACACATATTGAATATTTTTGTTATTAATATTTTTTTCTTGTATACATGTTTTTAATAATTTTTATTATTAATACTTTTTTAAATGTTATATATGAAACATTGACAAGATCTCCCTCATACCTTGAATTAAAAAGCACCTATTAATGGAATAGGAATTCTCTCACTCTTTCTTTCTTTAAATATGTTTAATATTAAAATATTTTACAGCCATGGGCATATCTTGAAATACTTTTTGTATAACCCATATTAAACTTTTTTTTATTATTATTTTTTAATTTTATAGATTAACTCTATCTTAAAAATGAAGAATTACACGTCTCAATGGGAAGTGAAAATATAAGTTTTTTTTAAATTTAAATTACTTTGTTTTCTTTAATATCGACATTGAAATATGTTATTTGACTCACAATCAAATATTTTTTGTTATTAAAATATGTATATTTTTAAATAATACATGTAAACTAAATATAAAATGAATTAAATATCATGTAATATCAATCATATTATTTTCTGTCAATTCCATGTTAAGTAGTGAAGAAAGTATATATCTCCCTCATACTAAAAAGTAAATTATTGGTGTTTATTTTCTATTACTTTATCTTTTTATTTAAAGTTGATGTAAAATTAAGGTGGAAATTAAAGTATTTTATTTATGGCGGGCATCAATTTTTTGGGTTATTACTATTTTTAATTTGTTGATATAAGTATTACTTTATTAATTTTAAACATAATATTAAGTACCCAATTACATTACTTTGTAATATTATTGAGCCTTAAAACACCTCTAAGCACAATAATTTTGTAACTAGGACTTTTGTGATCCATAATATAGATCTAAATCATTAGGATTAATCCGAAAACTTATATCTACACAATAATTTTATTTATAAAATATAAATTAAAACTCTTTAATAACAAAGTAAGGAGTTGTCTTTAGTGCGACTTTTAGGACTTTCCATGGCTGAAATCTGGCGGAAAATTTTGAGGTGAAATCTTGATTTGTGCTATTTAAAATGGTTTTTTGACTATATATATGTTTTCAGCACCCTCAAAAACCTCTAGGGCACTTAGATTGTGGAGGGGTTACCCATCAAACTTGTTATTTCAATAAATTCTTGCCAGATTTTAAAGAAATTAGACTGGAAAAACCCACCAAAAAAACTTTCAAAAAATTACACTACAAACCATTGGATAAAATAAACTGATTTTAAAAAAATTATAAAATTATATACTTTTCTCTCCGGTTGGAACTTTATACCTACGAAGTTCTCAACCTGGATTTTTGCAGTGTTACTTTGTTCCAACCACTTGCCAAGTTGAGATTATTGGAAAGCTGGGCATGAGAAGCAAGTTTTAAAGTCAATATAATAACAACTTGCAGAATTTGGTCGTAGTGGTTTGTGAATGGGTAGTTATCTTATCTTATGTAATATTTATAATATTAATGTTATACTTGCACTGATTAGATTGGATTTCATTTTTAATATTTTCATTTGGGTGGTTTTGTCCGTGATGATAACTTTTTAATTTCTTCTTTCCTAAACTTGGAAATATGCATATAGTGTATAGCGACACTAACGAATCAGCATAAAGATTTCCCAACCAGGAGGAAAATTTTATCCTCATAAAGATTTCCCAACCAGGAGGAAAATTTTATCCTCTTCATTGTAAAAAAATTACAGTACCCAATTAAATTGTTTCAAGAATTTTGCTATATTTGACTTTGAGTGCAACACAGTACTTTTGCAAATTTATTTGAAACATCAAAATTCTAGAGACGGGAATCACTCCTTTTCATATTGCTTGTACCCTTGACAAAACTATAGTAATGACATAAGAAAAAATATAATAAAAAGACGAGCAATACAACATTCTTCAAAAATACATCAAATCAGAAAAACTGATAGTATTTTTGATGTGATAGCAGGAAAGTTAGAGGCTCACATAGTCCCCGGATTTTTTTATCAGAAATATGAACATAAACCAGCTGAAAGTGAACCATCTGACACCCAAACTACTTCAGAGGAGATGTGGATTCTCCACGACACAGTAACTATATACCCTGTCTTCCTTCAAAAAAGATAGTCTTCTCCACATAGAGAGCTTTCATAGAAAGAATACAGCTAAACCATAAAATTTTAACCAACACCCCATCTCCATGATGAAATCACTCCCATCAATATTTAAGCAATAAAATTGAACCAATCACCTCCATAAGATTTGGACTTCTCAATCGCCATGATGAAGCCACTCCCATCGATATTTAAACCATGAAATTTGAACCAATCACCTTCGTAGGATTTGATCCAATTTGAACCAATCACCTACCAAAAACTTATGAACCAATTTTAACTAATCACCTAACATATCCAACTTATCCAATTTAAAGCAATCACCTAACAAAAACTTATGATCCAATTTATGGGTTATTTGGGTTATTTTTCAAGTAGCTAGGTGAGTTAGTGAGCCAACTAGTTTCGCTCTTATTCTCTCTAGATGACGGGTTCCATTTTCCCACCACTCCGATAATAACTCACAAGGTTAAAATGATAAGATACTACCTGGTTGAACTTTAAACCTTCATCCACCACAACGGGTTCCATTTGCCCACCGCTCCCATAGTGCCAAGTGGGCTAATTAAATTTATATATATATATTCTTATTTTTTCATGTTTTTTATGTTTTTTTATGGGGCATCAAAAAATATATCAAAAAAATATCAAATTACATGAAGATAAATAGAATTTTAATTTTTAAAAATATAAGATAGATATAATTTGAATTAAAAAAAATTACAATAAAGAGAAACTCACAGACTAATCATGCAGATAAATACAATGTAAATGTTATAAATATAATTAAAATACAAAATATAATAAAAAAAAAATATTATGTTGGATCAATTAAAAATACAGGTCAACTCAAGCTTTATCGTCCCAACATTATGAAGATAAATTTAAAAAAATTAAAAATAAAAATAATTACTTTTACCAAAAACTTAATCCATAGAACGTACGCCATGAATTATTTAAAAATACAACTCTATTGCCGGAATAAAATTATGTATGCTTCGATTGCATTCAGTGTATCTCCTAATTTGCAATCCACTTTTAGCATGTAAATCATTACATTTTCTCTTGAAAATCCACCTTTCCCAATAGAATGGTATTTTCCCTTATCAGACTAAACCAAATTAGACATCAAATTTCTCCAAATATGAACTATATAATATGATAAGAGAGTTATCTTATTTGTTTACACCTAAACCTAAACAAACAAAATAGAGAAAATGATATTTTCTCTATCAAACTATAGCCAAATTAGACATCAAATTTCTCCAAACATGAACTGTCCATTCTGAACTATGTAATTAGTCACCTTATTTGTCTATGCCTACACAAACAAAACAAAGAACAATATAGTGTTGCAATTCATCCATTCCTTCCTTCTTCCACCTATGTAGCAGTTCCTCCAACTCCACTTGGCATAAAACGATTGTGACTAATGAAAGCAGTGGGTTGAGTAGCATGCATAAAACAACTGACAATGCAAATTTCAATTCAAGAAGAAGAAAATCAAGAAAAGAAGACAGCTGACAATGCAGATTTCAATTCAATAACAAGAAGAAAATCAAGAAAAGAAAATAGTTGATAATGCATATTTAAATTCAAGAGATAAAATAAAAATAATAAAAAGAAACAGTTGGCAAGAACAGAAAGAATAGGGATTGCTTGCTGACAATGCATATTTCAATTTAAGAACCAGAAAAGAAAATAGTTGACAATGTTTTATTTATATCTCTTTTATATTGGCAAGAGTCAATCAACCTTCCTCTGCATCTATCAATGATAGAAATTCTTATTGGTAATGTTAAGGTAAAAAGCAAGCTTGTCAAAGGATATGCAACTTCTACTATTACTGGCCATCCTCACAAATTGCAAGTAAAACATACAAGTACATTACTAAGACTATATATCCTTTTTCCTAGTAATACAGACAAGGGAATTTCTAACATTGTACATTCTTCTTAGGCAAATAAGAAATACAGAGAAATGTCTCCTTCTGTCTCAAATTTTTGCACATGTTCATATGAAATATACTGGTAATAAACATATAAGAACTTCATCTTACCCTTTTTTTTCTACTTCTTAATCTTTTATTGTCATCTTTCTACTTTATCAGACTCAAACATTATTTGTTGCAGAAACAAATTGACAGTTTGGAATGTTGCAGCCATAGAAGTTTTACCTACACATGGACTCATGAAAACTGTAGAATAAGCAACAACAAAAAAACCCATGAGAATGTAGGAAAACACAAACAATAAAGGAGAATGAACATAATGAAATTGTATTTTGTATCAAGGATGAAATTGGCTTGTAATAGTTTTATCTAGAGGTCCTTATCTCTCTTCAACATGTTTACGGGGCTAGTTTGTGTATAACAATGATTTTTTCTAGATTTGTTGTCATTTTGTACCATCTGTTTGAGCTAGTTTATGCTCTACCAAGTGAGCAACAGTGACCATCAATTCTGTAGGATGGAAAACACATCCATCTAATGCTATCCACCAATTCTATTGCACTACATAGGCATAAAAAATAACAAGTTTTTACTCACATAGTTATTGTTACATACAAGCCTGTTTTGACATCTTTTTCAACTTTGGAGGTAACTCTACAAGCCACTTAAATCTTATTGCAATTTAATTACTCAAACAAACCCACTAACATATTAACAAAAAAATAATTTGCTAATAAATTCATGCATGCACCCTTTCAATGGGTAGCAAATAGAAGCCCTCAATTTTGTCATGTTTCATTCCAGTTTTCTTGTTGATAGAACCTGTAAAAGGAATTTGAGTAAGAAATGTACAAATTGAATGACCTTGTAAATAAAAATGCATCTCTTTGCCACTGAGATATAGCAAAGCTTCAAATGGAAAAGTAAAGATCTTGCTTGAGTAACTGCATCAAAAACTCAATAAATCAACTTACTAATTTGGTGCATTATTACATATGTTAAGTCATCCAAGCTATCTGACTGAAAATATGAAAAGGACATTATAATTTATATGAGAGCAAGACTAATTGTTTACATTTTTCAACAAATATCCATTTTCCAAAACATAAAATCATGTTGTTTGAAAGGTAGAGTTAGTGGAATAAATTTCAATTGACAAACTGCATGGATAGATTACCCTAACCAAAAAAGAATATGCATTAAATGAAACTAATGTGAGCACAAATTCATACATAAAGGGAATGAAAACATGAAAATCACATTATAAGTTATTTCAGAGCTAGATTAGTGGATTTACATGTTTCAACCAAAATCCATTTACTAAAACATAACATCATGCACTTTGAAAGGTAGAGTGAGTGAAACAAATGTCAATTGGACTGCTTGCATAGATATGAAAAATACAATAAAATGATTTTCTCTATTTCAGAATATGCATTAAATGAAACTAACCACAGATGAACATCTCACATAATTGCACATCTCGATACGGCAAACCCCTCCAAAGATGTCAATGTTTCCATAGTAAAAAAGAGGCTTATATCTTGAGGGAATTGATTCTACAGTACTTGGTATATCCAAAGTTCGATAGATCTATGCCCATAATATATTATGTTAAATTTTTTATATAATTTAAGCTTGTTTATTTAGGAATGATGTTTATATATATGGATCTATGCCCCTGATATATTATGTTAATTCTTTTATATAACTTAAGCTTGTTTATTTAGGAATGAGGTTTATATATATATGAGTAAACATCTAATAAACAAAGTATATTTTTGACTATCTTTATCTTTATCTATATATATATATATATGGATTTTAATTTTAATCTTTATGGCTTTCTTATTTTATTTTATTTTAATTATTTAGGCCATAACACAATAAATATTGCTTTTAAAACAAAATTTACTAGGAGAATAAGGATAAAATAAATAAGATCAAGAGTAAAATGGAAATATTGTTATAAACAAATAGTATTAAAAAAAACGTCATTATATTATTAAAAAAAATAAACTTGTACTATTCTAATTCGAGCACATACTTCCACCATATAACCTAAGGCTTGTTCTCTGAATCCAACCAAAAAAACCCAACTTATCAATCAAAAACCATAAGAGTCTACGACATCACCAAATAAAAACATATTAAAATGTTTTAAATAAAAAACCATGAGAATCTAGGACAATGCCAAACAAAAAGCAGAGCTAACCAGAAATAATAGAGGTGCAAAAGCATGCACAATTATATGATCAATGGACAGATAAAAAAATATTTGATTTCAATGGTCAAATATCCTCTTTCCAAGTTATCTGGTGAGTTTGCTTTGTTGTATCATTCTTTTTATAATTCAAAAGATTACCCTGGTAGGATTTCTCTTCTCTAATATCTTCTCGGATTTTCAAAATAGTTCTCCTATCGTTATTTGGAGAAACCTAACATTTCTACCCATCACTTCTTCTCTGATGTCACTCGTGAGTATTCCACTTTCAACAATTTTGCCTAATTAAAAACCATCGAATTTGCCCATAAAAAACAAACAGTGGTAATTGCAAATCAAATAATAACTCAAAAATAATACCACTTTTATTAAACCAAAAAAAAAATCCCCAATGCAACCAAAATTTACTTTTCAAAGGAAAATCACTGCGAGTTATGTCGTACAAAATTCGAACTTGATGGCCATGCCATTACAAACGTCATGTGGTTTCCCAATAATATTTATATCACCCAAACACATTTAAATAACCAAGAAGTAGAGGTTTCCATACAACGACCAAGCACAATACCTTTTTTCTTGTTAACAGTTAAAAGAAGGCATTGTGTTCAATCCAATTTTGGGAAACCTCGAAGCAGCATTTGCTTCAACCTGATGCAATTCACTTATATTGATGAAATTTTGCTAATATATAATTGTTAAAGTCACGAGTATAGGCTGAGATGCACTTAGGTCACTTCACTTAAATTGATGAAATTTTGTTAATATATAATTGTTAAAATCATGAGTAATAGACTTAGATACACCTAACCTGATATAATTTTTGATGAACTCAAATCACTTGACAAACTAAAAAAATAGTAATAATATTATTGTATAAAAAGAAAAAAAAAATCAAATTGAACATTTTCAAACTTTGTAAATTTTAAAATTCATCATCCCAAAACATGACTTGGTGAAGGATCTTCTAAATAAAATAAAATATAAATGGTATAAATTTTGTTTTCCTAAAATTTATAAAAGAATCATAAGTATTCAACAAAATTTAAATGTTCATCATTCCCAAAACCAAATCTCTCATAACTATTGATGAACAACACATTCGACTGCATTTAGATTGGATTGAAGTTGATTCTAGTGAGTTGAATGGTGTTAACTGGGTTGTTATTTTTGCATAATTTTAATAGCTCAATAATAAAAACGAGGGGAAAACAACAACAGGTAATAAAACTATTGTATTTTGACAAGTAGATGAAAAAACATTAAACATTTATGAAAACAAAAGGGAAAAATTAAGAAAAAAATGGCTGGGGTGAAGTTGCCAAATATGTAGCACATGGTATAAGGACGTATTTTTTTTATGCTTTACTTTGCATGCCTTATTTTTACATGTAGAATTTAATATATGGGCATGTTGGGCATGTGACCAAACATGCCTCCATAATTTTTTGATTCAAAATATACATGTAGTACTTGTAAATGGCAATGGTTGTCTGAGATGTATTCCATCTCCCCATACAATTGTGTGCAGATGCAGGAATGGTTTAACTATCGGAATCACACTTGTAAATCTGCAGATTTGGTTTAACTATCGGAATCACACTTGTAAATCTGCAGATTTAAAATCAGTATTATAAACCATTTAAATAACTTTAACTCTACTAAATACACTGAAATTTCGATATTTCTACTGTGTAAATACCTAAAAGGGGCAATCAATAGAATTTCGATATTTCTACCATGTAAATACCTAAAAGGGGCAATCAATGGAATCTACAAGATATCACCAATTTCTCTTAAATACTTATGCTAGTGTTGAACACAATATTAATATTGAGTAATGTCGAGCAACAGTTGTTTAGAACTCATCAATGTTATTAATAGAAATAAGTTATTTTGAAGAAAAATATGAGAAATTCTACTTAAGACACCTCTTTTCCATTTTCATTTAGGGTCGGAATTTGACAGGTAAAATACTTGTCATAGGGTATTTTTGCCGTATTTGATGTTTAAAAATTTAGTATAATTGTCTTATTGATGTGTTCTAAAATTTACAAAACTTATAGTATTGTACATCAAGTTGTGTTTCATTTGGACTTGGCCTTGTCATGGAGTCACATCCATCTATTTATTCAGCGAGTAGGGGTAGGGGGACATCAATGTTGCCCACTTGTGCTTCTCTCGTCTACTAAAATATATGATGGAAATTGATTTGACACATTATATTGGAGAATTTATGATCTTCAACTAATGTATCAGTGGAGTATTGTGAGTGAAATTGACTCTTTTATTTCCAAATCATGCTTGAATGTGTCCACCTCTAATATTCTTAAAAGAAATGCATAGGGGACAACTTACAGTGACTCAACACGCAGAGCACCGGATCATGGATACTTATAGTGACTCGACACGGAGAGCACCGGATCATGGATGGGACCTGCAACAGAAGAATCACGTGTATACCAAACTTTTCGTGCCTTGTAAAATCAAGGCCTCCTCCATCAATTTGTGCTACACTAAAATCATTGCACTCCATGTGGGATTACTTGTTTTGTGCAACCTTGGAGGCAGTCTCCTTCATCTAAGCATGGCCTTAATATCTTCGTGTTTGGATGGAGGCCATTAAACCATTCAAAAATGTGCGTAGTTTTCTTCGGGTATATTCATTTTTGTCTTATAAAATTATGGAGAGCATTAACGCTAGTGGGTTTTAATCAATTTTACATTTTTTAGTTTGAAAGTTTTACTATGCAATAAAATAACAAAACAAAATTCTATTAAAATTATGTAGAGCTTTAACATGAGTGGGTTTTAATCAATTTCATATTTTCTAATTTGAAAAACTTACTACGCAATAAAATTCCAAAACAAAATTTAAATGAAGAAACCCTACCACTCCAATGTTTTAAAAGAGTTCCAGAGAATTCCATAATGTTGGCCCTCTTAACAACGTTTACAAAAGTGGGAAATAACTCACATACTCATGAATTTGCCAAAAAAAACTTAGGTACTCACTTCATTTTTACTTTTTTTGGGTGTGTATGTAGTTAACTTAGGTACTCACTTCATTTTTACTTTTTTTGGGTAGTGTATGTAGTTAACTTAGGTACTCACTTCATTTTTATTTTTTTTGGGTAGTGTATGTAGTTATTTTTCACCAACTTGTGAGTTATTTTAGAGTCACTATCATTCTACAACAAATCATTATATAATATAAAGATTGCTTTTACTTTGTTTTATGACATATTTTAGTGTAAAATTATCCACTGTCATTCTCTTCTACTTTGTGTTTTTAATTTAAAATCAATCAGTCAATTTTCTGATTTGTTTGATGTTTAAAATATATCAAGATTGTCAAAATAGGCCCCATTGAATGGTCTTTGCTACTAATACTAAGATTTAGGGTTCAACAAGTCATTTATGTGTTATGGGCATTTCTAATTTTTTTATGATAAACATGTGAAATTTTTTAATATAACTGTATTATTGAAAGGTAATATTTTATTCAAAATTTTATTGGTGAAGGGTTTATTTATTATCAAAACTTTATTCTTGAAGGGAAAAAATTTAAACATAACATTTCTTTACAGGAAGTATAAAGATCCAAAATGTCAAAAAAATTGTCTAAACCACCAAAAAAATTCAAAGTTCATGCCGGCAGAGGTGATCAAAGAAATGAGGGATACATACTGAAATTCCCAAACATTATCATACCAACAATTGCTTGCTTTTATCATCTATGAACCCTAAGTGTACCCTTTTTTTATTGGCTTAGAAATAGGAGTTGTTTGAGAAATAAAAAATTTATTGTTGTGAAATGATTTGGCCACTGTCAAAATTGATGGGTTTTTGCATCTAAGGACTTGCAAATTCTCAAATGTTATCATAGTTGAAGGTCTCGGGTTATTAGTGGAATAAATAGGGTATCGTTATTTTCATTTTCCTCTGGCTTGGGTAAGAAGAAGCTCACATTTTATCTCTTGGATCCGCAATTTGAGCTCTCGGTGAATTCATAAGGCAGTTTTGATTTGGAAATTCTTCCCCCACGAAACCTGAACTGTTGAAAAGTGAATATGTTATGTCAGTTGAAGTTCAATAAAGTAAAGCTAGCCTTTTGGGTAGTAGATTCTATAATAGACCCTTTGTCATCTCTGCTCGTTCACTACACTTCATGTGTCTCTGAAGACGACAACACTCGGAAATGGCCAGCTCAAGGATTGGAAACTATGTTAGGTCCTTCAAGATTGAAACAGAAAAGTGAAATGGGTGCGAAATATAATATAATAAGGAAGATAAGTCGGTTCATGGTTCAAAAATTTTCTACACACATGCCACAGACTCCAATGGTTTCCTTCCAACAACTCATATAAGTTCTTGCATAGTAAATACTTGCAACAGTCAGACCTACACATAGTCGTTCATTTATACAAAACCCTCTAGCTATGTTTATTATTATGAAACCCTGAGTGCTATAGCATAGATCTATGAAAAGGGTTGTGACAGATTCTAAAAACTAAAACCAGCTTGAATCTGAGAAGGTGGTATGTCCCACGACGACGTTAGCCTTAGGCACTTTCTCAAATTTTTGTCAAGCAGACACAGAGGATGATCAAATTTTACAACTCAAGCCATGGTAGCCACGAGTATCTAGACATCTTTCAGTCGTGCAAGGAAGAGGTGGTCACTCGGTTCTGAGGGTTTGTAGATCTGAGAAAAAGATAGGGTTGAAAGAGGCTCAAACAATAAATACTTTCTAGAGCAATGTTCTCGACCGATGATCCAACTGTTCAACATTGTTTCATGGTGTAAAAACTAATCCAATGGTGCACAATCGTACACAGTGGCACATAGGGGAATTGTTCTCACAGTGAACACCTTATAACATAATTAACCAATTTTTTTTCTAAATTTCATAATTCACTTTATCCTTTTTATTTTTTTCCATTTCTTATTATCAATAATATAATGGTTTCTCATAAACATTATTTAATCATTTTATTTATCCTAGATAAAAATTAGATTATTCACTCTATATTTGATATTTCTAAAAACTATCACATAACTAAAATTCCACACAATTTAATCGTTATGAGATAGGATAAGATAAGATAATTATATTTATGTCCAACTAATGACCACAAAGGAGGTCAAAGGGACTGTTGAGTACACTGATGTATATACAAAGCGGGAGAACCAAACAGTCTCCTATAAAAGATACAATGCATGATGTAAATCGACATCTGGCCCTAGTGGAGAAGATCCAGGAACTAATAGGTCTGAGGATCAGAACCATCTCTCCTAACATATGAGGTTGAATGAATAACACTGAAGAAGCTCAACAAAGTCTGTTGGCTGGATGAAGAGCTGATGGCAAGTGTAGATTGTCCACTAAATCATATCCTGGGGGGTTCACATGTTGTTGGATGTTGAAGGACCTAGTTTGTCTCCCAGGAACGAATCTGATACGGAACTGCTGCTGAGATCTCATGTGGCAGGGTGGTGTCCCACAGATCCTTACTGATTTGGAGTCTGGATACGTATTGGTATCAATCGATCTCTTGGTGCCCCTGTCTAAAGGTAGTACCCTGAAAAATGTTGTGATCCTCTGTGTGGGGTCTAGTCTGATGGGAGGCTGAATAATATGCACTCGGAACCTAAGAGCCTCCTACATATATAGGGCCAAACATCTATGATCGGGGTACCTTAAAAAGTCGCGAGGGTCCGAGAATCTCTGAACAAGCAATGAAACCTTCCTCTGATCTCGCAGTAGACAGGGCATCCAAGGATGAAGTGCACCTCGGTCTCCACTTCCTGTAAATGACATACCTGGCAAATTCTGTCTAGTTTATCCACCTGGTGGTCTGTCTCTACCCGAAGTCTATGAGAACCTACTCTGAATTGTCCTAGAGGAATGCGAAGAGCATGCATCCAGTGGTGAAATGTACACTGGGGTTGAACAATGAGCCTGTCTCTCAACTCAAAGAAGTTCTCAGCATAGAAGGCCATCTTTGGGCGCAACCCTCCTGGAGGATTGACCTAGGTGACCTAGATGAACTTCCTATAGATGTCCTCTCTGATGATCTTGTTTAGCTCCTGTCTAGTAGGTAAAAGGTGACCAGGAGCATCTAAGGAATATCAGAAAGGAGGGAGATGATCCAACTGAATTCCCACTGACTCTAAGAGGTTTGAAACTCCTATAAACGAACGTCTGGCTCGGCCTGAGGGAGTAGAACGGTCAATAGTCTCAAAAGAGAAATATGCCAAGTAAGGATAACGGTCCCTACTCTTTATCGATTCTGCCAAGCCCTGGACATGATGCAATAATGAAACCAATCTGAAGACCCTCTCAAGCCGAAAGGGCTGAGCTCCAAACTCTACAAGGATGATGTGTTGCGACACTGTTAGTTTGTACCTAATGATGCAGCGGAGAAGAAGAATTTGGACTCTCTCAGTTGAAGCCCAGTCTTACTCAAGTAAAGATGGTCCCCAAATCTCTAAGCCATATAGAACAGTGGGACGAATCAAGGTGTCCATGAGGCTCATCTTGGACGAGATGTCCTAGAAGTGATGTCGAAAGCACTGTCTCTCGAGAAGGGCTAAGGATCCATATCCTTTGTTGATCTGAGGCTGAAGCGTTGGTCGAAAACTGAAGCAGGGACCTAAGAATTGCACCCCCAAGTAAGTATACATGCTGGTGATCTCAATCTCCTCCCCTTTGAATAGAAAGTGAAGGTCTAAGGTTTTCTTCACCCCATTGAAGATTATAAACTTGGTTTTACCCAGGTTGATAGTCAACTATCAATGGTCACAAAACAAAGATAAGGCATCCAGCTGCCTCTGTAATCCTTCTAGGGATGAGGAGAGGAGAACCACATCATCAGCAAAGAGTAGAATAGATATCAGAACCTAGTGAAAAAGGCAGTCATCAGTGTCCTGGATATGCTCATGTAGAAATGCTTCCAACTCATCAATATAGATCCCAAACAAGGTAGGGGACAGTGGACAACCTTGTTTAACCCCAAAAGTGCTTCGAATGAAATTAGACATCCCATGGGCTGCGTGAAGATGACCAAGAATAGACTCATATTGGCGCATAATAGCGGTCAATAGGGTTGTAGAGATGCCAATATCTCTGAGTCTCTGGAGCAAGGCCTCCCTTAGAACAGAGTCAAAATCTTTCTGAAAATATATAAAACAAAAGTAGACTTTCGAAGAGTGGTGGCATGCCTCCTCAATCACGGCGCGAAGGGTGAAGATGTGGTCAATGGTCTGATGATCGGGTCAAAAACCTGCCTATCCCCTAGCTCTAAGTTGTCTTTGCTCAAGGTCACTAGAGAGCTTCCTATGTAGAACAGTAGCATACAACTTCGAGAACGTGTGACCCACCATGATCATTCTATAGTTGTTGGGATTTGAGCTGGAACCTGATTTGTGGATCAGATGGATGATGTGGTGTGCCCATGTCAATGGAAAACCTTCATGGATGACATGGTTGAAGAGATCAGCCAAGTAGTTAACTAAAGTACGGAAACCGTGATTAAAGAACTTTGCTTGGTGGCCTTCCTCATCGGCTGCTTTGTTGTTGTTTATCACCCAAATGGCCTCTCTAATATCTCTGTCTGAGAATAGATAACGGGAAGAGGGTGGGGAGGTAACATGAATTTGGGCCTGCTCGAGAATATCATAAAGGTTGGAAGTGTGAGAGAACATGGACGTAGGGTCGAGTTCAGGTGGAAGAGGGGAGCGTCAGGGAAGGATGGTACGCCAGAATTGTTTAAGGGAGTGGGCAAGGAGAGTAGAAAGTTCTCGTCTTCTATGGGAGACAAAGAGTCATTTCTTGTGATGAAGGAGACGACGATAAGAAGCTTTGAGGTCGGAGCAGCAGGGTTGAGAGTGGGTGAAAGCATATCGAAGTTCTCGATGTAGAGTCTTGCATTTGTTAGGGTCCCACCCTAACCCCTTATTTATGTAATGGGATCACGTCATAGTCAAGAGTCAATAAAGCCCATATTAATAATTGTAAGTGGTTAATCCGCAATTAATGACGAAACCACAGTTAGTTGCAAATGGGTCGTAGTATTAGATTGATGGTATTAATAAAACCCACGGTATTGGCCTGTGGTATTGCATGTATGAGTCATATATATAGGATAGAGACTCCCTGCGAGGAGCATCGTGTCTTATTTTGTAATCGAGCTCTGCTCTATTGGAGGTTGCCCCCTCGAAGAGGCAAGTGAACATTACTCTCTGAATAATAAAATCATTGCTATTCTGTGTTCTGGGTATCTTTTCTTCGCATATTCTGTATTTGGGTATCATTTTGCAGGTTAAGAGCATAACAAGTGGTATCAGAGCACTTTCCAGGGCCAGTGGGATCTCCATTTCTTAGCAAAAATTTTTTGGCTAGAGACGTGTTCCGGCGTCTTTAAACCACGGGATCTGTCATTGAGCGCATAAACCTACAGATTTGGGGAGGCATGCACGCAGGAAATACAAGAGGTGGTCATGTCTGTTGGACTCCCTTGTAACCCCTGTGGGTACCCCTTCAAGTAGTAGCACATTAGACAGAACCGCGTACGGACTGTCTTCCACGTACCCTCTGGGTATATCGGAAGCCCCCTAGGCTCCCTTGAAACCTCGCCATAGATCAACCGTCGGCCGTCTTGCGGCTACAGTACACCGAGAACAGCACTCGGAGAGATTACTCGCTCGTACGATAGGGTAGTCGGGTTGTACGGCTAAGGGTACGGTCGATCCTCCTTAGTTAGAGCCCTGAAACATTGGGCCGAGTACTACTGCCAGACCCTTATGTATATTGCGATCTGTAGCACCTGACACTCCTCAAGACCATAGTTCCCTTTTCTATCGGGGGATCACACATCATCTCTTCCAGATTCGCTTGTGCAAAGGGGTGCAGCAGCAGCAGACATCAATCCCACAGTCTCGAGTTCGCAGATCAACCATTCCAATCTATTAGATCCATCAGATTCGCAGAAGCAGTCTGTTCTGCCGCCCAGAGCTATCAGATCCACCATTCAGATCTCTCAGATCCACCAAATCGGAGTCGTTGTGAAGGGTTCCTATACCGGGGTATAATTTTCGCAGGACTTTTGGCCGCATTGACATTTTGAGGATTTGGCCACTGCAGTATTGTTAAGGAAGGAGTAAAACTCTGTTAGGAGTTTTCAGAAGAAAAAAAAAAGCGCTTATTGGTGATCTAGCCCATCAGAATCAGGACGACGAGTTGAGCACGGTGGTACCATTCACTTCTTAGTGAAAAAAAATTTAGGTGGTCCCAATTTTCAAAAAATCAGGTTGGTGTATGGTAGAAACTAGAGCTCAAGCGATGGCCAATGAAAGGATGGACAAACTTGAAGAATCAGAGCAAAACCTCCACATTCAGCTTACTGGACTATGTAGCATGGTCGAGAAAATAGTCCCGAAGGGCAAGGAGCAAGCCCACGAGGAGGCGTATAATGGCAATGAACACAATGAGGGTGAGTCTAGCCACTCTCCTCACATCTGGCACACCCACCAACAACCCAGTCAGTGACCTCCCAAGTTGGATATGCATAAATTTAACGGTTCTCACCTGTCGGCATGGATAGCACAAATGGAGCAGTATTTCAAACTGAATCACATCTTCGATGATGAGACTCAGCTTATGTTGGGGAGCATGTACTTGGACAATGAAAGGTGGCAATGGTGGGAATGGCATCAACATTGCACTGGACCTTTTAGGACTTGGACCAAATTCACCAAAGCTCTTCAAGACCGCTTTGACCAGGAATCATCTTTTTTGGGTCGTCTTACTGAGCTCCGACAGACTGGTATAGTGGATGAATATATTACATCTTTTGAAGCCTTAGCCTTCCGCACTTGGGGTCTCTCAGATGTGTTCTACACAGAATGTTTTATCAGCGGTCTTAAAGAAGCTATCAAAGCCCAAGTCCTACTACACCACCCTCCCACATGGACGGAGGCTTGCAAGGTAGCTCGTAACGTGGAACGTGCATTAGCAGCCCAATACAATCGCCCAAATTTCTCCGCTAAAGGTCGCCCCCCATAGGCTCACAACACGACTCAAACACTTAAGGTCCAAAAGGTGTCACCTACGGAAATGGCCGAAAGAAGAAAGCAAGGCCTATGTTACTACTGTGATGAAAAATACTCCCCAGGTCATAAATGCAAGGAGCCCAATTTTTTTCAAATTGATGCCACTGACTACAGCTCAACATAGGAAGATCCACCATTGGAGGAACATGAGCCGCTAGAAGAAGACACCCAAAAGGACAATGTCTCTGACGAACCAGTTATTTCGTTGCATGCTTTGGCAGGAATTTCTTCCCCTCAAACTCTCAAAATCAGAGGCTTTATTAAACATCGCCCAGTAGTAGTCTTGATTGATAGTCGAAGTACACATAATTTCATCCATCAAAAAGTCGCAGAAGCAGTGCATTGTTTTGTACGAGCAGTTTCTAACTTCCAAGTTCAAATTGCGGATGGAGGCACAATGAAATGTGAAGGCCGCTGTGGAAATGTCAAACTTCAAATGGGGGATTATCAGTTGAAAACCCACATGTTTGCCATACACATGGGGGGTTGCGACATTGTCCTCGGCGCTGAATGGCTCCGCACTCTTGGGCCAATCACAATGGATTTCCAGGAGTTATATATGAGTTTTAAGCAGAACAACTACACACATACCCTCTGTGGACTCCAGGCGGGAGCCCCCTCTATCATCAGCTCGCATAGGATGGAAAATTTGTTAAAAAAGGGCAATCATGGAGTTGTAGCTCAATTTAATTCCATCCAGGCAGTCGAAACCAAGCCTCTGCCAATTCATCCTGAGATGCAACAGATTTTAAATAATCATCTGCCGGTCTTTGACAAGCCTCATGAGCTTCCACCCTCGCGAGGGGAACATGATCATAGCATCACCTTGGTTCCAGGGGCCCAACTCCCAAATGTGCGCCCATACAGATATCCGTTCACCCAAAAGAATGAAATAGAAAAAATCATCAAGGAACTTTTGGAAGTAGGTGGCATTCGTCCCAGCATTAGTCCTTATTCATCCCCAGTGGTCATGGTGCTCAAGAAAGATGGGGAGTGGCGGATGTGTCCCAACTTCAGGGCCCTCAATAAGTTGACAGTCAAAGATAAATTTCCCATCCCGGTGGTTGATGATTTGCTGGATGAACTCAATGGGGCTCAATTCTTCAATAAGCTGGATCTTTGCTCAGGCTAGCACCAAATTCGCATGAAGGAAGTCGACATTCCCAAGACTGCTTTCAGAACTCATGAAGGCCATTATGAATTCCTGGTCATGCCATTTGGTCTTTGTAATGCCCCCTCTACTTTTCAGAGCCTTATGAACCACATTCTCAAACCATATCTCAGGAAATTTGTCCTTGTTTTCTTCGATGACATCCTCATCTATAGTTGCACTTGGGCCGCACATCTTCAGCATGTAGATCTACTCTTGCAACTGCTCCGCAAGCATAAATTATTTGTCAAGATGTCCAAGTGTTCGTTTGGCATGGCAGAAGTAGAGTATTTGGGCCACATTGTGGGGCATGAAGGTGTCAAGGTGGACCCCAAAAAGATCCAGGCAATGTAGGAATGGCCTCAACCTAAGACCTTGAAGAGCTTGAGAGGATTTTTGGGTCTCATAGGCTATTATCGTAAATTTGTCCGCAACTATGGTCGCATAGCAAAGCCCTCACCCAAATCCTAAAGAAAAATTCATTCTTCTGGAATGAGGAAGCACAATAGGCCTTTATAGCTCTAAAAAATGCCATGTGTTCCACTCCAGTCTTAGCATTACCTGACTTCACCAAATCTTTTGTCATTGAATGTGATGCTTCGGGTACAGGTATTGGGGCGGTCTTAATGCAGGAAGGGAGATCGTTGGCCTTCACAAGCCAACAACTCAGTGGGAGGAATCTGGGCCAATCTACCTATGAGAAGGAAATGATGGCCATCTACATGCCGTCGAGACCTGGCGACCTTACTTATTGGGGCGACGTTTCCAAATCTGCACAGATCATCACAGTCTTAAATATTTTTTGGAGCAACGCCTATCCTCCCCACAACAAAATAAATGACTCGCCAAAATGTTGGGATATGATTATGAGATCATTTACAAGAAAGGGAAAGACAATAGTGTAGCAGATGCATTATCTCGCCAATTTGAGGAGGAAAGTACTCTGCTAGCAATTTCCCTCCCCATTCCAGAATGGATTGAAGAGGCTCGCAAGGAATGGTTTTCACACCCCGGGCTCTCCCAACTCATTTCTCAATTGCAGGTAGATCCAAATTCCACCAAGGGCTACTCGTGGCAGGATGATATTCTTCGCTACAAGGACAGAGTCGTAATATCACCAACATCCACCCTCAAAAGTCGCATTTTGGCAGAATTTCACTCATCTCCCATTGCAGGACATTCGGGCTTTTAGAAGACGTATGCTCGCACCAGAAGATCATTTTTTTGGACAGGCATGAAAAAGGACATCCTTAGTTTCGTAGCAGAATGCGATGTCTGTCAACGCCACAAAGGGGAAACCGTCAACACACCAGGCACATTACAACCATTGCCCATTCCGGCATCAATTTGGACGGAGTTTTCTATGGATTTCATTACAGGTCTTCCAAAGTCAGGGAACAAGTCAATAATCATGGTGGTTGTGGACCGACTGTCGAAGTATGCTCATTTCTGCGCCCTACCCCACCCGTTTACACCAACTTTGGTTGCTCAATCTTTCATGGATCAGATCTTCAAATTGTATGGCATGCCCACTTCTATTGTGTCCGACCGCGACCCGATCTTCACCAGTGATTTTTGGCAGGAACTCTTCAGAATACAAGGCACTCAACTAAAACTCAGTACTTCCTATCATCCGCAAACAGATGGTCAAGCCGAAGCCGTCAACAAATGTCTAGAAACCTACCTTAGGTGTTTCACTTCAGAAAAGCAACACCTTTGGGTACAGTGGTTACCTCTGGCTGAATGGTGGTATAACACCAACTATCATGCCACCACCAAAATGACTCCCTATGAAGCAGTATATGGTCAACTCCTGCCTTCAGCTACTTCGTATCTCAAGGGATGCTCAAAAGTACACGCAGTGGATCAACTCCTACAACACCGCGCAACCATGCTCGCCCATCTTCAAGAGAATCTTCATCAAGCTCAGAACCGCATGAAGCAACAGGTAGACCAGCATCGCTCAGAGTGCCAATTTCAAGAAGGGGATCAGGTCTTTTTACGGCTACAACCATATAAGCAAACATCACTCAAAGACAAGGGGTGTCAGAAACTCTCTCCCAAATTCTACGAACCATATCAAGTACTTTAGTGCATTGGAGAAGTGGCCTACAAGTTGGCCTTGCCACCTACTGCAAAAATCCATCTAGTTTTCCATGTCTCATGCCTCAAGAAAGTGATTGGGAACAATTGTAGAATTCAGACCAGTCTACCTGAATTGGACGAAGAAGGGTCCATCTGGCTTCAACCCGAACAGGTCCTAGACACACGAGACAAGCAACTGCGCGGCCGCATGATTAAGGAAGTCCTCGTCAAATGGAAAGACACCTCTCCGGAAGATGCAACTTGGGAACCAACCACTATTCTTCAGCAGTTTCCGCAGCTTCAGCCTTGAGGACAAGGCTAGTCTTAAGGGGGAGGGCATGTTAGGGTCCCACCCTAACCCCCTTATTTATGTAATGGGATCACGTCATAGTCAAGAGTCAATAAAGCCCATATTAATAATTGTAAGTGGTTAATCTGCAATTAATGACAGAACCACAGTTAGTTGCAAATGGGCCGTAGTATTAGATAGATGGTATTAATAAAACCCACGGTATTGGCCCGTGGTATTGCATGTATGAGTCATATATATAGGATAGAGACTCCCTGCGAGGAGCATCGTGTCTTATTTTGTAATCGAGCTCTGCTCTATTGGAGGTTGCCCCCTCGAAGAGGTAAGTGAACATTACTCTCTGAATAATAAAATCATTGCTACTCTGTGTTCTGGGTATCTTTTCTTCGCATATTCTGTATTTGGGTATCATTTTGCAGGTTAAGAGCATAACATCATTCATCATCGTACCATTTGTTCATGGGGCAAGATCCAACTTTAGGGGAGAAGGAAGTGGAACTTGGTATTATTTTTAATACCAAGTTTGCACATTTACCATTCAGGAACTGACCTGGCCGAGTGAATTTACATGCTCATTTTGATTCTATAAAGCTCAAATTCCCCTGCTCCAACCCACTATTGAACAACTATCTCAAGCTCAAAATGAGGACAACGCTAAGTTGGTTGGTCACTTCACTGTCATCCGCCAAAACCAACGGCGCATCTTGGACTGACAGGCTAATCTGAGAAGGAACCCGAGGTGTCTTCAGGCATGCAAGGAAATTTTTTCATTTCACCTCCCAGTAAATGTTTCCCAAGCAATAGAGGTCAATCCCGCTCCTTCTCCTTAGTTGTATAAATGATTACTGACTGCTTATATTTTTTCGGTAAATTTTTAGGTAAATTTTGCTCATGGAGGACTATCGATGTAATGTGGCCCTGTTTTGTGAATTTTCTCTCTCTTTTGTTTTGTTTGTAGCTGAAGACCAACAAATCCAGTTGAAGTGAGACCAAGTTTTCTTTCTCTCATAACTTCTCATACTGTAATATTATTATGATGTAATAGAGAAAGATTGACTTACAAACAAAAAAATCTGCACATTTACACTTTACTCCTACATGTTAAAGCATTGAAGAAAACAATAATTCCTTAAATTATGGTGGGCAATAACTAATGGTAATTTTGGGTGGTTTTCTAATGAAGCTTAACAATAAAAAAAGCATTGTACAAATCATTAAAAATCATGGCATAAATATTGCAACTACATCCACAAATTTTGGAAAAAAAATATGAGGCGGTTATCCACATGGCACAAAGGCTACAATAAGACCTTCAAAGTTAGGACTAATAATAAAGTAATCCTTACATTAACAAATTAAAAATAGTAATAACCCCAAAAATTGATATCAATCATAAGTAAAATACTTTAATTTTCACCTTAATTTTACATATTTATATAAATAGATAAAGTAAAATAAATAAAATAAATATTTTTTAGTATGAGGGAGATATGTACTTTCTTCACTACTTAACATGGAATTGACATAAAATAATATTATTGATATTACATGATGTTTAATTCATTTTATGTTTAGATTACATGCAATATTTAAATTATATAATAACAAAATATACTTCATTGTTAATGATAAACAAAATATTCCAATGTCCATATTAAAGAAAAATAAAAATTCTTATATTTTCACTTCCCATTACCAGGGAGATGTGTAATTTATTTCATTTTTAAGATGGAGTTGATATATAAGATTCTAAAAAAATAATAATAAAGAAAAGTTTGATACAAGTTATACATCAAGTATTTCAAGATGCATGTGCAGTAAAATATTTTGACATCAAACATATATAAAGAGAGGAAGAGTGAAAGAATTCATATTCCATTCATAGGTACTTCTAATTGAAGGTATGATGGAGATTTGTAATGTTGTCAATGTTCAATCTGGATTTGATATATAACATTTTAAAAATATTAATAATAAAAATAATTAAATATATGCATACAGGGAAAAATATTCAATATGTGTGTGTAAAGAGAGAGAGTGTGTTTCTCAAAACCAACATATATCTATCTAATTGTGGGTCTACCAAGAGTCGAGAGGAATCAAATCTCTCAAGGTGCAAACCTTTCCTCAAGTTCGCACTTAAAAATAGCTTTGCATCTTGAGAGATTTGATCCTTCTCAGTGCTTGGTATATCTAGAGTTAGATGGATCTATAGATGTCAAGATCCAAGGTGATTCCATCCACAATAAAGGCTTAAAATGCAAGGGTGTTCCACAAGGTGTGTCAAATGCTCCTTATATAAGCCTCCATAGGCTCCCCATGTACTCTACAAAACCTACTCCCTCTGCATGAACATTGTTACAACTCTAAGTGTCTTTAAGCCAACTCCAAGCCTCCATACAAGAATCCAACCTACCTTATGTTCTCTATCATTTGATGCCGCCCTCCAAGATGGAAAATTTTGCTCCTCCTAAGCAAGGAATTCTCTAAGAAATCAACCTTCTCCATGTGGAAATCATGTAGAACTTGACCCAACTGAGGTCAAGAAACTATTGAGTAGGCAATCTCCAATGTACAAATCCATCATAGACCATCTCTCATGTGCAAATCCATCATAGAACATCTAAGGGTTGAACATACACCATGCACCCAAAATCTCAAGAAATGCTCTAAAACATGGTGTAAACACTTTTGGAGCAACCTAAAAGTGAACACCCATAGAGTTTTGAACAAATGACCTTAGCACAAGGAATTTTTTTAACAATACACTCGATTATCAATTGTTCTAAGTTCCATGGACAACAATGTTGATAAAGTTGAACCAACATGATTATTATAGCTTTAACAATGTTTATATCTATTCTCCTCTAAACTACCAAAGTAGTAAAATTGTAAATTGGAAGCATATATATATATATATATATATATATATATATATATATATATATATATATATATATAAACCAGCATAGATTCATCTAACTTTGGATCTACCAACCCATGCATAGATTCATATAACTCTCGATCTACCAACCGATTCAAGAGATCAAATCTCTCAAAATGCAAACCTATTTTTGAGCGCAGAATTTGAAGAAAGGTTTGCATATTGATATATTTGATTCAGATCTAGAGCTAGGTGGATCTATGTTGGTTTTGAGTAACATGAGCGCATACACAACACATATTGGATATTTTTGTTATTAATATTGAATATTTTTGTTATTAATATTTTTTTCTTATATACATATTTTTAATAATTTTTATTATTAATATTTTTTTAAATGTTATATATGAAACATTGACAAGATCTCCCTCATACCTTGAATTAAAAAGCACCTATTAATGGAATAGGAATTCTCTCACTCTTTCTCTCTTTAAATATGTTTGATATTAAAATATTTTACAACCATGGGCATATCTTGAAATATTTGTTGTATAACCCATATTAAACTTTTTTTATTATTATTTTTTAATTTTATAGATTAACTCTATCTTAAAAATGAATAATTACACATCTCAATGGGAAGTGAAAATATAAGCTTTTTTTAAATTTAAATTACTTTGTTTTCTTTAATATAGACATTGAAATATTTTATTTGACTCACACTCAAATATTTTTTGTTATTAAAATATATATATATATATATATATATATTTTTAAATAATACATGTAAACTAAATATAAAATGAATTAAATATCATGTAATATCAATAATATTATTTTTTGTCAATTCCATGTTAAGTAGTGAAGAAAGTATATATCTCCCTCATACTAAAAAGTAAATTATTGGTGTTTATTTTCTATTACTTTATCTCTTTATTTAAAGTTGATGTAAAATTAAGGTGGAAATTAAAGTATTTTATTTATGGCGGGCATCAATTTTTTGGGTTATTACTATTTTTAATTTGTTAATATAAATATTACTTTATTATTTTTAAACATAATATTACGTACCCAATTACATTACTTTGTAATATTATTGAACCTTAAAACACCTCTAAGCACAATAATTTTGTAACTAAGACTTTTGTGATCCATAATATAGATCTAAATCGTTAGGATTAATCCGAAAACTTATATCTACATAATAATTTTATTTATAAAATATAAATTAAGACTCTTTAATAAGAAAGTAAGGAGTTGTCTTTAGTGCGACTTTTTGGACTTTCCATGGCTGAAATCTGATGAGGTGAAATCTTGATTTGTGCTATTTAAAATGGTTTTTTGACTATATATATGTTTTCAGCACTCTCAAAAACCTCTAGGCATTTAGATTGTGGAGGGGTTACCCATCAAACTTGTGATTTCAATAAATTCTTGCCAGATTTTAAAAGAATTAAACTAGAAAAACCCACCAAAAAAGCTTCCAAAAAATTACACTACAAACAACTCGATAAAATAAACTAGTTTTAAAAATTATATACTTTTTTCTCCTGTAGGAACTTTATACCTACGAAGTTCTCAACCTGGATTTTTGCAGTGTTACTTTGTTCCAACCACTTGCCAAGTTGAGATTATTGGAAAGCTGGGCATGAGAAGCAAGTTTTAAAGTCAATATAATAACAACTTGCAGAATTTGGTCGTAGTGGTTTGTGAATGGGTAGTTATCTTATCTTATGTAATATTTATAATATTAATGTTATACTTGCACTGATTAGATTGGATTTCATTTTTAATATTTTCATTTGGGTGGTTTTGTCCGTGATGATAGCTTTTTAATTTCTTCTTCTTTCCTAAACTTGGAAATATGCATATAGTGTATAGCGACACTAACGAATCAGGATAAAGATTTCCCAACCAGGAGGAAAATTTTATCCTTTTTATTGTAAAAAAATACAGTACCCAATTAAATTGTTTCAAGAATTTTGCTATATTTGACTTTGAGTGCAACACAACAATAAAAGTAGTACTTTTGCAAATTTATTTGAAACATCAAAATCCTACAGACGGGAATCACTTCTCTTCATATTGCTTGTACCCTTGACAAAACTATAGTAATGACATAAGAAAAAATATAATAAAAAGACAGCAACACAACATTCTTCAAAAATACATCAAATCAGAAAAATTGATAGTATTTTTGATGTGATAGCAGGAAAGCTGGAGGCTCACATAGTCCCCGAATTTTTTATCAGAAAAATGAACATAAACCAGCTGAAAGTGAACCATCTGACACCCAAACTACTTCAGAGGAGATGTGGATTCTCCACGACACAGTAACTATATACCCTGTCTTCCTTCAAAAAAGATAGTCTTCTCCACATAGAGAGCTTTCATAGAAAGAATACAGCTACCTGGGAGTTCATTCCCTCTATATATGTTACAGCTACCTGGGAGTTCATTCCCTCTATATATGTTGAGAACTTGCACCACTGGATGGATAAAATTAATATTTCGGAGGAATTTTTTTCTTGCTAAACGCTGAATAATGCATTTTGAATCACCATAGATCTGTAAAGAGACCAGGGTGTTATAGTGGTAGCTATGAGGTTTGATCCTGGGTCTCCCCTAGATTAAGCCTGGCAGTGACCAATTCACCATGTAATTAAAAATAAAAAATAAAAAAAAAAAAAAAAAAAGTAGCAAAAAACAAAAGGGCCCAGCAAGCTGAGATTTCTGCCTTTGTCTTGAATCCAGTGGGCCCAGCAAGCTGAGATTTATGCTTTTGTGTTGAATCCAGTGCCTAAATTCAGCCAGATATGATGTGAGAGGTTACCTTGAAGAAATAAAAGAGCACCTCTACAGATGCCATCCTGTCATCAAAGAATCAATATTACAGAATAGTGGGCTCGGTGGGTAAATGTCATTGTAACTTGATGTGCAAGAAACGTAAAAGCACTTAACAATTTTGTGTGTCCACACATGCCACCTTAATAATGCCAAACAAAGCAAATATTTACCTAATGTCTGGATTCTCCAGAATATTCTTTAGCATTATCAGGGGCTAACCAGCGTCTATAAAGAAACAGAAGCCCTGCGGCTCACGCTTCTCCCTTCGTAAAGATAAAACACATTTTGGTAAAAGTACAGAAGATAAATGTTATATAAACCTTGTCAAAATGAATGCAATTTCACAAGAGAATACACGATCCGAGAGGATTCAAAGATTAGACATCCAGTAAATTGCGCAATAACTGGAAGGTAGGCTTTAAGAATATCGGTTAACCCACACTCCTGCTGCAAGTCATATCTATATATACAGGAAATATGCCGAGGACAGGGGCTGTGAGATGTGCTGTTGAACTGTTACAGCACTTTAATGTGAGAAATGCCCTGCTTTTACGCGGAGTTTTGCACTGAAAATGGTGAAATCACGTTTATTTGAGTGTGTAAGAGTTGAAGGCAATCTCGTGGTTAGCATTCCAGGTGGTTTGTAGGTGTGTGATTATGATGAAGTAAGTTAATCTGGAAGCAAATAGACCTTATTGCCGACAAGATTTCAGTAGGAATTTTCGATTTGTGTATAATTTCATGCACAGTGGAAGGAGGTTTTAGGGTTTTTGCTCATTCGAAAATTGTGAATTTATTGAAATTCTGACCTGTTACCAGTGTGTAGCAACTAAAAGAAATTTGCTGTAAAATTAGATGGTCCATATTGCGACCAGCATTGTGAAAAGGGCTCCTTATGACCAGTATTGTTCCAGTGAATAATATATAAGCTGAAAAAAATACAGGGATGTAGCTCATAGCTCGTATGATCGGAGAAAGAAATAATATATAAGCTGAAAAAAATATGGGGATGTAGCTCAGATGGTAGAGCGCTCGCTTAGCATGCGAGAGGTACGGGGATCGATACCCCGCATCTCCATCCGTGGCATTTTCTTTCTAGTTTTTGATCGATATCCCGCATCTCCATAAACTAAACAAACCCAGGAATTTTGGATTTTTCCTTTTTAGACAGAGTTTAAGGTTTTTATATACATCAATCCATTTTTACTGTGTTTTTTTTTTAAATGGGGGCGAGTCCCTTGCAGAAGCTTGTATTAGTCCAATGTACAATATTTACATTATATACAACTCACATCAATCACATTATACCGATATACATATATAAACTGCTGGGCAGTACCACATAATAAGAATCGATCACGAATAAGAAGCATGAAAATCGATAGCCTCAACTGCGTGAACTGTGCACTCGTAATCCTTATTTAGTTTCTCTTATTATTATGAAACTAAACAAACCTTGCAATTTTGGGTTTTCTCTATTTTTTGGTTTCTTCAGACACAGTTTAAAGTTTTTATATTCATCAATCAATCATTTCCATTGTGGATCCTCGTTTAGTTTATAGCATTATTATGAAGCTAAATAAACCATGGAATTTTGAAAACACTCCACCACTTTGTTTTTTGTTTGGGATGTCTATAGAAGTCACAAAACTGTGAAGAAGTTATTTTTTTGGTTAGAATTTTATTTTTTAAAATTTGATTATATGAGTATTTGAATTATTTTTTATGGTGAAAATAAATCATTTTTATGGTGAAAATAGATTAACACTATAAAAACTTTTAAAACATTCAAAATCTATCCTAAAATTTAACAATTATAATTCTAATTTGTCAAAATTTCTACCTAATTTTATAAAATTCTTACAAAATTATAACTCTTTTAAATTACCACATATATTTATTTTAAATAAATATTAAAAAATACGCTGATAGCAACAACTTTTGCAAATCAGTTTTTGGTTTAAAATTTTTGCAAAAATATCGCTAATAGCAACAACTTTTGCAAATCAGTTTTTGGTTTAAAATTTTTGCAAACCAATGTCTATTTGAAATCTTATATTTGTAACTTTGGACAAGCCAAAGTGTGCCTCGTAGAAAATTTATAATTTTAAACGAGCCATTGTGCGCCTCCTGGAAATTTTATAATTTTAAAATTTTAAACGAGCCATTGTGTGCTTAATAAGAAACTTCTGAAACCATGGCATCTCACATGTATTAATCTACCTATATGCCTAATAAAAACTTAAACTTACAACTTGGCTCTAACCTTTTTGACTTTATCATAATAATGATTGGGTCATTATATAAAAATATAGAAAAAAAATTAATATATATAAATAATGGTTATAAGTTGTTATGGTTCTAGAAAATGTGTAGATTGATATAAAGTAAAAAAATTAATATGTTATTAAAAGATATGGATTTGTATAAATTTTTGGGTAATAAGCACAATTAAATTGGCGCATTTACATTACCTTTACATATTAAAGTATTGAAAAAATATAAATAATAGTAAATAGTAATTCTTTGTAGATATATTTATTTCCATTTTGTTTCTATTCATTTTTTATGCAAATATTTGTTTAAATTATGGTGGATCTTAATAGATGGTAAATAAGTTATTTACGAGTATGAGCAATTTTCAAGGATTTTAATTATAAAGCTTAACAATGAAAAATCATTGTACAAATATTTAAAAATCATAGCATAAATATTGCAACAACATCCAAAAATTATAACAAAAAAATTTGAAGCAGTTATATACATGGCAAAAAGCTTACAATAAAGCCTTTAAAATTATAGTCCAATAAAATATTTAAAAAATATTTTTTTCCAATAATATTAAAAATAAATAACCTTCCTTTCTTATTTCAATATTTCCTAACTATCTCACATGCTAAAATAATAATAATTAACAAACAAATCTATTACTAAAAAAAAATAATATTCCAAACCTATAAAACTAATTTTCTCAACCACTTTAAACTAAACTAAACTACTACTAACTAAACTAAACTAAACTACTACTGGCATAAACTACTACTTGCATCACAATTGTCCCCCACTGAAACCACTGAACTTGTTCAATAAATGCATTCAAAATTTTGTACAACTAAACTTGTATAGCAAAATAAATTGTTTTATGCTTTTAAGTTTGTTTTACAAGTATAGTAATATTCGTGAACATATTTAAACAAATATTTAAGGCTTTCTAACCTTTATGTATGAGAAGGGCCAAAGGGGTTCGTCTCTCTTTAATTCATAAACAAAGAGATTAAACTCTTTCTTTATTTCATAAAGAAAGAGATTAAACTCTTGAATAGATGTAGTATTTTAGCTTGTCGAGAGATTAAACTGTTGAATAGATGTAGTATTTTAGCTTGTCGTAAGTTGTGTTCTTGGTTTTTCTTATTTAATATGTCATGATTTTTATTTTTAGTTTTAATTATAAATTGGAGGGTGTGGATGTCTTTAAAATTTTATTTTTAGGTTTTTGTTTTTTTAATATTATTTTAAAGTAAAGTATATAAATTTATTTTTATTTTTATTATTTATTATAGAATTAAAGATTTTTAACTTGATTTTGTGAATAATTATTTTTCTTAATTATATGGATTTTAAGTTTTTTAAACATGATGTAATCAATTGGTTTGTGGTATTTATGAAAATTTGTATTTGCTATAATAATAGTAGTTGATCTTTTGGAATTACTAACACTCTAAAAAGTTTTATTTTTCAAAAAAAATCTTAAATAATAATTACACTGATAGACGTTTCTCTGCAGGGTTGGGGCAAGCAGACACTATTTACCCCAGCCAATCGTAGGCCTTTATTTTTTTCTTCCTTCTTTCAATTGGAAACTTCCACATGGCACTATGTACAGTGCCCGGATCCGCCCATCGCGTGTCTACCCTGCCTAGATTCACAGCGTGGTTTAGTTTTTATGTCATTCCCTATATCCCCACACAATCTCTCAATCACCTCACATTCAATATTCATTAAATATTCACCTCATGTCTTAGATTGGTATGCCCAAACCAACTCTTTCTGCATTAAATAGGCATGGACTTCATTCAATTTTTGATGTGTTTGTTGTGTTGGGTGGAGTTCTAGGTGCCAATATATAATAAAGATGGCTAGCTTTTTCAGTGATGAAGTAGTTCACGAGTTTATGAGAACATCAAAGTTGAAGTCCATAGACAAAGTTGGTTTGTCACTTTCCTCTTTCAACTTCCTACTTTTTCCTTTGTCACTTTCTTGTTTCATTAATTTACATACATGTCGAAACTAGAGCTTGAAGGGTTTGAACATGTAAAACCAAGGTTTCATGGGTTTGATTTTAGAATACAAAAGGTAAGCTATATGTGTCAAATCGTGATGCAGATATTGTATATTCAAATATTATAGTCCTTTATTGCCTACCTATTATTATTTAAACATGCAAATTTGAGTCCTTGTCCTAGAACTCCCCAACATTGGGACAGGTGGCCACAAAAAGTTAACCACCATATATTGCCAGTAAGATTTAAACTGTAAATATACCCTAAAGCCAAATTAAGAACAAAATTACATAGGAGGTTAAAATTGAACATAGAACACAGTACTAGATATTACTATGTAAAGTAAGAGGGAGTAATCAGAACCATGTACTCAAGCATAGTTTTATGGTGAAAAAAGTAGTTAATGTGGCATTTAGCCAAATGGAGTAATATTCATCAAAACAATAGCCATAAGAATGCTTACAAGCGTATCAATCTAAGAGTAAAAACAACCTTGTAGTATCAAGTAAATTAAATTAAAGGGTACAGTGTAAGTAGAGCGAGTGCATATGCACAACACTTAAACATCGAATTCGCCAAGACTCATTAATAGCCAAAATTCCCAATTGAAAAAAAAAATAGTGTAGTTTGTCTGACATTTTTCTTGAAATCCTTAAGAAACCATATCATCAAATTTCTTGAGAAAGGAAGGCAAATGAATTGGAAACTAAAGAGGAAAGTTGGCTAAGACACGTAAAGCTTCTAACCTGTAGAACAAGAGTGTTGTCTAGAGTTAGGGTTGCTTTGTGCCAAAGCAGCATTCGACAAGGCGCCAAAGTCCATGGCAGCTTTAATACATACCTAGGTCCAACAACCCAACCCTGATATTAAATTAAACAAAAATACGAAAACGTTAAATTGGTGTTACTAAGTTGTAAGGCTAAGATAAATTGATTAAACATAAGGAAGAAGTATGCCACAAGGTTTATTTGGACTACCTGTAAAGAGAAAATTAGTCACTACAACATCAATATCCTAACAAATTAAATAAGGGTAACAAAGGAAACTAGACAAAAGAGGAAAGATGACATTTCACATCATTATTTCCACATAGTGGCAAAAGGTAATAATCTCAAAAGAACGTAAATCAAATTAACCCTAGAAATCATGGGGACGATAAACCCTAACAACAAGCTTAGATGAGCCACTTTCATTTTGGAACTGAAATTCCTGGAATGGGAAGGGTGGCCTATGTTCATTGATAGAACTTTGTCTCATTAAGGCAAAAAAGAGTTTTCGAAGGAACGAATGGTTGAGGATGGAAAAAGAATTTACCTGCAATTGAAAAGCATTAATAAGAAATCTCTTGTGGATCCATTATTATCCCTGCAAAGGTCCTAGTGATAGAGGAACTTGTTAGAATAATTTTAAACTAACATTATTTATGAAAGAAAATAATTTCAAAGCTAGAAGAGTGAGGGTTGCCACTTGAGTGTGAGGGGTAATTGTGCAAATCGAACCAAACCAACAATTTTGGTCATAAGAATAAAGATTAAGGAAGGAAAACAAAGATGCCTCAAGGTTTCAGCTCTGTCCCAATATGCATGAATGTTCTAGTAGCATGTAAACCAAACCTCAATAACTGGTTAGACAATGACTACAAAAGAAGTCCAAAATGCATGAAAATATAATAAAGAAAAATGAATTTTTACTCAAAAACAAGCCTCTTGTGTGTAGAAATACCAAGGGAACATCCAAGTTTAGAAATTGCAAGGCAGTGCATGTGCTACAAGAAATCAAAAGAGGTTAGGATCAGATCCTATTCCTCTCTCTATAGGCATAACCTCAATAGGAAAAAGCAACTCAACGAATGAGAGCCAAAGGGGCAAGAAAACCCTAGTAAACACAAGTAAACAAATGATAACCATCAGATCAACTAAGAAGATCTTAGTCATAGAACTCGATAACCATGTGAGGGAGGCGAGTGGGTGTCTGGCAGAGGTGCCAAGTGGAACCAAGAACATGGGCATTGGGGCCCAAGGACCATCATCAAATATATCCATGCAAATCAAAAGGAAAAATTATGGTCTTATATCAAGGCTATTGAAATGTAAAGGTATAGAAGGTAACCCATGCCATAGAGTAAGTTGCATCCTTTAACCATCAAGACCTTTAGTGTGCATAATATCCAACCCCTTGGATATAGTAGAGGGTCAGCTAAGCCTGACAACAATATGTATAAAATAGTAAACCTGGATATGTACATTATAAACCATGTCTGAACTAAGTATATATAATCAATAAAAAAATGAATTGAATAGAGTGCATAAGTCATTAATATAACATCCAAGTGGAAAGTTATAGCTTGTAAATGGGAACAAAGTAACAACTTGAAGTAGAAAGATATACAATAGCGCAATATAGGCATAAGTGAATTCGAAGGCGAGACATAAATTTGGTATGCACAAAAACAAAAGTTTGCTTCTCTTTCAGTGCCTTGACAATCCTTTGCAACAATCTAAAGGTCTTTAGACCAATTTCTCCACTAACATCATAGTTGTGAGAGGCCACATTTTCTTTGATCAATGTCTCTAATACCTTGAAATCTTTCCTTCTTCGCAATAGTCTATTACAATATTTAAAATACTAAATTGGCCTTGCATCCAGGCTATTCTATTGCCCATTTATATACCCCTAAAATCCTTCTCCCTATATCCGTTGAAACCTTTGTCATCACCTGTTTCAATAAAATGGGATGATATATTAATGTCTTTTGTGCTCTACTCAATTATTTTTGTATTTATTATCTATACTTAGTTGACACATGGTTTCTAATGTACATATCCAAGTTTATTGTTTTATACTATTGTTGTTAGGCTTAGCCACCCCTCTACTATATCCAAGGGGTTGGGAATTATGTGCACTAAAGGTATTTATGGTTAAAAGATACACCTTGGTCTATAGCTTGGGTTTCCTTCTATACCTTTACATTTCAATAGCCTTGATATATGACCTTAATTTTTCCTTTTGATCTACATGGATATATTTGATGATGGTCCTTAGGCCTTGGTGCCCATCTGCTTGGTTCCACTTGGTACCTCTACTAAATGTCAACTCACCTCCCTCACATGGCTATCAAGTTCTACGACTGAGATCTTCTTGGTTGATCTAACGATTATCATTTGTTTACTTGTGTTGACTAATTTCATTTATATTCGAGTTTCTTCTAATATATCCACCAAATCATCCAAACTTGCATCTCCATTTAGGATTAGGAAAATATTTTCATAATCTAAGAGATTTAGGGTTTTATCTATAGCTTTCATCCTCTTTGATACCATGTTGAAATTTCTAAGTCTAACTCGTTAGAAATTTTATTTGTATTCTCTGGTTTATTTCTCCTACTTGTTTAATTACTAACAAGATGTTTATAAACTCTGAAATAAACACAATACAGTCTCAACCATCTACAGATCAACAGTTGAAAGAAAACAAACACACAAGGGACACCATTATTTTTGGACAAACGTCCCTGGAAATACCCAACTTGGGAAAACTGGTGCAGAAATTCTGAGGGTTTTTATTATTAAGCAACTCTTTTCTTAGTACACTAGGTGCCAAACTAGCTCACCCGATAGAGATACAAAATCCAGCAGCAATGCCACTCTTCAGAAATAGGTATTCGGAAAGCCCGCTCCACGAAATCCCTCTCCAACACAATCTGAAGCTCAACGTCAACCCTCCTGACCTCTACATTAGCCTGAAACCCTCTACATCAACCCTCTGAGGCTTTGCGCAGCCTCTTTGGCTCTCTGAGTCACTCCTGCAGCCTCTGCATGGATGACGCAGGCCCTTCTAACTTTGCATAGTCTCTTATGCCTCTGCGTGGCTCCCTCTAGCTCTGCATCTACCTCTCTCTGCTTCTGTGCTGGTCTCTTGGCATTGTCCCTACCTCTCTGCCTCGTACTCACTGCCCCTCACTGCAACTGATCACTGATTCGACTTCTCTTAGCAAACCCCGCTCTAGAAAGTTGAATGACTGATCACTCTAGTGTGTTCTCCAACTAACCCTCAAGCCTCTTCTTATACTTTTCTCGTTGGTCCTTCAATGACTGAGATTAAATCTCTAATCAAAAACTAATATTAGATTTGGCTTAATCCATGACTTTTGGAACCTTCTAACCTAGTTTTATATTAATACCCATTAATATTTTATTTTTCCTAAGTTTAGACTTAGGAACTCGATTAAAAATATTAATTATTTTAATATCTCCAAAACTGGGTACAATCTATCCAAACCATTTCTGGGCCTTGCATATCTCATGCGCTTTAGCCTCTCCACCAATTTTCATGGCTAGATCACATCCGATGTTGCCCCAAATCAACACTCCCTCTTAGCGAGGATTGTGCTCTAGTAATACTCCTCATTGAGCATCACTCTGATTATCTGGCACCGATACCTGTGTTGATACTAGGCCTCCCCACCCAACGTCCTCTACACTGCTGCATCCGATATTTTTGCCCATGGCCCTACCATTGCCACTGCTACATCCGTACAACAGCTCCCTCTACATCCATGATGCTGCTGGTCCATCCTCCCAACACTTCATCTACACTACATCCCCTCTCATCATGTTGCATCATGCTATTTCATACTGCTACTACACTGCAACTCAGTTATTGAGAAGTAAGTAACTAATCCACCCAACTTATGACATCCATTTCGGGATAGAAACACTCCCGATGCTAAAGCTCCCTCTAACACTAACAAGTGCTCCCTCTACTGACCTCTGCGTTGCTGCAACAACTCCCTGCATCTCGCACTATTGCACACTTATTTGTTTCATCCTGCACCATTGCAATGCTCCCGTTCCTCTCACACTTTTGCAGCTTGCTAGCCTCACGCTGCTTGGGTACTCCTACACTGTAGCACTCTCTGTTGCTTCATCTGCATCCATCTCTTACCGACATCCGCTAGTCCTGCTACTCCTCTTCGAGACTCTCGTAGCAAGGTATAATCCAAGAGGTTGGGTACCTCAAGGATCTTGCCCCTCATTGCCTGTAGTCCTCCTGACTACAGCTCGATGTCTCCGCACTTCTTCTCAAGTGGAACATGAGTACTCATGGTACAATCATCATCCTCCTCGACTTCTTTCTCCGCCTTCACTAGTGTTGCCTTAGCATCAGAAGCCTCTCCCTTACTCTTCTTCTTCAGACACTGGTTTGCATAGTGACCCAGATCCCCACAATGGAAGCACTTGACCTTGGAGAGGTCCTTCTTCTTCCTCTTTTCCTACTTTCCCATAGATGCTAGAGTCGCATCCTCTTCCTCTTCCTTCTTGATCCTGACCCCTTTGTTGCCACTTCCCGTCTTGGTCAGTCATCTAATCTCTTCTTGATAAAGAGTCGCCCATAGTTCTTCCCAATCCAAATGACTCGCCCTGCCTAGTATGCTCTGGAAAAATGTCTCCCAATCCTTGGAGACTGCACTAAGTGTGGTCCTTACCATCAACTCCTGATTCGGCTTAGCCCCTATGGAAGTTAGTTGGTCACGGATCTCCTTCAACCAACCAAGGAAGACATCTATCTACTCTCCCTTCTTAATCTGGTATGACCTTAGCCGGTTTTCCAGGAGAATCTTCCTCTGCATGGAAGTATGTTGATACAATGTCTTCAAAGTATCCCACATCTCCTTTTCGTCTTTTGAAGACTGGTAATTTGAAATTACCAGGTATCCATAATACCTCTGATATGTTCAAAATTGATAAAGATCGAGTAAACTATATACTGATCCTATAGTAGCAGGATGAAGAAGACTATTATTGATAAAAATATAGTGGTCCTCCCCCCATATTAGTTGTGAGACTCCGTCATAACAAATGTTTTGCCTGAAACCTATCATGACAGATAATTTTCGTCCCTGAAAAAGGGTTTTCATCTTGAAAAGATGTGGATCATATGATGAGAAATGGACACCTAAGCCTTCTTTCTTCGTGGGAAACATGAGCCCTTTATCGGACTTGAACCGATGACTTATGCCTTACCATGGCGTTACTCTACCGCTGAGTTAAAAGGGCTCCCTCATCATATATGAATGAGTGAGTCTACTATGGTAGATGGACAACAAATTGGATATGGATGATCCATCTATCTTTATAGATATCAAGTTGAGAACATATATTATAGTAGCTCGTAGGGTAAGGATCGCTATACTGGAAACTCCGGGCTGAGCTGATACGAAACGAATGGAGACAAGTTATGCCTGAGAGCATTTGTTGAAATATGGTCATGAGTCCTTCCATCTCTTTTATGGCTCTATCGTCATGTTAGGCCCGTGGGATTGACAGAGAGGGTAGGGATGGCTATACTGGAAACTCCAGGCTAAGCTTATATAAAGCAAATGGAGACAAGTTATGCCTAGAGATGATGCAGAATCAGCCTTGTCCACAAGGGAGCTATAAGTAATGCAACTATATCAATCGGGCCCCTTATAATAAACTTTTTGCTTCAATTCCGTTTTCGTAAAAAAAAAAGAATGGATTGATTCAATGGAGTTTCAGGATATGGCAAAAATTGAACCAATCTGTTCGTTCTGTTTCATCAATGTGAAAAGATTCTACATCTCGTATCATATTTTGCCATAGGTTAAAACCAGATGTTCGTCCAAGAAGATAGGAAGAATCCGACCATTTTTTCTTAAATGGTCGGACGGAACGAATCAGAATTATTATATGAACCATGAAAATGAAAGAATGGATCTAATTCTTTTTTCTGACTCGAAAAAAAATTAAGCCCTGGAAAAATTTGTGTTTTTTTTATGATCAATAATTTGTCCATTAGTTCATCTCTGATTCCCGATAAACAGAGAGGATCTGTTGAATCTCAGGTATTTTATTTAACCAATCGGGTCCTAAGACTTACCCAGCATCTGCAATTGCACGGAAGAGACTATTCATCCCAAAGGGGTTTGTGGAAAATTTTGAGCAAACGTAAGCAACTTCTGGTTTATCTATCCAAGAGGGATAAACTTCGTTACGATGATTTAATTGGTCAATTGGGTATCCGTGGGCTAAAAACCCGTTAATTTCAAAGTTTTCAATTCCAATCCAATTTTTAGAGATCCAGGATCCAGTCGTTCTTTTTTCTTTTTATTTTTCTCATTTAGAAAACGAATCGAAGAGGGGTTACACATGATCATGCTTGCTGAAAGACCCCCTGATGGTAAGTATGGGTCCTCATTATCCATCGATACACGTTGTTCTTCGACTTATTACTAGATGGTAAAGATTTTATTGGTTGTGAACCTCTATCAGATTATTTACATAGGGGGGTAGGAAGCAAATTGTATTGGGGTGCTAGATACACTCTCATTGTATAATGTTCTTTATGTATGACGCAACCCAATCTTTGCTCTTGAAGTTCTTCCTCCATGGATTGACCCGAGAACCTTTCAGTGGTTAAACTAGTTCATGAATGAAATCAAGGAATCGAATGGACCTTTGACCATAATGGTGCGAATTGTCCGAAAATACATATACAGATGTGCGTATGAAGAGAAGAGATAATGATCAATGAGAGAAAGGTCATGAATATCAAGTTTCATATTTCACAGATGATCTGCACATAATTTTGAAGTATTTTCGGTTTTAGTTATGGATAAATTGGTTCTAGTTATAGATAAATCGAAGACTTCCTCATGATCCTTATTCATATCCATCTACCTACTTCATATTCCAAATATGGGTGAATTTAAACTTTTCAATAAAGTTGGATTTTACCAAGGTGGTAACTTCCATGTATTATTTACTGGTCTGATCGACCCAATATGGAACATTTTTTTTTATTGATGATATTGGCAAAATCATATTTATATATTCTTCATGGAAATTATTTCCATTTTTGTATGAGAAAAAATCCTCTTGTTCTTGGGGTTTCCGCACGTGTAGAAAAAAATGTGGGACGTATTGCTCAAATCATTGGCCCAGTATTGGATGTCTCTTTTCCTCCAGGTAATATGCGGGAATCTATTTCAATAGGTGGATAATACTCTGATGGATTGTTATCGTGTATTGCTTAATTGAAGCATACCAAGCCTTTCATTCATTTTATTGAAAGGCTTGGTATGCTTCAATTGTTTGGTGTTATTCTTCATACTTCTTCCCATTCCATCAATAATGGATATGTGCAGTTCCCCTGCATCCAGCAGGAATTGAACCCGCGAGTTCGCCAATTATGAGTTGGGTGCTTTAACCATTCAGCCATGGATGCTGGATAAAGATCATCAACATATTCATTCTATAATATGAGTATCGACTCAAATCTAAAATTGGGTAGTTCAGGATTGGGACCCATTTACATTCTTTCTCTCATACTTGATTCATGTCAAATATTCTCAATAGACATTCAAGTAACATTTCATTGAATTAATTTGATAATAAGCCATACAACTTGTTCGAGATTTGAGAGTTAGTCCTCGATCTTGCTTTGATCCCCTATCAGAGGTCACCGACGACCCACATAACAACAAATGTTAGCTCATTTTTTATTCTTGGAAGAAATGACTGTAGATAGATAAATTGGTTTTTCCGGGGCAGATGTAGCCAAGTGGACCAAGGCAGTGGATTGTGAATCCACCACGCGCGGGTTCAATTCCCGTTGTTCGCCCATAAAAGAAGATAAAAAAAAATGGGACTGGATCCGATTCGTTGTCATTTTCCTTCCTATTTAAGTGAAATAAATTATATCCATGGGACATAATGGTATCGGTTGGTTGACACGAGATTTACAATTATATGAAATCAATATATGCTATAAATATTCTATTTATTGGGATAAAACAAAAGGGAGAGGTAAGGGGGGGGGGGGGGGGGGGGGGGTTTCAAATAAATGAAAAAAAGAAGAAAACCCTGGATAATCAAATTGGAAGAGATACAAAGTTATCAATTTCTATGCAATCCATGGACCAAATCCAATTTGATTAGATTGTTAATTCAAATCCTTTCACGTCGGGAGCACCTTATAAAGCTTTTTGATCCTAGAATTCTCAGTACGTTGCTTTTACGCGATCTACGGAAAAGCAATCCATATTTTTTGGTCAAAGGTATAGTAGTACTTACATTATCGATCCTCATATATCACTTCAATCATCAAAGTAGTATGATTGATAGAAAAAATTTCTATTTGATTAAACTCTTTCCTATCCATAACTTTATGGAACTTGGAAATGAAACACCGGAAGAATATTTAAAGCCTTTCACTCAAAATTGGTTGAGATTTCCGCATCTTTTACTATCTTTCCAATTGAAAAGATATTACAATCGGGATTTTGATCCCATTAGTTTAAATTCAGGATATGGCAAGAACACGAACAAGAAGGATGAGATTATCTCGAAGAATCAAGGACCGAGCGAAACTCATTCGGAAAATGATGAGAAAGATATCAATTTGAAGATCGATTCAACTCTTAATTCAACCGAAAATGAGTATTGGAAACCTGAAAAATATCTTTGTGAAGATCCATTCACAAGGAATAAAACGGAGATTGAGCAACGAAGAAAAAGATCAATTCTTTGGGATCTTTCTTTTATTGAAAGAGAACAAACAAAAATAGAATCGGATTTGTCCTCAAAGTGTTTATCAAAAGATTATCCAATCTCTTGGGCGAAAGAATTATTTACAGAAGATCAAAGATATACAGAAGAGAATTCCTTTCCTTTGGAGAGGAAAAGATTCATTGAAAATTTTACAAAATCAATTCGTTATTCTTTTTTTTACATATTGCCAATAGATGAACCGTGTATGGGTGGTCCTAGTGCTACTAAAAAGCCCATTGAAGATTTCAACTTATCCAAAAGGTTATTTAAAATAAAATAAAAATGTTTTTTCCCAAGATTTAAGGGATTCAAAATCCTATTCATTAATGAATAGGATAGTTGATCTATGGAAGATCAAAACATATTTTGAAATTGAAAATCCTTCCTTGAATTGTGCTATGCGGAGTTTTACTCTGCCTTGGAATCTATTTTCTGCATTCTGTGATCAAAGCAAAGGAAAATACATATTGCACAAAAATTGTCTGGAAATGACAAATCAATTCACTCTATCAATAACTAAGCCTAGTCAGGTTCATGATAAAATTTCATTTTTTATTTATTATAAAATGAATGCATTATATGAACTCAACAAGAATGGATCGTTGAGATCAGATCAGTTCTTCAATCACAGAGAAAAATGGAAGAATCAATCTTTATGGGTCCTACTCAATATTATTGATAAAGCGGATGATTATTTAGATCAAATAATCAACAAACAATTGAGCCAAATCGATGCAACCTTCCCAACCATAATTCCCTTTGGATAGGCATCTTCCTGGTAGGCAAGGACTGGGACCTTGTACTGAGAATGAGAAAAAATCATGGGTTTCATTGTTTCTATGGTTCTTTCTCCAATGGTAAGGTCCTCTCTATACGCTGGAGCCTTTTATTCATTTCTGAAATATGAGATGAGTATGTTATCGGTAACTTGTACGGTTTACCATCTCCATCTCTACTCTTGAATCATTAAGTAATAAATACTCTCATTACAAGATCTATTAATACAGTAACGACATGTAATTCTGGGGTTGGCCAGGTAGCTGACCCTGTTGTTCCATTCTCGCGGCAATATGAGCATAAACTTTATGCTTCTTCAATTTGCATGATTTCCCCGCTCAATGGATTGATGACCATTCGCTACCAATGAGGAATTGCTTTTCATCCCACATCAAGGTGATTGGATTTGCACCAATGGAAACCATTAATTTCATCCCCGGTAAGGTTAGATGATGGATCTTTACTTGATTACAGCGGGAAAATTCTTCTGTTATTCCGTTGTAAGAATTTCCCAGTGTGTTTAAGTTTCTGATCCAAACAAGTCGCACATACACCCTAGCACATACTCCTCTACGCTGAGGACATCCTCGAAGAGCAGGAGATTTTTTTCTATTCTCTATTGGCTATCTTGCATTTCTAATAAGTTGTTGAATAGTGGGCATTCTAGCTGTATTGCATGCGGAATCAACTGGTTCGGATTGATCCTAACCATACCATATCAGGTGATTATGAAATGAATCACTTCCCCCCCCCCCCTTTTTTCTTGAAAAGGAACAAAGAGATCACAATTTACAGTTCATTATAAAAATAAATTAAAAAGAGGATCTTCCGCTATGAGATCAACCTTTCGCTATGACATCAACAATGCCATAAGCTTGGGCTTCTGTTGCTGACATAAAAACATCTCTGTTCAGGTCCCGTTGAATTACCTCTCCGGGTTGGTCCATTCTTTCTATATAACATTTGGTTATGTAATCGCGAAGCATCGTTACGTGTTTCGATTCGTTATGAAAATTTGCAGCTGATCCGTCATAATAGGAACTAGCAGGTTGGTGGATCATAACCCTAGCGTGAGGTAATGCTATACGTTTAGGCATTTCTCCCCCGATTAGGATGAAAGATCCCATTGAAGCAGCTACCCCCATGCATATTGTATGTACATCTGGTACTATTGCTTGCATCATATCGAAAATACCTACCCCTGGTATTACTGATCCACCGAGACAGTTGATAAATGAGAAAATATCTTTATTTGAATCTTCTGCACTCAAATATACCATGAGACCCATGAGTTGATTTGTAATCTCGTGATTGATATCCTGAGCCAAAAAAAGTAATCTCTCTCGATAAAGTCGGTTGTATAAGTCGACCGAAGTTGCATCTTCATCTCCAGGGGCTCGAAAAGGCACTTTTGGAACACCAATGGGCATTTGTTTTAATGGAAAGAAGTGAAGCACTATACTCTAATATGGGAACGTAAAGTATATGAAGTTGTGTAACATATGAACTCTGGATGGATGGTATAGGGGAGGTTTTGAACCTATCTGGAAATAGAGCTTTAGATGGATCAAAGATCCATGTAAAAGATCCTTCCATTATTCGAGTTGATAATGTAACGAATCACACTTTTACCGCTAAACTATACCCGCCACGATCCGATTGTAACATACGGATCGATCTTTTGTCCAACCAACCCATTTATATTTTTTTGAGTCTTTTCCGGATAACTTCGATCAGAGAACGATAAGCCCCATTCACTATTAAAATGATTAAAATTATTAAAATTATTAAAATTATCAAGCATGAAACATTTTGTATAATTTGAGTCCATAAAGTCTTTTTTATCGAAACTGGGCCGATGGATCACAAATAGAGATTTCGTAAATTGCTTTAGAGTTGTTTTAGTTGCAATAATTAATTTCTGAAGGGACTCCATTTTATCGATAGGCAAGTTTATTGAAAAAAAAAATTGAGGAAACCAAGAATTCTGGTAATATTATTGACAACTTCCCGATCACTTTCATATTATAAAGAATAGATTGGTGGCCCCTATCGTCTAGTGGATCAGGACGTCTCTCTTTCAAGGAGGCAACGGGGATTCAACTTCCCCTGGGGGTACCATGATCCATTTGTTAGGTATCCTAAATAATTTTCAATTACTGTCTTGTTCCTGGGTCGATGCCCGAGTGGTTAATGAGGACGGGACAGCTCCTACATTTAAAGCCCCTTTCTTGCCATTAGCAAGAACTTGTTTCATCTACATATCATAGGGGATCTTAACAACTGCTTCAAATATGGTATTGGGAAGCACGGACTGTGGAACCCCAATATCCACAGGTTTTTTTTCCAAGTGACAATTGGCACATACAATACGTCCAATGGCTTCTCGGGGATTTTCATAACCCTGTTGTGCAAAAATGGGATATGCATTCGAAATGGATGTCTGAGTTATGATATGTATCATGACCAGGATGGAAATTAACCGAGTCATCTTTTTCGCCCATTCATAAGTATTTCTATTTTGCATGGTTCAATTATTGGTTCAATATAGGTAAATGCATGATCGCTCGATCCCGAGTTTTTAGAGTTCCTATCTGATCCTCGAATCACCTATTGAATAACATCGATGGAACAATTTAAGGGGAGGGAAGTGCGCTTTCTGCCTTCCATTGACCAGATTCTATTCACAATATATATTCCATTCAATATTGTTTATTCATTCTCGTGTTGAACCTTCTGCAATGCAACAAAATGAAAAGGAGTATTTCTATTCTCTCTCATCCATCTCTATGTATACTACATCGTGGTCCGATACGAATGAGTCTACGGGCAGGAACGAGTCGATTTTTTCATAACTCATAGAGCTAAATGAAATGACTCCAAAGTTCTTCTCCTTCTATAGCAAGAAGTTATATATTGAACCATTGTGATCCAAAAGTGAAACCCTTTTTTTTCCCTTTTGTTTTCTCTTTTCACATCTTAATTTCGATCCGTTTCTCACCGGTGTAATCACCATACGGTACATTCATATGAAAATATTTAGTACATCGTAACAGAATCACATATTTATTATGTAGGGTGTGGATGTTCTTATTCGGGCATCTTGTTTGGGCTACTGGATTTATGTTCCTTATTTCCTGGCGTGGATATTGGCAGGAACTGATCGAAACTCTTGCATGGGCCCATGAACGCACGCCTTTAGCTAATTTAGTTCGATGGAGAGACAAGCCAGTAGCCCTTTCCATTGTTCAAGCATGATTAGTTGGATTAGCTCACTTTTCCGTAGGTTATATATTCACTTATGCAGCTTTTTTAATTGCCTCTACATCAGGTAAATTTGGTTAATTCTTCTTCATCAATTTCTCTGTGGGGTATTGTCATTGATACAATGACAATACCCCACAGAGAAAAAGTAATCAACATAATATTACTCCATCTAAAATCTGATCTGTATTTTGATTCCTGGTAGGTAATAGTACCGACTGAACTATTATGGCGAGAAAGAGTCTCATTCAGAGAGAGAAGAAGAGACAAGCACTGGAACGGAAATATCATTTAATTCGTCAATCTTTGGAGGAAAAAAGCAAAGTGTCATCATTGGATGACAAATAGGAAATTCATAGAAAATTGCAATCTTCACCACGTAATAGTGCACCTACACGTCTCCATCGACGTTGTTCTTCGACTGGAAGACCTAGAGCCAAATATCGAGACTTTGGATTGTCCGGACACATACTCCGTGAGATGGCCCACGCATGTTTATTGCCCGAGATAAAAAAAATCGAGTTGGTAGGAAAAGAAAAAAAGTAATTGAAGTTTCTTGTGATAATGGGATATAGTACCCCTATCCCTATATAGGGATAGGGGTACTATATCCCATTATTGTTTTGTGTACCCATTCTGATTATGATATAAATCAATGGTGTGGAGTAGAGTAGTCTGGTAGCTCGCAAGGCTCATAACCATGAGGTCACGGGTTCAAATCCTGTCTCCGCCAGACCAGAACATACGAAGTATTTTGGTCCAGAAAGGATTGCTCTCTCACTTATCAATTTATAATTGAATTATAAGTGAGGAAAAGAAACGATCAATACATGAACTATTCTTTTTCATATTCCATGTGAAGGGCGGGTAGCGGGGATCGAACCCACATCTTCTCCTTGGCAAAGAGAAATTTTACCATTCAACCATACCCGCATTTCAATTATATGAATATCTATATATTCATATAATTGAAATGGAAAATACATATATGTTCAATCCCATTTGTAAGTAGATACCATTTTTGAATGGTCCAATTATTAATTCAAATACGGATATGGAAAACCCCTCCTCCTTGGGCCTGAAGTAAAAGGCCCTTCAGAAAAGCTATAAAGCCCTCCGGGAGGAGGGGGAGGGAGTGTGAACCTAAAACATCTAGAACATATCTAAGATATGAAAGAATTAAGGATACCTGCAAAAAGGACTGATCCGATCCATAATGATACACCCGAAATCGGATCAATAGAAATACTCAGACGGAGAAGATGGATTATGGGAGTGTGTGACTTGAACTATTGATTAGGCCATGCAGATACTTTCTCCGATCTACCACATAAATATTTCTGATAAAATGTGTCTCTGTCCCAATTTCCTTATCAGAAATAGGAAGTTTAGCACCTGGGTGGAAAGGCATTGGTCAGTTTGTTCCGTTCCAAGAGAATTCTTTCTATGATCGAATCTGAATCAGGAAGGGCTCCGTGAAATCAGGACAATGGGACAATATTTTCATATATTCAATAATTGGACTATATGACTTTACTTCTCCTTTTCATAGTGTGAAAATGCATCCATTTCCCTTGCATCAATTTCGATGGGAAAACTATTGGAGTGAAAGAAGGGATTTAAGGAAGGAGAGAGGCCGGATCAATAACAAGTCAATGCCTTGTATGCTAAAAAACTTTTGAGGTCTATTCGTGGTGATAAACACAAATTACAAGGACTAAGATGGTCTAAAAGGCATACCGATCATGATCGAATTTGTGAGCTTACTTGGGTCATGAGCATTTAACTGGAATAATAAAATGACCAATGATGGATGGGCCCAAACAATAGATTCAATGAGTTCTTGCCAATACCCACGGTCGTTGAATAAGAACATTAAACTAAAGGCCCAAACAAAATGAGCACCTAAAAATAAAAGACCATATGCATATAATGAAGAACTATAAGATCGGATCACTTGAGAGGCTTGTGCCCATAGAAAGTCACGGAGCCACCCGTTAATCGTAATGGAACTTTGTGCAAAGTTTCCTCCCGTAATATGAGTTACCACTCCCTGATCACTTATATTACCCCAAACATCGGACTGCATTTTCCAGCTGAAATGGAATATTACTACCGAAATTGCATTGTACATCCAGAATAAACCAAGGAAGACATGATCCCAGGTAGATACTTGACATGTTCCTCCTCTACCAAGTCCATCACAAGGAAAGCGAAAACCCAGATTCGCTTTATCAGGTATTAAACGGGAGCTACGGGCAAATAGAACACCTTTAAGTAGGATTAAAACAGTCACATGGATAGTAAATGCATGAATGTGATGTACCAAAAAATCCGCGGTTCCTAATGGAATTGGTAACAAAGCCACTTTGGAACCTACTGTCACCAAATCACCACCTCCCCAGGTTAAGCTGGTACTCGTTGTTACACCAGGATTTGTTGAACCAGGTGCTGAAGCATGAGTGTTTTGTATCCATTGCGCAAAGATAGGTTGTAATTGTATAGCAGTATCTAAGAACATATCTTGAGGACGTCCTAGAGCGCTCATAGTATCATTATGAATATACAGACCAAAACTATGGAAACCTAAGAATATACATACCCAGTTGAGGTGTGATGAAAGTCGTATGTACGGTTTGGAGGGAGATCTTTCATACCTTTAGAGATCCACCCTACAATATGGAGTAAAAAAGCAAAAATAAATGATTTTCAGCCTTTATGAAATAGATTCTTGAACCTTTTTCACACTCATGTCACGGCGAAGTACTGCAGAAAAAAAAAAAAAAAAAAAAAAAAAAAAAAAAAACTGCAAAATCTGATCCTATTTATCATAATTGATTATTTAACATGGTGGTTAACCGTATTCTTAAAAACGGAAAAAAATCATTGGCTTATCGAATTCTTTATCGAGCCATCAAAAAGACAAAAGACGGATAAAAATCCACTATCTGTTCTACGCCAAGCAATACGTAGAGTAACTCCCAATGTAACAGTAAAAGCAAGACGCGTGGGTAGATCGACTTATCGAGTTCCCACTGAGATAAGATCAACCCAAGGAAAAGTACTTGCCATTCGTTGGTTATTAGGGGCATCTCGAAAACGTCCGGGTCAAAATATGAATTTCAAATTGAGTCACGAATTAATGGATGCTGCTAGAGGGAATGGCAATGCTATATGCAAAAAGGAAGAGAGTCATAGAATGGCAGAAGCCAATAGAGCTTTTGCACATTTTCGTTAACTCATAAACAGGATCAAGATCTACCTATCTATATAGTGGATTTATATATTCTGATAAATTAGAAATTGATTCCCGTTCAGATCAGACAATATGTTTATCGGAACAAAAGAGAAAAAATAAAAAGAAAAAAGCATAAATCATACATAGATCTAAGTCCTCTTGGGAAGGCTTCCTTAAGGAAAAAAGGAGATAGATTATGGATGAATATTCGATCCTATTCATGAGATTATGTAAATCTCCTAAACTTGGAAGTTAGAAACTTTTTCTACTCTTTTGGAGATTGAAATAAATTACTAATTCATGATCTGGCATGTACAAAGTGAAAACTTCATTTTCAATTATACCCTGGAATACCAATTTCATAAACGATCATACCACATCTGATTAAGAATCTGGCTATAGATATTTCTATTAGATTACCTCCCATGAAAAAGACAGATTTTCCGCGTACCAAATCAAGATAATCTTTTAAACTCTCCCATATTCGTTCCTCTCTTTCCTCCAGACTCTGGGCCTTAATACCAAATACAGGACAAATCCTTTCGATCCAAGCATGCGTTCTGTCTGGACCAATAGGCAAAGGAGCTACGATTAATTCGCATTTTTTTCGTCTTATCAAAGTTGTTGCTGTACGACTAAGAAATGGGTTAACCCCACAAACATAAACTCCATCACCCAGTGATGGAAGATCGGCATATCTCTGAGCGGGCAACCAACCTGATACCTTGATGAATTGGCATCTTAATTCTGTATCAAGTTGAGAAACCAAATTCAAGGGTAAAGACCCAAAAATAACTAAGGGAGGATGATTTGCGTATTCCACCAAATTCTTTTCCTTCAGAAGAGGAAAAGGGAATAATTTTGTTTTAGTTTCTTTTGATTCACCAATAGGACAAGCAATAAAACCAAAGAGGGATAGAGCCGCTAAACTATAGGACAAATAAGCTTCTCCAGACCATACGAATGCACGGCGAGCCCATGCAAAAGGTTTGGTTAAGATATGCCAGATACCACTGAAGATACAAATGGAACCTAACCATACATGTCCTCCAATTACATATTCTAGATTGTCCACGCTAATGATCCATCCTTCTCCTCCGAAAGGAGATTTCAGTAAATAACCAAATATAGCACTTGGGTTAAGTGTCGGGTTCGTAATTTTTCTTACATCTCCACCGCTCGGAGCCCAAGTATCATATACACCTCCAAAATACAAAGCTTTTAGCACTGGAAGAAAAGAACCAACACCTAGCAAGATTAGGTGAATACCCAAAATTGTGGTCATTTTGTTTCTATCTTTCCATACATAGCCAAAGAATGGAAAAGATTATTCTAAAGTTTCGGGTCCTATGAGTGCATGATAAATACCACCAAAACCTAAAACCGCAGAAGAAATTAAGTGAAGTACCCCAGATACAAAATATGGAAAAGTGTCCACGATTTCCCCACCAGGACCGACTCCCCATCCTAGAGTAGCTAGATGGGGAAGCAGAATCAATCCTTGTTCATACATAGGTTTTTCCGGTACGAAATGAGCCACTTCGAATAGGTTCATTGCTCCGGCCCAGAATACAATTAATCTGGCATGAGCCATGTGAGCCCCAAGTAATTTACCCGACAAATTGATAAGTCGGCCATTACTGGCCCACCAAGCGAAACCAGTGGGTTCTTGATCACGACCAGCTCAAGCTATAGTTCCATTAAAGAGCGTTTCCACGGGGTAGGACCTCCTCAGGGAATATAAGGTTTTCATGAGGCTGATCTTGAGCCGCCATCCAAGCACGAATACCTTCATTCAGGAGAATATTTTTTGTGTAGAAAGTCTCAGATTCAAGATCTTCTGCTGCACGGATCTCCTGGGAAACAAAATCATAGGCACGTAAGTTTAGAGCTAGACCAACTACTCCAATGGCACTCATCCATAAACCGGTCACTAGCACAAATAACATGAAGAAATGTAGCCAATGTTTATTGGAAAAACAACCCCCTGGTGACTACACCAGTGAGAAACGGATCGAAATTAAGATGTGAAAAGAGAAAACAAAAGGGAAAAAAAAGGGTTTCACTTTTGGATCACAATGGTTCAATATATAACTTCTTGCTATAGAAGGAGAAGAACTTTGGAGTCATTTCATTTAGCTCTATGAGTTATGAAAAAATCGACTCGTTCCTGCCCGTAGACTCATTCGTATCGGACCACGATGTAGTATACATAGAGATGGATGAGAGAGAATAGAAATACTCCTTTTCATTTTGTTGCATTGCAGAAGGTTCAAGACGAGAATGAATAAAAAATATTGAATGGAATATATATTGTGAATAGAATCTGGTCAATGGAAGGCAGAAAGCGCACTTCCCTCCCCTTAAATTGTTCCATCGATGTTATTCAATAGGTGATTCGAGGATCAGATAGGAACTCTGAAAACTCGGGATCGAGCGATCATGCATTTACCTATATTGAATCGGTTCGGTCCAGTTTCAAATATTTGTTCCAACAACGAATCTTCGGAACCCTATTTTTTTTTGAAAGGATGATGGATGAAAAATTGTCCCCAATTCATCGTATACCTTTTGATCATATAGGGTGCTCGGAAATGGTCGAAATAGTGAAATAGGAGGATCGCTATGACTATAGCCCTTGGAAAGTCTTCTAAAGAAGAAAAAACTTTATTTGATACTGTGGATGACTGGCTACGCAGAGACCGTTTCGTTTTTGTGGGTTGGTCCGATCTATTGCTCTTTCCTTGTGCCTATTTTGCCTTAGGTGGATGGTTCACGGGTACAACCTTTGTGACTTCATGGTATACTCATGAATTGGCCAGTTCCTATCTGGAAAGTTGTAATTTCCTAACTGCCACAATTTCTACAATGATCAAACTATTGGAACAAGATAAGCTAAAAACTCAAAGCCACTATTTGGTCTGGGTTTGAATCCCTCAGTTCTTTTTTTTTCTTCAAGAGCTCACCAGGTGAATTTTGGAGTTCCTCAGCCCCAACTAACTGGAATCCCATCCAATAAAATGGAAGAATTATAAATCTCCAAGATAATAGATAGGAATACTGCAAATAGAGCCATTGCAAAACCCATAAGAGGAGTAGTTCCCCATCCAGGAGCTACTTTACCATATTCTGAATTAAGCGGTTTTAAGGTCGTTCCTACAAGGGTTTCTTTTGGCGTGGTTTTGGAAGTATCATCAATGGTCTGTGTAGCCATAGAAACTATTGTATTGGTTGAGATCTGTTAACTTTGTTATTATATGGTAAACATACCATGATATTGGGATCACCTAATAACGGAAACTGCAACCTTAGTCACCATCTCCATATCTTGTTTACTTGTAAGCTTTACTGGTTATGCCCTATACACCACCTTTGGGCAACCCTCTAAAAAACTTAGGGATCCTTTTGAGGATCACGAGGACTAATTGAAAGAATGACCTTCCCTATAGGGAAGGTCATTCTTTCTTTGATGGGAGAGAAAGAATGACGATTTGGAGAAGCAAAATTATTTTCCCCCTTTAGTCGGAAATTTGGGTGGTTCTCGGAAGAAAATAGCGAAAAAGATTATCCCTAGGGTCGATACCAACAGGAATGTATAAACCAATGCTTCCATAGATTTGATTTGATCGTAATTTACAATTATGGAGATAGATTTCGTACTAATATTTATTAGAGAAGAGATAGGAGCAATATCATACCACTTGTCTTTTAGTAATGGATCTCCCAGTTTTTGGAATGCTCCAAATTCTATTTTGGCATCTAGATCCGAGTCGATACCAGCAAAAACATCTCTAAATAAGGTCCTAGCACCATGCCAAATGTGTCCAGAAAAGAAAAGGAGAGAAAATGTAGCATGTCCAAAAGTAAACTAACCCCTTGGACTACTACGAAAAGCACCATCAGATTTTAGAGTAGCACGATCTAATTCAAAAATTTCACCTAATTGAGCACGTCTAGCGTATTTTTTAACTATAGCAGGATCACCAAAACTGACCCTGTCAAGTCCACCACCATAGAACTCAACAGTTACACCTACTTGTTCAACACTATACTTTGATTCTGCCCTCCTAAAAGGAACATCGACTTTCACAATTCCTTCTTTGTCCACCAGAACTACTGGAAATGTTTCGAAAAAGGTAGGCATACGACGTACAAAAAGCTCATTTCCCTCCTTATCTTTGAAGATAGGGTGTCCTAACCAACCAACAGCTATTCCATCTCCATTTTCCATTGCACCTGCTCTGAATAACCCCCCCCTTAGCTGGATTATTACGAATGTAATCATAAAAAGCGAGTTTCTCGGGAATTTTGGACCAAGCTTCTGATAGGCTTAAATTTTCGGCCAGACCGGCACGAACCCGTCGATCTATTTCTTGTTGGAAGTATCCCTGATCCCACTGGTAACGAGTGGGACCGAATAATTCGACCGGAGTAGTTGCGGAGCCATACCACATGGTCCCAGCAACAATGAAAGCTGCAAAAAACACAGCAGAAATACTGCTGGATAGGACCGTTTCAATATTCCCCATGCGTAATCCTACGTATAAACGTTGGGGAGGACGAACACTGAGATGGAATAGACCTTCTAATATACCCAAAATACCCGCTGCTATATGATGAGAAGCTATTCCTCCTGGAACAAAAGGATCAAAACCTTCATCTCCCCATGCTCGATCCACTGGTTGTATTTTTCCAGTTAGTCCATAAGGATCAGACACCCATATCCCAGGACCATACAAACCCGTTACATGAAATGCTCCAAATCCGAAACAAGCTACTCCTGAGAGGAATAAATGAATTCCAAACACTTTTGGCAAATCTAAACAACATTTCCCGTACGTTCATCACAGAATATGTCCAAATCCCAATATACCCAATGCCAGATAGCTGCCAAAAAGCACAGGCCAGAGAACATGATATGTGCCCCGGCCACACCTTCATAACTCCAAATACCGGGATTAATTACAGTTTCTACGGTGATGTTCCATCCACTCCATGAATCCTTTATTCCCAAACGAGTCATAAAAGGTATAACGAACATACCTTGTCTCCACATTGGATCAAGAACAGGATCGGATGGATCAAAAACTGCTAATTCGTACAGAGTCATTGAACCAGCCCAACCAACAACTAGAGCTGTATGCATTATATGTACAGAAATTAATCGTCCAGGATCATTCAATACGACGGTATGAACGCGATACCAAGGCAAACCCATGCAAACACCCCTTTATCGGAAAACGTAGACACTATGTAACTTTCTCACATTGGATTGGAAGAGATCATGTTATCGAGCTAGACTCGGATCATCTCGAAAGTGAAAATCTATTCACTTGGACATTGCTAATGATGGAACAGGTTTGAAACAATTTTATTCATACATAATAGCAGGGAGAGGCAAAGATATTTTATCGTTTGTATGTACCAATACACAATGTAGGGATTGGTCCCATTTATATTGATAAAAAAAGAGGAAAGAAACGAGATATTCTAATCCTTCCATTCATTCATGAACGATACCTTTGCAATTTATGGACTAAGTCAGATATAATTTTTGATGAAAAATATCATTTTTCTACTAAAGAGTGGAGCTATTACTGTTCCATAAACAGTAATACTTTACTGCACTGCGGGAAAAATTTCCTTCTCGGAAATATGTTGGACCACATGATCCTTGACCCCATCAAGGATGATACACTTTGCCTTAGCCATTTCCTCCTCGTACCTTTCATTAGCTACCGGGTCAACTAGGATAGCCATCACTCTAAAGGTGAATCCCTTGATACAATATCTGTCTAGAATGGACAACATCCTAGCCTTACAGACCACAAAGGTTGATGTTCTATCCATCCTGTCCTGATCTCTCAGCCCATTCATGGACATCTCGTTGCTCTTCTGGTCGACTCCTCCGAGTCTCTCTACTTCCCGCCTGGAAGTTCTCCGTTCGACTCCTGTTGAGTCTACTTCCCATCTGGAAGTTCTATGTTTGACTCCTATTGAGTCTACTTCCCATCTGGAAGTTCTCTGTTCGACTCCTACTGAGTCTCTCTACTTCCTGCTTGAAAGTTCTCGGTTTGACTCCTACTGATTCTCTCTACTTCCCGTATCGAAGTTCTCGGTTTGACTCCTGCTGAGTCTCTCTACTTTCCATCTAGAAGTTCTCAGTTCAAATCCTCTGAGTCCCTCTACTTCCCGTCTAGAAGTTCTCTTTTGGACTCCCTCTAAGTCCCAATTTCCCTCTTGGAAATCCTTCTGCCAACTGTCAAGTTTCCCCTCTCCAATCATCTATGCAACTGCAACACTGATCTGGATTCCTTGGCTAGAAATCCACCTCGGTAGCAACTTCCACTACCTTAGTCCTTCCCTGTTAGGTACTGTTCTGACCACAGTACCCCACCAGCTTCACTCCCACAAACTTTCCACAGCGCCCTTCGCCCCAGAAAATGAAGTACTGAGCTTTTAGGCTCTACGCAATCCTGGTTATAGCAAAAATAGCCCCCTTAGCCACTGCGTTAGCCCTCCTGGCCTTTGCGTGAGCCTCTCCCTGCCCTCCTCAGCCTCTGCGTTAGCCTCTCTCTGGCCCAAACTGATGACGCAATCCCTCTGCATCAACCCTTCCTCTGTTGCTTCTGCAAGAATCAAATACTGTCACTCAGTACAACTGATTCTGCTGCAAATGCTCTACTTAGTTGATGCCTTCAGCTCTCCTATGATCTGCAACCACACTTTGATACCATGTTGAAATTTCTAAGTCTAATCCATTAGAAATTTTATCTGTATTCTATGGTTTATTTCTCCTACTTGTTTAATTAATAACAAGATGTTTAACCATATAAACACTGAAATAAACACAATACAGTCTCAACCATCTACAGATCAACAACAGAAAGAAAACAAACACACAAGGGACACCGTTATTTTTGGATAAACATCCCTAAAAAAACCCAACTTGGGAAAACCGATGCAGCAGTTCTAAGGGTTTTATTATCAAGCATCTATTTTCTGAGTACACTAGGTGCCAAACTAGCTCACCCGATAGAGATGCAAAATCGACAGTAATGCCACTCTTCGGAAATAGGTATTCGAAAAGCCTGCTCCACGAAATCCCTCCCCAGCACAATCTGAAGCTCAGGATCAACCCTCCTCACCTCTGCGTCAGCCTGAAACCTTCTGCGTCAGCCCTCTGAGGCTCTGCCCAGCCTCTCTGGCCCTCTGTGTCACTCCTCCAGCCTCTGCGTGGATGACGCAGGCCCTTCTGGCTCTGCGCAGTCTTCGCTGCCTCTGTGTGGCTCCCTCTAGCTCTGCGTCTACCTCTCTCTACTTTTGTGTTGGTCTCTTGGCACTGTCCCTACCTCTATGCCTTGTACTCACTGCCCCTCACTACAACTGATCATTGATTCGACTTCTCTTAGCAAACCTTTCTCTAGAAAGTTGAATGACTAATCACTCTGGTGTGTTCTCCAACTGCCCTCAAGCCTCTTCTTATACTTTTCTCGTTGGTCCTTCAACGACCGAGATTAAATCTCTAATCAATAGCTAAGATTAGGTTTGGCTTGATCCATGACTTTTGGAACCTTCTAACCCAGTGTTATATTAATACCCACTAATATTTTATTTTTCCTAAGTTTAGACTTAGGAACTCCATTAAAAATATTAATTATTTTAATATCTCCCAAAATGGGTACAATCTATCCAAACCATTTCTGGCTCTAGGAGATCTCATGTGCTTTAGCCTCTCTACCGATTTTCATGGCTAGAGCACATCTGATGCTACCCTAAATCAACTGTAGGTAAGGTCGTCATTTCTTAAGTGCATGTAGTATTTCCAACATTTCCTTCTCATAAATAGCCTTATGTAAATACTTTCCTTTGATTGGATGACTTTCAAAAGTAATGGGTTTGCTTTCTTGCATTAAAATAGCACCAATTCCATTTCCCGAGGCATCACATTCCACAATAAAGTTTTTTGTGGAGTCTGGCATAGTTAAGACCGATGCTTGGCACATTGCCTCTTTAAGATGTTAAAAGGCCTTATCTATTTTTGGAGTCCAATAAAATGCAGCTTTCTTCAGTTATGGTGTTATAGGTTTTGTTATTATCCCATAATTCTTAACAAACTGGCGATAATATCCTGTCAACCCGAGAAATCCTCGCAAATGCTTTATGGATGTGGGGATTTTCCATTCCTTAATGGCTTTAATTTTGTTAGGGTCTACCTTAACATCCTCATGAGATAAAATATGACCCAGATATTCCACTTCCCGTACTCCAAAGAAACATTTGGAGTTTTTTGCATATAATTGTTTCTCCTCCAATAGTTTGAGCACCCTGTCAACATGTTGAACATTATCCTTCTAAGACTTGTTGTAGATTAGTATATCATCAAAAAATACTAACACAAATTTTCTAAGGAAGGGTTTGAAAATGGAATTCATCAAACCTTGATATAAGGTGAATTGGTAAAGCCAAAAGGCATGACCAACAATTCATAATGACCCTCATGATTTCTAAATGTTGTTTTCAGAATGTCTTCAGACTTCATTCTTATTTGATGATATCATGAATGAAAATTCAACTTGGTGAAGTAAATCGTTCCATGTAATTCATCCAATAATTCATCAATGATATGACTGGGAAGTTTATCTTTAATAGTGAGCTTGTTGATCTCCCTATAATCCAAACACATGCGCCATGATCCATCCTTTTTGTGCAACTATACATTCAATTTCACTCTTTTGGGCATAGGGATAACTCGAAGGCCTAATGTTTGGAGGAACACTTCCTAGAATCAAATGAATAGCATGTTCATGATGAAGAATAGGTGGGAGGCCTTTGGGAGTCTCAAATACCTTGGAATGATTGTCGAATACTTTTTTGGAGATCTGGAGAAATAGTTGATTTCGATGTTTGAACCTCTAGTGAACATAATTGTGCAATTACGCCTCGTTGTTCTTTATTTAGAATCTTTGTCATGCCATTAGAGTTGGTATCTTTATCCCTTAATTCAACTTCCTTTCCTTCCAGAAAAAAAAAATCAAGAAAAGTTCTTGAGAATTAAAAGCTATTGTACCCAAAGATTGTAACCATTGGACTCCTAGTACAACATCAGCACCACCCATTGGAATGGAAAGACTTGGACTATTCAATACATATTCTCCCATGTATAGCTTGATATTATGGAACTTTACAGAGAAATTTGTGGTTCCTCCATTTGTAACCATCACTTGACACTCTAGTGCTAGATATAGGAAGCAATTCAATTCCTTGTCTATCTTACAATGAATAAAATTATGGGTAATACCCGAATCAATCAACACTATTACCTTTTCTTCTTGATATTTCCTTCTATCTTGAGAGTTTGAGGAGTGGTAATTCCTACCAATGCATTACAAGATATGGTCAGATGCATTTCTTCTTTCTTTGGGGTTGGTTCTTGGTGTATATCCTCTTCTTTTGACGTTTCTTGTTCCTTTTCTTCCTCCTCTTCATAGTCTATGTAAAATAATTTATTCTCAACACACTTATGACCTTTAGTGTATTTTCTATCACAACTGTAACAGATCCCTTTTTCTCTTTTTTCTTACAATTGTTGTGGTGTCAACCTTGTAGGTTGTGGAAGGCTAGGAGCAACAACACTTCCATCTTTCTAGTTTTGAGTGGTAGGCTTCCTTGTTACCATAATTTTTCTTTCAATTTTTCTTGCCAACATGAATGCCTTCTCCAATGAATCAGATTCCCAAAGGTGAACCTCATGTTGGATATTATCCTTTAAATTCACTATGAAGACATCAATCCTATGCTCCTCTAGAATATCATTTACCCTTATATTCAATTTTTAGAAGTCCTCAATGTGCTCCACCATTGCATCCTTTTGTTTGAGATTTATCAATTGGCTAAAGAAGTTATTGTTCTTTGTACCCTCATAATGTGTTAACATTTCCTCCATAAAAATTGACCAAGTAACAATTTATTTACAAGGGCAAATCCATCAATACCATACAAAATGATTGGGTTCTAAATATAAAGTTGCAATGCATACCTTTTGTGTTTTTTACACATTATGGAGATCAAAATATTGCTCCATCTGTAGTATCCATGTTACGGGATCCTTGGCTCTACGAAATCACTCAGATTTAACCTTGTGGACCGTGATAGTGATGATACCCACATATATGCCTTCAATAACTTGGTAGACTCTTTGAATTCTCTCATCCACATTGGTTGAATCTAAATAATAATAAATGGCATCATAAAGGTTCCCAATCCTAGCTACAAGCATCTTAACACCCCATTCAAAATCCTCCTCTTCTCTGCATCAACCATGTCTCAGTGCATACATGATGATTAGTCAATTCCTTCCCATAACACTCATTTCACGCCAATAAGTTCACTCAAAATTGAAAATTTCAACTCAATTATTCATGTTATTGGTGTTGTTAGCTCGGCTTCTCCTACATCCATCATACACTAGTGTGATCGCTTGGAAACTCCCAAGAAAAATATTGCTTTGTGAAACATGTCAGGCTACAACATCGATATCACTTTATGGGGTGCATAATTCCATGCTTAAGGGGGTGAACTTTCTAATATTTTCAACTCAAGAACCACTCTAGTCCTTTAAATCAAACGGGGTCATGTCGTCGAGTTCAATGGAAGGACTATTGGAACTATCCCCACCACTTACATTCTTATAAACCCATATATTTTTGAAACATGCCTACTACAACAATGGTTTCAAGAAATAGGTTTCAATGCATCCTCACCTTTATTGAGTCGAAAATGCATAGGTGCCTCTAGCAAGATCCTCGGAACAAAAACAATCTTTGAACTTGTTGCAATTTCTTGTTCCAAGAAATCTTTATGGGTTGTCGTCTATGTTACTAATACAACAATTAACATCGAATGTTTTTACTTACTTTCATTCCCCCTTAGCATTGACAGGATGCACAGCATGAAAAGGGTTATCCAATAAAGCGACAACATGTGGCATAGCACGAAATGAAACGGTGTTCCTTGAATGTGACTACCTCTATGTAATCCATCTTGAAAATGTCGTTTCTTTCAATCTTGTTGCAACTGAACTCTTGGGTGTAACAACAAAGGACCTTTGCTTTCTCTCAAGTGAGATTGAATCCATCAAATACATCTCCTCCAAGATCAAATGCCATCATTTCCTTTTCATGATTTCTATTAAAACAGACACTTTCAATGGCATTGAACACCTTGTTGGGTAGGGTCCCTGTAGGTCAAAAAATTTTTGTAAAGAATTTGCATTTTGAGGATCAGAATTCGATTCACGTAGTGTTTTAGGAGTCATAGGGGCTTTAGGGCGGATCAAAGCCCCTTATTTTGTAAAGGGATGGGACTAATTTGAATGTTTTAAGTTCCGCCCATGGTTTGCATACCATGGTATTGTAAGGGTAAAATATATATAAAGGGATGCCATAGTAAGTCAAAGGCATGTTATGTTATGATTTTGATTCTGTAATTGTTATATCTTTTTGTATTCGGGCGAAGGAGAAGGATCATGCAACTGTGTGCATGGAGACCTTGGTAAGCCTACAATTTTGTGCGCAGGCCCCTGCAGTTGTGTGCGCATGGTAAGAAGATTGTAACTATGAAGATATGAAGTTAATAAAGAATATTTTGAAGGCAGGTCTGTGTGCTTACCTTTTGTACTTTATTTTATGCAATTATTGTTTACTTCTATGTTGTGCACGTAAAAGATAGACTAGAATTGATGAATGAATAGTTAATTATAGCTAAGATCCATTTATTTATGCATAGTAGATAGAGTTTAGATCTGCGAGTAGCCTTTTTGTATGAATAGATCAGATTCGGTATAATCCTAAGTAATATCACATAGCGCAGATATAGATCTAAGACTAAGTCAAAATCCACACTCCATATCCTTCTGGATGCGGAAACCTGGTTCCATCATCCCCCAATATTGCCTCCGATGAGACTGCAGTCAGTGCGAGTAGGTCGTTTCTGAAGGGGTCGGTGGTATAGGGTTTTGTTGGTTAGAACAGCTAACTCCGAACCTGGGTCTGAGCCCCTTAAGCCAACAAATGGTTCCATTGTCAGGACCTGGATCTGTCTGAGGGATATGTGATGTGGCATCCAACCAAAAAGGAGATTCAAGATTGGTTTGATCTGAAGTAGTGCGAATTTGCAGCACAAGAGAATAGAAATGTGCGCCTGTCAGTAGAAAGGCAGTTGCAGAGCTATATCTATACAGAACAACACGAGATATTTTTCACATCCTTCACTTACGAGTTGCACGGGTGGCTTTCAAAACTAGCTAGAAAAAATACATGTTGGAAGTGCGACGAGCCTACTACGTGTACCCCAGAGCTAATTAAGCGACTCAAGGAGACTGACAATAAGATTGTGCGAGTTGTTTATTATTGGGTTGATAGTATTCTCAGAGGCTTTATTACTGAATTCACAATTAACACATCGGTATCCTACAGTGAAGCTAAGCACTGATTTTTCAAGGGTTTGAGAGTTAAGTATTTAAATTCCTTAAAGCTTTGGATTAATATTTTGTTATGTTATAAGGGCGTACTACACATGCAAGCAGATTGATGGTTAAAGGGAACAAGACTAGATCTACACGGAGTGGAAATGGATTCATAATAGAGTACGATAATTTTTTTGAAGTTATTTATAGTTCGTTATTGGGTGAATCAGAAAGCGAAGAAGAAAGGAGCAACTGTAGTACGCCTAGTGGTGTGTCGCATTCAGCTAATCAAGGTACTTTTGGGACTCCCCATCTGACCACTCCATCTCCACCTTCACCTCCACCTCATACACCTACACCTCCACCTCCACCTCCACCTCCACCTCCATTTCCCCCATTTAATATGGCTAACGTAGTAAAGATGCCTACTTTTAAGGGTCGGGGATCAGAGGATCCTGAGAAATTATGGTTTGTCATAGAAGTTGTATGGAAAGCGCAACAGATCGATGATGAATATATGAAGAAATCTCAGCTTGTCACAACGCTGCAGGATAGAGCTCTGTCATGGTATATTAATTAGAGTACAACAAACCCAGTCACTTCTCTAGCTGAGACGAAGAAAGCACTAAATGAAGAGTTCAATAAATTGAAGTCGTAGTCGCAGTGCATCATGGAGATAAAAGAGATTAAGCAAGCAATCAACGAGACTGCCTAGGAATTAGATTAGAGGTTAAAATGTTTGTTGGGACAAGTCATTTTTTAGATCTCTAATGAGTAGCACAAAGAGTGGTATATAGTTGCACTATTACCACATCTCAGATTACTAGTATCATAGCAAAATATCGCATCACAAGATGAGGTATTAGAAATTGCAATGAAGTTAGAATCATCGTTGGTATAGGATACTCACATAAGAGTTTAGTAGATACAGACCCAATTAGCGAGCTTGCATATGGAGCCACAATATTTAAAAAAGGGAAAAAAAGTTCGGCCTTATAAGCACTCAGATGTTTGGAGCATCAAGTGTAAAGTGGAAGGTCACTATAAGGACTAGTGTCCTGTCTATCCTAATCCTCTGAAGACGGAACCTAGTACGGGACCAAGTATCAGATCGAGTGTCTGGTGTAGTATTTTCCAAGTTGCAGGTCACCACCCGACTCACCATTGTTATTTGTTACAGAAGTATGTGCAGGTGCCAAAACAGTTATTTAGTAACTTATGATGGTCAGTAGGATATGACAAAAGAAATTGTCGCAACTATGATTTGATGATAGAGAAAACAGTGGCATACAGAATGCAAGTTGAAGGCCACGCGCAAGAAGATCATGGTTCACCTGCCACCCGTGGAGGATTTCAGGGCTGAGGACGTAGTCGAGGAGGGGGCGTTGGATGAGGTCGGGGTCAGATTATATGTTATAACTATGGTGAAGTTGGACATTTTGCGCGGGATTGTCAGAACCCCACTACCCCTTCCTATAAGGTAGTTCGAACATGTGAGAGAGGATTGTCCCATTTTGATGGCTAAAATGTAGGAAAAGAAGAATCAACAGCTTATGCAGAACTTGTAAATGATGAGGTCTAAACCACACAAAGATTATCCAAGTGTTAACATAGTGACATGAAGTGGCGCAACTACAGGAAAAGATAAAACGGAAGGAAAGAAGCCTATAATAGATACATGGGTCAAGGAGGATGGAGAAAAGAGTATCAGTTTCAATATGCAGAGGGAGAAAGAAACCTTCATGGAAGAAAAGAAGAGTTTCATGGACCCAAGAGCTTTGACATCAAAGACACGGATGCAAGTAGTACCACGAAAGAATAATCTTGAAGTGGTTACTACGACGGAGAACCCTTATCTGACCGTTCTGAAGTTCTTTCTATAGACATGTATGAAGTTTCTAAGGGATCAGAAAGCAGTGGAAGGATTTCAAGAACTAATCGACAACTACGCTAGTAAAGATAATCCACAACCTGAACAACATGCAGTAAACAAAATAAAATAAAAAAATAAGAAAAGAACTAGATGAGAAATGCGCTTAACTGCACATATTGGCGAATTTGAAATGGATCAAGTAATTATTGACTTGGGATCGGATGTGAATGTCTTACCGAAGAAGACTTGGGATCGGATGAGGCAACCAAAGCTACAATGGGCACTAATTCAACTGTGCATGGCCAATCAACAGAAAATTATCCCGATGGGTCGATTGCAGGGCATTGTTGTGGACATTGAAGGAGCAAGCGTGATAGTGGATTTTGAAGTCGTTGAGATTGTGGATGACAACAATCTGTATCAGGCTCTACTTGGAATCGATTGGGCTTTTTATATGGATTCCATAATCAATATGAAAAGGAGAAGTATGGTATTCAAGAAAAATGATACCAGGGTCGTTGTTCCTTTGAACCCCTCTGAAGGAAAACGGTATACAGAACCTGTCCGCGACGAATATGGCAATGAAGATATTAACCGTACACATAAGTTAACTGCGTGAGATGAGGATTGGATCAACCCCGCATAGATGGGAGGATAAGCTGATAAAAGGATAGTTAGTGTGTCTCAGACTCTAATGAGGAATTGGAGAACTGGAAGAACGGGTTGCACGAAGTTTCTACTCTGCAATGTAATAAACTTACAAAATCTCTTTGATGCATCTCAACAGAGGTACGTAATTTACCGTAATGTGATGGCCTAGGTGATTTCAACTTCTTTCTTAATGAATTTGAAAGGGATGTACTGGAAGAACAACGATTCCAGGCCTTGGATATGGCTTTGAGGGCTACACATGCGTGATGGTGGGGCACGCATAAAGACAATATAGGAGATTAGAAGGAGTATCCCCGATTGATGAGACTCAGGTTCGGTCATGAAAACACAAGGCTTTCAGAGAAGTACAATGGTAAGGATGATCCCTGAGAACACTTGTCCTGTTTGACTATGGCATGGGGCGAAGAACCTCGACTAGAATGAGTACATATATTTGTACACACTTTGGATGTGATACCGATGAATTGGTATCTTGAGACGGAGATGTGCCATGGCAACATTGACTAGTATGGTCTAAAGGAAAGCTTCATATTGACTTTTAGCTTTGAAGATGGTTTTCAATGTATCGATGATGCCCTTCAGGAAATCAAATCAACAATTTTCCAGACACCAAATAAGCCAACGAATTGGGTACAGCCCGATTGGAACGCGCAGTTGCAGCATGCAATTGAATGTTATAATGACTGTAGAAGATGGAGAGGAAGATCCACTTAACATTAACATCTCTGAATCTGAAGAACAACCCGAGGTTGCAGCACCAGAAGTTGAGATACCTGACATAATCCAGGCTATTAAGACAAGGCAAGTCAATATAGGCTCAAAGGTGGAGCCTAAATTTGTGTGCATCGAAGATTTAACTAGGATGAGGATACAGTAGGAAGGCTCTGAATTACTGCATGAGTACCAGGAGTTGTTTCTGAGGAATTTCACTAAGTTAAAAGGTATTGTACGCAATCTGGGTGTAATGAATATCACTTTGAAGACATACTAAAACAACGACCATATAGACTAAACCCAAAGTACAAAGAGAAGGTGAAGGAGGAGCTCGAGAAGATGGTCGCAACTGGAATAATTGAACCTGTGGAAGAATATAAATGGGTGAGTTTGATGGTAGTGCAGGAGAAAAATACAAAGGGAGAAATAAGGAATTGTATCGATTTAAGAAAGTTGAACGATGCATGTGTGCATGACCCATTCCCAACACCATTTACTGATGAAGTTCTAGATAATGTGGGAGGATAGGAGGCCTACTCCTTTACAGATGGGTTTTCAGGGTACCATCAGATTAAGATCACGTCAGAAGATAGGAGTAAGACCACTTTTTCTATTGAATGGGGATCATTTCAGTATACAGTCATGTCATTTGGATTGAAGAATGCACCTGCGATATTCTCCAGAGTTGTCATCACAACGTTTAAAGAATTCATTCACAAATTTCTGGAGGTTTACTTTGATGATTGGACAATCTTTGGACTATTAAAGAAGCATGTTTCGAGCCTACACTTGATGTTGGATACCTGTAGGAAATATCAAATCTTACTGAACATAAAAAGTGTATTTTTTGTGTACCATATGGAATATTACTGAGACATGTTGTTTGCAAGCAGGGACTGATGGTGGACCCTGCAAAAATTGTTGTTATTATCAATTTGGATCAGTTGAAGAATGTGAAACAGCTACACGTGACTCTAGGGCATACTTCTTATTATCATAAGTTCATAAAGGCCTACGCGTAGATCATTATGCCGATGGAAAAATTGCTAAGGAAAGATGTCACCTTTTGTTGGGACAATGAATGTCAGAAGAGCCTTGACATCTTAAAGGAAAAAATGGTCATTGCACCAATTCTGGTGTTTCCATATTAGCAGAAGGAGTTCCACGTTCATGTAGATAGTGCAGCTGGGAGAAGGGGATCTTGACCACCCCATCGCATTTGTGAGTTGAAAGTTATCTAAGGCAGAAAGAAATTATTCCACAATGGAATGAGAAGTCTTAGCTATGGTGTATGCACTGCAAATATTCAGCATTACTTATTAGGCATGCACTTCAAGATGTTCAAGAACCACTCTGCGTTGAAGTACTTGGTGAACAAGACTGTGTTGGGGGGAAGATCTGTAGGTGGCTATTGTTGTTCCAAAAGTATGATTTTGAGGTAATATTTAATCCAAGATGATTGAATGATGGGCCAGATCATCTGTCCAGAATTGAGACCGGCGAGGAACCGACGAACATTGAAGAAGGACTGCCAATGCGTAGCTCTTTGTAATAAGGATTGTTGATGATCATTTCGTCCATATCATTTACTATTTTTCTACCGGAGTATCCCCTGAGGAGTATACGACTCAACAAAAGAAAGAACTCGTATATAGAGATGCACATTTTTCTCTAAATTTTGGACATTTATATAAAATGGGCCGGACGAGACATTGCACATATATGTCCCTAAGCATGAAAGACACAATATTTTGGCAGAAGCACATAGTGGTGTCACGAGAGGACACTATGCAGGAAATCCCACTGCGTAGAATATTTTAAGAGCGAGACTATGGTGTCCCTCAGTGCACAAGGATTCCAAAGAATATTGTAGTGTTTGCAATGTCTGCCAGAGGACCGAAAGACCATCAAGAAGGGATGAGTTGTTGTTGAATCCAAAAGTCATCTTGAAGCGCTTTGATAAGTGGGCGATTGAATTTTTGGGCCAATCAATCCACTGAGAAAGAAGATTGGTGCGCGATACATTATTACTGCAATGGATTATCTAACGTAGTGGGCTGAAGCACAACCGATAAAATATTGAAGTGCCGACACCACCGCACACTTCATCTTTAAATATATCTTGTCGATATTTGTGTGTCCAAAGATCTTGATGAGCGATCGAGGATCACACTTCGTACACAACACTATTGAATCATTAACATAGGATTTTCAGGTACATCATCCGAAGAGCACGCCTTACCATCCTTGGGTGAATGGCATGGTTGAGCCTTTCAACAAAATTTTTGAGAACACCCTGACTAAATTATGCAACGTCAATAGAAACAATTGGGATGTGTGCATACCAGTAGTTTTATGGGCATACAAGACTACTTGTAAGAAGTTGATGAGACAGACTCCGTTTAGATTGGTTTATGGAAAGGAAGCCATAATGCCTATGGAATACATAGTACCCTGTCTTAGAATTGTCAAAGTCATGGACATGGAGAAAAATGACATTATGGAGGAGAGATTTGAACAATTGCTTGCACTCAAGGAAGATCGCTTTATTGAAGGATTTCATCGACAAGTGCAGAAAGCCAGGGAAAAGGCCTGGCACGACTGACATATTAAGCAGAAAACTTTCAAGAATGGAGACTTGGTTTTGTTATATGATATTATGTTCACAAATTTCCCGGGAAAATTCAAAATGCATTGGTTAGGACCATACATTGTCTGGGATATCTTAGATGGTGGCACAGTTCAAATCGTGAAGCTAAATGGAGAACTCTTTCTTGGACGAGTAAATGGGAGTAGGTGAAGCTCTATAAGGACGATTATTTCCTTGGGACTACACAATGAATACATGAATGGAGAAGAGTCTTAGTGCTACAGGTAGTTGGAAGGAAGCACGAGACTTTAAACTACACTGCCAAAGAAGGATTTCGTCAAGGAATAAGTGTTGCACAGTATTCAGGAGGATTGCGCAGATGGAGGAAGTTGCAATGAAGAAGGAGTAAATGTGCTGCATGGAGGGTTCTGACGCAGTTCATCCAGAATTAGATCATTGGGACTGCTACAGTTGATTTGATGAGGAAATTATCGTTAAAAGGAGCGGGGGAACACATTTAATGAGAAAATATGGGAAAATACGCTGCCAAATTTGCATTTATGAGGAGGACCTGACAGAGATTATGAAGTTTGAAAGTCAAAAAGGTTATAAATATGGAAAATCTCTCCACATTTGACCACTTTTCTCACTGAGATTTCAACTGGTGGTTTTTCGCTTAAGTGTGAGCCGAGTGTTATGTTGCATGAATTGGGAGGATATTGTTCAAGAATTTATTAGATGAGCGTTAGGATTCCTAATGACTACTACACCGCCATCACCTGTTACTAGGACGAGGTCCCCAAGGAAGCAAAATATTGGTGCAAGTGCGTAGAAGTAGAAGACAAAGCAACCTCTAGCTAGGCAATCACCGAGAAAAAACAATAAGGAATAGAAAACTAAGGAGAGATTGGACAAGCAAAAGCAGTTAATGGAGCCCCAAGATTCAGATGTGGAAGAAGTGGTCGACAGAATTGACAATATCGACACAGAATATGTGGAACTGATCTCCAAGTTGCCACCTTATATGTCGCCATGAAAACTGACCTCAAAAGTTACCAAAGACCTAGATGCTATAAAATTCAAATTATTTACACCATTATTACCGGATGAGGTGCCGATTGAGGGAGACTTGCTGGAAAGGGTGCCACAACTATGAATGGAGGACTGGGATCTTAACGATCAGAGAGTATCCCAAATTCGAGCCCATCAAGTATCTTAAATTAGTTTACTATGAGGAATCTAGAGTAACGAGGGTCAAACCACTACCATGGGCAACACGAATTCAACAAGCTGGGTTGTTGAATATACTCTATATTCCGCACTTTGGGTGCAACAATATCAAAAGAATTTGTGTGCACCAGCTGTTGGCATTGGTACATGATGGATGTCTATGGATGGAGATGAGGATCCACATTGATGATATGTTGATTAGAAGGATAAATGCACTTCCCTACCAAGGAGAAAACCCCACCGAAGCATTCATCGGAAAATCCCAGGAGAAAAAACTGGCTGAGACGATGAAGAAGGAGTATAATTTGATCAAGAAGTCTAAAGGATTTCTCATCAACTCCATTAATGATTTGGTTGTGCGCTTTGACGTGCATATTTCTTCCGAGACGATAATGAGAAAGTGTCAGGCAGATGAGATATTCGCGTCAGTCGTATCATTGGATGTGCAGTGCAATAAGGGTGTCCAGTTTAACTGGGTAGGACATTTGTGCTAGGAATTTTTGGATGACTGCCATGAAGCACAAGAAGAGGGAAAGCAATTCCACTACGCATGGTTATTTCTCTTGATAACATTGACAGCATGGAGAACACTGTAGGAGTGATAGTTCCCCATTGTAGACCCGGATATTTGTGAGGCTGCAAGGTTTGTCTCATTGTGGGCTCGTAAGGAACTGACCCGTGTTACAGAGAACAAAATGTTCTGGGTCTTGGTTGAAATGGAGTTGCACACCGTGATCAGCCAGAAGCCAAGGTTTTCACCAGTTTTGTTTGAAAAATATAAAGCGTTTGTAGACTTCAAGGTGGACTTTCACCATGTACACATCCAGGGCAAGAAGGACCTAGAGGAAGTATGGTATGAGCTGCCATTTTTTTCACTGATGACAACATCACGCAAGTGGTGAGCAACTGGCCAAGTGATTGGCTAAATCCACCAATGGAAGGAGTAGAGAAGGAACAAGCAGGCACCAATCAAGCAGTGACATATTTTTCAGGTGCGCAAACTAAGAAATATCCAACCAAGAAGGGTGACAAGAAGGGTCAAAAGAAGGAGACTGAGAAAGTCATAGTCGAGCCAGAGAAGGACACTGCGTCAGAGACAGAGCGCATAGCCAAGCATGAAGAAGAGGCCACTAGAGGCGATGATTAGGGTAGTGGATACCCTTTTATTGATACTAAGGAGGTTGATTCCCCTTTCATCATTAAAAGGCGGAAAAAAGTGTTGGGGGAGCACAAAAGAAGAAAAAACAGACAAATCCGTTGGCGCAGAGCCGATGGTTTTCACTGAGGGGGACATCGATGAGATAGGAGACATATTCTGAGCTGTGATGGAGGACTTGTGGGGAAACATTGAAGACCAGTACAAAGCAGTATTGATAGAGGTCCAACATGGCCTCAAGAAGATGGAAGTTTAGGCGAGCACGGGTCAAGTGAGCATGACTCAGGAAAGCACAGGTCAAATGAGTGTGGCACCATTTAGTACAACTACAATAATCACATCCGAGCTCTAGGTTGTGAAACTACTAGGGGGGTCTCTACATTTTGAGATAGCTGAAGACTAGGAGTGTGTGCAACACTAGAAAAATATGAGTCTCAACCTTGCGGCACTCCCCATTCAAACATTGCATGAGTTACATCAGGGAGTCACTGATGAACTAAAGATACAGGAACAATGCGCTTTGTTGGTGATCAAAGAGGTTAAAGATGACAACCAACAAATGTTCGAGACCAAGAGTCAGGCCATCATGGAGCTTGACAAGGCAGCTACACATAGGTAGCAACTAGAAGCGACCATCACCAAAGCATGTAGTGAGCTACCGAAGCTCCAAACCCCGACAGAGACAGCACCAGAAAGGGAGCTTCAGAAGCTTGCAGCAGTAGTAAAAGACTCAAAGGCACAAGTTAACAAAGTAAAATTTGAGCTAGAAATGTAGATTGTGGAGTTGCAGATGAGGATGCAGCTGACAACTCCACCAGAGGTTCGCGAATAGCGCACAATGGACATCAAGGTTGTTATGGAAGATATAGCGACTACAATCAAGGACTGTAGTTAGATATTTGAAGACACTATGGAGGTATGGACCTCGCTGCAGGAGGACCCACATGTGCAGAAGATTCAGGAAGAGATCCGCGAGATTTAGCAAAAATTTGATGAGATCAAAGTGATGGCGCGGACCCTAGCTCCTGCGCAATGGTTTTCCCGTCTCCAGGAGGGAAATTTTTTGTAGGGACAGATTGATGAGCTACGGCGAAAATAGAAGATAATTTTAGCACGAACGTAGCCATGGGCCGAGGAAGCCATTCATCTCTCACAAATTATGGAGAACAAGCTAAAGAACCTCAGGTAGACGCAAAGAACCATCGGTCTGGCAACAACAGGGCCGACAAAAAAAAAGCTAGTAGAGGAAGTACGACAGGCTGCCATGCAGTGTGCAGAGACACTTCAACCTTTGAAGAATGCATATAGTGGTCTCAAAGCAAATATTAAGTATGTACCAATTGAGTGACTCGAGACGAGTCACATCTTTGTGTTGGGGTCATGTTGGGTAGGGTCCCCCTAGGTCAAAGTTTTCTCAAAATTTTGTAAAGAATCTGCATTTTAAGGAGCAGAATTCAATTCGCGCAATGTTTTAGGAGTCATAGGGGCTTTAGGGTGGGTCAAAGCCCCTTATTTTGTAAAGGGATGGGATTAATTTGAATGTTTTAAGTTCTACCCATGGTTTGCGGACCATGGTATTGTAAGGGTAAAACATATATAAAGGGATGTCTTAGTAACTCAAAGGCATGTTACGTTACGGTTTTGAGTTTATAATTGTTATATATTATTGTATTCAGGTGAAGGGGAAGGCTCCTATAGCTGTGTGCATGGAGACCTTAGTAGGTCAGCGGTTGTGTGCGCAGGCTAAGAAGATTGTAACTGTGAAGATCTAAAGTTAATAAAGAATATTTTGAAGGAAGATCTGTGTGCGTACCTTTTGTACTTTATTTTATGCAATTATTGTTTAATTCTATGTTGTCCACGTAAAACATAGACTAGAATTGATGAATGAATAATTCATATCCATTGATTTATGCATAGTAGATAGAGTTAGATCTACGAGTAGCCTTTTTGTATGAATAGATAAGATTTGGTATAATCCTAAGTAAGATCACATAACGTAGATATAGATCCAAGACTAAGCCAAAATCCACACTCCATATCCTTCTGGATGCGGAAACCTAGTTCCAGCATCCCTCAATATCACCTCGGGTGAGATTGTGTTCTCTACGAGCAAGTCATTACCGAAAGGGCCGATGATATAGGGTTTTTTTTGTTAGTGTAGCTAACTCTAAACCTGGGTCTGAGCCCCTTAAGCCAACACGCCTCCACCCAACCATTCTTCACTCTGAGGAACTCCCTTATGCCTCTGCATCCACCCTTTTCCTACAAGAAATGAAACATAGTTTTGGCCCTTCCAAGAGAGTTTCTTATCAGCTTATAGCTTTGTTATTGTCCCTCTTCTTTATTGAAGCCCATGCTCTCATTTTTAACACGCTTTCCCTATAGCACCTACGAAATACGCTCTTGCCCCTTGCCTCTATTGAAGTCCACGATTTCATTTTGCAAATTCCTTTCCCTATGGTAGACTTCTTTCTACCATCTCCACTAGTGTATGCACTCAATGGCCTTGTATAACTCTGGTTACCTTGCTAAAGTCTTCTTGCTTAACCTCTATCTCTACTACTTTTTGTATAACTTGGGTTGCAATAGTACTTACTACTTTTGTATAGTTTCCTCATAAATACATGGGCATTAGCTCGCTTGCATTTATCTAGCCTTTTTCATTTCTTAATGTGATTTGCAACAAATTAACATATTTTGAGTACACATATGGATATGAATACACTCTAATATGGAGAACATACATAAATATTACTTCTAATACTAGTAAAATACAAAGGTAGGTTTTTGAGATCCAAAACAAACTTGCATAATGTTATTCCTTCTAATACGGATAATATTAATTTGAAGATCCCTCCGTTCAATATTTAAATTCAAGATGCATTAAAAAAGGCCCTAATTTTGAAGAAGTTGTACTGGCCATTTAGTCAAATACATATCCATATTGCACCTACATTGGATATTCAATGACGTGTGTATTAGTTTAAATTTCTCTATATGAAATAATAGCCCAGAAAATGCTACTATGCTTTACAATAATGTTCCATTCAATTTTTCATGCAAAAAAAGTAGAAAATACTAACTCTTCAATTCATCCTTCGCTTACTTTCCACTTGCTTGTTTTTAGGTCCCTATGCTACTAGTGTAACCCCTTATTGTTGTTAGTGTAACCCCCTTATTATATTTTTGTGCCCTTGTAGTACCCATATTGTTATTATTGTGCCCCATAGAAGCCCACTATTGTTATTGTTGTGCCCTTACATTATTATTGTTATGTTGGCTCTGATTATATTATGACCCCTTAGACTCCTATATATAGAAAGGAGGTCTTGTCATTTGTATCATCCAAGAGTTGTTCATTTGTGTAATGTAAAGGAGGTTTCCCCCTCGAAGAGGCTTGTTTATAAGGTGCTGATATTTCTTTTCTATCTTTTTGTGAGCTGGTTTCATAACATTTGGTATCAAAGCTTTGGATTCTAGGATTTCACTGTTCCAAACAGGTCATCGTGGAATTTTCACTATAATTTTTTTCTGCAACATTTCAGAAGCTAAAACAAAAACCCATTTGAGACGAAATCTCGCTGAACCTCGGGTCTGAATTTCAAATATTTTATCGCTATATTCTCAGAGATATGATCTGAGGAAATTAGGGTTTTTGCAAGCTCTAGAATTCCATCTCAAACAGGTCATTGTGTAATTTTCGCTATAATTGTTTTTCTACAAAGTTTCAGACTCTGAAATTAAAATCTATTTGATCTGAAAACTTGGTGAAGCGCGGGCCCAAATTTCAAATCTTGTTTCTTTATATTTTCAGAGATACAGTCCAAGACATTTAGGGTTTATGTAGGCTCCTAAATTACATCCTAAACAGGCGACCTTGGGAAAGTCGTCATAACTTTCTCTCTAAGCATCAGATTGAAATTTCATAAGAAGTTACACAAAGAGGACAGATTGTATTTTTTTGTGTATCAGTTTTAGGGCCTAAGGTAGAAACAATAACACGTGGAACTTCATACAAGTTCACTCTACTGAAAAAGTATATAAGAAGGTCATCTTGGGAGATTGGGCATAACTCTTTCTTGGAGAATCCAATTTTGAATAGACTTGTGGCATTGGAAAGAGGACGTGGAGGGCTACTGCAGGTTGCAATTTCAGTCCTTGGAGATCTGAATTTCAAAGATACAACAAACTCAAGATCTATATCCTAAAAGCAAGAAAAAGAATGACTCGAATCAATAAAATAGAAACACCTAGTAATCAAAATTGGATGGATGAGTTGAAGAATGCGATCGAAGCTAAGATAAATAGTTTTATCTATGCCATGGAAGCTGATATCGATGGTATGAAAGCATATTGGAATAAAGGCATGGAATAATTCAAGAAAGACATGGAAGGTTTGAAGGAAGGTGGGACAAAGCTACTACAAGAAAGGCCTCGTAATGGCGAAGAGGTAGTAGAGGAAACTCATGATGAGAACAAAAGTAATGTTAATCATGATTTCATAGAATATAACGTTGAATTGAAGACCCAACATATTCCAAAGATAGATATGAGGAAGTTTGATGGCAAGGATCCTGTAACATGGATACTACAGATGGAGAAATATTTTGATCTACATAATGTGAAAAACACACAAAAGGTATGTATTGCATCTTTATATTTAGAACCAAATCAGTTTGTATGGTATAGAGGGATTTTTTCTTCTAAACAACTTGTCACCTGGTCAATTTTCATGGAGGAAATGATAGAACATTATGAGGATACAAAGAGAAACACCTTATTTAGCCAATTGATAAATCTCAAACAAAAGGGTTCAATGGAAGAGCACATTGAGGACTTCAAAAAATTGAATATAAGGGTAAATGACATTCCATAGGATCAAATGATTGATGTCTTCATAGGGACTTTAAAGGATAACATTCAACATGAGGTTCGTCTTTGGGAACCTGATTCATTGGAGAAGGCATTCAAGTTGGAAAGAAAAATGGAAAGCGGAATTAGGGAAACAAGGAATCCTACCACTCACAACTATAAATATGGAAGTGTTTTTTCTCCTAGCCTTGCACAACCTACAAGGTTTAGACCACAACAATTGGAAGAAAAAGGAGAAAAGGGGCTTTGTTACAGTTGTGATAGCAAATACACTAAAGGTCATAAGTGTGCTAAGAATAAATTATTGTACATGGATTGTGAAGAGGAGGAAGAAAAGGATCAAGAAACATCAAAAGAAGAGGATATACATCAGGAACCAACCTTAGAGAAAGAAGAAATGAATCTGGCCATCTCTTGTAAAGCATTGGCAAGAATTACCACTCCTCAAATTCTCAAGATAAAAGGACATATCAAGAAGAAAAAGGTTCAAGAAGTGAAAGATCACATCGAGCATCAAGAAATGAATCTGACCATATCTTGTAATGCACTGGAAAGAATTACCATTCCTCAAACTCTTAAGATAGAAGGACATATCAAGAAGAAAAAGGTTCAAGAAATGAAATATCACATTGAGCATCAACAACAAGTTCTTCAACTTTTAAAGGATAACCCCACTTTGGTGCAGAATTGAATGAAACAATAGGTAGATCAACATCGCAATGAAAGAAGTTTTGATGTAGGTAGTTGGGTATTTTTACGAATACAACCATACAAAAAAATGTCCCTCAAGCAAGCTAAGAAGGATAATAAATTATCACCAAAGTACTATGGTCCTTACAAGGTGCTGCAAAAGATTGGTACTATGGCATACAAATTGGAGCTTCCTGCATCTTCTCGAGTGCCCCCAGTTTTCCATGTTTCATGCTTAAATAAGTTTATAAGTGACAAGCTCTGAGTTCAAACAATATTGCCAAAACTTGACAAGGAAGGAAAAATCATATTGGAACCTGAAGCAATCACAGAACCAAGAAATCTACAGCTACGAAATCAATCAATTTCAGAGTATCTCATCAAGTAGAAGAACTTACCCACTGAATATTCCACATGGAAGGATGATAATTTTATACAGAATCATCCAGAACTACTCAAGTGTTGAGGACAACAGTTTTTGAAGGAGAGGGGCATGTTAGGTCCCTATGCTACTAGTGTAACCCCTTATTGTTGTTAGTGTAACCCCTTATTGTTATTAGTGAAACCCCCTTATTATATTGTTGTGCCCATGTAGTACCCATATTGTTATTATTGTGCCCCATAGAAGCCCACTATTGTTATTGTTGTGCCTTTACATTATTATTTTTATGTTAGCTCTTATTATATTATGACCCCTTAGACTCCTATATATAGAAAGGAGGTCTTGTCATTTGTATCATCCAAGAATTGTTCATTTGTGTAATGTAAAGGAGGTTGCCCCCTCGAAGAGGCTTGTTTCTAAGGCATTGATATTTCTTTTCTATCTTTTTGTGAGTTGGTTTCATAACACTTGCAACCCTTGCACTAATTGTTTCATAACTTCCTTTTCATACAAATAAATTATAAAAAAAATAACACATCCTTCTCTCTCAACTTAGAAAATGATTACTTTGTATATATCCTCGTTTTCTTTATCATACATATTGCATATTTTTTTGCATAGATGCATGTTTGTTATCACATTTACATTAGTAATTTTTTAGTAATTTTTTATACATGTTATATATCTTTTGAATTGGAACAAATATAAGTGCCTTTTCCTTCGACATGGAAACAAATTATTTTCTATATACACTAATTTTCCCTTGGCATGCATGGTTTACTCGTTTTTGTTCCAAATTCACTTATACCTCCATTTTTTACAATACTTTCCTTGTTTGATTAGCTATGCAATCCACTCCGGAGAGTGATGTAAAGAAGGCACACCAACAAAGGCGCTACAAACTTAATAAGGGTAAAATAAACACACGTCATCCCTTGCTCTACAATAGTCGATGTGATCTAGGTGGATATTGGTGGCTACCTGCCTATTCCACTTGGACCCCAACATTGTTTCTGTTGTAGTGTTTTCTTCTCAAAGATGTACGAAAATAACCCACTTAAGATTGTGGATGAAAAAAAATCTCAATAGTATAAATGGTTGCTAAACATTGTAGATTTGCAATAACTAATATAAACAAAACCTGCCAAAGTCTGAATCTATGCCACAATCATAGTTAAACAAAAAAAAGAAAGAGTAATAACTCCAATCAGCCAATAGAAACCAGATACGTAAAGAATAATTTTATTATAATACCTGTGAAGGGAACAAATAGATGTTACCAGTACCCCTCTATGGGATGGGTTCTTGGCTATCCTCAAACGTCTTCAGCTTGTGTAGAGTCTCTCTCCTCTACAATGTGTAAACCCAACAAAAATATGGTGTGCGACAATGAAAATAATCAGAGTTACAGCAGTGAGTGCAATAATGAAAATAATCAAAAGTGAATAATGAATGGAAAACCCTTTTATTTATAACAAAATATTGATTTATCCTCGAATAATGAGCAATAATAAAATATTATTGATCCCATTCTTGGAATAACCACCTGGAATATATTATTATATTTATTTAGGAGGGAAAAAGAATTTAAACTTTTATTTAGAAATAATAAATAAATAAATGATTTAATTTGTTAAGGAATAATAAATAATAAGGATTTATTTAATTATTCCTAAGGGATTTAGTCAAATTTAACAAAGAATAATAATTAATTAGTGATTAATTAATTATTCTTAGAGAAAAATAAGATAAATAATGATTTATTTGTTTATTTTTCATGTTTGGGTCAAATATGACAAGGAATAATAATTGAACAGTGGTTTAATTAATTATTCCTAGAAGAAAATCAAATAAATAGTGATTTATTTAATTATTCTTCATGGGTTTAACTACAAATTACTTAACAAAGGTGGTTTATTAAGTAATTTCTCACAGTGAAAGCAATTTTACTATGGTAAAATTGGCTTTACATGGTGTACTTCGATCCATCTAGTAAATTAGGCTAGATGATCAATTTTTTGGTGATAACAGATTCCCCCCAACGTACGAGTGTTAGGAGAAAAACGTATAACCTAAGTACATTGTAAAGACACAATCACTAGACAACATAGGGAATCAGAGAAAGAGAGAGAGAAACCAATGAAGCTACATTTGAAAGAGGATAGGGACAGAGGGTGCGAGACTAATGCAAGTCTCCTTTTATGTTGTGGTACCAAACCTCAATGAGGTGGGGGAGGCATACCCATACCCGCCGAGATAACTTAGTACTGAAATAATGGTTCGCCCAGAAATATAAAATTGAGCAATGAAGTACATGCTGAATGGTACATGGCATGATGGCATAATAGAGCCAAAAAATAATACAATGTGTCCCATATACATAATGAACCTGGAAAAACATAGTCGAGACTGAATACAAGAATATCTGAGTACATGAGATACAAAGACCCTTCCCTCAAAAATGGGTGATAGGGAGGGTAGAACAATCGAAGAGTCTCTGATGAACAGGGAAGGGCTCTGCAAAACTGAATGGATCATATGAAGGAGACATGCATGCTATGAACACTGTGATTGGTAGGAACTGAACCCATCAATGTTGCGGAATTGCATCTGAGGATGTAGCATAATAGGAATGCATCCAGGCATGTGGGGGGATACCTGAAGGGCCACCCACTCATGAGGTCTAAAACATCTCACACACACCCGAGAATCACTGGTACAATCTACTGCATCACTGGACCATCAAGTGTATGAATCACGAACATGAAACAACCAAGTCAAAGGGAAATAATGAGACCCTCTACTCAATCTGAGGTGCTAAACAAGAATGGAATCTGGAACCAAGATACACCACCCTCTAGGTCGTTCTTCTGGAATAAATGAGCTGATGTCGACAGAATAGGGTCCGCAATAGGTGAGACAATGAGGATCCTCAACTAAGGCACAACGGAAAATAGTAATGTGACTAATGGACTAACACTGGGGATAATGGGTAAAGTGGTACTGAGGGACAAACAGACGACTTCCCTTGTCAGAGCATAAAGTGCATGGTTTACCTGGCAACAACTGACTCAACACCAGAGGGGATGGGGACAGTATGACTGGAGGCCAAAATGGGAAAGACAAGATGAATAATAGGAAAATATGGATAGAATAATATGACATGATATAATGGGATGCGAAACAGACTCCATGAATGCAAGGGTGACTCATCGTGGATGCTCTGAACAAGGGTGACTCGATGATGTTGCCACACAGACTAGCCCCGGTGGGGACCATCAAAACATGAGTAAATGATGGTAACTCATGAAGAAAATTTACACATGGTAAGACAAGTATTAAGAGGAGGTGTACCTCAAATCACATGTGTCTCTTTATGAAGAAATTTGATTTTTAGAGGTGACGAAGTGACCCTTCTTGGAAAAATGACTTCCTGGTGAAGTGTCAAATCATCAAAAACTAAGAAAGACCCATTATAGTGTTCAAGGAGATATTTCCAATGGTGTTAACGGTTTGTCAAACTGAGCTATGGTTTGGTCGCGATGGGCAACAGAAAAAACCGTGGGTTTTCCTATAAAAGGGTATTTTCCCTCCAATTTGAGAGGAGGAGAAGGCCATAAATATTGTGGAGATCATAGCGTACAAACTGACCATCCGAATCAGGATCTGTGACTTTCATGCAAGTGGCCTTACTTGTCTAAAGATGGCCTTAATGCTTCTTTGAATGATGGTTCTTGGTGAAGAATTAAGGGAAGAGGAAAACGAGAATGAACTACTAGAGGAAGTCTAGAATCATCCTCACCCACGAAGTCAAACATGGCGAATTTGTGGACATATAGTAGAATATTTGAAGATATGGTATCAAACGTCTACAATATGCGATGTGCATATGGCTCGCCGGAGAGGCCAGTAGGACAAACTATCCAAGGAATGGGAGGATAATCGACCATACCTAGATCAAGTGGGATCTAGGCCGAGACTTGAGAAGATGGCCAGTGGAAAACCATCATGCCCCCAAGCATGGAATATTGCTTGGATGGGACTGATCTGGTAATGATCTGGGAATGATGCCCCCTAGCAGGAGGAGTTTGTGGAGCGTCATTGTGTTCTGAGTGCTTGAAAAACGTATTCAATCATCTCAACCCAAGTTGGCACGATATCCTCCAAAGGATGATACAGAGATGTAGGGGCCTATGTGCCCCCCAGTATGTTATGGGCATACTAGATGTATTTAGAGTGGTGGACTCCAAACACTTATATGATACATAATATGATTATGCATTTTCATATGACGATGATGGTTCGCCATGTGTTGTGTTTATGGTTGTCTTTTGTGGTATACATGTGATAAATTCCAATCTAGAATTTTCTTTGCAATGGCATCTACATAGTTATTTTCGGCTCTAGGAACATGATTGAATGTAATGGTTTCAAATTCACGTACCAACAACTTAACTCGTATATTTTTCTAAATAGGACTTGGTTATGCACATGATACACACCATTCAATTGCATGACAAGTAGCAAGGAATCTAAACGAACATGAAGATGAAGGATGCGATGAGCAAGGGAATCGACTAACAAACCTATCACTGCATCATATTCGGCCTAGTTATTGGTGGAAGATGCAATGCACACGCCGTTTGAAAGGACTAACGTATGAAAGGGGGTAAAAATGACCCAGGTTGTCGAGGCTAGATTCTTTGAGAAGCAACTCGCACCATCGGCATGACCGATATACGGTGTGGATGATAGATCCATATGAAAGGTGCTAAAGACAACGGATAAGATGATGAAATGTACCTAACTTCATGGCAGAAATAAAGACACGCAAATCAAAGGGATATGCTATGAGAAAAAATTCTTGAGGTAGAGCGCATTGGGAGAATTATGAAGGAAATGGCCTTTAGAATCCTCCAAAATATGTCCCCTTGCCTAAGTGCAAGGGTAATCAGGGGTAGACATAGCATCCATGATGTCCTTATCAGAATGGAAGATGGGTGGACGGGAGGAAGACTGACTACATGATGCAGCGGCGGTACCTAGTGCATCAACCTAAGAGAGAAGGTTCACATGCGTGTCATCTGGAATGGTAGACGACGAGCTAGTAGATGGAGGATCTACAGATGTTGAGACCTGGGATTCTGTTGAAAGAGGTTCTATAGAAGCACATGCAGAAACCTCAAAAAGGTTTTCCTACGAGGAACTCAAGGATGACAACAGGTAAAGGATATGGCCCGTGGTTTTCGTCATCTCGACATCGGGGGGAGGGATCATAATGGTGGGACTAGAGTCCCCCTGTTTTGGTTGACTGGTGGTACCAAAATCCACAGGTAGAGGAGTAGGTGATCCACTACGAGTGGCCTCGTATTCGCAAAGCACCTCAAGGCAATTGTGAAATTCATCGAGACAAGGGAAACAATGGGAATAGTGACCATCATGATCACACAGGGCACAAGGGTGATTTGTGCGTAACGTTCTAAGTTTCTTGGGCAGACCCGGTAAGTTAACATGGGCTTCATGGATATTTGACTCAGGGAACGTTTCATGAACCAAAGGTTTGAGATGAGGAATTTCAGGACAATTATTGGTGGCATTCCCAATAACTTCACACAAAGCGCATGGATGTGACGGCTTTGGGGCTTTGGGGGCTCGAGAAGCTTGGGAAGCCTTGTCCTTAGGTTCTTTTCTCGTGGCTTTGCCCCCCTGTCTGGATGTTGTCGCAACAGGAGTGGGTTCCTGTTAAGGTAGAGGTGGAACTGGAGCAGTGACAAGGGTCATAGGAACCAACTAAACCGGGGTCAAAGTATGATATGGTTGTAGCTAACCAGGGAGAGTGATTTTTGGGGGATCAATGTACCATACTGGGATCCCAAAAGTCACATTAGGAAGGACCAGGACTCTGAGGCGATTGAGATGGCGCAGGACTCTGAGGCGATTTCTTACCTCTAGAAGCTGCTTGAGCTTCCCACATTTGGTGCATCTAGGGTAAGATAGGAAACTCATGTGTGTAATGGCCATGTACACAACAACATGCACAAGGCTTGTTCATATGAATAGCCTTGTTCTGCTTGGGTTGGCTGCCTTGTTGCTAGTTGTTGGTGTTAGGCTGGTTCCCCTAAAGTTCACTAGGTTGGTTACCTTGATTACCTTGGTTACGCTTGTTACCCTTCCCCTTATTCTTTTTCTTCGAATTTTAGGGATTGGTCATACTCTGTTTCGCAAACACTTGACCCTGAGGGGGCAGTGGTTGTTGGCGCTTGGGATGCATGGGAGGTTGTGAGGCTAATTCTTGAGGGGTTGGAGTGTTAGGTTGTGCATAAGGAGGAGAAACAGTTTGGTAGACGGGTTAGGATCATGGAAACATGTTGCTAGCAAGAGGGGTAAAAGTGTTGGAGGAACTGGTGTCCCCTGCAGGTAGTCATAACTTTGTTGAGTATATGGCAAAGAGTGTGAAAGAGATCCAACGATACCATCGGCAGCGTGAGATGCCCCCAGTGCATTGGCACTTCTAGGACAAGGGAGGTCTAGAATGATGGTATAGACATAACCAAATTGTGCATAAATCAGATCATATCTCAGAGCGGTTTGGAGAGATTCTTCCTCGGTCTGAGGAAAATGGGACGTGACATCTTTTCCAATGGGAGATAAAAGGCTCCTAAGAAACCAATCTAGATAGACACGGTCTTTGAAAAGCAGGGCACGACATGTTCTCCTCCTTTGACGCCACTCTTGAACATGGTCGGAAAGGCAAGTGGCGGAGGACTACGGAATGTGGTCAATAGCTCCATACCAGTGTCGTAATGGAGAGGTAACTGGAAATATGAGAGGAATGCTTTAGCAAGCGTCGCAAAAATGGAATGAGATGCAGAGGGCTAGTATACATACCATTTTGCAGTGTCTCCAGTGAGCGTGCATTGGAAAATACGAAGACGAATGGAGTCATCGGTTATGGAGTTGGACAAGCACCATATGTGGAAGGATCGAACATGGTTGGTAGGATCCTCTCCAGCATTACCCTCAAACTTCGGGATGTTTGAGGGAAGCTTAGTCGACATAGAAGGCCAACCAGCATCATGGTGTATGGGGTCGTTTATCAACTGATTAAAATCCGGTAAACTTAACCCAACAATAAAGGGGAGCATGGGGACTGCTGGAATGGTTCCTGAGACTGTTTCGCTTGATGTGACCACCAGGATAGAATCGGAGCCAACACCAGATTGCGTTCCTGCACCAGCTATGGTTCCAGACATGGTGATGATATGCAGTGAAGGAGACTCGAAATCAGATGAACCAGGAGAAGAGTCGGTGTGGGGACTCGGAGGGCTATGAACTCGAACCCGACAGGGAGAGGTAATATGCCCAAGAGGAAACTGGGGGTGAAGGCCTAATAGTCTCCGTGACAAATGCCTTGGTGGCGCAATGGTGGTAGGACACACATGACATAGAAATGGTGAAGGGAGATCCACAATATGCCTTTGTCTCAGTGAGGGGAGATAAATTTATTATGTTGAGTCTTTGCTTGGCAGTGTAAACCAAGTGCCCTTCGCTTAAGGTGTGCTTGTGTGTGAAAGCGTATTAATTAATTAAGCACAAATTGTGTTTGTAAAAAGGAAAAAAGCTTGCTGAAAATAAACTGAAATTAGTAACAGAAAATGAACAACAAAATAATTTACTAAACCCCACCCAAATTGGTTTTGAAAACACTGTTTTGGCTAGTGGATAAATGGATGGAAAATACACTGAAATGTTCAAGATATCTAAATTTCGGTGTGACTAGGATTAAGTGACACTAAGCTGCTGGAAAGTGGTGCAGCAACAGCAAAAAACCAGAGGGGAAGATTGCTACAAAAAGATAGGGAGATGGGTGAAACACCTAGGTAAACCAATGGGACCCTAAGGCCAATGACCAAACAAGTTTAAATGTGAAATTATGGATGGTAACATCCTATCTTAACAGATCTGAAACATAAGGGTACAGATCTGGAAAATGTGGTTGAAAGCGTTGTTGAAACTCAGACTACTCACTCAGCTAAACTCCTCCTAGAAAGGTGGAAGCGTACTAGAAGCCCTAGGGGAGGCTAAATTTAACTTTGACGAGTAAATCAAAGTGGATCAAGGGCTAAGTAGGATGAGACAGAGGATAGAAAACCCAACAGATAGATCTCTGCAAAACCCAGAAATAGATCTGAGAAAAAACCTAAAACCCAGAAATTGGAGGTACTGACCTGTTTTCTAGTAGGGATCGCACTTTTTGGGATGATAAGTGCGCTCTAGCCTCCAGATCACACTTTTTGGGCCAAAAAGTGTGATTTTTGCTGCATGGATCTCGGTTGGCAAATCTCAAAAAAAATTGTCGCCTTTATTGTGGCTGGTTCCTGTGACCTACGGAAAAGACCAGAAACCTTGCGGAAGTCAGAAATTTAACAGATCTAGGGTTAAAAAATTAGGAAACATTAATAGAATTGAAAAAAGAAGAAACCCTAAATTGAAAACCAAAGGTCACCTAGGTTTCTGGATCTGAAGTATAAACCCAGTGGAGTTATCAATTTTGTGATTGGCAACAATAAGAAAAATCCCTAGTGGAGTCGCCAATTTTGTTGTATTGTTTTCTTCTCAAAGATGTACAAAAAGAACTCACTTAAGATTGTGGTTGACAAACAATCTCAACAATATAAATGGTTGCTAAACATTGTAGATCTACAGCAACTAATATAAATAAAACCTACCAAAGTCTGGATTTATGCCACAATCATAATTAAACAACAAAAATAAAGAGTAATAACTCCAATCATCCAATGGAAACTAGATATGTAAAGAATAATTTTATTATAACACCTGTGAAGGGAACAAATAGATGTTACTAGTCCCCCTCTATGGGATGGGTTCTTGGCTATCCTCAAACGTCTTCAACTTGTGTAGAGTCTCTCTCCTCTATAATGTGTAAACCCAGCAAAAATATGGTGTGCGACAATGAAAATAATCAGAGTTACAACAGTGAGTACAACAATGAAAATAATCAAAAGTGAATAATGAATGGAAAGCCCTTCTATTTATAACAAAATATTGAGTTATCCTCAAATAATGAGAAATAATAAAATATTATTGATCCCATTCTTGGAATAACCACCTGGAATATTTTATTATATTTGTTTAGGAGGGAAAAAGTATTTAAACTTTTATTTAGAAATAATAATAAATAAATGATTTATTTACCATCTCAAGGAATTAATTAAGGAATAATAAATAAATAAGGATTTATTTAATTATTCCTAAGGGATTTAGTCAAAATTAACAAAAAATAATAATTCATTAGTGATTAATTAATTATTCTTAGAGAAAAATAAGATAAATAATGATTTATCTGTTTATTTTTCATGATTGGGTCAAATATGACAAGGAATAATAATTGAACAATGGTTTAATTAATTATTCCTAGAAGAAAATCAAATAAATAGTGATTTATTTAATTATTCTTCATGGGTTTAACTATAAATTACTTAACAAAGGTGGTTTATTAAGTAATTTCTCACATTGAAATCAATTTTACTATGGTAAAATTGGCTTTACATGGTGTACTTTGATCCATCTAGTAAATTAGGCTAGATTATCAATTTTTTGGTGATAACAGTTTCCTTTTAATTTCCTAATTTCTCGGACATCTTCCTATTTCGATAGTTTTCTATTTTTGAGAGTTTTTTGGGTCGTGAACTTTCGAAGCCATTTTGAGGCCCTAAACTATATTTTTTGTGGAAAAGGGAAAATGTGAGTCTTTCTCTCACATTTGTAGTCGAAATTTGTCCTAAGATGGACCTTTCTAATAGTTTATTATGCCCGCCAAATGGAGATTGTATGCCAAAGTTACGACCCCAGGAAGTTGACAGTCCAACTAACCCCATTGGTGCCCACAAGCTTTTGGTGCTTCTTCTCCTAGGGTTAGGTTTTTGGATGTTTAGGTTTTCTTATTATTTCTTCATGATAAAAAAAGGCCTGAGAACCTCATTGTAACTTAGTTTGAAAGGATTGTATCCTTCACATCTCTTCTCAAGAATAAGCTACCATCGTCGGAGCTAGTTTGTTTCCTTTCTGTATGTAAAAAAATTTCGACATTTTCTATTTATTGATTTGAAGTGCTATTTCATTGTATCTCTTTGTTATGTTTAAATACATATTTCATTTCATTCCTTCATTAATCCATATCAGTGGTATCATAATGGTTTTCTATTTCTCTATTATTTTTTGCATGTCCCCAACGAGGTTGGAGTATAAGGAGTTGGGACTTGAACTAGTCGAACCCTTGCAATATTGTCCTCGTCGACCCTGATGGCCTTCCACGTCAGAAGAAAAGAAAGATGAGGGAGTATGAGATCTTTTCAAATTATTGCTCAAAGAGGCTGTCGAGCGACAAAGGAACAAGATGATGGATAGTTTTTCCCAAATCCTTCAGTGGATGCAAGGGGGGAAATCATCTTCATCCAACAGCCACTTTAGAGGTGCTTCCCACTTTAAGGTACAAGTTAAATTTGAAATTCCTATATTTGAAGGCTAAATAGATGCAAAAGCTTTAGATAGATGGTTAAATACGCTAGAAGGATATTTTTCAATCCATAATTTTTCTAGTTGGGAAAATATTACTTTTGCACTCCTCAAGGCTGCCCCCATGTCAAGGACTAGTGGGAATATTACTGTGAGCAGAGGGATAAGGAGGAAGCTTCACTACTTTCAACTGCACCCTATTGGAATTATTTTTGAGATGCCATCAAGGAACAATATTATCCTATAAGAAGCTATGAATATAAGTGCATAAAATGGAACACACTACGGCGGGAAAGGGACCAAGACATGTAACAGTTCACAGATATTTTTCATACCCTACACACGATGTTGGGTTTCAAGTACTCTGAGTAGCATCTGATATTCAAGTATCATGGTTTCTTTCACAAATACATCTAACAAAAATAGATTTCTTGGGCATCGCCTTGCTTGGTGCAACATACAGATATGATGTCAAGATCAAGAAGAAATTTAAATAAAAGAAACAAGAATTTGGATCTGTGAATCCAAGTAGGGAAAGGGCACCTCCAAACCACAAAATAAAGGACAAAGCCAAGGTGAAGGAAACCAGGACAACCCATCAAAGCCACAAGCAAAGAATAGCACTGCAAAGACGAAGAAGGACACATTAAATTAGTCTGAGTTCCACAAGAGCCCCACTCACAACAAAAATGAGTGTTGCGCCAAGCAGTCACCAGTGGCTAAGCTAAATGCTTCAAAGTCAGATACATGTTCTGACTATGAGACAAAACCCAGCAAGAGGAAACAAATTATTGATGTAGAACCCAGTGCCAACATTTCTACCACCAAGGTGCAGAATATCAAGACCAAAGATTTAGAGGAGGAGGAGTGTATCTTCAACTCACATATGTGGGTGAAGGGTTATCCTCTATGGTTTTGTCGATAGTGGAATCCAAAAGAACCTCAAGTTAACATAGATTGTTAAGTGGTTGGGCCTATCGACAACTCCACGCCTGTTGCCACACACCATCGAGTGGCTCCACCAAGGGTAATATCTTTGCGTCAGCCAATAGTGTTTCCTTCCCTACAACATCAAGCCCTTCACAAATGAGGTACTGTGTGATGTTGCTCCCTTTGAAGTTTGTGATGTTTTATTAAGAAAACCATACTTGTGAAAGTGACATGATGTATATGAGCCCAGACCTCATACTATTATTATTACTATGAGAAGTAAACTATATAAGATACAGGAGGTAGCCCTGCCTAGTGCCATTTCTTTGATCTCTACTAAGTAGTGCAATAAGATCATCTCTTAGAATGGGAAATTTGTTATATTCCTGATTCGTCTCATGGTAATGGGAAGATCATGGCTACACTAATGGCCTCTAGAAAGGGTTCCTCCGCTAATCCAAGTGGATATTGGTGGCCACCCACCAATTCAACTTGGACCCCCACCACTGTTTCTTCCAGCTTTTTAGCTTCCTTAATTGTAGCACAATTTACTATGTTTAGCAGTTTTTCAGGTCCTAAACTTCCGGAGCCATTTTGAGGCCCTAAAAGACGTTTTTTGGGAAAACTGGGAGCAACATGGGTCCATAAATAGATGTTTCTCTTCCCGAAGTTGTAGTCCTCAAATAGATCTTTCTAACGAGGTATTGTGCACTCAAATGGAGATCATATGCCAAAGTTACGACCCCGGGAAGTTGATGTACCAATTTACCCAAAACGAGGCCCATAGTTTGGCGCTTCATCTCCTAGGGTTAGATTTTTGGAAGTTTAGGTTTTCCATTATTTCTCAACAATAAATAGGCCTTCGAGCCTCATTCTAAGACAGTTCAGAGGCATGCAGCTGCCACATCTCTTCTCAGAGATAAGCTACCATCGCCCTAGCTAATTTGTTTCCATTTCTGTTTGTAAGCATATTTCAGTATTTTACAGTAATGAAATGAAGTATTGTTTTTGCTGCATATTTGTATGTATGGTTATATCTGTAATTTGTTACGTTCCTGTTTAAATCCAGATCAGTGGTATCATAGCGGTCTGCTCTTTCTCTATCTTTATTTGCATGTCCCCAACGAGATCGGAATATAAGGAGTTAGGGCTTGAACTGGTCAAACCTTTGCAAGACCAGCCTCACAAATCTTGACGCCCTCCCATGCCGGATGAAAAGAAAGATGAGGGGGTAGGAGATCCTATCAAAATCTTTCTCGAAGAGGCCCTTGAGCGACAAAGGAACGCGATGATGGACAACTTTTCCTAGATCATTTATCGGCTACCCAGGGGCGACACATCTACTTCCAACAGCTACTCTGGAAGCGCCACACCCTTTAAGGTACAAGTTAACTTTGACATTCACATATTTGAGGGTTAGATAAATGCAGACGCCGTAGATAAATGGTTAAATCTGCTAGAAGGGTACTTTTCTGTTCATGATTTTTCTGGCCAGGAAAAGATTATTTTCACTCTTCTCAAAGCCGCCCCCCACGTCAAGGATTGGTGGGAAACCTACTGCGAGCATAAGGATGAAAGTACAGCCTCATTGTTTTCAGCCGTACCCACTTGGAATTCATTCTAGGCTGCCATCAAGGAGCAGTACTACCTTGTTGGAAGCTATGAGGATCAATACATAAAGTGGACACGCTGTAGCAAGGAAGGGAGCAAGATGTGTCAGAGTTTACCAATATTTTCCATACCCTTCGCACAAAGTTGGGTATCAAGGATTCGAAGAAGCATTTGGTACTCAAATACTGCGGTTTCCTTCACAGGTACATCCAAGACGAAATAGAATTCCTGAACATCTCCTCGGTCGACACAGCATACCAATATGCCATCAAGATCGAGCAAAAGTTTAAACAGAAGAAGCGAGACTTTGGATCTTTGAATCCGAAGCAAGGGAAAGGTGCCCCCAAACCACAAAAAAAAGGAAAAAGCCAAGAAGGGGTGGCCCAAGACAACCCGCCAAAACTGCATGCAAAGAACAGCACTGCGAAGCCGAAAAAGGACACGGGAAAGTGGTGTGAGTTCCATAAAATCTCCACTCACAACACAAGTGAGTGTCGGGCTAAGCAGTTGTTGGTGTTCGAGCTAAAGGTTTCAGAATCAAATGCATGTTCTAACTCTGAGTCAGAACCCAACAAGGGGAATGACAAAGGGAAGTAGATTATCGATGCAAAGCCCAATGCCACCGTTGCCACCATGAAGATCCAAAAGGATGAACCCAAAGATCCAGAGGAGGAGGAGCGCCTCTTCCACTCCTAGATGTGGGTAAAGGGCTCCCCGCTACAGTTCATTGACAGCAAGAGCCAAAAGAACCTCATTTCAACAAAGGTCATGAAGCGGTTGGGCTTACCAACCACAGCACATCCACAATCGTACACCATCGGGTGGCTTCACCAAGGATGGGATCTTCGCATGAGCTTCACATGAGCCAGCAGTGTCACCTTACATACAACATCAAGCCCTTCACGAACGAGTTATTGTGTGACGTTGCCCCCCTTGATGTTTGTGATGTATTATTAGGCCAGCCATACTTGTGGAAGCGACATGTTGTGTATGAATCAAGGCCTCGTGGTATTATTGTTACTTTGGGAAATAAGTTGCACATGATACAATAGGTAGCACCGCCTACCACCATCTCTTTGGTTACTACAAAACAACGCAGTAAGCTCATTTCCAAAACCGGGAAATTTGTTTTCTTGATGATATGCCCTCAAGGAAAGAAGAAGACGTTGGCCACGACCTCCAGACAGGGCCCTTCCACATGACAACTACAGATGGACAAGGTCTTGGAGGAGTACGAGGACATCTTCACCTCCCCTGCAGGGGTTCCTTTGCACTATCAGGTCAAGCACTCCATTGATCTGGCCCCAGGTGCGCCGCTGCCCAATGGACCAATCTATCTACGCTCCGTTCTAGAGAACAATGAAATAAAGAGGCAGATTCAGGATCTGTTGCAGAAAGGTCACATTCATCCGAGTTCATCACCTTGTGGGAGCCCGATCGTGTTGGTACAGAAGAAGGATGGGACTTGGAGACTCTGTATTGACTATCGGGCGCTGAACAAGATCACTATCCGTAATAGGTACCTGATCCCACAGATTGATGACCTCCTGGACCAATTGAAGGTGGGAAAATATTTCAGCAAGATCGATTTGAAGTCAGGATATCACCAGGTACCAATCAAACCCTCCGATGTGTGGAATACTACCTTCAAAGCCAAGGAGGGCCTTTTCGAATGGTTGGTTATGCCTTTCAGGTTGATAAATGCTCCTGCAACCTTCATGAGGCTAATGGATGGCATCTTGCGACCATTCACCAACTCACTTGCAGTGGTATACTTCGATGACATCATGATCTACATCCAGAGTTAGGAAGAGCACCTCCACCACATTCGACAGGTTCTCCAAACACTGCGGCAACACAAGTTATGTGCCAATTGGGAGAAATTCACCTTTGGCATGACCCAGGTTCAATATCTGGGATACATTATTGATGAACGGGGGGTGCATGTGGATCTAGCCAAGATCCAAGTCATTCGAGATTGGCCATCTCGAACCACTCTCACGGAGCTCCATAGATTTCTGGGTCTTGCCAACTTCTACCGCAGGTTCGTGTTGGGATTTTCTCATATCACTTGGCCCTTGAGTCAAGTCACCAAGGGAGGAGCGAAAGCAAAATTATTTTGGTCGAATCTCAACAGAAGGCATTCACAGAGTTGAAACATCACCTCTGCTCAGCACCAATGCTCACATTACCAGACTTGCAACAACCATTTGAGGTCGAGACAGATGCCTCTGACTATGCTATTGGGGTAGTCCTTACTCAACACGGGCATCCAGTGGCATATCACATTGAGACACTTTCAGACACAGTCTGGAAGTATCCCACTTATGACAAAGAGATGTATTCCATTGTGCAGGCCTGTCGACAATGGAAGCATTACATTTTGGGGAAGGAAACGGTCATCCACATAGACCACCGGCCCCTGCAATTCATACAGACCCAAGGGAAATTGCAAAATGATTGCCATTAGAAGTGGTCCACATACCTGCAGTAGTTCCATTTAAATATCAAGTATAAGAAGGGCAACACCAATAATGTTGCATATTGCCTCAGTCGACCACCAATCATGATGTTAACCACTGTGCTCAACTCTTGCAAGCACGAGACTTCTGATTGGCCACTTCTCTACAAAAGCGACCCAGAATTCAGCCACACATACCAGACACCCTTGGAGGGTCAGCATGTTCCAGATTTTCACCTCCAGGATGCCCTGTTATGCCACCTAGGTCACCTTTGTGTTCCTTCAAGAAGGCATGCCAAGATGATTTGGGAAGCACACTATAATCGGGCTACTGGGCACTTCGGGGTCGAGAAAATGGTGGCAGTACAGCAGAAGTATTTATATTGGCTGAATCTTCAATAGGATGTCGGGAAGTACACCATATCAGAAACTCAGACCACTCTGATATGGTCCTTACATCATTACCAAGGCTGTGGGATACAATGCATTTGAGCTCAGCATTCCCCCATTCCTTGGCCTGCACCCAGTGTTCAATGTGGACTGCCTTCTGCCATACTTTCCACCATTGCTAGACACATCTGACATTGCAGAAGATCTCACACCCACAGAGTTAAATCCAGATTGCATGGAACAAGATACAACTGATCAGATCATGTACACATAGATCAAGCACAATTGCAAGCATAAGATCCAACCATATCGAGTTATCAAAGTAGGCCAACTCCTTCACCAAGGCAAGTGGCTCACCAGGGACCCAGTTCAGCAAAAGTTTCCTCATCTCATGGAGGAACTAAATGCAATGGGGACCATTTCTTCCTAAGGGGAGAGGAATGATCCAAGTGGATATCGGTGACCACCCACCAATTCCGCTTGGACCCCCACCATTGTTTCTTCCAGTTTTTTAGCTTCCTTAATTGTAGCACAGTTTACTATTTTTAGCATTTTTTGGGTCCTGAACTTCCAGAGCCATTTTAAGGCCCTAAATGACGTTTTTTGGGAAAAATGGAAGCAACATGGGTCCATGGATCAATGTTATATCGATAATTTGTTGCATTCCTGTTTAAATCCAGATCATTCACACAATGGAAGCAAGTTGATAAGGTTGTGGAAGAATACAGGGACATATTCTCCTCACCCACATGGGTACCCTTGCAATTTCATGTCAAGCATTTGATCGATCTAACTCCCAAAACACCTCTACCTAATGGGATAATATATCATCGATCTCTTTTGGAAAATGAGGAAATCAAGAAGAAGATATAGGAGTTGCTACAAAAAGGGCACATCTGACCAATTTCCTCGCCTTTTAGGAGCCCAATTATGCTCATACAAAAGAAATATGGGACCTGGAGACTTTGCATTGATTATCAGGCACTAAATAAAATCATTGTCAGGAACATATACTCGATCCCACAGATTGATGGAATTCGTGACCATATCAAGGGTGATAAGTACTTTAGTATGACTAATTTGAAGTATGATTATCTCCAAGTTCCAATAGAACCCATAGATGTATAGATGACCACCTTCAAATCTAAGGAGGGTCTCTTTGAGTGGTTGGTCATGCCCTTGGGGTTGACAAATTCCCCTACCACTTTTATGAGGCTAATGGATGACATATTGCAACCTTTCACCAACTCGTTCATGGTTGTATATATGGACAACATCCTCATATTCAACAAGAGTTGGGTAGAGCACTTGCAACATATTCGACATGTCCTTCAAACCTTGTAGCAGCACAAACTATGTGCCAACTCAGAGAAATGCTCCTTTGGCATGAACCAGTTCCTATACTTGGGTTACATAATTGATGAGTGAGGCATTCATGTGGATCTAACTAAGATCCAATTCATTTGATATTGGACAACCTCGACGACTCTAACATATCTGCACAACTTTGTAGGCCTTGCCAATTTCTATGAAGGTTCATTAGGGGAATTTTGAGGTCTAAATTGGGCCTCCAACCTGTTAGCCTCCTGTTGCAACAGGGTTTCATTTTCCATGATTGACATTTTTACATGCCAAATATGTCATACTTTGCAGGCTGCAGTGTTCCATATTTCCACAAGCTGACATGAAGTATGCTTAGTTCAAGTGCCACTGCTATATTCCAATTTTTATAAGTAGTTCCAGCTTTGAAGAGTTCTCATTTGAGGGAGATCCAAATAGTCTAATCTTGGTCTCCCTAGGTTTCATTTTCCTGTTTTAGAATATAGAGAATAAAATCTGACCAAACAAGTTTAACCTTGGCAGATTTGTAGATAGGTAGAGAATCAAAGGGACCCAACTGCTTAATCTGGGCCCTTGGCAGAAATAAGTGTAGATTTAGATAGGAGGGCAGTCCAAAAGAAAAATTGTAAAACTGGGTTTGCAAGCCTAAGTGCACCCAATTCAAAAGAAGAAAAAATGTTAGGAAAGTAGGCTGGGTAGGTAGCTGTGTGGTTGCAAATAATGACTTATGATCAATTTTATGTTTCAAAGTGTTGTATGTTTTCAGATCACAGTGCAGGCAGTTTTCATTCAAAGGAGCTCAAAGGTGGACATCACTAAATCCCCCTCTTCTAATTCCCCAAGTCACTTACTAACTTCCCAAAGAAGTCAAGATCTGCTTGATTCCTCTTAGTTTCATCATCATCCATATCAGATTGCCTTGGTAAAGATCTGCTTCACTCAAGGATTTTATTTCTTTTCATATTCTTTTCCCCAAATTTAGCCTAAGGTCCCTGACCTTAGCGCCTGCTTATCATCTCCATACTAACTACTAACTCTAGTATATAACTCCCTATCAGTTTTCCCCTTTCCCCTACTAAAACTATGTATATAAAATTCCCCTATGTAAATATCCCCTCCCTGGCAATATAGCCATATTTTTTCCAAAAGTCCGGCAAAAAATGGTCCACCTGGGGTTGTTTTTAGCCCATCCGAGTCATAGCAGGAGTTAGATGACACCTGGTCATGCTAGCAACCTCTCCCCTAGCCCTAAAAACCCTCAAAAAACCCTCTTTTCTGCCCCCTTACCTTAAGTTTTGGCTATAAATACATTAACCCGCCCATTTTAAACCCCATAACCCACTTTTCCTAAGTTTAAAACTCCCCGCCGCACATATTAAAATGGGAATATTCCCCGGATCCCTGCCCTTATACCCCCGCCGCTTCACAGTCGCCGCCAACCGTCCGATCGTCTTGCGCCCAGATCAACGGCTGGCGGGCCATCCCATCTCCGAACCGCCCGAAAGTTAGCGTCCAGGAGATGGGCGGTATTGCCGCCGTACTCCCGCCACGCGTCACCTCCTGGGCTGTGGTGGAGCCCCTTTTGAAAAAACCGCTCATGCCCAAAGGTGGTGCGCCTAGAAACCGTTTACCGCCCTCTCCCCTGTGACGTAAGCCCCACGTCACCTACTTGCGTCACCCCCTGCCCAGTCACCACGACACGTCATCCGCCTGCGTGGCCTCCTGCCACTGTACCACTGAGTCACCTGCCACGTGTCCTGCCACCGTGTTCCTGCCACCGTACATGCCACATCGTCGTCCGTACGTGATGACGTCACCCACCGTACGAAGTCACATCCGCTGACGTCATCATCAGTTTTTTGGCGCGAAGGCGAAAATCGCACTCCGGAGCCCCGGAATCAGTTTCTGAGACAGTTTTTGATGAGCGATTCGCAAATCGTTCATCGCTCATCACTGGATAAATTAGGCCAGAATGGGGAACCTTTAGGGGATCTTTTCATTTTGCAGCCCCCAGGAAGCCTGAAAGGCACCGAATGACCCATTTTTCTTCGCGAAGCTTGCCGAGAAGAGCAGAAGACAGTTCTAAAGGAAACAGAGGCCGAACAGTGGCCATTGATTTGTGATTAGACCCACAGCAAAGGAAAAAAGTGACCCAATTCATTTGTCAAAGAGTATCAGAGGAAAAAGAAATAGCAAAGTGTACCAGTTAAAATTGTTTAATGGAAAACTTCAGTTCCCAAAGCAGGTTACATTGAATGGCAGCCAACAAAGTCAAATCAAGCTGTGTAAGCCCATCCCAGCTCTCAAATCACTGCTAAAAACATTCAATACTGCTGAACAGCAAGGGTGCAGAGACCAATGCGCAGTTATGACAGATGGACAGCATAGAGCCACCAGGACAGATATTAACTCATTTTGATACAGCTGCTCCCAGCGCAGCTCAAGATATTTTATGCATTTATTTCTGGATAGGATTAGGTTAAAGTAAATATCTTTCTTTCAGACCTATTTAGGTCAAACTGTAAATAAGTAATTTGGAAGAGTTTTTTCCTATATATACCACCCTCTGCACTGTTTTAAGGGTTGGAAAATTGAGAATTTTCACTAGAGACTCGCATTGTATACCTGGGTTTTTTCTATAATCAAAGATTGCTGAAAGCTTCGAGAGCAAACTGTATGTTGTAAATGAATGTTTTTGGAGATATGAAGATGGAATTCTTCTGCTGCAGCCTGAAGCAATAAGGGCATCTTACCTCTGTTTATTGTTTACCACTATCTAAATAGCAGAAAGAAATAATAGCTTAGAGTTTGTTTAAGTACACTCTATGCTCAATTTCTGCTATTTCTTTATGTTTTCCTCTGAATGAATTGGTTATGAATGTGAATTCCCCCGGGCTCATATTTACCCCGATTCACCTGTGTTTGCCAATTATCTAGGGATTCTTTACTGCCCCTAGGTAGAGCTCTGTTACCCCCATCTGTTAAGCTGATTGAGAGATTCTTAATTGCCTCTCATTACTTAGCATTCTTTCCATCATTTAAACCTGAAATACTATTTCATGCGCAACTATCTTGCTTCATTTTCCCTCTCTTGTGACCGAAGAAATGCACCAGCAATTCTCCTCCTCGACTCCACACCCAATGGTTTGAAACTTCCAGACTATGCCTTGCCTCTCTGTCTGAAAACATCAATTTTCCCACCAAAAACAAAACAAAAACCCTCTGAACTCAAAACCTAGCCTAAAATCCTTTTTCAACAAAGCTAAATCTAAAAGAGAGAGCCCTCTCTGATTGCAAGTTGGCTAGAACCTGCAGTCCAAAGTTGGTCTATGGTTACCTCGGTCGTATTCCCTTGGGAGTCGAAGGGAACAACCTGAGTGATAACATAATGGCGACTCCGCTGGGGAAAATCATCTGTTTATTCCTGTAAATCCCCAATTTTGACCAGTTTGCCTTTCACTTAAATCTTTTTTGAAAAATCCAAAAACAAGAAATCAAAATAATCAGAAAAATCTCAAAAAACCTCGTTCCCTGGAGAAGATCTCCCTTTCTTCAGGATTATTTCATGCTTAGATCTGGTCTGTGTTGGTGGGCAGAGATCAGACCCCTCAAAGTTGATATATCCACCTGGCGACTCCACATCATCCTCATAATAAAGACTCCACTGGAGAAATGAACCCAAAAGAAATTTATGAGCAGATCAGGCTTTTGACCTGGATTATTATCCAAGAGGTCATGTTCTTTCTCTTCCATAAAATTTTGCTGTGCATATTGTTTAAATTTGACTTTTATGATTTTCCCTTTGAAAATATTGAAGAAAACCCTCCTTGCACTTTAGAACAACAGCCTCTAAATGCTGCTGAAGATCACCTTATAGCCATGGAGGAAACAAGTGTCAAAGCAAATCATCCTATCCCTATTCATATTAAGCCCAGTCATTTAATCCCCATACACAATCCCGTGCCTCGTAAGGTTCTGGATAGAAATAAGCCACTCATTTTGCCTCCCGTGCTAAATCCTTTGCCCAAAAATCATCCCATGTATCTCCCAAGATTTGATGGAGAGAATGGAGTTACTGCCCAAAAGCATGTCCAGGCTTTTGAAGATTATTTAAATATTTTTGAAGTAGAAGATGAGGACGTTAGTATTAGGTTGTTTGCCCTTTCTTTGCAAAGTGAAGTTAGGACTTGGTTTAAAGCATTTCCTGAGGCAAACATCTCAAATCTTAAGCAGCTATTCAAAATCTTCCTTGATAGATGGGTGATCAAAGTCAATTACCTCATGCTCATAGAAGAATATAATCAGTTAAAAAGGATTCCAAATGAATCTATTCAGCAATTTTCTGACCGATTCAATCAAGTTTATCATTTTATACCATTGAATATAACACCCCCCCCCGATTTGGATCTACTGCATTATCCAGCAGCATTTGATCCAGAAATAGAATTTCATCTGAGAGAGAGAAGTCCATCCACTATGCAACAGATGCAGAGCATGGCAGTAGATGTAGAGGTTAATCTGAAAGTTAGGGAGAGGAAGTTGAAAGCAGAAAAGGAGGAAAAACTTGATATTTTGGTAAACAAAGGAGAGGAATTAAAGCAGATATTCACAATAGAAGTTGGATGTTTCGAGCACCAGAACAGATCTGTTTTGCAAAAGGAAAGTAATGATATTCATGAACAAACCTGCCACAAAACAGATGACATATTCATACCGCCATACATGATGGAGCAGTCTCCTGATATACTATATGAATACGATAACTTCTCTTCTTTCAACTGCTTGCCAAAATACGATGAGTATGATGATGATTATGAGCCTGATGACCAAGTTAGCCGCGAAGAGGAGCCATACCTTATTTTGGCAGAAAGCACAGTTCAGGCTCAGCCGCCTGAATCCAATGATCAGCGTGCCCAGTTCAGCTATGAAGAAAAGGAGGAAAAGGCAGAAGATTTTAATTTCAGCAAAGGAGCCTTACCATTTTGTGTCGAATATTTTCAGTTTATTAGGGAGAATTATCATACAGTTAATAATCAAATATCACTGTGTTCTGATATTGACCGTCTAGATAGGAGGGCAGTCCAAAAGAAAAATTGTAAAACTGGGTTTGCAAGCCTAAGTGCACCCAATTCAAAAGAAGAAAAAATGTTAGGAAAGTAGGCTGGGTAGGTAGCTGTGTGGTTGCAGAATGATGACTTATGATCAATTTTGTGTTTCAAAGTGTTGTATGTTTTCAGATCACAGTGCAGGCAATTTTCATTCAAAGGAGCTCAAAGGTAGACATCACTAACTCCCCCTCTTCTAATTCCCCGAGTCACTTACTAACTTCCCAAAGAGGTCAAGATCTGCTTGATTCCTCTTAGTTTCATCATCATCCATATCAGATTGCCTTGGTAAAGATCTGCTTCACTCAAGGATTTTATTTCTTTTCATATTCATTTCCCCAAAATTAGCCTAAGGTCCCTAACCTTAGCGCCTACTTATCATCTCCATACTAACTACTAACTCTAGTATATAATTCCCTATAAGTTTTCCCCTTTCCCCTACTAAAACTATGTATATAAAATTCCCCTATGTAAATATCCCCTCCCTGGCAATATAGCCATATTTTTTCCAAAAGTCCGGGAAAAAATGGTCCCCTTGGGGTTGTTTTTAGCCCATCCGAGTCATAGCAGGAGTTAGATGACACCTGGTCATGCTAGCAACCTCTCCCCTAGCCCTAAAAACCCTCAAAAAACCCTCTTTTCCGCCCCCTTACCTTAAGTTTTGGCTATAAATACATTAACCCGCCCATTTTAAACCCCATAACCCACTTTTCCTAAGTTTAAAACTCCCCGCCGCACATATTAAAATGGGAATATTCCCCGGATCCCCGCCCTTATACCCCCGCCGCTTCACAGTCGCCGCCAACCGTCCGATCGTCTTGCGCCCAGATCAACGGCTGGCGGGCCGTCCCATCTTCGAACCGCCCAAAAGTTAGCGTCCGGGATATGGGCAGTATTGCCGCCGTACTCCCGCCATGCGTCACCTCCTGGGCTGTGGCGGAGCCCCTTTTGAAAAAACCGCTCATGCCCAAAGGTGGTGCGCCCATAAACCGTTTACCGCCCTCTCCCCTGTGACGTAAGCCCCACGTCACCTGCTTGCGTCACCCCCTGCCCAGTCACCACGGCACGTCATCCGCCTGCGTGGCCTCCTGCCACTGTATCGTTGAGTCACCTGCCACGTGTCCTGCCACTGTTTTCCTACCACCGTACATGCCACGTCACCGTCCGTACATGATGACGTCACGCACCGTATGAAGTCACATCCGCTGACGTCATCATCAGTTTTTTGGCGCGAAGGCGAAAATCGCACTCCAGAGCCCCGGAATCAGTTTCTGAGACAGTTTTTTATGAGCGATTCGTAAATCGATCATCGCTGGATAAATTAGGCCAGAATGGGGAATCTTTAGGGGATCTTTTCATTTTGCAGCCCCCAGGAAGCCCGAAAGGCGCCGAATGACCCATTTTTCTTCGCGAAGCTTGCTGAGAAGAGTAGAAGACAGTTCTGAAGGAAAAAGAGGCCGAACAGCGGCCTTTGATTTGTGATTAGACCCACAGCAAAGGAAAAAAGCGACCCAATTCATTTGTCAAAGAGTATCAGAGGAAAGAGAAACAGCAAAGTGTACCAGTTAAAATTGTTTAATGGAAAACTTCAGTTCCCAAAGCAGGTTACATTGAATGGCAGCCAACAAAGTCAAATCAAGTTGTGTAAGCCCATACCAGCTCTCAAATCACCGCTAAAAACATTCAATACTTCCGAACAGCAAGGGTGCAGAGACCAATGCGCAGTTATGACAGATGGACAGCATAGAGCCACCAGGACAGATATTAACTCATTTTGATACAGCTGCTCCCAGCGCAGCTCAAGATATTTTATGCATTTATTTCTGGATAGGATTAGGTTAAAGTAAATATCTTTCTTTCAGAACTATTTAGGTCAAACTGTAAATAAGTAATTTGGAAGAGTATTTTCCTATATATACCACCCTCTGCACTATTTTAAGGGTTGGAAAATTGAGAATTTTCACTAGAGACTCGCATTGTATACCTGGGTTTTTTCTATAATCAAAGATTGCTGAAAGTTTCGAGAGCAAATTGTCTGTTGTAAATGAATGTTTTTGGAGATATGAAGATGGAATTCTTGTGCTGCAGCCTGAAGCAATAAGTGAATCTTACCTCTGTTTATTGTTTACCACTATCTAAATAGCAGAAAGAAAGAATAGCTTAGAATTTGTTTAAGTACACTCTATGCTCAATTTCTGTTGTTTCTTTATGTTTTCCTCTGAATGAATTGGTTATGAATGTGAATTCCCCCGGGCTCATATTTACCCCGATTCACCTGTGTTTGCCAATTATCTAGGGATTCTTTACTGCCCCTAGGTAGAGCTCTGTTACCCCCATCTGTTAAGCTAATTGAGAGATTCTTAACTGCCTCTCATTACTTAGCATTCTTTCCATCATTTAAACCTGAAATATTTTTTCATGCGCAGCTATCTTGCTCCATTTTCCCTCTCTTGTGACCGAAGAAATGCACCAGCAGTTCTCCTCCTCGACTCCACGCCCAATGGTTTGAAACTTCCAGACTATGCCTTGCCTCTCTGTCTGAAAACATCAATTTTCCCACCAAAAACAAAACAAAAACCCTCTGAACTCAAAACCTAGCCTAAAATCCTTTTTCAACAAAGCTAAATCTAAAAGAGAGAGTCCTCTCTGATTGCAGGTTGGCTAGAACCTGCAGTCCAAAGTTGGTCTGTGGTTACCTCGACCGTATTCCCTTGGGAGTCAAAGGGAACAACCTGAGTGATAACACAACCAAAATAAACTTTATAAGAACCAATAGGATTCAAAATGATGATGTCAACCATGGGAGATGATTCACCATTTTTGGAGTGTGTATATATATATATATATATATATATATATATATATATAGATAATAAGAATAATAATAATAATAATAAAACACTTTTTCAACTCATCTCCCTAAGGTTTTACTCAATTTTTGAGTGGGAGTACTCGTTGGATGAAAATTTTAATTCCTCATCCAAGGAGAACCCATGTTTCATACTTTCGATGGACCTTGCTACAAAAAAAATGAGAAATACATGGAATAACATAATTGCAATCATGTTTTTCTTGTATTTCTCATTTTTCATGTAGAAGGGTCCATAAAAAGTATGCAACATGGGTACTCCTTGGATGAGAAATCAAATTATGCATCCAACGAGTTTTGTCGCTCGAAATTTGAGTAAACCCATAGGGAGATAAGTTCAAAATACGAGTTGAAAAAATATTTTTTTCTTTTTTCCCTCTAAAATTTGATGATGTAATCTAATCTTATTTTATTATTTCCACTATTATTTTATAATTTCCTTAGGAGTCCCATTTTAGACCTCAAAACTCCCCTAATGTGTGTTGGGGTTCTCTCATATCACTTAGCCTTTGATTCAAGTTACCAAGGACGAAGTGAGAGAAAAGTATTTTTGGTCCAAGTCACAACAAAAGGCATTCATTGAGTTGAAACACCACCTTCACTCTATGGAAATCCTCACGTTGCTAGAGCTACAAAAACCATTTGAAATTGAGATAGATTCCTTTTATTATTCTATTGGTGTAGTTCTCACCTAGCAAGGGAACCTGGTGGCCTATCACAGTGAGACGCTCTCTAATACTACTCTAAAATACCCCACTGATGATAAGGATATGTATTCCATCATGCAGGCTTGCCGACAATTGAAACATTACATTCTAGGGAAGGAAATGATTATCCACACATATCATCGATCTCTTTAGTTTATGCAAACACAAGGAAAGTTGTATAACGTTTTCTGTTAGAAATGGCCCACATATAGGCAATGATTCCATTTGAACATTAAATATAAGAAGGGAAACACTGATAACGTTGCAAATTGCCTCAGTCAGCCCCCGCTTGTGGCACTGACCATTGTTCTCAACTCTTATGGGAATGAGACCTCTAGATGTCTGCAACCATACTAAAGTGATCCAGAATTTTCCACCACATACCAGATACTGATGGATGGCAAGCAAGTTACAAACTTCGACCACTAGGATGCACTATTATGCTACTTGGGTCACCTTTATGTTCCTTCATGTCAACATGCCAAGCTGATTTGGGAGGTTCACTATAATGGAGTCATGGGACACATTGGTTTGGAGAAAAAGATTGAAATACTGCAGAAGTATTTTTAGTATCCAAAACTCTAACAATATTTTGGAAAATATATTAGATCCTACACTGCTTGTGCCATCACCAATCCAACCATTAAGAAGCAAGGTTTGTACACTTTTCTGCCTACTCCTAGCTGGCCTTGGGAATCCATCTCCATGGACTATATGTTTGGCCTGCCTTCTACTAAGCATGCTAATGACTGTGTATTTATGGTTGTTGATATATTTCTAAGATGGCCATATTGGCTTCCTTCAAGAAGAGTATCACAATAAAAGACACGACCAGATTCTTCAAACGAGTGTGGGTACATTTTTGGATCCCAAAGACCATTATATCAAACTAGGATAACATGTTCCTAAGTGCATTATAATCGAGCCTCTGGTCACTGTTGGACACCAAGTTCACTAAGTCGACTACATTCCATCCCTAAACTGATGGCCAGACAAAGTTCGTCAAGAGCATGACAGTGCACATACTATGCATGTACAACTCCAAGCATCCATGAACATGGGATGAGAGTCTTCCCTATGTGCAACATAGCTATAAAAAAAATTCTCCATAGCTCATCTGGCGACAACCCCTTTCAATTGGGTCTGGGATTTCAACCATTGTGTCCCATTGATGTTGCAATGCCTCTTGAAACTACACAGACATAATCTACTCATGTTTAGTCTGAAGCTGATAAATCCACCAAGTTTATTCAACTTATTAAGCGCATCTGCCAGCAATTTCATGATATCCTCGATAAGGGCAATTCCAAATAAAAATATTGTCATGATTAACTTTGGGTACCACATAATTTTGAAGTGGGAAATAAGGTTTGATTTCATTTGCAGAAGGAATATCTTGTTGGAGCCCATTGGAAGCTTCGGCCACTTTGACGATGGGCCTTACTCCATCACCAAGGATGTGGGTGATAATTCTTCCAAGCTAAGCATCCCTCCATTCCTTGGCATGCACCTAGTATTCAATATGGACGGCCTTTTACCATACTTTCCACCAATATTGTTGGACACATCAAACATTGTTGAGCAACTGACACTAACAGAGCTCAACATAGATTGCATCGAACAAGCCACAACTAATCGAATCATGGACACACAGATTAAGAACACTCACCAATATAGAATCCAATTATATTTGGTTGTAAAAGCCAACCAACTCTTGTACCAAGGCTAGTGGCTCACTAGGGACCAAGTTTAGCAGAAGTTTCCCCATCTCATGGAGGCACTCAATGCAATGGGGACCATTGCTTCCTAGGGGGGAGGACTGATCTAGGTGGATATTGTTGGCCACCCACCTATTCCATTTGAACACTGAACATTGTTTCCTAATTTCCTACATGGTTTTCTATTTCGACAATTTTCTATTTTTGGTAGTTTTGTGGGTCCTGAACTTTTGGAGTCGTTTTGAGGCCCTAAATTACGTTTTTGCGGAAATAAGAAAATGTGAGTCTTAAACTTACATACATTTGCAATCTAAAGTTGTCCTTTGATAGACCTTTCTAATTGTTTATCATGCGCGCCAAATGGAGATTGTATGCCAAAGTTACGACCTCGGGAAGTTGACATTCCAACTATCCCCATCCTCCCAGATTTACCCAAGCTAACCGGTCCACTAGGGTAAACATATGATGAAGAGTTACTATGATATTATTCAACTCCCCAAGTACAGTTAAGGAAGTGGAATCGACAAATTTGACCATCCACACATGTTATAGAACCTTCAAGATCCAACCAACCCTTCTAGGTTGTTAGGGTATGTTACAGGTCTATTTGGGCACATCACTCCCAACATTTAGATTGGTACTATTAGGGCTCATCAAACCCTAATTCAGTTGCTACATGCCCTAGGCAAGTCATCACATTGAATTCCATCATTCCTGAGAGTTTCCTGGCCTGAAGACATCCTGAAATGACTCCTTGAGGGACCAGCGCAGCCTTGGTCAGGGGTAAATGCTCTACAGAGAACTTAGGCCCATTCAAGCCTACTCTATAGAGCACCTAGGCCCACTTTGACCTGCGTTGGGCAAGATTGAGTGAAATCTTCATAGGGTTCTGGGAATATTCCTACATTCTAGACCATTCTAGAAGATTCCCACCTCTTATCCTCTCCTATGAGCTCGAAATTGGATAGGGAATGAATCAAATAACCTCCTATCATCTCATCCCTTCCTCCATGGAAACTAACTCCCAAATTGGAAATCCATTCAATGCCCAATTTATGACAAAACCACCTCCATTTCCCTATAAATTGAGCACTCATCATAGTGATCAGGGGCTGGGCTTTGAATAATTGTAAGGAGATACTGTTGGTTTGAGGTTTTGAGATCATAAGCAAGTATTGTTATGCTACTGGAGTGTTGTACTTTTGGTGTGATGAAGGATGGAACTCAAGCTGGATGAGTGTCATGGGATCAGACTTCTTTGGTTGTAACTCTTCCTTCTACTTAATAAAGTTGTTTACACCTTTTCCCATATTCTTTTCTTTATGTATGATGATTATATGTGTAAATGCTTTTGATTCCATTTTCTTATAGTTGATATATCTCTTTCTTTGATTGGTTTTTTGTCCTCAGTTTATGATTGCAGGTACTAATCGAGCAGATTTAGTTCAAGAATGAGCGACAGGAGCTATCCAAAGGAGACAAAGGGCAGCGAAAGATAACAAGTAGGTCCCTTGTCTTATTTATCTTCTATAGGAAAAGGTTAAACTCTTTAATTCTGTTATTCTAAGTGTAGCTACCCACTTAGGGAAGTTGTGTTGACCCATAGATGCAAAATTCCACATAAAAAATTGGCGACTCCACTGGGGTTCAAACCCAAAATCTCTGGTTTCGCAGACCAGAGAGTTGTTCTCCCTTCTGATGAGAACCTCTTGGAAGTCATAACCTATTATGCATTGTGATAAACGTACCATGAGGATAGTTCCTTGTCTTGTGTCAACCTCGTTAAAAAATGAAACAAGGAATATGAGGATAGTTTCTAGTCTTATGTCAACCTCGTTAAAAAATGAAACAAAGGGTTTAAGGATAGTTCTTTTATTGTGTCAACCTCGTTAAAAAATGAAACAAAGGGTATGAGGATAGTTCCTTGTCTTGTGTCAAGCTCGTTAAAAAATGAAACAAGGAATATGAGGATAGTTCTTTTACTGTGTCAACCTCATTAAAAAATGAAACAAGTCCCATGAGCATAGTTCCTTGTCTTTTGTCAAGCTCGTTAAAAAATGAAACAAGGAATATGAGGATAGTTCTTTTACTGTGTCAACCTCATTAAAAAAATGAAACAATTCCTAGAGCATAGTTCCTTGTCTTGTTTCAAGCTCGTTAAAAAATGAAACAAGGAATATGAGGATAGTTCTTTTACTGTGTCAGCCTCATTAAAAAAATGAAACAGGTCCTAGAGCATAGTTCCTTGTTGATCCGGATTTAAATAGGAACGCAATAAAATATAGAGATAACCATAAAGACAGATATGCAGCGGAAATAATACTTCATTTCATTAATGGAAAATACTAAAATATGCTTACAAATAGAAATAGAAATAACGCAGCTAGGGCGATGGTAGCGTATCTCTGAGAAGAGATGTGTCGGCTACATGCCTCTGAACTTTTCCGAACTGTCTTTACAATGAGGCTCGAAGGCCTATTTATTATTGAGAAACAATGGAAAACCCTTCACATTCCAAAACCTAACCCTAGAATATGAAACGCCAAATTGTGGGCCCGTTTTGGGGTGAGTTGGACAGCCAACTTCCCGGGGTCGCGAATTGGTCGTATTATCTCCGTTTGACGCGCATGATAGCCCATTGGAAAGATCTCTCTGAGGACTACGACGGAAAAGACGATTTTTATCAGAAAAATCGCTAGCGGTAGATTTCCCAAAAAACATCATTTAGGGCCTCAAAACGGCTCCGGAAGTTCAGGACCCGATTTCCCAAAAAACATCATTTAGGGCCTCAAAACGGCTCCGGAAGTTCAGGACCCGAAAAACTGCTAAAAATAGTAAGTTGTGCTACAATTAAGGAAACTGAAAATGCTGAGAGAAACAATGGTGGGGGTCCAGGTGGACTTGGCAGGTGGCCACCAAGATCCACCTGGATCATTCCTCCCCCCTTAGGAAGCAATGGTCCCCATTGCATTGAGTCCGTCCATGAGATGAGGAAACTTTTGCTGAACTTGGTCCCTGGTGAACCACTTGCCCTGGTGAAGGAGTTGGCCTGCTTTGACAACTCGATACAGTTGGATATTCTGTTGGCGAGTGTTCTTGACCTGTGTGTCCATGATCCGATCAGTTGCAGCTTGTTCCATGCAATCTGCATTTAATTCTATGGGTGTGAGTTGTTCTGCAATGTCGGATGTGTCTAGCAATGGTCAAAAGTATGGCCGAAGGCGGTCCACATTGAACACTGGGTGTAGGCCAAGGAATGGGGGAATGCTGAGCTCAAATGCATTGTCTCCCACAGTCTTAATAATGGTGTAAGGACCATATCGGAGTGGTCTCAGTTTCTGATAGGCTCCAGTAAGGTGTTCCTTTTGCAAATGCAACCAGACTTTGTCGCCCACTTGAAACTTGTGTGGCACCCGATGTTGATCATGTCGCTGCTTGTACTTGGCATTTGAATTTTCCAGAATGTCATGGACCTGCTGGTAAATATGTTGGATGTGCTCAATGAAGTTGGTTGCCTTATCTGTTTCGGACTGGACATGAGCTGAATCTGTGTGAGTAGCTGCAAGTGGCATGGCCACATCAATGGGGCATAGTGGCTGGAATCTCAGGCCCACCTGAAAAGGGCTGTGGCCCGTCGAGCTATGAAGAGCTCGGTTGTAGCTGTGCTGAACATAGGGGAGGCTCTCGTCCCATGTGCGTGGATGCTTTGAGTTGTATATGCGCAGAATGTGTACAATCATCCGATTGACAACCTCTGTCTGACCATCAGTTTGAGGATGGAAGGCTATCGACTTAGTGAGTTTGGTGTCCAGCATTGACCAGAGACTGGACCAAAATGTACTGAGGAACCGACTGTCCCGATCTGAGATGATAGACTGTGGGATCCCAAAGTGCACCCAAACTCGTTCAAAGAAGAGTTTAGCAGTGGCTTTTGCTGTGATATTCTTCTTGCAGGCCGCCATAATCGCCATCTTCGAGAACCTATCGACGACCACAAAAACACAATCATTTCCATGCTTAGTGGAAGGAAGGCCTGACATGTAATCCATGGAGATGGATTCCCAAGGTCGACTAGGGGTAGGCAGCGGGGTATAGAGGCCTTGCTTCTTGATGGTTGGTTTGGCAATGGCACAGGCAGTACATGATCTGATGTATTTCCCGACATCTTGTCGAAGATTTGGCCAATAGAAATACTTTTGCAATACTGCCACCGTTTTCTCGACCCCGAAATGCCTAGCAGCCCGACTGTAGTGTGCTTCCCAAATCATCTTGGCACGCTCGCTTGAAGGAACACAAAGGTGACCCAGGTGGCATAACAAGGCATCTTGGAGATGAAAATCTAGAACATGCTGACCCCCCAAGAGTGTCTAGTATGTGTGGCCAAATTCTGGGTCGCTTTTGTAGAGAAGTGGCCAATCAGAAGTCTCATGCCCACAAGAGTTGAGCACGGTGGTTAACGCCATGATTGGTGGTCGACTGAGGCAATCTGCAACATTATTGGTGCTGCCCTTCTTATACTTGATATTCAAATGGAACTGTTGCAGATATGTAGACCACTTCTGATGGCGATCATTCTGCAATTTACCTTGGGTCTATATGAACTGTAGGGGTTGGTGGTCTGTGTGGATGACAGTTTCCTTCCCCAAAATGTAATGCTTCCATTGTCGGCAGGCCTGCACAATGGATTACATCTCTTTATCATAAGTGGGATACTTCCGGACTGTGTCTGAAAGTGTTTCACTGTGATATGCCACTGGATGACCGTGTTGAGTAAGGACTGCCCCAATAGCATAGTCAGAGGCATCTGTCTCGACCTCAAATGGTTGTTGTAAATCTGGTAACGCGAGCACCGGTGCCGTGCAGAGGCGATCTTTCAACTCTCTGAATGCCTTCTGTTGAGATGCAGACCAGAAGAATTTCGCTTTCGCTCCTCCCTTGGTGACTTGACTCAATGGCCAAGTGATATGAGAAAACCCCAACACGAACCTGCGGTAGAAGTTGGCAAGACCTAGAAAGCTACGGAGCTCCGTCAGAGTGGTTGGAGATGACCAATCCTGAATGACTTGGATCTTGTCCGGATCTACATGCACCCCCTGTTCATCAATAATGTATCCCAGATACTGAACCTGGGTCATGCCAAAAGTGCATTTCTCCAAATTGGCACATAGCTTGTGTTGCCGCAGTGTTTGAAGAACCTGCCGGATGTGGTGGAGGTGCTCTTCCCAACTCTGGCTGAAGATCAGAATGTCATCCAAGTATACCACTACAAATGAGTTGGTGAATGGCCGCAAGATGTCATCCATTAGCCTCATGAAGGTTGCAGGAGCATTCGTCAATCCGAAAGGCATAACCAACCATTCGAAGAGGCCCTCCTTGGCTTTGAAGGCAGTCTTCCACACATCAGAGGGTTCGATTGGTACCTGGTGATATCCTGACTTCAGATCGATCTTGCTGAAATATTTTGCCCCCTTTAGTTGGTCCAACAGGTCATCAATCCATGGGATCAGGTACCTATTACGGGCAGTGATCTTGTTCAGCGCCCGATAGTCAATACAGAGTCTCCAAGTCCCATCCTTCTTCTGTACCAACATAATCGGGCTCCCACAAGGTGATGAACTCGGACGGATGTGACCTTTCTGCAACAGCTCCTGAATCTGCCTCTTGATTTCATCGTTCTCTAGAACGGAGCGCCGATAAATTGGTCCATTGGGTAGCGGCGCACCTGGGGTCAGATCGATGGAGTGCTTGACTTGACAGTGCAGAGGAACCCCTGCAGGGGAGGTGAAGATGTCCTCGTACTCCTTCACGACCTTATCCATCTGTAGTTGTCGTGCGGAGGGGTCTTGTCTGGAGGCCATGGCTACTGTCTTATTCTTTCCTTGCGGGCGTATCATCAGGAAAACAAATTTCCCAGTCTTGGAAATGAGCTTACTGCATTGTTTTGCAGTAATCAAAGAGATGGCGGTAGGCGGTGCTACCTCTGGTATCCTGTACAACTTATTTCCCAATGTAACAATAACAACACGAGGCCTTGATTCATACACAGCATGTCGCTTCCACAAGTATGGTTTTCCTAATAATACATCACAAACTTCAAGGGGAGCAATGTCACGCAATACCTCATCCGTGAAGGGCTTGATGTTGTACGGAAGGCGACACTGTTGGCTCACGCGAAGATCCCGTCCTTGGTGAAGCCACCCGATGGTGTATGGTTGTGGATGTGCTGTGGTCGGCAAGCCCAACTGCTTCACAACCTCTACCGAAATGAGGTTCTTTTGGCTCTCGCTATCGACAATGAACTGTAGCGGGGAGCCCTTTACCCACATCTGGGAGTGGAAGAGACGCTCCTCCTCTTCTGGATCTTCGGGTTCATTTTTCTGGATCTTTGCGGTAGCAAAAGTGGCGTTGGGATCCGCGTCAATGATCTGCTTCCCTTTTTCATCCCCCTTGTCAGGTTTTGACTCAGAGTCGGAACATGCATCTGATTCTGGAACCTTTAGTTCAGCCACCAGTGACTGCTTGGCTCGACACTCACTGGTGTTGTGAGTGGAGCTCTTATGGAACTCACACCATTTTCCCGTGTCCTTTTTCGTCTTCGCGGCGCTGTTCTTTGCCTGCAGCTTTGGCGGGTTGTCTTGGGCTGCCCCGCCTTGGCTTTGTCCTTTGTTCTGTATTTTAGGGGCACCTTTCCCTTGCTTAAGATTCGCAGATCCAAAGTCTTGCTTCTTTTGTTTAAACTTTTGCTCGACCTTGACGGCATATCGATACGCTGTGCCGAGCGAGGAGATGTTCAGGAATTGTATTTCTTCCTGGATGTACTTGTACAGGCAGCCGCGGTATTTGAGTATCAAATGTTGCTTTGTATCCTCGATACCCAGCTTTGTGTGAAGGGTATGGAAAAGATTGGTGAACTCCGGCACATCTTGGTCCCTTCCCTGCCGCAACGTGGTCCATTTTATGTATTCATCCTCATAGCTTCCGACAGGGTAGTACTGCTCCTTGATGGCATCCCGGAACGAATTCCAAGTGGGTGTAGCTCAAAATAGTGAGCCAGTATTTTCATCCTTCTGCTCGCAGTAGGTTTCCCACCAGTCCTTGACGTGGGGGGCTGCTTTGAGAAGAGCGAAAACAATCTTTTCCCGACTTGAAAATTCATGAACAGAAAAATAACCCTCCAGCAGATTTAACCATTTATCTACAGCATCTGCGTCTATCTAACCCTCAAATATGGGGATTTCAAAATTAACTTGTACCTTAAAGGGTGTGGCATTTCCAGAGTAGCTGCTAAAAGCCGATGCGTCGCTTCTGGGTAGCCGCTGAAGGATTTGGGCAAAACTGTCCATCATCGCGTTTCGTTGTCGCTCGAGAGCTTCTTCGAGCAAGATTTTGATAGGATCTCCTGCCCCCTCATCTTTCTTCTCATCCGCCATAGGAGGCCGTCGGGATTTGCGAGGCTGGTCTCACAAAGGTTCGACCAGTTCAAGCCCTAACTCCTTATATCCCGACCTCGTTGGGGACATGCAAAGAAAAACAGAGAAAAAGAAGACCGCTCTGATACCACTGATCCGGATTTAAATAGGAACGCAATAAAATATAGAGATAACCATAAAGACAGATATGCAGCGGAAATAATACTTCATTTCATTAATGGAAAATACTGAAATATGCTTACAAATAGAAATAGAAATAACCCAGCTAGGGCGATGGTAGCTTATCTCTGAGAAGAGATGTGTCGGCTACATGCCTCTGAACTGTTCCGAACTGTCTTTACAATGAGGCTCGAAGGCCTATTTATTATTGAGAAACAATGGAAAACCCTTCGCATTCCAAAACCTAACCCTAGAAGATGAAACGCCAAATTGTGGGCCCCGTTTTGGGGTGAGTTGGACAACCAGCTTCCCGGGGTCGCGAATTGGTCGTATTATCTCCGTTTGACGCGCATGATAGCCCGTTGGAAAGATCTCTCCGAGGACTACGACGGAAAAGACGATTTTTATCAAAAAAATCGTTGGCCGTAGATTTCCCAAAAAACGTCATTTACGGCCTCAAAACGGTTCCGGAAGTTCAGGACCCGAAAAACTGCTAAAAATAGTAAGTTGTGCTACAATTAAGGAAACTAAAAATGTTGAGAGAAACAATGGTGGGGGTCCAGGTGGACTTGGTAGGTGGCCACCAAGATCCACCTGGATCACTTGTCTTGTGTCAAGCTCGTTAAAAAATGAAACAAGGAATCTAAGAAAAATTCTTTGTCTTGTGTCAAGCTCATTAAAAAATGAAACAAGGTCCGCTGGATCAAAGCTCCAATTCGAGTCTTTGAGTAGATCTTTTAAAATCCCAGTCGATTCTTTCACTTGATCTCGTAAATGAACCTTCATTCCATCCACCTGATAGCCATGAGTAGTCTACTTAGGTGAATGCAATGAAGCTTGGGGGGCATGCATCTAGAATCGAGTCACGATGCATCTAGAATCGAGTCATGATGCTGGGCGCATGTAAACCAATCTCAAGCATAGTTTTTTCATGATTCAAGCTTGTGTAAAAATAAAACTGAATCTAAGCATAGTTTTTCATTTCAAGATTGTGTAAACATGAAACTGAATCCAAGCATAGTTCCCTATGGTTCAAGCTTGTGTAAAAATGAACCCATCTCCATTTTAGCCCTCATGATTGCCATTCTATCAGCCTCTTCCGTTAGATGAGCCTTGGTTTTTCTCCTTCCATTGTCACTATCTACTTGGCCAATCATATGCTTTCACTTGGTTTTTTTACCCTTTTTGAGGAACAGTTGCAACGAGTGATCTTATTAGCTAGCCTCTTGACCATTACATGTTTTGAGAAGTTCCAACATCACCAGAACCGGTTGATATCCTAGACACCACTCGTTCCTCTAAGTGGAGTCCTCTTTAAGCTCTTTTCAGACTCTCAAAATATGAAAAGATTGTCGAGCACTTGTCCTTTTCAGCTCGTTAACGGATTGGAAATGACATCTACTCAATATAAGTTTAACCCTTTTCTGGACTGAGATAGATTATTTACGAAAAAGGAATACATTGATCGAACATGGTCAATAGGTTCTCTCTTGTATTATTTTATGCTTTTTCGGACTTGAGAGACAAATCTACAAAAAAGAACTTGTGGAGTTTTCTTTTTGTCCCTTTTCAAACTCTCTAAACATGAAAAGGACCAAGTTATCATTGTCGTTAAACTCGTTAAAACATCAAATAGCGACAAACTTGTCCATCATGACAAGACCGAGTTTCACCTTCGCTAGACTCGTTAAAACATCACATAGCGATGGATTCACCCGAAGGGTGGAATTATACAACAAGAATATGTTATCGTCCTCAAGCTTGATAAAAATAAAGAGGCACCGGTTAGCAATGACTAGGGAATATAGGAAAAGAGGTAAACCACTTCATGGTAGCAAGTCGCTCTTGAACATGACACTTTAACTTCATCTCTGTGACTACTTGGGTTGGGTTATCTTCTTGATGGTTATCATATCTATGGTCTATAATACCATCCATTGCTTTGGTTTTGGGTCAATTCTGCCAATTCATTCAGTGTTGCTAACATGTTCAAGAGAAGTCACTCAGTTAAACTCATCCTTTGCAATACTCATAAACCTTCATTTTCATGACTGCCATTCCTGAACCTTGTGTCGTCAGTCACATTATGTCTCCAAAAATCATTACACTCGTTTCGTGTTGTTGATGTGGGATACATCAAGGCCCTCCTGCGACGAGTCATTTCTTGTCGACGTCAGCACATTATGCAAGAAGTTGACTTAGAAACACCCTTCCAGTACCTTGAGGCTTGCATACATCAATGGCAAGTATCTCGATTTCGGCGATAGGTTGACATCACTGGCCTTCGACCGAAAGACTTTGTATGGTGTTAGACATCAAAAATCCATTCACACCATGTAGAATGTATTATAGTACCTTGAGGATCATTATCATTATTAGTGATTTCTCTCGCATCTATTAACAAATTACATCATTGACTGGTAATCAAACGGTGTCTTCCCATGTCTAACTCTAGATCACATATTCACATGGTTAGACTCATACTCGAGAAAATGATTGAACGAGATAGAAGACCCTAGATCTAGTTTCATCCATCCGGGCTACGATTGCAAGAGAGTACTAAATCATCTATACGATGGCTTTACACAGATGGTCATTCTATCATGGGTCTATATCTATAGACGACTATCTGATTTATGTACATGTAATGAAAATTTTATATGTTGAGCATGGGTATGCCTTCCCTCAACGATTCACGAAAAATACAAAATATCATGATATTATGTATTGTAATTGATGCAGGTCACCATCTGCGTCAGAACCTCCTCATCACATCATAAATCATATCACTCGACATTATTATTTTCGACTTCATACTTTAGGGGGTAGTTGTTACACGTCTATTTGGGCACATCACTCCCAACATTTAGATCAGTACTATTAAGGCTCATCAAACCCTAATTCAATTGTTACATGCCCTAGACAAGTCATTACATTGAATGCCATCATTCCTGAGAGTTTACTGGCCTGAAGATAGCCTAAAATGACTCCTTGACGGACCAGGGCAGCCTTGGTCATGGGTAAATGCTCTACAGAGAACTTAGGTCCATTCAAGCCTACTCTGCAGAGCACCTAGGCCCACTTTGACCTGTGCTGGGCGAGATTGAGCGAAATCTTCATAGGGTTCTGGGAATATTCCTACATTCTAGACCATTCTAGAAGATTCCCACCTCTTATCCTCTCCTATGAGCTCGAAATTGGATAGGGAATGAATCAAATAACCTCCTATCCTCTCATCCCTTCCTCCATGGAAACTAAATCCCAAATTTGAAAGCCATTCAATGCCCAATTTATGACAAAACCACCTCCATTTCCCTATAAATTGAGCACTCATCATAGTGATCAGGGGCTAGACTTTGAAGAATTGTAAGGAGATACTGTTGGTTTGAGGTTTGAGATCATAAGCAAGTATTTTTATGTTGTCGAAGTGTTGTGCTTTTGGTGTGATCAAGGATGGAACTCAAGCTGGATGAGTGACATGGGATCGGTCTTCTTTGGTTGTATCTCTTCCTTCTACATAATAAAGTTGTTTACACCTTTTCCATATTCTTGTCTTTATGTATGATGATTATATGTGTAAATGATTTCGATTCCATTTGCTTATAGTAGATAGATCTCTTATTTTGATTGGTTTTTTTCCTCTGTTTATGATTGCACGTACTAATCGAGCGGATTCATTTCGAGAAGTGACGGGAGCTATTCAAAGGAGACAAAGGGAAGCAAAAGATAACAAGTAGGTCCCTTGTCTTATTTATCTTCTATAGGAGATGGTTAAACTCTTTAATTCTGTTGTTCTAAGTGTAGCTACCCACTTAGGGAAGTTGTGTTTATCTGTAGATGCAAAATTCCACATAACACGGTACTATAATATAGTGATCAAAGTATGTTACTCTAGTTATTTTTCTTAAGGGATGTTGTAACTTATTTCTTACTTTAGTTTTTTTTTTTGAAAGAAAAATAAGAAGAAAAAATAAGAAAAGAAAGAAAGAAAGAAAAATAGGAAAAGAATAAGAAATGAGGACAAAAGAAAATATATGAAAAAATACAAAAAATAAAATGTCCCAAAAGAAAGCGCGCTAGTTTAAATGTCACACCAAACCTTTGTATTTATTTTAATCCTTTTATTATTAGAGGATTATTGTTTAATTTGTAAATAAATCAATGATTTGATGTTTTTCCTGTTTTGATAAAGTGATCGCATAAATGAACGGACAGGATTGTCCCTGTCCAGATCAACGGCGAAGGACAAAATTCGGGCCCCCCGCACTTTCGGAAGCTAACTGGTGGGGGGGGGGGGGGGGGGGGGTGTCTAAAAAGTGGTTTTTTGGAAACCACCGAACAATACATGACAGCCCCACAATGAATTCAGGGGCTCCTTCCCTGAAACTACTTACTTCCTACCCCCCCCCCCCCCCGAAAACATCTCCCACTCCCACTCCAATCACATTCTGCCACCTGTCATTCTCTCCTCCGCTCCCACCATATAACCATTTAAACTATTTAATGCTCCTGCCAGTAGTCACATGATCATTTAATGGTTAATGCTCCCGCCAATGTTTAAATTCCTTAATGAGACACGCAAAAAATTGCTATCTTCCCATTTAACCATTCACCCTCCCATTAAAAAGATATACATCCCTTGCATTCACTCTTTTTTCTCTTTCATTTCTTACCAATGCAGGTCCAATCCCGAATTTCTTAGGCACAATATCGTCCTCCTACACCAACTATCATTGTAATCTAGTAATTCATCTCCCTAGCTTCTAATCTGCAGTCAAAATTTTCATCCCATAAAGGAAAATCAAAATTGGTTGTAGAAAGGCCTACATTGCCCCCTATTGTAAATCTTGATGAACTTCCCCTGGTTGACACACAATATAAGATATCAGAGACCCAGTGTGAGTTCGATCTATATGAACTCAACATCTAGGCAAACCAAAAGTTCTTAGATGTTAGCGATCAATTGATCATTTGGGAATCATTTTTACCTCAATTCATTTTTCCCCAAACTCATGTTTTTCCAGAATTTTTTACATGGCGTCATCTCAGATATCTCCCTAGCCAGAGGGTTGTAATTGCCCAAAATAATGAAACTCTATTTGCAATTACACCTGAAAAAATATTTCAAGCACTCCATATTGGTCCTCGAGCTCCCTTGTATCCTTTTTCCATTGATTCACTCATGGAGATATATTAGAAACTCACTTTCCCTCAACGAGCCCATATTTTTTAGTCCTTTTTGCCTGAGAATTTTGAGTTACCTAGAACTAATCCCCCATATTCTGCTTCTATCTTTCCTGAAATGTCAAGACAAGTTATTTTTATGGTCACTTGCTTATTAGGTTATCCTACAGATCAATGGGTAGATGAAGTAATATTAGGATTTTTGTTAGTATTCTCTATTGGTCATAAGCCCTCAATCATTTTCAATTACAGCCAATTTCGGTCAGTTGTTATTCATGATCAATTTTTGAAGTTTTCTGATGAAGTTGCATTCAAACACCAGCCAGTTCTTGTATATTTGTTGTTGTTTCATAAGGTAGATAGATTCAAGTTTTAGTTACAAAAGTTGGATGCACAGGGAAGACCATTGTCAGCCATTCATTGGACTTCCTTGGTGAGGAAGAATTTAGAATAACACTGCTTCAATAATTTTGTAGATAAATCATTGCATGTGACCTTATGTCTTCTTAGCAATGATGTTATACCAAGGATTTCAACAGATATGAAGAGATTTTTACATCTTACCGAGCAAGCCAAGGTTGGAGATTGGTATCTTTACCAGAACTATACAGAGATTAGGATATATGGATGTGAAATCCCTCCTTATAGGTTGCCAGTTTTTGTGCCAATAACAATCTTTTCCTTAGAATACATCAGGCAAATGATGAATATGGATGACTTACATTTTGTATCAAGAAAGCAGAAGGCATAGTTTAAGCTGAAGGAAAAGATCGACCCTTTCATTATTAATACCAGATAAGCAACTAAGGATGCACATGTTTTATTGAAGCAAATGAAATTCAAATTGAGTTTCACATGGTCTTATGATCCTTTAGGGATAATTTCAAAATTAAGAGTGGAGAAGAGGACCACACCTTATGTACATACACTTAAACCAGAAATATAGCAATATAAAAATCAAGAGGAGTGGATAGAGAATACACTTCAGGAAGCTGAAGAACAAATTTTGAGTCAAGTATTCTACAAACTAATATCTCAAAATAAAAAGAAACTAAAAGGTCAAGGGAAATTATGTCTCCTATAGACTCAGAATCTCAAGCTGCAGACTTTCTAGTTTTCAAGAGGAGAAAGAAAACAAACAATCAAGGGGAATCCTCAAAAGAAAAAGGCTCACATGAGCAAACTACAGTTGTTTTAACATGGTCTCCCACTACTTATTTTGCACATATTGAAGAAACAACAGTCTCGTGAGGCTTCTGCTTCTCATATTGCAACACAACAAAATAATTTTTCCAGGTACAAAGAGATTATGAAGAAGAATGAAGCATTTAAGGTCACAGCTTATTCAGAATTCTAGAATCAAAATAATACTACCCAACACAAACTATTGTCTGCACTTGACAAATAGAAGGGTAAGTTCCAATTAGCTTTCTTGGAACCTACAAATCTAACCCCTAAAAGTGTAGAATATTGCAAAACATTTGTCTTTGCTTCTGACACCAAGAAGATTCATGCAATTGATCAAATTGACTTGCATAAACACGCTGGTGAGATGATAAATTCAACATTAACAAGTTCAGCCATAGAAGCCTCTAAATTGCAAGACTCTCTTAACAATATTCATTCACAATTGAAGATGGAAATAATGTCACCCTTGGCCAAAGACACCCAGATTAGAGCTCTTGAAGCTTTGGTGATTAAGCTAGGATATGATCCTAGTGACATTAAAGAAGTTGAGGAAATGATAAAAGAAAAACAAAAAATGTTGATATTCAAGCCTTGAGAAAGTAGCTCAAGCTTCCAACTACAAAGTATCCATAGGCCAAAGAAATTACTCAGCTAGAAGTAGAGAAAGAAAATTTGTTCAAGTTGATAGTTGAGAAAAATGTTCAAATTTAGAATATGGAGACAGATATGGAGATACTTTTGAAAGAAAAGGAACAATTAGCAGCCACAAGTACATCAGCACAACAAATAGCGACAACAACCTCAATAGAAAGAATAGAGTCAACCACTGCAGATTCCTCTGAAAAATTAGTGAAAGCTCTGGGAGATTTATCATTGACCAATCAAGAAAATGAAAGATTGTTAGCAACATTGAAAAGAATGGAAGAGAATAAAATTAAAGCTAACAATGCATATTTAGCAGAAGTGCATAAAAAATTCAATCTTACTCAACATATTCAAAAGTATGAAGACCAATCATTAATAGTACAAATATTGGCAGAAGCTAAGAAAAACATATGGTATAATATTAATGCCAATATCACAGAGCTATGGTCTTCCTTTAAAATTATATTTGAGCAAGAAGAGTTGGTACAGAATGTCAAGGCAGCAATTGAAAAAACAAAAGTTGATATTGAACACAGGCCAGTAGAAGCACACAGAATCATCAAGGTGTTGAACTCAAAAACCAAGGATAAGCTTGAAGAACTACAAGTTCAAGACATAGCAGACAGTCATGGAGGTAAAAAGAGTTCTAACAAAGAAATTTTTTATGGTATAGCCAGAAAACAAGTGTAAAGAGTTGGAGCTACAGGTAAGAAGATTCAACAAGAAATTAAATCTCTTGAAGGACAAAGGGGTTCCACCTTTGAGATTTTCTAATGGAAAATTGATTACATTAGAAACTTACTAGGACCAGTTGTGTAGCATAGCTACAAATAAATCTAAATTTTCCAAAGTAAGAGGGATAATAAGTGGACAGACTTTCATTGAAGGTTTACAATATGACTTGTTTATCCAACATGAAATTCATCACCTGTTTCTTAATAAACCAACTTTTGAAACATATACAGAGGTGGATGAAATATTTAGAAACATGGTAAATTTTCCTATACCAAGTGAAGACATATGGGATAAACTACTCGATCTCATTGAGTAAATCAAGTAGAATTCTAGTGACCAATGACAAAAAAAGGGAAACAAAATCCTAAATATCAGGAGCACTCAATAGAAGAGCATAATTATAGCTAATGTCAGCGACAACAATCCTCGAAGTGTGTGCAAAACATCTAAATCTGCCCATAATTGCTATTATTTAGTTCTATTTTTGAAATATCTACACCGTTTTAGTAGATATAATTTTTGTATTCAAGTCCGAATATTTTTTAGACAGACTCTATAAATATTTTGTAAAAGAAAGTGGAAAGGGTTGATGGTGGAGAAAAGAGAAGATCCTTATTTTGTTTGTAATGGAATTTTATTTGAAGTAATCAATTCAGAAATACAGAGGCAATATTGTTTGAGGATTCTTGTGTTAGATAAATGGTGATGTTCCTCTCTTTGTGATTTGTCTTTCCTTCAAGTTTTCACATGAAATCTCTTTCCTAATTGTTAATAAGAAGATTATGAGTAGAATTTACTCACAATACTCTACTCTGTCTTGTTAAGCAATCTAAATGTTTTCCTTTTGTAATTAAATATAAAAATTAACTTTGTATGCTTTCTATTTAATTGATCCTTACTCTTATTCATCTTATCCATACCACAAATATTTTGTAAGATCCATGAGTTTTCCTACCTCACCTTGTTTCAGCTACTCTGTTTATTTGTGATTGATTACTAAACATTCTTATGACTCCATGCCCACTGGACCCCTCCTTCATCCTGCAACCATAATTTTAAAACCTATCTTTTGATCTTTATAACTGGCCTAAAACTTAAGACAAGAAATTGAAAATTCATACAACGAGAGCCCTCTCTGAAGCTGGAAGGGATAGATCCCAGCTGTAAAGTGGTTTGTGGTTACCTTTGCAGTTTCCTCTTCAGCCTAGGAAAACTACGAAGTGCTAACTCCGGTGACCAACCCCTTAGACAATTTTCCCTTTCATTTCCCTAGAGCCTAAATCGCTCCCATCACAAGGCATGCATGCGACTGGGACCCTCCACCCGCTCCCATGGCAAGGAATCCATGTGATTGTGGCCTTTTTTAGGCAGTTCTGTACCAGTGATCCCAAATTATGAGCCACTTTTTTAGGGCCAGGAATCAGGCCACTACCTAGAACTTTGTGAAACTTCCAGAATTGAAAAATAACATAGAAACTAGGGTACTAATGCAAACAATTGAACAAGGGATTGACCTGACCCCTACTAGGCATGACAATAATTTCATCAAACATATCACAAACATGTAATCTACAGTTCACAACAACATATTTGAGCATAAGGGTTTCATACTTATTTGAGAATCACCAAAGAGAACTGATATCTCCTCACAATAGTTACATTTTTATTTATTAGTTCATTCATTCACTAAAATTTCATATACTATCGAAAACATGATGAGATCCATACATCATAGTTTTCATAAAAAATACTTATAACTAGCAAATAACTAGAGATATATCAATGAGGAAACAACCATTAAAGCCACATAATATCAGGCACATTTATTCATGAAAATACCAAGGAAAAAGAGCTCTTGTTAACATATGAAAATCCAACCAAGTCAAGGACTTCCATGTACCACCCAACCATAGATTTGGTTTAACCAAATATCTCTTTTAGCTAATCACCCTTGCGCCATATTCCAAGCATGAATGTGGGATCTCATGAAATAAAACAAACAAAACCAAACCAAGGATTCTAAAGGCCAAACCACCTCAACCTCAACCAGTGAGTCCATCTCACAGTTGGACATCACTAACCATCACCAGATCGGTCTATACCCAAGTTATCCATGGCTCCAGAGCGTTTATTCCAACCAAGGCTTCCAGGACTAGTAAATCAACCCACAACTATTGTCGGGATCCACAACGTTTTTCCAACCAGGGATTCCAGGACTAGTAACTCAACCCACCAAGGACTCTAGATTGTTTGTCCAACCTGTTATCTCAAAATCAGGCCCTAGAAGGCTGCAGACCAGGAAGACTTCAAGTAACTGTTTCAGACCTACTTTAGGCTGAGGCTTAGCCTCCTCAACTTGAGAGGGCTCTCTCTAGATGGGTTAATGATTTTGTTTAAGATAAGATGGCTAACTCTTTGTGAAATAACTATGACAAATATGGATGCTGGGAAAACATTAAACAAGTTTCCATTGGGCCTATGGAGTCAACAGCACCTCAATAAACTAGGATCTTGACTTTACATAGAAGTCAGGGCATTCTGCATTTGAATATTCAGAACATAACTCATATGAAACCACAGCTTATAAATGCATACAGGAAATCAGAGCACAATCAGTGAATTCTGAGTGATTATACATTTATACAACTGTAAAAAGAAATTAGGAAAGGACAAGATCACACATTCTGAACATAGAGATCCTTCATGAATCCTGAGAAGTAAAGCCAAATTCTATTACTGAAACTCTGTCTTTACATAAGCCAAATACAATGCTCTGTCATAAAGTTTTCCAACCCTCATTACCTTGTTGTTTCAGCTATATATAGAATTCTTATTCTAACTGATCGAGATTCCTCCTCCAGCATGAGGGGAATTCGATAACTACCTCTAATGACACCTATCAACTATTTAACTAACTAATAAATACAATAAAGTGCTGACTGGAGCTTTTTTAGAGTTCTAAATTAACTATGACTCTAACTCCATATTACATGCTTGATGGCTTTAATTACAATGAACCTCGTTCTTTGACATCTGCTCCCCTTTAGTTTGGCTGTAACGGATGTTCAAAGCTCCATGTTTGATCTTTAATGCCACATCCTTTCCAATACCCTGAAATATATGAAACTGTCCCTATGTATCGGTCTTTAGTATGCCTTACCATGTCCAGATCCAACGAGGTATATCCTTTATCTTTTAATTACCCCAAAATGGAGCAAACTGCCACGTCTTTGATGTGTTGTCCACCATTTGCATACGTGAAAGCCAAAACCTTTGCAAACTGTAATTGTTTCACCAATCCTGAAGTGTGATAAATATGAAATATGCTTCCTTTATGACAAAAATCCAAAGTTGGATTCGAATGTATATTATCTCCACGTGTCTTGACCTGGTTAACTGTTAGATAGCTTCAGATGATCTCTTGCATTCCCTTTAGGCGTTTCCTTTTCAAAATTCCCGCTCACAATTCAAACTACTTGATTTGCGTTAAAAACAACATCTTCAGCAGTTTCGTAGCGCGCTACGAAACTGCTAAGTTATTTGAAACAGTTTGCCTTTAACCCGAGACCTTTATCAACCAAATATTTGATTGCCAAAAACTCCCTTCGACTTTCCACATGCTGAACAAGGATTTATATTTCCTTAGAGAAATAAGATTTAAGTAAATTTGTCAAAAATTTGAAACAAAACCTTACTTGAAGTGAAAAACTCATTTAGTAGGCAGCCGGCTCAGATGTGTCTTCAAATCTTCAATTTGTTTCCTCATAGCTCTATTCCCAGCTCTCAGTTGCATATTAATCCTTCTGATATACCTGGCTTCTTTGATGGCTGGTACTGTCCAGGTGTGAAATTGTTCATGGCCATCCACCACTGAATTCAACTGAGCTTTTACAGCTTCATTTCCTTCCCATAAGGTTTTATAATATTTTGCATGTATGGCTGCATGCTTTCTAGCAACCTTCTTCAATTTAGCAATCTCATACTTGGCTGACTCTAATTGTCTCTGTATGGCTGCTATATTATCTTCTTGAGATGCAATGGCTGTTTTGCCCGTGTCTTTTTGTATCTCTTCCCCTGTTTCCTCTGTTCTCGGCAGTGCCTCCTTTACTTGCTGGAATCTTCTTGTTATAGGTCTTCTAGGTTTGAAAATGAACTCTTCAGCTGGCACATCAAATCTAAGCCTTTTTTAGGCCTTGGATTTCTTGGTGCTTTCCTGCTCTGACTGCATCAATTCAATTTGGACTGGTAGAGACTGCTCGAATTCAATGGCCTGTAATAAATCATTCAAATTTGCCTTGAACACTGGGCTCTCTTCAACTGCTACAGCTTTACCTTTTTCCTTCATTATTTGACTTCTTGTTCTTACCCTCGAGACTGCTTCAGATGTGCTTGTTTCGGGTACATTCTTTTTACCCTGAGCCTTTTCCTTAGCTATTTGCTGAGGTTGATCTTGGATGATAAGAGGCTTCACTGGTTTTCTTAGCTATGACTTTGGAACCCTTTTGGCTCTTGCCTCTTTTTGGAGCTCAACTATTGTGAAATCTCTGGCCGGTTGAGGAGTGAGGCCAGTCTTGCTTTGGAATCCAGCCATAAAAATAAAAGAATTCCAGTCTCTGTTTATCTTCTGGAGGCCATCTAAAACCAGTAACTTAATCAAACCATGATGAAACAAAGAGGTTTCAGAATCCTCTTTTCTCAGCTGCACCTTATCACACATCTTACTCAAGCTACGGAACAAATAAAAAGGTAGGTCTAAGGAGACTTTCCCAGTGAAATGCAACAGCAGTTTGAAATGGTAAGAATAAACCTTATTATACCTTCCTTCACAAGTCAAGTATTTCTGTATGCAGGTGAGTAAAAGAGCATAATGTTCTTTGACATAATTTCTGGGCACTCCCCTACTCAAATCTTCATTTACATATGCATCCTTTAAAAACTCCTTACAAGGATTCATGTCAAATTTGAAATTTTTAAACCATTCCTCTTGTCCTCTTGGGATCTCTGTCACAGCAGATATTGCTTCTGGAGAAACTTGCACTTCTAACATGGCTACCTTTGAATTTAAACCAGTGAAGTTTAGTGCAAATTCTTTAGTTACCTGCGCATGCCCTCCTTGTAACTTCTTGCAAAAGTTCCAGCACCCGGCATTTTTGAATGCTTTCTTCACCCCTTCATCTCTCAGCGTTATATCCAGGCCCTCGGGTTCAGTCCTTAGAGGTTTACCGGATCTGTGCTCTTTTTTCTCCATGGATTCTTCCAAATCTTCGCACACAAAGGCTACCAGCTCCGGTTGGAATTGTGATTCAGCTTCTTTTGGAAATCAGCCTCACTTGATTATCAGCCTCGCTTGAAATTTAAACTTTTCGCTTAAAACCTTTCAAGACATAATCTTGCAGATTTATCATTCATGCAAGACTTACGGCCATCATTAAGGCTTATACACGGTGAAATTTTTGGGAATGATAATACATGCGTATCAACAGATCTAGTGGTGGTGATAGTGGCAATGAGCGTTAAGACGTGATAGGAGAGATATATGAACTGACATGAGAAGACATAGCTGATGACTCACCTAACGGACTTGATATTTCGGGAAATATTCGCTGCAGAAGTACGAATCCATGATTTCGCAGCGCTATTAGTTTTAAATTTTAATGATGCACTGCGAAACTGCCTAATCATGATGCGCTGCGAAACTGCTTAATCATGATTGCGCTGCGAAACTGCTAAATGGGAATTATGCTGAGAGATTACTAAAAGACACGGTGACTCAGATAAAACAAGATGTGGCTATAGAACAATGATGGGTGGAGGAGAACCAATGGGAGTTGAGAATGACTTGAGTTAAAAAATCTTTGAAACTCCAAATCCTAAGGGAAGAAAATTAAAACAAAATTATACTAACAAGGACCTTTATCACTGGGCTAGGATAGAAAATTATATGCATCAAATTTTTAGTTCTAAGTGATAACACAACCAAGGCTTCCAAGGCTAGTAACTCAACCGAAGTTGTTACAGGGCTTCTAGAATGTTTGTCCAACCAAGGCTCCCAGAACTAGTAACTCAACCCACAGCCAAAGGAACATGAGAACCAACCAAAAAACAAAAGGAAAGAAACCCACAACACCAGGGCTATCCAGGAAATGGAAAGGTTAGGAAAAAACCACCATCAATCCAGGCAATCCTCCATGCCAATGGAATATCATAAATAAGAAACCACATGCATGTGTCATGCATGCAAAAACTAGCAAGGAAATCATACATGCAACTTGGTACCTGCAAGAAAACCCAATGTCCTCTAGTGCTTTCCTGCTCTTCCTTTTCCTTATTGCTCCAAATCTGAAGTATACCACACTCCTCCAAAAGTGCTCCAAGAAAACTCTAAGTGTCCAAGAGTATGATAAGGAGAGAGTAGAAAATGAGAGCTCCAAAACTGAACTGACAAAAAGCTACAAATTCATCCTCATATGCCTTTTTATTAATGAGGCCTTTAATTTCTTCAATTTTCCATTTTTTCCTTCATTTTCCTCCTCACGTGCACCCTGTGACCTTTCACCTTCCTTTTCTCCTATTTTCCATTATTTTCATAAATAAAATGCCCATAAATGCCTCATGCATTTCCAAATCCTTTGCCATTTTGCCAATTTCCATAGCCATTAATTAATCACAAGTGATCCTTGTAACCGTGTTTTTTTCCCAACATTCAACTTGGAATACGTGTCCCATGACCTTTCTTATTATTTTTCCTTTATTAACTTTATTACATGGATTCTTGACCAAGGTTGTTACACTTACCAGGGTGAACATGAGTTGAGAGTTGTTATGAATGACCCAACTTCCAAGATGCAGTTATGGAAATGGGGTCCATTTCCAACTTAATAAAACTATCTAGAGATATAAGATCACATTTTTATTAGCCTAACTTGACCCAACGCTATTTCCTTTCAGTTTTGTTTCCTTAAATTTAACACTACTTTCTATTTTTGGTAGTTTTTCAGGTCCTAAACTTCAGAGGCCATTTTGAGGGCCTAAACAACATTTTCAAGAGAGAGAGAGAGAGAGAGAGAGAGAGAGAGAGAGAGAGAGAGAGAGAGAGAGAGAGTTTATTTATCAATTATTTTTTTGGCCCTCTCGTGGAGATCTTTAAAACGAGGTATTATGATAGTCAAACGAAGATTGTATGCCAAAGTTATGACCCCAGGAAGTTGGAGGGCCAAATTATTCATTTTTACAAACACTTTGTAAACAAAGTACCACTACAATAAATCCCTGTGATTAGCTCCCTTTTTTGCTTCGAAAGACTATTTTAGTGTATTTTTCTCTAATTTTTTGAAAAAATCGACGTCATTTATTAGGATGGAGTTATTTTTGGTAATGTTTAGACTGGTCAAAACATTTAGGTGCTAATTTGGGTGCTAATAGCATCAAAAATAATGCTAGAAATTGTGCTAGAAATTTCTCCAATAATAATGACAGATTTAGCTCCCCTTTTAGCACCTAAATTAATGCCTTGGTTAGCTCCCTTTTTATTTCCAAATTTAGCATTGGATGTGCCTAAATAGTTAATTAATTGAGGTGTTGGGGGTTAAGTGGATAGGGGATTTGAGGATTATGGGATTTGGGGTACATGGATTAAGGGTTAAGGGATTAGGGGTTAGGGATTAAGGGATTGAGGGTAAAGAGGTAAGGAATGTGGCGCTTACGGGTTAGGTATTTTAATGGTTAATGGCTTAGGGATTATGGGTTAATGGTTTAATGTTTAAGTGCTTAGGGCATAGAGGTTTATGGATTAAGGGATTAGGATTAGGGCTTAAGTGTTTAAGGGTCGATGGCTTAAGGGTTAGAGGAATTAGGTCTTTTGCATTAATGGATTAGTGATTAACTAGGGTTGAGGGATTAAGGGTACTTTAGGGATTAGTGCTTAAGGATTTAAAGGGAAATGCATGCTTAGGGGTTAGGGGACTTAGGGCTTTATCAAAACTCTTTAGAGATGTCATGCAACGTCTTCCAACCTACCCATCACCAATGTCATCAACCGATGTCGTACAGTGAACCTACAATGGTTAATTAGGAATTAGGGAATGGTTAAGGAATATGTGATTTGGTTAAATGGTTATATAAGTTATATAGGTTTTGATTTATAGAGATCACTAATTACAGGTTAAAGTGCTAGTGAAAACGGTTTCATGGGTCAAGAATCATAAGTGTTGGGGGTGATATGTTAGGGTTTATAGGTGATGGGGATTAAAGGTGGGAAAATTGACATGGGTTATGTTTTATAGATATTACCATATGGGGGTTATAACAGTTCAGATTTAGTGAGTATGGGGATTAAGAAATGTGGGTTAGTTATAAAGATTTATAAGGGATAAGGATAAGGTTTATAAGGTCACACAATGGGGTTTATTATGATTTATATATGTTTGGGGCTATGGGATATAGGGATTAAGGATTATGTGGGTTAGAAATTAGGGGTTTTGAATTATGTGTTAGGGTTTATTAGGGTTATTTGTTAAGGGTTAGGGGTTTTTTTAAGGGGTTATAAGGTGATGATTTATAGGGGTTGGGAGTTTTTCAGAGTGTTAAGGATTATAAGTTATAGTAGTTATCAACTATAGTGGATATAATAATTTAGGAATTTTGGTTATTAATGCCAAGTCCAAAGGATATATGCATTTAGGGATAGGGGTTATTTGGTTTAAGGTTTAAAAATGAAAAGGGTTTGGATGTGTCATATAGGTTATGGGTTAGGGAATATAGGAGTTAGAGAATATGTTTGTATATGGGATTAGGTTATGGATCATATATGTTACTAGTTAACAAGTATAGTTGTTATGACTGAGAGTTTATTAGTGATAATGGTTACATTTCAAGAGTTAAGGGTGATAGGGTTATGCTTTTTAGGATATATTGGTTACAGTTACGAGATATATTAGATAATAGATGTTAGGGGTCAAAATTAGTAGGTGTTAAGGGTTATAGGGGATTTGGATTATAGTTGTTATGTGTTATACAATTTAAGGGTGATAAGGCTTGGACATCATGGGGTTAATAATTATAATGGTTATGGATTTAGGATTAGGAATTAGAAGTGATAATAGTTATATGGAATGCCCACCAGGTGTATGGTATTTAAATATTTTGTGTTAAGGGATTAGGGATTAAGGGTTTATGGCTTAAGGATTCAGAGATTAGGGTTTAAGGGTTTAAGGGTCAATGACTTAGTGGTTAGGTGATTTACAAATTTTTTGTTAATAGTTTAGGTCTCAAGGGTTCGAGGATTAGAGCATAATGGTTGAAGGACCAATGGTTTAGGGGTTAGGTGACTTATGGATTTTGTGTTAAGGGATTAAGGGTTTAGGGCTTAAGGGTTCGAGGATTAGGGCTAAAGGGTTTAAGGGTCAACAACTTAGGGGTTAGGGGATTTTGGGCTTTTGTGTTTTGGGATTATGGATTAAGGGATTAGGTCTTAAGGGTTCAGGGATTAGGGGTTATGCGATTAAAGGTTAAGTGGTTAGGAATTAGGGGTTGAGGAGTTTTAAAGGGTAGGACCTTAGTTATTATTGGTTAATGGCATTTTTTTGTAAATTTGTAATTATTTTCTTATCATAAAAGTTTATTTTACAGCATGTGATGTATTTTTTTATATTTTGTTTTAATTAATATTTATTTGGATTGTTATATATGTTAATTTAAAAGATATTATTGAGATTTAATATTCATGTTTTGATATGAAATAGGAAACTAAAATTGAGCTTTAATTTATTAAATTTTCATCTAATTCTAGGTGATTAAAATATTTTATTTTGTTTAATTATTTTATGTTTAGTTCTTAATAAAACATAATAAAAAATTATGTTGACCAACATTAAAATGCAAACAATATAAAAATAATGAAGTTAAAAAAGTTGCTTATTCAAATCATTGTGAGATACATGCATTAATATTTTATTAATTTTTATGTCTTCATGAACATATGTTGATACAAAATGAATGGAAGAAGCATTCAAGTAATCCTAATTTTTTTTACCAACAATTCATACCATATCTTGAACACTTTAATGATATTGTAATAGGTAATTTGTATTGACACAAATAATACTGAAGAATTTCAAAGTTTAGGCCATAAGAATCATCATTTTTTAAACATGGATTACAAATAATTATGAAAATTTAGAAGTCTTGGTCGTTAACAACATTGTTTGCAAAAATGTCATCCAATGTATCATTGTCAATGTTCATATGATATTTCAAGTAGTTAATATTATCATCATCCTCATCTTGAACTGCAGCATCTTCATGATCATTAAAATTTGACTGTAGACCATCCATATTTTTACTAGATGTATTTAGATCGTCATTTTCTATACCATCCCATATTGCTGTCTTCCATAACATCATATAACTCGATATAGTTGTCTTATTGTGCCTAAACATAACCATCTTCAGCATCATCATGGATGTCAATTTCTTCGATGTTCTCTAATCCTTCTCTCTCATTTTTTTGGTCAGCATTTTTTTGCTCAATATCTACTAATGCATCATCAAATACATGTCTTAATATTGGATCATAACGTATCACAAATACCCATTTCAGGTCCAGAATATCTTCATAGAAAAATACTTGCACATGAACAAGTACATACATATATTAGATGTATGTTATAACAATTTTATTGATTAATAAACACATACATATAATTGCAATAAACAATGTATTTGATCACTACCACTTCTTCTTTGAGTTAAATAAATAGCTGCTCATAATGAATTGGTAGAACATAAGGCTCCTTATCCTCTAGTAGGAACATTGAGGAATCTATAGAAAACAATCCACTATGGGTATGATGTCTTCGTGTCCTCTCAAATGCTTCATACCATCTACACTTAAAATACAACATTTAAAAGAGCGGAAATCCAACTCAATAATTTCTTGTATTTTCCCAACATATAGTAGATTTTGTTCAATAATATTCTTATCTTTTGAGCTTGATCGACTGGATTACTTGAAGTCAACCATGATTCCACAATCGAAGGATCATCTCTTTACATCTACATGTTCTACATAATAATGTCGACCATATTCCCACATTGTTGGATATTTCCTTGCCTATGAAAGACCATTTATTTCAGTTAAAACAAATATAATGATGAATATTAAAATAGTTAATAATGTCAAAACTGCAAGGAAACAACATTTTATAAAATTCCAACTGTATCTTTCTTTCACATCCTCTAGACATGTTGATTTCATATTCTATTATGTTTGAATCTATACCTACATCTTCTATTTGATTTTGAATTTGTTCAATACCCCATTCTAGTGTGCAATCTTTACCCCATTCCCCTTGTAGATCAATAGGAAATGGGGTATTCGTTGGGTTCGATCTCTTAAAAATCCCCCTTGCTTCTAACACTTCTTCTCTCTTTTTATCATACAAATCAATCCATTTGTTCATAAAGTCCATGTGGTACATAATGAACTTGTCGAGTATATCACTTTCATCTACACCCATTACATGCCAGCATGTTTATTTCAAATTCCAAAGGCCATGTTGTTAATTTGACAAATAAATTACCGAGTAAATTAATGATTGGAATAAAAACAACCACAACGATCATTAGTTTACTTACTAATTTCTACTTGAATATTATTAGATTGTGCTTTTTACCCATCAATAATATCTAATGTTCATTTTTCATCCCATAAGCATGGCCCATCTTCGAAAAACTTACCAAGGAATTCACATAGGAAGCAAAATTCTTCATTCAATACATACCCTTTAGCCATACAACCCTTTGGATGTGTCTTTTGTTGGACATATATTTTTAGAGTTTCGATATACCTCTCAAAGAAAAACATCCATCTCGTCGATACGCCACCTGCCAATTCAATGTCATCTACTAGGTGTATAAGTAAATGGAATTGTAGGTCCATGAAACTTTTAGGGAGCTCCTTCTCAAATACCCATACAATTTCTTGCAATTTTCTTCTTCCATTCTGGAACTTCACATTCATGAATCTCCTTGGATGTCACCCACCTAATATAAGAATAGTAAAATAGTATCAACCTTTAGGAAAAAATTAAAATGAAATACAATATCTCTATGTCTCTCACACGTGAACATTCCATACCACATACCTTGCAAATGTTGACAATCAACTTATGGCATTCCTCAAGTCAATGGTAAGACATGAACCCCCCCAATTGTCAATGGCATGATATGTTGTCAAACACATTTATTGAAGGTCATCATTTATTTTTGTCAAATAATAGAATATCAAAATATATTTAGTACCTAATCAATTTTACCAATAAATGTTAAATGATGATATATAATACCTTCATAAAATTATGAAAATCATGTGTTTTAAATCATGTGATATGTCCATCAACTGTAAAAGTTTTATCTAATGATGACCCATAGCCAGTAGGTGTCCTTATTGAATGTATGACATTTTTTAGTTGGTATAGCTCTTTCTTTTTCAAAATCCATGGAGTTCCTGCATATTTTTTATTTTCCCTATTTGGCCACAAATGTTTTCTATCAAATTTGGTATTAAAAAGAGCAATATCTCTCCTCAAAGACAAGGTGTCCTTCTCTTTTCTTGCTATATGTCGAAATATTGAATCTGGGACATTTTTGAAGATGTGCATAGGATCTAATAAGTGATATATTAATAGATCCTTCCAGTATGGGAGTTCGTAAAATATGGATTTCTTTTTCTTCCCTTCTCACATCTTAATTACAATTTATTCTGGTTCTTCAATAGAATCACCCCCATAAAAAAAATCCTGCCAAGATTTCAATTCAACATCTTCATATTTCTTAAGCCAATTAACTGGACCCATAATCATGGGAGGACCTATATTTTTAACTTTTATATCAAATTGATTTATATGGTGGTTTTTAAACCTATGGTCAGGTGATAGAAAAACCTTTTTGTTTGCATAAATAAATTTATTTAGATCTTTAGAATATCGCCCTTGAAATTGCTTTTCACGTCTTGGACATGCAAATATCCCCTTTGTTTGAAGCCCTATAGTTCAATAAGTAAGGTTAATAACATTAAAATAATAGTATAAAACTAAGTATGAAAGTTGGGATGACAACAAATTATGAGTGTAAATACGTAAAAGAAATTATCTTACTAGAACAAACACCAAGTCCTGGGAAATCATGAATAATCCAACATACAACATGAAAGACCTATTTTATGGAGGACGTGATATGTCATACATTCTTATGCCTTTCCATAGCAGTTGCATCTCATCAATGAAAGGCACAAGATAAACATCCATGTTTTTAACTTGATGTTTTAATGGAACAATGAGAGTCGTCATAAGGTGCTCCCTTCTAACACTCATCCATGGGGGAATATTGTATACTTTCAATCTAACTGGCCAAACACTATAATTTGAGCTCATGAAAGAGAATGGGCATACTCCATCAATTGCAAGACCAAACATGATACTACGGGGTTCATCTATGATTTTTCTTGGCCATTTTTCCTCTATGTGTTTCAATGCTTTGGAATCGTCCAAAATTCACATGAATCTACCTTTACTCTTATTCTTTGCATCCCAGCCCATCAATTGTGCAAGTGACTTGCAACGAAACATTCATTGAATTATAGGTATAATTGGCATGTGACATAAAACCTTCTTTAGAACTCTAGGACCTTGTACATTTATACGATATCTCCTCTTTGCATGCAAGGAAATCTACCTTGTCTTGATATTCATCTCTATATAAAATGAAATCATTTTTACATGAATGAATTTTCCTATATTCAATCCCCAACTCAACCAACCACTGACGTGCCTCTCTGCAAGTTGATGGCAACACATTCTCTTCAAGAAATATTTTAGTTTTTAGTTCCTTGTATGATTGTCAAAGATTTAACCAATTAAATGTTTGACTTATGATGAACACGTTTGATATGTCGATCTATATTTTGACTATTCATATTCAACATATGGTTTTAAAATCCCCTTAAAGAAAAATAAATGAAGTTGATGAATGTTTACGAATTATGTACACCAATTGACAATGCATTGTATGAAATAGATTTCAACTCACTTCAGTAGGGTCGTGAATCCTTTGTCTAACCAACCAAATAATGACCTGACTTGTAATAATATTAATGTGCGTGTCAGTTTTGAGGTTCTACTTACACCCTATTTGAACACGGGTGTCTTTGGTGCTTGCTTGATGGAGTCTTTCAGGTTGTTATCATCAACATTACGTTGGTCATAATTACCCCTAATGTCATCGTTATTGTCAACCATATGATCATTATTGTCATCATTGTTTGCATCCACAAAGAAACATGTAAGAATTTCATTCAATCCTTCTTCATGCACTACATTTTCACTATCATGATCATCATCATTCAGGTTAGGTGGCATGCCATCAATGTATGCTAATCTCATCAACTGTTCAAATTTCTCGGGTGGTAGAGTTCTCTTTAAATATGTTGTTTTTGCTTTGGTATGGTTTAAAGGATGGTTTAGATCATCCAGTCCAAATATTAATAGCCCAGTTGGATCTTGGGTATTAGTATCTATTCTTTCATCATCATCTTCTACCTATCAACAAATGCAACCATTATTTAATGTTTGAAAATAATTGGATAAACCATAAATGTATCAATTTAGAAGAAATATAATCAAATATCACTTAACAAATCCCATCCGATGTACTATAGTATTAACCAACCTCTTCTTCAGTACAATTATTTGTTTTGTTTGGAGTATCCATTGTCATATCCTCTTCCACCCATTTTTTTCTTTGTGATTTAACATTTTAAGCTCCACACCCACAAACATATGTTTTTTTTTCTTTTGCTAGTTAAATGCTTAGGCTACGAACTTGCTCCAATTTCCATCTAAAATATAAACAACATGCATTAATTTATTTCAAGATTGGATAATACACTATAAATTATAATAATAATATGAAAAATGATGGATGTATCACAAAATGATTCCTAAGTTTAGTCAAAATTTGATTGCCTGATGTCTTGCAACATATGTTGTGTCCTTATTTGACATGACACAATCTGTTTCCATGGTCTCATATTGCCCCTATAATACATAACATATTCAATGATGTTTAGTACATGAATTATATCATTTCAACCAATACGTTATCCAACACAAAACCTCACTTTACTCATATATTTTACATATTGATATCATGTTTTTGATTTTAAAAATACAGCAACATAGTTTATATAACTTTATCTCGTCTATGTTGTATCATTTGTGAATTCATAAACACCATCCTCATTTGGTTGAGGTTGCTTTGTTTTCTTACCTTTATTTTATCTTCATATTGTGTATCTGATTCTATGGCCATCCACTTTCCTCTCGTTGATTTAGTAGGTCTACATCATCCACGTCCTTTGTCCATGGCCTCCTCTAGATATGGTAATACAAAACAATGACATTAGTCACATAACATCTATGCACTTTGTTGTTGCTCCATCTAATTGGATAAATGAATAATTGATTTAAGCTCGGCTGGTTTTCACTACACATTTTTAACTAAAATGCCCCTGTTTTCAATATATACCCTTTTTGTTAATTTCTACTCCCAATATGGTGACATGATACAACTCTTATAAATATTAGATGAGGATTATGAAAACTAATGGACTAATTTTTTTTCATATTTTCATTTAACTTAATTCAAACCCTTCATACATAATTTTAAACCTCTAAATATTTGTATTTTCGTATATTTAAAAAGAAAATCCTTTGACCTTATATGTTAGAGAATACACTATTTTCAAATTTTGATTAAGGCTTCTAAAAGAACTCAATATATAATATTATAATAATTAGTATAAGTTAACTTGTGGATGAGATATATTTTCAGCGCCACCATCCACCCTATAAAGGAGTAATGAGTGAGTGACGGGATCAAATATGTTTATGTCACATGTGTACATAATCACTAAGCAACACAACCTTTAAAGGCTGAAATGTGTGTATGTGACTATAACTAATGGATTGTTACATTATGAGTCATTGGCTATTAAAATAAAATTAGAAAGTTTGAAATCACACCAAATTCATTAGTGGGCTAGGAAAATATGACATAAAACACCCTCCATTGGGTTAAAACACCATTTATAGGGCTTTACATCAACTAACATTTCAACTTATCCCATGTGCCTATGCACATTGCACATCCAATATTGGTATTCAAACCTCATAAAAAATGACAATAACATGGAAGCCTCCCACATGGGAAATAACATGGAAGCCTCCCACATCGACATTGAAAAGTGCAAAGATGACAATGAATACAAATTAGACGGAGAGAAAAAATGTAATATTATAGGTACTGAATTAGGCACAATTAGTGCCCCATTTGGCGCCCCAAACCGACTACATTTTTAAGCCAATAATCGGTGTTAAATCTAGTGCTAATGGCCCCCAATTTAGCGCTAACTATTCAACCAAATCGAAAAAAATAAAAATAAATAAATAATAATAATAACAAATAAATAAATAAAAATCGGTCTATAATTCGCATGTGCAATGGATAAACCTATTGTGTATCCTGACTATTCAGCCAAAACGATGTAATACATTCACCATATTTCCATTATCATATTCACCAATTGCAAATGAAAGGAGCTACGAAGTTCTACATGGAGTTGGAGCAGACCATAGTTGGAGCAATGTGTTAAGGCTATGAAAGCAAATAACTAATCGTTTGGATCTCTCTTGATGTTGGGAAAAGATATTGATGAACCTCTCCTCCCTTGTTGTGGATTTCAATAAAAAGAAATTGATTTGTGGGTGTGATTTGGCCTCTAGCAATCACGAACTCAATTTTTACATCTCATTCAACCCCTACCAAAGACAGAAATAAAACCCTTGTCCATCCATTTTACACCATTGTTGTTTAAAACAGTTAGAGGGAAGGGAGAAAAACGTAGGGAGCAAAGAGAACAGATTTTCTAGAGTTTGGAGGGAAAAAAATCGCCCTAGGACGCCAAAAAATAACAAGCAACAGAGGGAAACTAACAAAGGGATCATATTCTTACTAGAATGAAGTATTTCATACTCAATTTATAGATTAGTACATGTTTCCATTGCTTGTTTGAATTGTATTATTTATTTTTTAATTTCAAAATTATAAAAGAAGAAATTAAGGTTTATTTTTCATTTCTAAATTTAAAATAAATTTTATATTGTACATATATAGGGACATAATAGTGAGAAACTGAAAGAGGAAATGGCTTCTACATTAGGGGTAGAAGTAGTGAAAAAACTAGAAGGTATGGACTTGTCCATGCTTGCCAAATTCGAGGTAAAACATTCTACTAAAGGAACTAAAACAATCCAACCAAGGCAACCTTTTCAAAGGGAATCAATTGATTCCCCATCAACTCCTGGATCGAGCAAAAGATATAGGAAAAAATTAATCATGATAACCTCTAAGAATGTGGAATAGGGAACAAATACATCCAATTTCCTAGCCACTCCTAGGACACAAATTTCTTCCACCACCAGTACATGTTATGTATATTGCGTTGGTACATACAAAACCAAGGTAGAATATGATGTTGTCTTTGGGAATATCAGAATGACAAATACCAGGAAAGTGTTCAATCGTAGGTTTAATGAATCATGCCTTCAACACTTCAAAGATAATCTATGTCTTCCATCATTGAATTTACCCATGCACCTTCAAAAGGCGGTCATCCATGACATTCAGAATGAATTTGGGATAGGTTGGTCAGTAAAGTAAGTAAAAAAACAAAACTCAAAATTGTAAGAAATTCCATTGCAACCAAACGAAAAAAGATAAAACAAATTCCTCCTGAGCTAAGGAACAAAATAAGGCTAGTTGATGTAAGCGTGAAGGTATGGAAAGAGCTTGTGAAAGCATATGGTAGAGCAGATGCACTGAGTAAGTTCGACGAGGAGAGCACGCATGTATTTAAATTTGGTCATAAGATTATTTCAAATTCATTAAATGATTTGTATATTTGGTTGGTACATAATTAAATTGAATTAATGTATGTTTAAGTACAAGGCCTCAAAGGCCGAGCTTGCCAAATATCGTTCCACACATCACTATAGCCAAACAAGTTTAGAAGCCTTAATATGAAAATTTGTAAGTATATTTAATATCTGAAATTATATATTTTTTAAATTTTGTACAAAAAAGTAAATGATTGGATATTAATTACTTTAACTAGTCCATCTACCATGTTATGACAGGAGCAACAATATGGCCATTATCCATCACACGTAGAATTTGATATGATAAAAGACAAAAAGTGGTCTAATTTTGTTATCTGGATGGAGAATAAGGTATCATTAATTGACTTTCAATAACTTGGTTGGATAATTTTATGTTAATATGTAAATTTACATTTCTTGTGTTGAGTAATTTATGTATGTGTATCTTGAGTTCTTTTGTGATACCATTGGTCATAACACTCTTATAAATCACCAAATTTTCACTATGATCAAGTCCTTAGAAATAAATATCCCATCATGGTTTTATCAAGTCCTTTTCCAAAAACCCTAGGCCAAAGGAGAGATGCAAGACCATGTAATACATAACCTGTAGACAACAAATCAAATTACATGGGATTGATTATGGACCCAAGATACATGTGTTGAGGGGCATGGGATGATTGTCTTGGAAAGAAAGAATACTTGTGACGAAGACAAATTGACACTTGCAACCCATGCTTACAGAGTGCACCACCTAAGGATTGGTTAGTAAGTCTTAGTTCAGTGAGTCTTCGTTGAATGGCTTTGGATTTTGGAGATTTGGGAAACATAAAGCCTTGTGAATGAGGTCGGATGTGACTTCAAGAATAACCTCTCCTATGGAAGATGAAAAACAACTTCTTAGAGGAACGTATGCAAAGCCCATCTAAGTTATGAACTCAGGAAAGTGGTAAGTGGTTGGGGATAACACACAATATGAACCAGAATTCACCACACTAAAATAATCTCGTTTGCTAAGAAAATTTTCCCAAGAGTTATGATGGAATGGGTTGAAGTGAAATGGACATCTTTGGTCATCTATATTTTCTTCAATGTCCATCAGGGGTTCTTGAGTGGATGGGTTATAGGTTTCAAGCTTCAAGGTTATTTTAAAAGACTTATTTAACTTCAAAATGATGATAAATGGGTCTAGTGAAATATATAAATACTTGAAACCATATGAGAGAAGTGGAAGATGGAATGTGTTATTCGTGGGTTGACCAAGATGTCAGAAGAAAGGTGGTTTTTGGTCTGAAAGGGACGAGGAATGGGAAATACTTATAAACAAAACCCTTTACTAGTTTTAATTTGATAAGAGCGGGAAATTCGATGGAATGCACGTAGGATGGGAGTCATGACGTGACAGGGGAAATGACGTGGGTAATGAGGTAGGAGAAAGACTAAGGAGGTGGATGGAGGAGGACATGAGGTGGGGTGGAGTTTATGTGGCAGGCAGGCTTGCTTGGCATGCTCACTTGGAAAATGACATGCCACATGAAGAGGAGAAGGGTGGTTTTGTAAAATTGTTTGCTGCCCTGTGCTACCCATGCTCACAGTTTTCCAAAAATGGGTCGAGTGGAGCAATAGATCATAGTCATTGATTGGATGATCGGCGAGATCACAATCCCGCCTTGAACCACCCCCTCTCTGCTTAGTAGTTGTGCTACTTTGTGCGGTGCATCTATGTACGATGTTGCTACCAATGAATCTATCACATTCTATCATTGCAACTGCACGGTGCTTAACCATGGGTGTTGATTGGTTTGGACCCCCTTTCATAAACTTGTGCCCAAACCTGTTGGTTTGGAAATTGCGAGCAAAAATGCAAGTGTGCTAACCCAAATAATTCTCTCTTTCTTGATTTCATTTTATATTCCTCTCCCCTTCCCTTTTTAGTATAATTTTTTAGAAAAATCAAAACTTAGGTACAACAAAGTGCATGATACATAAGGATAAGAAATATCCATCATCACTCCCTCTCAACTAAGGAGGATTTCCTCCTCCTATACAAGGATACTTCTTTACTCTCTCTCAAATCTAAAGGAGATTCAAGAATTCAGCTATCAGATCCTCAAAGCTTGCATGGCTCCCACTTTCCTTTGCATCTCTTTATATCGAGCATGCTTCCTTTATTGGTATCATAGGTAAAAGAGCCATATTCTTATGATAGGTTCCAGGTCATCCATATTTTACATCACTTTCATCTTGTCTTCATCAATGAAAGCATTCTATCGAGCCTTCCCAAACTTCAAGATGATCATAGCTTCCTCACGAAAGTGATCTTCCTTCTTGTAGTACGAACTTTGACCTTCAGGTTATCTTCTCGCACTCCTACCTTCCAGGCCCAAGTTGATCACATCTTGATCTTTATAATTTCTAGGTATCATATAAGGAGTTCCTCTTCATATTCTTTAAGTATTCCATCCACACAGTTGAACTTGCCTTAACTGTCATCATGAATAACTGCAAAATTCCTCCAGGTAGCAAAACAAGTCAACCAGATAACCAATAATATATTTCAACAACAAACTTACCTCATCAAGATGACCTTCTCAATAAAACATGAACATCCTCATAGATCATCTCCACATGAGTCTACATGTTGTTTATTTGTAGATAGTCCTCGACTAAAGAACTGTGACAAATTATCAATTGTGAGGGGTATGTATGGAATGGAAGATACAAAGATACAAAGATACAAATGCTTATTTATGCTTATAATCCTTATTATTTTAGATCAATTAAAGTGTCGGTATTCCATTATAACAACAGACAATATTTGTAAGTTCTTTGAAATAAGAATTGAGAATAACTTAGAAGATTAAACATCCTCCCTGAATATCCAATCATCTAAGATGAGAAGAAACGTATAGAAGCATTTCTATAGTGAATAAAATATGTTTAAGAATAGCATAGAAGAAACAATCTATTGGTATATGGATTACCAATTAAAAAAATTGTCCAATATTTACTCATTATAGAAAATAACTTTGCTAAGGATGTCGGGGAGACTGATATTCAGTCCTGCCCTTCCCAATGTCCTACACTACCTCAAAAATATGCAGAAATAGATTATGAAAATCGCTAGCAACACTTACAAATACCCAAAAGTTTTCAAAAATGGAAACCATAATCCTTTGATTATATTCAAATAGAAAGTATTATAGCAGTATTACAAAATTTTCTCCAAGCAACAACCCTTTCTTATTAAAAAATAAGGTATATATAGAGTACTTTACAAAATATCCTATATTCAAATGGATTTACATTAAAAGCAATTATTTATCCAAAACTTTGGATAATGGTCAGATATATTTGACTGAAAATAGAAAAATTTCTCCAACAATATCTCCAACTATTCTTGATTGTTGCATTCAGGTTCAATGTATTTGGAACTGGTTCATTCCTGTTACTCAAAATCCTCAATGATTCACATCAGTTGTTGATATGTTGCATTAATAAACCGAATTTATTCAAGTACTTTGACCAATTTCTCCCACTCTTCATCTACTGGGTAACCAAGATCAATCATTTTCCTATATGATTCATCTACATCAGTATACTTTTCCAATAAAGGTTTTACAATACATAAATGTTTGACTTTGTAGCAAATGAAAAGATCATCAGCTAACATCTGAAGTAGTTTTTGCCCATTGATTGCTCCCTTAATTCCAACAAATTTTGACCCATATAATGCTTCTATGTTTAATAGCCTTTTATATTGTTCCTCAACTACCATTTGACCCTGATAATTCTTGAAGGATGGAAGACCCCTCTGCTTCAAAATACAAAATTTCTTGTAAAATCTATTAATTTGCACTTGTAAATTTTCACATTTCTCTTTTGTCTTTATCATAAGGGTTTTCTTCATTATAAATTTTCTGCTTAGAATGATTGATTTTGTTATGTCCTAAATTCCCTTTTCTTGAAGGTATTCTTTGGACTTTCTATTTAGGGCTTTAATGATTTGACTGGCCTACCTAGGTTTGTTTCCCAATTCTATTTTTATTTCATCAATTACTTATTTTTCCCTTTCTAATAGCTCCTCTTATTCTACAATAATATCAATAGAAGACCAAATATAAGACATAAAATCCATCCTTTGTACTTTGGCCTACGAAAAACATTGAACATTGTTAGAACTGCTTAAGTAGTGCTCAAGTTGTTATGTAAAGCACTGGTATTTTGCATCTTGGCCACTAGAGCATTGTCTGATTTTATTTTATTATCTTCCACTCTCTCCAACTTCAGCTTCGGTTTGTCAATTTCTTCATTCTTCAGATTTAGAGAAGATAGTACCTTTGTCAACTTATCTGTAGTGTCTCTCGTTGAACCTGCTTCTACTGTTGCAATGATTGTGTTGCCAACTTCTTCCTTTTCCTTTATCAGTTTCTCCATTTTTGTTTCCATTATCTGTATCTGTATATTTTGTTCAATTATAATAGACAATAGAGAGTATTTTCTTTCTCTATTCCCCCTACCTCTTGAGCTTGTGAATATTCAATGGTGGGAAATTTCAAACTTTTCTTTAGAGATTGGATATTTGTATTTTTCTTCTTGATAATTTCCTATGTAAGATTGATATCATGAGGATCCAACCCTAATTTTATAACCAAATATTCTAAAGATAGAATTCTTGTATCCTTTGTGTAACAACCTTGGTGAAAATTCCATGTAATAAAGGAAAAATAATAACCACGATTGATGGGACACTTATTCCAAGCTGAATGTTGGGAAAAATCCTAGTGATGGGGATCAATTGTGATTGGTTTTGGCTAAGGAAATTGGCAAAGGCAATGGCTAAGGCTTTAGAAAGGAAAAATGGAATTTTTGGCACATTTATTTATGAAAATAATGGAAATTAGGAGAAAAGGAAGGTGAAAGGTCACAGGTTGCACGTGAGGAGGAAATTGAAGGAAAATAATAAAAAAATGAAGAAAATAGAGGCCTCATTCATAAAAAGGCTTCTAAGGATCAGTTGGTAACCTTTTTTCAGTTCAATTTTGGAGCTCTTTCATTATCTCTCTCTCTCTCTCTCTCTCTCTCTCTCTCTCTCTCTCTCTCTCTCTCTCACACACACACACACACACACACACACACATGCTCTTGGGGACTTAGAGTTTTCTAGGAGCACCCTTGGTCGGTGTGGCATACTTGGATTCTTGGAGCAAGAAGGCAAAGAAAGAGAAGGAAAGCGCAAGAGGGAATTGGGATCAGCAGCTACATCAGATTTTCTTGCAAGTACCGAGTTGCATGTATGATTTCTTCACTAATTTGGGCATGCATGGCATATGCATGTGGATTCTTAGTCATGATCTGTCATTGGCATGGATGATTGCCTAAATTGACAGTGGATTTCCTAGCCTTGCCATTTCATGGATATCCATGGTGATTATGGGTTACTTTCATTATTTTTTTTTGCTTGGTTCTCATGTTTCCTTATCTTGGGTTGAGTTATTAGTTCTTGGAAGCCCTGGTTGGAAAAACGCATTGGAAGCCCTGTAACATCTTGGGTTGAGTTACTAGTATTGGAAGCCTTGGTTGGACAAATGCTCTGGAAGCCCTTGGTGGGTTGAGTTACTAGTCCTGGAAGCCCGACAGAAGCTATGGGTTGAGACTAGTTCTGAAAGCCTTGGTTGGAACAAATGCTCTGGAAACCTTGGAAGGCTTGGATGGAGACCAATCTGATGATGGTTTTGTGATGTCCGGCCGTGAGGTGGAATCACTGTTTGAAGGGTTGAGCTAGATGGCCTCTAGAAGTCTTGGATGAGTTTTGATTGATGTGTTCTATGAGATCCCACATTCATGCTTGGAATATGGCACGGGGGTGAATGGATGAAGAGATGTTTGGTTCAGCCATTCTACGGTCGGGTGGAGCACGGAAGTCCCATCCTGGGTTTGGATTTTTCATCATTAATGAAAGGTTATTTCTCCTCATATTTATATGAGCATTTTGATGGATTATATGTGGTCTATATGGATGTACTTTCATGAATATTTCTGCTGCTATTATGTTGGTTATGTATGTGTTTTATGACAGTATCCATGTATGGATTTCATCGTGTTTTTACTTATAACTGAATGATCAATGTATATATGACCTAACGAATGGAATGGTAGTTGATGTATTGAAGCATCAATGGTTCTTAGCGATTCACAACTAAGTATGAGACACCTATGCTCAAAAATGTTGTTTACACTTATATATTACATATTCACTATATGTTTGACGAAATGCCTGTCATGGCTAGTAGGGGTCCAATCAAGGTCTTAAACAAGTATTTTCTTTAACATTGTCATTTCCATGTTATTTGATTATTCTGAAGAGATGGTTCAATTCTAGGTAATGACCTAGGATCTAGGCTTGAAAAAGTGGCTCAAATCCCAAGGTCATTGGCGTAACACTGACAAATTTAGTCTTTGGTCACTAGAAGACAAGCCTGTGAGAGCGAATTAGGGTTTCTGAATGTTATCACACCTATAGCATGAGAGTGACTTAGGCTTAAGTTTTCAAAAAGTTCAATGGGACCCAATGGAAAGTTGTCTAAAGTATTGGATTAGTTTCTGAGAGTCTTGTAGCTGATGTTGAATTTCTGTATGGTGTGTTTCCATCGATTCCACTTCCTTAACATGACTTAGGAGTTCGAATCATATCATAGTGGCCTCTCGTCGCATGTTTACCCTAGTTGGATGGTTGCTTAGGTAGATGTGGGAGTAGGGTGTTATGGAGTGGTATTAGAGCATGGTTCACCCCTTGGACTGGATGGGTTATGTGTTGGTCATGCATGCATGTCATTTGCATGTGTGTCTCTCACCCTCGCATTCCATGTGCTTGTTACATTTGCATGATGTTGTTCATGGTTGTAGTGATGTTGTCATGTGAAATTTGAGGTTGTTATTGTGGAATGCATCACTATGAGTGTATGACTGGTTACATGTTGATTTAGGTCACTTACATGTATCGTTGTAGTATGCTTGGTTACATTCTTACATGTTTGGTTACATTCTTGTATGCTTGGTTGCGTGTATCATTCTTGCAAGTTTGATTTCAAGTATCATTCACTCATGCATGATCATATGTGTTTATGTATAGGTGTAGTTGGCTACGTATTGCTTATGCATGTTCATGTTTTCATGTGGTCAAGAGTACCGTTATGTAGTGGTTGTTGTCATGCATGAGGTCGTGGTGTGTGTTGACGTTAAGGTCATGCATTGATGATTAGACCCTAGCTAGAATGATGGTTGCATGGTCATATGCTTATGTATTAAGTTTCTATATATTGTCATGATTATGGTATACATGTATCATGTTGATTTGTTGATCTTACAAACCAGGTATCCTCCCCGAGCTATGCCAAGGTACATTGGTTTATTATGATTTGGTTTAGCTGACATGATATACCTTGCAGGAAGAAATATCAAATGGCTAGCAACATGGTTGACTACAAAGACTTTCCCCATGAATCCAAAGAGAAGTATGGCGTTGGGAACTCTTCTGATTTGGCAGTTACACTGAGAATATTAAAGGAAGAAATAAGGAGTTGTAAAGCAGATAATGATAGAATTATGTAGGCATGGGAGAGAAAAGCAGAGCTAAATGCAGTGATACTTCAGAGTTTGTCATATTCGCAACGACGAGGACCATGGCAGATTATCTATGAGTAGGAGGATAGAACTAATGGGTAAAATGGTAGTCAATCACATGGTGGTCACAAGTCAAATAGATATGATACAATTAGAGACGACAGATCGTTGGAAACTCTGGATAGGAGAGGGGATAGACACAGGTATTATTCTAGTTCAGATTCAGATAGGCATCATGATCGTAATTTTTATCATCCTTATAGGAGGAGTGATAGGGGATATTTTCTGGATGAGTTTAAGAAAGCAAAGCCACCAAAATTTGATGAAGAGATGAAGAAACCGCAGGATGCAGAGGCATGGTTGCTTGGCATGAGGAAATTCTTCAAATTGCATGACTATTCAGAGAACATGAAAGATAGAGTGGCTATATTCAGTCTCAAACATAAAGCAGACATTTGGTGGGAAGATGTGAAGAATGCATGATGCACTCATGAGGAGGATTTGACTTGGAGTGAGTTTGAACGGTTATTCAAGAAGAAGTATTTGTCAAAGAGATACTTTGATGATAGGGTGAAAGAATTTTATGAGCTAAAGATGGGTTCCATGATAAATGATGAGTACACTAGCAAATTCTTAGAGTTGTTGAGGTATGTGCCTTATCTCACAGAGTAAAAGGCCAAGACTCAGAGGTTCATTAGTGCATTGCTAGTTGCATTTAAAGACATGATTGAGTTCGATGAGCCTAGATCATTGGAGGAGGCCATTTAGAAGCTAAGGCATTGTTATGAACAATTGAAGCACAAAATTGGGACTAAGCCATACGGGAGAGGTAGTGCAAAGAACAAAGGAAAATGGGACAGAAAGTGAGCAAGGCCTCATGATACAGGTAACAAGGAGAATGTTGTACCACGTAAGAAGTTCAATGCATCAAATAGAGGACATGGATTCTGATCAGGAGAACAGAACAAGGAGACATGCTGAAAGCCTATAGAGTGTTGGATTTGTGGCAAGGATCATCGTAGGAGATATTGGCCATAGAATCAGGGTTGTAGACCTCAGATATATAGTGTGCATGGGGCACAAACTATTGGGGATGTTGGTCAGAGTATTCCACATATCTATGCAGCATTGGATAACAAACAGGCAGATCATCATGCATCAATCATTGATATGGACGGTAAGCTCTGTGATCAAGTTATTTCTATTTTGATTTACCATGGGCCTAATTATAGTGTTAATCTGGACTTGGTGGATAAGTGCAGTTTGAGTAAGGAATTGCATGCAAAGCCTTTGTTAGTGCAGTTGGCTACATATACGAAGAAGCAAGTTCATCATTGGGTAAGAGCTTGTGCATTTGATTTGAATGGTATGTATTAGGGGATTTTTGAAGTCTAAAATGCGCCTCCTAAGGAAATTATAAAATAATATTAGATGACATCTTCAAATTTTAGAGGGAAAAAAGAAAAAACTTTTTTTCAACTCGTATTTTCAACTTATCTCCCTATGGGTTTACTCAAATTTCGAGAAAAAACACTTGTTGGATGCATAATTTGATTCCTCATCCAAGGAGTACCAATCTTGCATACTTTTGATGGACCCTGCTACACAAAAAATGAGAAATACATGAAAAACGTGATTGCAATCATGCGTTTTCATGTATTTCTCATTTTTCGTGTAGCAGGGTCCATCAAAAGTATGCAACATGGGTACTCTTTGGATGAGGAATTAAATTTTTCATCCAACGAGTACTCCTGCTCAAAATTCAAGTAAATCCTTAGGGAGATAAGTTGAAAATACGAGTTGAAAAAGTAGTTTTATTATTTTATTATTTTTTAATCTTTTTACTTTTTTACTCCAAAAATGGTGAATCATCCCCCATGGTTGACATTGTTGTGGCTAAATCTTGCACCTATAGCAAAATTGCAGCGAGGGGCAAGGAAATCTCTCTAGAGGCAGCCTATGGGTTGATTGTAGACTAGTGCCTAGGACATCTTGGGTAGAGGAGTGCTTGGGAGATGCTTCGAAAGGGGTGTGCAACACTCCAATTGTCATGAAATTGAGATTGTGGTTAGAGGGTTTAGTTTCGGTTCTATGTGCCTTTAATGAGTGAATTTCAGGCTAATTTAAGAATTTAAGTGTAGGGGATGTATGGGACAACTTCAAAGAGGGATGGCTTCTTCTTCTGCTGGCCTACACATGGAAATGAAACAGTTTAAACTGAAGTTGAAATGATGATGGGGAAGAGTAGGAGAAGGAGGAAATTAGTTGCAGAAGGATGAGAACAAAATCTTTAGCCACTAATTTCCAATAGAAAGATGGAAGAATAGGAAGGTGGGATGACAACAACAAAGGCAGATATTCGAGGTTTTAGACTACATATTAATGGTTATCATACTCTGTTCAACAGTTGAGGCAACTCTGGGCTACCACATGTACTGTAAGATATTTATAAACACTAGTAAATCTGAAATAGAATAGGTACTAAGTGCATATAAAATAACTAAAGTAAATCTAGAGGTTCACACAGTACACTCTCCTATCTATCAACGCAGATAAATCCATTAGAAACTAGAACAATGACAACAACCTTGATATTATTTTGAGGAAGAAATACATAATGAAATGAAGTTACAAAAAGGGAAAGACTTATTTCCCATAACAAGTTTGGAATCAATAGAGGAAAAGGATATATGCTTCAAATCCCAATAACCAATCCTTTATTCAGTCCTCAAATCATTGAAACCCCCATTACAAGCAGATAGAATTCAAAGCGGTATTACAGAGATCAGCCCTCTCAGGTCTCTGAATCTCTGTAACAGCACTCCCAAACCAACCCACCGAACCAACCCCCCTCTGTTACATATCGCTTCGACCCTTTTATAAGAGGAGAAGGGGAGGCTTTCATTAATGTTTACAAAAATCCAAGTCTGAGCCCTCAACTATCACGTAGGACGAGCTGTTGCGGCTCTATCAAGCTCTACCCCCCGAAAAGTAATTACAACAGGGTTAAATCCCCCTTTCGAAAAATTCAATCATTAATACAAAGAGGAAGAGGATTAAGAAAGGAAGGATGAGGTGTCTTCCTGATGTTTCAGTGGAAGCCGCTTGTTAAGCCACGTTCTTGTTGTTCTGAGCTTCCTTCAGTGGTTTAAGGCAGTTTGATGGACGTTGAGTCATTTTAGCAGTGAAAATTCGTTCGGCGCTGACTAATAAGGCATGGCATGCCATCTTTCTCTTGATTATGCCCATACTTCATTAATTTCCAACGGCCACCCCCTCGATTTGTTAAGATCTCTTTGTGCAGTGTTTCATCTTAGTCACATGTTTTTAATTCAAAACAGGCAGACGGGCGGCTTTGAACAGGAAAATCAGCAAAAAAGCTAGTTTTTTCTTTTAAATAAGTCGCAGGCCCCCTTTGATAGCCCCTTTTATGAATTTTTGCATATGACCACAAGCGAAGACCAATATTCCATCTGTAAAGTGCTAAAGGATCTCCATAATGTGTGGGGAAGGCGTTTTCCCGGACCCGAAATATTTATAAATTGCAGCTTATAATTTATCGCATCTGGGAGAAACCCTGCATATCGCAATCGACGCTTCTCTATTGTTCTTCCTCTTTTAACTTTTAGCACATTGCGATCATCGATTGCTGATAACACAGGTGCCCTGACTCGAAAACTCTATAGCATGTAGTTTAATAAATATCGCATTCGAAGCCATGTTTTACAGTGCTTTTTTTTGTATTTAGGAAATCGGCCTTCACCTCCGATGATAAGTCTTAAGTGAGTGCCTCTTGATTTCGTCGATAGCAGATATGCCGATATTCCTCCACTGTCCTGATTGCGATCTCTCTCTCCAACACTTAGCCATTTTTCTCATTTTCATGCTTTCAGGGCTTTCCAAAGGGATTCTTCAATTGAATGTATATTTTGATCCAGGAACCCTTTTCTGGACTTCTTTATACCGTTGGAAAGCTCTTTCCAAGCACTAGGCCATTAGGGGGTCTGATCAAGCTTTGACAGCTTCTAAGACTCAACAATAAGCCTCAAACATCACTACTATTTGAATTTCTGAAGCAACTAATGATTGAATACTAGTGAGTGGCAACATACATCATCATATTGAATCCTATTGGTTCTTATAAAGTTTAGTTTGGTTGTACATTTTTCGTAGGAGGCCCATTTTCGACCTAAAAATTCCCCTAATGCCTACCACAACGCATTTGAATGTATTACAATTGGGATCATACAGTATGTTGTTGGGCATGGATTGGTTGTATCTTCATAGAACCAAGGTAGAATGTTATGACAAATCCATTGAGTGTGTTGATGAAAATGGAGAACCAAGAGTCTTATAGGGTAAGAAGAAATCTACATCAATTAGGATGGTGACAGCTATGCAAGCAAAGTGTAGTGACAGGAAAGGGTGTAAGCTATTTGCAGTGCACATTTATAGTGATAAGGGTAAGGAAGTTGAAGATGAAGATGTGTTGAGCAGGTACCCAGTTTTACAGTAGTTCAAGGATGTATTTCCTAAGGACATTACAGAGTTTCCACCTCATAGGGAGGTAGAATTTTCTATTGAGTTAGTGCTAGGGGCAGCTCCAGCATCAAAAGCACCTTACATGATGAGCACACCTGAGTTGGTTGAGTTAAAGTTGTAGTTGAAGGAAATGTTGGACAAGGGGTACATTAGTCCAAGTGTATCACCTTGGGGTACACCAGTATTCTTGGTAAAGATGAAAGATGGTACTCTCAGATCATGCATTGACTACAAGAAGTTGAACAAAGTAACCATCAAGAACAAGTATCTATTGCCGAGGATTCATGACTTGTTCGATCAACTGAAGGGAGCAGCAGTGTTCTCTAATATCGACTTGAGATTTGGATATCATCATGTATGCATCAAAGAAGAGGAAATTTTCAAGACTGCATTCAGGACCATGTATGGGCATTATGATTTTGTTGTTGTTCCATTTGGCTTAACTAATGCTCCAACTATATTTATGTGCTTGATAAATAGTGTGTTGCGTCCATATTCAGATAAGTTTTTTATTATGTTCATTGATGATATACTAGTATATTCTAAAAATGAGGAAGAGCATGTCGAACATTTAGCAGCAGTATTGTTGAGGTTGTTGAGAGAGCATCAGTTGTATGCTAATCTCAGCAAGTGTATTTTCTTTCAGAATTAGGTACACTAATTGGGGCATGTTGTCTCCAAGGAAGGAATTGCAGTAGATCAAGAAAAGATAAGAGCCATCACGGAGTGGGTAGCTCCTAAGAATGTGGATGAGGTAAGATCCTTCATGGGTATGGCATGCTACTATAGGAGGTTCATCAAGAACTTCTCACAGATTTCTTATCCTATCACATCATTTCAAAATAAAGGTACGAAGTTCGAATGGACAGAGGAGTGTGAGGCTAGTTTTGAGCAGCTCAAGCAGTTGTTCACACAGGCACCAATGCTAAATATTGTAGATCTAGACAAAGAGTTTGTAGTATGCACATATTCTTACAAGAGAGGAATTGGTGGAGTTCTTATGCAGGATGGATAGGTGGTATGCTATGACTCGTAGAATTTGAATGAGTATGAGAAGAACTATCCCACGCATGATCTTGAGTCGACAGCGACTATACATGCATTGAAGATGTGGAGACAATATCTTCTGGGCATGAGGTTCACATTAATGAGTGATCACAGTGGTTTTTGATATCTATTTGACCAACCAAATCTGAATGGTAGGCAGGATCAGTGGTTGTCTATGATCATTGAGCTTGATTTTGAGATCAAATATATCAAAGGTAAAGAAAACATAGTGACAAATGCTCATAGAAGACGGATACAAGTAAATCACTTAGCAACTATGAGCTCCTATGGGACATATCTACACAATAAAATCTTGTGAGCCGATCAACAGGATGTCAAATTTATGGATATTGTGTACAGGTTACAACAGTGTACAGGTATAGGTACAAGTAGTGGTACAGGTACAGGTGCAGGTGCAAAGGATGTGGATTATTGCCTTACAATAGATGGATTGGTCGGGTTTAGAGATAGGATATATGTTTCGGGCAGTAGTGAGCTCAAGAAGATGACCTTGAGGTAGTTTCATGCGAAACCTTATTCAGGTCACCCAGGTTATCAGAAGACACTGGCAACAATGAAGATATTTTACTATTGGCCGGATTTGAAGAGGGATGTAGCAGATTTCATGGCTAGGTGTTTTGATTGTCAACGTGTGAAGGAAAAATGTAAGGATCCAAGTGGGTTGCTACAACCAATCACGATCCCAGAGTGGAAATAGGAAGTCATTTACATGGACTTCATTACAAGTTTGTTGAAGATGGTGAGATAGCATGACTCCATCATGGTTATTGTGGACAGGTTGATGAAGGTTGCACATTTCATTCCGGTGAAGTCTACATTTTCAGTTAGCGATGTAGCACAGGTATTCATTCGAGATGTGGTCAGATTGCATGGTGTTCTGAAGAAGATTGTGTCAGACAAGGATGCGAAGTTCACTTCCAAGTTTTGGAAGTTATTTGCAAGTTTGGGCACAGAGTTGGCCTTCAGTACGGATTATCATCTGTAGACAAATGGAAAGACAGAAAGGGTCAACAGGGTATTGGAGGACATGTTGAGGATGTATGTGATGCATTAGGATAGAAAGTGGGAAGAGTACCTTCCATTGGTATAGTTCGCATACAACAATGGGTATCAAGAATATTTTAGAATGAGTCCTTTTGAGGCATTGTATGGATGGAGTTGTAACACTCCCATTAGTTGGAGTGATCTGATTAATAGGGTATTGATTGAACCAGATATGTTGGTAGAAATGGAACAGGAAATGCAGGTTATAAAGAAAAATCTAAAGGCGGCACAAGATATGAAGAAAAGCTATGCAGATCGGAATAGCTTTTTCAAGGAGTTCCAGGTTGGGGAACAAGTGTACTTGCGCATCAAACTGAAGAAGATCTCCTTGTAGATTGGATTATATGCCAAGTTGGCACCACGGTTTTGTGGACCGTTCAGTATAATTGAGAGGATTGGGTCAGTTGCCTATCAACTTACACTACCTCCGACAGTGAAAGTCCATGATGTGTTCCATGTATCATTGCTTAAGAAGTATGTTAAATATGTTAATCATGTGATTGGATGGTTTGTATTACAGGTGGAACTAGATGGAGAATTCTAGCTGAAGCCTCGGTGTATATTGCAAAAAAAGGTGATCATGCTCCAGAACCGATAAATTGAGCAATTTAAGGTGCAGTGGAAGCACTTTGAGCCCAATGAAGCTACATGGGAGATGGCGGATCAGATGCGGGACATGTATCCTTTCTTGTTTTCCAGTTGAGGCAAATAATTTTTGGCTTGGTGTTTTGGTGTGGTTTGTGGTATATGTTTTGATGATGATGGTTTATGTATATATGTATATGGATGTAAATACTGCCTTGAGCTATGTTATGCAGCTCTAATAAGCAGTATGTCATATCATGATGATGTTATGTTGTTATGTTTCATGTTGGTTCGGTTCTCAGCAAGTTGATCATTGTAAATATTACATCGAGCTAAGTTATAAAGCTCCATCAGCAGTATATTTTGCTTACAACAATTTTGTTTTTATAGGTGTTGTTGAATGCCGAGGACAGTGTTCCCCAAAGGGGGAGGGTTTTTTAACAGCCCTGGTGAAAATTCCATGTAATAAAAGTAAATAAAGACAAAAAATAACCACAATTTATGGGACACTTATTCCAAGATGAATGTGGGAAAAATCCTAGTGATGGGGATCACTTGTGATTGGTTATGGCTAAGGAAATTGGCAAAGGCAATAGCTAAGGCTTTATAAAGGAAAAATGGAAATTTTGGAACATTTATTTATGAAAATAATGGAAATTGGGAGAAAAGGAAGATGAAAGGTCACTGGTTACATGTGAGGAGGAAATTGAAGGAAAATAATGGAAAATGAAGAAAATAGAGGCCTCATTCATAAAAAGGCTTCTGAGGATTAGTTAGTTCAATTTTGGAGCTCTCTCATTATTCTCTCTCTCTCTCTCATACTTTTGGAGATAGAGTTTTCTTGGAGCACTCTTGGTGGGTGTGGAATACTTGGATTCTTGGATAAAGAAGGCAAAGGAAGAGCAGGAAAGTGCAAGAGGGCATCAAGATCAACAACTACATCAGATTTTCTTGCAGGTACCGAGTTGCATGTATGATTTTTTCACTAGTTTTGGAATGCATGGCATATGCATGTGGATTCTTGGTCATGATCTGCCATTGGCATGGAGGATTGCCTGGATTGACAGTGGATTGCCTAGCCTTGCCATTTCCTGGATATCCATGGTGATTGTGGGTTACTTTCATTATTTTTTTTTGGTTGGTTCTCATGTTTCCTTAGCTTGGGTTGAGTTATTAGTTCCTGGAAGCCCTGTTTGGACAAATGCTCTAGAAGCCCTATAACAGCTTGGGTTGAGTTACTAGTCCTGGAAGCCTTGGTTGGAAAAAACACTCTGGAAGCCCTAGAAGTCTTTGATGGAGACCAATCTGATGATGGTTTTGTGATGTCGGATTGTGAGGTGGAATCATTGTTTAATGGGTTGAGGTGGATGACCTCTAGAAGCCTTGGATGAGTTTTTATTGATGTGTTCTATGAGATACCACATTCATGCTTGGAATATGGCATGGGGGTGAATGGATGAAGAGATATTTGGCTCATCCATTCTACGGTCAGGTGGAACGTGGAAGTCCCATCCCGGGTTTGTATTTTGAATCATTAATTAAAGGTTATTTCTTCTAGTATTTCTATGACAATTTTGGTGGATTATATGTGGTCTATATGGTTGTACTTTCATGAGTATTTATGCTGCTATTATGTTGGTTATGTATGTGTTTTATGACAGCAGACATGTATGGATTTCATCATGTTTTTACTTGTAATTGAATGAACAATGTATCTATGACCTATTGGATGGAATGACAGTTGATGTATTGAGGCATCAATGGTTCTTAGCGATTCTCAGCTAAGAATAAGACCCCTATGCTCATAACTGTTATTTACACCTGTAGATTACATATTCGTGATATGTTCGGCGACATTCTTGTCATGGCTAGTAGGGATCAAGTCAAGGTCTTAAACAAGTATTTTCTTTAATACTATCATTTCCATGTTGTTTTACTATTATGAAGAGATGGTTCAATTATGGGAAATAACCTAGGCGTTGGGCTTGAAAAAGTGGCTCAAATCTTGGGGTCGATGGCATAGCACTAACAAATTTAGTCTCTAGTCGCTAGAAGACAAGCCTGTGAGAGCGACTTTGGGTTTCTAGATGATGTCACGCCTATAGCATGAGAGCGACTAAGGCTTAAGTCATCCAAAAGTTCAATGGGACCCAAGGGTAAGCTGTCTAAAGTATTGGATTAGCTCTTGAGGGTCTTGTAGCTGATGTTGGATGTATCTATGGTGTGTTTCCATCGGTTCCACTTCCTTAACATGACTTAGGAGGTCGAAGCATATCATAGTGGTCTCTCATCGCATGTTTACCTCGACTGGTTGGTTTCTTGAGTAGATGTGGGAGGAGGGTGTCACATTTTGCTAAGAATGACATCCTTTGCATATTTAGCTCGCTTAGTGTATTATTGAGTGAATTTTTCAGCTTTATGACATTCATGGTTGAGCTTGTTAGAGAGGAATATATCATCTCTCCAGTATGTTTATGTAAATCTATTTGGTCTATAGTGTGTATTTTCCTGGGGTCAAAAAAGAGTATGGAAATTTTGAAATGAGCAAGAGTTTTTGCTCCTTAAACCTTAGGCTCCAAAAAGGCTAGTTGAAGCTAATGTTTCTCCAAATCTATAGTTGAGAGGAGTCTACTCTTTGTGGAAGAAGTTTGTCTCCAAAATTCGGTATAAGCGATTGCTTTCATATTTTCATTATTCTTCTTGATCTCGAAATATTTAGAAAATAGATTTGGAGTTGAAAAAGAAGATGGAGTAGAAGGATTAGATTGTTCTGATACTTCCTCAACTGTTGAAGTCTTAATATAGGCTCACTTGCAATTATAGTAGTTGTTGTTGGTGATGAGATCTCAAAAGATCTTGACTCTGACATGATTTCCTCTATTTCTCTGGTCTTCTATCTTTTATATACCCTAAATTGGTCAGTCTCTAACCCTGATACATTATTAAACATTCTCTTCAACTCCTTTTCTTTCATATGGGGTGTAGTCAACACCTTTGGTCCCACTGGTTGTTCCATAGGTTGCTCCTCTATCAATTCTTGCAATGTGTTCTCTTCCCAAATATCTTTGTTACCATACTTTTCTATCTCTGGCTTGGACATATGAACATAAGGGGTAGATTTTTGTTGAACTTTGATATTTGAAATATTTCCTATTGGATCATACGGCCAAGTGAAAGTCAACCTAAAATTCATTTGTGTTGACAAACTTTCTAATTATTTATCAGGTGATCTATAATTAACAACAAAAGGCCTTATCTACGCTTTAAGATTTAGGAGAGTTTGCTTTCTCCTTGGCAAAAAATTTACTTGATCCACATTCAAACTCTGCCTAATAAATTCAAGAGCAAAGATACGCATAGGCAAGAACACAGGCAATTGATATGGTGGAATTTCACACCCATATAGTCTAATTTCCGTAAAGTTTTTATACAGATACAAATCCCCAAGCTTTGTTTGATCACTAAGTTGCAAAATTATTTTAATTTCTGATGAAATTATAGGGACACAATCACTAGCTAAAAGACTATAACATACATGAAGAAATTTGTCCGAAAAGTCAGCAAAATAATATTCTTCGGAATTTCTTCTGACTATGGGCATCCAATGTATCACTGATAATTGATTTCCCTGTGCATCATGTCTTTGTAGCTGAATTTGAAATATGTCTACTTGATGATATAAAAATAAATACATTAGTACAAACTAATATTTGAAATCCCTCTCACTTCCAAATTTTTGAAATTTATCGTGAATAGAATAAAAAAGAAATTGGCTGAAAATGAATAAAATCTCTCGCTTCTTTCCGGCTGAAAAGGTTGACAGAAAACCTAGAATAGTCTCATCAACTATCTCATCATTCAGATACCCTAACAAACAACTTACCATGGATATGATTTGTCTAGAAATATTAGGAAACATTGATGATGGATAGGGTGGGTTTTGAGTAGGAATCCTTGTTCCTTCAGGCATGAATGATTTAAAAATGGAAGCCCTCTACTGAAAAGTTAATTTCTAGTAAATGCTTAGTAATACTTCACTGGAGAATGGTTGTAGAGAATTGGGAATAGTGACATTTATAGCTTGCAGGATAGACTCAGAGGTTATATAAAATAAGGGTTGACAATTATGGGCAATAACAACTCTTTCACTAGGTAAATACCTATCGACACAATGTACCACAAATTCAGGAAAGTAATAGGTTTGGGGAAAAGTAAACTATGGTAAAAATGATTCCCACGAGGAGAATTCATCATTATTGTCTTGATATTTTTGAAATTCCCAGCTCTACAGTTCATACATGTCAAATTCAAACTTGGTTTCTATGATTCTACTATCTCGGTCTACTAAAGGTAATTCATCTAGTACGGGAGTTGTAGAGGACGATATGGTCATGGTCTTGGATTGAGTTTGGAGTTCTTTTCCCTACTACGAAGACATGTTGAGAATTGAAAGGAATTAAAGCTTTGAATTACCCGTGAATTGACTGTTTCAGTGAATTCTTGTAATGACATGACTTGAAATGACTACTTCACCACTATTTTTCATTGTAATTGTAACTTTACTCAGATGGTTGAACTATGAAAATGGCAAAAGGGAGTGAGGTTGGAAGGAATTTTGGGTGATATAGACAAGTTGGGTGTGGGTAGAATTTAATGAGATAAATGTTTGAGTTATAATGAGTGAAATAATTAACGGTAATCAAAATTATAGTGACTTTAAATATAGCAACAACGATAAAAAAAATTCGGGCTTCTAAAATGGCAGAAGGATTTAAAACTTGGTGGCGGGATAAAATAGCAGAAACTGGAGTAGTTTTACGCAGGGGGTAGGAGTGGTAAGTGGTTTAAGTGAAGGGGGGTGCGAAATGAATGTGGGGCCACCACGTCACAAATGTGGAAATAACTTTTTGTATGCCCCCCTTCCATCAACTATCGAGGAGTTAGGGGGTGCGCACTCTGTCGATCTAGGCAGATAAGATCTATGTCATTCGAAGATGCTCACACTTTAAATAAAGTGATTTATTACAAATTTATTATAAACAATATAATACATCGAGTTTGACTTATTTTTTAGATTTGTGACTTTATAACTTAAGAACGTAGATTATTACAAAGTGCATATAAATTTTTTTTTTCTTTTTGGAATTTTAGAAATCAAATTTATTGCTACAACACTACCTTTATACGTCAAAGCACCCAAGGATCAAATTGATTACCAAGTTACCATTTCCTTATGGAGATCATGTTAGATGTTTAACATATAAATTTTAACGAGAAAGTCTCAATATTCAATTCTTTCTAGAGTAAGTCAATTATGCCTTTCTAGGCATCATAATGACTAACTTTTCTTACATGATTTAAATGAGTCCTACCCAAAATTTATCTTTAAATATGCATTCATCATGTTTTGATTCAATCATCTAGCTATTCGATCTTAAATGAGTCTGCATCTCCTCTTTAAAAGTAAGTGAATCTCTTTCCTAATGAGATTGCCATAGGCCAACTGAATTTTATAATCCTTTTAAAAGTACATGTCATAATACTTCTTCCAAGAACCTCCAAAGTAATGGTTCTTATAGGATCTTAAGGATCCACCTTAGTAGAATGACCGCCTTTAACATAATGTTAGACAATGAGAGGATGAACCTTATGCAAGTTGATTTCAAACTTTAAAAGACTAGATGATTCTCTTAAAACAATCCAACCACGTAGATTCTAAATATGCTACTATCACATGATGCCTTACTAAATCAGAAATAATTCATGCTTACTCCTTTAATAAACATTCTAGGATCCTTACAGTTCCCCTCTTTCAACATGCTCACCAAAGCACAAGGGTTGCTTTGCTTCTTATTTTTCTTCCTTTACCTGCATTATTCATTGATAAGTACCACAAAGAAAAATATACAACAACAAGATAATGAAGATAGATTTTCCAATCTAGGGTTTTGTTGTAGTGGCTACAACCACCCTCCAAAATTTTTCCTTAGCTTCGTTTTGGAGCATCCCTACCAACCTTTCATATCAGCATGTCTTGTCTTGTCAAGTACACAAGCTTCAGTGATTTTCTTACAGAATGACAGCCTGTCCATCAAAGCTTGTTGCATCCCCCTCACAAGTTGTTTCACTGGACTTGGTCCAGCTGCAGGCTGAGTAGCTCTGTCAAGAAATTGCGCGATTCTAAAGGGAAACTAGCCTTCCCTCCAGAAATTGCGCAATTCTGTCTGGTAGCCTCCTAGGCTCTAGAATTGTGCAAATTTGCGTGTCACTGTTCACTGGAAAAATTGCGCAATTCCTCCCAACATGACTGCTTAGCCCAGAAATTGTGCAATTTTGGGCAGCAGTTAGTTGCTCTGCCCAAAAATTACGCAATACCTCTGGGCAACCAGCCTAGCTCCCTCCCAAAAATGCACATTTTTTTCCTCCCAGCTAAGAAGACTGTTGCATGTGCAGTTGAGTTGACCGGTTCCCTCCGGGACTGAGCAAAACTGATTTTCATGCATGGGCTGCTCCTCCCAAGGCAGCATGCAAAGGCATCCCTTATTTCAGGGATCTATTTTTAGTAGTTGGAGGTTACATGCAAGGATCATTTCAGAAACCTCCCACCAAGTGTCACTTTCCCTAGATTTGTGGCATGCATGTCGCAACCTCGATTTTATTGAAACTCATCAACCAGACATTGCAGAGCTCATTCCTCACATCAATCTTATAGCTTTGACATCCCACCTTTCATGTAGGAGTCATCGGCACATTCAGCTCAGTTGTTTTCGGGTAAGCCCTCTTTTCATGTCTCGCGTTGCACTTCTGGCGCTTTTTGTGTTTTGCTTCATATGAATGATGTATTCTTGATTTCAGTGAGCACTTGCTGTCATTTTGATACATACTAGATTGTACTAGCATCGTTTCAGTTTTCGTTAACATCTCATTGTTGTCGCATGCATGACACTGTTTTGCACGAACGGTCACCATTGCAGCAACTCGCTTCACACACATGCATGCTTTCTAATTTCCCGAATCCTGCACTTGTTGTTTGCATGAATTATCATTCACTCTTGTTTGCACTCATCTCATCAGGCTTTCACACTTCTCATGTTTTCAGTCACCCGTCGTCTGAACTGGGCTATCTTGGCCCGGATCGTGCCTTACCTGGCTAACACTGTGCATTTCTAGAAGGGAAGGCTCTACCTGCCCTCTAGAAATAACACAATCCTATCTAGGCACTAACCTACAAGCTTGCATTGCGTAATTCTTGAAGGCAGTGTCCCGTTGGCCCCAAAAACTACGGAATGCAGTTTGTTGGTTGCAAGTCACTGCTTATTGAAATTGTGCATTGCGTAGTTTTAGTCCTCATCAGGCCAGGCTGGATTGTGCTTTGCACAGTTCCAGCAGTTATTCAGCCTCCTGACAGCCTAGATTGTGCCTTGCGCAGTTTTGGCATTCAGTCTCCCGACCTCCCGATGGAAATTGTGAGACCTTCATGATCAGTCACACAAGTATGTTGCAAGTCAGTTCTCAAGTTTATTTTGGTTTTCGACTGACAGATTGCTTGCCATGAGTGTTTCCATGTCTCCAGGTATCGCAGGTGTTCATATGCCTCTCAGCAGCACAGGTACAATGGTTTCCAGGAGAGCAGAGTTGAAGACACCATTCAGAGCACACTTGGGGTTGCAGTCGATCAAGTGTCTATGAACTTGTTGACCCATGAAGACATCAAGTTGTTTGTATACAAGGACATCAAGATATGATGGCAGTAGCATCACAGCAAGCAACACCATGAACAGCAGCTGAAGGTAGCATACTGGATGCAACAAATGCAAGAGGAAGGTTGTTGACAACATAGAGGCAGAACAAAGTTGTAAGCTCAAGCAGATCCACTTGTGATGAAAGAATCCTCGGAGACTCAGGCTATGAGGTGACAACGTGACATGGATATCATGCGAAGGTAGAGAACGAAATGGAGAAGGAGTTGCATGTGTTGAAGCAGCAACTCAAGGAAGAATATGAGTTGCATAGACGAGAGAATGAGTTGCAGCATGAACAGGTACAACAGGGGGCGCAACATGCACTCACAGATGAAACTGCGCACGTACAAGTTATAGATCCATCACAGTGGCTGGCACAGAGCAGACATGGTAAGTAGTGTTTTTTATCACATGCAAGGGAATTCAACAACATGCATGTCACTGTGTGCATGCATGTGATCTAACCCATTTGGCACATTCACTGAGGCAAAGACAAGAAGCAAGTTCGACTGGAGCTGAACATGTAGTTGAAAATTGATGTGCATGACCACCAGCACACACTAGAATATCAGCATAGACACTATGCATCAGTATATTGCCGATTCAGCCACACCCAAGAAGACCATCTGCATGTTAGCAGACGAGTTGGATGGAGGAGCCACACCAATGCAGCAGGATGCAATAGAGGCAAGAGTTCTCTTCAGCAAGATGTCACCATGGAGTGCATGCACACCATCACAGACGACCAAGAATGGCATCAACTCACCACCTTCACCATCACAAGCATGTCAAAGAATTGGTCTCATCACAACAGATCGAGTGTTAATGATGTCTTGCTCAAGCCATTTTGTCTCACATGGGCACATGTGCATTGTAATGTAACGTCTTGTCAAGTGGAAGTTCAAGTGTCGATAGTTGGATGTAACAATCATATAGTAGATGAAGAGTCATGAGGGTAGATGAACTGTCACAAAGGGGAATATCAAGGGTCACCCCACCCTTTGCTATAAATAGAACCTCGTAACTCATTATAAAGGCTTTTGGTCAGCCAAGCTTCCGATAGGACTATCTTAGAGAGAGCTTGGACAGTATTGTAACAAGCCTTGGCTTCTCCACTGCGCAGAGCTAGTACATCTCTTTGGAGGAGCAGGCGGTTGTGGCTGTAACGTTCCACTGTCAGAACTAGTGGTTGGACATGGATGTATTGTATGACTGGAACTTACACTTCTTAATATAACAAGATCCAACACGTTTCATGCATATGTTGTATTGTATTTCAGCTATCTGTTTACTCTAAATGATATATGTATCTGTTTTCTTACGCATGCATGTATATCTATTTCTATGTATGTATGTATGAATCTTTCTGAAATGTGTTATTGGTTTAACAATCACTTTGGATTGCTAGCTAACTCACCTTCTATGTTGTGATGCATCTTTGCTTGTGTGTTCCCTTCTTAACTCCGTGCTATCACAGTTTTCCAAGGGGCACACTCATGTCAAACCCCGTGTGTTAGAACCTCTCATGCACCTTCCTTGGCTTGCTGCATATGTCACACCCTTGCTACCAACAAAGACATCTTACTTACCTCTGTACAAAATCGCGGTCAAGGCATTACCTTATGACCCACTACTGGGACTCTTACACCAAATGGTTTGAGGTCTAATTGGGACTTCTTACCGGGGAGATCCCCTTACATGTTGGTAGGTCCAGCACCGTCAACATTTTGGTGCTAGAAGGAGGGCCAGATGACAAGTTGAGTCCTCACATCTGTTTTGAATCTCTACATATCTATCATGACTAACTACAGAGTTGCTCTTCCAGAGTGTATGTCTTATGGAAACGACTTCATTATCTCGGAAAAGCTCTCAGATAACTTGTCACATAAAACATTTGATGGTGGAGGCCACATAGCCTTGGTTAGGCACACAGTCGGCGTTGTAGGCTCATGCAAAAGACATGGAATCTTTGAAGAATACATGACCTGTACGTTGTTCGTCTACACGCTTCGAGGGCACCCAATGCACTGGTGTGCCACGCTGCCCGAAAAATCTATTCATTCTCTTGCTCATCTAGTCGCAGAGATAGATCGTGCTTTCAATCACTTTAACCATAAAGCACTCAATCAAGAAATTATGAAATTATGAAAAGCACCCGATGAATCCGTTGATCAATTTTACACACGCTTTGTAATCTTTCATACTGATTTCCCGTAGATGAAATTGATTGGGAATTTCTTTATGGAAGATTTGAGTATCTTCTTCGCATATCCGAACCCCGCTGAGCACACTTCAGTGATGGAGCTGCACAATCACAGGCAGGAATAGTTATTGTCACAAGTGACTGTCCGCCTTCACCTCATCAAACAGCTCCACCACCATGGAGTGATGTGGGAGATCATGCACACACATCTGTTGAAATGCCACATCCTCCCACCCCAACTGCTCTTGATATCTGCGCAGATTTGGCTTGCAAACCTGTTGGTTGTCACGTGGATTCGTTCCCTCAACCTCTGTCCCCACGTTCTGTTGATCCTCTGGATTGTACTGTCTTGTGTTCTTCCATTCCAAACTCCTCACCTATTATGAATGAGGATTAGGTTGTCAACGGAGTTGGTGTTATGCAACCAACCTGCACCATCATTCATAATGAGTGTGTGCGGGAATCTAAAGAAGAACCCGTGGTGAAGGATGACTCCCTTCCAGCCGCGCATCATCTGCTTTATCATGACAACCCTTTTGATTCTACCACTGCTGATTTCCCCTCTGAAAACCCATTTCTAGATGTTTCTACTTTTGATCATTCACAGGACATGTCAAATGTCAATTTGTCATCATAGTGTGGAGAGGACACATCTTCCTCCGAGAATCGTCCAATCTATCATCTGTCATTTGTGAAAACACAGAGGGTGAACATCTTTTCTTCTCATCTACCCCTCCTCCTGTTTCATCAAATGAAGAGGATGCCGACAAACATCCTCAACTTTCTGATCTTGGTTGTCATGATCTCTCTACTTCTTCATCCGATCACGTTGTTGATCCAATCATTGTTAATCTATCTAAGACACTGATCTACGAGGATCTATCTATCAATGAAGTCAAAACCTCGTAGACTGTCGAGGCACTTCAGCCCGAGCTGATGCTTATGTCATGCCCTCATTGTCCTGAGGTTGGTTTCACTTTCGGTCAGGAAATTGTTGAAACACTCAAGGCTCCTCATCACTCTCTGCTTTTCATTAAAGATCAACCAAACACCCAGATTTTTCTTCCTCCACTTGAACTACATGATCCCATCGCTCATGCGTTGGAGGAATCTTACACAGAAAGTACACATGCACAACGTATGTGGTCTACCTTTCTCATGTTTTCTTGCATGTCATAGTCAAGAGAATGCATACACTTGACATCTATATGTAGTGTAGCACAACACCATGGCAGCTCCACAGAGTGCATGTCATGCGCTTTCACTCATCTTTTTTCTGTGGTCACTTGTAAGCTCAGAGTGTGTCCGTCTTCCTCGTTATATCTTTCATACTTGCTGGTTTGTGCAACTACGATGTTCGCAAACCGTACCTTCACCAAAATGGGTCAACCAATGCGCTAGTGGCTACATTGGAAGTATCACTTCACGTGAGATTACCCATGCACTGTTATCTTAGGAGTAGGAGTAGTGTTTGCTTTTGAGTTGTTTGCTTGCATGCATGTTTTCTTCTTTCTTTGTGTGTTTGTTTGCTTACTCGCTTCGCTTCTACATTTGCTTCTACTTCTTTCTTTGCTTTTGGGTTGTTTGCTTGTTATTATCCATAGGTTAGTTTCGCATGGACCATGTGCGACTCTTGAAACAAGTTGGGTAAAGTACAAGAAGACTTGTACAACTATCAACATTTGGTTATCTGTTGTCCGCTCTCTTATGTAAGAACTTGTTTTCTTCAGTCCATGATGCATCAATGGAAAATACGTACTATTTGAAGTGAACCTTGGTGAAAACACAATGCTTACACGCTAACTAGTATCACCTACTCTAGTCGATTGTTTTTGGGTTAATCCTTGTCATCTCAGTCAAGTAGAGTAAGGTGAGGCGGAAAACTTTAACAAGCACGTTAGAGGTATACATAAACTGCTTCTCTGGAGGAACAACCTCTTCTTCTCTCAATAAGTCGGGATCCCTCTTCCGCCTCTGAAATGAATAAGTGTTATGCACAATTATGAAGATGAAAAATGAAAAAAAGAAAAAACGAAAAAAGTTTGAAAAAAATGAAAAATTAATAAGGCGAAAGAAGAGAAATGCTTCCTACATAGAGAGGTGATGCAAGTAACTCTGTCGAGGTACTGACTAGGCTTGCTGGCAACAGATCCATGCTTGTGTTCCTGCATGACTCTGCCGGGGTACTGTCCAACCCCGCTAGCAGTGGAGCAACACCAGAGATGAAACTAAGACTCTGGCGACTATATTGCTTGTGCATCATATACTCCTCAACCCTAATCGAATCAACTATGTTGGCTTGGCTTGGAATGTGTGTCAACCGACCAAGGGTTTGGCAGATGCTACATCTTACAATCAAGTAGTGTGGAAACCAAGACGAACTGAGAACTGAACAATACTTCTGAAGGTGTTAGACTTTCTTTTCATGAACAAGGTCTATTCAAAGAACTAGAGTTCTACCAGTGTGTTGCCAAGTGTTGTAGCGCCTACAACCACCCTCCAAAAATTTTCCTTAGCTTTGTTTTGGAGCCTCCCTACTAGCCTTTCACATCAGCATGTCTTGTCTTGTCAAGTACACAAGCTTCAACAATTTTCTTGCAGAATGACAACCTATCCATCAAAGCTTGTTTCATCCCCCTCACAAGTTGTTTCACCGGACTTGGTCAAGCTGCAGGCTGAGCAGCTCCGTCAAGAAATTGTGCAATTCTGGAGGGAAACCAACCTTCCCTCCAGAAATTGTGCAATTCTGTCTAACAACCTGTTGGGATCCAAAATTGCGCAAATATGCCTGTCACTGTTCACTAGAAAAATTGCGAAATTCCTCCCAGCAGGACTGCTCAGCCCATAAATTGTGCAATTCTGGGCAGCAGTCATCTGCTCTGCCCAAAAATTTTGTAATCCCTCTGGGCAGCCAACCCAACTCCCTCCCAGAAATGCACATTCTTTTCCTCCTGCTGAATAAATTGTTGCATGTGAAGTTGAGTTAACCGGTTCCTCCGGGACCGAGCAAAACTGATTTGCATGCATGGGCTACTCCTCCCAATGCAGTGTGCAAAGGAATCCCTTGTTTCAAGGATCAATTTTTAGCAGTTGGAGGTTACATGCAAGGATCATTTCAGAAACCTCCTACCAAGTGTCTCTTTCCCTAGATTTGTAGCATGCACGTCGTAACCTCAATTTTATCGAAACTCATCAACGAGATGCAATAGAGCTCATTCCTCACATCAATCTTGTAGCTCTGACATCCCACATTGCATCTAGGAGTCATCGGCACATTTAGCTCAGTTGTTTTGGGGTAAGCTCGCGTTTCATCTCTCGTGCTGCGTTTTTGGCGCTCTTTTTGTTTCACTTTGTATGAATGTTGTCTGCTTTATTTTAGTGAGTGCTTGCTATCATTTTGATACATACTAGCTTGTACTAGCACCGTTTCATTTTTCATTAACATCTCACTGTTTTCGCATGCATGACACTATTTTGCACAGATAGTCATCGTTGCGGCGACTCGCTTCACACATATGCATGCTTTCCCATTTTTTGAATCCTAAACTTGTTGTTTGAATGAATGATCATTCACTCTTGTTTTCACTCATCTCATCATGCTTTCACACTTCTCATGTTTTCAGTCACCCGTCGGCTGGACTAGGCTGCCTTAGCCCAGACCGTGCCTTACCCGGCTAACACTGTGCATTTCCAAAAGTGAAGGCTCTGCCTTCCCTCCAGAAATTGCGCAAGCCTAGCCAGGCACTAACCTCTAGGCTTGCATTATGCAATTCTTACAGGCAGTTTCCCATTGGCCCTAGAAACTGCGCAATGCATTTTGTTGTTGCATGTCACTGCTAACTGAAATTGCGCATTACACAGTTTCAATCCTCAACAGGCTAGGATGGACTATGCATTGCACAGTTCCAGCAGTCAGTCAACTTCCTGACAGCTCGGACTGTGCCTTGCGTAGTTTTGGTAGTTAGTCTCCCGACCTCCTGACGGAAATTGCGCGACCTTCATGATCAGTCACACAGGTATGTTGCAAGTCAGTTCTCAAGTTCGTTTTGGTTTTCGACTAACATATTACTTGCCATGAGTGTTTCCATGTCTCCAGGTATCACATGTGTTCATCTGCCTCTCAGCAGCACATGTACAATGGTTTCCACGAGAGTGGAGTTGAAGACACTGTTTAGAGCACACTTGGGGATGCAGTCGATCAAGTGTCTATGAACTTTCCTACCCACGAAGACATCAAGTTGTTCATAGACAAGGACATCAAGATATGACGACAGAAACATCACAACAAGAAGCACCATGAACATCAGCTGAAGGCGGCATACCGGATGCAACGAATGCAAGAGGAAGGTTGTTGACAACATAGAGGCGGAACAAAGTTGCAAGCTCAAGCAGATCCACTTGTGATGAAATCAACTTCAGAGACTCAGGCTATGAGGTGACGACAAGACATGGAGATCACGCGAAGGCAAAGAATGAAACAGAGAAGGAGTTGCATGTGTTGAAGCAGCAACTCAAGGAAGAACAAGAGCTACATAGATGAGAGAATGAGTTGCAGCAGGAACATGTACAACAGGGGGTGCAACATGCACTCACAGATGAAACTACGCCTGTACAAGCTATAGATTCATCCCAGTAGCTAGCACAGAGTAGACATGGTGAGAAGTGTTATTGATCGCATGCAATGGAATTTGGCAACATGCATGTCAATGTGCGCATGCATGCGATCTAACACATTTGGCACACTCAATGAGGCAAAGACAAGAAGCAAGTCCGACTGGAGTTGAACATGCAGTTGGAAGTTGATGTACATGACCACCAGCACACACTAGAAGATCAGCACGGGTATTATGCATCAGTGTGTTGTCGGTTCTGCCACACCCAAGAATACCATGTGCATGTTAGTAGACGAATTGGATGGAGGAGCCACACCAATGCACTGGGATGCAATGGAGGCAAGAGTTCACTTCAGCAAGATGTCACCATGGAGCGCATGCACACCATCATGGATGACCAAGCTTGGCATCATCTCACCATCTTCACCATCACAAGCATGTCAAAGAGTTGGTCTCATCACAATGGACCGAGTGTCAGTGATGTCTTGCATGGCTTGCTCAAGCCATTTTGTCTCACATGGGAACATGTGCATTGTAATGTAACGTCTTGTCAAGTGGAAGTTCAAGTGTCGATAGTTGGATGTAACAGTCATAGAGTAGATGAAGATTCATGAGGGTAAATGAACTGTCACAAAGGGGAATGTCAAGGGTCACCCCACCCTTTACTATAAATATAACCGCGTAACTCATTGTAAAGGATTTTGGTTAGCCAAGGTTTTGATATGACTATCTTAGAGAGAGCTTAGACAGTATTGTAATGAGCCTTGGCTTCTCCACTCCTCAAAGCTAGTACATCTCTTTGGAGGAGCAGGCGGTTGTGGTTGTAACATTCTGTTGTCAGAACTAGTGGTTGGACATGGATGTATTGTATGACTCAAAATTACACTTCTTAATATAACAAGATCCAGCACGTTTCATGCATATGTTGTATTGTATTTTAGCTATCTGTTTACTCTAAATTATATATGTATATTTTTTCTTACGCATGCATGTATAGCTATTTTTGTTTATGTATGTATGAATCTTTCTGAAACGTGTTGTTGGTTTAACCATCACTTTGGATTGTTAGCTAACTCGCCTTCCATGTTGTGATGCATCTTTGCTCGTGTGTTCCCTTCTTAACTCTGTGCTATCATAGGTTTCGAAGGGGTGCACTTATATCAAACCCCATGTGTTAGAACCTCTCATGTACCTTCCTTGGCTTGCTGCATATGTCACACCCTTGCTACCAACAAAGACATCTTACTAGCTTCTGTCTGAAATTGCGGTGAAAGCATTACCATATGACCCACTGTTGGGACTCCTACACCAAATGGTTTGAGGTCTAATTGGGACTTCTTACCAGGGAGATCCCCTTACATGTTGGTGGGTCTAGCACCATCAACAAGTTTCTTCATGGAATCTTAAAGAATGAATTCCTAGGGTTTTCAAGTAAAAACCATATCCATCTCTAGGAACATGATGTCATACCCTCAGCTTCATTTGATTCCAACCTTGTTATATACCCTAAACTACCTATAAACCCTAAAGATTAGGAGTTGAGGTTTCTATGAGGGAACAAGCAGTTAGGGTTTTTCACACAACTAGGGTTTCAAAATACCATATAGGATTCACAATCTCTAGATACCAATATCCTTCAAAGTTAAGAATTATAAACCCTAGAAACATGTCAGAAAAACCCTAAAACAGTTCATGTTATATCCTTTATGCATAAAATAGTTTTATGTACCTTATAGCTAAGGACTATATACCTTAGTCCTCCATGATCGGAAGTTGTTGCAAAGAATTTATCATAATCAAGGTACTACTCCTTCCATTGATGTCATGATTTTCCCAATAATAGTGCCAACTAAAGATGCTTTCTATACTTCTGTCAACTCCAAGACTTCCATGAAAGTTTTTCTCTTAATTGGAATATGAAGTTAGATGTTGCTACAACCTTTAAATCTAGGATTCTATATTAACTTCAAATGTTCTTTCTTCGCAAATCAATGAATAAGTTTGGTACCTATTTCTTGAGATATTTGAAGCCTTCTTGGAGTAGGTATTTTTGTGACTTTAGTTATCAAACTAGGGCTTCATATGTTCTCTATATATTCTTTACAAATAGGCCCATAGAGTCTTCCATACAGGTCTTCCTATTTCCTCTACCAAACATCTTCTCTTACTGCCTCGAATGATTATTTCTAGCCTATAGAAATTTTAATTCATTTTTCAAAAAATGTGATTCTAGGATTTGATTTTTGGGATTATTGTTCTCCTTAATGGGACCTTCTATCTATAATAAGCCTTTTCTTTCCCTTACAGACCTCTGAAAAATTATGATAAGCCTACCTATTTGGCCTTTTCTCCACTTTACAATACCTTTGGTCTTTTATCCATAGTTTTGTCCATTGTTATAGAGGTCTCAACCTCTCTTTCTTATCATAGTGAAGTTATTATAGGGTTGAGGCCCTCTCCCTTCAATCAATGAGAAAAAAAAGGCATGAAGACTTATTCTAAGCCAGATATGAAACTCTTAGTAGCTCTCAACAAGGCCATCTATATCTCTGGGATTCTCTTGAAGTAGAATCTAAGTCATTCGGCCTCCCAAATCATGCCTAGAGTTATGCTTGTGGTTCCTTCTATGGCCTTAACTTGGGTTTTCATATTTGTGGCTATTGGTGCCAAGATTGGAGCAAGAACAGTGAAGAAAACAAGCCTATTCTAGGCCTGGAGAATTTTAGTCCTCAAGGAGATTGCAAGTCTTCAAGTCACAGTGATCTCTTTAGTTGCCAATGTTTTGACCTTAGCTCTGATACCATGTTGGAAAAATTAAAGATTAGGGCAACTTATTATTCCATTTTCCATACATGACATTTATCTGTGATATTTAGTTCTTCTTCTTTGTTTATTATGCTTATGTTCATCATCAAATAAATGCCAAAACAATACAGATCACAACCATAAGAGAGAGACACCAGAAATAGGCTCCAAGCCAGGGAAAAATCGTTCCAAAGGGGGAAAAGCCACAAAGACTTCATCTTATATAATTAAATCAAAGGATACTTACAAGACCAAATCCTAGAACCTTGCTTCTGCCAATCAAATTGCTAGAATTCCTTCATAGGTCTCGAAGGATAGCGAGATAGGTTCTCTTCAAACAAGACTTTTCAAGAACAATTGTGGTACCTCCTGTAACCTCAGACCTGAGGTAACCCTAGGTACCTCACATAAGACAAAATATACCTCCTTTGCATGCATTGGAGACTCTCTTTCATACCTTCACTTCTCCTCCAAACTGCAGACCAAGAGCTAAGATATGTGAGATCACTTGTCTCTATTCAAATGGAGATAAAATTCATCCTTTTATAGCCTTTTGTGTGGCTCCTCAAGCCTACATAAGGTCGACATACACTAGCTGGTCGACTTGAACTTATGGAGCAACTAGACACTTCTAAATCATAAAATAATATTTCTTCTTTTGATACAAGTGCCCATGAGGGTCTTTAACAATATAATAATGACCTTTGACTCATGATAAACCCTATAAGCATTCAATGGATGCTTTGACCTATTGACCAATGACCCAAGCATGAAACCCATGCTTTATAAATAATTTTCTTTTGATCTTTACATCAATTCTTTTTCTTCTTTTGATGGATACATAAAGATTACATCATGACATGAGTCAAATGACAATTATGAAGACCGAAACTAGTTACATTCTTCAACACTTACAAGGTGATGAGTGGTTAGGGAGATATTGTTGGATGAATTATACACCTATGCTACCACATCAGCTCTGAGGGAGATATTGTTACCACATCAAATATTGTTGGATGACTTATACACCTATGCTACCTTTTGATAAAATATTGTTGAGGGAGATATTGTTACCACATCAAATATTGTTGGATGACTTATACACCTATGCTACCTTTTGAAAAAATATTTGTGAAGGTGCAATGTTGTTGTTGGTATGGGTGACCATTTTGTCACTAACACAATCCCTTGAGCACATATATTTGTTAATCCAAGCTATCTATTCATTCTAGGAAAAGTGGAGAGGTCCTTAGAAGCTAGATATGCCTATTTTATTGCTTAACCTCCTATAAAGAAAATGTTGATGGAAGCTTATATTTCTTTGTACCATGGACTAGAAAGGGAAGACACAAAAATATTAAGTACATGATTGGACATTGGTTTTGTTTGGGAAAGTTATTGTACTTGTAAGAGTACTATCTCAAGTTGCCAACACTGAGGATTTCCTTTGATTTTGTACAAATAAAATCCTATAGAATTATTATTAGCACATTAAATCTAAATGGGATTCCTAAATATTAGCCATATGTCTTGACTCTTGAGTGAATGACATGTTATGTTAAGAAAGAAGCCATATTTCCATAAGATGAGAATTTTTGTGTTTTCCTAATGCAAAGTGGTGCCAACAACATTAGTATAAATGCTAAGGAAACACATTATACCCTCAAAGAAGTTGTTGGATAGTTTTGGGTTGAGATGTTTGTACACCACCAGACCACACCTACCTAGGAAGGACTCAACCATGACCAAAATTGTGGAAGTCACTTAATCACCTTCTATGAAATTTACTAATAAAAATACTTAAGGTGTTATTTTTAGTTTTTCAATAATAACATCAACCATAAATGTCACGAGACAATAGCACCATACACCAAGTTCGTAGTGGGAAATACTCATCCTTACAAGAAATCCACTTGAATAATGTTTAACCAATTCAAATCATTATAGTACAAGATAATTGGGTTGGGATCCATTCAGAATGTTTGCAACCTACAAATACTTTGACCGAACATAAACCAACAAATGATTTTGTTGGGTCATTAGACAATGAACTACCACTATATGTTGCATTAAACTCTACTGCTTTCCATACGAACCTAACAATTGTTGCATTGAAGTCGTGATTTTTTTTGTTTGCATGTTTCATGTATTTTCTTCTTTGCACTCTTGGAAAAACATGTCTATAACCTTTTGAATGATGCCTTGGTCCATCAATACAATTAAAAATTACAAAAATAAATCATTATAAACATACCATAAGATATTCTGGAAATGCTATACTATATGGTGTTTTATTGGCCTTAAATTTCTTGATCATATGGAAACATTACACTTGTTTTTTATTGTGCAAGGACTGTATGGCAGCATTAAGACCCTATAGCATGTAATTATTAGTGGAAGTGCCTTGGCCAACGTGTTATTTAGTTCTAATTTGTGATTTAGAATACATGTAAAGACAAATATCATCACAATAGATATATTTTGGTGACATATCAAGACCAACAATTAATGAGAACAAGGCATCAATGCAATCCTATGCATTGAAGTAAAGGTTATGTGTTCTTATGTTACTTGAGGGAAGGCTCATCCAATATATAGAAATTGAGCAACCTGAATACTTTAATAGTAGAAGTAGAAAAGGTAACAAACATCACCATTTTTTATTCTTCTTAGACATGGAAGCTTCATGAAATATATACACTCAAATTTGGAGACAATCTAGATTTGGAACCTGTTGTGACCCTAGGGACAATCTTTGGCTGAAAAGAGGCCAGCGCCTAGGACATCTATTAAAGGTAACTAAAAATAATTTCTTTAAAAACTCTAAATATCATTTCCCAAAGATATTTCCTTGAGGTGTATTGTAATTTCAGCTTTTGGAAAAGATAACAAACCCTTCAAGATGGCCAATATGTCTGTGACTACAATTTACTAAGATTATAGTATGGCAGGAAATAATTTTGAGGTAAGATTTGGTGTATAGGGCTGAGGTAGAATCCTCTATACAAAATCTTAGTTGAAATTAGGGAATGAATGAAAGAGAATGAATGGAAATGTGGAGCGCTTTTTAAAGTTTCTTTGAATAGATTTTTATAGGTACTCTTTGCTATTGTCATAGCATTAGTAGATGTGTTTATGAAAAGGAACCAATAGCTTCATTACATAATTTTCAGTGGAAGAATAACATAGTGAATGACTTACATAAATAGAAAACACATGCCATAACCAACATATATGTGAAATCACTTGAAATGCTTTATTAATTCTCCAAGAAAATATTCAGTACATTACACAACAAAACATATGATCTCCAAGGAAAAATTTGGAACCCCAATCTCTTCTTTTCAAGAAAAATCACATTGGGTGACAGTTATGAAAACTGTCAACCACCTTAATTACTTCTTAACTACTGACTTCTTTTAAAACACTTAAAAACTATTACAAAACTACAAAATGAAATGATTTCAATTTCTAAAAATAAAATCACTTATACTTTCGAGACTCTTGTTCTTTTAATATATTTTCTTCTTTTGATGTAGTCACAGGCTCAACAACTTGAACATTTAGTGTAGTCACAAGATTTTGACACTTTTTATAAAGTTCTAAATCAGGAACAAGACATTGGAGCATCTTGCTATAAGCCATTTTTAAATTGGTCAGTTTGGCTTATCTGTAAATAAGGTTTTGATTTTCCAGAGTAGCTGAAAATCCCTCTAGAGGTATTTCACTATGGTTGAACCCTTCAAAATTTCAGTTTTCTCATGTGAAGAGTTGATTTTTCTTTTAGCTTCCACTAACAATGTTTCATAGTTTCCACTAACATTGTTTCACCTGGGGTCTACTTCATCACCTAGATTGCTTCGCATGTGAACTAGTGCTACTCAACATCGTCCCTTCTTGTTCACCATATTTTGTATGGCAATAAGACACATAACCATTTCATCTTCAACACCTTTACTACATCTAACTACTCAACATTGAAAGGAAACATTGACCATCCCTTCACTTGAGTGTGGAAATGTAGTGCATATATAGCACAAAATGGAGAGGGTTCGTACTTAAGCTTATGTAATAGAAATTACAGTTGATAGTTAAATTGTATAGCAAATTTTTTATGATCTTTACTAATGTTTACTAGAATTGTTGAATTTTTTACATCATTGGAATGACATCTTAGTTGTAACTTATTTGAAATTTTATTATTGTATGTGCACTTTGATATAATGTAATATGATTATCATTTCATTTCATATGTTGTAATATTAGATATATAACAGAGAAATTACTTATTGAATGCAATAAATAATAACTATTCATCGAAATGTTTTTTTTTGCAGAACAAGGATCTTCTAGAAGATCTTAATGATCCTCAACACATAGATCCAAATCACATTGGGTCTGAAGTTAAGATAACATATGATGCTCATGACGACATAGATACAGATGACAATGAGGCCGATGCCGATACATATGACAATGATGATGATCATGATCATGATGGTGATGATGATGATGAGGTAGTTGTTGGTAGCAACTAGTGACATTCATGATCATATAGATTGCATCATGGATAATTTTTTATATACTGTTATCATGTTGATTTTCATGGTACTATCATATGTATCATTTTCACGACCTCCAATACCATATTATTGAGTTGTGTCATTTTGACATATATCATTTTGACTTGCATCATTTGGACATGATGTATCATAATGACTAGTATCATTTTGTCTTACATAATTTATCATTTTTATTTATATTATTTGTACATGATGTATCATTTTGACTTATGTTGACTAATGCACATGTATCATTTTCACATGTTATTGATCTACTAGTATATGTGAATTTCACTTTTTTAGTTTTATATGATGATGATCTTATCAATATTGACTCATTAATTTTTACATATTGAAAGTGGTTGATGATTTGGATGCATATTTATTACATATGATGGTTTCAATTTATTTCTCATGATGGATGTTGTCAAATTCACTTAAATTGTAAATATTTAACTCACTTGTTTTAATTATAGATGATGATCATGTTATAATAATTATCTTTTTATTTTATATATACTCGATGTTGTAGATTTTATTTTGATGGAGATTTAATAAGTATAATGATGTTGTTAATTTGTATGAATGTTTGTTTCCCTAAAAATCCTTTATAAATTTTATCCTATAAAATATTTCAAATGCATTCATATGACTTACTGTATAATCATATAACTTATTTAACAGACATTATATATTTAACTAATTAAATTGAAATAAAACATATTAATTTAACTATATGCAAAAAAAAAAATGGAAGCAACAATGGAAGCCAAATTAGAAGCAAAACAGGAAGCAAAAAGGGAAGAAAATGGAAAGAAAAAATGGAAGCCAAATCATAAGCTAAACTGGACAAAAATCTTGGCACTAAAATTGGCACTATTCCCGGTGGTTGGAAGCAAAAAAAGAAGCAACAATGGAAGAAAATTTGGAAGCCACACTAGAAGCAAAACTGGAAGCCAAACCAAAAGCCAAATTGGAGGCAAATCTTGGTGTTAATTATGGCGCTATTCCCGATCTATTCCTGACACTCTTTCTAGTGTTATTCCTGGTGTTATTTCTGATGTTATGCTTGGCACTATTTACAGTGTAATTTTCGGTGCAACTTCCCACGTAATTTCCGGCAAGTTTCTGGCATTATTTTTTCGATGCTATTCGAGGCACTATTTCTGATGCTAAATATGGAACTATGATAAACATTCCTAATTGCTCCCATTTTTGCACTGGAAAAGGCTTCTAATTCATGAACTAAAATACACTAAAATTTGACAATATTTTAGGCATTATTTTCTTGTTCCATTGCATTGTACTTGTAGGTCATTAATGCATATATGTTCACTAATTCATTAGTTTCATTAGAGAATCATAAAGAAGGCTCAATGCCCTCTCAAGCTAGCTGGAACAACACTTGTTAGCCCATCAATACACTAACCATTCAATAACTTATCAATTCATGAACAAAATCCATAGCAAGAGCACATCATATAACCATGCATATAACCAGAATATAATCCATGAAAAATCATCCATAAGATCGACACAATAATGAGTGCATGTGCTCACAGATTATAATAGGAAAGTAATTCATATTAACATATGCAAAAGCCAACGAAGTCAGGGACTTCCACATACCACCCGACTATAGGTTGGGCTAAACCAAATCTCTCGTTCAACCAATCAACCATGTGCCATATTCCAAGCATGAAAGTGTGATTATATGGTCTAAACCAAAATAAAACCAACCAGGGCTTCCGGAGGCCAAACCACCTCAACCCTCAACCATAGTGATTTCACCTAACCGGTCCAAAAATCACTAACATCAACCATATTGGTCTCTTCCCAAGTTGGTAAGGGCTCCAGGGATTCTATCTCAACCCACGACCTCCAGGGATCTCCCATATCAACCCACAACCTCTAGGGAACCCAAGTTGTTCTAGGCTCCAGATATTCTATCCCAACCCATAACCACTAGGGAACCTAAGAACCAATCTAAAATCCAGACGGAGAACCCACTACATCATGGCTATCTAGGAAATGACAAGGAAAGGTTGAAACCACTGTCAATCCAGGAAAATATCCACACCAGTGACAACAAATAACCAAATAACCACATGCATATACCATGCATCCAAATCTCAACAGGGAAATCACATATGCAACTGGTTACCTATAATGTATCCTTGTTGTAGTTGTTGATTCAACCTTCTTTTCCACTACCCACAAATTCCTTTGCTCGCCATTTGCTTGCTTGTTTGTCTCTCTCCAAATCCAAGTGAATGCTAGAGTTCTCTAAGAATTCTCTAGGTGTGCAAGAGTGTATGAGAGAATGATCAAGAGTTGAACCCAAAATTATAAAAAAACTAAAACTAATCAAAAGTTGTGACATGTTTCTTTGATTCCTTTTTATCATTGATGTCTAGTCTCTTCCTTTTATTTTCCATTTTTCTTTCATTTTCCTTCATTTTCTCTCCTATTTCTTTTGCATGCATATTTATGTCTTTAAACCTTCCTTTTATCCTATTTTCCTTTATTTCCTTAATTAATGTCATTTATTGTCTCTTTAACTTTGCCAATTTCCATAGCCATTAATAAACCACAAGTGATGCCCGCTATAATGCATGCCCACCATTCAATATGTGTCTCATGACCTTGGTTTTATCTTATTTATATGGAAAATCAACTAGGGGTTGTTATATACACCCACCTATTCACATCAATGGCTCATTTTGGCCTCTCCCTAGTCAATGAATACAACACTAAGGGCTTTTTCTCCATGGATTTTCCCACCCTTTTCCCCACAAGTTCTGTCATGATAAACTAACCAAGAATTGCAAATGTTGAAATGCAATAATACATTTTACACCTAATGTGTTACCATGATAGTAGATTGGATAACATCCCATATTTCACTATTACATGTACAAACTTAGCATGTACCATCACAACTGAGCAAAAATATCTTTCTTCATTAAAATAGACCTTGTAGATAACTTTCCAGCAATTGTTGCAGACCTTCACCAATACCTTCAACCGCTGCCTCCTTTGATAAGTTCAAACAAGTTATGCATGTTGGCTCATCCCTTCGAGGAAGCCACTCTTTCTAGACCAAGGCTAGATGGGAGCTCAATGACATGATCATTCAGCAAGGCATCCCTGCCTTCTTCTTCAGACTAAGTGCATCTGATACCAAATGGCATGACTTGCAGATGGCCATGCCTTGTGGTCCTCTATCCAATGCATATTATCAACCTTGTTGGAGAACCCAAAACATTGTTGCAAACCCACATCGTGCATCTCAATACATCCATTACAGGTTCACAACATTCCTAAAGGAGGTCCTACTAAAAAGATTTAATGTAAAGGACTATCGGTGCAAGTATTAATCTACCATTAATTGTCTTTCATCCTTTATGTACAATTCTTGAATGTATAACTCTTACTTTCTCTCTTTTATTTTGCCTAGCAATGAATGGAAACATAGAGGGTTTGCACATGTACATGGTTAGAAAATGCACCTAATATGGACAACCTTAACTGGACCAACGAATCCAGTGTTGTTAGTGCCAAATCTTTCTTCGATACATACATCACTACTTGGAATCCTTGACCCCTCCATCAAAGAAATCTACGAATACCATCAATCAACACTTCGTTATCCTTGCCTACTTGAAACAAACAATATCCTCCCTTCTAACGAGCTCCAAGGCTATGAGGATCTTGTCAACTTTGTCCAATGCCACACAAATTGTCATTCCTCTACATGCCTTCACAAAAAAAATACTAATGCATCTTTCTAATATGGAATCCCCTAGGAATTATTCCAATCCTCTTCTATCCACATCGATGCTTCTGGTTGGAAAAATTATAGTCCTACTCGAAATTATTATTGGATTAACATCCATAACCTTCACATGCTTACTATTTGGAGGGCCACCATTCACTATCAATCTATCCTCTTGTTCCATGTTGTCTTAAACTACATTTCCAAATATGCAGCAAAAGTAGAGACAAATTCTAAAAGTTACCTCCAAATTCTCTTGCGCCTTGCACAAATTTCTCCTTTTGATGCCCCTACTATCATTGTCGTCTGCAAGCTCCTAACCAAAATTATTGTTGATAGAGACATCAGTGCATAGGAGACATGCCACATGCTTAAAAAACTCCCCCTAACAAACTGTAGTCGTTCTTTTGTCTCCCAAAATGTCAAGAAAATTGTTTTTAGGTGTGTTTCACATAACTTGGATTGCCAACTTCTAGCAACACCCTTCATCATTTTATACACACATATACCTCTTTCACTCGATTCATTGTCTCTTATTGAGGTTGCACACTCCTAGTCATTATCCTCTCAATGAGAAAAAACATTGCGGAAGCATATTGGCCCCACCATGGTCATACACATCCTACCTTGGTACACTTCCATCCCATTTCATGATGTAGACTACTATGTAGGATTCTACTAAAGTTAACTATTCTTGTACTATCATTTTCACAAGCTACTTGATGAAATTGGTGTAACCGACGGGGAGATTTTTGTACACTAAAAACAAATTAAGAACACATATTGTGCATGGCATATCCATCATGCACTTGAAGAGCCACCTCTTGTTAACTCTGACGATGACTCTTTTCCTAAAATGTAGCCCCACCACTCCATGGACATGGAAGAATGGAAATTCCTTTTTTCAACTACACCCAGGTAAAAAAATCGTCCTTGATGACCTTGACATGCTTAGCCACCATTCACTTCATCTAATTCAACTAATCCTCCACATAACTCCTCCATCTCCCCTCTTTAAATCCACACTCCTTTGCCTAATTGTCCCATACCCAAAGCATGGCCTTTAATATAATTCTTAACCAATTTTCAAGCATGCCTCCACCACACCACTAAAGATGATTATCAAAGGTATTGTTGCGATAGGAAAGTCTTCTCTAATAGGTTTCCTTAAAGATACATTCCTAGCCAACTCTACCAATAGAGAAGGGCCTCTACTCTATCTTTCTCCAACATGTATTGTAGCCTTCCACATAAATTCACTAACAATACACTCTATTCTTTGCATCCTTGTCTCATTTATGCACCCTTTGGATGGTCAATTCGTTCTAAATATCCAAGAGCAAGTTTGACATTTCAAATATAGTCTCATTTATGAGATGAGCTTCATTGGCCCTAAAATTCTTTCTCAAATTGATGAATGCTTGTGAGAAGTATTCCCATAAAATTGAAACACCTCATTCAGTGGTGCTATGTAATCCTTATAGATGACCTTGAGAAATTTCCACCAGTAAAAGATACACCAATGTATGTGGACATGTCTTGTGGAAATGTACTTTAGCGTAGTTTCGATACAGTTGTCACACTCTCAACTGTCTTTTGCCAGCAAGGCGTCAACCATGAATAGATTATATTTTTCCTTCTCCTTTCTAACCTTTGGAATACAACCCCTACAATGGATGATTGGAAACTTCTCATGACATATACAAAATCCTTCCTTCCACATGACGAGTAACAAGCATTACAAAATTCAATGCACCTTTATGCAACTAATGAATTTGTTACACTGCACAATAGAAAAAATGCTTAAATATTTGAACATGTTAGTTTCATGTTGTTATGCCGAGAAAAGGAAACAACAGACCTTTTCTACTCAATAGGATGAATAAATTGATGCAAAATTTATCTTATATATTAGACAACAAGTCATATTAACAAGAAACTTATGGGTCAAAGCAAGCCTTGTTACTAGAGCACTTGGAAAAGTTGTTGTTATTTTCTATGCAACTGATTCTAGGCCCCCCAAGTTGCCATCATTTGTTGTTGTTGATTTCATTCACTAAAACAGATCCACCATGGGATGATTCAAATCCAAAGTATTTTCCAATCTCGCCTGTAACAAGGGGATTCCTTACACAATTTCCCCTTCGCATGGCATGGGGATTGATAATTTATAAATCATAAGGCATGACCTTACAAAAATAAATAATCAACATTGGCAATATTGATCACCAAGGGCTAACATTCACAACCATATCTAGAGTTAGATCATTGTGTGATATTTACATCTCTACAACTTTTTCCTTCTCTCGCTACTCACACATGCAAGAAAATCCTTATGTCAAATGTAGACAACATGAGGAAGCATACCTTGCCTTTAAATATATGCACCAAACTCAATGAATACATCCTCTTACTGGCAATTCGACTTCATTTGCATTGCACTTCAAAATGTTTCATCTTCTCTCTTATTCAAAAACAGTTAACTGTATATACTTATTGATATGTTATTCTTCTACGTTACTTTCATTTTCATTCGTTGCTCCTACTTTACTTCCATGTTTTCCCTTTCATTTAATGAACTTCTAAATCTTCACTTATAAACTTCTCCTTGTCTTGAAAAAAATAAATGGATATGCAATATGTCTCCATGATCTACATATTTTGCCATGTAAATAAATAAGAGATTGTTCTTCTGGATATACAAGCAAGATTTCTATGCTCTCATAATTTGCCTCTATATCGCATGTAACCAACTCTCCAACTATTTTACAAGATTAAGGTTTGCATAAATTTCCTCATCCATACACATAAAAGGGATGGAATGAGGCATATTCAAGCATATTGGAAAACATACAATCTCGGTAATCTCCCAAAACTAGATCTCAAATGGTATTGTAGATGACACTCATCAACCTGTATTTACGACTAACGTGGCTTACCTTGTCAAAAGTTTACAGTTACAATGCAAAATCATGTCTGCTTGAATTTTCCCCTTCACTGGGCATAACTTGTACTTCATGGACTTGAACCACATCTTTTGCATTCCACTACATACCTCAACTTTGATAGCAATTAGTACTTGTTTTTTGTAGCTTTTTGCTTAGTTAACTATGTCTTATAATAACATTGCCATACTTACATACACGTTCACTAGTTTTCACTCTCTTATGTTATGTTTCCTTAAGTTTATGTCTTTGTTTCCTGACATATGTTCATCAAGTTGTAAAATAAATATTGCTATACAAAAAATGCAAACAATATTATCACATGAAAATAATCAAAATAAGACAACGCACATCACAACAATGTTTTAACAACAAATAAAATTGTCATGGGCATAATATACATAAAAGTAACACATTATCACTATGTGTTCTACTTTTACAAAACATTTTTGGAAATTTTGGAAATTGCACAAGTTCATCCCAAATTTTGGGATTTTAAGACAAAACCATTTGTTATGATGCCACATGGTAATAAAAATCACTCATAAGAATGACATTCTCCATTATTGGAATGCCACCATTGATAGAAACAACTATAATCACGATAGTAGAAACAACACTCGGTGTTGCAACAACCCAATATAATACAACAAGAGTTGAAAAGGCTTCAGAAAACTCGTGGTTTGTTGCAACACCATAAACAAGTCTCTATTGAACAAAAAAACATCTACTACAAGAACAAGGACTTTCAGAGGCCTCCTCAAGTAAACTCCACTCACCTGTTTCATACATGTGTCCTTTGCAAGCATCGAATTTTGTTTCAACTGGATTCTAATGTTTGTCCTTGTCATCTTGTTTTGTATAATACGTATGGGATGTGCTCTCTAACAAGGAAGTAGTAGATATTGTGGCATCAACTTATATAATGAGCCTTTGTGATCAAGAAAAAGCTTCATTGGTACTTAAAAAAATATATGTCTATAGCATAATATATCCAATTTTATTTCATAGGTATTCTTAATACATCAAAAATGCAAAATTTTCTCTTAGACTTAGAATTCCTTTCGAGTGATTTCTTACTCCATTTTTGGTTCCGATAATGCAATCCCAAGAAAAATCTTGTTGAATTGAATCCTAGATAATTTCAATCTTGTAGCAATGGAGCCATAGATGTCTCAACCCACAGAAGCTTGTGACTTTAGGTATGGAATTTGATTGAATTGAATTGATTTTAACATTAGCTGAAATATGATAATGGTGAAATGTAGCAAATTTACACTATGGTCCACTTCAAACATTATTTATCCTTATTCTTGTGTGACTAAGTTAATGTGGTATCGACCATACTAAGTTGAATCTCCATGACTCTTCATTCATCAATTCCCTCCCAAACTTAATATTTGAGAATGTATTAGATTAATATAAAAAGAGTATCAATTTTCTCACAACATGATGACTCACTCTCCCCCATCTTTCTGCTTTGAGCTTATATCAAATACCCATGATATCGAATAAATAATGGTGACACAAATTATGTTATTGAAAAACGCAAGCTTTTAATGTTTTGCACTATTGCATCCATCCATCGTTACCATTTTTTTAGAATTTTGACAACAAGAAACCCATATTATCTGGAGTTTCAAATGTGAAAATTGATATTTGTGATGGGTTGCTTCTCTAGGAAATCTTGAAGGTAGAATAATGGTGTTTGAAATTGTATTGGAATTTTGAGTTCCACATTTATTTTTCATACCAAGAAATATTAATAATCTAAGTAGGTAGTTGTATGTTTTTCCAAAATAGGATATTTGTTGCAACATCGAATTTGGGAGGAAAAGGACCCCACAATGACCTGAATTTGGAGGAATGGTTGTGTGGATCAACTCTAACAGATATCTAAATTTTGGGGTATAAAAAAAATCCCCTCATTATATCCAATTCAGCGAGATGAGTAAAGCCCTGAAAATATTCTATACATTTTGTTTTAATCAATAAGAGGGTATCAATTGTTTTCATATAAGAGGGTATCAATTATAACCATTTTCTTTTCATAATGAAATTGGGTGTTGATGGTTTCAATTAAGATTCCTATAGTTGCTATAAAAAATTTCATGTTGCAACCTGCATGTGAATATTTCTAGGTTTCAAGAAATTGTGTCTTTAAATGTTGGAACCATTTTAGGAGTAGGGAGAAATTGCCATGTGACAAAGTTCCTAGCCCATATTCACCAAACAGTGAATAATTCAAGCATAAGTAGGAATAGAAACCAAAGCATTTGTTTATCATTTTGTAGGGACAAGTTTTGCAGACATTCCAGAAGTTGTTTACTATTTAGACACTCATTTTTAATGCTCCAAAGTGCATAAGAGTTCATATTTTCCTAGTAAAATGTCATTAATAGCCTTCAAAACCCCTTCTAAGTCAAATTGTGAAGCCACAGGTGACCCAAAAATATAGAGAGGATATCCAGCCTTGTTGCCCATCTCTTCTAGGGAACACCACTTCGTGGATCTGATTCCAATCCCTCTTTTATGTCACTTTCATCAAAGGATGATTATGTTTCAAGTGAAGAAGAGTCTTGTTGTATTGTTTTCCCCTCTTTAATATTTAATCCATTATTAGATAGACTTGACCCAAGGTGAATAAATACAAGTTTAATTCAAGCAAGGATAATTACTCTTTGGCAACTAGAAAGAAGATGGTTGGCATTTTTTGGTGTGTTTGGGTACACAGTGATTTGAGACAACATGTTCGAGATTTGAAGGTCTCATGCATTGGATGAGGCCTAGTGGGTTACCTTGGAAACAAGGTGAGAAAAGATACTTTGTTAATTATTTATTTGTTTCCCTTGCTTCTGCTCCAACTATTATTTTCATATGCTTGTTGCAACAATTTTACTTTCATTCTAAGAATATGTCTGTACACTAATTTACAAAGAAAAGCAATTTTCCAAGTAGAGTTCTAAGCTCTGATCCATTCTTGATTGAAATAATTATGCAAAACACACACTTTCCACAATACCCAAAATTATTTTGACTAAGCCTTGGTCCATTGTTATTGGGACCAAACAAATTATACATAGTCAATGTGGAGGTCCTGAACTAGGGGAGTATTTGAGCAACTAAGATGTAGAGAGTTGAATCTAAGCTTGAATCACAATCTCAAAATAGCAACATTTAAAATTTGAGAGTTTCTTAAATCCAAAAAGGCACTTGTACCTCACTACATTTTTATTTCAATCCAAAGTTGAGAGAGAATATATTCACCTTTTATATTTTCAATAGAATAATCTAGGCTTTTAGGGGTTATTTCATCTTTGTCTTTCAATTATTATTGTAAAAATTAAGAAATTGTGCTAATGATTGTTTTCCCCTTGTTAGGTCGATGTGGAAAGCTTCTCCTACCGCAAGTCTTATTTTAGGTGTTCTCATGGGGGGTGTTCAATCATCCCTTATAATTATGCTGCACTAGAAGGTATACAATATTCCAAGCATAATTTTTCCTAGCTTTTCAAGGAAAAGGGAAGTTATAATAATCTCATTAAGACCGTTTCTATGAAATAAGCACTTGCAGTCCCTGAGGTATAATGTTATTGTGATATACTTACTTCATTACCAATTGTGTTCATATTTTGAAGAGTTTACATGGCATGCTAGTTTGTTGGGGAAAACAGACTCGATCCACCTATTGTATTTGCTAAGCCCTAAGTGAGGGATGTTGCAAGATAAGGTCTTGTAGTTTCATTTATATTGGTTTGTTAAAGGATTTAACTCCGTGTGGTCATTATTGGAAGTGTTTATTATTATGGTTTTCAAAAGTTTCCAAAGTACATATATTATCACCTATCATAATTGTGTCATTGTTTACAACTATGTGGGAAAGTATCAAGTTCTTGTATGTATTCATATTTATTATTGTGTATATGATCTGCAGGAGATTTATTGCCCTATTTTTAGTATGTTTGTTCCTTTACTGAAAGCATTCCTCTCCTTAGCAAAAAAAATGAGTTGTTTAGTGTTTTGAATGGCCTTTTCTACCATTCTTTGCATGATGTGAAGATGGTATACTTGCAGAAGATACATGATAGATACCTTGTAATTTAATATATTTTGTTTCAATATTTCCTTCCACATTCCCCCCAATCCTCCTATTAGTGTTCCTTTACACCTCCCAGTGCAATTGCTAGTAATTATTTTTTCAAAGATTTAAATATTTCTCTTAATATTTATTGCATTAAATAATATTTATAAAAGTAAATAACTAAAATTAAAATTAACAAAATGGATCCTATAGCATTAATTATTATCTTGGACTTTATATCAAATAATCACAAACTATGAAAAAAATAACCATTCCAAATTTCTACTCTTTCAAATATACATAATTGTAAAGTCTTTGTGATGCTCCAAAATATTAAACAAATTATGTAATGAGTTTTTAATTTTTTAATTTCTCGAATGGTGGTTTACTTTTGTTCCTTTACCCATTGTGAATTTACACTTGTTTGAATATTTTTTTGTGTTTGTGCCACACTCACTTGTACTTGCTTTGTTTTCGATCTTACTTATTATTAACAATATTAGGGTGTTTGGTAGTACCAAAAATACATCCTAGTGTTCTTGTTTACAATGATTGAGCTTTGATGGCCTAGTTATTCAATTTCAAGTAGGTCTTTGAGATGATTTTCATAGTTGATTTTTGAACTTAAAAACACTTTATTAACTTTAAAAGAGTTCACAACTCCACCCTTTTTACAAATGAATGATTCAATCTTGATTCAAGATACACTTTGATTTACAATCTTCACTTAATGTAAACGTGCCACTGAATCCTTTTCCATTTACAAAGACAATAAATGTAAGGGAACTTCAATATTTTAGACTATGACATGTACCATTGTTGTTTATCGATATATTAAGGATATGCTCATGTATGTGCTTGTTTTGCTTTCTAAATTAGATATGGGTGTCAAAAAACTAGACATAAAACATTATAAGCATCCAAGAAAAACATGCACTATATATAAGCACAAATATCCTTAAACTTCCTTACACTGATTTCAAGATAGGTCTAAGACACAATCACCACTAACTTTTAGCACTTAAGAGCAATTTCTACCAATGATTTTATTTTCTATAAATTTTTTGAGCAAAGGGTGTAACATTTTGATGGGAATACAATAAATTCAATACCAAGTTGAAAACACTCTCAAATCCTTTAAATTTCCTTTCTCAAATATTTTGACAAGGGTTTTGAACAAAATATCAAACAATTGGATGGTGTAATTATTATCCATATACCAAGTTTAACTTATTGATTTACTAATTATGCCATCAAGCACTTAATTCTTTCATTTTGTTTTAGATCAATACTTTGTTAAATACACTTTCAAAACCTTCAACTATGATTTTTCACAAATATTTTGACAAAGCTTTCGAGCAAAATATTAAATAATTGGATGTTATAACTATCATTCATATGCTAAGTTGAACTTATGATTCACCAATTATGTCATCTAACACCCAAATCTTTCATTGTGTTTTAAGGAAGGACTTTGTTTTGTCTCAAATAAAATAAAATTTGTGAAAGTAATACCATCTATATTTGTTTATGATAAAGCAAACAATGCACTTCTAAATACAACTCACTTTATCTATTTTCCTTATTATCTAAAGATATATTATAGATTTGTCAAAAGGCTAATATACTTCTCTAGCTCTCCAAAAAGGAAAACCAAGAAAATCCTAGTTCACACTAAGGATATCCAACAAGCATGTTCTCCTCCTCTTCAAAACTATAGCTCACTATTTCATCTCAAAACCCTAATCTGCATATCTCCAAGGGATGAAACCTTATACTTAATTTTCAAGATGCTTTAAAAAGTTGAAGAAACCCTAACAACTTCGAGAGAGGGAGAGAGAGTACATAAGCAGATCCAAGAGAGAGAGGAAGGCTAATGCACTCCTCTTGATCACATCTCTCCACAAGAATGATAAGTGGGTAAAGGACTCTATCCTTCTTCTATATATATGAGAGATAAGGAAGGCCAATGATATATGTGGGCTAATGCCCTTACAATCAACTTACAATAATCACATGTAGGCTTACATAAGTGTAACACTACATTCCAAGTGTACACATGTTTATTTGCAAGGTGATGTCATCCAAAAAAAGGGTTCCAAATGCAAAGACGCTTTGAAAGGTGTGCCCAATTCTCCTTATACAAACCTCCAAAGACTTTATCTATCCTACCAAGCCATGTACTCTACTAGGTCCACTCCCTCTTTATGAACATTGCTGCAACTTAGGTGTTCTATTCCAATTACAAGTCTCTATACAAGAATCAACCTACCATGAGTTGCTTGAGTCTTGATGCCATCATCCAAGATGTAAAACACTCGCTATTCTAAGGAGGGCATTCTCCAAGCAAGTAATTGCCCCAATGTGTACATCACGTAGAACATCACCCAAACTATTGGGAGATCTCCAATCCCATAGGGAAGAATGTCAAGCTAGCACCCAATTAAGGTCAAATAACTATTGATTAAGTTATATCCAATGTGCAAAGGCAACATAGATAATCTATCAATGTGCAAATTCATCATAGACCATCAATACAAAACACACCCTAAAAATTTTGAATACCATTTTGATTTGATTTTGTAAATAATTTTAACATGTTTGGGTTTAATAATAATATGCATTCATATAGAGTAGCAAGTATCTTATCCTCAAAATCAATCCCCCCAAAAAATAATAAATAAAAATATCGACAAAGTAAAAAAAATCTCCTAAGCATGAGACCAATTTCATTGAATGATGAATAGTGTGACCAGTTTTTGAAAGTTCACAAATAGAACTTAAGAAATAGTGAGTGCAATGATGAAAAAAAATGTTTATGGAGAAGTGTCAATAGATAAAAATTGTGAAGTGACAATAAGTCTTATTCTAGAGTTTATTGATAGATGTTTTTCTCTAGAGTGACATTTTTTTTTTTAATATTTTCACCAATGCAGGTAAATAAGTTTTTTTTTTATGTACACAAAATGTTTGAAAAGGCAAGGTTGTAAATTGAGAATGTGTTGGTGGAATGATTTTTTTTTATAGAAACAATATTTTTTAAAAGAAATTTTTTCAAAAGCATCAAAAGGATTTAAGTTTTTTAGTCTCGTCAATACAAAGGAAATTAGACATGTCCATAAATGTTTTTTTCTAAAAGCACTAATATATGGATTTATTTATTTATTTTTAAGTGTTAGTAGGCAGAAAATCAAGTTGGTCGAAAACGTTTATGTTAATTGTTGATGGAAGAGTAAGGAGGTTTGTATGATAGTTGATGAGTTTTGACTTGTGAGTTCCTGCCTTGCTAGGGACCATAGCATTTGCTTCACAATCAAAGTGCATTGAATCTACAATATTTTGTTGTGTTTTTGTAATTTTAACCAAAGTTTCTGGAAAATGTGGAATACTTTTTTTTTCTTTCATAAATTCAAATATATTTTTCTAATTTTTGGAAATCTTATTTCTAATTTTTTATTGGTTGAGTCAACTATGATGGGACATAATTCCCCTAGTGGATAGTGATTTATTTTCAGTATGTGTTAGTGCCTAACAAATAATTTTAAAATAAACATAAAAAACTAATTTTCTAAGTGGTCTTTCTATTGGTGAGTGTTCTAACACTAATATTTACACCGTGCTCTGAGCAAGTCCTTTATGTAAGCGAGGGAGGGGGTAGGGCGTTTCATCAATGAGTGTTATGACACTATGACACTGACATTAACATTGACATTGACCTTATGATAGGTATTGCTAGTGCATTTTTCTCTTATTTAATTTTAAACATTTTTTTCATCTTAAACTTTTTTAGATTTCGTTGTGTGGGAGAATGGGTGCATGGAGTTGTGAATGTGTGGGAAGTGAAGGATGTGTGGGTGAAGGGGTATGTGTGGAGATAAGGGAGTTCGAAGAAGTTGTTCTGCAGTTGCAAAGTGATTTTTATATCCAGTTCAAAGGGGACGAGGCTATAGCACAGTGTCAAAGCAGGTTTCACAATGTTTCGTATCTCTCGACAATAAAGACCAATTTTGTGATATGTGTAGGAAGGAGAAACTGTGTGTGGTGGAATTTGTTAAAGAGCATGGACTACATAATAATAATAATAAATCTTGTCTGCACTCTGCAGAAGGCGATTTTAATACGCGGAGCAAGGAACAAAAACTTTAATTCGCATACATTTTATTTGATATAGAGATGATTTGACGATTCGATGTGTGATTTTCAAAAGTATGTTCAAGGTTTATGAATACTTATTATGCAATACTAGTCAAATTAGCTAAGAGATTGTCAATAATAATTGTAAAGAGAAAACTTTGCAAGGAGAATGAGTTTAAAAGTTGGGACTATTGTTGGAGTTTCTAGTGAGTTTCTATTAATAGTTTATGCTAGTAGCTTTATGTTCAATGGGTTCAAGTCAATTGATTTTGGTAATAGAAATGCTAACATCGCACACAATGGAAATAAAAAACCAATTCCTTCAAGCAAATTGCACAAATCAAGGAACAAAAACTCCCTTTTGGGATATTTTGCACCTCCGCATACATTGCCTCAATTAGTTGGTCATCATATACAATTTATCAAAAAACCCAAATATTTGAACATAATACAAATAATTGCTTTAACTTTAAACATAAACTTAGTATCAAAGATTTACGTCATAAGACATTCCCTTTGAAAATAACTCCCACAACTACCACTATGTACCATTATTCACCCTTAGATCCATTGTTAGACAATTGAAAAAAAGTTTGTCATTAGGTATATAAAAAAATAGTTACAACAAAAGACATGAAAACATTACAAAAAAATTATTGATTGATAGTTAAATTTGAAATAATATGAAATTTGATTAAATAATATTAATTATTCATAATTATCATTTGTTAATATTGGTCTTAATTTTTCTAGACAACATAAAGATTATCCTATTCAATCATATATCGAAGACTGTACCGAGATATTTAATATTAGACCAACCCTTGGCTAAACTTTAGTATAAGTATGTTAGGTAGTAGTTACGGTTATATAGCCTCATAAGTTTGTTTTCTTATTTTATCTATTCGTTGTGGTTGCTTGTTACAGTAAATTTCTTGCTCTATTTTATGAGGTTCTATGATGATTGGTGATTTCAGATCAGCATATTAATTTCTTGCTCTTTTTTATGTGAGGTAAGTCTTCTTTCTGTTACTTGTTTAATTGTAGCTTCAGAGAAGCATTTTGTAATAGTGAGAAGATGAGAATTATTACTCACTAATCTCGAAAGTCTTGCATCGCGACAGTGTATTTTTCTCTGGAAACCTTGAGACTCACAGCGCCACAATATCCTTATTTATTCCCATTACTCTTTATAATCAACTATTTGAATTGATCTTTAACTATATTGGCCTCTTTCATTAATGATTCTCGTTTAATCAGCCTCATATCTACTTTTATAAAGATTGACATATTGGATAAATTAGGAAATAATTATGCTCGATATGTAAAGGGAATTCATCAGTTTTATAGGCAATAAACTTAGTATTAAACTTGCCCTGGAAGCTGAATTTATAATAACTTCAAAGTTTGTCAAAATAAATATAAATAGGTTATTATGTGTCTGATTGATCTTCAGCTCATATCATTATCGTCATTGGAGGATCCTACTATCTCCACTGCTGCTCCTATCATCATCATCATTGGAGTGACTCACCTTGTGATCCTCTGAGTCTCATTTAACGGTTCATTAGTATCGTTCCATAAGATTCCTCTCTAAGCATTTACTAAATGCTCTTGAGATTGCAAAAAATGAACAATAAGTTAACGTACAATATATGATTCCTCTAGAAGGATTCACTAAATGCTCCTCCAGTTGAAAAACAATTAAGAATATAAATAAGCTCACATACAATATAAGATTTCTCTCCAAGCATTCACTAAATGCTCCTCCAATTGAAAAACAATGAAGAATATAAGCATTGAACGTTCTTACAATTGAAAAACACTATAAAGAAAGTTAGCAGACTGTAGAAGCACTAAATGTTCCTGTGGTTGAAATACAACAATAAATATATAATAACTTAGCGTACAATGTAGACTTACTCTATGGAAAGTTAGAGAAATTTCATAGTAGCATAGGAGGTTGCAGTGTGAAAATTAAAAATTAGTAAGGAAATAAATTTGAGTTACTAGAATGCTGGATATTTCACAATTTTATTTATAAAAATTATACAAATAATATTTAGATTTTTTTTAATGATCAAGAAGAGGGAAGGTGAGAAAATATTAGGCAAATTATAATATAATATTAATAAGACTGATAAATATGTGATAAGCATCAATCAGCAGAGTTGGACCTAAAGTATTGAGAATTCTGAGCTATCGAGCATCAATAGATAACACCGTAGATCCAAAAATGACTGACATTGATCAATAACCCTATTTTTGAAGCATAATTTACAATAAAATTTTAAATTTACAATATTTTAAATTATTTATATTATTTTAATATCATTTCTATTTATGAAATCTAAAAATTAAATTACTCATCAATCCAAATTTGGCAACCAATCATAATCAAGATGGTGTAGTTTAATAACTTTGTTCAACTTTTGCCGCAGTGTAAAAATGCAATTACTCCAACCCCCGCTACCATCGGACCCACAGGGTTCCAACAGCCTTAATCATCCAATATCAACAGTGACCAAAGCCAACATAGCAAAATAGTCGGATTCATTAAATGCTCCTACAGTTGAAAAACAATTAAGAATATAAGTAACTTCACAAACAATGTAAGATTTCTCTCCAAGCATTCGCTAAATGCTCTTGCAATTGAAAAAATAATGAAGAATATATATAAGTTAACATTCAATATAAGCACTGAACGTTCTTGCAATTGAAAAACACTATTTTACTGATTTTTCCAGTGGAAAAAATTGAAAAACACTATAAATAAAGTTAGCAGACAATAGAAGCACTAAATGTTCCTATGGTTGAAATACAACTATAGCATACAATATAGACTTACTCTATGGAAAGTTACAAAAATTTCATAGTAGCATAGGAGGTTTTTGTGTGAAAATTAAAAATTATTATAATTAAAATATTAATGGTGTGTTAAGATGTGTAATTCTTTTCATGCTTAATATGTAGCTTATATACACAAAAATAACTTATATTCATTATAACTATTAATCTTTCTTTCAGATGAAAAAAATTGCCTGGTTATATTAGAGGATAAAATACCAGTACATATTGATTCGATCATGAAAAGATATAGACTTTCATCGTCATAATTATCATATCTCTTTTTTGGATGATCACTTTACTAGCCTAAATATGTTGACAATAATATCACAAAAACCAAAAATCATCTCTACACAGAATTACATCAAAGATCTTCTATCTACTATAAAATCAGGAGAGGAAGATATATTTTCACCAATCAAAAGTTTGTAGAAATAACAATAAAAACGTTCTAGACTCAGGTGTCGCTATAGGATTGTAGTGTGACCTTCTTCCTGAACTTCACCATCAATGTAGAAACTATAAAATATGGAGCCTTCAACATCAAATAAACCAACTTTAGATAGAGTATCAATTGTCATATTTGATTCCCTGAAAATATGTTGTATGTCGAAACTCTAGAAAGCTTGAATAAGTGCATTGATGTGGTCTCGCCATCCTCGGAGATCTGGTGGATCAAAATCCGTTGAACCCAAAATTCCATCTATAAGAGTTTTTGAGTCTCCGTAGACATGGATATGATGCACAAATTTCTCCCTGATAAAATAGAGAAGTCCCCACAGTGCCATTGTTTTCGCCCTGGAGTTTGTAACCAAACCACCATTCCAGTGTAACTTATAATAGAGTTTTCATTTATTCGAATCCAAACTCCACATCCTCAACGTGCCTGTTGGGCCGCTCCATCAAAATGACCTACATATAGAAAAATATGAGGAGGCATGTACCGAGTAGATAGATCCTTGTGTGTCAACAGGTGAGGTTTTAGTATCTACAACCATGATAGGATTTTGGAACATATCTCGAAAACATTAACCTGTAACCCTCTAAATATGTAATTATTTCAAGCCTTCCAAGTTTACCAAAATATAAACAGTGAAATGTATCAGTGTAAACCATCTCTAGGCATACCCCGCTGTAAACATTGTCTGGAAATGATCTTGCATATGAGAGAACTTGTGCCCATATTTGGAGTGTAATATTGCAAAAGAGAAACAGGTGCATGACTGATTCATTTTCTACACCGGACAAGGGGCACCATCCAGGGCCATGGAAACCTCGCTTGCAAAGATTGTCCCATGTTAGTATTTTATTTTGCCACGCCATCCAAATAAATAGAATAATCTTCAAAGGGGCATTCCATCTCCAAATATAAAGAAACCATGGTGGCACACATGAATCATGTGTGGATGTTAAATAGGGAATCCATACAGGTGAAGATGGTTTTAGATAGAGGAGGAATAACCTGTTGAAGAGTTTTGTGAACCCAACGTTTCGGACTACCAAGTGAGTCCATCATCAGGGGACGCGACAATAGATAATCTTCAAACAATGATGTATCCATGAGCTGGGTTTAGGGTATATATATCTAGGTTATTGAGGAATGATGTGAAAAATTAGGTCGGCTCATGTATTTAATTTTAATTAATTTAATTTAATTTTTATTTAATTTATTTAATTTATTTTTTTTAATTATTATTATTATTATTTTTTTCTTCTCAAAATCAAAAATTAATTGTTTTGAATAATGATTTATTTACTTTATTAATGAGTTTGAATTAATTAATTAATTATTTATTTGTTATATTTAATTATTTGTTTGTTCTGATTATTAAAATATTATTAATTTTTAATTTCTTTATTCTATTATAATTTTCTTTAACTTTTAATTTATAGTTTAATTATATATTTTGAAAATTGTTTGATGAAACATGTATCTATGTTTATTATTCTTATTATTATATATAAATTTTTTAATTTAATTTTAATTAATTATTTATTTATTTATTTATTATTTGTTTTAATTAATTATCTTTTTATTATGATTATTAAATTATTATTAATTTTTTATCTATTTTAATTTCATTATTCTATTTTAATTACTATAACTTTTAATTTTAATTTAATTATATATTTAAATTATCATTAATTTTTAACTTTTATTAAATATATAATTAAATTAAAATTAAAAGTTATAGTAATTAAAATAGAATAATGATAAATATATAATTAAATTAAAATTAAAAGTTATAGTAATTAAAATAGAATAATGAAATTAAAATAAATAAAAAATTAATGATAATTTAAATATATAATTAAATTAAAATTAAAAGTTATAGTAATTAAAATAGAATAATGAAATTAAAATAGATAAAAAATTAATAATAATTTAATAATCATAATAAAAAGATAATTAATTAAAACAAATAATAAATAAATAATTAATTAATTAAAATTAAATTAAAAAAATTATATATAATAATAAGAATAATAAACATAGATACATATTTCATCAAAAAAATTTCAAAATATATAATTAAACTATAAATTAAAAATTAAAGAAAATTAAAAATTAATAATATTTTAATAATCAGAACAAACAAATAATTAAATATAACAAATAAATAATTAATTAATTAATTCAAACTCATTAATAAAGTAAATAAATCATTATTCAAAACAATTAATTTTTGATTTTGAGAAAAAAAAAATAAAAAAAATTAAATTAAATTAAATTAATTAAAATTAAATACATGAGCCGACCTAATTTTTCACATCATTCCTCAATAATCTAGATATATATACCCTAAACCCAGCTCATGGATACATCATTGTTTGAAGATTATCTATTGTCGCGTCCCCTGATGATGGACTCACTTGGTAGTCCGAAACGTTGGGTTCACAAAACTCTTCAACAGGTTATTCCTCCTCTATCTAAAATCATGTGTGGAGTTCATGATGTACCTGTAGCTGTCGGCCACCACTACAATACCTTTTTTGAGTATTCCAACCTATGTGAGTGAGTCTCCTCTCACATTCTCGCACAATCCAGCCCTTTTTAGTATATTGATGTAATTGTTCCACTCCATCATAGTGTGTCCAATTAATATGATCTACTCAGCGTCTTTCCATATCGGATGTATTCCATTCCCCCTGTTAATCACTTGATCCAAGAAGAAAATGCCTCTATGTTGTAATGCCACAATAGTGCCATCAGAAATTCGGGAGAGATTGGATACACCCACAATATTGTCTCATCAAATGATAATCATATTGCCTCTCCCAAATGACCATTTTATCCTCTGCAAGAACCAGCGTTTTATCTTCTAGAAGCTCAAATAGATGTATGATCCCTTCCATTTCCCGATCTATCATGTGTAGTAATAGATCAAATCAGTGAAAGTCACAAAATGTCCCAGTTTTTCTAATTTGAAAAGAAAGTTTTAAGTTTTTAATCCAAAGTTAATGTAAATGTAAACAATAATACAAAAAATATAGCCACTCATTTGTTTGGAAACTTGAATGACATATTTTCAACTTTTTCTTTCATTCTATACCAAATTGTCATACATAAATACACTTAGTTTTAAATGTATAGTATAAAATTTTACTTTTCCATGTGATTGTTTATAAAGGAAGGATAAATGTTGTGTAGTATGAATCTAAAATTTATTAGATAATTATATTTTAAGAAATTATCTTTGTGAAACTACATTTTTTAATATTTTCTTTATAATAAATTTCTTTTTTATTTTTCTGGTCAACTTATTCCATATATATAAATCAACTTTTAAATTTCTTGCTCTTTGTTGTGTGAGCTAAGTCTTCTTTCTATTACATATTTTCATTTCTCTATAATGGAGAATTTTCAGTTAGTTGATAATTAGTTGATAATTTGCAATTTGACGAAAATTAACCATGCCTACATTTTCTAAAGAGTAAAGTGTTCAAAAGTTTATAAAACATAAATATAATTTAAACAATTTCAGAATTAACATAATTATATACTCAATGTAAAACACTTCAATTGACTATTAATCATAGTTGATTTTTTAGTTTAGATAAACTTGGTATTAAATTTTTATTTTATATATATATATATATATATATTCAACTTTATTTGTATTTATGTTATTCAATTTTCTTTTATTTTTTTATTCTAAACATTTAAAATAAATATATATGTAATTAATAGTTGAGATGAAATTATTATAATTAAATAAATTAAAATTATATAATATATGATGTTATTAAAATAATATATTTAAAATTAGAATTAATAAAATCTTAATAGTTGAAAAAAAATATAAGTGTAAATATATTTATAAAGGCGATATTTAGAATTGGATTGTTTTTATTAAAATATTGTTATAATGAATGAAAGAAAAATTATTCAAAACATATCTACTTTATTTCTAGGTGTATCATGCTTCAACAAGGATATAATCAATTTTTAATTATTAGGATATATTATTTATCTTTTAAATTTACTTGGTTCTTATATTAATTATATACTAATAAATGGTATATATTTATAATCCGATTTTATTAAAATTAAAATATATAGTAATATAAAAATTAATTAGCTAATGATAATAATAATAACAATAATAATAGTAACAACAGTGATCTATTTTAAATAAATAAAATAATATTAATATATTTTATTTTAAAAGGTTACATATTTTAAAGGATATCTATAATAATGTAATAGGAGATATTCTTTATCTTATAAATTTAGTTGTTTAATGTATTAATTATATAGTAATAAATGTTATATTTTATAATTAGATTTTATTAAAATATATAATAATGCAAAAAATAATTACTAATAATAATTTAATTTGAAGATTTTTAAAGTGACTTACTTTGTGATCTTCTAAGTTAATGTAAAAAATAATTACTAATAATAATTTAATTTGAATATTTTTTGAATGACTCACCTTATGATCTTTGAAGACGGTTCCATAAGATTCCTCTCCCAGCATTCACTAAATGCTCATGCAATTGCAATATATATATGTGTTAGATTTATATTAAAAGATAAAATTCAATATATAATAACCTACAATATATGATTCCTCTCGAAGCATTCACTAAATGCTCTTGCAGTTGAAAAACAATTAAGAATATAAATAAGTTCACATACAATATCAGATTTTTCTCCAAGCATTTGATAAATGCTATTGCAATTGAAAAACAATGAAAAACGTTCTTGTAGTGGAAAAACATTATACTTTTTTATATTTTCCTTATTATAAATTTCTTCTTTATTTTCCTTATTAACTTATTCTATATATAAATTAACTTTTAAAATTTTCCTTACCAACTTATTTCATATTCTCTGTTTTTTCGTAAATTTCTTGCTCTTTGTTGTGTGAGGTAAGTCCTCTTTCTTATACATTTTCCTGTAATGGCAAATTTTCACTTAGTTGATTTGTAATTTGACGAAAATTAACAATACCTATATTTTCTAAAGAGTGAACTTTTCAAAAGTTTATAAAACATAAATATGATTTAAACAACTTAAAAATTAACATAATTATATACTCAATATAAAACATTTCAATTCACTATTAATAATAGTTGATTTTTTAGTTTAGATAAACTTGGTATTAAATTTTTAATATATATATTTTTTCCAACTTTATTTGTATTTACCCCATTATTATTTTTTTCCTTATTTTGAAGATTTAATATATATATATATATATATATATAATTAATTAATAGTTAAGATCAAATTATTATAATTAAATATATTAAAATTATATAAATATAATGTTACTTAAATAATATATTCAAAATTAGAATTAATAAAAGCTTATTATGTAGAACCAATACAATAATTGAAAAAAATATAAGTATAAATATATTTATGAGGACTATATTTAGAATTAGATTGTTTTTATTAAAATATTGTAATAATGAATGAAAGAAAATTTAGCCATAACACATTTATTTTATTTCTAGATCATTGTGTTTCATGAAGGATATAATCAATTTTTAATCATATAAATATATTATTTATTTTATAAAATTACTTAGTACCTATATTAATGATATACTAATAAATGTTCTATATTTATAATCAGATTTTATTAAAATTAAAATATATAACAATGTAAAAAATAATCACTAATAATAATTTAATTCCAGGATTTGTAGAGTTTTATTTTCTTTATGAGATAAATTTAAATATGTATATTATATTCCCTTATAAAATTATAACGTTAGCAACAGACTGGAAACATTATATGGAAGTAAATAATGTTTGGATATCTTTCTACTCATGGAAAGATAAAATTGCTCCTATAAATGTTTTAACTGGTGCTACTTCTAGCAGTATGACTGATAAGCATGGATGGACTGCAATTGATGGATCCACAGTTGAAACCCCTACTACTTTTCCCCCATATAAAGGAATCATCTTGGGAGAAAAGACAAATGCAGCCAAAGCCATTCCCCTGGTTCAAAAAGATGATAATGCCTTAGGAATTGATGGTAGAATTCAAAAGGCTAGTGAACAGTTAAATTGGACCAATACTGCTATAAAGGGTCTGGAAATGAATGTGGCTAAAGCAGAAGATGTAAAGAAGCAAGTAGATGTTGTACAGTCCTCACTTAATAGTGTAAATTCTTGTTTGAATAATTTACAATTTGATTCCAGCATGACTTGTTCTTACACCAAGGAATCATTGAATAAGATTGATGAAATAGGAGAAAACTTAGTTGGACATATTGATGTAACTAAGACACTCCTTACTGGCTTGAATGAGAAATTTGAAAGGATGCAGATCACAAAAGTTGAGAAGCCAATTCCAAATTCTTTCTTGGTGAAAAGAAATATAAAGATTGAGAATCCAATAAGAAATGTACAGAAATTCCCTCTGCTGTTCCCCAAAGAAACCACCTCAAACACTGATGAGTCTGAACACATCAGTATTGCTTCCTTATTTAGGGAACCAGAAACAGAAGAACAAAAGTCTCAGGAAACACAAATCCTCCCAATCTACGAGCCTCTTGAACATAGATTTTCTAGATATTCTGCTCTGACATTGAAGGGAAGGGAAAATTGCCTGAAGCCCATACTTTCTTCCCTGATTCCCACATAGAGTGGAACATAAACAACATGAGCATTGGCCAAATTCGCCAGATGATTGATTTAATGTATACTGAATATAAACTCATGTGTCTTAGAGGAAAATCAGAGGTAGATGCTTGTAGAACCATCATCCAATGTTTTACAGGTACTCTTCTCAGATGGTGGGAAACTGAATCTTCTCCTAAACTTATTGAGACCATGGAAGCAGAAGTTCTCAAGGATGAAAAAGGAGATGTTATTCATAATCCTGATGGTACTGTAATAAGCAATATGATTGGTGCGCTAACATCAATGATTCTGGAACATTGGTGTGGCAGTGAGACAGAAATTGCCAACAAGCATGAGCTCATTTTGATGAACCTCAAATGTCATAAGATGTCTCAATTTGATGATTTTCATAGAGATTGGATGCAGCGAATCTATGAGGTGAAAGATTCCAAAAACTTGCTTTGGAAGCAGGGATATCTAACTGCTCTACCCTCTAGATTTGTTGACTATATTAGATTGCAAGAAAATTTTCAGTTGCCTTTTGAGTCTTATACATGGGGAGAAATTTATTCCCATATTACAAAGACACTGGTAAGTCTTTGTACCATTTCAAAGGTGAACAAGTCTTTGGAAAAATTGTCCAGACTACCAGATAGAAAGTCCATTTGCAGCAAATATGGACTAACAATAGATGACCCATTGGTCAAAAAGAGAAAGTCTAGGAAAAGGGCCAAAAGAGAATTCAAAGAGATTTTCTACAAGAATAGAAGGAATTATCCAAAAAATAAAAGGAAGTATTCTACAAGGGATAAAAGCCATAAAAAGAAGGGTCACTACAAATATATCCCAAAAACCCATTATTATACTCCTTCTGACATCCATTTGCATACATCCAAGCAAGAAAAATGGAACAAAATTACTTGCTGGTTGTGTGGCCAGACTGGGCATACAGCTTCAAGATGTCCCCAAGGGGAAGAATCAAAGCTTAATAAGGGAAAAAAGACAGTTGTTTATGCTCAAAAATCTAAACAGGTTAAGAAAGGGCATTCAGGCCCAATCTTTTGCCTGAGATGTAAATCAAAGACCCATGTTACAGAAAGGTGCCCAAATCTTATTATCAAAGACTCAGCCCAGTAGCACCAATTAGAGGAATCATCTCTTGATTCTTTTAGCACTTCAGAAGAAGAATTTCAAGTTAATATGGGCCAGTATTCTGATTCTGAATCATCTTAATGTTCTTGCTCTAATTCAGAAGAATGTGCATGTCATATATTTTATGAAGATGACTCTGAATTTTTGTACAGTTCCAGCGAAGAGGAAGAAAGGACAAAGCCTCCTAAAGAAAATGTCCTAATGGCATCTGCTGAAGAAGAGGCAGAAATGAAGATTTTATCTCATATCAGGACAATGGAAGATGGAGCCATGAAGAACCGCCTGATAGAAGCATTCACAGATCAGCTTAAATCAAAAGCTTCAAAAGAATCAGGTAAGAAACCTTTGTTTGTCGATGCATCCTATGAAAGGAACACCAAATCTTTCCAAATGCATCACCAGAAACCAGGGAAAGTAAGATCCCTGACTTTGGGAGAAGTGAGTGGTGAAATTCACCAACTCAAAGCAGAGATTTCTGCAATCAAAGCTCAAATTGCAGAAATTAAGAAAGGCGGGGAGATTAAAGAAGAAAAAGAAGAAGAATCCTGGAACACAGCAGCCTATAGTCAATAAATTCAAGTTGCTGAAGGAAGGTCAGACCCAAATTTTGGCTTTCAAGATATGAGATTGTTTACCATCACATATCAGCAACATCATGTCAAGGTAAAAATCTGTATCCAAGGCCAGATATTTTTCATGACTGCATTATTAGATTCTGGTGCAGATATTAATATTCTTAACATCAGAAATGTTCCAGCGAAATATTGGGTCTCTGCTGAAAGAGAAGTTGTAGGCCTAGGAAATAAGAAACTCAAATATGAAATTCCTAGAGCTTCACTATGTTTTGATACCCACTGTGTATACATGAAGTTTGCCATAGCAGACATCCCTGTTGATTGTATATTAGGGAATGTCTTTTTAGCTGCAGTAGAACCTCATGGCTCAGCCAGGTTGAAAGGAAGTAGAGCTGGTTATTTTATTTCTGTACCCACATCTAAAGGTAGAAGAAAAAGAATTGAGCTTCCTTATGTTTCAACCCTAAGAGTTTCTACAATGGTTCAAGCCATGCAGAAATTAGACAAAGCAGAATCTTTGCTATCAGATCTAAAAAGCACATTGAGAGTAGAAGAACAGCTGAAACTACCCAAAATCAAAAGAAGAATCCAAGAACTGAAAGGAAAACTGGAAGAAAAATGTTGTTCAAAAGAGCCAAATGCTTTTTGGCACAGAAAGCAACATACCATTAAGTTGCCCTATAAAGAAGGATACACAGGAAAGCCATGTAAAAGCAGAGCAATCCCTATGAGCCAAGAATACAGAGAACTATGCCAAAAAGAAATTCAGCAGTTGCTCAACAGAGGATTGATCAGAGAATCCACTAGCCCCTGGAATTGCTATGGATTCTATGTAAACAAAAGAGCTGAACAAATTAGAGGTATCCCTAGACTTGTGATAAATTACAAGCCTCTAAATTCAGTCTTGGCCGATGATACTTATCCCATTCCACATAAAGGAGATTTGATCAGAAGAATTGCAGGAGCCAAAATATTTTCAAAGTTCGATTTAAAAGCAGGATTTTGGCAAGTTGCCATTGATGAGGAAGATAAGTTCAAAACTGCTTTTAGTATTCCTGCAGGGCACTATGAATGGAATGTCATGCCATTCGGTCTTAAAAATGCTCCTTCAAAGTTTCAAAAGGTCATGGATGATATTTTTAAGCCATATTTTGATTGGCTACTTGTATATATTGATGATGTTTTGATTTTTTCCAAAAATATTGATGATCACTTCAAACATGTAAATATTTTCATGAAGTTGGTCAAGAAAAATGGGCTTGTGCTTAGCAAAAAGAAAATAGAAGTATTTCAGACTTCTATAAAGTTCTTAGGCCACCAGATTTATAATGGACAAATCTCTCTGCAACAACATGCCATTGACTTTGCAGACAAATTTCCAGATGTCTTAAAAGACAAGACACAACTGCAAAGGTTCCTTGGCTGCCTAAATTATGTAAGCAGTTTTTATCAAGACTGTGCCAGTGACAGGAAAGTGCTCAATAAGCGGCTTGGCAAAAATCCCCCTCAATGGTCAGATGCCCATACCAGAGCAGTGCAAGAAATCAAAGCAAAGGTAAAGTCTTTGCCTATACTGTATATAGCAAATGATGAGGCATTCAAGATAGTTGAATCCGACGCCAGTGACATAGGCTGGGGAGGGATTCTGAAGCAAAAAGTCGGCAAAGAAGAACAAGTGGTACAGTTTGCCTCAGGGGTATGGAACCCAGCAAAACATAATTATTCTGTTATTGAAAGAGAAGTGAAAGTTGCATGGAATTGCATCAGCAAGTTTGCAGTATATCTAATAAACAAGCCTTTTCTTCTCAGAACAGATGCGTCAGCAATGAAGAAAGTCCTATCCAAGGACATCAAGAAACCAGAAGAAGCAAAGTTTGCCAGATGGCAGGCACTCTTTGCAAATTTTGATTTTTCCATTGAGCACATCAAAGGAGAGGACAATTGTCTTCCTCACTTCCTCAGCAGGGAATACCTTGAACAAAATACAGCACATGTCATGATGATTATTACTGAGTGGGACCAACACCAAAAACGAGAGGTCTTGAGAACCATTCCAAATAATCAAGACTGGGATACATACAAAGACAACTGGAGACCCACATGGCAATTAAGGAACACAAAAGTCCTTGATGCCAACTTACAGCCGCACACTGATCTCCAGCACTATGTACCTGAAAGAAAAGTGTACCCAAAGGGTAGAAAATGGATCCATGATATGATGTATGACAAAGCAAAAGCAGATGCTGGAACCGCAAGGCGGGCCCTAGAAATGAATTTTCATGACATTGCCGGTATCTGGTACCATGGAGGTTGTGACACAGGAATCTATGAAAGCTATTATTGCATCTACCGAACCAGAGACTTGTGGATCAACCACCCTCAAGTCCAACGATGTGCTCGATGGCCCAGAAATGATCCCAAGGTAATGTTCCCCGACACAGTTTATGATTTTTCAGATTATAAAAAGCTGTGGTGGGACTTCATGAATGTTGATGACAGAGAAGAAACCCATTACACAAAGTTGAAATTCAGCACAATGGCAGCATCCCAGAAAAATCTACAATGTGAATGGTTTCAGAACTGGTGGACACATTACAGAGTCAGCAGAACAGCTATGGACCCAGTATATCATGAAAGATATGAAAGAAAATACTGTCACAGATGTTTTGAGTACAACATTGGGGAATGTTTTCATCGCATATATAGCACAGTCAAAGAAATGACAGTTCAAGAGTGGGATCCTTTTCACATGACAAATTATTCCCTCCAGGAATACATGAGAGAGCACTTAGAATGGTATGTCTTAACCAAAGTCCAGCATCAAATCATACTGGGCAAACCCATGATAGTCCGGAGGATTTATACAAAGGCATGTGATGATCTACTTTATAAAAGAGGCAGATTCCCTGATCTGACTGTATTTTGATTACGTACCAGTCACAAGGGCTTAATTGTGACCAGAGTTCCCGTGGGCTTTACTGTTTAAAAGCTTCCACAGTGTAAATATTCTCATCTAGTCTTTTCTCGTGGGCTTTTTGTACAAAAGTATCCACTGTGTAGATAGCCATAATGTCTGATTTGTTTTAGGTACATGAATCTACTTTACAAACTATATCTCATGCGTTACCCGAAAGCAATTATTCGGTCTGCTTTATGGACCCGAATATTTGTGCGGACGTCGCTCTGGTAAAGACTGAAAAGTAATGATTCTTTAAGCTTTAAGTCATTTCTGTCCGACCAACAGTAATGTTTGTCCCCCCTTAAGAAGGGTAAGGTTCATTTCTTGGGCATCAACATTTTGAGAGTTTTGTGTGTGTTTGAGTGGAGTGCTCTCCTGCTCTGCATCTGCGGACATCTCGTCTGATCTGCTTGCAACACGAGAAATCACTCAAAGTCCTTAGTTGGTTTGAGAAGCCTGCGTATCAGTGTGCTCGGCACTGATAAGAACCTAAAGTGGCCGAACCATTAGAAGAGTCAAGTGTTTGGGTGTTAAGTCTGATTCTGAGACAGAGTCTATACCTCGCCAGGTAGCCTCCGGTAGTAACTTGTTCAATTTTTGAGCTGTGAAAAGTCCGGTAAATGCGGGATTAGTCTATCTCTGTATAGAATCCATTTATGTAAAAGCTCTATGAGCATCCTGTAAGAATTTTCTCCATTCTGAAATAAAATGAGTATGCCATTATGTTATTGAGTACCTCTGTGTATTTATAAGTCCACTGTGGTAGTAGTTTTCTCTGTGCTTTCATCCCAAGTTCGCAGGAAGTTCGCCAAAAGATCGAAGGGACACCAAGGCCGTTTGAAGGCGTGGATGCCGTTGTTGAGGCCGTCAGAGTGTGAAAGATCCAAGTAGGTTCATCACTGGTTCATCAGGAGTTGGCCACCAGAGAAATACGAAGAGACATAGAGAAAGAGCAAGCTCGTGACAGGAGCCCCTGCTAGAAATTGGTATCAGAGCCAGTAACGTCTGGTTCTAAAGGTTGGTACTTAGATCTATACTGTTTTAAGTAAGAATGGAGTCATTCAGAAAGTCTGTTTCATTTTTATGGACCCGAATATTTGTGCGGACGTCGCTCTGGTAAAGACTGAAAAGTAATGATTCTTTAAGCTTTAAGTCATTTATGTCTGACCAACATTAATGTTTGTCCCCCCTTCTCATCCTATATAAGAAGGGTAAGGTTCATTTGTTGGGCATCGGCATTTTGAGAGTTTTGTGTGTGTTTGAGTCGAGTGTTCTCTTGCTCTGCATCTGTGGACATCTAGTCTGATCTGCTTGCAACACGAGAAATCACTCAAAGTCCTTAGTTGGTTTGAGAAGCCTGCGTATCAGTGTGCTCGGCACTAATAAGAACCTAAAGTGGCCGAACCATTAGAAGAGTCAAGTGTTTGGGTGTTAAGTCTGATTCTGAGATAGAGTCTATACCTCGCCAGGTAGCCTCCGGTAGTAAGTTGTTCAATTTTTGAGCTGTGAAAAGTCCGGTAAATGCGGGATTAGTCTATATCTGTATAGAATCCATTTGTAAAAGCTCTGTGAGCATCCTGTAAGAATTTTCTCCATTCTGAAATAAAATGAGTATGCCATTCTGTTATTGAGTACCTCTGTGTATTTATAAGTCCGCTGTGGTAGTAGTTTTCTCTGTGCTTTCATCCCAAGTTCGCAGGAAGTTCGCCAAAAGATCGAAGGGACACCAAGGCCGTTTGAAGTCATGGATGCCGTTGTTGAGGCCGTCAGAGTGTGAAAGATCCAAGTAGGTTCATCACTGGTTCATCAGGAGTTGGCCACCAGAGAAATACGAAGAGACACAGAGAAAGAGCAAGCTCGTGACAGGAGCCCCTGCTAGAAATTGGTATCAGAGCCAGTAACGTCTGGTTCTAAAGGTTGGTACTCAGATCTATACTATTTTAAGTAAGAATGGAGTCATTCAGAAAGTCTGTTTCATTTCGAGAGCTTGAAGAAAATGATTCCCATCCAGAAGAAAATCCTCTTAAAGAAATGTTTGAAAATAGTTCAAGTAGAACCTTAAACTCTGCTGAACTTACTTATGAGGAATTTCAGCCCTCTGCAAGATGGGCTTTACCAGATATAACACCCTCTGATGTCTATAGTGATTTAGCTCCTTTCCATTTAATTGTTGCATCTAGAATTAGCATTAAAGAGTCTGTTAGTCAAGTTCAGGAGAACTCTGAGAGTATTCAGACAATACCACTGCTAAATCCTCAGGCCTTACAAGCAGAAGCAAAAAGGTTAAAGACAAATTATCTGCATCTTGGTTGCATTCGGGTTGGCATCAATCCTTTGGTCCATAAAGGATTAAAAACATTTGTGCTTGCTACTGTTAGAGATCTAACGCACAACAGATATACAGATTCTATAATCGGTGGGATTGTAGCCCCTTTGTCTGATGGCCCTGTATACTTTGATTGTTTCCCAAACTTTTCCGTATATGTGTTTGATGAAACCATTAAAGATATCTTACAGCTACAAATCCATACTACGGGTTTTGATATGAAGAGAAAGAGGAACAATATAGCCATCCAGACCAAAGCCTGTTTCAGACATACCAACACTTTATGGCCAGCAATCCGTCATACTCCCAGTCGAGATTCCAAATCAAGTGTGGTAGTCAAAACTGACCTAAAGAACCAAAAGATTGAACATCTATTGATAAAATGGGAAGATCTGCAATTCCCTGAACATTGGGTTGTAAATCACTCCAGGCCACAAATTCACCGAAATATCACTTCTACCAACATAACTGAAAATGCTTCCAATGCAGTCATATCCTTTCCTCGCAGGTCAACCATTGATCGGAGAATAATAGACGCTGCTTGTAAAACATCCAAATACTACAGAGATCCTTCCACTGTCAATATCGCCTGTTCATCATCATCCTTTTCTTCTTGTAAACATCCACAGCTTTTCGAATTAGCTCAGCTTGTTAATTTTTCTTCTTTAGAAGTAAAATATCCAGATTTCCCTATGTCACTGGCGTTGGATTCAACTATCTTGAATGCCTCATCATCTTCTATATACAGTATAGGCAAATACTTTACCTTTGCTTTGATTTCTTGCACTGCTCTGGTATGGGCATCTGACCATTGAGGGGGATTTTTGCCAAGCCGCTTATTGAGCACTTTCCTGTCACTGGCACAGTCTTGATAAAAACTGCTTACATAATTTAGGCAGCCAAGGAACCTTTGTAGTTGTGTCTTGTCTTTTAAGACATCTGGAAATTTGTCTGCAAAGTCAATGGCATGTTGTTGCAGAGAGATTTTTCCATTAGAAATCTGGTGGCCTAAGAACTTTATAGAAGTCTGAAATACTTCTATTTTCTTTTTGCTAAGCACAAGCCCATTTTTCTTGACCAACTTCATGAAAATATTTACATGTTTGAAGTGATCATCAATATTTTTGGAAAAAATTAAAACATCATCAATATATACAAGTAGCCAATCAAAATATGGCTTAAAAATATCATCCATGACCTTTTGAAAATTTGAAGGAGCATTTTTAAGACCGAATGGCATGACATTCCATTCATAGTGCCCTACAGGAATACTAAAAGCAGTTTTGAACTTATCTTCCTCATCAATGGCAACTTGCCAAAATCCTGCTTTTAAATCGAACTTTGAAAATATTTTGGCTCCTGCAATTCTTCTGATCAAATCTCCTTTATGTGGAATGGGATAAGTATCATCGGCCAAGATTGAATTTAGAGGCTTGTAATTTATCACAAGTCTAGGGATACCTCTAATTTGTTCAGCTCTTTTGTTTACATAGAATCCATAGCAATTCCAGGGGCTAGTGGATTCTCTGATCAATCCTCTGTTGAGCAACTGCTGAATTTCTTTTTGGCATAGTTCTCTGTATTCTTGGCTCATAGGGATTGCTCTGCTTTTACATGGCTTTCCTGTGTATCCTTCTTTATAGGGCAACTTAATGGTATGTTGCTTTCTGTGCCAAAAAGCATTTGGCTCTTCTGAACAACATTTTTCTTCCAGTTTTCCTTTCAGTTCTTGGATTCTTCTTTTGATTTGGGGTAGTTTCAGCTGTTCTTCTACTCTCAATGTGGTTTTTAGATCTTTAAGATCTGATAGCAAAGATTCTGCTTTGTCTAATTTCTGCATGGCTTGAACCATTGTAGAAACTCTTGGGGTTGAAACATAAGGAAGCTCAATTCTTTTTCTTCTACCTTTAGATGTGGGTACAGAAATAAAATAACCAGCTCTACTTCCTTTCAACCTGGCTGAGCCATGAGGTTCTACTGCAGCCAAAAAGACATTCCCTAATATACAATCAACAGGGATGTCTGCTATGGCAAACTTCATGTATACACAGTGGGTATCAAAACATAGTGAAGCTCTAGGAATTTCATATTTGAGTTTCTTATTTCCTAGGCCTACAACTTCTCTTTCAGCAGAGACCCAATATTTCGCAGGAACATTTCTGATGTTAAGAATATTAATATCTGCACCAGAATCTAATAATGCAGTCATGAAAAATATCTGGCCTTGGATAAAGATTTTTACCTTGACATGATGTTGCTGATATGTGATGGTAAACAATCTCATATCTTGAAAGCCAAAATTTGGGTCTGACCTTCCTTCAGCAACTTGAATTTCTTGACTATAGGCTGCTGTGTTCCAGGATTCTTCTTCTTTTTCTTCTTTAATCTCCTTGCCTTTCTTAATTTCTGCAATTTGAGCTTTGATTGCAGAAATCTCTGCTTTGAGTTGGTGAATTTCACCACTCAATTCTCCCAAAGTCAGGGATCTTACTTTCCCTGGTTTCTGGTGATGCATTTGGAAAGATTTAGTGTTCCTTTCATAGGATGCATCGACAAACAAAGGTTTCTTACCTGATTCTTTTGAAGCTTTTGATTTAAGCTGATCTGTGAATGCTTCTATCAGGCAGTTCTTCATGGCTACATCTTCCATTGTCCTGATATGAGATAAAATCTTCATTTCTGCCTCTTCTTCAGCAGATGCCATTAGGACTTTTTCTTTAGGAGGCTTTGTCCTTTCTTCCTCTTCGCTGGAACTGTACAAAAATTCAAAGTCATCTTCATAAAATATATGACATGCACATTCTTCTGAATTAGGGAAAGAACATTCAGATGATTCAGAATCAGAATACTGGCCCATATTAACTTGAAATTCTTCTTCTGAAGTGCTAAAAGAATCAAGAGATGATTCCTCTAATTGGTGCTGCTGGGCTGAGTCTTTGATAATAAGATTTGGGCACCTTTCTGTAACATGGGTCTTTGATTTACATCTCAGGCAAAAGATTGGGCCTGAATGCTCTTTCTTAACCTGTTTAGCTTTTTGAGCATAAACAGCTGTCTTTTTTCCCTTATTAAGCTTTGATTCTTCCCCTTGGGGACATCTTGAAGCTGTATGCCCAGTCTGGCCACACAACCAGCAAGTAATTTTGTTCCATTTTTCTTGCTTGGATGTATGCAAATGGATGTCAGAAGGAGTATAATAATGGGTTTTTGGGATATAATTGTAGTGACCCTTCTTTTTATGGCTTTTATCCCTTGTAGAATACTTCCTTTTATTTTTTGGATAATTCCTTCTATTCTTGTAGAAAGTCTCTTTGAATTCTCTTTTGGCCCTTTTCCTAGACTTTCTCTTTTTGACCAATGGGTCATCTATTGTTAGTCCATATTTGCTGCAAATGGACTTTCTATCTGGTAGTCTAGACAATTTTTCCAAAGACTTGTTCACCTTTGAACTGGTACAAAGACTTACTAGTGTCTTTGTAATATGGGAATAAATTTCTCCCCATGTATAAGACTCAAAAGGCAACTGAAAATTTTCTTGCAATCTAATATAGTCAACAAATCTAGAGGGTAGAGCAGCTAGATATACCTGCTTCCAAAGCAAGTTTGTGGAATATTTCACCTCATAGATTCGCTGCATCCAATCTCTATGAAAATCATCAAATTGAGACATATTATGACATTTGAGGTTCATCAAAATGACCTCATGCTTGTTGGCAATTTCTGTCTCATTGCCACACCAATGTTCCAGAATCATTGATGTTAGCACACCAATCATGGTGCTTATTACAGTACCATCAGGATTATGAATAACATCTCCTTTTTCATCCTTGAGAACTTCTGCTTCCATGGTCTCAATAATTTTAGGAGAAGATTCAGTTTCCCACCATCTGAGAAGAGTACCTGTAAAACATTGGATGATGGTTCTGCAAGCATCTACCTCTGGTTTTCCTCTAAGACACATGAGTTTATATTCAGTATACATTAAATCAATCATCTGGTGAATTTGGCCAATGCTCATGTTGTCTATGTTCCACTCTCTTTGGGAATCAGGGAAGAAAGTATGGGCTTCAGGCAATTTTCCCTTCCCTTCAATGTCAGGAGCAGAATATCTGGAAAATCTATGTTCAAGAGGCTCATAGATTGGGAGGATTTGTGTTTCCTGAGACTTTTGTTCTTCTGTTTCTGGTTCCCTAAATAAGGAAGCAATATTGATGTGTTCAGACTCATCAGTCTTTGAGGTGGTTTCTTTGGGGAACAGCAGAGGGAATTTCTGTACATTTCTTATTGGATTCTCAATCTTTATATTTCTTTTCACCAAGAAAGAATTTGGAACTGGCTTCTCAACTTTTGTGATCTGCATCCTTTCAAATTTCTCATTCAAGCCAGTAAGGAGTGTCTTAGTTACATCAATATGTCCAACTAAGTTTTCTCCTATTTCATCAATCTTATTCAATGTTTCCTTGGTGTAAGAACAAGTCATGCTGGAATCAAATTGTAAATTATTCAAACAAGAATTTACACTATTAAGTGAGGACTGTACAACATCTACTTGCTTCTTTACATCTTCTGCTTTAGCCACATTCATTTCTAGACCCTTTATAGCAGTATTGGTCCAATTTAACTGTTCACTATCCTTTTGAATTCTACCATCAATTCCTAAGGCATTATCATCTTTTTGAACCAGGGGAATGGCTTTGGATGCATTTGTCTTTTCTCCCAAGATGATTCCTTTATATGGGGGAAAAGTAGTAGGGGTTTCAACTGTGGATCCATCAATTGTAGTCCATCCATGCTTATCAGTCATACTGCTAGAAGTAGCACTAGTTAAAACATTTATAGGAGCAATTTTATCTTTCCATGAGTAGAAAGATATCCAAACATTATTTACTTCCATATAATGTTTCCAGTCTGTTGCTAACTTTCTTTTCTGATCTAGGGTATATCCTTGGTCAAATTCATCTGCTTGAGGATTTGTATACAAATCCCAATTCAACATTTCTTTCATCCATTTAGAATTGATTTGTGATTTTAAGCATCCATCCATAAGTGCAAAAAACTTATGCATTTCCATGACTGCAGGCTTTTTACAGTCAAAAGGAATCTGTTTGAATCTGCATTCTGAAATCAGTTCTGATTGCTCAAGTTTCCCCAACCCATACCTCGGCTTTGTTGGTCTCATTAAGCAAATCATCTGAGTAAGCCTAGGGCCTTCTTCTTCTATTGAATGGATCATGAGAACATGATATGAATCGGGCTCAGGCTCATGTGGGAAAGGAATATAAGAACATTTAGGATTCGAGCATGAGCTAATAGAAGTGGATGGAGGAGCAACACCAGTGCGAGGATTATGGTGCAGATGAACATTCTGTTCGGCTAGGGTAAGCAGATTTATGACATTAGTACAATCTGGACATTTTACTTCTAAAGAAGGAAAATTAACAAGCTGAGCTAATTCGAAAAGCTATGGATGTTTACAAGAAGAAAAGGATGATGATGAACAGGCGGTATCGACAGTGGAAGGATCTCTGTAGTATTTGGATGTTTTACAAGCAGCGTCTATTCTTCTTCGATCAATGGTTGACCTGCGAGGAAAGGATATGACTGCATTGGAAGCATTTTCAGTTATGTTGGCAGAAGTGATATTTCAGGGAATTTGTGGCCTGGAGTGATTTACAACCCAATGTTCAGGGAATTGCAGATCTTCCCATTTTATCAATAGATGTTCAATCTTTTGGTTCTTTGGGTCAGTTTTGACTACCACACTTGATTTGGAATCTCGACTGGGAGTATGACGGATTGCTGGCCATAAAGTGTTGGTATGTCTGAAACAGGCTTTGGTCTGGATGGCTATATTGTTCCTCTTTCTCTTCATATCAAAACCCGTAGTATGGATTTGCAGCTGTAAGATATCTTTAATGGTTTCATCAAACACATATATGGAAAAGTTTGGGAAACAATCAAAGTATACAGGGCCATCAGACAAAGGGGCTACAATCCCACCGATTATAGAATTTGTATATCTGTTGTGCGTTAGATCTCTAACAGTAGCAAGCACAAATGTTTTTAATCCTTTATGGACCAAAGGATTGATGCCAACCCGAATGCAACCAAGATGCAGATAATTTGTCTTTAACCTTTTTGCTTCTGCTTGTAAGGCCTGAGGATTTAGCAGTGGTATTGTCTGAATACTCTCAGAGTTCTCCTGAACTTGACTAACAGACTCTTTAATGCTAATTCTAGATGCAGCAATTAAATGGAAAGGAGCTAAATCACTATAGACATCAGAGGGTGTTATATCTGGTAAAGCCCGTCTTGCAGAGGGCTGAAATTCCTCATAAGTAAGTTCAGCAAAGTTTAAGGTTCTACTTGAACTATTTTCAAACATTTCTTTAAGAGGATTTTCTTCTGGATGGGAATCATTTTCTTCAAGCTCTCGAAATGAAACAGACTTTCTGAATGACTCCATTCTTACTTAAAACAGTATAGATCTGAGTACCAACCTTTAGAACCAGACGTTACTAGCTCTGATACCAATTTCTAGCAGGGGCTCCTGTCACGAGCTTGCTCTTTCTCTGTGTCTCTTCGTATTTCTCTGGTGGCCAACTCCTGATGAACCAGTGATGAACCTACTTGGATCTTTCACACTATGACGGCCTCAACAACGGCATCCACGCCTTCAAACAGCCTTGGTGTCCCTTCGATCTTTTGGCGAACTTCCTGCGAACTTGGGATGAAAGCACAGAGAAAACTACTACCACAATGGACTTATAAATACACAGAGGTACTCAATAACAGAATGGCATACTCATTTTATTTCAGAATGGAGAAAATTCTTACAGGATGCTCACAGAGCTTTTACAAATGGATTCTATACAGAGATAGACTAATCCCGCATTTACCAGACTTTTCACAGCTCAAAAATTGAACAAGTTACTACCGGAGGCTACCTGGCGAGGTATAGACTCTGTCTCAGAATCAGACTTAACACCCAAACACTTGACCCTTCTAATGGTTCGGCCACTTTAGGTTCTTATCAGTGCCGAGCACACTGATACGCAGGCTTCTCAAACCAACTAAGGACTTTGAGTGATTTCTCGTGTTGCAAGCAGATCAGACTAGATGTCCGCAGATGCAGAGCAGGAGAACACTCGACTCAAACACACACAAAACTCTCAAAATGCCGATGCCCAACAAATGAACCTTACCCTTCTTATATAGGATGAGAAGGGGGGATAAAAATTACTGTTGGTCGGACAGAAATGACTTAAAGCTTAAAGAATCATTACTTTTCAGTCTTTACCAAAGCGATGTCCGTACAAATATTCGGGTCCATAAAGCAGACCAAATAATTGCTTTCGGGTAACGCATGAGATATAGTCTGTAAAGTAGATTCATGTACCTAAAACAAATCAGACATTATGGCTATCTACACAGTGGATACTTTTGTACAAAAAGCCCACGAGAAAAGACTAGATGATAATATTTACACTGTGGAAGCTTTTAAACAGTAAAGCCCACGGGAACTCTGGTCACAATTAAGCCCTTGTGATTGGTACGTAATCAAAATACAGTCAGATAAGGGAATCTGCCTCTTTTATAAAGTAGATCATCACATGCCTTTGTATAAATCCTCCGGACTATCATGGGTTTGCCCAGTATGATTTGATGCTGGACTTTGGTTAAGACATACCATTCTAAGTGCTCTCTCATGTATTCCTGGAGGGAATAATTTGTCATGTGAAAAGGATCCCACTCTTGAACTGTCATTTCTTTGACTGTGCTGTATATGCGATGAAAACATTCCCCAATGTTGTACTCAAAACATCTGTGACAGTATTTTCTTTCATATCTTTCATGATATACTGGGTCCATGGCTGTTCTGCTGACTCCGTAATCTGTCCACCAGTTCTGAAACCATTCACATTGTAGATTTTTCTGGGATGCTGCCATTGTGCTGAATTTCAACTTTGTGTAATGGGTTTCTTCTCTGTCATCAACATTCATGAAGTCCCACCACAGCTTTTTATAATCTGAAAAATCATAAACTGTGTCGGGGAACATTACCTTGGGATCATTTCTGGGCCATCGAGCACATGGTTGGACTTGAGGGTGGTTGATCCACAAGTCTCTGGTTCGGTAGATGTAATAATAGCTTTCATAGATTCCTGTGTCACGGCCTCCATGGTACCAGATACCGGCAATGTCATGAAAATTCATTTCCAGGGCCCGCCTTGCAGTTCCAACATCTGCTTTTGCTTTGTCATACATCATATCATGGATCCATTTTCTACCCTTTGGGTACACTTTTCTTTCAGGTACATAGTGCTGGAGATCAGTGTGAGGCTGTAAGTTGGCATCAAGGACTTTTGTGTTCCTTAATTGCCATGTGGGTCTCCAGTTGTCTTTGTATGTATCCCAGTCTTGATTATCTGGAATGGTTCTCAAGACCTCTCGTTTTTGGTGTTGGTCCCACTCAGTAATAATCATCATGACATGTCTTGTATTTTGTTCAAGGTATTCCCTGCTGAGGAAGTCAGGAAGACAATTGTCCTCTCCTTTGATGTGCTCAATGGAAAAATCAAAATTTGCAAAGAGTGCCTGCCATCTGGCAAACTTTGCTTCTTCTGGTTTCTTGATGTCCTTGGATAGGACTTTCTTCATTGCTGACGCATCTGTTCTGAGAAGAAAAGGCTTGTTTATTAGATATACTGCAAACTTGCTGATGCAATTCCATGCAGCTTTCACTTATCTTTAATTTAAATATTAAAGATAGTTAATGATAATAATAATGATAACAATAATAATCTATTTTAAATAAATAAAATAATTTTAGTATGTTTTCTTTAAAATGGTAACACAGTTTAAATGATATCTATAGTATTATAATAGGAGAATAATATCTTATAAATTTAATTGCCTCCTATATTAATTATATAGTAATAAATGATATATATTTATAATCAGATTTTATTAAAATTTATAAATATATAGTAATGTAAAAAATAATTACTAATAATAATTATTTGGTTTGAAACGTGGACCAAATCTCAAGAATGTTATTAATAGGAAAGAAAATCCTATTATTAATAATAATTTAATTTAAAGATTTTTGGAGTTTTATTTTCTTTGTTACGTAAATTTAAATATGTATATTATATTCTCTTCTAAAATTATAATTTTATTAGAGAAAACAAATATTAAAAATAGTAATTGATAATAATAATAACAATAGTATTTTTTTTAAATAAATAAAACAATCTTAGTATATTTGCTTTTAAAAGGTGAGATATTTTAAATGACATCTATAATATTGTAAAATTCCTAGTAAATGTCTAAAATATATATAGAAGAGCTATATTTAGAATTTGATTGTTTTTATTAAGATATTGTCATAATGAATCAAAGTAAATTTAATCAAAGCACATCTTATTAAAATGTTTTAGTGAATATATGTTTGAACTCCTAAATTATCATGCATGAATAGGGATCAACATTTCATTTCCATCATAGATTTGCAATTAAGATGGATCTATATTGGTTCTTTATTTATTCATCTATATAAATTTCATTTAACTCTCAACCATCTTATTAAAGTTTTGTTCTTCTTGCAAACATTTTTATTATATTTAAAAGAAACTTTAATATGGTACTCAACAATAGCCTTTGGAATAGGCCAAAAGATCTAAAATTTCCTTCTAATGTGAGCTAATATTTGTTAACAAATTGTATATCAAAGCAATATGCATTCATAGTTTTTATTTGTTTTCTTATTACATTGATCAACTTTCAGAGTGTAAATGACTCTTTTAGATTGTCTTACATATTTGAACACTCTCTGTTATCTATATGTATTTAGAGTTGTGAATACTACCTCAATATTTTCATACTAGCATAGGAAAACCATTTTGCTCTTTACAATTTTATATAACCATTGAATTGAAATGAATATGAACATGCTTGCTACCCCTTATATTATTAGATTGTTGCGAAGTTATCATGTATTGCTATAGGATTCCAATTAATGCAGAACATCTAACGCCAAAAAAATCACATATAAAAAATCCTAAAGCAAAACCACCTTTTATTATACGATGAGTTTTATACTCTATGCTACTTATTATGTCATCTCTTTTTTCAAAAATGACAACAAAACTTACTGAGAATGTTATTTTCTCAATGCTATCTATGTCAAATCATATTCAATCATTGCTACAAATTGTCGAACTTCACCCTATTCAGTCGATGCAAAGTTCAACTATATGTTATCGCACTGCCATCTCTAATGTCCTGCATATGAAACATATTATGCTTCCTACATCTTCAATGACCTCAATGCAACAAACTTACTTAAAAAAGGTTCTAGTACACGTGTTAAAATATGGACCTCTTCAAATATTGGTACATCAATGTAAGTTTGTTACATGCTTCCAATTTAAACTTTACATGTGTTTCTTCAAACCATTTTCCATTCTAACAATTGCTCATATGGATTCCATTTACCATGTAAGTCTATAACGCTACTAGACTTGCTACATCTACACTTTTAATTAACAATTCATCAAATCTTACTATCCCCATTGTTTTTCAAGAAGACAGTCCCTCCTCATCAAACAAGATCCTTCATCAAAAATGCATTGAACCCTTCCTTCTTTTCCAAACCCATCCATCACTTCAGTCCATATCCCCATCAAAACATTAAACCCTTACCATTCAAATTGGTCCATAAAAGGATGCCCCAAAAGAAAGACACATATTTGTCAATTTCAAAATCAATATAGATTCAGTAAAGTCTTCAGCTTCGACCTCTTCGATGTAGAAGGTGGAGAAATGCACATCACCTATTTCAACTATGTTGTTGATTATTTTATTGACAAAATCCAAGTTAGCAATATCTATGTTGTCTCAAAAGGCAATGTCAGATTGGCTAACAAACAATAGAGCCACTTAAACAATAATTGGGAGATCTTACTAAATGCAACATCTACCATAAAACATGTCGTCGGTGAAAGAGAACACAATCCAATGGTACATTTCAATATAAAATCAATCAATGATATCAGAACAACAAACATCAACTCCACTATTGATATTATTGGTATTATTAATGGCATTTCCAATCCATGCACTATAAGTAGAAAAGACGGCTCTGAAGTTACTAAACAAATAGTGCACCTTCAAGACATGTCAGGATATATCATGGATGTCATTTTCTGGGGAGGAAATTTCAATGTTGAGTCAAGAGAAATAACTTCCTTATGCGATGTAGGAAGTAACCCCATCATTGCAATCAAGTTTCCACGTGTTGGAGAATTCAATGGAAAAAATGTTAACACTGTAGCAAAATCCATTATTCTTGTAGACCCTAACATTGAAGAAGCCCACACCCTAAAGTCATGGTACAAAAAAGAAGGTTTGACTTCAACTTCTACATCCTTAAGCACAAGAAATCCACTTTCTCTAGGCCATCCACCAAAAAAAGTAATAGTTGTTGATGTTTACAGTATCGATTTCTCTGAAAAACCTGCATTCTTCCAAGTAAAGGGTACAATAACGAAAATTTGGATGGACAATTTTTACTATCTTTCTTTCCTGTCTATCATTGATGGAAAAAATGCATGAAGAAACTCATTCCAAAAAATGCAAGCACATGGTATTGCCCAAAATGCAACATTGAGGTAAGTGACTGTGACTATAGATACTTACTTAAGGTTGACATACAAGATCACACTAGGGAGTTGCTTTCATCAATTGCCTTTGAAGACGTAACATCTACCATTCTTGGCATTAATGCAAAGGACTTCTATTTGTTATCTTCAAATCCAGATGTAGTCAAGGATATTGTCTCCAAAACTCTCTGGACAAATCACCTCTTCACATTGTCAGTGAAGATGGAAACATTTAGAGGAATACCACACTTGAAATGTGTCATCATCAAAGAAGAAAGATTGGAATACTCAACGGAATGCAACAACATCCTTCGAGCAATCGATAACATCTCCACATCATAAAGAGATTTAGTTATATGTACCTTCGTCTTTTTGACAATTTTTAGTATTACAACTTTTATATACAATTTCACACCATATAGTATTGTCTGCCTTTTCGACAATTTGTAATATGCAATGTTTATATGCGCTTTTCAACACAACATGCATTTGTATGCAATTACATGTTCCTGTCAATTCACATGAATGTTTTCTAAACATGGATTTCTAGCATCCCTCCTCCATTGTATGTAATTTTGCATTGTCTACATACACTTATTGACATAAGTTGCACTTTCCTTCTTTTAACAAATCACCAAACTTTATGGAATACACAAATGCAATTGTTTTCATGTATACTTGCAAATTACTCAAATGTTGCTTCTAGCGTATTTTTCCAGTGATAAATTAGAATAAAAATACTGTCCACTTCACTCGTTATTTTTTTTCTATACAATGACATCATTGTTTTCTATGTAAATAATATTCTTGTTTTCCCCTTTCTTGCATGTAGGTGCCTTAACTTGTTTGCATTAATTTCTACAAATGTCCATTATTCCCAAAGATTAACGTGCCCAAAGATACTATGCTTCAAATAAAGAACAAATAAATGCACGTCAGGGTGAACTTTATCATGCTAAAAAAGGATTAGCAGACTCCCAAAAAAAAAAAAAAAAAACAGTCACCCTTTGAGGCATATAATGCAAATTCACATTTTCCATCAAACCCATATGTAGTTAACAATTCCCACTCTGAAAGAAACCCTCTTTTAGAATCAACAAATCCTCTTACTCATGAATGAACCACTCAAACAAATGTGTGCACATCTCATTACGCCCCCACCTCCATTGCACATGCTTTCAACAATGTTCACACTATTGATGCACATCATCAATTTCGTGTAAAGATCGATAAACTCACACCAAAATGTCCATGATCCATTTGTCTTGAATCATATCCTGGAATACATCTCTGCATGTCCAACGAAATGTACTACTGCTCTAGATGCATGTCTGAAACAAACGACCATCGCTTCTCATTGTCAAACAACATGGACCTTTGTCCTCAACCACCTATCCTAGCTTATGTTTCATAAATAGAAGAAATGCTCATAGCTAGGGTAAACCTGATACTGCAAGTAACACATGCATGTGATGGCCAATATAAATACATTGGCCACACAATCTACTTCCCACAAGACATTACACGAATAACAAATATGTTGCCACGACGTGTTGAAGACTTGGACATTCTGGTGGTTACCCACCATAGCAATGACCATCATGCTTATGATTGCATTGTAAGTAGACATCGTGGTCTTTCGACATTATAATACAAATTGGAAAATGACCCATACTATAAGAGTGCCCACATTGACCAAACTGCACTAGCATTTCAAGACTAAACTTACATTTTCTGAATGTTTGTAAATTGTTCGAATAATTTTTCTAATCTAATTATACATTATGCAATTATCTCATCTTCCTCTTAATTTCAATTCTAAACTTATATTTTCTAAATGTACACAGTGCAAAAGGATTAAATACATTATTCTCCCGCCTTACGACATTACCTTTGCAACATGTGGTGTAATTACTAGTAAATGAAGTCTCCTTTTAATGTGTAACTATTAATTATGATTAATTATGTTCAATACAATGTATGAATCTGCACCTCTGCATTTCGTACAATCCAAGCATTAAACATATATGATGTACCACAAATTTCATGAAGCATGTTTGAACATAGTGTGAACACGTTTGAGTAACTTAAAAGCTAACACTTAGTAGCAATAGTAAGGTTGGACCTTGTAGTGACATATTGATTTAATGAAGAAACCTTTTGCATACATTGTATAGATTTTTTTGGTTCTCTAATAAGATTTGTTCTCTACCAATTTAGGTTTTGCTTATAACACTTATTATAAACTTTTTTAGGACATTTAAGAACTTATACTTGGTTTTAATTATAAATATAAATGTAATTGCAAATACAAACTAAACATAAGCAATCAAAAAAAATAAGCAAAAAACCTTGAATGTTGGTTGTTGATAATAGTGATCTATTTTCACTAAATTAATTCCTTTTGACAATGTTGATCAAGTTGAACCAACATAATTAATGTATATTTAACATTGTTTGTATATAATATATATCAACTTAGATTCATCTGAACTTTGGATCTACCAAGTGCCTAGAGCGATCAAATCTCCTTACACTCTAAAAAAAGGTTTCCATCTCAAGAGATTTGATCCCTCTCAACGCTCGGTAGATTGGAGTTAAGATGGATCTAGGTTTGTTTTATTATTAATTATAATTATAATTGTTAATTTTATATTTTATTTTACTTTAGTTTTAGTTTTAGTTTTATGTAATTTGACCAAGTCAAAGTGTTTTATTGGTAATTATCATTATTAATTTTATTATTTAATTTTATTTTTATTTTTATTTTTACCCAGTGAAAATGTTTACAAGACATTATGACATCTCTACATACTGAGCTGGAGAACATCTCTCTAGGTAATTACTTGTAACCCTTTATAAATTTTTAATTAAACCTGCATGTTAATGTTTACAAACATTTACACCACTACAACATCTCCACATAACATTTTTCTTTTAGATTTAATTTTTAAAGTGTTATAAAAATTAATTAAAATAAAATATTTTGATTTTGAAATGAGTTCTGGTTTTTGAAAAAGTGGTATTAATAAGCCATGGAATTGGCCCATGGTGTTGTAACAATGTATGTTTATAAGTTATTAATATCCATAGTACAATGGGGGTGAATATCCATGATCAACAATCTTGTTGTGTTGTTGTTTATTGTAAGTATTAAATTTTAATTTCAAAAAAACATTATAAATTAAATTAAAATAATATATATATATATATATATATATATATATATATATATAAGAAAGTGGTATGGATAAGCCATGATATTGGCCCATGCTATTATAAGAAAGTCTATTTTAAAAGTTAATAATATTCATGGTAAAATGGGATGAATATTCATGGCTAAGAATCTTGTTATATTGTAAATATTAAATTTGTATGTGCTTTTAATTTAATTTTAAATATAGTTACATAATCATTATTTTAATTTGTATGGTAAAATGGATGTTAATTTATAACTACTATTTATATGTTATATATTTTAATGTCATATGTATACTATGATTTTCTTTTATCTAAAAGATTGTTCATAATTTTATTAATAAAAATAACTGAAAATATAAAATATTTGAATTAAAAAAAAATATTTATATCTAACATCTAATGCCTACACATCTACCTTATACTGGGCTATAGAGTGTCTCTCGACACAACTAGATTTGGAGCATCATTCAAAGGAACATCAAAGCAACCAATATCACTCTTCTCTGGCCCCTCAATATTGGAAAGCACATGGTCATGAAGCCAAGACTCTTAATAGATGGAACCTTGCTCCAAACCCCTTGTTGATTTCTCAAGTGCAATAGAGACAAGCACCTAATTTCTAAAAAAATGATAATTTCTTCTAATGTTGTAGATCTTGTTTTAGTAATTCCAATTTATCATTAAGCAATTACACTTTAGAAATTCAACCATAAATGCATAAGGAAAATAGAGATCACAATGCACAAAGACAACACAAGATTTACCCTGGGAAACCCCACTTGGGGGAAAAACCCAACAACCTTTTCCTTAAAGAAATTCTTCAGTTTAACAAGACATACATCTAATACTGCTAGTCAACTATAAGTTCAAACTGACCAACAATGTTATGATCAAACTTAAAACAACCTCTTGTCAATTCAATCTTCAACCCTGGCACTTTGTCCCTCTCTGATCTGTAGGTTTTAACCCTGTACAGAAATTACCTGCATATGAATTCTAAAACACAGAAAATAAATAATGCGAGAGCAGAACACATAAAACATATATACACAGATATTTTCCCCTATGTCCCAAAACCAAGACTACCAGCTTGATTTTTCATTATTTTCCTTTCAATGTTATAATACATATTTATACATGCCGAAGCATCCAATACCATGGACCGAAAACCATCGCGTCCAATACCATGGACTGAAAACCATCGCATCCAATAAACATGTGCAAAAATCATGCACAAAACCATAGGTGGGTCCGCCCAACCTAACATAGCGTCCAAAACCAAAATTTTCCGGGGGCTGCCCCGGACCCCATAAAGTGGGTTTACGGGTACACCTCAAACCCCCTGTGACCCCCCCTTGCTACACAATCGGTGCAACAAAGGGGGCGCTCCACCCCTCCTCTAACCCCCCGGTTAACTATGTGGGCTAGTCGTGGAAAGAATATAACACAACCCAACATTCTCCCACTTATTGTTTTCTTTCCACAGGGGGCCACAAGAGAGCTTAGTCATTTTTCTAGCCCTAAAATGCCCATTGTCTCTCTACACCAATAGAACTTCTCAGAGCTCACAGATTTTGTCAATGCATCTGCAATATTCTTCAAAGTGTCCACCTTTACCAGCAACAGCTTTTTGTCTTCTATCATATCCCTCACAAAGTGATATTGAACTTCAATGTGCTTTGTCTTTGACTGATATGCGGGGTTCTTTGCTAATAAAATTGCACTTTGGCTGTCACAGTATATCCTTATAGCTTCCTGTACTAACCCCATACTTGAACACAATCTCTACAACCAAACTGGTTCCTTGCTTGCATGAGTGGCTGCCATGTATTCTGCCTCTGTAGTTGATAGTGCCACTACAGATTGTTTCTTACTCATCCAACTGACTGCACCTCCAAATAGGTTAAACACATACCCACTTGTAGATCTTCTTTGATCTAAATCTCCAGCTCAGTCTGCATCAACAAAGCCACGAATATCCAACACTCTGTCCAATCCTAGTCTTCCTTGGTAGCACAGACCATAATCATTAGTGCCACGCAAATACCTGAAAACCCACTTCACTACTATCCAATGCTCCTTTCCTGGTTTTGACATAAACCTGCTCAATACTTCCACTACATGTGCAATGTCTGGTCTAGTACAGACCATTGCATACATCAGGCTACCGACTGCACTTGCATATGGAACACGGGACATGTTCTCTTCCTCTTCTTGTGTCTTGGGACACTGTTCAGCAGATAACGTCACACCTACAGGAATAGGAACCTTCACCGGTTTACTATCCTGCATATTAAACCTCTGCAATATTGTCTTGACATACTTCCTCTGGTTTAACCAAAGCTTCCTCTTTGCCCGATCCCTTTTAGTTTCCATGCCCAAAATATAGTTTGCAGCACCAAGATCTTTCATGTCGAATTTGGAGGATAATTAGGTCTTCAAATCCTGGATAATTTTTTTTTCATTTCCAACCAGCAACATATCATCCACATACAAGACCAGATAAATAACACGGTCACCAATTAATTTTAAATACACATAGTGATTTGCTTTGCTTCTGGTGAAGCCAAGTCCCCGTATAAATGTATCAAATTTCTGATACCACATCCTTGGTGACTGTTTTAACCCATACAAAGACTTCTTTAACTTGCATACCAGTTCTTTCTTACCCTTCACTACAAAGCCTTCAGGTTGCTTCATGTAGATTTCCTCTTCCAGATCCCCGTGAAGAAATGTTGTCTTCACATCCATCTGTTCTACCTCAAAATCAAAAGCAACAGCAACAGATAAAAGTAATCTAATAGAAGTTACCTTGGCAACAAGAGAAAAAATATCACCAAAATCAATTCCCGGCACCTGGGAGTAACCTTTTGCTACCAACCGAGATTTGTATTTCTCCACTTTTCCTTCTGCATTTGTCTTCTTTTTGAACACCCATTTGCTACCAATGGGTTTTCTTCCAGCCGGCAACTCCACCAGATCCCAAGCCTCATTTTTGTGCAAAGATGCCATTTCATCAACCATGGCCTCTTTCCATAGTTTTCCATTCTCTGAATCCCCTGCTTCCTTCACAGTTCTAGGATCATCATCAGTAACAGACAAAGCAAAATTTGAACAGAAAGCAGATGGACTATACCTTTCTGGCTGCCTTCTTTCTCGAATTGATCTTCTCATAGCAATAGTTTGTGGCTCTTCATCTTCTGATTCCTCCGCTGCTATAGAGTCTGATTCTTCCTCCTTTAGCTCAAACTCTATCTTCTCAGGTTCCTTTGGTTGGACTTCATGTTTAATAACATCTTTCACCTCTCTGAACACCACATCTCGGCTATACAAAACCTTCCTTGTTACTGGGTTCCAAAGCTTATAACCCTTTAAACCATCCTTATACCCAATAAAGATGCACTTTTCAGATTTACTATGCAACTTGGTTCTTTTCTCCTTTGGAACATGTACATATGCATCACATCCAAATACCCTTAGATGTGAAAGAGAGGGTTTCTTACCAGTCCATACCTCTTGTGGAGTCTTATCCTCCAACGCTGATGAAGGTGACCTGTTGACTAGGTAACATGCAGTATCCACCGCCTCTGCCCAGAATTCCTGTCCTAACGTGGCACCATTGAGCATGCTTCTTGCCCTTTCCATCAATGTCTTATTCATTCTTTCTGCAACTTCATTTTTCTGAGGTGTATATGGAGTAGTCTTTTGCCGTGATATACCACACTTCTTACAGAATTCTTCAAATTCCTTGCTGCAAAACTCTCCACCATTATCTATCCTCAACATCTTTATCTTCTTCTTTGTCTGGTTTTCCACCAGAGCCTTAAATTCTTTAAACTTGTCAAAGACTTCAAATTTCTTCTTAAGGAAATATACCCATGTATTCCTTGAGAAGACATCTATAAATGATACACAGTACATAGACTTACCCAGTGATGGAACCTTCATAGGTCCAAACACATCACTATGCACAAGTTCTAATATCTGTTTCGCCCTCTTACCACTAGAGGGGAAACTCACCCGATTCTGCTTCCCATATACACAATTTTCACAAAAATCAAAATCTAGAGATTTATTACTCATACCTTCTACCATACCTTTACCATGAATTATTCGAAGGCCCTTCTCTCCAATATGCCCAAGCCTTTGATGCCACAACATGGTCTTCTCTCCAGAGACCACTAGATTTTCTACTCCACTTTCAGGAACCATAGAACTATTGCACCCATCAATAACAGTGCTACCTTGCAGCTTGTACAGAGTTCCAATCTGAACTCCCCGCATCAATACCAGTGCTCCCCGAACCATCTTGCAGGTATCCTTCTCGAACACTGTTTTTACACCTGCATCATCCAGCTTGCTAACAGAAATCAGATTTCTGGCTAATGCAGGAATATGTAGAACACCTGGAAGCGTTCTAACCCTTCCACCTTGCAACTTCAAATTTACTTTTCTGCGACCAACAATTCTAGCCTTCCTGTCATCCCCCAAGAAGACATCACCACCATTATATTTCTCATACTCGCAGAACCACTCTCTATGGGGAGTGAAGTGAAAGGATGCACTTGAGTCAATCAACCATGCTTCATGATCTACATGTGTACTTGAAGAAGCCAAATACACATCCCCACCTTCATCTGAGTGGTTTTCGCCTCTGCAAAAGGAGCCTCATCAGATCCATTTCCTTTGTCATTTCCAGCACACCACCTTTACAGGTTTTCCTGGAGATTTAGATCTCCCTCTAGATTTAGATCTCCCACTCGATGACTTATTTTTGTTTCTGTTCTGGGACCATCCTCGTACAGACAATGCATCACCATTTTGGCTCTCCATATTTTTCCGTTTCATCTCCTCCGTCAGCAAGGATGAGACTATTTCATCAAACTGCAAGGCAGTTACATTGCTACCTATTGCAATAACCAAACTATCCCATGAATCTAGTAGAGAACACAACAAACTGATGCACTTATCTTCATCTGAAATTTTAATATCAATAGATGCTAACTGACTTACCACAGTATTAAATGCGTTCAGATGCTCTGTCACCGAGTCTCCGTCTTTCATCCTCAGGTTATACAACTTTTTCTGCAGGAACAGTTTATTCACCAGAGACTTAAATTGGTACAAAGTCCCTAACTTGTCCCACAAAGCCTTTACCGTAGCTTCCCCTGATACATTTAGCAATACTAAATCTGAGACACACAATCGTATTGTGCTCTTTACCTTCCGATCCAACTTCTTCCATTCTTTATCGGACACTCTTGTTGGTTTAGTACCCTGATCTACCGCAATCCACTGATCTTTATCCACCAACAGATCCTCCATCTTAAGTTTCCACAACTCAAAACTCTGACCATTAAATTTCTCGATCTCTATCTTTCCACTACTCACCATCTTCTTTTACCACCAAAATCGATCTCGCAGATCTCCCACTGAACAGGGTCTACCACATGCCCGAGCAAAACCCCTCAGCAACAAGGGCGTCCCCTTGAAGCCAAATCTGCTCTGATACCAAATGTAGGTTTTAACCCCATACAGAAATTACCTGCATATGAATTCTAAAACACAGAAAATAAATAATGCGAGAGCAGAACACATAAAACATATATACACAGATATTTTCCCCTGGATCCCAAAAATGAGACTACCAGCTTGATTTTTCATTATTTTCCTTTCAATGTTATAATACATATTTATACATGTCGAAGCATCCAATACCATGGACCGAAAACCATCGCGTCCAATACCATGGACCGAAAACCATCGCGTCCAAAAAACATGTGCGAAAATCATGCACAAAACCATAGGTGGATCCGCCCAACCTAACATAGGGTCCAAAACCAAAATTTTCTGGGGCTACGGGTACACCTCAAACCCCCTGTGAGCCCCCCTCGCTACATAATCAGTGCAACGAAGGGGGTGCTCCGCCCCCCCTCTAACCCCCCGGTTAACTATGTGGGCTAGTCGTGGAAAGAATATAACACAACCCAACATGATCTGCCTAGGCCGAATTTCGACCTCTCTAGAATATGCCCAGAAACTCGGCCCCACTACTTATCCTACCCAGAATTTTGGCCTTGCTGCCCAAAATATGCCCATAAAGTCACACGTGAAAAGAAGAGAGAGAGAGAGATGCTTGAGATGAATGCATCCTTCTTGTCCTTCTTCATCCTTCTTCTTCTTTCTTGGATGCCCATAATATGTTTTCTTGTGTCTGAGATCGAATGGTGCTTTGTGAAGGAGGTTGAGTCCTCTATATGTAGTGTTTTTCCTATCCAAATTGGTGTATTTTCACTGGGGCCAACTTAACTTGAGGGAGGAACAACGTAACAAGTTTAAAGCCAAAAATTCAAAATTTTCTCTTTTGAAACCGACATGAAGAACATGTCTCACATTAATATTTTCAAGGGCTAATCAATAGAAATGACATGAAGAACATGTCTTACATTTTCATTATATATTTCAAAGGCTAAAATATTAATTATGAAGACCCACGATCTCTACAAAATTCAACACTTCCCTCCCCCTCTCTCCCCTTAGCTTGATCGCCTGGCATGCCTATCCCAACATCATGGTCTCCACTGCCTCTCTTTTTTCTTAAATTGAATTTCGATGGGGCCTTAAATGGAAATCCTGGTTCGACTGACTATAGTGGAATCTTTAGAAATATTGGGTTTCTGCTCTTCATATATTCCGACATGCTTGGAATCAGTAGCAACAACAATGTGGAGCTCATTGCCCTCATTGAAGCACTAGATATATTAATAAAACCAGGCTTTTCTAATATCTTTGTGGAAGAAGACTCCCAACTCATAATAAATATGCTTCACCAACTTCAAAATGGCTCTCTTGTACATAGAGTCTCTAAAAGTTGGCGATGGGAAGAACTACTAAACCGGTTCTCCTCTAAAATTACCAATATCCCTATCAACATTCCCATCCACATACAAAACTTGGGAATAAGGTTGTCAACACACTTTCTAACCATGATTATTTGGACTCTTCACCTAGAATATCCTCCATGTAGCATCTTCTGGCAAAATCACCTCTTAAGAAAGTTTGTTCGCAAATTATTAGAAAAGATTTGTAGTCCCCATATGTAACAGGCTTGGTGAAAAATTCATGTAATAAAATTTAATAAAGGCAAAATAAGACCACGGTTAAGGGACACTTATTCCAAGTTGAATGTTGGGCAAAGATATCCTGGTGGGCATCATTGGATGTTTGTTTTGTCTAAGGAAAATTGGCAAAGGCTAAGGCAAAGGCATTTTTGGCACATTTATTTATGAAAATAAAGGAAATTAGGAGAAAAGTAAGGTAAAAGGTCACAGGTTGCATGTGAGGAGGAAAGTGAACGAAAATAATGGAAAATGAAGAAAATAGAGGCCTCATTAATAAAAAGGATTTTGAGGATCAGTTGGTAACCTTTTGCCAGTTCAAGTTTGGAGCTCTCTCATTATTCTCTCTTTCTCTCACTCTTGGCCACTTAGAGTTTTCTTGGAGCACTCTGTAGAAATTTTGAATAATATGACACATATTCACAGAGATTATCCTGATCATGCACTATTGCAGAATACATGCACAATACATAAGCTCCTCTACGTTGATCATCAATTTACAGAAGCAGAAACAATAACATGCGCACATAGAAGCATCAATCACACATATCAACACAATATTTTCCCGGGGAAAGCATCTCGCTAAAAACCCCAACTATCTGTATATTATATTGATTGAGAACATGTAACAAACATAGTACAATACTCCTCACAAGTACTCAGTACTATCTCCACCTGTTACACACAATACAACTCAGATCTGATCTCCAAATCTCCTCCGTTGCTTGCCTGCCTCCACTGCACAATCCTGCAAGAGAATGAATGAATCCAAACTCGTTCCAAGTTCTATCTACCTTGGAAAATCACTCACACTAGAAATCACATGAGCATAGCCTATATTACTGGGCATTCTCATGGGCATACTCAATACATTACTTGTGCAAAGTCTTATGCACAACTATAGTCACAACTGATAGCAATCTCAACCTCTAACACCTGTCTCCACTGAACTGTACATGCACTGAGTTAACTGATGTATTCTTCAGTTGCATTATGAGTTAATAATTAGTGAATTAATTAATAACTAATTCACACAACTCATCACTTAGTCTATTGATCAGTTAGACTAAATACAACTAGTTCAACTAAGTCAAACTGAACACAACTCCATTAACTGCTCATCCAACTCCACAGAACTCAACCACATGAGTTCTAACTGATGTCCTGCATGCAATAGCTCAACTGACTCACAAAGAAAGCGTATTTCCTTCTGACGGCTGCATGTGCCACATCTGTAGCTCAAACTGAAGTGCTCCAAGAGGATAAGATAAAGTTTATAGTCTAAATATTATTATGAGACAATAATATTTGACTTTTCTATTTTTGACTAGCAGTCCAAAATAGACTCTGATCACTCTTGTTGTGATCCAAAAATAGACTTTGCGCCATAATTTTCCTGCGGGCCCACTTAGTGAAGACGACTCCTTTCCACTAAGCTCCATCATCTTGTTGCATTCTCAACAAGCATTTCTTGTTGCACACTTTTCAACACACTCTAGTTTTGGAGCAAGAAAGGAAAAGAAAGAAAAGGGAAAGGAAGGAAAGTAAGGATCAAGGACAGAAAAGTAGGATCAAGCAGATTCAGCAGGAATATTTACAGGTAACCTTTTGCATGTGTGATTTCCTAGCTGGTTCGGACATGCATAGATTTTCATGTTGGTGTATGGTTCTCTTGTTGTCAGTGGCATGATTTTGCCGGGTTATGATAGTGGTTTTCATCCTAGCCTTGCCTTTTTCTAGATGTCGTAGTATGTTGGGTTGTTTATCTCAGTTTTGAGCTTTGGTTTGCTGGATGGATTTCGGAATTCGAGGAGGTGGTCTCAAGTTTCATTCGAAAAGGCCTAGGAACCCCTTGACCAGTTTTGGTGGGATACACGATAAAGTCTGAGGAAGGAGTCTTGGTTTAGGGCCTAGTGATTCAGGTTTGGATTGTGGTAAAGCATAAGAGACTGGTCTTGGTTTAGGGTCTAGTGATCCAGGATTAGATTATGGGAAATCCTGAGAGACAAGGAGACAAAAAATTCCTCAAGGATAGTGATGGATTTTAGATGACATTCCAAGTTCGGTTCGGTTATGATCGGAGCACTGGTTTTGGTGTGATCACGGTATGGTGAGGGTGGAGGTGGTTTAACCTATGGATTCCTTTGGTTGTTCTTGGATTGTTTTTTCTATGAGATCCTACATTCATGCTTAAAATATGGCACGGGGGTGACTGGCTGAAAGAGAGATTTGGTTCAACTATGTCTATGGTCGGGTGGTACGTGGAAGTTCTGAACCTGGTTGGATTTGCCTATGATTAATAAAAGCTAAGTTATCTTACTTTGCACTTGTTTATATGTGGATTTAATGGTTGCCATATCTATGATATTTATATGGTTTTATGTTGGTTATAAGCATGCTTATATGATTGGTTCATGTCATGGTTATTTCATGTATTTACTTGTAATTGTTAAATGGATGGATGCAATACCTAATTGATGATATAATAGTTCAATGGAGAAGGTAGTGATCCTTCTGGTTATGTTTCATAAGTTCTTTCAGTCACTTATGCTTTATCTTGTATTCTAAACCTGTAGTTTGCATTGATGCCAAGTGTTTGACAGAATGTCAGTCCCATTTGGGGATGCTCAGACTTATTCTTGAGGTTGATTCTTGATTTGTTTATCTTGGCATCATGTCTTTTATGGATTCTAAAGGTTATAACAAGTTCTGGGCAGAGGCCAATGGGAAGAGGCCGGTGGGCAGAGGTCGAGATTCTGGGCTAGAAAAGTGGCTCAAATATCGGGGACGCTGGCACAGGACTGCTGAAAAGAGTCCAGGGACACTGGCACATAGGCTTGTGAGAGCGAATTTGGCTTTTGGACATTGTCTTGCCTATAGCATGAGAGTGACCAGGGGTTAAAATGCTTAAATCATTAGTGGGACTTAGGGACAAGATGTCTAAGTGGTTGACATGTCTCTTGAGGGTGTTGTTGTTGATGTGGATGGGTTTGTTTGATATGTTTTGTTGGTTCCATTTCCTTAAGGTCACCAAGGAAGTTGAATCCCTTATAGTGACCTCTCTCGTCGCATGTTTACCCCAGCCAGTTGGTTGCTTGGGTGGACTTGGGAGGAGGAGGTGTTACACCATATGGGTATTTTGCACGTGAGAGGGTGGGGGCAGGTTGTCATCATCCCACCTAGCCATTCAACTTGGGGACATGAGGAGCATTACCATCATGGCATCATGTATGTTATACACCACCCCTATCAGCTACACCCATGTCAAATCAACCTCACCCAGCTCATTATCTCTTGGCCTGATCCCCTGAGCTTCTCATGTGCAACTGAACATGCTATGAAACTACCAAAAATGGCATTTAATGTTACAATTATGGTAATTCATGGCTTTAACTTTATCATCGTCCAACTTGGTAAACAAGTTAACGAGTGCATAAATGTGATTGCAAAGGAAAATTCGACGATCTTGATAATTCCATCCCATCTCAAATGTGACAGTTCATTTACCGCATAGTAACTTACATTGGTTCATCCTTACATGTCATGCTCACATAGTTCCATCACCTTTAGCTCTCTAGTTGGGATTGGAGAATGGGAAAGCTAACTTGTCAGTGAAATTTGCTCCACAAAGCTGGCATTTTCCCCTCTTAATCACAAATAGCGTTTATTCATGTTCAATAAGAAGGCTTGCTCCACCTAATTCTATGCCAAACCTTGAAGCTAACTAGAGCACTCTGCATTGGTGAAGCAACTCTTCATCTTTCAATTGAATTTTCCCTCGAGTAGGTTTACCCTTCACTCTTTCTAGTTCTCTCTCAAGTCTTCTTTTCATGGTCTTCGTGTTTGGTTTGGTACTTCTTGTAGCTTCATGGTCTCCTTTCCTTTTATGTTAATCTTCAACTCTCTTTATCTCTGGGATGTTCTCTCCCTCTCGTGGTTCTTAGTCCCTCATCATGCTCCCTTCTACTAGTATTTATCTTTGTTGGCCCCTCCCTAACCACTCCATTTCATGGTTGACTTCATTCCTTTGTTCAAGACCCAGACATGGATCTATTACGCTTTCTCTAGCCTTTTACCTGTCCTTCTCAGTCACTTTCTTAACATCCTCCCACCTATTCCTTAGCCTTTTTCCCATCCATGTGCAGTCGCCATGCCACGTTAGTGAGCTCAGGTCAGAAGGGGTGAAACATACTATAAAAATCAAGCTAGTTGTGGCAGCACACAAACCCATCATAGATTGGAGGAAGCAACAACTCATTTTAGGGAACTTACACCGACCCCCATTTAGGAATAACTCACTCATGTTGAGAGGGAAGGAATCACCCAGAGGCATCTCCTCTTAGAACTAAGGTACTAGTTGAGTTAGCTGATTGGATTCCCTACACGAGGCACACGCATGGGCGCTTCAATCAATATATGCACATGATGGACCTATATTGGCACATGAAATTCCTTATTGGTAGGGTTCTACTTGATTGACATGAGCATAAAGAGGACCTCCTCTCCATGGAGCATCTACATTAACATATGACAAACTTAGATCAACGACTGGAGCAAATAGAAAAGCACTTTGGCATTCCCCCCACTTCTAATTGCTCACTAGGTAGAAATAAGGAGCCAATCTAGGTTGCAACTACAAATTTAGGTCCCTCTTCCTAATATTTTTAATTCAGCTATGTCTTTAATTTCTCATTTTCCTGTTTATTTGGTTTACTTTCATGGCCTTAAAGGCCCACATATTAGCATATGTATGTCATATTTTAAACTCTTATGTAGCTTTTTGTCTTTCGCCTCTCTTTAAAAGATGCATTTTTTAATATAAATGAAAATCCCTAATAATTAAATAATCTAAAACTTTCATTTTTTCATATAATTTCGTGTTTTAAAAATAATACAAACTTTATTTCTAATATATATATTAGATTTTATTTCTGATATAATATTATAGATATTTTTTTTCCCATGGAAAAAGTCGTAATTTCCATTAATAAAGATGAAAATTACATTTTGTATATGCATAAGCATTACTTTGATATGGCACTGCCTATCCAACCAAAAATGAAAGAAAACTGTGCATTCCTCCAGGCAGGGAGTTCATGTAAATTCAAAAACACTTATAATTTAAACTGTTTGTCCTCTTCTCAGAGGGATAAAGAGTAACCGATAACTATTTACAATATATCAAAAATAAAAAGATTATCATCAAAACTGAGTAAAAACTTTTTCATTTCGTGTTGCTGTTATAGTGCTTCAGGGTCTACAAATGCCCTGTTATAGCACTGATACACGACCCTGTCCAAATCTTCACAGATCATCCAAGATTTGTCGTCCCTGATCGCTGCTTCTTTGGATAGGAAGTCAGCAGAGGTGTTTCGCTCCCTGTAAATGTGATGACAAGTGAATGAGTAAAAAAGCAAGACAAGTCTATGAATCTCATCCTGTATATGCCTCAAAGTGTAAGAAGAACATGTATATTTTTTGTTGATCCAGTTTATAACCAGTTTTGAGTCACCATAAAGTTGCAGGTTTGTGCATTGTTTTTGTAAAGCAAAAAGAAAAATGTTTTTTGCAGTAATCAGCTCGGCATAGTTGTTGGTTCCCTGGCCTAAACCCATTTGAATTTTGAATGAATGGGTTTCGGATAAATATGGGATCGCTCCCCCGCCACAACCCGTCTCCTGAGCTGAACCATCGAAAAAAGCGTAAGGTGTGGTTTTGTTGATGACCTCTGTCTCAATAATCCTTGTCTGGTTTTTTGGGACTCTTCAAGGATCAAGTGATAATTTTCTATGATTCTGTTATGAATGGAGGGCGAGTGAGGAACTTATGCATGAAAATAATCTCATTCCTAGCTATCCATAGCTCCCAGCTAATTAGCAGAGGTAGGTTCCTTTCCTTCCCAGAAGTGTCCCTCCACCAAGAGTTCCACGCCTCCTTAAAAGTTGTCCCATGCCATCTGGGCCGAATGGAAAGTGTTGACAGGATACCATTCCAAAGATCTTGTGCCAAAGGACACCCCAGGAAGAGGTGTTATGTGTCCTCGTTGCTGCTTCTGCAGAGGTGGCACCAGAACGGTCCAGCGAAAGATCGCTTCATGAGATTTGCCCCTGTAGGGACCTTGTTATTCAAGATGGACCACAGGAGCAGCTTTGTTCTGGGGGCAGCTTTGAGTTTCCAAAGAAGGTTCCATCTTATCTCAGAGTCTGGTGGCTTGAAGGGTTCCATTAGTACCAGATATCCAATCTTGGGTGCATAGTAGCCATGTTTTGCAAAAGCCCAGATGAGCTCATCTTCCCCTTTCGTGATCCTGATGTGAGCCTCCGTTAGCGTTGTAATGAAAAGGCTCCAAACTTGCTGCCACTGAATGGGAATATTTAGAACTGCTCCCGATTTCCAGGCCTGCTGTGCTAATGAGGATCGCTCATTGTCTGCAATTTGACTGAGATGAAAAGTCCCCTGTTCTGCTAGATGGAGTCTCAGTTCCTCAGGGAGTTTGTGAGCATTGCCACACCCCACCCATGGGTCCACTCCCAGGTGCACTTTTGAGCCCGATCGAATTCTCCAAGTCAATCTGTTCCTTATCAGGTCCTTTGCTTTGATTACTGCTTTCCAGATGTTGGAGATGTTCCCATAGGTTCGATGATCTTGTCGAATCCAATCCAGAGGGTTTAAGGGGGTTATATATTTTGAAGTGACAACCTTCGTCCAAAGGTTGTCGTTGTTGAGGAGCTGCCAACCCAGTTTTGCCGCTAGCGCTTTTGAGAAAAAGTCCAGTCTTTTGATCCCCCAACCCCCCCAACGTTTAGGCAGCGCCAGAGTCTCCCATCTTGTCCAAGCAAAGATTCTGCCTATCTGGTTCCCCTTCCACAAAAATCTGCAACATATTTTCTGAAGCCTATCCAGGATGCCTCTGGGAATCCAGGCTAGGGTCATCCAATAGACAGGGGTTGCTTCTAATACCGCTTTGATCAGAATTAGTCTGCTAGCTCTGGAGAGGTATTTATGGTACCAAATGTTCAGGCACTTTTCCACCTTTGTGATAAGCCAGATCCAGTCTGCAATTTTGTAACCAAATGGCTTCAGACGGTACCCCAGATATCTCAGGCCTTCTTCAAATGGAAAGGTGACAAAGGGGAATCTCCTAAGCGTGAACAACAACTCATTTTGGGCACATCCGAGCGCGGACAAGGTTGATTTAGATTCATTTAAAACCATTCCGGTGGCCTTTTGAAAGACCCCCATGACTTGGTGGAGAGTTGTGAGGTCACCCAAACTACCATCGAGAAAGATGAGGACGTCATCCACAAAAAACAAATGAGTCAAGGAAAGGGAATCAGTAACTTTGATACCCTTTAGGTGCCCATTCCTATGTTCTTCATGAATAAATCTACTGAGGCCCTCCATGACCAGGAGAAACAAAAGCGGAGACAGGGGACATCCTTGTCTGAGTCCCCTTTCTGCATGAAAAAGTGGGGAGGCTGAGCCATTTATTAACACACAAAAGGGAACATCGGTTATGCAGCTCATGATCCATTTGATAAAAGAAAAGGGAAAGCCAATGTGAGTGAGGAGCAGGCGGAGGTAGAGCCAATTGACTCTATCAAAAGCTTTAGAGAGGTCAATCTTTAGGATCATGCCTTTCGTTTTCTGGTACTGGACAGAATGGAGGAGTTCCTGAGCAGTTCCTATGGCCTCATGGATTTGTCTATTGTGCAAGAAGGCAAATTGCTCTTGGGAGATGTGGAGTGAGAGGACAGGCTTTAAGCGATTTGCTATGATTTTGGCTATAATTTTGTAAATGCAGTTGCAGAGGGATATGGGTCTGAAGCCATCAAAAGAGGAGGGCTTGTTAGATTTTGGGATGAGGGCGATGAAAGTAGCTTTCAGGCTGCCTGGGATCCTCCCTCTCTTTCTGCTTTCCTCGATGATTTGCAGGAGGTCCGCCCCCAACACCTCAAAAAAGGTCACATAGAATTCTACGGTCCAACCATCTAGCCCTGGGCTCTTTTCTTTCTTTAACATTTTTAAAGTATCTTCCAGCTCTCTCATAGATACTTCTCCCTCTAGCTCCTGTTCCATCTCCTGCTCAACAAACCTCGGGAAGAGCTACACGGTTTTCATCACTTCGGCTAGGGAGGCATAAGGAGGCAACTTATAAATATTTTGAAAGTGTGAGAAAGCTAAGGCAACCAACTCTCTGAAGGATTGAACCGACCTCCCCTCCGAATCCTTTAGCTCCCAGATAGTGTTAATGGCCTTTCTACCATTCGCATATTTATGGAAGAGTTTAGTATTATCGTCCCCCTCCTTCAGCCAGATAGCCCTACTGCGAAGCCTCCAATTCGCTTCTCTGTTTTTCAGAACTTGGGTTCTCTTTTGAAGCGAAGCAGTATAGGAGTATTTTTGTTCTTGGGTCCTCAAGACTCCTCCTGAGTCCTCCTCAAACAAAAGTATGGCCCTCTCCACCTCCTGGAGGGTTAAGTCGTCCGCCTCCTTTTTCTTCTGAGCCCAAGACTTTGATAGGCTCTTCAGTTCCTTCATATTGAGGAGGAAATTCTGAGTTATGTCCCCTGATGCACCAGGAGGGTGTGCCTTCCAGAATTCCGTCACAAGCTTGATATATTCTAGATCTTGCAGCCATGTAGAATTGAACTTGTAAGGGGCCTTTGGCTTGCTAATGCCATCCTACATCTCTAGGTATATAGGCCGGTGGTCCAACAGCCCACCTGAGCTTACCCATTGTCTAATACAGAGTCCTCCATTGATTAGGCCTTCTTTAGTGAGGAAGCGATCAAGTCTTCTAGCCAAACTTGCTTCCCCCACCCTGTTATTCCTCCATGTAGGCTGCTTTTTTGCTGAAGGGACATCGATGAAATTGTGGGACTCCAAGAGGTTCTCAAAGAGACCTGTCATAGCATCCACCTGGGCATGATTGCCCCAGGATTCTGAGTATCCTAGAGAGAAATTGAGGTCTCCCCCTATGATAACATTATCTTGGAGTAGGAGGGACGAGTTGAGAAGAGGTCTCCAAAAAGCCATCCTGTCTTGACAAGGCCCATACACGTTGAGAATCCAGAATTCCGATTCTAGGGTTGGGGAGTATATGTCTGCACCCAGATAGCCTCGGCCTCCCCATACACTCAAAGTTTTAATTGATCTATTACAAATGCCAAGGGTTAAACCCCCTGATCTACCTGAGGCATCGAGAGAGTGAAAAGACCAGCCTGGGAGCCAAGAAGCAAGAAGGGAGGATACAACAGAAGCAGAGCCAAGGGTTTCTTGGAGGAAAATGATGTCGACCTGCTCAGAGGCAAATAAGCGCTTGAGGGCTAGTTTTTTGTCCGGGCTAGCCACCCCATGACAATTAAAAGAGAGGAGCTTCATGGAGGGGGGAGGAGAGGGGCTTGCTCTGCTCTAAGGGCCTAGTTTAAAGTCTTCTGCTTACCAGAGGCAACCTCCTCCCCAGCCTGATGCATGGCTTTGGAGAGGTGGGAGGGTCGCCCTCTGGACTTGGGAAGGGGGGGGGAAGGCAATGACCTCAAAGCCTATAGAGTCTAAGCCTTGAGAGCGCATCTGGGAGCAGAGGGGGTAACGGGGTTCGGGATTATCAGAGTCTGGGAAGGGGGAAAGGGATGCCTCCGAGAGAGAAGGCTGAGGGAAGGAGAAAATGGGACGGGGGGGCCTATGGTGCATTGCTAGACCATAGGGGTCAGATGGGAAGGCCGGGGGGGAAGGGGTGCGCACAAGGGAGTATTCGGGGGATCAAATGAACAAAACTGCCTGGATTGAGAAGGCATAACAGAAGTAACATAGGAAGAAATATCAGAGGAGAGGGGGAGAGAAGACATACCCGTGGTGTGAGCGTCCCCTATGGCCACCCATGCTCTGGTTAGAGGCGGAGAGGGAGGCCGGAGAGGAGCCTTCCCACGCTTCTTCCTTTGGTCTTTCTTGTGAATCTTATCCACATCGGTCAGTTCTGGAGGGCACAAAGCTTCCTTTTCAATAGCAGATGGAGGTTCCTCCCGTGGAGAACGATTTTCTTGCATGTTTTCCACCAGCAATTGAACTCGCTTGTTGACCAGAGGGCAATCTTTGTACACATGCCCCACTTTATGGCAGCGTCAACATCTGTATGGGATGCCCTCGTAATCCAGAGGCTGCTTTTGAGTGAAGGACCTCCATTGAATCATTATGTATTCTTGTAGACCTCCTCGAGTATCCATGTGAACCAGTATCCTGGCAAAGGCCATCTTTCCCGTGGACAGATATGACTTGTCTGATTCCATATAAGAGCCAATGGAATTCCCTATTCGCCTGAATATGTCCTTCGACCAAAAATGCAAAGGGAGGCCAGGTAGTCTTACCCAGATCGGCCTGACTCCGAGCTGCTCCGTGTCCGGGTCGAAAAGAGGGGACCATCGCTTCAGCAGGACCGGGGCATGTTCAAAATGCCAATACGATGAGAGTACCCAATTCGTGAGGTCAGGCCTGGAGAATCTAAGAGCAAACCAACCCTTTACGAATGTTTGCATAGTAGGCAGATCTGCGAGGTGGTTCCCCCAGGCCTCTGAAACCCAAGATTTTAAATGCGCCGCTGTGTAGCTGCGGCCCCTTATTCTACCGACCAGTACCCTATCAACAAAATCCATGGTCTCTCCCAGCCGAATGTCTTCCTCCAATCTGAGGAATGTGTCCACCTCCTTTGTTCTAAAACACTGAGTCTTTTTTGTAGTCCTCTCCTCAACTACAAGATTCCCACGACCTTCTGAAGAGTGCTCCTGGATGGGGGGATTCACCGCCGGGGGGGGGGGGGGGGGGGGGATGAAGTAGCAGGGAGACTTTCCGCGAGGGGGGGGATACCAGTGAAACTGCCAGAGGGGGGAGGGGAAGTGCACGACGAGGTCATAGGAGTTGAGGATGTCGGAGGGGCACGGGGGGAGGGAGGGTTTACGGAAAAACCGGGATGAGAAAAATGACCAGGGGCCGGGGACGGAGGGTTAGGGTTAAGGCAACCCATAGCAAACCCTAGGGACGCCGGGGACGGCGGGGGAGTTGAGAGCAACGACCAGGTAGGAGGGTCATCCGGCAAGACAATTTGGTGGTCCGGTGGTCTAGAGAGCGTGGGGAGTCCAGAGATGGTCTCGTGCAGGTCTTCGCCAAAAGAGATGGTCCCCAACTTAGCTGGTCTCGAGGTCGTCCAGATAGTGTCCTCCACTATTTCTTCCTCCGAATAATCAACCATATCTAGGTCCATTGCTGTCCGAGTAAAGTAAACGCCAGCTGCCTTGGTAACCACTAGAGGGAGGAGCAGCAAGTCGACAAAATTCGGCAAGGGAGGCCAGAGGTCAGCCAGCGGTGTCGAAGAGCGGGAACAGGCGATCAGGTAAATGAAACGGAGTAAAAATCCCAAAACAGCCCATGGTAAAAGGTAAAAGGCTACACATGCGATGATGGGGAAGTGTACATTGCAAGTACAAACAGTTGCGTCCTTCTGCTGCGTCCACAATGCTGCTAGCCATGATCGCCTGCTAAACTAGCCAACACCTCCATCTCCCGCTCCCAATTTTTTATTCATAATAAAAAGACCAAAAAATCCTTAATATTATAGATATTATTCTGTTAAATATTAAAATTTTAAAATATATTTTCTTTAAATATATTTAAAAAAAATTTAAATGATAAAATAAAACCAATCTCAAAAAACCAAATACCTTTTCTCACCTATACAATACTTTATATATACAATACTTTAATCCATTGAAGTTTTTCTCACATATACAATACTTTATATATACAATACTTTAATCCATTGAAGTTTGAAGTTACAAGTTAATATAATTTGAAACATCACTTTGATGTATGAGCTTTAAAGTTGATATAATGACATATTTCTACTAACCCATAAAATGTAAATTAATTGATTTGAATCCTTTTCTCACCTATACAATACTTTATATATACAATACTTTAATCTATTGAAGTTTTTCTCACATATACAATACTTTATATATACAATACTTTAATCCGTTGAAGTTTGAAGTTACAAGTTAATATAATTTGAAACATCACTTTGATGTATGAGCTTTAAAGTTGTAATGACATATTTACCCATAAAATGTAAATTAATTGATTTGAATTATAAATTATAGGAATGTATTATAAAAAAATATTTTTGTAGTAATTATGTAAATATTATATATAATAATCCCAATTATTGGGAATGATAATAATTTTATTTTTATTTTTGTAATGTATTAAAATAAATTTAAACTTATTAATATTAACATACTATAAATAACATCTGATTAAAATAAATTTAAACTTATTAATATTAACATACTATAAATAACATCTGATTAAAATAAATTTAAACTTATTAATATTAACCTACTATAAATAACACTTTTTATTAGGAAATCAAGTTGGGACCAATGAGGTAGGTATTAAAGAAGGATATCAAAGAGAAACGGAACCCTTGGAGGGGTAGACGCTAGGACGGATAAAGCCTTCGGAATAAGTCGTGGACGGTCGCTGACGCTATGAAATAGTTGTTTGATTAGACATTTTATCTTTATTATACGTAAATCCTGTGACAAAGCATGGGCACGCTGTGCATTTTTAGTGCCACTATGGGTAATTACATAGATATAATGAAAAATTAGTATTTTTATTATTTTAAAAAAAGTTCAATATTTTTTCAAAGTGGAAAATACACGAGGTATATTTGAAATTAAAATTAATTTAAACGGATTAACATAGTATAAATAACATCTAATTATATATATATATATATTTTTTAAATTTGATATTTTTTTGGCAATTAGTTTTTGGAATAATTTATTAGGGAAAGGTTGTCAGAGAATTTGAGATAATTTATTAGGGAAGGGTTTGTCAAAGAATTTGAGAGAGTTTAGTGTGGGGCTTCACATTAAAAAAATTGAATATATTAATTAAATAAAAAACAATTTGTGCTATAAACTATTTTTAACTTTATAAACTTTAAAACAAATTCTTCCTTTGACAAACTCTTTCCTAATAAATTATCTTAAATTCTTTGACAAACTTTTCCCTAATAAATTATCCCAAAAACTAATTGACAAAAAAACATTATTATTATAACTCAATAGGCCAAAAAAAATATTATTATAACTCAACAGGCCAAAAACATAACACCGCCAACAACTTTTATGAATCACACATGACAAATATCACCATTCAAGTGCCACCTAATAAAGCTAACAGAAACGAATTTAATTATCAGGCGTGGACACGCATCCACAAAGAGACAAAGGCCCTCGGCGCATAGCTCGCCCTAGGCGTGGACAAACATCCACAAAGAGACAAAGGCCCTTGGCGCATCCCACGCACCTGACATTTCGTAAAACATGAAAGAGAATTGTTATATATAACCCAGGTCGAAGTGAATGCAATTTCATTGGACAGGGGCCCTCCGAGAGCGTTATAATAATAGAGCTCCAGCGAGGAAGGCGTTGGAATATCCGTTAACCGACTCACCTGCTGCAGGGCATATGTATATATACAGATGTGCTGAGAAGAGGGGCTGTGAGATATGCTGGTTAAATGTCAGAGCGTTTAATATGAGTAATGCGATGCTTTACCTTTTGCTCCGAAAATGGTGATATGACTTCGAGTTGAAAGTAGAAGAGAGTTGAAGGCAAGCTCGTGATTAGCACTAGAGGTAGTGTGTCCATGTGTGATTATGATGCAGTAAGTTAATCTGGTAGCAAACAGATCTTCTTTTCGGTTACAAATTTGAGAGACTTCAGTAATCTTCCTTCCACTTACAAATTTGAGAGACTTCAGTAATCTTCTTTCCACTTACAAATTTGAGAGACTTCAGTGATCTTCTTGATTATGATGCAGTAAGTTAATCTGGTAGCAAACAGATCTTCTTTTCGGTTACAAATTTGAGAGACTTCAGTAATCTTCTTTCCAGTCACAAATTTGAGAGACTTCAGTGATCTTCTTTCCAGTTACAAATTTGACAACATTTCTGTGGAAATTTTAAGCATGAGTGCAATTTCATCATGATTTGAGGTTTGTGCAGAGGAAAGTGATGTTTCAGGCGTTTTCCTATTCTAAACTTCCGAATTTGTTGAAATTGTGACTTCTGTGTTGCTAAAGATTACCGGAACTGAAAAGAAATTTGCCACATGATTAAACGGCTACTTATTGTAGCCTGTGTTCTGACACAGAGTCATCTCTTCTGCGCCCCCAAAAGCATCGCCATGAGCTGCGGCGATCCCAGAAACCCTCGGAAGCTTTCCCCAAGACGATCTCCTTGGTGTGAGAATTACGAGCGGTTCAACAACAGCGATGATGAAGACGAAACGCAGAACTATGTTTTCAGCCCTGGAAAGCCCCCACCGGACATTGTCAGAGAGCAAATCAACAGTAGCGGTAACGAAGACAAATTTCAGGGAGCACAGAGGAGCTTTTAGTGCCTCTTTTATATGAAAAGTTGTCTTGTCTTCTTCTTTAATTATCTTCCCATGTATTTTTGGCTTCCCTTTTGTTCCGTAGGGCAATTGATTTTGTAGATTTATGGGGAGCTTTAGGTAATATTTTTGGCTTCCTTTCTGATATGGTGACTGCTTTTTTTTTAGATTTATGGGAAGCTTTAGGGTGGGCTCTTTTTTAGTTGCATGGGAAGTTTTAGGATGTATCTTTGGCTTCCTTTTTTCGGTATGGTAATTGCATTTTGTAGAATTATGGGAAGCTTTAGGGTGGGGTAAACTACTGCAGAGGGTAATGAATTCATGCCTAGCATTTCATTTTCATTCGATTTATTGAGGTCATGTTGACGCCTTCTCGTGTAACCTTCATAATATGATTATTAGTAAATGAAATATTCATCTTTGGAAATGGTTTCTCGTTTTTTATGAAATGTTTTTTTTAACGAGGTTGATAAGTCTGGTTTTTTTCTAAAGCATGGTTTTTATTTTCCATATTTTTGTTATGATCATGGTTTGGATGGAATAGATGGAATGAATTCATCACACAGTAATATATATTTTAAAAATAGTGATGTCAAATTTAATGGATTGACAGAAATAATAAGTTTTTAAAATTTTAGTTTTTTTATTGTTTTTTAAGGTGGTTCACTAGGCCTAACCCCTAGGATATTGAGGAGATCCCTTAAGGTATTGAGGAGATTTATGAAATGTTTTTTTAATGAGGTTGATAAGTCTTGTTTTTTTTCTAAAGCATGGTTTTTATTTTGCCATATTTTTGTTATGATCATGGTTTGGATGGAATAGATGGAATGAATTCATCACACAGCGATATATATTTTAAAAAATAGTGATGTCAAATTTAATGGATTGACAGAAATAATAAGTTTTTAAAATTTTAGTTTTTTTATTGTTTTTTAAGGTGGTTCACTAGGCCTAACCCCTAAGATATTGAGGAGATCCCCTAAGGTATTGAGAAGATTTGACCGGCCTAACCCCTAGGGTATTGAGGAGATTTGACCCATGACCTCCCAACCCCTAGGGTATCGAGGAGATTTGACCCCGTCACCTCCAAATTGGCGAGATACTTAACAATGAGAACGAGATACTTAACAATGAGAACTCAACCAACTACGCTAACCCTTGGGGCTTAGCCCTCCATTATTGTGTAGTGCTAAAGTTATTTGTAACTTAGTTTTTTTTAAAGTAGAGAAATTATTTTGACATAGCATTAATCTCTTTTTTTGTAAAGATTAATAAACATGTATAATTGAAATAATGACATTTTTACCCATTTATAAAGTATAGACTAATTAATTTGTGTGGTGTGTGGTTTTTATCAAATTTAAAATTGACCTAATTATAAGAATTACAACATCCAAAATGACATTCTTGTAAATCCATTTTTGGTGGTTATTGCTTTGTTTATCTTAGAATTGCCTTTTAAAAATTTTAATTTATTTATGTGAAAAATTTAAGTAGATAATAGAGATTTAACCTCCAAAAAATATCTTGTATGCACACATAAAATGTTTATATTAATTTTAAAAACCATTATAAACTTTAAAAAAATTGATTTGTAAATTTTAATTAAAATAAAATAACTAACCTTATCTATCCCATTACCTATCCCGTTTTCACTCAATTTCAACGAATGTAATAAATATTCCACCTTTCATGAATAACTGATTCAATAACTTAAAGTAGGTAATCTGTCAACGATTCTGAGTTTGTTTTTTATCCTTTTGTTTATGGCATTCACAGATGAGATCTTTCATTAGAAGGCTATGTTCCAGACTATATAAAGGTTACCCTCGAATTCTTCTTTAACACATCCAATGCAATGAAGGTTGAAGTTGTGAAAAAACAAAAGCAGAATATGACAACCTACATACGAAAAACATGTGTATGTGTGCAAGAAGATACACAAAAACAACTAAATCATTTTGCAGAGAAATCACTGCTAACACTCTTAGTGCATTTGTAATATTCTTAATGTATTTGTAATATTCTTAATGTATTTGTATTTCACTGGTTCACCGTTTAGTGGGAATGATACATTGGAGCTTATATGTAAGAAGCATAATGGATAGTACCTGACAAAATTTTGGAGCAAATACACTCCATCCATGAGCTTGTACAATCGATATGTAGACTGGTCGATGAGTCAAAAGATTTTGAGGTATAGTATTCTAACATTTTTTTCATCAGACTAGTTTTAGAGTATTCTTTTTTGTCATCAGTGCTTGGATGTGTATAGTTTCTGTGATGCTTGCTCTACAAATCTCCAGAAAACCATGTTACTATTATTGGTCCTACCGACACCATTGTTGAGATGGCAAATGTAAGTCTTTACAGTTTCAAGTTTTAGGGTTATGTTATTTGTTTTTATTGTTATCAAAGATTGATAAGTCAATTTATGGGTGCACGAAATGCATCCTATCACAAATATAACAGGGAATTACTTATTTGACTTTTTGGAATTTAATATGTTTTTTTGGGATTTTTTCAATATTTGGTTGGTTACATGATCTAGATTTTATCATTATGTTTGTTATCTATTTTGAAAGTAATGCATCCTATCACAAATATAACAGGGAATTACTTATTTGACTTTTTGGAATTTAATATGTTCTTTTTGGATATTTTTCAATATTTGGTTGGTTACATGATTTAGATTTTATCATTATATTTGTTATCTATCTTGATGCTTTCAGAGTGGAAAAAGTGGAGGAATCAACTTTCAGTACCATTTGTATTCGTAGGACCCAGTTTGGCAAAATCGGGTTTGAAACTTTCAAGGAGCATTTTGAGGCATCAAACGACATTTTTTGGCGGTAAAACTTTGTCTCTGAAGGCCACACCTTTTTTTCCTCTACATGCATGAAACACGCAATAATCACGTCAATTAGAGTTCATATGCGAAAATTATACCACTCAGAATTTGACCTTTCTATTTTCACCACCATAATTCGAGAGAATGCCACATCAACTCCCATAATCCATGGAAAAGGGGCTAGCCACCTGATTATGATGAAGAAGACTCTAAAAGAGTCTATATTGTAGCTCTCATTAAGAGTTGAAGTAGTCAACATAACCACTAAGAGGAAAATAGGTTTCATTTTTTTCGAGTGCATTTGTTCCATAGCTAAGCAAAAATAGCCGAGAGATAGGACAAGGAAGACACAAAGAGGATTTATGCATTATAGTAGCCATTATCCATATGTCATACTTCTTTGTACTCATAGGCATTTTCTATTTAGAGAAAAAGAGCAGAGTGACCTCACATTCCAGTTGAGTATTTTTTTCCTGAAAGGGTTTCCTAGGTCACATTTTGTTTTGTGTGTGTGAGCTTTTATTTGGTTGTTCTCTCTTTTCCGCATAATTTTTAATTTGCATGCATGCATTATTAACAATATTCTACATATCTAAAAGTCTAAAAAAGAAATAAAACTATAATTGTGTAGAATTTTAGATTTTAAATATAATTTTATCAGCTCTGATGTGATGAAATCTCCAGTGGGATATCCATGGCAATGCACGGATCATTGCAATGCCTATTTGCATGTATTGATGAAAATTTAAGTGATTGGTATCAATCGATCTTGTGCCTCTTCTGGTAGGATGAGGAGAAGCCATTATGGTGGAGGTGGGAAAAAAGAAGTGGAACTGGAAAATGATGAAGAGGTGGTTATGGCGAAAAATGAAGAGGAAGTGGAACTAGAAAAGGAAGTATTGTTGGTGGGGTGGGAGAAGCATAGTTTAATGTACATTGTTCTTCGACACGTTCGACTTGTTCATGCTAGCCGTTTTAGGTCTCTATAATACTAGTGTATTCCTCTTATTGTTATTGTTGATGTAGCCCCCTATTGTTATTGTTGTGCCCATGTATCCCATGTTGTTATTGTTGTGCCCCACAGAAGCCCACATTGTTATTGTGACCCCTTAGACTCCTATATGTACAAGGAAGTCTTATCATTTGTATCATCCAAGTATTATTCATTTATGTAATGTAAAAGAGATTTCCCATTCTAAGAAAATAATTTTTAAATTGTTGATTTTTTTTTTGAACTAGTAAAACACAATGATATTAGGTGTAATAACGAATGTGTTATCTTATATGTCAGGTTGATCTTTTTTTGAACTAATAAAACACAATGATATTAGGTGTAATAACGAAAGTGTTATCTTATATGTCAGGGTTGTTACTGTGAAAAAAAATTACCATGAATTAAATTAAATTGAATTTCCAAACATATTTAATATCCTGAATTGATACTAACTGTTTAATTTCTATGACTACGCTAGTTATATGTCATGTTGATCTTTTTTTTGAACTAATAAAACACAATGATATTAGGTGTAATAACGAAAGTGTTATCTTATATGTCAGGGTTGTTACTGTGAAAAAAATTACCATGAATTAAATTAAATTGAATTTCCAAACATATTTAATATCATGAATTGATACAACTGTTTAATTTCTATGACTACGCTAGTATATATATTTATATTAATTTCTGTTTATTTCTATTTCTATGACTCAGCTATATATATATTTATATTAATTTCTGTTTATTTCTATTTCTATGACTATGCTAGTATATATATTTATATTAATTTTTTTTTAATATTTACTTGAAATTGGAAAATACACTTATAATGTTATGGATAAAGATTCTCAAGAATCAATGTCATTGTAACTTCGTGGGCAAGAAACATAACGCCACCTAAAAACTTTATGAATCGGTTGAAATGACAAATATCACCATTCAAATGCCACTTAATAATGCCAACAGATAAACAGTTTCACGTACAAATCCATCATCCAGAACCATCTTTAGTAAAACGAACCAGCGTCCCCAAACCGCCAAGAGGCTTTGGAGCATGGTTCGCACCTGGGCATCTTCGTAAAATATAAAATAGAAATGTTATACAACCCATGTCAAATGTTTAGAATAGAGCTCCAGTGGAGGAAGGCGTGGAGAATATCCGTTAACCGACACCCCTGCTGCTGCAGGGCATATGTATATATACAGTAAATGTGCTGAGAAGAGGGGCTGTGAGATATGCTGGTTAAGCGTCAGAGCACTTTAATATGAGTAATGCGCTGCTTTACCTTTTGCTCCGAAAATGGTGATATGACTTTGAGTTGAAAGTAGAAGACAGTTGAAGGCAAGCTCGTGATTAGCACTAGAGGTGGTGTGTCCGTGTGGGATTATGATGCAGTAAGTTAATCTGGTAGCAAACAGACTTATTTTCAGTTACAAATTTGACGAAACTTCAGTGATCTTCTTTGCCGTTACAAGTTTGACAAGATTTCAGTGGAAATTTTAAGCACGAGTGCAATTTCATCATGATTTGAGTTTTGTGCAGAGGGGAGTGATGTTTCAGGGGTTTTTCCTATACTAAAGTTCCGAATTTGTTGAAATTGTGAGTTCTGTGTTGCAAGAGATTACCGGAACTGAAAAGAAATTTTCCACATGATCAAACGGCTACTTATTCTCTGTGATGTTTCAGGGGTTTTTCTTATTCGAAAGTTCCGAATTTGTTGAAATTGTGACTTCTGTGTTGCAAGAGATTACCGGAACTGAAAAGAAATTTTCCACATGATCAAACGGCTACTTATTGTAGCCTGTATTCTGATACAGTGTCATCTCTTCTGCGCCCCCAAAAGCATTGCCATGAGCTCCGGCGATCCCAGAAACCCTCGGAAGCTTTCCCCAAAACGATCTCCTTGGTGCGAGAATTACGAGCGGTTCAACAACAGCGAAGATGAATACAAAACGCAGAACGATGTTTTCAGCCCAGGAAAGCCCCCACCGGACATTGTCAGAGAGCAATTCCACAGCAGCGATAACGAAGACAAATTTCAAGGAGGACAATGGAGGTTTTAGTACCGTTATTATATGAAAAGTGGTCGTGTTTTCCTCTTTAGTCATCTTTCTATGTATATTTGGCTTCCTCTTTTCCTTAGGGTAATTGCATTTTATAGATCTATGGGAAGCTTTAGGGCATATTTTTGGCTTCCTTTCTTCGGTAGAGTGATTGGTTCTTCGGTAGGGTGATTGGCTTTTTATAGATTTATGGGAAGCTTTATGGTGGGCTTTTTTGAGATGTATGGGAAGTTTTAGGGTGTATCTTTGGCTTCCTTTCTTCGGAAGGGTAATTGCCTTTTGTAGAATTATGGGAAGCTTTAGGGTGGGGTTAACGACTGCAGAGGGTTATGAATTCATCCAAGTATTTCATTTTCATTCTATTTATTGAGGTCATGTTGACGCCTTCTCTTGTAACCTTCATATGATTATTAGTAAATGAAATATTCTTTATTTTTGGAAATGGAATCTCTCGTTTTTGATGAAATGTTTTCTCCTAAGTTTTTTTATGAGGTTGATATATCTTACTTTTTCTGAAGCATGGTTCTTATTTTCCATATTTTTGTTATGATCAGGGTTGCGTATTTTTAAAAGTAAGTCTAATAATTATTTCAATTAATAAACTTTAAAATAGGGATGTCAGACTCAATGGATTAAGCTACAGTAAAGCACTGTCTCAACTCATATTTAATGCCATTCCCTAATGAAATAATAAGTTTCCAAAACTTTAGCCCTCCATTTTGATAGATTTGTGTAGTATTATTTTGAAATACTAAAAAATATTTGTAACTTAGTTACTTTGAACTATAGAAGTTATTTTTGACATAGCATTAATCGTTTTGTAAATAACTTAGTTTCTTTGGTAGATTTGTGTAGTATTATTTTGAAATACTAAAATTTATTTGTAACTTAGTTTCTTTTGAAGTATAGAATTTTTTTACATAGCATTAATCTTTTGGTAAAGTTTAATAAACATGTATATAAAAAGGAACGCTTGAGATGAAAATGCAGTGGCTTAAAAGATTAATAAGTATGTACATAAAAAAAGGAACGCCTGAGATGAAAATGTAGACAGTAGAGTGATTATGAAAAGGAGCCTGTGGTCAGGGAGCGTAAAAGAGAACCACAATGACAACATGATAAATACAGGAAAGTGAGAACCACAATGACAACATGATAAATACAGGAAAGTGAGAGAGGAAGGAAGAAAGATCACGATAAATACAGGAAAGTGAGAGAGAGGAAGAAAGATCACAATGACAATATGACAAATACAGGAAGTCAATGACCAAGAGGAATAAAGTGATGATGAGGTTTGGAGAGAGACTACACAGAAGTGCCTAAGAAAACCAGGATGAAGAAACTGATGAATAATGTTGGAGAAAAAACTACATAGAAGTGCATGTATAAAAGAGGAAATAAAAGAAAGCGAGGGTTAATTGGAGAAAGAGAGAGAAGAACAAGAGATTGCAGAGGTGAAGCAGGGAAAAAGTGAAGACCAGAAGGATTCAAAATTTTTGATACAGTCTATATCAACATGAATTTGCAACCTTGCTTGCAAATGCAGTTAAATTGTATCATGAAAGGAGCCCAAAGGAACAGGGTTATGATTTCAGCTTGCTGAGCCAGCATTAGGGAATGGTGGAGCCCAATGGAACTGGGTTATGATTTCAGCATGCTGAAGCAGCATTAGGGATTGGGAATACCAGTGTGGGAAATGAATATGTGATGGAGCAGATACCTGACACAAACTCGAGGGACTAATGCACCTATTTAAAAGCTAGGAAATAGTTATAGTTTTTCTTCCAAAAGATGTTTTTTCTATCAATAAATATAAATAGTTGAGCATATTCTCGAAGAAGCTATGATTCAAACTACTCGGAAAAAATTATTGTTGTGAATCTCTTATTTTTTTTGATAACAATAAGGGGAAACTTTTGGCAGAAAGTACAGGATTTTCCCTGGTAAGGATTCTTCTAATCCTTAGATTGGATCTACACGTGCAACGCATAATCTTCATACCTTTGATAGTCATGTTCTATGCAATGCCTGTGGGGGATTCCAGTATTTCTAGGTTCAATTTGCAAGACGACTATATTGCATCAAAGAGCAGAAAGGAGGATTCTTTGGATCTCATCTTCTTTGGCATCTTTGTATCCTTAAGTGCATTCTCCATGTTTTGAAGTGAAAATCCAGGTAGGAAATGCAGGATGCCAGTTCTAGTCTTCACAAGGAAGAGAAGTATTCCCTAAACGCATCGGTGGATTGCACATCACTAACGTGGGCCCTAGACCTTATACCCGATACTTCTCATGTCATTATTAACCCAGAATTAAATCAAACTCTATATAATGGGCAATGTACTTATTTGAAAGCAACCTTCTCATTTGATTCACGATGCAATCTAATTTAGAAGAATTTCGACGTTTGAGAACAGAGTGATAAAGGTAGCTGAAACTGACAAAAGGCATGGTATTCTTGCAGCCATCCTTCTCCACTAAGATGCAAGGGGGAGAAAATAATTCTGAGCATATTATGCTACTCCAAGTGGTCATTTTTGTTGGAAAATCGGGAGGCTTAGGGTTTATTTAAATTTTCCTTAAGTTGGTAATTACTTGTGATGTGTGCTGGCTTTTTATTATTTTATCAGATATTTGCTCATCAAGCAATTACCAAAACAATTAAGATCACAACAAAACAAAGCATAATTAAGATCACAACAAAACAAAGCATACAAGGTGTAGGCTCCAAGCCAGGGCAAAACCCAAAAAAAGGTGCTTCTCTTCTTCTTAAATAGAATCTGTTGACAAAGAGAGTTCCAAGACCCAAAGACCAAAGCCAACAACCCTACCAATCACCAATCCCCAGCAAGATCTTCTTCAAGGCAACTTCTAAACTTTGACCTACTGCAACTTTGTCTTAGAATTTCGGCCTTGCCACTGCTCCTCAGAATTTCAGCCCTGTAATTTTGGCCTACTGCAACTGTAGCCGTATAGAAACCCTAATCTTGCACATGTGAACAATGAGAGAGATTTAATGCCATAAAGTTGATTCTTCCTTCCTCCCTTCGTCCTTCTAGCTCTTTTTCTCCGTCACTACTGCAGATTGAACTTGTCTTGGATGAGTATCTCAAATGAGGTTGAGCTCCTTGTATTTATAGCCTCTTTGAGGGGTCGAATAGCCCTCCCTTTAGGCCAACTTGTTCTTTCCTTGGGGCTGACTTTGTCTTGGAGAAATACATGGGGTTTTCTAGATAAAATAAATATTTTTATTTGTTACAATGAGTCCAAATGGGACTATGACACATGACAAACATTATTCTTTATCCTAGAAAGACCTAGAAGACCTAAAAGCACGAAGAACATACTTTTGATTCAAACTTGAGTATGAAACCCATACTCCAAAAATAAGATATAATTTCTTTTTCTTTCTTTATAAATAATGTACCATGTCATGATTACAAATTAGGTCATTATGAAGACCAAACCTAGTTACCATTTCCAACACTCCCTCTTAACTAGGGGGTATTCATAATCCCCTTACTTGGTACAAGGAATCTCAATCTTGAAGCATTCTCATAAGAAGAATAGGATTGATAAGCCATCTTTGTTAAGCATCTTATATCATAACCAAAACTGTCCTTGAGGGCCTTATTTTTTCCAAGGAAAAAAGCGAACTTTTTTATAAGAGGTAAAAAAGTTACAAAGCATATGAGTTAACATTCTGAAAAGGACTGCCTGGCAAGGCCCGTCTCCTCTAAAGAGGATCGTTAGCACCCCTACACAGTGCTGGTCAAAAAACACCAGAACTCGGCCTGTATAGCCGTAACCAGTAAAGACATAAACTGATGTCCGAGTAACAACTGGGCCTCCTTTCAAGAGGAAAACAACCCAGCGAAACCCATACAAAGAGATAAATCCACAGTCCGCTCCATCAAAACAGAGCATCAACATATATAGGAAAATATCAAAGTCAAAAGAGATATACATATGCCACCTGTTATCATATGGAACACAGATAAACTAGTGCATATAGATAAAAGCAAGAATCACTATACATATGGAGGGAGATCCGACACACGGATCTGATCCTGAATCTGTTCGGTTACTCTCCACGCGCCCACAGCTTGTTGCAGACCAGCTTTAGAAAGCCCATCTGCTTCTTCGTTGAATTCCCTGTATATGTGATCAATGGAAAAAACATTAAACTGTTGTTTTAGTGAATGTATTTCTTCTAATAGAGGCATCAACATATAGTGCTGGCATCTGAATTTCCCAATAACCCAGTTTACAACATTCATAGAGTCTCCAAAAATCTGAACTGTAAGGATATTTTTGTGAATGAGCCAACAGAGCAGAAGCTTTAATGCAGAGAGTTCAGCAAAATTATTTGAGCCCATTCCAATTCCTACTGAAGCCTTGAGAGAGTGTGAATTACTAAGGTGAATGCATAACCCAGCACCCATGTAATTGTTTTGGGCAGCACCGTCAAAAAAGGCCCACGGAATCCCGTCTCTAATACGAAACTCTTTTCGCTGATTATGATTTGCAGGTTCCTCCTGTAAAGGGATGCTGTCTAGAATAGCATTACTTTGAATGGCAACAGCAGCCACGGGGGTCGACTTTTCTCTGAAGATGCTACGATTTCTTGCAAGCCAGATACCCCAACATATGATGGGAGGCAAATTCCTCAGGTTCCTCTCTTGAAAGTGGTTCCACCAATATTCCCAGGCTGCGGTCAAACTAACCCCTTCCCATCTTAATTTTATATTTAAGATCCTTTCCGCTTCAGTCCATACCTGTTTTGTAAACGGACATGATAAAAAAAGATGGGAAATGGTTTCAGAATCCGCAAAACACAGAGGGAATCTTCCCGGTCCCTGCTTAAAACGGGCTTGTAGTACTTCCCATGTAGGAATCTTATGATTTAAGGCACACCAGAAGAAATTCTAGATTTTTTAGGGCACTTTAATTTGAACAATGGTTTTGACCACCAAACAGGAGGATTCCATCCTTTATTCTTCATCAAGAAATTGTAACCTGCCTTTGGAGAATAGTGCCCTGTCTCAGCATGTGCCCACACCAGCGAATCCGGCCTATCCTTTAATCTGACATTTGATCTTCTCAACTCCTGAATAAAACGCTGCCAATCATTTCTCCAAGTGGGATTTATTCCTAGCTCAGCTTCAGACTTCCAAGCCTGCCCCCAAATAGATGACTGCTCCATACTAGCAATCTGCCTTAGGCTTCTAATTTCTATATCATCCAAATGAGTAAGCAGTCCTGGGGGGAGAGCAAAACCTTCGCTGCATCCAACCCACGGGTCCCTGCCAATCCTCAGGCTTTCTCCATTTCCAACCCGCCATGCCAGTCCTTGTTCAATTACCTTAAAAGCCTCAGAAGTGGCTTTCCAGATGACCGAACAGTTTCTCCCTTTCTTATTTGGGGTTCTTATCCAATCTTCGAGCGGGGTGGGGTCAATGTACTTTCTTTTTACCACCTTAGTCCAGAGGTTCTCCGAAGATATGATTCGCCATCCTGATTTTGCTGCTAAAGCTTGGCTAAAGTCGCAGGGACTTTTCAAACCCCATCCTCCCCAGTCTTTTGGTCTTGCAATCTTATCCCACGCCACCCATGGGAGGACAGACTCCTCCTTAGACCCTGACCACAGAAATCTACTGCAAATCTGTTTTATTTTGTGAAGTATCCCTTTGGGTATCCAGGTCAAAGCTGCCCAAAAAACTGGAATAGCCTGAAGTACAGAATTTATCAAGGTAAGTCTTCCTGCCCTGGACAGCCACTTGAAACTCCAATGGGATATTTTTTGTTCAATCTTTGCTATTAGCCAGTTCCAGTCCTGCTTCCTGTAAGAGGATGGTTTAAGCCAAAAACCAAGATATTTGAAAGGCTGCTCCATATTACATGTCCCAAAGGGTAGATGAGCAGCAATTGAAGTCTCCTCTTGTCTACTAAAGCCTTCAAATATTAATTGAGATTTTCTATCATTTATTTGAAGCCCTGTAGCTTTCAGGAACTGATCAAGAATGAGCTTAATTTCTATTATCTCAGATAAGTTCCCATTTGAAAACAACAGAATGTCATCAACAAAAAGCAGATGAGTAATGAACAGGTTAACAGCAACTTCCAAACCTTTGACCAAACCTGAACTTTTTGCCTTTGAGATGAGCCTGCTTAAGCCTTCTGCAGCAAGGAGGAAGAGCAGAGGGGAGAGTGGGCACCCTTGGCGAAGACCTCTTTGACTCTTAAAAAATTGAGAAGCAGCTCCGTTTATCAGAACAGCAAAATTTACATTTGTGATACACCCCATAATCCATTTTATGAAGCCCACCTGGAAGCCAAGATGTGTCAAGAGCATCTTTAGATATGTCCAACTGACCCTATCATATGCTTTGGATAGGTCAATTTTGAGCACTGCCCCTTTCCTGTTTGCTTGCCTGAGACTGTGAATAGTTTCCTGAGCTACCCCGATGGCTTCATGAATTTGCCTCCCATCCAGCAATCCAAATTGTTCCTTTGAAATATAACAGGATAAGATGGGTTTCAGTCGAACCGCAATAATCTTTGCTATAATCTTGTAAATGGTATTGCACAGGGAGATAGGCCTGAAGTCTTCGAAAGAGCCAGGATCTTCTGTTTTTGGGATCAGAGCAATGAATGTTGCATTAAAAGGTCCATAGATTTCTCCTTTCACTCTAGACTCCTCCACGACTTCAGTAAGTTCTGACCCGATGGACTCAAAAAAGTGTGTGAAGAGTTCTATGGTCCAACCATCAGGACCTGGACTTTTGTCTTTCGCCATAGACTTTATCACGCTCTCCACCTCCTCCTTTGTCACTTCTCTAAAGAGGTCTTCAGCTTCCTCCTCCTCCACAAAACGTGGAAAAGCCTGGGCAGTTCTGATTATTTCAGGCAAATTAATCCCCCCAGGATCAGAGAAAAGAGACTGAAAGTGATTTTTTCCCATTGCAGACAGGTCTTCAAATGAGGAAGCCTCCCTGCCTTCCGAGTCCCTCAGCTTCCAAATAGTATTTGCATTCCTCCTGCCTTTTGCATAGTTGTGAAATTTTTTTGTGTTTTCGTCCCCTGCTTTCAACCAGATAGCTCTGCTTTTTAATCTCCACTCTTCTTCTCTGTCCAATAAAATCTTCGCTCTTTCCTTTTCAAATGCCAGGATTTTATCTTTTGATTCCAGAGATGCATAAGCATCAGACTCTGGGTCTTCAAGAACCCTCAAGGCCTCATCAATACTTACTAGCTCTTCAATTTGTTTTTTCCTTCTATCTGAAGCCCATTCAATGGCTGCTTTCTTGAGTCTTTTAAGATTTTCCATGAAGTGACCAGCTTTGTTCCCCACCTGCTCCGACCCCTGGTGTCTCCAGGTTTCATTGAAGAGTTTTATGAAAGAGTCCTCCTGTAGCCATTGAGCATTGAATTTGAAAGGTGCGGCTGGCTTTGGAGGGGGTTTAGAGAATTATAGAAGAATGGGTAAATGGTCCGAGTTTCCTCCTTCACCAACCCACTGCCTAAACAACGGAACCATGGACGCCAACCTTTCGCTGATAAGAAATCTATCCAACCTTTTGGCGATTCTATGCTCCCCCGTCCTTCTGTTCCTCCATGTTGGTTTGGCTTTAATAATGTTTACATCAATCAGCTGATGAGCCAGAAGAGCGCTTGAAAAGAAATCTGTCAGGGGATCCTCCCTTGCGAGAGGCCCCCAAGCTTCGGAGGACCCCAGAGAGAAATTTAGGTCTCCCCCTAAGATGAGATTCTTATCTTTTAACAGACTTTTTGAGAGAAGATCATTCCAGAAAGGAGCCCTTCCCTGACATGGGCCGTAAACATTGACAATTGACAATGGGAAATCGAAGTCAGGTGACACAATCTCCATTCCCAGTGCATTCGATAATCCCCATGTGTTTAACACTTTCAGCTTTCCTTTTTTAAAACCTGTGGCTAGTCCTCCCGAGTGACCTGAAGCATCCATAGCTATGAATTCCCAGCCCGGAAAAAGAGAGCAAAGAGACGATTCAATATCCGTGCTTTTGCCCAATGTCTCTTGAAGAAAAACTATGTCTGGGTTACTACGCGTGATGAGGTCTTTAAGAGCTAGTTTTTTGGGCTTACTAGCTAAACCCCTACAATTCCAGGAAAGACAGATCATTTAATAACCGTCTCAGGGGGTTTTGCTGCTCTAAGCGCCCCAGGAATTGTCATCTGTTTCCCATCAGCAACATCAAAAATGGCTTTAGCTTGAGTTTTAGATAGCATCGATTTTCGCCCTCTACTCTTCTTAGAATGGCTCTTAGGAGTCTCAATCCCTAATCCTCCCACAGGTTCCACGGTCGCATTCGAAACAACCGACTTCTTACTTAAAGATCTCAGGTTATAATGCCGAGCAATAGAAGAAGGCCCAGCCCCATTACCCAGAGGGGGGAAATCCTCACAGTTCAGATTTATGGAGGTCGAATTGATAGATAGATTATCAATTTTATGCATTACATCATTACATTTATTCAACAGAGAAATATCCCCGACAAAAGAATCAGACAAGAAGGCAGAATTTTTCGGAGGAGAAGACTGCATACCCAGTTGATCATCGTCGACGACGGCATCCGGCTCAAGAGGGGGAGAGTCCATCATCGGCTGATCATCTGAGGGGCGCAACGGGTCGCCATCCTCCTTGGATTTACCTTCCTCCGCCTGATACAGATGCTCATCCGCATTTGCTCCCATATGGATATGCTCCTCCGCCTGGATTTCATCCTGCCTCTTGAATCCTTCCCACCCCTCATCATCCTTTTGCGTCCTCCTCCTTCGCCTTCCCAGCGGACAGTCCCTCGCCAGGTGCCCGTACTCATGACAGCGGTGACATCGGAACGGGAGGAGTTCATAATCAAGTTTTTGTTCGATTCTATACTCCTTATATCGCAGGGGAATAGATTTTGCTAAGCCTTCCTTGGGATTGAGCCTTACCAAAATTCTTGCCACTCCTTTCTCATAAGTATGTAGATATGATCTGTCGGCATCCAGATATGTACCCAACAGGTTCCCTATCGACTTGAAGACAGAATCCGCCCATAGAAACGGGGGTAAACTTGGTGCCCTAACCCAAACAGGGAACTCGTCCACCTTCTCTGATTCAGCATCGAAAAGTGGCGTCCATCTTTTGAAGAATACCGGCCTGTTCCCATAAGCCCAATTCTGCCCTTCGACCCACTCTAATGCCTCCTTGCTGTCAAAGCTGGCCATGAACCATCCTTTGACCAGGGCATTTGATTTGAAAGAAGCCGCTGGAGTGCCCGCCCACTGACTCTCCGCCCACTGCCTTAGGGCTTTGCCTGAGACAGGCCTCCCTCTGATCCTGCCCACAAGCGTGACCTCAGCCACATCTAGCACATCCTCCACCTGCACATCCATGCCCAGAACCAGCTCCGCAAAGCACTTTGTCTTCAAAGGCTTTGATTTCTTTCTCTTTTCCCCTTTCCTTCTCAATTCCGGCTCGACAGTCTTATCCCCGGGAGCATGGGTTTGTTCTCCAACTCCCCTCCGTGCCCCATCTTCTGCTCCTTCTGCATGTTCAAACCCCTTGCTTGTCGAGGGCTCGATAAGTCCTTCTATCGGGCTGTCAACCTTCCCTGCCATCGAGAGGTCAATCGCTACTCCTTCACTTACTCCAAAACCCTGCTTAGCACTCCTGTCCGATTCCAAACCCTCTGACCCAGCAATGTCCTGAGAGGATTCCTTAGCAAAAAGGCCTCTGCTAACCGGCGACAGATGAGAATTCCCTCCGGCTTCATTCCTTGAGTTTTTTAAGCCCCCTACGGGTCTCCAAACCCCTACGTTTTGCACCGAATTAATGATATCTTCTAAACCCCCAGATGGGCAGAAGATTTTTGAAGGCGAAAAAGACTTACCAGTCGGCGTAGAAAAACCCCTACCTCCCCAAGCGTTCGGCTCTGTGTTGATGATGTCCTTCACTGGTTCTTTTCTTGGAAAGCCCAGGTTCCCCGACAGATCCTAGCTCTCGTCCAACAAACCCTTCGCATAGCTTGAGACTCTTGAGACAGTCCCCGCGGCCGTAGCAGTTCCATAACCTTCAGACTTGGCGAAAAGCTCTCCAAGGGTCTGTGCATTGATCTCCTTTCCCAAAACCGTAAGCAGATCTTCTGGAGATGGGTCGAGCTCCACCGACTCATTCGAAATTACCATGGTAAAAGATGAAAACCGGAAATAGCACCTTGCAACCGTTACCCGAGACAGGCGCTGGGAAAACCGCCTACAGGCAAAAAGCACAGACTAATGCAGCTACGCCGGGACCACAAACCTCCAAGGAAAACTCACGGGGTTGAAAATGCCTGAAACCGCCCTCGCACCAACAAAACCGAAAGCAAAAACCGCCTGCCTGATAGTAAGTTTCCTTTACCCAGCCGTCAACAGCACCTTTGACCCGCGCAGCTAAGCAAACCTCTGTGCTGCCGCCAGCTCTGCAGGCCTCGTACCTGCGTGTCACCTGCATAGTACCGCATCACCTAGGCCTAGGGCCTAGGGTTCCAGGATCGAAACCCTCCTTCTCCCTCTCCTTCGCCCTCTTGGTGCTTAAGGCAAAATCGTCCTTGAGGGCCTTATGTAGACAAGCTCAACCTTATTTGAGAGCATTATGCTGGGAAGCTTTATGTGAATTGCCACACTACCTCTAAGGCACATACCCCATCTGGATGTTTACTTGGGTATGTTCTTTTAGGACTCTTCTTATTTTGGATTCCCAATCTTGTATCCTTAAAGAATATCGATCCTCTCCGACTACTCTTATCTTGGGTGCCCTACCTCATCCTCAAAGAGCATTGGTTAACAACTTCTTTTCCTGGATTCGAAAATCCATAAGAAGTTCCAATCTAATATGCTTATCCAATCCTCTGGACTCCATTCTTTCTTTATGGCCTTCACTAAGACTTACAACTATTAGTCCTAGTCTAGTGCCTGATTGATATAAACAAGAGCTATCCAACATCACTCCCTCTCAATTAGGGAAGAGATGTCTACCAAACCAAGCTTGTCTCTCAAATACTCAAGCTTCTTGTTTGGTAATGCTTTAGTCATAATATCTGCTACTTGTTCATCAATAGGTATATAATGCAGCTCTACGACCCCATCTTGTACCAGGCTTCTGATGTAGTGGTACTTGTTGTTTATATGCTTCGTCCTAGCATGAAACACCAAGTCTTTTGTTAATATGATGCAACTCTCATTGTCACAATGTATATGAGTAGGGATGAGCGGTCCTTCAAATAAATCTGATAATAACTTCTTGAGCCAAACAACTTTACGACAGACTTCACTTGCAACAACATACTCAACTTTAGCATTGCTCAAAGCAAATCCTGCTTTTTGCTCATCCATGAGACCATGGAGGATCCTAGGCTGAAACATCCACTTGTTGTGCTTCTTCCATCCGTCTCACTACCACCCCAATCTGAATTTGTATATCCCATGAGTTGGATTTCATTACCAATATACTAGAGGCAGTGATGTATGGTTCCACGCAAATATCTTAGGATATGCTTGGTTGCAATCCAATGATCATGTTTTGGCTCCATTTGAAATTGACTGAGGACATTCACTGCAAAACAAATGTCAGGTCTTGTATTTACCAGATACATCAAGGACCCAATCAATTGTTTATAGCAAGTAGGATTCACCGGACTAGATTTTGAACTTCTCAACTTCGTTAGATTGGTAATCATAGGAGTCAGCATAGGCTTGTTGTCCATCATGCCAAATTTATGAAGAATCTTGATCACATATTTACCTTGACCAAGATATTTTTCACCTGGCTTCTGCCACACTTCTAGTCCCAAGTAATAATGCATAATCCCAAGATCCTTCATATCAAACTCAACTGCCAACTGCTTCTTGCATTCCTGAATTCAATGTTTTACTCCTACAACAAGTAGATCATCCACATACAAGAGTATGATAACTGGTTCACCCTGGACCACCTTGATGTATAGGTTAGGATCTATAGAAATCTTAGTAAAACCAAGTCTTAATAGGTATGCATTTATTCTTGCATACCAAACTCTAGGTGCTTGCTTTAAGCCATAGAGAGCTTTCTTCATCTTGCAAACATGATTCTCTCTCTGATTTATTTCAAATCCTTGAGGCCCAAGGGTGCTCAATGTAAACCTCTTCATCAATGGTCCCATTCAGAAATGTTGTCTTAGCATCCATTTGAGGGAATGCTCCATCCCATAATAGCAGCCAAAGAAGCAAACAATCTTATTGTTGTATATCTCGCTGTAGGAGCAAAAGTTTCCTCATAATCAATTCCTTTTTTCTGTGAGAAGCCTCTATGCACCCATTGAGTGCTTCTATGCTTGTTATAAAGTCATTGAGTCATTGTCATGTATGAATGACCCATTTGGGCATGTTACATATTGTAAAAAAAAAGTTATTGAGTCATAATCAGGTCAAAAGACCCTCCAAGACCTTGTCATTACACAAAGTTCAAGTTGGCCTGAGGAACTTCTAGTCGGCCTAAAGGAAGCAATTTGACCATATGTGAAGCCTATATAAAGAAGACCTCGACCTCATTTGGAGAACACACTCTCACTTACACAAGTTCGATCTAAAGGATGAAAGGAAGTGCGAAGAAGAGGAAAGAAGATACTAATTTTAGGATAACAATGGTATGTTTTATGCTTAGAGCAATTTTACTTCAATTTTCTTTATTAGCCCAATATCATATCCAATATAGCAATCACAACAACATGATAGTAAAACACAGATAGAACATAAAAAATAACAGTAGAAGACAAGCCAACATAAGAGGACACAAGATATGGCACTAGCCGGGGACAAACCCCAATGCGGGGAAACCCTTGATCAATTATTCTTATAATTCTTCAAAAGTTTAGCACAGAGAGAGAGTACAATTTTCAATATTCACTTGCCCAAACTGATCGGCCAAAACAACAAAAACAAAAAGCCCTAACCAGAAAGTCAATGTTGGTCAACAGGGCTGAAATTGACCTCCAAAACAGCTTGGTCAACCTTGGTCAACTCGGCCTCCAATAACAAGATGATGCAACCAAAATAGTTCGAAAATAGCCAGTGAAATCTGGTCAACAAAAGTCAAAGCAACAACTTGAATTAGGGCAGTCAACACTGTTCAACGCAGGGGTGAAATTGCCTCAATTTTTGTGCCCAGAACAACGACCTACCCAAATAGAAGTCTCTCTCACAAAACCGAAGTCAAACAGGGTCAACATTGGTCAAAGTCAGCGTCTTGAAATTTCGGTCAAATCTGGTCAACATAGCAGCTAGAAAAGACAGTCTTCCTTTCGCATGTGTGGAGAGAGAGAGAGGCCCAAAAATCCGTACCCAATCAAGATGAGAGAGAGAAAGATGCCAAAATGAGGTGGAGGAACCTTGTATTTATATGCAACGTTGAAGGCTGGAGGAGGCTAATTTGATGGTTGGCCGACCTTGACAATTTGTCCATAATCAAAATAAATTCATAACATCATTTGTACATGTCAGAATGGGATGATCTTTAGATCAATCTTACACCTCTTAGAAAGAGGAATCCAAGAAAAATATTAGCTGCCTCATAAGAGCTGTCCAAAGTGATGTTTGGCCCTAGTTGCCAAATTTAACACTCCCTCTCAACTAGGGAGAACATCACTTGCCAAACTGTCTGACAATCTGTACCATCCCTGTGACTGCATTGCTCTGTTGAACCATGAAGAAAGAAGAAATGATTGAGAATGTATCTTACCATTCTCCACTGACCTGAAGTCGGTCTCCAACAACAGAGAGTGTGTCATACCACACTCTTAACTAACCCGTAGTCAGTTTCCATTGATCCCAGATCAATATCAACATCCTAGCATAGGGAGTATGGTAGTACACGATGTGTCCATCAGTAGTATTATGGTCCCTACCCTCATTTCCCTACTCATTGGCCAAATGAGAGGTATGTTGGTATACGACCAAAGTCCCACACTGACTAGAAGTGGGGAAGATCATGGTTATATAAGGATGGACAAATATCTCCATTGGTATGAGGCCTTTTGGGGTAAAACCCAAAAACAAATCCATGAGGGCTTAGGCCCAAAGTGGACAATATCATACCATTGTGGAGATATGTGGTGTCCAGAGTCCTAACAAGTGGTATCAGAGCCATGCCCCGAAGTTAGCCAAGTGGATGAATCCTCGGAATGCCAAACGAAGGTGGTGGGCCCCAGTAATATCACGATGAGATCCGTGGATGAGCTCGGTTAGGCAGGCGGTGTGCTCCGGATTCTTCATGGACGTGTCCTGGTCCCAACACGGTGAAGAGGAGTTGACCTGGGATAGAGCAAGCTCTCGAGGCAGGTGGTGCCTCCATGTAAGGCGTGTGCTTCCAACGCATTGGAGCGGAGAATCCTAGTTGGTAGAGAGTGGACGGATGGATAATCGTTTGAGGGGAGGCTCGATGGTTCTTTGTTTGAGGGGAGGATTGTTGGTATACGACCAAAGTCCCACACTGACTAGAAGTGGGGAAGATCATGGTTATATAAGGATGGACAAATATCTCCATTGGTATGAGGCCTTTTGGGGTAAAGCCCAAAAACAAATCCATGAGGGCTTAGGCCCAAAGTGGACAATATCATACCATTGTGGAGATATGTGGTGTCCAGAGTCCTAACAAGGTACTTCCCATGAGTTCCAGATTACATGGGTAGGATGTGCCGACAGGAGAAGGTGAACTATTCATCCTGCTCATATGCCATAGGGGAGGGTGAACCACTCAACCTATGCATATGCCACCATGGGGTATCACAGGGGAAGGTGAACAATTCACCCTGTACATAACGCGCCACTAGGGGAGGGTGAGTCACCTTATGATCGCTCATCGCTCCAAGAAGTACCCCAAGCCCCCTGGAACTCCCAGAGCTCACTATCCATCTCATACAGGACACTCATAAGAGGGTCTCTTCATGACTCCAAGTCGTTCACAGAAGGTTAAGAATTTGACCTTCCCGAGTGGCTTCGTAAGAATATTGATGACCTGCTCATCGGTCCAATATGATGGAGCCTTATTGCTCCCCGCTGTACAATATCTCAGATAAAGTGGTACCTGATATCAATATGCTTGGAGCAATCATGAAACACGGGATTCTCAGAAATATGAATCCGCTCTGGTTGTCACAGAAGATCACGATGGTATCCAACACGTGTCCAAATAGCTCACTAAAGAGCTTCCTTAACTAGACAGCTTCATAGGAGGCCAAACTAGCAGCAATGTATTTAGCCTTAGCGGTGCTTAAAGCAACCGACTTCTGCTTCCTGCTCATCCATGATATTGAGGCAAAACCTAGAGAGAAGCAACATCCTAATGTGCTTTTGCAATCCACCACACTGCCAGCCCAGTCTGCATCAGAGTAACCATGGAGCCTCACATTCCCGATAGTGTATCTCAATCCATAAGTGATTGTGCCCTGGAGATATCTGAAGAGATTCTTGGCAGCAATCCAATGTATATGATGAGGCCCGACCATAAACTGACTCAATGTGTTCACTGTAAAACATATGTCCGGACGAGAGTTCACCAAGAACATCATGGCCCCTATGAGTTGACGATACTCAGAAGGATTTCCCAAATTTGGCCCGACAACACTTCTGCATAACTTCTTGAAGTTAAGTTCCATTCGAGTGGTCACGGACTTGCAGTCCACCATCCCAAATCTTTCAAGTAGCTTCACAACATATTTTCCTTGAGAAAGAAAAATCTCCCCTGGCTTTTGCCAGACCTCCAAATCTAGGAAGTAATGCATCAGTCCTAGGTCCTTCATATCAAATTCGAAAGCCAACTCTCTCTTACATTGATGAATAAGAGGGTCTGCACCTGTCAAAAAGAGATCGTTCACATAGAATACCAAGATGAGAGGTCTATCATTCTCAACCTTAAAGTAAATGTTCAGATCAACTTCACTTCTTGTAAATCCCAGCTCCATTAGATAGCTATCAATCCTCTCATACCAAGCCTGGGGTGCATGCTTCAACCCATAGAGGGATTTTTTCAACCTGCATACATGTGTCTGACGATCTTGAACTTCAAACCCCTCAGGTTGTTCCACATAGACTTCCTCCTTAAGTGAACCATGCAAGAAAATAGTCTTGACATCCATCTGGTGTAGATTCCATCCTTGCGAGGTAGCGAGGGCTATAATTGAAAGGATGGTGGTGTAGCGAGCAATGGGTGCAAATATCTCATCATAATCTACACCTTCCTTTTGAGAGAAGGCTCGAGCAACAAATCTGGCCTTGAACTTCTCAACACTTCCATCAGCACTATGCTTGATCTTGTAGAGCCATTTAGACGTGACAACAGATTTGTCCTGGGGTCTAGGGACCACATCCTAAAAATCATTCTTCATAATTGACTCGTACTCTTCATTCATAGCATCCTTCCATACTTGTTGCTTCACAGCTTCTTCGAATGAGCAAGGTTCAAACTGAATAATGGTGCTCATAGCAATTAAGTACCCTTGGTACCTATTAGTCTTCTTGCTTTCACGAAATGCCCCACTCGGTGCAACATTTCTCTCGGCATCTTCGAGAGTTTCCCTTAGCCATGAGGGTTTTTTGTTGGAGGAGGATCAATGGGATCCATCGGTTCTTCAACATCGTGCATCGGCTTATCTTGCGAATCTCCTCGATTTCCTGCATCTGCTTCTTTGTCCTTCCTTGGAATAGGAAGGTTGCTAATCTTCCTTAGGAAACATCCTCATCAAAGGTGACATCATGACTCAACTCTACTTCTTTTTGACCAGCCAAATAGATTCTATATGCCTTAGAAGTTTCACTGTAGCCCACAAAAGTTCCTTTCTTCCCAGATGCCTCCAATTTACTTCTCTTTTCTTTGGGCACGTCAAAGTGTACGAGACTACCAAAAGTTTTAAAATGAGAAACATCAGGTTTCTTATCGGTGAAAACTTTTTTGGGATTTTTGGAGTCCAATGCTTGATGAGGGCATCGATTTTGAACGTACACAACAGTGTTGGCAGCTTCTCCCCATAGGAACTTTGGAAGTTCTTGATCATGAAGCATGGCACAAGTGGCTTCTATAATAGAATGATTCTTCCTTTTAGCAACACCATTTTGCTTAGGAGTATATGCAGTAGTAGTCTCCCTCTTAATATCAGCAAATGAATGCAATAGTCATTGAATTCATTTGACTCATACTCGGTTCCATTATCGGTCCTCAATATCTTGATCTTCTTCCTTGTTTGATTTTCCACCAAGGCTTTGAAGGCACAGAACCATGAGAATATTTCATCATTCTTCTTCAAGAAATATATCCAAGTTTTGCGAGAGAAGTCATCCACAAAGACAACATAAATATCCTCCTAATGATGTCGCATGCAACATACCAGATAGATCAGAATGAACCAATTTCAAAATGTCTGTGGTCTGGCTATCACTTGAGGGGAATGTTCCCCTTGTATGTTTTCCCTCGGCACATCCCTGACACCTTCATGCTCTATTTTGAATTCGAGCATACTTGTAACCATCTTCCTTGCATTGTGTAGAGCCTTATAGTGAAGATGAGCAAACCTCCGGTGCCATAGTTCGGATTGAAGAGATGTGTCGCAAGACATGGCTCCCAGTGGACTTCCTCCAACTTGATATAAACTATCAACCTTGAATCCAAGAGTAAATGCTTATTTGAAATTTCTTTTCCACACACGCACCTTTCCATTGATGAATGCCACCTTGAATCCTTTGTCTTCCATCGTTGAGATAGACACTAGATTCTTCTTTAGATCAAGTACATATAGTACTTCTTGAAGATGAACGATGTTACCTTGGTTCAATTGAAGGGTAACATTCCCAACTCCTTTCACGAGATAGGTGGCATTGTCTCCAAGGATAATTTCCAAATTTGTATCCTTCTCTATCAGATCTGAAAGAGCTTCCTTCATAGTTGCGGGGGAGCGCCCCCCCCCCCCCCCCTCGCACCCGCTCCAATCCGCGCTCCGGGCGGGAGCGACTCTGGAGCGCGCTCCCTAAAAAAAATTTCGCTCCCTGCCTTTTCGGGAGCGTTTTGCCTTTTTTTTTGTAGTAATGTTCGAAATGCAATTTTTTTTGAAAGAAACAAATAGTTTTTGAGTGGGGCAGCTTAATGATCAAGTCTAGGCCCTAGTATTGATATGCTATTCATGGTAATGTTAAATTCTTAAAGTAAAAGTGACATTTTCTTTAATTTTCATTTTCATCCTTTTACTTAAATTTTTAACATTACCATGAAATGACTCAGGATGTTTGAGAGTGGTTTCGTTCTCATTGGATTTCATATGGAGAAAGTAGAATTTTAGATTTCATTCAAAATCCAGCAGACTTATCAGTTTTTCAGGATTTCAGGATTGGGGGATTGCAATGTTTCCATTGAATTTTGTCATGTATTAGGGTATGGAACTCGTATTTAATCAAGAGTACCAATCCCTCTATGTACCTTGATGTTAGTGACATTGGTTGTCGAACTCCTCTATCATGACCCTTCTAAAAATGTACGCATCACTCAAACAAAATCTTGACTTGACATGCTATGCTTTTTCTATCTTATGTTAATGCTTAGAGGGTGATATTAATGACAAAGATCCCCATACAGATACAAAGGTAATGACAAAGATACCTCTGGATATTAATGCTTGGAGGGTGATATTAATGACAAAGATCCTGATTTTGCAACAAGACTAAAAAATTAGACATTTCTCGTGGTGGCAAGAGGCCCAAGCATAATAAATAGATAATAGATTTACTTTTCTTTTCTAGTTTCTAGTAGCTTTTATAACTATTGATTCTTTCATATTTATTATGATATTTTTTTAAACAATATATGACAATTTAAGTTTGAAGTTGGCAATTATAACTCATTAGTAATGAATTATGAATATGATGCTTCATGAAAGTTGAAAGTTGTTTCATTTCATTTCATTTTATAACATTTCATTTCATGTTAGATATTATTTGTTGTAATGGTTACACTTAGCTTACAAGTACAACTTTGGTGATCAATGATGATAAATGTTATATATTGAATTTTGAAAGCTTGAAACTTTAAGATTGATGAATCATGAGACTCAATATGTTGTATGTTACTATGTTACTAACTTGCGGACGTGGTTGATTAAGATTATAACTTCTAGATGATTGTTGTTATATGGTTCAATCTATGCTTTTTTATGTTTTTTTTTATATCTAATTCATCATTCTACATGTTTTTGTTGACATATATGTATCAAAAATTAAAAAATATAAAATATATATATATTTTTAAAAAATCGCTCCGGGATTCGCTCCCAAACCGGGAGCTTCTGAAAATGGTCGCTCCCGCTCCCCGCTCCCGCTCCCGCTCCCAAGTAACATGGGGCCTTCCTTGTACCCGGTGAAGTGCCTTGAGGCACCACTATCAATCAACCAATTTCCCAAAGTATCCAGAGGAGAGGCAGTAGAGAGGGCAGATATAAGATAAAATTCTTTTTTCTTAGAATTTACAACATTAGACTCATCATACTTGGAGTTTCTTGTTCTTTTAGAAGCTCGATCATTTCCAAGTTGAGTAGCGGAAGCATTCCTTTTCCCTTTGTTATTGACCCTGACATTTCTTTGGTTGTTGTTGTTGCCCTTGGAATGATTGTGATCATCATCATGAGATGTGTCCCTTCTATTTGGACACTCACTGGCATAGTGACCAAACTTGTTGCAAACGAAGCATTTTCCCTACCTTCCATTTTTGAATCTCGGTCTTTCTTGACTTTGCTTTTTGAACCTGCATTGTTCTTCCTCTTGGCATGAGCGGAGAATGCGGTAGGATTATTCCTATTCGAAGGCATCTCCAATTCCATCATCCTTGTTTCTTCTTGAGAACATCTAGTCAACAATTCTTCAAAACTTGGAATTCTGTTGTTATTGAGAATAGTAGTGTTGAACACATTCCATCTGGGAGGAAGACCTTCAAGGGCAATGAGAGTGAACTCCCTATCAGCAATAGCTTCACCAATCGAAAGAAGATTCTTTCTTATGTCGGTAATCCTCATGAAGTAGGATTGAATATCCTCACCCTTTCCCTTCTTTATATCCTTCAACTTGTTCTTGAGGAAAATAATTTGATTTGCGTTGCTAGATTTGAACATGCCAACCAACCTGTCATATATCTCCTTTGATGTATTCAAATCGGAGATGTAAGCAACTAAGTGCTTATGAATAGAATCCTTGATGATCTTCTTGGCTTTGACTTCACCCTTCTTGTACTTTGTCTTAGCAGCAGTTGGTGCATTTGAAGGAGGTTCCAGAATCTTTCCCTGCACATAATCCATGGCATCTTGCTCTTCTAAAGTCAAATCAAGAGACATCTTCCATGCATGATAATCAGACTTATCATGAAGCTTATCATCAAACTTGAAGTAGGATTTGGAGGCCATTGAGACTTGTTCTTGATCAGTGATTGCTCCTCTTAGTGATTGCTCTTCACTCTTGCTTGGGCTTTGTCTTCACCTCAGCTCTGATACCATGTTAATTTTAGGATAACAATGGTATGTTCTATGCTTAGAGCAATTTTACTTCAATTTTCTTTATTAGCCCAATATCATATCCAGTGTAGCAATCACATCAACATGATAGTAAAATGCAGATAGAACATAAACAATAACAGTAAAAGACAAGCCAACACAAGAGGACACAAGATATGGAACCAACTAGGGACAAACCCTAATGTAGGGAAACCCTTGATCAATTCTTCTTATAATTCTTCAAAAGTTTAGCAGAGAGAGAGAGTACAATTTACAATATTCACTTGCCCAAACTAATCAGTGAAAGCAACAGAAACAAAAAGTCAACGCTAGTCAACAGGGCTGAAATTGACCTCCAAAACAGTTCGGTCAACCTTGGTCAACTCGGCCTCCAAGAGCAAGATAATGCAGCGCAAAACAATTTGAAAATAACCAGTCAAATCTGGTCAACAAAAGTCAACACAGAAACCTGAATTAGGGTAGTCAACGCAGGGGTCAAACTACCTCAGTTTTTGTGCCCAGAACAACGACTTGCCCAAATATAAGTCTCCCTCACAAAACCGAAGTGAAACAGGGTCAATGCTGGTCAAGGTCAGCCTCCTGAAATTTTGGTCAAATTTGGTCAACACAGTAGCTAGAAAAGACAGTTTTCTTTTCGCACGTGTGGAGAGAGAGAGGACTAGAAATCCGTAACCAATCAAGATGAGAGAGAGAAAGATGAATGAGATGAGATGCCAAAATGAGGAGGCACCTTGTATCTATATGCAACGTTGAACGCTGGAGGAGGCTAATTTGATCGCTGGCCGACCTTGACAATTTGTCCATAATCAAAATAAATTCATAACTTCATTTGTACATGTTAGAATGAGATGATCTTTAGATCAATCTTACACCTCTCGGAAAGAGGAATCCAAGAAAAATATCAACTGCCTCATAAGAGTTGTCCAAAGTGATGTTTGGCCCTAGTTGCCAAATTTAATAGAAGAAAAAGTCAATTTTTTGGATTTGGTTTTGGGCTACTTCTCTCCACACGTGTGAAGGAATTAGGGAAAGTATTGTTGCAGTGAAGCCGAGTTGCATAATTAAAATTAGGTCAACAAGAAGAGTTGTTTTGGAAGTTTATTTCTCTAGGAGAGAGAATCTACCCAAGCAAAGGAGAGAAGTTGCAGTTTCTGGGCATAACGAAGTTGCAAGTTGCAGTCGAAATTGCAGTTTTTGATTGCAGTCGAAGTTGCAGTTTCTAGGCAAGATGAAGTTGTAGTTTCTGGGCAAGACAAAGTTGTAATTTCTGGGCAGATTGAAGTTGCAGTTTTTGGGAAAGTCAAAGTTATAGTTGCAATTGCAGTTGCTAAGTAGGTCGAAGTTGTTGGAAGGAGAAATTATTCAAAGAGGAAGCGTTGACTTGGTCTTGGAGGGGTTCTTGGACAAGGGTCTAGGTCTTGGAATTTATCAATTGAAGATTCTATAAGAAGAAGAACTCTTTTGGGTTTTCCTCTCAGGTTGGAGAGGTTTTGGCCTTGGCTGGTCACCTACATCTTGTGTCCTTTGTCTCATTTTTTTATTATGGTTTGGTAGTTGTTTGATGGATAAGAACACATAATAATAATCAAGTACAAGAAGAACCTAATTAAGAAAAGTAAAAAGTCCTCACAAGTAGTTATAATCATATAAGAGAAATCATTTAATATCTCTACCCTAGATTTCTCAACATGGTATCAAAGCTCAGGTGACAAGTCAAGGAAGGGCAGTTCAACAAAGGACACTCAAGCTCTCAAAGATCAAGGTTTTAGAAGCATATGAAAGGCTTTAAAGTATCAAGAAGATCCTCTCATCTCCAAGGCAGTTTTGAAGTCAAAGGCTACATCATCATCCTGAAGGAAGTCAAAACCCTAGTATGTGCAAGAGGGCATCTACACATAAAACCTTCTTGGGATCCTTGCTCTATCAATCATCAAATGAAAACGAAGGACTTTAAATCAACTTGAAGTTTTCACATTCAAGGGTATAAGAAGAAAGGAGTTGTCGCTATCATCAAAGATATGAAGGCAAACTCCCTCTCATTAAAGTAAAGGATTTCATCTTAAAAGAGAATCCTTATCTCAAACATCCTTGAAGAAGGTCATCCGAGGAGCATCAAGGCATCCTCAAGAAGTCATTCTTATTCATCGTCAACAAAGGCATCACGTTGAGGAGTTCATCTTCACTTGACAAGTAAGTATTTATACTTCTATATCTAATTCTAGTAAAATGACTTTATTTTGCAAGGAGATCAACAAGTTGGTTGGGTCATTGAACTTCCTTGCATGGAAAAGGAGGATAGACCTAGTCCTCGAAGAAAATGAAGTTATTAATCATGTCAAAGGAAAAGTCTCCAAACCATTTGAAGAGCAAGCACTATCTAAATATATGAAAAAGGATCTAAGGGCTCAAAGGATTCTCATAGAATCCATCAAGGATTCTCTCATCCCATATGTAGAAGGATTGGAGACATCAAAAGAGATATATGATAAGCTAGCAGATTTATTCTCTGAAAGCTTAACAAGACAAGTCGTATCACTAAGGTCTGAACTATACAATTTGAAAGCATCAAAGGATGAAGGGATATCTACATGTCTTACTAATGCATAATAAATAAGGAATCAACTTCAAGATCTAAGAGAGATTTGATAAAGAAATGATTACCATTGTTCTAAATGCTCTAAATGATGAATAAGGAAACTTTGTATCAAAGGCCTATGAAGAGGAGAAAGTTATCCCTTTCAATAATTTGTGGTCACTATGCAAGAGTGAAGAACACAAGTTGAAGGCAAAAAGTGATCCAGGATCAAATAAATAGGTTCAAACATTTGCTGTCATGTCAAGAAGCAAAGGGATATTTGGCAAGTTTGGTATTAAGAAAAGGAAGAAGATCAATATGTCAAAGATTCAATGCTATGGATGTCGAGAATATGGGCACTACAAGTGAGATTGTCCTAAGCTCAAGAAGGACAACAACAAAAGAGGAAGGGAAGAAACCCATGTCACTGGGAAAAAGCTGAAAAGAAGAAATCCAAGAAGGAGGAAGTAAAAGACCTCTACTACTATTGAGATAAGTCTTCTCCACTTAGTTCTTTTCAATTTTTTGTGAAATATAGCTATCATGGTAGGAAACATTAGAAGCATGATAGGATGCATCATGTCAGGAGATGGCATCATATAACCATACGATTGAAAGCAAGAGCTCGTAACATCATCATAAAGAGGCATGAAAAATAGTTGAAATACAAGTCCATGGTTGTCACCTATAGAAGGATGTAGCTCTTGGTAACCTCATTAGAAACATAAGTAGTACTTATGGGAAAAAGAAAGTCATCTAGTATAAAGCTCATCACACATCATTCAAAAGGAGCATTTGCAAGACGAGGAAGATCAAGATTCTCCGTTGGAATCTTCATTGAAAGGTTCACCAACTGGAAGAAGCAAGTGTCTCACCAGGAATTCCAATTTGTATGGGATTCATGGGATGATGGTATGATGTCAAAAGAAGTAAAGCAGGTCAAGGGATTGAAATTCTTTCAATCAAGGAAGCTTCCGAAGGAAGTCTAGACAAGTAAAAGGAAAAGATGAGGTATGTATGCATATATATTGATAAAAATTGAGTCATGTCATGTTGTTGTAGGGATAAATGGTCTACCTCGAGAGCATGATCAAAAGAAAGGATCCCCTCCTTTAGCTGCAAGAAGACATGTGTCACACATTGACTAGATGAAATCAACATAATATGTCCTCATATGAAGTATGAGGTGATTGACAAAAATTGGAGGAACTCTAATTGGAAGTTCCTAAAGGAAATGTGTGAAGAAAGAAAGGAAGAAATCATGAAACATGCAACTATGGAGAAGGAAGGCAATCAACATCTAGAACTAAAGAGGTTTTGACTATGGCATCTCCATGGGAAAGATATGAAGATTTTGATGAAGTTTGAAAAAGAAAGAGACCCTTGACATCATATATCCTTTGGAGATGTGTCAATATGTATGCAGGATGTTGATGCAAGCAAGAAGATGTCATGATGAAAGGTCGTCACAAAGGTAATCTTGATTTAATGATTCATTTTTCTAATTTTTGAACAATATTTGGTGTTGATTTGGGGTAGCATCGGATGTGCTCTAGCCACAAAAATTGGTGGAGAGGCTAAAGCACATGAGATCTCCAATACCCAGAAATGGTTTGGGCAGATTCTAAACAGTTTGGGAGATATTAAAATAATTAATATTTTTAATGGAGTCCCTAAGTCTAAACTTATGGAAAATAAAATATTAATGTGAATTAATATAAAACTATGTTAGAAGGGTCCAAAAGTCATGGATCAAGCCAGAATTAATTTTAGCCGTTGATTAGGGACTTAATCACGACCGTTGATTTGTCAATGAGAAAAGTATATAAGGAGGCTTGAGGGTCACTTGGAGAACACACCAGAGTGATCAGTGATTCTATTTTATAGAGCGGGGTTTGCTAAGAGAGATAGAATTAGTGATTAGCGGCGAGGGGCAGTGAATACAGAAGCAGAGAGGTAGAGAGGGTGTCGGGAGAATCAACGTAGAAGCTGGGAGAGAGGGATGCAGAGCCAGCTAGAGGCTGCATAGAGCCAACTTGGCAACTAGGGCCCACGTAGAGGCAGCAAGGAGCTGCGTAGTGCCTCAGAGAGCCAATGTGGGTGACACAGAGGCTCTAGAGGCTGACGCAGGGGTTATTAGGCTAACGCTAGGCTGATGCGGGGTTTATTGGGTTGACGCTGGGCTGATGCAGGGCCAGGAAGGGCTGACGCAGTCCCTAGAGGCAGACGCTGGGATTTTCGTGGGACAAATTGAAGCTCGGAGCTGTCGGAGTGTTTATCTGGGGTTTCAGTTGGAATATTTGCTTCCGAGTAGAGAGGTACTACTGCCGAGATTATTCTCTGTTGGGTGAGCTAGTTTTGGCACCCATATTGTATTCAAAAACTACATAATAATAAAACCCTCAGAGCGCTGCACTAGTTTTCCCGCATTGAGTTTTTCTGGGGACATTGGTCCAAAAACAGCGGTGTCACTTGTGTGCTTGTTTTGTTTCCTTCAGTTGATGATCTGTAATGTGTTGAGCATGTACTTGTATTTATTTGTAGTATTTACATGGTAAATAACTTGTTAATTAACACAACAAGTAGGTAGGAATAAATCAGTAAAGTACATGAAGGGTTTCTAACAGTTAGACTTAGAAATTCCAACATCATATCAGAGCGTGGTTGCAGATCACAGGAGAATTGAGGACATCAATCGAGCAGAGAAACAGCGACAGAAAACAGTTGCCCCGAGTGACAAACGCTGTTCTTAGCAGAGTAGCAGCAAGGAAGGGGTGATGTAGTGCCTGCGTCATCAAGATTGAGCCAGGAAGAAGCTAGCGCAGAGACTGAGGAGGGCAGAAAAGGCGCATGCAGAGCCATGTAGAGACTAGGAGGGTTGATGCAGTTGGCTAGGGGAGCATTTCAACCAGTGCTTGATTGCGTAGAGCCTAAGAGCTCTAACCTTCAATTTGTTGGGGTTTAGGAGGTTGTGGGTAAGTTGCAGAGTGGAGCTGGTGGGGCACTGTAGTTGGAACAGTACCTAACAGGGCAAGGCCAAGGAGGGAGTTGCTATCGAGGATTTCTAGCCGAGAAATCCGGATCAGTGGTGCAGCTGCATTAACGATCGGAGTAGGGGCATCTCGACATTGGCAGAAGGGTTTCTAGGAGGGAAATCGAGGCTCAGAGGGAGTCACACCAAGAACTTTCAAGAGGGAAGTAGAGGAGTAGCGAGATGGCAGTGAACGGGGTAAGAGACCAAGATAGACTGGACGGAGCCTCAAACTTCGTAGTCTGGAAGGCCAAAATCTTATCCGTTCTAGATAGGAATTGTGTCAAGCACTTCGCCTTGAGGACGATAGCAATCCCAATTGACCCAGTTGATAATGACAAGTATGAGGAGGCAATCGCGAGGGCCAAGAACATCATTCTAGATGGGGTCAAGGGCCATGTAGTACCACATATTGTCGAAAAGGACACGACAAATGAGATGTGGGAGGCCCTAAAGAAATTGTACCAACATACTTCTGTGCAGAGAAGGATGTTTAGAAAATCAACTGCAGTCATACCAGATGCAGAAGGGAGAACAGATCGACCCCTTCCTCGGTCGATTGAAGGAGATCCGGGATCAGCTGACTTCCATAGCCATATCGGATCAAGAATTGATGGTGAGAACAACCCTGAACACAGTCTTAGAAGACTGGGAGGTGTTTGTCCAGAGCATAGTGGGTAGGGCAACCCTTCTAGATTGGGAAGAAATGTGGGCGGCTCTTCACCAAGAAGAGATCAAAAGGCTAAGCAAGGCGGGAAGTAGCTGCAAGGGGATCAGAGTCAAGGAGGAGGAGGAGGTGGATGCTGCCCTAGCATCTGAGGGAAAGTAGGAGAAACTGAAGAAGAAGGACCTCTCCAAGGTCAAATGCTTCCACTGTGGGGAGCTGGGTCATTATGCGACCCAATGTCCGAGGAAGAAAAGCAAGGGAGAGGCTTCCGAGACCAAGGCTGTGCCAGCAAGGGCGGAGAAGAAATTGGAGACAGATGATGACTTTGCCATGAGTGCTCACATGCCACTTGAGCGGAAGTGGGGAGACATCGAGCTATATTCAGACGGACTACAGGCAATGAGGGGCAGGATCCTTGAGGTACCCAACCTCTTGGATTATACCTGGCTACAGGGGCCCTGAAGAGGAGTAGCAGTGCTGGCAGATGTTAGTAGAGACGGATGAGGATGGAGCGACAGAAGGAGCTACAGTGCAGGATTCCCGGGACAACGCGAGGCTAGCAAGATGCAATAGTGCGAGAGGCATGGGAGTGTTGCACCACTGCAGGATGGCACAGAGAGGTGTGTAACGGTGCGAGATGCAGGGAGTTGTTGTAGCGGCGCAGAGGTCAGAGAGGGAGCACTTGTCAGCGACAGAGGGAGTTTCAGCTTCGTGGGTGTCTCTACCCTGACGGAGATGTCAGAGTTGGGAGATTAGTTACTTACTTCTCAGTAATTGAGTTGCAGTGCAGCAGTTAGCAGTGGTAGTGCTATCGGCGACATGATGCAGCATGATGAGAGGGGTTGTCGTACGGATGCAACAGTGGCAGTGGCAGCGCCATGGGTAGCAGTACGTGATGCAATAGTGCAGAGGATGTTGGGCAATAGGCCTAGCATCAGCACAGGGACCGATGTCGGATGATCAGGGTGATGCTTAGTGAGGAGTATTACTAAAGCACAGTCCTCGCTAAGAGGGAGTGTTGATTTGGGCTAGCATCGGATGTGCTCTAGCCACGAAAATTGGTGGAGACGCTAAAGCACATGAGATCTCCAATACACAGAAATGGTTTGGGCAAATTCTAAACAGTTTGGGAGATATTAAAATAATTAATATTTTTAATGGAGTCCCTAAGTCCAAACTTATGGAAAATAAAATATTAATGTGAATTAATATAAAACTGTGTTAGAAGGGTCCAAAAGTCATGGATCAAGCCAGAATTAATCTTAACTGTTGATTAGGGACTTAATCTTGGCCGTTGATTTGTCAATGAGAAAAGTATATAAGGAGGCTTGAGGGTCGCTTGGAGAACACACCAGAGTGATCAGTGATTCTATTCTCTAGAGCGGGGTTTGCTAAGAGAGATAGAATCAGTGATCAACAACGAGGAGCAGTGAATACAGAAGCAGAGAGGCTACCGGGAGAATCAGTGCAGAAGCCGGGAGAGAGGGACGCAAAGCCAGCTACAGGCCACGCAAAGCCAGCTAGGGTCCATGCAGAGGCAGCCAAGAGCTGCGCAGTGCCTTAGAGAGCCAGCGTGGGCAACACAGAGGCTCTAGAGGTTGACGCAGTGCCTCCAAAGGTTGACGCAAGGCCAGGAAGGGTTGACGTAGTCCCTAGAGGCAGACGTTGGGGTTTTCGTGGGGCAGATTGGAGCTGGGAGTTGTCGGAGTGTTTATCTGAGGTTTCAGCTGGAATATCTGCTTCCGAGTAGAGAGGTACTACTGCCGAGATTATTCTCTGTTGGGTGAGCTGGTTTTGGCACCCAGATTGTATTCAGAAACTGCATAATAATAAAACCCTCAGATAGTTGCACCAGTTTTCCCGCATTGGGTTTTTCCGGGGACATTGGTCCAAAAACAACGATGTCACTTGTGTGCTTGTTTTGTTTCCTTTAGTTGATGATCTGTAATATGTTGAGCATGTACTTGTATTTATTTCCAATATTTACATGGTAAATAACTTGTTAATTAACATAACAAGTAGGTAGGAATAAATTAGTAAAGTACATGAAGGGTTTCTAACAGTTAGACTTAGAAATTCCAACATCTGGATGGGATGTTGCAGCGCTACCAAATTAAGAACTGTAGATGTCTTCTACAACTGATGCTCATGTGGTAGGATGAAGGGTCCTTGAGGAAAAATGACATGAAGAAGGTAGCAAGGCATGAAGGAAGGCTAAATATGGACAAATGGATCACTTTCTGATGAAAAGAAGGATGACATGACTGACATCATTCTTGAATGAAAGTGATGGATGGTTTGTGCCCTACGAAGAAGTCCCAAAAAGATGAAGACTCTTGAATAAAGAAAAAGAAGTTCATGGCATCGAAGGGAGGAGCTCTTCAAGTAGTTGATTGTCCCATGAACTCCACCAAAAGAGATGTTGGAGGCAAGTCCTTGGTCAAAAAGGGAGCTTGGTCAAGTCCCTGATTAAGAGGGAGCTTGGGTACATTCCTTTTATAGGAATGGGTACATTCCTTCTTTGGAATAGATATGTCCTCCCTAGTTAAGAGGGAGAGATAAAAATATCATTCTTGTCTTCACTTGGGAAGACAGAATGGAGGATTAGGTAAGCATCCGGCATCCGATACTCTTTGAGGATGATATAGGCATCCAAGACAAGAGTAGTCGCAAAGGACCAATATTCTTTGAGGATTGGGAATCCAAGATAAGAATAGTCCTGATGGAACATACTCTGAGTAAACTCGGGTGGGGTATGTTTCCAAGAGAGACAATGATGAAGGTGTCTATAAATCATTGGTCTCGCCAGCATTGTGCTATGATATTGTGGAGAGATAGAGCTGTTAGTCAAGGCCTTGCGATGTGACAGTGCTGGATGATATGATGCTATACAGATGGGTTACCAATCCAACTCTTCGTATGAGAATTCTTCAAATTGAGAATGTCCAAGTACCTTGTATGGATTATGAATACCTTCCTAGTTAAGAGGGAGTGTTGAAATATGTAACTAGGTTTAGTCTTTATAATGACAGACGTAATCATGATTTTATGTATTTAGTGAAAAGAGAAAATTAAATTTATTATTGTAACTCTTGAGGCATGGGTTTCATGCTCAAGAGAATTTATTTTATAGGTCAAAGCATCCATTGAGTGCTTCTATGTTTGTTATAAAGTCATTGAGTCATTGTCATGTATGAATGATCCATTTGGGCATGTTACATATTGTAAAGAAAAATTTATTGAGTCATAATTAGGTCGAAAGACCCTCCAAGGCCTTGTCATGGCACAAAGTTCAAGTAGGCCTAAGGAAACTTCTAGTCGGCCTAAAGGAAGCAATTCGACCCTATGTGAAGCCTATATAAAGAAGACCTCAACCTCATTTGGAGAACACACTCTCACTTACACAAGCTCGATCTTAAGGGCGAAAGGAACTATGAAGAAGAGGAAAGAACAAAAAGTCAAATTTTTGGATTTGGTTTTGGGCTACTTCTCTCCACACGTGCGAAGGAATTAGGGCACATATTTTTGTAGTGAAGTCGAGTTGCAGAATTAAAATTAGGTCACCAAGAAGATTTGTTCTGGATGCCAAATTCTCTAGGAGAGAGAATCTACCCAAGCAAAGGAGAGAAGTTGCAGTTTCTGGGCATAACGAAGTTGCAAGTTGTAGTTGCAGTTGTAGTTTTTGGTTGCGGTTGAAATTGCAGTTTCTGATTGCAGTCAAAGTTGTAGTTTCTGGGCAAGACAAAGTTGCAACTTTTGAGCAAGTTGAAGTTGCAGTTTCTGGGCAAGACGAAGTTGCAACTACTGAGCAAGTTGAAGTTGCAGTTTTTGGGCAAGACGAAGTTGCAACTTCTAAGCAAGTTGAAGTTGCAGTTTCTGGGCAAGTTGAAGTTATAGTTGCAGTTGCAGTTGTTGAGTAGGTCGAAGTTGCTGGAAGGAGAAATTGTTCAAAGAGGAAGCATTGACTTGGTCTTGGAGGGGTTCATTCTTGGTCAAGGGTCTAGGTCTTGGAATTAGTCAATTGAAGATTCTATAGGAAGAAGAACTCTTGTGGGTTTTCCTCTCAGGTTGGAGAGGTTTTGGCCCTGGGTGATCGCCTACATCTTGTGTCCTTTGTCTCATTGTTCTTTATGGTTTGGTAGTTGTTTGATGAATAAGAACACATAATAATAATCAAGTACAAGAAAAACCTAATTAAGTAAAAAGTCCTCACAAGGTTCCACTAATACCTCTTCCCTAGATTTCTCAACAGAAGGTTCCGCTTAATCTTTGTCATATATGCGCATATCCAAAATACCTTTTCGGTCTTTTACTTTCCGTGAAGGTCGTTGATGCTATATGTCATTTTGCTTCTTGTAGAGTAGCCTTCAACCAAGAGGTCTCTTTCATTCTTTTGGAATAATTACTTGTTGTACAGGCTCACTAGGACCTTCAACATCTTCTTGAGTAGAAGCCGGATCTTGACCATCATTGCATCTCGAGATTTCCTCAAAGATAGGTATCTCTTCTTCATCATAATCAATTGGAACATCCTTCGATTTTTTGTAAGCTATACTTTAATCAAAGATAACATCTCTGCTTACTTCAATTCGACAATCCTCCTTAATATAGATTCTACATGCTTTAGATGCAACACTATACCCAACAAATATGCCCTTTAGACTAGTAGGATCTAAATTCTTTCTCTTGTCCTTGGGTATATGAATATACACAGGACACCCAAATACTCGAAGATGATCCACACTTGGCTTCTTTCTTGTAAATGCTTCTTCCATAGTCATATTGTTGAGAATCTTGTGAGGATTTTGGTTCTGCAAGTAAACAGTTGTCACACGTGCCTCTCCCCATAGGAATTGATGGATATCTTGATCATGTAGCATGGCCCTGACACATTCTTCAATAGCTCTATTCTTCCTTTCAGCCACACCATTTTGGTCAGGATTATAGGGAACAATAAGCTCCCTCTTAATCCTTTCTTCCTTACAAAAAGCTATTAGTTCTTTGGAAGTATTCTCCACAATTGTCTGACTTCAGAGTTTTGATCTTTCTCTTGGTTAGGTTCTCCACTTCATTCTTGAATTCTTGAAACTTCTCGAATACCTCGTCCTTGTTCTTGAGGAGGTATAACCAAGTCGTCCTTTAAAAATCATCAATGAAGGTTACATAATACTAATATCCACCAAGAGACTTAACTGTGATAGGTCCACATGCATCTGAGTATATGAGATCTAAAACTTCCTTAGATTTGGTATCACTTTTTGCAAATGGCTTCTTCACATTCTTGACTAGAGCGCATCCCTTACAGGTCCCTTCATGTTCTTCCTTTAATTCAGGCATGCCATTAAACATTTGACTTAGAGATGGCAAAGTCTTGTAATGAAGGTGTCCATACCTTCTATGCCATAGTTCAGAAGGACTCACATCCAAGTGGACTAGGGCTTGAGATAGAGGTGTAAAGAGTCTATATAATGTCCCCTCATGAATCCCAATCACCCTAGATTCATTATACACTAGCTCTTACCCAAACCAAAACTTTGCCATCAACAAAAGCAACTTTCACCCTTATTCTCTAGACAAAAAATAGAAAGTAAGTTTTTCTTCAAACTTGGAATGCATAGAATATTGTTGAGGTGAATGCTTCCACCATACTCGAGCTCCAACGAAGTAGATCCAATGCCTTTCACTGAATATCTCTTGTTGTCTCCAAGTTCGATTGAGTGAGAAGAGTTTCCTTTTGATAGTGTTTGAAGTTGACTGCATTCTCCCATCACATGTCTGGAGGCACCACTGTCAATAACCCATACATTCTCATCATTGAAAGTGCCAGATAAAGTAAAGAACAAACTTCCATCTGTTATTTTCTTTGCTAGCTTGGAAATGATCTTCAATATGCAATCCTTGAAGGATGTAGTGAGATTCTCAAGAAACTTGAAACCCTTCTTCAAAACCCTTGTCATAGTGCCAACTAGGATGTGATCTTCAGTCTCCTTACACCTTCACCATGTTGGAAAATCAAGAGGCTTAGGGTTTATTTAGATTTTCCTTAACTTGATAATTACTTGTGATGTGCGTTGGCCTTTTATTAATTTATTAGATGTTTGTTCATCAAGCAATTAACAAAATAGTGAAGATCACAACAAGACAAAGTACAAAGTACACAAGATGTAGGCTTCAAGCCAGGAAAAAACCCCTCCAAGGGGAAAACCTAGAAAAATGCTTCTCTTCTTATATAGAATGTTCTGCTTACAAAGAGACTTCCAAGACCCAAAGACCAAAGCCAACAACCCTACCAAGCACCAAGTCAGCCCCCAATAAGATCTTCTTCAAGGAAGCTTCCAAACTTCGACCTACTGCAACTTCATTCCAGAATTTAGGCTTCCTACAGCTGCAACTACACAAAAACCCTAATTTTGCACGTGTGAACAGTGAGAGAGAGATTTAGTCCAAGAAACTTGATTCTTCTTTCCTCCCTTTGTCCTTCTAGCTCTTCTTCTCCTTTGCCACTGCAGATCGAACTTGTCTTAGATGAGTATCTCAAATGAGGTCGAGCCCCTTGTATTTATAGCCTCTTTGAGGGGTCGAATAGCCCTCCATTTAGGCTGACTTGTCCTTTCCTTGGGGCCGACTTGGTCTTGGAGAAATACATAGCTTTTTCTAGAGAAAATAAATATTTTTCTTTGTTACAATGTGTCCAAATGAGACTATGACACATGGCAAACATGATTCTTTATCCTACAAAGACCTACAAGACCTAAAGACACGAAGAACATGCTTTTGACTCAAACTCGAGTATGAAACCCATACTCCAAAAATAAAATATAATTTTTTTTGTTTCTTTATAGAGAATGTACAATGTCATGATTACAAATTAGGTCATTATGAAGCCCAAATCTAGTTACAATTTCCAACAATTTTGGCCTTGCTTCTATTGCAGGGTATTGGGCTTTTATTTCCCAAGGACAAAATCATATAACTTCATATTCCAGTACAAAACAGTTGCATTCCAAAAGTGCCGAAGCACTGCTAGCATAGAATCTTAAATAAATATAGCATATGACTGTCTGCTTTCTACCAGCTCAGAAGGGGCCTGTAGCCCTATGTCAAAAATAAAAAAAGGTTTTCAGATAAACGGAACCATCCACAGGTCCCAAGGAAGTAAGTACAATAACAGTCCATCATATATCAATCATTAGAAAGTAGCAGACTTATGCAAGGGATGCAGATACCTTTCCATCCTGTATTCTTTCAGCCGTTGAACTTCGACAGAAGTGTTTGACAGCTAATTAGCTCTCTATTTATGTTCTCTGCAGACATATGGAAAGGTGATTTCATGAAACTGCCCAACTGCTTCTATGATTTGATCAAAGAGATACCAAAACTAAGTTTGGGAGTGTGAAAGTACCCTTCATATATGAGAAACTGGGGTTATAAGAGAGAAATGTAGTAATCTAGCTCCACTTGGCCCTGGATTGCCTTGGCTAGCTCCATCAAAGAAACCCCAAGCTCTGGATTTATGCATCTCCAACCTTCCCATTTGCCTTGGTGGTTTTTGTTTGGGAGTATGCTGTAAACCCTCATAAGAATACCTGACTATATAATATACCTCCAATGGGGAGTAATAGAAATTGTCAATGGCTTTGGCCCCCCTCCAAGATTGGACTGACAGCAAAAATATTCAACTCTTTGATAATTCAGATTGGGATGAAAATTCTGAGAAGTGGGTAAGCTGGAACTTTGGATTTCCTCTGGATCAGCAGAAGCCGTTGGTTTCTTCCCTCACTCAAGTCCTCATTGGATGCGCCCCTAGGAACGAGATTGGAAGAGAATATAGGGGGATGAGGTGAATTCTCTGACACAATCAGCGATTGGTATCTTTTTCAGCCCAAAACCACCTGACTACGTCAGCGATCAGCCATATGGAAGCAAGAATGGAACAGCGACAGAGCGCTCAAGGTTAACATCTTCTGCTGGATCTTGGCCAACAGCAAGATCCTCAGGGCAAGACTAGAAAAAAAGGATTGGTGGGTCCTTCAAAATGTATTACGTGTTGTGTGCTCAGGCGAAAGATTCAGCTGATCATCTGTTCATATAATGCAGTTTTGTCAGAGCTGCCTGGCTGAGCACTTTTGCTGGGTTAGGCCATTGAATTCATTGGCTTGTGCCTTGGAATGAGATGTTTTTGAATTGGAACAAACTCTATCTTAATTCCTTTAAAAGTAAGAATTTTTTAAAATAACATGGATTGCTCTCCCAAAATTCCTCTGCTGGAAGATTTGGTTGGCCAGGAATAAAATGATTTTCAGTAATGAGAATAAGCCAGAGCAATCAGCTTTTAGAGCAAAATCTCTTCTCTCTGAATGCCTTCAATCCAGAATCGAAGGCAAGGATTAGGCATTGGATTGTTCTGAAATGGTTGGATTTTACAATTCAAATTGGGGCTCGATGCCTCTTTCTCTTCCTCGTAGATCTGGTTCTCTTCCTTTCTGGCAGGTTAGGAAAGATATCCAGGAGTCTCAAGTTTGGAGGTTGCAGTAGCACTTCTATTCTCCCTTTCTTGATGGAGCTTTAAAGAATAACCCAGGTGCGGCAAGTAGGGTGGAGTCTTCATGATCTAGGAAGATATAAGACTGCTCATTATGCTTGGGGTTTCAGAAAGGCCTTGAATAATCTGGTAGAGGCATAGTTATTGTGGTGTGGCCTTTTTATTGCTAAGGGGAAGGTATCAGATCCTTAATGGTCTCAATTTTGATCTCTCTTCGTTCTAAAAGTCACATTCTTGCACATAAAAAATGGGTTGAATGCAGAAGTAGATCACTGGTATAAGATAGCCATAAATCTAAGCCCTGGAACTTTATAAAAAAATGGGGAATGAAGCTTTTGCTTAATCCCCGAAATTTATCACCAAGTGGTCATTAATACATGCTCTATCTATCCAATATGAAACAATTAATGTAATTAGGCAGACTGTGCCTTCGGAAGGATGGCAGGAGGAGCTCTTCCTTAAAGCCATTTGTGTAGGCAGGCTCAACTCATGGCAATTCAATGCCCTTTGATACTCTGGCTTTGGCAATGTGGAAATATGGTAGTTTGGTAGTTTGGAGCTCTTTGCAGGGGTGAATTGCAAATTTCATGGCTGTGCTCTTTTTAGTCCAAGGTCTCGGTGGTGGTCTCTGTGCCTGGATGGATTCTATTGTTTTCTCGAGTGGTTTTGGAGGGCAATCATCTCTTTCCTATATTTGTTACAGTGGTGTGTGTGTCGAGGATTGGTTGGTGGTGGTTCAAGCTGCCTCTAGAGCTTCGAGTATGAGAGGAAATTTAAGGGGCTTGGTTTGTAGTGCAGGGAAGCTCTTCCTCCTACTTCAATCTGAGAAATCTGGTAATTTGTTGAGTTCTTCGTTGACGTCAAGAGATAAGTTAGGCCAATAGCAATGCTGTAATGATAATAGTTACAAAAATCCTCGAATTGGAGTAGGCTTGCTCAACCCACAACACCAATGTTATGAGCATGTTGCTGCTCCAGAAACAGAGAATTGATTCACTGGAAACACAATGCAATAGGCTTCACAACTCACTTCTTACTCGGTTTAGTGGGAACTCTGTCCATGGTCTCTAATAACCGGATAAAAGATAATCCATTCCAACCAATATTGAAGAAAGATGGAAACAATCCACTAGCTTTGTGATCCTATGGAAACTGAAGGTTCAAGCCCCCTCAATCCAAAGAGGGCCAAGATGGAGAAGTGTCCATCTACTTTGTCCATATAATGTATTATTGAGTCATATCTATTTTAAGTAAATATGTCAGATTGACCAGTTAGTTAAGACTCTTAAGATTCTGGATGTATGCTCAGATCTATGTTTAGTTTGTGCAAGTTTATAGAATTAGATGGATGTAATTTGCTGCTAGCTTCAGCACGATTCTATTTTGAATGAATACATATCTTTTTTGGCTAACAAAAAAGGGATAAATTCTGAAAAAGACCATGGTTCCTTTTAATTGATAGTGCCTAAGAAACTGTTATAAGGAGAGATCTATGATTTTTAATCATTTGCTTCCCCATCCATTTCTTGAAACTCTCAACTAGAGTAGGTCTAGCCCAAGATCCCATTTTAGCAGCTAGGGTTAAGCTTCTTTCTAAACTTATTAGCAAATGGACATTCCATAAGGATGTGCTAGAGGGATTTTGCTCTTGATTTAGATGGTGTGGTAACTTGGTGTAGACGAAGCTCTCTTTTTGCAGAGCTTTGTTACTCAAAGCCAACCAAAAGAAAAGGTAGAAACATTGCCTTATATCTAGAACTTCTTGTTAATAACCCAGTGGGATTGCAGGGCCACACTAGTCTATCCTTTAAAACCCTCAGTTTAATTAAAGAAGCCACCATCCTACTACTTAATCAATCCTATTGTTTTTCCATATGTCCTCCCAATTCTAGATCTTTTGCCTTCTTCCATCCCTACTTCTAGAAAGTGCCATAATGAAACATTGATGCATTTGCCATGGACACTATCCCTTTGAATCTAGGGGTTTCAGCTAGGTTGCTAGACAATCTATGGTCTCCATTGGCTCTCGTTACCTCTCCCACTTGCAGTTAATGATAAAGTCTTAATCCCCAAGGTGCAACCAAAGAGGGCACTGCTAGAATGGTTACCATTTTCACCTAAGAAACATATCTTTTTCACTTTAGGCCAACTCTCCTCCGTTGGGGGGAGGTATCCCTAATTAAGATTACTAAAGCTAAACAACTAAGCACAAGGTGAAAAGAGATAAAAGAGTAGCTTTAGTAAAATTATGCTTTTTATATTCTTTAGGAAGCAAAAGAGTAATGGAAGGATCTAGACATTAGTGCAAATCCAACAAGGGTGGTGGAGTAAAGGAACTATCTTATTGAATTGTGTAATCAGGGATGGAAATGAGGCATAAAAGCTCAGTAGATCCACCATAAGAGTCTTGGAAATAAATGCAATTTTTTCACAAGTAGTGCAAATCCAACAAGGGCAATGGAGTAAAGGAACTATCTTAGAAGGTTTATTGAATTGTGTAATTAGGGATGGAAACGAGGCATGGAATCTCACTAGATCCACCATAATATATTTAAAAATAAATGCAGAATTTTCATAAGGTTGGGCTCCAAATGCTTCTCATTCAGTCAATAACTTAACTTCAACCTAGAATTGGAGTCCACAAACTTGAGTATTCTTAATATATATCATACAAATTATCGAACCTCAAGTCTAAGATAGAAAAGGAGAAAAAAAGTGTTACCCCACTAGACTCCTTCCTTTGTTGTGTAAAACAATCCCCACCTCTTCAAGCTTGAAGAACCAAAATATTTAGCCACACATTCAAGGAGAGAGCCCATACACATCGCATATGTTCCAAGAAAGATGTTAAGCTCCAAGGAGGGGAAACTTAAAAAATCCAACCATGAGATATGGTGAAGAGAGAAAACCCTTATATAGGTTTGAGCTCCATCTTCACGTACACTAAAATGACAATATCTATACGGTCAAAACTATGGGGAGGACTAAAGAAACAATATCCTTCAACTACTTCAATAATACATAAAATAATAAATTGGTCAAGCCATATGTACAAGTCTCCAACCAAAGAGGCCTCATGAAAGTGGGACATCTTCATCAAAGAGGGCATAAGATGTGTCAAAGACCCAACATCTAGCTTCCACATGTGTTGCAATCCATAACAAACTCCTCAAAATGGGTAATGAAAAACCTAGAATTAGGCTAGCTTTAAACCTCCTAGATCTCCTCCAGTGTAGATGTGTAGCTCTCCAAATTGAAACAAACAATGTAAACTTTGAAACGTGAATTGATATGATTACCCGTTTCATTGAGTTAGCAAAAAAGTCTGCAGATTTTGAAAAGTGATGGTGCAGAATACATTTTTTTTTTTTTGTTATTATCAGAGCATATTTTTGACACTTTAAATATTCTTATGTATCAAATATAAATATTTGTTTTTAAATGTTAGTGATTTTCATGTTGATTTTGAAATGTGTTGATGCAACATCAACTCTTTTTTTAGGGGGTCTATTTTTGACATTTTATATTTTTTAATATATTAATTGTGGATTTTTTTTTTTTTATTATTATTTATGTTACATTTTTTTGACACTTTATTTATTTATTATTATTATTATTATTTTTTTATGTCTAATTGTTTTTTAAATGTTGATTACTTAATAAATTTTCTAGTTGTCTTATTTCTCTTTTTTGAAATGTTGATTATATATTAAAAAAACTACAAAAAAAACATAAAAAATGTAGTTTTTTTTGTAAACGATATCTATATATACAACAATTTTAAAACAATTTATATAATTTAAAAACAAATAAAAACAAACTAACAAAAGTTACAAAAATATTAAAATTAAATTTAAATTTTTTAAAAAACATAGAAAAAAATATAATAAACATAAACAAAATTCAAAAACAAAAAAAAACAAACATAATTAATTAGAAATTTTAGAACATTAATGTTAAAATCTTAAAAGAAATTTATGAACAAAACATAAGAATTTTTGTTTTGGAGGATGGGGCTGAAATCCAATTCTGAGAATCAGATCTCAGCCCCTAGTTCTGCCCACTTAAAAAAAAATATATCATTAACAATTTTTTTTGTTAATCATTTTTTTTAAGTGGGTGGTGTTGAAATCCGATTCTGAGAATCGGATTTCAACTTTGCCCAAGGGCCCGATGGGGCACAACCCTAGGGAGGCGGAGTTGTGTGCAACTCCGCCCGCCAGAGCTGCACCCCCCAGGGCCTTGGTCGGGGCTGAAGTCTGATATCCGATTCTTAGAATTGATTTTAGGCCCGCCCCCTTAAAAAATATATTATTATCAATTTTTTTTTTGAAGTGGGCGGGGCTGAAATCTGATTTTGTCTCACCCTCCAATTTTTTTATTATTCATTTTTAACTTTTTTTAATAATTTTTATTTTTCTAAGATTTTAATATTAATGTTTTAAAACTTTTAATATATATATATATAATTTAATTTTAATAGTTTTTAATTTTTGTTAGTTTGTTTTTAAATTATTTAAAATTGTTTTAATTTTTTCTTGTTTTGTTTTTTATTTAATTTTAATAGTTTTTTAAAATTGTTGTATTTTTATTTATTTATTTTTATAGTTTTATTTTTTTTTCATTTTTTTTTTTATCATTTACTATATATATATATATTTTTTTGTAAGAAAACATGTTTTTGTTATTATTTATTTCTTTTTATTTTTTTTTTAATTTTTTTTTAATTTTTTAATTTTAATTTTTATAGGTTAATTTTGTTTCTTGTTTTTAACATTTTTATAATTGATTTTTTGTCATTTTTAGGTTAATTTTGTTTGTTTATTTTTATTTTTTATTTTTATTTTTTTTATATATTTGATTTTTTTGGTCTTTTTTTAATATATATTTTAATTTATTTCTTGTTTTTTTGTTTTGTTTTTTTGTTTTTTTTTTTAATTTTGATTTTATTTTTTAATTTATGTTTTCATTATTCTTTTGAAATTTTAGTGTTTTTTCTGAGTCATGATAAAATCTTTTACGCCATTTTTTCAAAATGTTGAAAATTTATCTTGAAAAAAAACAAACGTTATTTCAACATGAACACTTTTTGTTTTCAGGGTGTTTTTTGCACAAAAAATCGGTTTTTATTGCCATTTTTAAAACATGTTGAAAATTTACCCTAGAAAAAAAGAGTGTTATTCTAGCATAAACATTTTTCATTTTCGAGTTGATTTTTCATGTTTTTGGGGGATTTTTTGGCTAGAGTTTTCATTTTGAGTTTATAGTTCCCGTTCCAAAGTTTACATTGTTAACATCCAAGCACAACTCATAATGTGGCATGTCTGACCTTATGTCCCATAAAAAAACTTCAAAAGGTGGATGTCATGTGACCTTAAGAGCGAAAACACTCTCCACCATGGGCATATATCAATAATCATCTCCACAAATAACTAAAGTACTCAAGCCAAAAAGGTGGGGCACTCCTCAAAATGAATAGTCAAAATGCGGTGAGAATTTTCTTGCATAGATTTTGAAAACACCCTATCTATGTCAATTTTTGTTTGAATTTCTATTATGTTTATGTTTTGAAAATTCTATAGTCACTTTACATCTGATGATATTGATTTGGCAGAAATCTGGGACATTCTCAAAATATGCAATGAGAGCCAATGTGGGATGTCTTTAACTATTAGTGCAAGCAACCTTCTTCATGAAGGATATCTCCTCAAAATAGGGCATCAAACCATGTAAACCTCAAGTGATTTGTGGCATCTCCCAAGTGGATGTCTTCAACCACAATATAGTATGTGATATGACTCAAAAAAAGGTGGGTGTCCTCCTCAAATCTAGTGCGAAGAAGGTAGATCCATGAAACAAGACATCAAATCTATGAACAACACATTTTTTTGGAGTGTCCTCCTCAAGTCAAGTGCTAACAAGGTGGATTCATGAAACAAGGCATCAAATCTATGAACAACATATGTGGAATGTCATTAATGCTTAACCAACTCCGTGAAGAGAGGAGGTTGTCACTCATCAACCAATAGAATATGGATATGCTTCAACATGTGTGCAAGTGCTAGATCCAAGGAAGAATTAGTTAAATACACCATGTATCACCATTAACCAATACACCAAGTAAGCCACATCCTCAACCAATTGATCAAGAAAGGGTATTTAGCCCACCAAAAGTGGGGTACCCATGTGGGGAGCTTCCTTTTTGATGTATTCTCCTTTGCTTGGTAGCAATAGCCCTTGACAGCTAACTAATAGCTTTGATGTGCTACTTTATCTCCGCCACTTGAGCCAACCATTATGTACTCTCCCCCATCTGTCGAGATCGTATGTTTGAAGGTGGGCCATCCAATCTTACAGGTATGACTTTTCATTATGCAATTAGGTGTTTATGCTTGTTTTTCTTGGGCACACTTGGGTATGGATTACTGAGTGAGTTGGAATGAGGAAGGGTTTGACTATAGTCTTGTTCCCTTACTTTAAATGGGGGGTTAATCCTCAACCCTAGTCTCATGGGATCTACCCTACTAGATTATAGCTTTAGGATGGGCACTACTTGGGAAACGCCGATTTTGGTAGCGTCGTCTTGTTTTCTTGTTCCACATTTTTGACTTCCCTTTGTACATTACATGCCCTATTTCATCATCTCCCCTCTCTAGGTCCACATGACCACTAGGTTTGCAGACTGATAACATAATATGGCCACATACAAAAGGAAATGTTACCACAAAATGCAAAAGATGGTCGAGACAATAAAATTTAGCATGTGACCAAAAGCGAAGCATGAGCTTTACCCCTTACCATTATGGCCATCACCCTAGTTCCTAGGGCCCATGTTGCAGACTGATAACATAATATGGCCACATACAAAAGGAAATGTTACCACAAAATGCAAAAGATGGTCGAGACAATAAAATTTAGCATGTGACCAAAAGCGAAGCATGAGCTCTACCTCTTACCATTATGACTATCACCCTAGTTCCTAGGGCTCGTGTGAGTGCCCCATGGATCATTAAGGAACCCATGCATGTCCTAACCCATGGTAGGCGATGAACACCTTAAGGGGGTAATCGCTATTATATCATATATAACATGCTCCCATTCCCTGGAGCTCGAGCAGTAAAATAAAGAAAAATCAATAAAAGGCAAAAGGAAAATGAAAAAGGGTGGAAAAACAAAGGCCGGGGTAACTCATGTATCACGATTTCTCCTTCCTACATTCATACACCCAAATATGTGGGCATTCCTCGCCATCACCACCCGTAGGCCCATGTCATTCGCTCTTGAGACACCTGTGTCCCCATCCACCTCATCATTATCCCCTTGACACGTACCACTTAAAGGATGTACCTTGGACATGTCTTTCCCTTTAGGGGCTGGGAACACCTAATAGGGTTGCCTATTGGACACTCCTACTAGGGAGGTAACAACATTACATACTCAAAGCCCCAAATTAGAAGGAAACCCACTATGATGTCTCAAATTTCATTAAAGAATTATTGTGTTTGAAGGTGAGGAGACACTTTGGATCTTGCATAGGATTGCAGGGGGGTTTTCATTTTGGACTTGGCCTCCCTATATTGGATCCAAGCCCTCCAGAGGATCATGATGGCATTTGTAGGGTGAGCGTTGAGAGCCATGGGCCTCCATTCATACAAAGCATTGATTGCCACACCATGGGCTTCTTCAACACCATTGTTAACTTGTTCATTGCTCCAATTATTCAAGAGATGATGCACTTGGACCATGATGCCCCGACCAACTACACATTGCACACTACACTTGGCAGTTGATCCAAGGCCCAAAGGAGGTTGTGTCTTTTCTAGAGAGACATGGGAGGACATGTGTCATCCTTTGAGCCCTCATTGATGGAGCATGGACATGATTTTGCAGCAGTTGGAGACCCATGAGACCCATTTGGATCCACAAACCTAAAATAGGGGTCCCAGAGATGTTTTGCAACATAATGTGGATGCCACCCTCTTCATTGTGATTTTTGAGGCCCTCTACCGAAGTTCTAGCACAAGAAGCCTCAATGCTACGTCTCTAGACCTCTTTGCATGCATGACGTTAGCCTTGCATGAGCTAGAGGGAGAGATTAATTGAATTTTAAAAGCTATCATGGTTGGCTTGTAACCATGGGTGGGTTACTTCACATTCTAGACATGTTAGAGGGGCTTGTTCATTTGTAATTTGACCTCATAGGTCTTGTATGTATTAGGGAGTCCTCATTTGAGATCTCACCATAACTTCTTGGATTTTTGGCCTCATTAGCAATTTCAGACCTGCAATTTTTGAGAGGATTTTTGGTTAATGGATGCATTTTGATGTGTGGATACATTTTGTTTCATTTATGGAGCTTCTATATGGCATTGTTATGGATGGATATACTCCTCACTATCTTGTATGTGCATTTTTATGACAAATTTCTGATTTTAGCTAATGTCTAATGCATGGAATAACCTCTGATGGTTATTAATGTGCCTTAATTGTTGAAATATTGTTTCAAAATTGTAACTATTGATAATTTTGCATGTGTTACTCATTTGCTAGTGAATGAATGAATGTTCCTAGGGGATTATTGCATTTTATCCTCGAAACTCCATTAACAAGTGTCTAAGAGTATAAATATCTAAAGGGGTACCGGAAGTTTGTTCCTTTAGGTCTCCTTGAAGAGTGAATTACCCATATCAAGATCATTGATGACTCCAAGCCTCGCAAGGGTCTAGGCACTGGTCAAATTTCCTTTGTGGTCACCAAAAACTCAAATTATTTCTCTTTTAACCGATATTTTCTTCCTTTTAAGAATAAGGAGGCCATAGCTAGGGCTTGGTGTGAAATTCAAGGAGTGCACTCTTTCAACAATCTAGGAGCCTAAACATCAATATAAGGTGTAGGAATACCTCCTCATCAAATTTGGTGGGCATCCACCTATATTTCATCCATAAATTTGAAAGCCCTAGTTTTCACACCAAGAGGGAACCCTAGTAGGCTAATCCTTCAACTTGGGGACTATTGGAGGCAAAATTTTGGTACTTGTTGAAGTAAATCTATCATTGCCTCTTCTCTCATCTACCTTAACCTAGGATATTACCTATATCTTGTGTTCTATCTCAACCCTAGGTTTTGTGTAGCCTTTATTATGAAGGGGTTTTTTCGTGGAAAGTATTTCTAGTCTATCCCAAGGCTCACACCTTTGTTAAAATTTCCATTGAATGAGCCTACTTGCCTCACTTCAAGCCTATCATGAAGACATTCATCACAAGTGCGTAGTACTGGGACTCCTCTCGTCGGTGAAAATCTGAGAAGAGCGGGGGACTTAGGTTGTGGTGATAGTGGGTCTCTATCTCAAGTGTTGTTGTGCCCTCTAGCTTTTGCCTCTTCATAAGGCTTGCTAGTTTGTACAACAACATTTTTGGCGTCGTTGCCAGGGACAAAGCGTGTGTCTCTAAAGACAATATAAATCAATATTTGGCGACTCCATTGGAAGAACGAAGCCCTTGTTCTTCATTGAACTTCAAGGTTAAATGCTTGTAGGGTGATGCAAGCATTTTTCAAGGCACCTTAAATTCACCTTGGCGACTCTACAATCATTTATGCAAAATCCTAGGAAATGGCTCGTTGTGATGAAGAAATTGTACCTGACTTCCTTGTAATGATTAAGATGATGACAAGCTATTTAACCATGAAACTCTCCAAATACTACAAGCAAGAGTGGATGGATTCATTAAGTATTGCAAACATCTAGTAGATCACAAAAATAAGGACTTCCTATTCATTTTATGTACCAGGAAAGGGGGAGGGCTCTGTCAAATACAATGTGAATATGAGGAAAATCCTACAGATTTCCTTTTCCTTGAGCTCACTTACCAGAGTTTTGCAATTAATATCCTATGTTATGCTGTTGAAGAAAGGCATCGCAATTTGTAGCAAAGCCACCCATAGTATCACCCTATGCCCAAAGAAACCATATAAGATTTGAATGATCCTAAGCAAGACATAAATACGGAAGATAACCAAGAAGATGAGGGATATGTGGAGGAATTGTGGACCGCGGATTTGGGGATGGACTATGATAGCAAAGAGGAGGGAAGCTCCATGGAGCCCTTGGTCCATGATGAGGAACATGATGAAGATGGTCCCTTTGCACAAGAAGTAGTGTTTAGTGAGGTATTTGATGATAAAGATCTCGAAAGTATGCATACCGTTGTTTTTCGAAAGATTGACCTTTGTGACTTCATGGATATAAATAAGGGGAAGTGAAATATGAGTGGACATCATTTCGACACAGATCTGATCTATGATACTGATGAAGAAGGGGAACTTGTGGAAAGTGAAGTTAGGGCTAGCCTTGTCTCTGTCAAGGATATTATTTCTAGTGGTACAACTTTTGAACCTTTTGAAGAGCAAGGTGATCTTATTCCTCTAAAAATTGACATGAAGATTACTTGCACGTTGTAGAATGAAAATGGGAGGCTACTAGCTACTACTTCAACGAGTGCCCCATCTATAATGATGATGATGTTGACGAGAATCTTGTCTTGCCTTGTAGTCCATGTTGTCAAGAAGAATTGATCATTTTTTAGCAATCCAAGAACCCTGGTCTCAAGAGTCAAGAGCACATGTTTTTTTACCCTTTTCAATATGATTCGTGCAATAGACAACCTCATTGTTGCGATTCCCCATGCCATCCTCTTTCTTCAAATCCTTTTCAACATAATCATGAACACATTGAGAGGAGTTCCATTTCTAAGTAAACTTTTTGGGAAGAGGTTATTGGCCTTGATTGTGGAATTCTCCATATTCAAGATTGAAGGAATGATCAAATGTTGTGGGCCTGATTCATATTCTTCATCACCTCCTTTACATATAACATGGTTCCCTTGTTTGCCTACCACCCGCTCTTGTGACTTGGCATATTAGTATCATATTTATCATGTGTATTCTTGGATTTGCATTGTAATTGATCACAATGATGAAAAGGGTTATGATAATCTAATGATGTGCTGGTTGCATTGCCTATATGACTATACTTAACACTTGACATTGTATCATATGCCTGTTAGAGTAGGTGCATTGCATGTTGATTTTTGCATTAGAATTTAATATCACATTGATTGCTCATGATTAGGTTGCATTTAGCTTAATATTGCATCTTAGAAAATATTTTATTTACTGTATCGTTTATTTTATATTTGATGAAAAACAAGGCAATCAAGGATGCCTAGTGCACATGCTTCGAAACATAGTTTGTGATGTGCAGGAAACAAGTCTGCGGTCCCATAGAATTGCTAAGGTTCTCATGACCTCCTCAGTCGAGTATATGGATCATATGCTCTACGGTGAGCTCATGTCCCAGTTGGAGCCATATGTATCCCACCAAAAGTGGGGTACCCCTTTAGAGAGCTTTCCTTTTTCATGTATTCTCCTTCAGCTAGCAGCAGTAGCCCCTGGCAACCACATGATAGCTTTGATAGCTTCGATGTGCTACTTTATCTTCGCCACTTGAGCCAACCATCATGTACCCTTGCCCACTTGTCAAGATCGTATGTTTGAAGGTGGGCCATCCAATCCTAAAGGTATGGTTTTTCATCATGCAATCAAGTGTTTATGCTTGTTTTTCATGGGCACATATGGGTATGGATTACTGGTGAGTTGGAAGGAAGAAGGGTTTTGATTGTAGCCTTGTTTCCTTACCTTAAATGGGGAGTCAATCCTCAACCCTAGTCCCATGGGATCTCCCCTACATGCTTATAGCTTTAAGATGGGCACTACTTGGGAAACCTCAATTTTGGTAGCATGCTCTCGTTTTCCTTTTCCACATTTTTCACTCCCTTTCGTACATTACAAGCCTTATTTCATCATATCCCCTCTCTAGGTCCACATGATCACTGAGTCCACAAGCTTTGGTATTTCCCCTCCCCTTGTCCACATGTCTAGGTCTATGTTGGAATGATGCCCCTGAGGTTGATGTCACTGAAAAAAGAGAGATAAAAGCATAATATGGCCACAAAAGGAAATGTTACCACAAAATGAAAAAGATGGCTAAGACAAAAGAAAAATAGCATGTGGGTAAAATACAAGCATGAGCTCTACCCCATACCATTATGGCATCACCCTGGTTCCTAGGCCCCAATGAGTGTCCCCTGCATCATTAAGGAACTCAAGCATGTCCCAACCCACGGTGGGCGATGAATTGCCCCACCTTAAGGAGGTAATCACTACTATATCATATATAGCATGCTTTCATTCCCTAAAAGGCAAAAGGGAGATGAAGAAGGGTGGAAAAACAAAAGCCGAGGTAACTCATGTACAACAATTTCTCCCTCCTACATTCATACACCCAAATATATGGACATCCCTCACAATCACCACCCTTGGACCCATGCCATTTGGTCTTGAGACCCTTGTGTCCCCATCCACCTCATCATTATCCGCATGACACCTACCACTTGAAGGATGAACCTTGGACATTTCCTTCCCTTTAGGGGTTGGGAACACCTAATAGGGTTGTCTATTAGCCACTCCTACGAGGGAGGTAACACAATTACATAATCAAAGCCCCAAATTTGGAAGGGAAACCCACTATGAAGTCTCATTTCTTCCCTTGATTAACAATCTTATTCACTTATTTGCCCTAATGAATTATTGAGTCTGAAGGTGAAGAGACACATTGGATCTTATCCAAGATTGCAGGTGGGTTTTCATCTTGGACTTGGCGTCCCTATACGGGATCCAAGCCCTCTAGAGGATCATGATGGCATTTGTAGGGTGAGCATTGAGATCCATGGGCCTTCATTCATACAAAGCATTGATTGCCACACCACGGGCTTCTTCAACACTGTTGTTAGCTTCTTCGTTTCCCTAGTTATTCGATAGATGATGCACTTGGACCATTATTCCCCGATCAATTACACATTGACTAGATAGTTGACAGCTAATCCAAGGCACATAGGAGGTTGTGTCTTTCCTAGGGAGACATGGGAGGGCATGTGTCATCCTTTGAGCCCTCATTGATGGAGCATGGACATGATTTTGCGCTAGTTGGAAACCCATGAGACCCATTTGGTCCCCCAAACCTAGAATTGGGGTCTTAGAGATGTTTTGCAGCATAATGAGGATGTCATCCTCTTCATTGTGATTTTTTAGGCCCTCTACCAAAGTTTTAGCATAAGAGGCCTCAACGCTACCTCTTTAGGCTTCTTCACATGCATGACATTAGCCTTGCGTGGGCTAGAGAGAGATTAATTGAATTTTAAAAGCTATCATGGTTGGCTTGTAAGCATGGGTGGGTTACTTCACATCCTAGACATGTTAGAGGGGATTGTTCATTTGTAATTCAACCTCATAGATCTTGTATATATTAGGGAGACCACATTTGACATCTCACCATCACTTCTTGGATTTTCAGCCGCATTGGCAATTTCAGAGCTACAATTTTGGAGAGGATCTTTGGTTAATGGATGCATTTTGATGTATGGATAAATTTTGTTTCATTTTTTGAGCTTCTATATGGCATTGTCATGGATGGATATACTCTTCACTGTCTTGTATGTGTTATTTTATGATGAATTTCTGATTTTCGCTAATGTCCAATGCATGGAATAATGTCTCATGGTTATTAATGTGCCCTAATTGTTGAAGTATTGTTTCAAAATTGTAACTATTGAAAATTTTGCACGTGTTACTCATTTGATAATGAATGAGTGAATGTTCCTAGGGGATTATTGCATTTTATCGTTGAAACTCCATTAACAATTGTCTAAGAGGTATAAATGTATAAAGGGGTAGTGAAAGTTTGCTCCTTTGGGTGTCCTTGAAGAGCGAATTACCCATATCAAGATCGTTCATGAATCCAAGCCTCCCAAGGGTCTAGGCACTGATCAAATTTCCTTGGTGGTCACCAAAAACTCAAATTATTTCTCTTTTAAACTATATTTTCGTCCTCTTAAGGAAAAGGAGGCCATAACTAGGGCTTGGTGCAAAATTCAAGGAGGGCACTCTTTCAACAATCTAGGAGCCATGCATTAGAGTCATACATAAACATGTATCATTAGCCATGCAATGATCGTAAGTGCTCTACGACCCATTTTACTAGTAATGAAAGGAAAGTAATCACCAAGACATTGAAAGCACCAACATCATCAAGCTATGCATGATTGCATCACCAATAATACCATCAATTGAAAACACAACCCTTAGGTCATCCAAAGATGAATTTGTCATGAGAATCGCAAGGGTAGTGAAAAAATTAATTAGTGCGGGTCTCTTGCAAAATGAGCGATAACAAGTGGCTCGAACTCGGGGACATGTGCTCTTCTTAGGAGTGCATGAAAACCTTAGAGTATGGACATGTACCTACTAAATGACCACCAAAGTCAAACATTAACTCATGGTAGGATGGATCCATATCAACATCCCTAAACACTACATCATAAGTCCATCATAGTCTATTACATCCATAGTACAAATTTGACTTCAAAAATTATGGCATATGCAATTGCCAATGACAACATAAAATGCAATTTATTGTTGACATGTTGAACTCATTCATTGTAGTCTAATGTTCAAGAAAGCTTACTATTTCCTTGTTATTCTAACATATTAAAAATGAGCATGCCGGGTCAAATCATAAATCTAGTGCAACCACCTAAGTATTTCATCAATGTTGTGAAATCTTTCTTTGTATTTGGTCACCAACCAAAACTGTGATATATCAAGTGCCAAGTAAATACATGTAGGAATCTCCATGAGATGAAGGCTGAAATCTGAAATGTGCTCATGAAGATGGTCAAGGATGCCAAGGCATGCCAATAAAGGCATCCACCATCACAAGATTCCTTTATCCATACTTGGATATGACTAATGTAATTACCATCATGGTGGTAATAAAACTCATAATGCAATCCCATATCATCCCTTACAACATCATCATCGCTTCCATCAAGCAACAGAGGCTCAATCGGGCGTTCTACAAAGCTCAAAACATCAAAACTACCATAAAAATGTAATGTACATGAAATATGAAGCATCATTACAGCCATAGAAAAAAACTTTACCCCCAAATCTAGGTCTTGAAACACTAGGTTTGATCGCTGGAATTTTTTGCAATACAACTCAAATTAAAATATTTGATGCATCATACAATTTCCAACATCGAAAACACATATTCCCGCTGAAGTACATGCACGGCATGAAAAGAACATATGAAGAAATAGGTGGCTGAAAATTTCTGCAACTAAAATCCTTATGTATCATATAAATTTCCACCCTAAATCACGATTTTCAGCTAAATGATCATAAATAAACTCATAAATTTTTAAGGGGAAGATGGCTGCAAAACTTTACACTTATCTCATGGTTGTTCCATGCAATTTCCAACAACAATGATATGCTTCTCAGTTAATTTTTTATGCAGAGACGCATTGACAATTAGAGTAGTTTGTGGCTTGAAATTTTCTGAAGTATTATCATCACAAATCTGCCTGGGAAGTGTTGATTGTAGCAGTAAACAGATACTTGTGCATTGGCCAGGTGTCAAGCATGCCGGGTCATTCAAAGTCTCTTTAACATACTTCTTCAATTTATTGAGTAATTTCTTTTTGTAATTTAGCTTAAGTCTAACTTAAGACAAGCACATAATTACGTTGACTATTGAGCTATTGTGCTAAATAAATTAAGGAAAAATAAATTTTAATTTAGTGAATTTGTTTTAATCTCAATCATTGATCTCAAGTGTGTTAGGGTTTAATCTTAGTTATCCATCACTTTGGAGATTGTGGTGAAGGATTTAGCTCAATGAAAAATTATAAAGCAAGGCTAAGGAGAAGAGAAAACACTAGTAATATTGCATATTTGAGAAAATGATTTTCTTAGTGAGTGTAATACTTAAGGCTAAACACTGAGGAAGTGTTGCAGAATTTTTGGAGACGGAGACTACGTGGAGGTCGAGGGCATATTAGTTTTGAACACACGATTGTTGAAGGCCACACATGGCAATGAAACTTTGTAGAAAGCCACATGTGTGAGGGAGAGACAACTCAGGCCACACATGTGAGCAGAGCATATTGCCCATGTGAGGAAAAATACACACAAGCCGCATATGTGAGTGTGCATGAGGTACTATAGGCCACATGTGTGAGGATTTTAGGTGATCTATAGGTTGTACAAATGGGAGAAAGTCATCTTGTGCAAATCTAGGGTTTTAAGGGAACTAATTTGTCTAGGGTCCATTGCCGTAAACTTTTTTTTTTGTGGGCCATTTTCCTAGTAAGGGAGCCCGCATTATTTAAATAGTAAAAAGTGAAGAGTAATTGAAGGGTTATTTGCTTTGAGAAAATTTTCATTTGTGTGAGCTATTTAATTTTCTGTTAAAATTTCTGGTCTCTTTTACACGTAGTGATTGCAAAAAAAAATTTTGGGAATAAAAAATTGCTAGGAATTAAAGCCAAACCTGAAATTTAGAAATTAACAAGAAGTTGAGAAAACTCCGCATAACATGGTTGAGGGCTTAGAAGGTTATAGAGTATGTAGTGATGAAAATAAGGGTACCAAGGAGGTGTTTCCTAGTGCATTTATCCTTTTGGCCTAGGAAGACACTTTAATGACTTTTTGTCTTGGGACATATGAGTTTAATTAATGTCATGGAACAAAGTAATTTTTGAGTTACGTATTTTGTATTTTAATTTATTAATGTCACTTGTGTCATAAAGTAACTTTATGAGAAAAATACAAAGTACACTTTATAACATTAAAGTCACTTTTATGATTTAAAAGTGACTTTATGAGAGTACAAAATAGTAAAAAGTAACTAGGAGGGTCATTAATTGAGGGGGACCACATGAGGGAGAGGGTCAAGAGAAGGGATGATCTCCACCCTTGATCTAATGAGATGATATTTAGTCTTATCCATTAGATCTCAAGGGTTAGGGTTCTCATTTTTTGAGATGACAAAAAGGGCAAAAGGAGAAAGAGGCTCATTCATTATTCTCATGAGCATTTGAGAAGAGAAGAAGGAGAGCTTGGAGAAGGAGGAACGTAGTTTTGGGATAAAATCTACATCAAAGATAACAAGAGTAGCTACAAAAGTTCGATCTCCCTTGGAGGTTGAGTTTAAGTCAAGAGGAGAGCACAAATTTATAGGAGGTAGTGAGAGTTTTGTTGGCACATAGGTTGAGGGCATATCTCAAGTCTGGTTGAGTTGTATCTCTGTCAAGAAAAGCATACAAGAAGCTCAAATTCCCCACAAGTCTGTCTACACGTATTACACAATCTTATACATTGTCAGCGAGTTTTCCGTGCTAGTAACAAAGGGTGAGCCAGCTCGCACTTCAGGGAGGAGACACTTGGAAAATATGTGTGCATATTCTGTTGTATCTACCCGAGTTTCCAGATTGAATATGACTGTCTTGTGGCCCAAAATTCTTAAGTATAAGAATCAACTGGAAGTCTAAAATTTTTGGTTTAACTGAGCTCAACGTGGGACAAAGTTATTAGTTCATAATTTGGTCTAAAAGTGGACTTCAAAGGCACTCCTCTTAAGGGAGGAGATAAGTATAAAAACTTTTGTTGTATTAATGACTGTAAGAAATTTCTAAAGAAGAAAATAAATCCTCCTTTCATTGGTTTTCCACTTATGGGTTTTTCCAGGGCCATTAGACCAAAAATATCTATGTAAAAAGTTGTGTGTGCTTGTACTTTCTTACATATCGGCTGAAAATAAATGGTAGAAGTAGTCCTTAAATGTCTCAAATGAATTATCATTAAATGTTTCATATGAGCTAATTGTTTGGGGGTGAGGGCATTAAACATACAGGATAAAAACTTGAAACTAGGAAGGGTTGCCATCAACAAATTTTTTCTACATGATATCAAAGCTTGAGGGAATTCAGATCTAAGTTTTTCATCAGTTGATAGAAGAGACCAACAAACAAACTTTTGTCATCTCAGTGAACAACAATCATAAAAACTCAGTCATAAAACCAAAGATTGTTGATTGAGAGGGAGGAAGGTTACCTAGTAACATATCTGCTTGTTTCTATTGGTTGTGAGGGTCATGGCCACTGTTTTGAGGGTGGAGGACAGATTGAGTGGGGTTGAAAATTTTGGCCCCTAGAAGGAGAGGATGATGCTTTTACTTGAAGAAGTTGAAGTGTGGGATATGGTGGAGAATCATGTGCAACCGCCCACTGATCTTGTTCAGTTGGTGGACTTCAACAAGAAGAATGTGAAGGCAAGGAGAATCATCCTTGATGCCATCAAAAATCACTTATTCCATCATGTTACAAGAATAAAGTTTACCTACAAGATGGGGGATTCCCTTATTACATTACACCAGAGATCCAATGAGAGCAGGAAGATGGTGTTGAGGTAGAAGTTAAGAAACACCATGATGACCAAAATCGACAATGAAACGTCATACCTCGCCAAGATCACACTGTTGAGAGATGAGTTGGATGTCGTGGGAGAGACTATCCCTGATGACTAGTTGGTCAGGATTGCACTAGATGGTTTCACCCATAACTAGGATAGATTCATACATGACATTGTGGCCAGAGATCATTTTCTATACGAGAGGAGGATGTGGGATGATTTCATCTAGGAGGAGACCAGGAGGAGTGCAAAGATGAGTAATCACCATGGTGGGGGAGATGAGGAGGAGAATGTTGCCCTTGCAGTGAAGGGCAAGAAGAAGGCCAGAAAGGGGTCTTCTAATGTAGCTAAGCAAGAGAAGGGGAAGAGAAGGAGAAGAAAAATGACATGATCAAAGTGAAATGTTTTGCTTGTGGTAAGATGGGTCACTATGCTGTTCAGTGTCCCAACAAGAAGGGCAAGAAGAATAAGGGAGTTGTAGCTTCGATAGAGGTGAATGAGTTCACTTCTAGATTTGACACACATTATAGAAATTTTGAGGTCTAAAATGGGTCTCTTAAGAAATATTATAAAATAATAGTGGAAATAATAAAATAAGATTATATTACATCATTAAATTAGAGATAAAAAGGGAAAAACTATTTTTTGAACTCATATTTTCAACTTATCTCCCTATGGTTTTACTCATTTCGAGGAGAAGGACTCGTTGGATACAAAATTTAATTCCTCACCCAAGAAGTACCCATGTTGCATAATTTCGATGGATCCTGCTACACAAAAAATGAGAAAAAACGTGATTGGAATCATGTTTTTTCATGCATTTCTCTTTTTTTCGTGTAGCAGTGTCCATCAAAAGTATGCAACATGGATACTCCTTGGATGAGGAATTAAATTTTGCATCCAACGAGTGCTCCCACTCGAAATTTGAGTAAAACCATAGGGAGATAAGTTGAAAATACGAGTTTAAAAAATAAATTTTTATTTTTGTTAATTTTTAATATTCTCACTTTTTTACTCCAAAAATGGTAAATCAACCCCCATGGTTGACTTCATCACCTTGAATCCCATTGGTTCTTATAAAGTTGATTTTGGTTGTACATTTTTGTTTTGAGGCCCATTTTTTACCTCAAAATTTCTCTCATGGAGTTTTCCTCAAGTGGTGAGTCTTGCCACTCATGTCACATCTTCTGGTGTGTGGTTTGTAGACTGTGGAGCATCTTTCCATATGAATGGAGTGAGAGAGAAATTCATGAGTCTCATAGAGGATGATATTTACTTGGAGGTTGTGCTTGGAGATAACTCCAAGGTTAGAGCAACAAGAGTGTAGACAATATCATTTCAAAGGGAGTCATTACTCCTATGAAAGTGATAGATGTTATTTATGTTCTAGGGCTAAATAAGAACTTGATATCAATCTCCAATATTGAGGACAAGGGGTATGAGGTTGTGTTCCGAGGAGGACATGTGATGATATATCTTAGAGGATCTGGTATCAAGTATGCTAGAGCGATTGGATTTTATAGTGAGAGGCTATACAAGTTTATGTTTAAGCTTACTAGAGCCTTGATGGCATAGATTTTTATATAAAAAAATAGTTAGTTTATAGTTTATTAGGAAAAGGGCATGATCAACGATCATGCCCATTCACCAAGAGGCACCCAAGGCAGTATATAGCCATGGCCTCTCACAAAACATAAACATCATCTATTCATTTATTAATAAAAATATTTGTCATGGCTGTCAATAGCTAAATTTGTGTGTTCCATTTGGTATCAGAGTGAGTAAATCGTTGCCTTCACTGTTGTCCTATGCTATGCTGCCTCAGTTGGTGTTTGCAGCATCCAGCGTCTGCGTACCAGTCGCTATCACAAGTCTGCTGCCCCATCACCCGCCATCATTCCTATTTCCGTCGAAGCCTTCCACATCCGTTCTTTCATCCGCCCTCTACACTAGTCAACAACGTCCACCACTTGCAATAGGTGCGTCTGTCTTTCATCCTCCGTCCATGTCCATCCCCGTCATCTGCTGTCCAGTCAACTTTTTCCGGTGCTCCACATCGCTGACTATGGAAGACGTGGCCTCCATTTGCACCGGACCCCGGTGTATCTGTTCTCTGGTCAAGAATCGGTCTCGGGCAGTGCTAACGGTGTTCGTTGACCTTGTGGCTTATTCAAGCTGCCTGAGGGACATAATCATATAAGGTCACGTTGGTACGTTGGGTATAACTATAAAAGGTTTATAATTTAATATAGTTATATGATATTAATTAGTTAAATTAAATTGATTAAAAAAAAACTATATGTTATATACTTAAAATAATTAATTTAATTATTTAAAAAAAATTTAATTAATTAAAAAGCTGGCGAACAAATATACACCCCCACAAACTCGTTCAATGTCGTCGATGTCAATGGCCGATTTCAGCAAAAAATTGATTGACTTGGAGAATAGGATTGCTAGCCACTCTGATGATTTCAACAAAAAATTAGTTGATCTCGAGAGTAAGGTTATTGGGCATTCCAACGATATCAAGAAGCTTCAGGATACGTCAAATCGGATAGAACTACAGCTCAGGAAAAACCATATATAATCCGAAATGAATCATAATTAGGCAATAGCGTTGTTGAACACTTTATGTGGAAGGCCGAAGGTTACACCCGAACAATTACTCCAAGGTGATGGAGGTAATCAACCACACAATTCATCAAATTCAACAAATTCAGCAGATTCTAATGAAAAAGCAGAATCTCCAAAAAATCATCCATGCACCATCAAGGAAATAATAATGCAACTTTCTAAAATAAGCAACTTTGGGATGCATTCACAATCAACACCCTCTTTTCGCTCCACCATTAGCAACGTATCAGCGGAAGGAAAAAATCGAGATGCCCAAATTCGATGGGAATGAAAAATGCAGCGTTGCGTGGTTGAATAAAGCAGAAAAATACTTTGAGATTTACGACATCAACAATGACGACTAAAATATTAGGCACGCTTCCATGAAAATGGAAGGAGAAGCATATAATTGGTATATGTGGTAGAAGAAGATGACAATCACCATTAGTTGGAGAAAATTTAAGGATGCATTCTTTAAAATATTCCAAGGTGTAAAGGAAGAAGAGTTCTTTTCAACACACATCAGATTACGACAAAAAGGAAGTGTGCATGAGTAGACTAGAGAATGGGAGACCTTAGCAACACGAGTACCTGGGTTATTAGAATCTCGTCTAATTCAATCATACATGTCTGGACTTAAAACTCATCTACAAGTAGAACTTGAGCTTCATGACATTATGTCAATAGAGGCAGCAAGACAAAAAGAAAAAACTGTTGAAAAGAAATTTGAACAGATAATGTGGTCAAAACCGGAAAAAGTATATTCAAGACTAAGAATGCCCCAGTCTGTGGATACGAATAATACAAGATATGTTCCACCACATCGTCGTGAAGGCGAAAAATATAACGTGGAAATACAAAGGATAAAAGAAGGCAAATGCAAACGCTGTGGCGAGAAGTGGGACCCTAAACATAGGTGTGCTAAAGGAAAAGAATCAAAGAACCTATATAACTGTGAAGCAACTAATGATTCAAACAGTGATGATTCCAACATAGAAGAAACAGAAGATGCCCCAGAATTAGATGACGGAAGTATTCCGCAAGTGTCACTATCAGCTATGACAGGTATATCACAACCTCAGACTCTAAAATTGAAAGGACATATAAAGAAGAACAACGTAGTGGTTCTCATCGACTTTGGTAGCACCCACAATTTTTTAGATGCAACTGTGGCAAAGAGACTCAACATTTTCTCATTTCCCTTACCGAACATGAAGGTGATGGTAGCTGACGGTAAGAAAATTGAAAAGGTAGGGAAATGCCATTATGTTAAATTGCAGATACAAGAATTTAATTTAGAATCCCCGTTCTTCACTGTACCATTAGGTGGAGTAGATGTGGTCTTAGGTATCCAATGGCTACGAACTCTAGGCACTTACGCTGCCAACCATCAAGTACAATTTATAAGATTTAATTGGGGAGGGCAGAGGTACAAATTATACAGATTACAACCACCAGAGAATCAAATCGTATCGTCATCTCAGATGATGAAGATGATTCGAAAAGGAGAACTAGCTTATGTAGTACAATGTCACCAATTAGAAATGTTATCTGCAAATATGATCAGTGAAGAGTCACTAGAGGTACAAGATCTAATTTAGAAGCATGAAAAGGTATTTCAAGACCTGCCTATGAAAATGACTCCCAAGCCCTGCCTATGAAAATGCCTCCTAATAGGGAAATTAAGCATACAACAGAAGTCAAAGTAGGGTCAGACCCCGTCAACATCAAGCCGTATCGATATCCACATGACCAAAAGACTGAAATTGAGAGATCAATCCAAGACCTTAAAGTGTGGGATCATCTCGAAAAGTAAATGTCCGTATGCTACTCCAGTGGTATTGTTAAGGAAGAAGGATGGTTCATTCAAGCTATGCTTTGACTATAGAGGATTAAACAAAATAACGATTAAAAAAAAATTCCCAATTTCCTTTATCGATAAAATGTTATGAACTACATGGCGCAAAATACTTCTCAAAATTGGACTTAAGGTCAGGCTATTACCAAATCAGAATCAGGTTGGAAGACATACCAAAACGACATTCCGAACACACGAAGGTCACTATGAATTTAAAGTAATGCCATTTGGGTTAACCAATGCACCGGCAATGTTCCAAGCCACTATGAATGAATTATTTCATTCATATCTTAGGAAGATTGTATTAGTATTCTTTGATGATATTTTAATTTACAGTAAAACTTGGAAGGAGAACTTACAACCTCTAGATAAAATTCTTACACTATTGAAAGAGCATCTGTTCTGCACAAAAAATTCAAATGCACCTTTGGAAAGGAAGAAGTAGAATACCTTGGACACATTATATCCCATGAAGGCGTAAAAGTGGACCCTAATAAAATCAAAGCTATAAAGGAATGGACCAAACCGGTTAATGTATCCAGGCTAAGAGGGTTCTTAGGATTGACTGGATATTATCGAATATTTATTAAAAACTATGCACATATAACTGCACCTCTGACAAACCTTTTAAAGAAGAATTCATTTCACTGGGATGAGGAAGCAGGAAGGTGTTTTGAAGAACTTAAGGAAGTTATGTCTAATACCCCGGTATGGGCAACGCCAGATTTCTCTAAACCATTTATCATCGGGTGTGATGCTTCTGGATTCGGTATAGGCGCAGTGTTAATGCAAGAAGGGCATCCAATAGCTTTTGAAAGCAAGAAGCTCAATAAAAGAGAACGTCTCAAGTCCACACACAACAAGGAAATGCTCGCTATTATGCACGCACTGGCTAAGTGGAGACAATATCTTTTGGGAAGTAAGTTCTCCATTCGAATGGACCATAACAGTCTCCAACACCTCCTTCAACAAAAAACACTTTCCAAAGAACAACAAAAATGGATTGAAAAAATTGCCACCTTTGACATGGAGATACTACATAAAAGGGGAAAAGACAATGTAGTAGCAAATGCCCTATCTAGGAAGGACGAAGAACCAACATTACTTGCAGTCTCGGTTGTTGTTCCTGAATGGCTTAATGAGATTCGAAGTGATTATGCCAAGGATCGATAAACAACTGCAATAATCAATAACCTTCCAGACATCTCAAAATTTGAATGGAAGAACGATATTTTATGGTACAAAGGAAGAATCTATCTGAATGAAAACTCCAAGTTTAAATCCAAGGTACTCAAGGAATCACATGATTCACTGTCAACCGGACATGTAGGATTATTTAAAACTTACTACAAGGCACTTCAATCATTCTTTTGGAAGGGGATGAGTCACGATATTCAGAAGTATGTAGCAGAATGTGACACATGTCAAAGGAATAAAAGTGAAAATATTATGACACCTAGATTACTTCACCCCTTAAACATTCTAAATCAGAAATAAGAAGAAATATCAATGGAATTTATTGAGGGATTACCCGTATCTGAAGGCAAGGACAATATTTTCATAGTGGTCGAAAGACTCACCAAATATGCTCAATTTATGGCAATAAAGAAATCAGACTTAGCTAAACAAATCGCTGAAATATTTTGCAAAAATATATATAAATTACACGGTTTTCCGAAAGTCATTGTGAGTGATAGAGATGCCAAATTCAAGGGTAATTTTTGGAAGGAATTGTTCAACCACATAAAAAACTACTTAAATATGAGTTTGCTTATCTCCCTCAAACAGATGGAAAAATAGAGGTTGTCAATAAATGTTTGGAAGCCTACCTACGTTGTTACGCTACAGAAAAACAAAATAAGTGGGCTCAATGGTTGCATCTCGCTGAGTGGTGGTATAATTATACTTATCATACATCAACAAAAATGACGCCATTCCAAGCTTTGTATGGATAGCTACTGTCCAGACAAATCTACCTACTGTTAAAAACCAACTAGAAGAAACCCAAAAATTCGTCCAAACCCTAAAAGAAAACTTGAATAATGCAAGGAATCATATGAAGCAACAAGTAGACTGAAACAGAATCGAAAGAGAATTTAAAGTTGGAGAATGGGTATTTGTCAAGCTCCAGCCATACAAACAATTGTCCTTGAAACAAAAAGGAAAAAATAAATTGGCACCGAATTTCTATGGACCATATCAGATCAATAAAAATATCAACCAAGTTGAATATAGTTTAAGCCTTCCAGAGAAAAGTTGTGTTCACAACATCTTCCATGTCTCCTGCCTTAATAGGGCACTGGGCGACCATCAATCAACACAAACAACACTTCCTTCCCTAGATGATGAAGGAAGGGTAATTTTAGAACCATAAGGTATCTTATCTACAAGAGAAAGGAAGCTTCGATCCCGTGCAATTAAGGAATACTTGATCAAGAGGAAGGACTTACCAGAAGAAGAAGCTTCTTGGTAGACTGAAGCATTTCATTAGCAACATCCATCGTTACGTATTCTTTGAGGACAAAGCATTCTTTTAAGAGGAAGGCAATGTTATATAAAAAATTAGTTAGCTTATAGTTTATTAGGCAAAGGGCAGTATATAGCTAGGGCCTCTAAAAAAATGTAAACATCATCTATTCATTTATTAATAAAAATATTTATCATGGTTGTCAATAGCTAAATTCGTGTGTTCCATAGACCAACAATGGTGAGTTGTGCGAGATTTGGCACATGAAGATGGCCCACTTGCACCATGGAGCATTCATGATGTTAAGGGAGATGGTTACGGGTTTAGCTAAGTTCAATAATGAGCATCATGATGTGTGCAGGGGGTGTGATTTAGGAAAGTACACCAAGACACCTTTCTCGAGCAGTGATAACAAATTTGTAGGGATCCTAGACTTGGTACACTTTGATGTTTGTGGTCCTCTTGTAGCGGCTACAACCACCCTCCAAAATTTCAGCCTGCACTAATTTCGAAGCCTCCCTTGAAGGGTTTCACTTGATGACTGCACACACTCGGGTTCACTCCGTGAGCTCGTGTGAGTCTTTGCATCTGCCTTGTTTATTCGTTGCATTCAAGTCTCTGCATGTTGATTTCTAAGTCATTCTTGCGACCATGTTCTGGTTACGCTCAAAGTCTTCGCTTCGTATGTGCTTGTTGTGTTTGCTATGAAAGCATCTGTCACACTCACACACAGAGTTAAATTCACTATCGCACAAGCGTCGTCTCGATCATGAACGATCAATCATGAGTGTCGCCCTTGTCACTTACACCTTCGGCCAATCATGTTGAACATGTGTGTCTGGATGGTTTGGGTCGTTTCGTCGTCAAGTCATGTGAGTGTGTGTTCGTATGATCATCTACACCTGCGGTCAGTCATGTTGAACATGTGTGTCTGGGTGGTTTGGGTCGTTTCATCATCAAGTCATGTGAGTGTGTGTTCGTATGATCATCTATGCATTTTTTGATTGTTCACACACTTAGTCATTTGGCTGAAGTTTTGACGAACAAAATCCACTCTGACACCCGAACCATCACCTCGCCATCGACTCAATCAACTGTCAACCAGAACAGAGTAGAAGCACCAAGCTAGCCTGTTCAAGCTGCGCTACCCGCAAGAAATGCAATCAACTCTCATGCTGGCCACCCGGACAGTTGGACCTGGTGGTCACCCCAGACTGAATCCCTTCAAAATTTGTGCAGAGGCCACTGACGTCACTCACTCAACTGAATGAGGAAATTGAGCAGACAAGCCTGACAGAAACCAAGTGCCCGTCCCTGTCTCTTTCATAAAATTGCACAATTTTACCAGTTAGTCATCTGGAGAGTCGACCAACTATTCATCTAAAAAATTGCGCAGTATTCATGAGTAGGCCTTCCACTGCCCATCAGTCTGCTCAGCTCAGAAAATCTGCAGAGATGATCAACAAGTCGGCCTCTTGACCTTGGTTCATTTCTCCGCCAGCAGCTCCTAGCAGTAGACTGGAAGTTCCCTCTGGGAATTGCGCAGTTTATGCTGCCAGTGACCGAGAAGCCAACTGGAAGTTCCCTCTGGGAATTGCACGGTTCTGTCTGCCAGTGACCCCAACAACAGACTGGCAGTTCCCTCTTGGAATTGCGCAGTTCTGGTTGCTAGTCTCACGGGAAATTCCCCAAGAAAACTGCGCAATCCCTGCCAAGTGACCCATCATGCAACCTGACCCGCTCCTCTAGAAAATTTCGCAAATCTGGTTGTCCAGACCCTGTTGACTATTCGTTCCGAAAAATGCACAGAGCATGTCACCTTGCCTTCCTGCAACCCATACTGTCCCTCCCAAAATTTGCGCAATTTTGCCTCCTAGCCGAGCTAGACCTCGTAGACAGTCACTGTCGACTCAGATTGTCTATCTCCATCAATCAGTGACCCTTGCGCAATTTTCATCAGTAGTGCCCAGAGCCATCATCCCGCTTCACAACCTTGCTGCCTCTCCTGGTCACCTGCATCCAAAATGATCATGTGTTATGGTAGACTAGGAGGTTTTTGGATTTGATGTCGTCTTGTCATGAGTGACTGCAGGTACAAGTACACCAACAAACATGGAAAGACGATGAATGGGATGAACAAAGGGAGCACATGCAAAAGGATAGGTTCACCAACGGACGAGCAAACGGAGCATGCGAAGCAGACAAATGCGACTAACATGCACCTTCGCGAACAGATGAGCCTGTCAAACCTTCTAGCATGCAAGCAAGGAACAACATGCTAGAGCTTCATCAAGAAAACTAAGGACCATCAAGGACTCCACGCACTTCGCCACTCAGAGGTGAAGCTGTCATACATCATGAAGATATCCATCACCCAGCAACACTGTAGCTCGACATGCACTTCAGCAGCAGCAATGTACCAACACTATCATGTCAAGTCATGTCGCCCACATCTCCACTATGGGCTATGTTTTCAACCAATGCGATGTAATGTGGAAGTCCAAGAAACCCACTTGTGAACAAAGAGTCATGTAAGTCGAAAAGTCATGGAAGTCGAATAATCATGAGGGTAGTTGAACAACCACAAGGGTCAGTTTCACCCTTGGCTATAAATACCCCCCTCATTTGTACATAGAAAGGACTTTTCACCTTAGCGCCTCCCACACAGACAAGAGAGTCTGTAATCGTTTCTTTGAGGAGTAAGTAGTGGCTCCAATGCCTTGCTAACGGGGTTAGTGATGTATGGTGTAATGATGTGTCTTGGAACTTTCGCTTAATTCAAAAGCCTGTCAACAGGCCAACACATTTTCACACATGTATTGTATCTGTTGTAAGACTGGTCTTTAACACTTGTAATGCATGTTGCTTTAACCTATGTTCTACGTCTGAATTGTTTCATTTGTTGTAATGCATAATCTATTAATGGAAATGTGTTGTATATGTTGTCAATGTTGTCCCGTCGACATTAGACAGACCTTTCACATGAACCTTGCTGTAACAACTGTTGAACTCGTTTGGACTGATCCATGAGTGTTGTACATGTTATCTTACCTTGTATGTTGTGACTTCCGCATCCGAGTGGACTGCTCCGTCGTAAGCTGTGTATGTCCTTTTGTGTTGTGTGTTCCTAGCTGAGTTGGGACTGATCCCTTTCAACCGGGAACTCACCTTCACCCTCTTCCCCTCACAGTGAAAGAACCTTTGACACAAGTACACTTACACTCACCAGGAACGCGAACCTCACTTCCCTAAGAAAAAGCAGACCAGTCTCTTGTGATGACAAGCAAGAGTTGAGGCAAATACTTAAGACAATGGCAATCGGGCCATCATACCGGATGGGACTCCCACACCAAATGCTGTGAGGTCTAGTTGGGACTTCATACTAGGGTGATCCCCTGAATGTTGGCGGGTCCAACACCGTCAACATTTCTGGCACTAGAAGGAGGTCTAAATGATAAGTTGTGTCCTCTCATTCTATTTTGAACCTTTACATATCTTTCATGGAATCTTGCACTCTTCTCCCTCCACGATGTTTTTCGAATCGTGAAGATATCTCCATCACGGGGGAGTTGTTCAATCTCTTGTCCACTTACACCTATGATGGTGAAGCCGAAGTGGCTTGGCCTAAGTACTTACACGACTTTCTTTCCATGCTTCATGAGGAAGATGAGTTTTCTGACGAACAGGCCAGTTTGCTGCTTGCATACACACTTCACGAATCCCCATTTCGTTGGCTGTTTAGCCTACCGGATGATAGTGTGCACTCATTTGAACACTTCTGTGATCTTTTTGAAGACACTTTATCTCATTTTGATCTAGAATATCTTGACCGAAAATTGTTACAGCAACGGAAGGCTCCACATGAATCAATTATTGTTTTTTGGTAGCGCTTTCGTGACTTGCAGTTTCAAGCTCTGAGGAGCCAGATGAAATTTGCCTATCTTTGGGACCGGTTCGAGTATTTCCTTAGGAAATATGCCCGTCCCAAGAAGAAGCTTGAGATCAAGCCTCGCTCAACATTCTTCACTGATGGAGTTGCGCAATCTCATGTTGATGCAGTCACTGTCTCGACTGACTATCCACTATCCCTTCATCCAAAAGCTCCACCACTACTGAGTGATGTTGAGGATCATGCTCACTCACTTGTTCATCTTTCACATCCTCCCAACATCACTTCACTTAATTTTTGCACAGATTTGGTTGTGAGTCCTTTGAGTTCTCATATGCATTTTGTTCTACGACCTCCATCTTCGCACCAAGATGTTCCTCCATATGATGTTGTCTTGTGTTCATCCATTCCAGACTCTTCACTTGTTGTGAATGAGGAACAAGCCATTGACGGAGTTGGTGTTGCACAACCAACATGCGCTATCATTCATGAAGAGCATGAGTGGGAGCTTGAGCATCAATACTCGGCTAAGGATTATTCCCTTCCATCCAAGCCCCCTCTGTTATTTCTTAACATATTTGGTGAACCTGCCATCCATGATTTCGCATGTGTATCTTCATCCATGGATGCACCCACTGTTGATCACTCGCGGGACTCGTTGGATTTTTCCCCATCATACAACTATGGAGATGTCCAATAATTCATTGAAAATCCACTTGATCTTTCATCTACTCTTTCCAGAAACGTAGAGAGTGAACATACTTCGTTCTCATCTACCCCTCTATGTGACTCATCAAACCATGAGGATACCGACCAGCATCCTGAATTTTTTGATCTTGGTTGTCGTGATCTCTTCACCTCATCATCTGATCATAATGTTGATTCACTAGTTGTTAATCCGTCTAAGCCACTGGTCTACGAAGATCCATCTGTCAACAAAGTCGAAACCCCACAGACTGTCAAGGCACTTCAGCCTGAGCTGATGGTTATGTCAGGCCCTCGCTGTCTTGAGGTTGGTTTCACTTTTGATCAGGAAATTGTTCAAACACTCAAGGCTCCTCATCACTCATCTGTATGCACTCAAGATCAATCTAACACTCAAATTTTACTTCCTCCATGCAAACTACATGATCCCATCGCTCATGCATTGGAGGAATCTTACACAACAAGCACACTTGCGCAACACAAGTGGTCTATCTTTCTTACGTTTTCTTACATATCATGATCAAGGGAATGCATACACTCAACATCTACATGCAATGTAGCATAACACCATGGAAAGTCCACAGAGTGCATGACACGCGGTTTCACTCATTTTTTGTTCTATGGACACTTGTAAGTTTGGAGTGTGTCTGTTTTCATTGTTGTATCTTTCACATTTGCTAGTTCACACAACTGGGTTGCTCGCGGACCAATCCTTCACCAACATGGGTCAACCAATGCGCTGGTGGCTGCATCGAAAATATCACTTTACGTGATCAGGCCCATGCGCCATTAGCTTAGGAGTATGAGTAGTGTTTGCTTTTAGTTTGCTTGCTTCCATGCTTGTTTGCTTTCTTGCTTTGCATGTTTCTTTGTTTGCTTGCTTGTGTGTTTGCTTACTCGCTTTGCTTTCGCTTTTACTTATGCTTATGCTTACTTTTCTTGCTCTTCTTACTATTTTTGTTTAGGTTTATTTTGTTTTTTTGGTATATGGAAATAAGTGTTGCCAACTATTACGTTCTGGCTTTTGAATAGAGTATGTGGTTGAAATTTGAAGAGACTTGTGACACTGTAGCACTTGGCTGGTCTTGTGCCTACCTTCTCTGTGCTTAGTTTTAACCTTATGCCGATGAAGTCCTGACCAAAAATACGAACCATCTGCAAGGGAAGTTTCATTCCAACCGTGAACCTGTGTCCACACTAGGAAACCCCATGCCTGTACTCAACCTTCTGCTATGTTTGTTTAAGCTCATCCAACTACTAGAAATGGAGAAGGGGAAATCTAAATGAGAAAACCTATGTCTGGAAATTTATCGAACTGCCCAAGGAAACTCGTTCTCCAAATGTGTTTCTCCATCTACCCATCAACATTCTCTTATAATCTCCAGTTGGGACTCCAACGACGAAGATTAAAACTTAATCAATCGTTGATAGTATCTCCAAGTTGACCCGTGTGAGTTTCTAGATGATTCACACATTTCTCAATTAATCTCTATTAAGTAACCATTTTTCCTAAGTTAGGAAATTTTTAATTATGGACAATTAATTTAATTGAGCTAGCTCTTGGTGGAATTTCTAGAAATGATTTCTGGGTTTTGGAGAACTCTTGTGTTTTAGCCTCTCCACAAAGTTTTGAGACTAGAACACCATCCAATGCTACAAAAACTAACACTCCCTCTTAGCGAGGAAGGTGTTCTCTCTAACTCTAGTGTTGCACTGTCACTAAAACACCATGTCTCTATAACATCCTCCATACACGTTGATGTCTGGCCACTGTGACTGACTGCCACTATCCACCAACTATTGTGCAACTCTGATGCTGCATTTGTGCTACTTCTAACACTGCATTGTACAACCTATATTGTTTCCAACTCTACATCTGCACTACAACTCCCTCTCAATTGTTGTTATTTCTACTGTAACTACTACACATGATGAGCATCCAAAATACCGAATCAACTGTATCTATGTGCTGCAACTATCACTTGAGTCTCTGAATACTATTGGCCTCTACATTTTCTACTGAGAAATATGCGTTATTGTTGATTCTTCTTTGTGCCTGATGCACTACCATCAACACTGCTTTGCGCTCCTTGACATTTGACTTCCACTAGTCAGCAACTATCACTCGAGAATTTGATTGTAGCAACTGACACTGATCCTCCTGCTACTAAAGACTATTGTCCCCTATAGCAAGGTAATGATCCATGAGGAAACAACATCTGATGTTATCCTTTATGGACCCTTCCTAAATCTCTGCGCAACTCTGGGACTATAGATCCATATCACCCCACCTCACTCTTGGAGGTATAGTTGCATACATGGCGAAATCTTCCTCTATCCTAGAGGAAAGTTTGTCGAACTTTGGAGATGTTGTATTCTGATCTTGATTCTCCTGCTTGTCCTTCTTCCTCTCAGGACATTGGGTATTGTAGTGGCCAAACTCACCATACCTGAAGCACTTGACCTTAGATAGATCCTTCCTTTTGTTTTTCTCCCCCTACCAACGTTGTCCCTGACTGGGACCCTTTAATGCAAGGGCCACATTATCTTCCTTCACACCTTTCGACCCTTGCTATTGTTGTCATTGATGGAGGTCTTCGCTAATTCTCACCTCATCTCCTCTTGCTACAGGTCTGACCACATCCTATCCCATCTTGGTAATGTATCTCATCACAAAATACCTTGGATGACGATTTGTCAATCCTCTGAGACATTGTTCAAGGCCAAACACACAAGTTTTGTATCTTGAGACACTTCTCCTACGGCTACAAGTTGATCCTGAATTCCTGAATTCTGGTGAGAAAGGGATCAATGTCTTCACCCTTATGCATCGTGATGTTTCTCATCTTCTCCTTCATGAACATCTTTCGCTACTCAGAATAATTCTGGTATAGCCCTGCAAGAGCATCCCACATCTCCTTGGTAGTTTTCTTTCCAAATATATGTGAACCTATATGATCTCAAACTCCATCTAGAATCATCTGCTTCGCCTTGGCCATCTCCTTCTTGAATTATTTTCGTTGATCTGTACCAGTATCTTCTTCCACTATGTTGTCTGCATAGGTCTTCAAGCCATGTTCATCTAAAAAGAAGGACATCCTAACCTTCCAGATGATATACTTGGATCCTCCCTCCAACCTGTCCTGATCTTTAAGCCTGACAGTGGCCATCTCTGCTAAAGCTCAAAATTTGAATCTCCTTTTATTTTCCTGCTCGGTTGCTTGTTCTAAAACTCACACTCCCTCCTGGGATGCACATAATTGTCGTGTCTACCTCGCTTTGCCTTCAGCTTCTTTCTGTAACTACTCGCTCAACCTTTCTGAATGTCCTTTTCCAGAAAGATGGCACGCAAGCTGTAACCCCAACAACTCAAACTGGCTTTTCTGGTAAGCTCACATGACCTTTTGCAACTGGAAAATTATGTATCTCCTCCAAAAAACTGGAACTAGAAACCCTCTAGGAAAATTTGGAAATTCCTCCCCTTGTGTGTGCGCTTTCTCTTCCACCCAACATAGATTCTTCTCTAGTGGATTGTTGCAAAACCCTCTAGTCCCAGACAATAAATCTGTTCTACGAAAAATACTAAGCTACTGGTGCTCCCTCTGCCTACTTGAATCACTATTTCGGAAAAATAAAATTTTCTGCTACCCTACAACTAAAAATAGAACCCTTTCCCAACAATTTGCATTGCCTGGCTAGGCACTGCACAACCCTAGAAAATTCGTCCTCCTACTCCCTCTCAACAACAAATTTTCCTTTCCCCACCTTTTATCTTTCCGTCTACCAAACTCACTCTGATACCATGTGAAAATTTCAACTATTGCAGTAGCTGGACTTAACTCTTCTAATTGTAAAATTAATTATGTAGTTTATATCTACGACAAAAACGAATTAATTACACTACAATCTTCACAAATAAATAATGCAAAAAATAAAAGCGGTGTTAATACTAGCACACACACAAATTTTGACACAATTATTTTTGGACAAAAGTCCTCGGAAATACCCAACGTCGGAAAATAAGTGCAACAACTAAGGGTTTAATTTATTAAGATGTAGTGAGAAAATTCTGAGTACAACTGGATGCCCAAACTCGAAATCCTCTATAAGATAAATTGGCCAAAAAAATTAGTGAGACAATTAAGTAGTAGAAGGATCAATGTCAGTCGTGGAGGTATCTTTCTGTAGGGTGTGGATATGAGCTCACATCCCTGCCATAGTGCATCTCACCCCTAGTTAAGTGGATCTTAACATCCATCTTGTATCTCCTTTTACCATTCTCTAGTCTATAAATTCAATGGACTCTCAAGGAGAAGTGGTTGGCTTTTTTACTCTTGAAATAAATTTGGCTCTCATACTTCCATTGCATCCTACTAAAGTGTCCAACCTATGATCATCCTACTTTCGAAGGCAAGGATTGAAGTGAAGACAACTGAAAGTACCTTCACAACATTAAGGCATTGGTTTTAATGTGTTTCCATATTTCATTAATACAAATACATTTTTGTTTCCCACATTCATTGTTATAATGATTGGTACAAGATTCCTTGATAAATTGTATGGGCTATGTTAAATCATTTATGTATCATCTTCTTTGATTATTTGTTTTTTGGTGTATTTGTAGATCTTGGCTTACAAAATTAAGGATGAGATTAAAATCTATAACAAACAATAGCAAGGACAAACATCGATAAAAAATGGTATGAGTTATTCATCCCATTGTTTTCATCTATGATCTAATGGTAATGAACCTAGAGAAAGTTCTATATGTTTGTTTTTTTGTTCTAGACTTGGTTTCCAAGTCTATGTAGATCTATCTTGTCCACAAGATAAGATTTGTCCATCAACAAAATTGGTAACTCCACTAGGGAACAATTTGTTCCTCGGTGTTACTCCTTGTTTTCTTAAGTCGAATATTTCTTGAGTCTCTAACAAATCAATTTTTATTTTGAAACCCCAAATCTCTTAGATCCTTCGATTTTTATTTATTTTTACTCTAATTTCACGCTCTTCACAATTTTTTGTGGGAGACTGATGAGCCTCATAAATGGGTAATTATATAGGCTCATTTTACCTCCTAACTTAGTCAAATCAACCATTCTCTTAGCTTATTGTATGATTTTCTAATTATATTTATGCTTATGGATTGAGTTGAGTTAGTTATGATGCCATGTGGTCTAACATGTGTTTAATGCAGATTATTGATGAATTTTGAGGTCAAAGTCAAGGATCCAATGGACAAATGGAAGCAATAACTTGAAGTGGACAAAGTAGAGGACTTATAGGAGGGAATCCCCCTCATTTATTACTCCTCACTTCGAATTCCCCTTCATTCAGCTCGGAGTACAAGCAGCCAAATCATGCACCAAAAGGCAGTCGAGCAAGTGGAGGATGACTGATGATTATCTCGAGTTTTGGGAGCCAAGCCTCCCTAATTTTACGGAAGCTGTTGGTAGCTTCATTTGTATAAGTAGAAAGGCCTAGGGCCTCACTGGGGTCAGATTTTTGTCGGATTTTTGTTGAATTTTTGCTTATGGAAACTCTGCTCCAACTTCGAGCTCATTATTTTTGAGACAGTTTCATGTAATCTTGTTATTGTTTTGATAATAAATATGGAATCCTTTTTGAACTAGAATTGAGTTAGCTAATAGGGCTAAAGCTCTTGGGTTAGGGCCCAATCCAAGTAGCCAAGCTCCTCTTTACTTGTATTTGTATGTTTTATTTTAGTTTGTATATTAGGTTGTTGTTAGATGTATTTCTTTTATGGTTAAGAATAAGTTTCTTTTGATGATTCAGAAGTTTACTTCCATTTGTGCTTTCTATAACAGGTTAAGCAGTGATAAAAAGAAGATTCAAAAGGCTAGAAATAGTGCCTTAGCCTCTCTTTCTCCCTTTGGGACCATGATTTGAGGCAAATACCCTCTTGCTGCCCCAAAAACACATATTTTCCTCATTCATAGGACTTCTAGTGTTTGCAACTTTTTAATGGTTAATAGCCTAGTTTTGCTTTGCTTCAAAAATTCTTCATCATGCTCAATTCTTTATTTACAATAGTAATATTTCATGCTTTCCTTTCTTGCAGCATTTCTCAGCATTTCCTTCCATAGATCATAGTTTAGACTATTTTGATGCAAAACTCTGTTTTCCTAGATGCACTTATTTCATTGCTTTCTTGATATTATTGGTTGATTGTCAGTTATTTATGTAGCATATCTCTTCGAGCAGTAGGCTAGCCTATCAGCCATCCCATCCTCCATCTGATCCATTCCCTACAGGTCGCCGAAGTCTCCCCTCAATTCTGCCTTAGTTTCCTGCATTTTCCATAGAATTTCTTCCTCTCTCCTTGAGCAAATCCAATCATATTTCTCTTTCTTGATGATTCTTGGTAGACCCTAGGTGCCCTAACACCTCATTCCAACCTTCATTTACCCTTTCACCCACTCTCACACCCTCAAAACAGTGAAAACTGCTCTCGGCCTCCTCCTATAGGCCTCCTATAGAACGTTGTTTTTCCTCCTGTAGATTTCTTGTGTCCTCCTGTAGATTTTCCTGTAGGATTACTTTTGGAGGTAGAGTGTGGGAAAATCCTCTAGAAGGCCACCTGAGACCTCCTAGGACCCACCCACACCATCCTACATCCTCTCAAGTCCCAAAACCACCCTCCAATGCCACCTATTCGCTGCCACTTCCACAAACAATAAATTACATGCATGTCAAATTCTCATAAAAATACATAAAAATCCAAAATGTTGTTTTTTTCTTATTTACTTCCAGAAAGAGCTTAGTTAGATGTTGTTTACTTCCTTGAGTAGGTAATGGCATTCCTTTCATGGTTTTCATTGTTCTTTCTGCAAAAGTAGGATTAGTTGGTTAATTAGGGTTTACTAGGTTTGCTTTACATTTCAGTCTTTCTCATTTCTGTAGTTACAGTAGTATATGTAGAGTAATCTTTCTCTCCTTTCATCACATATAGAGGTTTTTCTAGAATCCATAGAAGTTGGCTTGAGCTCCTAGTGATTTTGCGCCGGCTGACCAAGTGACAACCTGCAGTAAGAACTAGTACTTGTGCATACAACACCGTCGCTTCCAAGTTTGTTATGAACTACCAGGTTGATAAGAGTAAAGAAGGAAACCGAGGAATTGCAACATTATTGTTGCAACACTGGTGCTCACCATATTTTTTGCACCATTGCCGGGGAAGTGTCAGAGTATTCTGTGATTACTGCTTTCTTCTATTTTCTATTGCAACATTCTGTTAATAGTTTATTTCAGCAAGAGTAGACTAGTCATTTCCTTTCCTTTCAAGTTCTACATTTCCTTGATTTCCTTTTCAATTCTGCAAATTTCATTTCAGCAAGTTCATTTCAGTTAGTTGCAAGTTGTTTTGTTCAATCAATTTTAGTTTTGCAAGTACTATCAGTGTGGGGACAAAAGAAACAAAAACCAACCAAAAAGATTTCCTTTCATGCCTCGTAGGAATAGAGATAACTCAGGAAACTTTTTCCCAACACCCCCACTGCTTCACACAGCCAGCCTTCTCTCTTCTTTGGCAGCTGCTATCAAGAAGAACCCTTAGGTAAAAAACAAGACATATTTGAAGAACCTATAGGGGAAGAAGGAGAAAACATTCCTTTGGAGCCAATGGATGAACACAGAAATGCTAGGGGGAATGGGAAGAGAATAAAAGGCACCTTTCCCATTTAGGAAACCAATGGGGACACCAAAATTAAGAATATAAGCCCTTTTGCCCTACCCCATTTCCATGGTTTGACTACAGAAGATCCTGACACCTTTTTGTTTGAGTTTGATGTTATTTGTCGAACCTATGACTATGCAGAAGATGAGAAAAAGTTGAAACTGTTCCCTTCTACTCTCAAGGATGCAACATTGCGTTGGTTCATGGGATTACCTAGCAATAGCATCACAACTTGGGTTCAGATGCAACAAGCCTTTAACAACAAGTATCGAGACTATTGTAGGTCAAAATATACTGAAGAAGAAATTTTCCGAATGACTATAGGAAGTGATGAGTCCCTGGAAGACTATGAGGAGAGGTTCCAGCTCAGTTACAAAAGGGCCAGGTGTACACTTGACCCTGAGTCTATAAAGTTGGTCCTACTTAGGAGAATTCGAGAAGATCTTTTAGACACCCTCCATCTACTAGCCGGGGGAGACATCTACCAACTGTCTTATGAGGACATCAAGATTGGTTTTAGGAACCATTCTAAAGCAACTAGAAATAAAGGTAGGGGGAGTCAACCCATAGCCAATACCTCTTCCTCTAACTCATCCATTAAAGGAGAAATTGGAATCATACTGGAAGACTTCAAGAGTGAGAGGTTGCAGACTCTTGCCATGCAAATGGATACCTTACATACCAAAAGGAAACAAGAGGAAGCAGAGAGGGCTTTGGCCATTTTTTTCCCTAGATGCACCAGGAGGCATCCTAGGAATGAATGCCCATTGAACTCTATAGAGGTTTTTTCAGTTTGTGAAGAAAATCATTCTACAGACAAGTACCCTTCCTTACCCGGACTTAAATCTGTATATCAAGGGGCTGAGGAAGTCACTAAATAGCTCTATTACATAAACCAAAGGAGGCTGCTTGGACCTAGACCATATCATCAGGGGATACAAGGGACATCTCAGGCATACTACAACCCCAACCAAGTCACTTCCATACCTTCTTGGGTCCCCCCTGCTCATCCTTCCTGGTCCACACCTCCTCCTTGGTCCTTCACATCTCCATATGATGCCCAACCATCCACCCAATCATCTCAATCCCATGCTCAGTTGCAACCTTAGTGGAATCTATCTCATCAGCGGTGGAGGCCCCAATACAACTCTCCTCCTGCTCTTTTGCCTCCACCACCTGCCCAACCACAACCGTTACCTCCTGCTCCACCAAAGCAACCCCAAATGCCTACCCAGCCAAATCCGAACCCGAACAACAGACAGGCTCAACAAGTGTATAGTGGGGAACCATCATGCCCGACTTATGCTATGGAGATTCAGGAAATTAATTTGCGATCTGGGAAAGTTCTCCTAGATAGCCAGCCTCCACCTAGGGAGGTTGAGGAAGATAAAGAGGAAAGCGAACCTAAAGCAAATCCACCCTTTCCTGAGAGACTATCCGTGATAGTCTAGCCTACCCCAGAAGACACTGAACTCTTGGGAGAATTGAAACATTTATGTGTGAAGATACCACTTCTCCAAGCCATAAAAGATGTGCCTATCTACAATATGTTGATCAAAGTGAAGTGATTTAGGCATCCAGGAAGGCGTAAGAGAGATGCCCCAACCATCAATGTCATAGGGCAACTGTCCGACCTGATGTTAGGGTAGGTAATCTGTCCAAAATATCTGGACCATGGAAGCCCTGTAGTTGATGTCCACATCAATGGCACCATGATCCCACACATCTTGATTGATCTGGGAGCTGCCATTAATGTGATGAAAAAGGACACAATGCTCAAACTCAACCTCCAGGGCTCCTTAAGGAAGACCACAACTGTGCTACAGCTTGTAGACCGCTCCACCGTGACCCCTGAGGGGATTGTGGAAGATGCGGTGGTTTCCATTGATTCTTGGGAGTACCCTGTGGATTTATTAGTTCTCCAGCCAAAGGAAAAGCTCATTGGGTATCCTCTCATTCTGGGAAGACCCTGGTTGGCTACTGCTGATGCCTACATCAGCTGTCGAGCTGGGAACATGACCATAAAGAATGGGCATATGTCCAAGTAGTTAATCCTATATCCTCCTACCCAACCCTTGCTAGAACATGATATACCTCTTTGGTTGGAAGAGGAAGATGAGGATGAAGTCTATTCTGCACCACTTTGTGCATTAAAAATTTCCATGGGGGGAAAACCGCAAGATGAGGATGATATGATTGAAAATCTGATTCAGAATCCACCTCCCAGTGTATCGCCATTAGAGGAAATAGTAAGAGAAACCAAAAACAACCCCTCAACTGATCTCTGTGCGGCCAACTCCACTCCTCCTCGTGTTAAGAATATAGAGTTCGACCTAGAAAGAACCTTGAAAATCAAGCCATCCCTATCCACTTCCCAGGAGACGGAACTGTGTAGCCTGCTGAGAAAACATCTAGATGCCTTCACTTGGAGTTATAAGGAGATGAAGGGAGTGCACCCTTCAGTATGCACTCATCATATATACATTAAGGAGGATTGCAATACAGTCAGACACCCTCAAAGGAGGATGAATCCAGCACTTGAAGATATTGTTAAGAAGCACTGCAGAAATTGCTTGATGCATGATTCATCTATCCCATCTCTGATAGTGAATGGGTCTCTCCTTTGGTGCTAGTGCCCAAGAAAAATGGTAAGTGGAGAATCCATGTTGACTATCGGGAATTGAACAAAGCCACTAAAAAGGACCATTTTCCTTTACCTTTCATAGATCAAGTGTTAGACGGTCTGGTAGGGAGAAAGTTTTTCTCTTTCCTGGATGGGTTTAGTGGGTACAATCAGATTCAAATCAGACTAGAGGACCAAGATAAGACCACCTTCACTTGTCCTTGGGGTACCTTTGCATACCGGGTCCTTCCTTTTGGTTTGTGTAACACTCCAGCCACTTTCCAAAGAGCGGTATTGAGCATATTTTCTAAATTAGTTCATGATGCAGTAGAGATATACATGAATGCCTTTACTCCTTATGGCTTTGACTTTTAGAAAGATTTATGTAACCTAGGAAAAGTTCTAGACAAGTGTATTAAGATGAACCTGTCCCTCAGTCTGGAAAAATGTGAATTTCTGGTGACTGAAGGGATCGTGCTAGGTCATGTAATATCTCAACAAGGACTGCAGGTGGACCCCAACAAAATTTCCATCATACAAAGGGTCCCACCTCCTCAAAAAGTGAAAGATGTCAGAAGTTTCCTAGGCTTAGCTCGGTATTACCAGAGATTCATTAAAGATTTCAGCAAGCTAGCCTCTCCTTTGTTTGGCTTCTTAGGTAAAGATGTCGAGTTCATATGGTCAGAAAACTGTCAAGAAGCCCTGGATACCTTGAAGAGCAAGCTCGTGACTGCCCCAATTCTGAGAGGCCCAAACTGGGCCCTACCTTTCCACATTCACACAGATGCCTCAAACAAAGCAATAGGAGCAACCTTAGGACAAATTGATGAAAAGTTACCGTATGCCATATACTTTATAAGAAAAAACTTGACAAAGGCAGAGTTAAACTATACGGTGATCGAGAAGTAACTCCTAGCTATCGTGCATTCCTTAAACAAATTCAGACATTATATCATAGACTATCAAACTTTTGTGCACACTTATCATGCTGCAGTTAGATATTTAATGAACAAATCGGATGTAAATGCTCGCATTATTAGATGGTTGCTTTTACCGTAGCAGTTTGACTTGACCATCATTGATAAGCCGGGTAAAGAAAATGTTGTTGCTGTCTTTTTATCTAGAGTAAATTTGCCTGTAGGTGAAGAATGAATGGTGGATGAGCAAATTCTAGATGAACATCTGTTTGCTATCTCAGTACTCTCTCGATGGTTTGCTGATATAGAAAACTACTTGGTTTCAGCATAGTTCCTACCACACCTATCCTCAAAAGAGAAGAGCAAGATAGTAAGGAAAAGTGCTCCTTTCACCTGGATTGGAGGAAATCTCTTCAAACTTGGCCCAGATCAGATCTTGAGAAGATGTGTTAGGGAGGAGGAATTCTTTGACATCCTCCTGACTTGTCATGACGGGCCTTGTGGAGGTCATTTTGCAGCAAAAAGATCTGCCTTCAAGATACTGCAAGCAAGCTACTATTGGCCCACTCTTCATCAAGATGTGAGGAGATATACTAGCCAGTGTGATCGGTATCAGAGGATGGGGAAGCCTACTCCAAAGGATGAAATGCCCATGCAACCTCAAGTGACCTTTGAGCCATTTGAGAAGTGGGGCATGGACTTTGTGTGGCCTATCAGCCCTCCTTCAAAGCAGAAACAATACATCATTGTGTGCACCGATTACCTGACAAAGTGGGCAGAGACAAAAGCAATCAAAGCAGCGACAGAGGAAAAAGTAGCTGAGTTTTTGAGGGATAACATATTATACAAGTTTGGGTATCCAAGAGAGTTGGTCATAAATCAAGGTAGTCAGTTTACTTCCAATTTGATTGAAGACCTGCTCACACATCATAGAATCAAGCACAGGACTTCGACCCCTTACCATCCACAAGCCAATGGGCAGGTGGAGGTCACTAATAGAGCATTGGAAGGGATCCTAACAAAGGTAGTGAGTAGCAGCAGAAAAGACTGGGCAGACAGATTAGCTGAGGCCACTTGGGCCTACAACACAACATGGAAGACCACCACAGGGTTCACACCCTATGAGCTGGTCTATGGGAAGAAGGCTTTGTTGTCAATAGAATTTGAATTCAATACCCTAAGGATGGCAGCTCAGCTGGACCTAGACCTCAGCCATGCACAGAAAGAAAGATTACTTCAGCTCAATGGATTGGATGAACACAAAATGCAGGCCCTCCTCCATATATAGGTAGTTCAACTTTAGAGAAAGATATGGCATGACAAAAATATCAAGGAGAAGCAATTCCAAGAGGGAGATTGGGCACTACTCTATGATTCAAGATACAAATATTTCAAGGGCAAGCTAAGGACAAGATGGTTGGGACCCTACACTGTGGAGAAATGCAATGACAATGGTTCAGTTCTGATCAGAACCATTGATGATGAAGCCATCCCCATGCTTGTCAATGGACACCGGTTGAAAGTCTACAAGAAACCCCTCTCCAAGCGAGAGTTCATTGAATATTTGAATAAGATAGTGATGGTAGTGGAGCATGTCTTAGCCTCCACTTCACCCACTCACTGAAGAAAAAAAAAATAAGGACTCAAGTAAAACCTCCATGAGGTGCTTGACTCCCATCATTGGGTTGAAAACATCTTCTGAGGCAGCCCAATGATGTAAAAAAGGAAAAAGAGAAAAAATAAGATCCCAGGGTGAAAACCTCCCTTGGAGGCACCCAGGGCAAGCAATTAGAGTGAAAACCTCCTTGAGGCACCCTAGTTGTTTTCAAAAAAAAAGGAGAAAAAAGAGAAAAAGAAAAAGAAATTTTCATTTTCATTGCAAGTTTGTAGAAGGATTACAGGAAGCAGAAAAAGGTTCTAAGGGAGCCCTGCAACCAACACCAACACCTATCCTACCTTCCCATACCTTTCTCCATCATTCTTGGCATTTCTTTCACCTCACTGTGTTTTTTCAAGATTTGTGTTTTCTACAGGAGGCTCTTGTAGGAATTACAGAGAGCCAGAAATGGATATAAAAGGAAGTTTGAGGGATAGGGAAGCTTCATGAATAAACTATAAACCCTCCTGTAGTCTTCAACCCTCCTTGCCACCATTTCCAAGCCTGCATCACAACCCCAAGAATCATTCTTCTTCCTGTCCAAGAAAAACACAGAAAAAACAGTTTTCAGGAAAAGAAAAAGAAAACAAAAAATAAGAAAGGAAAAAGCACCATCCACCACACTTGAAGCATATCTATTACCTCTCCATCTCTATTTACATCTCTGGCATCATCCTCACAGCTCCAAGCACAGAAAAAAGCTGAAGTTTCAAGGGGAGAAGCAGCTACAGGAGCTCCTGTAGGAATTCCTGTAGCAGCTGATCCCATTAAAATCCAGCATTAGTAGCAAGAGAGTGCAAACATGAAGGTTGAAGAAGACACCTAAAGCTCAGATCTAGCCAGAGAAGAACCTACACAATACATAGCCACACATCAACAAGTAGACAACATGCATCAAAAGAAATAAAGGCATGCAACAGAGAGAGAGAGCCACAACACCTCACAACAAATACATCTGGATCTCACGTAAGTAACTAACTCACTCCTCTGTTTGCATTTGTGTAATTAGAAGGCATGAAAAAGTAACGAGATGGTTGAGGTTGAATGAGGAAAGGGTGGCTAGTTAACTTGGCCACCTTCATCTAGTTGACTCCACTCATCCGAAGATGTCACCCACACGTGCGCACAGTCAACTCAAGAAAGATGTCAAGGACAAGTAGTGGAGGAAGTGTGAACTCCGATGCAATCATGAGGGATGATTACGAGGAGGGGCCATGATGACAAGGTAGGTGGGGACCAACGGTCCGAATATAGCCAACGTATACGTTGCCAGCTCACCCTCCATCACCAGAAATATCCATAAAGGGCAATAAGTACTCCTCTCCGAGCACTCTCACCACCTTTTCCTTCATTCTCTCCTCGAAACTCAGCTACAACAGTTTCTTTGTGCCCCCACAGCCTCGTAACCATTGTTCTCCATTGATCTCTCCCATATTCCTGCTCTCAGCGTTTTCTACAGGAGCACTTATAGGTTCTACGGGAGCACCTACAGGAATTCTACAGGAGGGACAACAAGCTTCTACAGGAGGGGCAGTGAGTTGTTATGAAAGGAGAAAACACAGGTTTTAGCATGATTTTTGATCTGAGGAGGTAGGTTCCATGCATGCCCCCATTGAATATCAAAATGTGCAAGCAGTGGCTTAAATTGGAAGAGGAGATAAAGTCATTAGGAGGAGGAAATAAATAAAAAAATTCTGCTTATTTTTTTTTTAAAACACAGTCTCCTCTATTTCTTTGTTTTTCTTCAAAAATTGTTGTCTCCATCTCCACATTTGGTTTTCCAAAGAAGTATAAACAAAATGACAGGGGGATTTATGAGGAAGGAGCCCACCAACTCCTCTAGGCTCCATGCACATCCCCAAGTAGTGGACATATTCACAAGAGCAAATTGGGTGAACTTTTTTGAGAAATTTCGAGGGTTTGATGAGGAGATTGCCCAAGTATTTGCCCACTCTTTGGTCCCTCACTCAAAAACACATGCCATTGTCACCTTCAGAGGTCTTTACATGGGGATAACCAATGAATTTATCAGTAGAGTCACTACCATTCCTCTTGGGCTGCCTTGGAGTAAGGATGAGAAACCAATTGGCCAGGCTGCTAAGAAAAACGTTTTCCAAAACAACGAAACCCCTGTAGAGGATAAAAAAGGCATTAGAAGGGCTAACATACAATATCCTTGGGATGAGGTTAGCTACCAAATAATCAAATATATTTCCTGTGAGGGGAGGTACAACATTGTCTATGGTTACCACCTTAGAATCCTTCATGAATTAAGGTATGGCATGGACACTCCAGCTCCTCAGAAGCTCAGAATCCCCTACTTCCTCCTGCAGTCCCTCATTGACTCCAGCACTAAGGTTCAAGCAAGAAATTCAGAGCAGCTGGCTCACCATGGGTTAATTAAAATTTTAGTGGAAGAAACCCTCCATTCATTTACACTCCTTATAGCATGGGAATCTTCGAAAACATGACAGCTGAGGATGACATAAAGACCCTAAACTATGATATCAGTCTTACTGGTAGTGAGGAGGAAGAGCAATAAGGGGGAAAGGTGAAGCAACTGGTGACTTAGCAGAACAAGAAAGGAAGGAGGAAGAAACTAAGATAGAGGAGGAGAAAGCTAAAGAAACAGAGACAGAAGGAGGAGAGAAAGAGGCAGAAAAGATAGAACAAGGAGAAGTATCCCTTGAGACTCTAGAAAGAGAGGCAACAACTGCTCTCACTACCCTCAGTACACCAATCAAGCCAAAATAAAAGAGGAAAAGGCAGGCCTCCATTTATTTCAAGGCTAGGAAGAGCACTAGAATCAAAATAGGGAAACCTCAACCCTCTTCAAAAGTGCCAATTACAATTGAAGATTCACCCTCTGCCCAAGGAAAAGAATCCCCTTCCAAGGCACCTATCACATATGAAAGAGAGACTCCTAGATCTCCCATATGGAAAGAAAAGGTAGAACTACAAGACCCAAAAATAGTTCTACAGGAGACTCAGACAGTTCTACAGGAGACACTATCAAAACTATGGGAGACCCAAAAGCTTGAGAAAGAAATGGAAGGACAGCCATAGGTAAAGGAGGAAGAAATAGAGCTACAAGAACCTGATCCCCAGCCTAGTCTTGCCTCCTACTACAATCTACTTGAGGGAGGAAGAATAATTCCACAAAAATTTGCAATTCCACTATTCTTTGAATTAGAGAAAGAGAGAATAAGAACACATAGGTGGATGCAAATAGCCAAATCCAAAGGAGTTGAGGATATTGGCCATATGGAGAACAAACTCAAAGAAATGGGCAGAGAGTTGAGTGCTATCAGACACAGGGAAGCAATTACAAGAAGCCACCTTGAAACTGAAAATGAATTGCTAAGGAGGCAGCTGCAAGAGAAAGAGACCCAGCTAGCATGCATGGCCAGCTTATCCATGGAGGCATTGCAATGTAGAACACCAACAAAATCCTATGGCCTATATCTCAAGGACCAATGGTTGTAATTTCAAATAAAGACTTTGGCACAAAGAGGCACAATGCCTTTCCAAGATTACAGGCAGTTTATGGACCTGTGTGACCAAAGCACATCAGAGGATAAGGCAAAGATGGCAGAATTATACCTACATAACATGGCCCTCATAGACATGAATGTGTGGGACCCCAATGCCAGGTTAGGGGACCTACAACTAATGGCCATGGCCTCATGGATGAACCATGAAGAGTTGAGGGCAATGGAAATAAGAAGGATGATGATAAAAGAGCAGAATGAGCCATTAATGATCAGAGCTGAGAAATTAGATCCCATGGCACTCATCAACACACATAACCTGCTTGCCAATAATCCTTAGATTGCCCCTAGATATATAAGTGATCAGGAACAAGTCATTGCACACTTTGAGGATATGCAAAGGCTACTTGGGGATGACTATGTGCATGAATGCATGAGGAGATAGAACACCTTACCACACAGTCTGCAGATCAGGGAATATCATTCCCCCATGAGGATGAAGGAGGAATTAAGAAGAGTGCCACTGTACAAGTGCTCCATGCAAAGGCTGAAGGTCAATTGGATTGGCCTCAAATTGAGTCCCCCACTGCTGCTAGGCATGCTGGAAGGAAAAAGAGAAGAAGAAGAGGAGGAGCAGTGGGAAGAGATAGAAAGGAAGGTAGGATTCTATGACAAGGAAGAGGAGACCACATCAGAAGCATGGGATGCTAGGGAGGCCACCAGGGCCATAAAAGATGAGGAGATGGACTAAGTTGCTCAAATGATGAGCAACACTTTCAGTAGGGGGGTGATAATGAGCCTTATAAATGGGTAATTATATGGGCTCATTTTACTTCCTAACCTAGTCAAATCAACCATTCTCTTAGCTTATTGTATGATTTTCTGATTATATTTATGCTTATGGAGTGAGTTGAGTTAGTTATGATGCCATGTGGTCTAACATGTGTTTAATGCATATTATTGATGAATTTTGAGGTCAAAGTCAAGGATCCAGTGGACAAATGGCAGCAATAGCTCAAAGTGGACAAAGGAGAGGACTTATAGGAGGGAATCCCCCTAATTTATTACTTCTCACTTCGAATTCCCCTTCATTCAACTCGCAGTACAAGTAGCCAAATCATGCACCAGAAGGCAGCCGAGCAAGTGGAGTGTTGGGCTTCAAAATGTCATACAAATATCACTCATTACCATACATTTTTCACCTATGCTTCCATTATATCACTCATTATTCACTACCATGTCACTTCATTTTCCCTATTGTTCATCATTAATGGGTCTCATTTATATCTTCCAAATATGATTTATTTTCAAGAATTTTTAAGAGAAATTCTTGATTAAATATTAGAAAATAATTTTACTTCATATATGGAAAATGGATTGTTTTTGTGACATGTGTAGGTACAAAGGAAGCTTCCAAGACAGCTTTATGTGGCTTTGAATGATCAAATTCAAATTTGATAAGATAAGCCTCATGGAGAAGATCAGGGACAAAAGGGGGTTATGTGTCTAGATGGTTGAGAGATATATGGAACTAAATAGAGATTAGTGGATCATCATTATGAGTTTGTTATCTCATCCCATTGGTATAAATAGGAGTACAATATCCTTCATTTGTAATCTTGGAATCTTCATTTGTAATCTTAGAGTTCCATTTGTAATCTTAGAGTTGGTTTGTACATCATGATGGAGATTTTGAAATAAAGAATCATACTTTGATTTTGTTGCTTCTACATTTGAGTCTCCTTTGAAGTGGTGTGCTTGTGGAGTACAATCTCCTTCATTTGTAATCTTGGAATCTTCATTTGTAATCTTAGAGTTGGTTTGTACATCATGATGGAGATTTTGAAATAAAGAATCATACTTTGATTTTGTTGCTTCTACATTTGAGTCTCCTTTGAAGTGGTGTGCTTGTGGAGTTATGGAGGGCCCCCATGGCCTCACTTGCATGCTTATGTTAGGTATAATTTAATTTATGTTTTTATTTCATTTCAACTTTTAAGTCTTTTTTTTGTTAGATTTTCTAATATTGGAGGAGATCCTAAAATTCATGTGTTTTTGTAAGAGAACCATAGGATCTTGACAAATGTTAGATCTAGGTTTGTTTAGTTGTTGGAAGAGATCTTGACGAACATGTTCTTGTAAGAGAACCATAAGATCTCGGACAATTATTAGGAATCTCTCTAGTTTTTTTAGTTATTGGAAGAGATCTTGACGGATGTGTTCTTGTAAGAGAACCATCAGATCTCAGACAAATTATAAATCTTTCTAGTCCTATAGGTGGTACTTCTAAGTTTACCTTCCCGGGTTGACATTAATTAAACTCTAATTTGCATCCGCATTTTAGACCAAACATGGAGGATGACTAATGATTATCTCGAGTTTTTGGAGCCAAGCCTCCTTGATTTTAAGGAAACTGTCGGTATTTTCATTTGTATAAGTAGAGAGGCCTAGGGCCTCACTAGGGTCAGATTTTTGTCGGATTTTTGTTGAATTTTTTCTTATGGAAACTCTGCTCCAACTTCGAGCTCATTATTTTTGAGACAGTTTCATGTAATCTTGTTATTGTTTTGATAATAAAGATGGAATCCTTTTTGAGCTAGCACTGAGTTACCTCATAGGGCTGAAGCTCTTGGGTTAGGGCCCAATCCAAGCAGTCAAGCTCCTCTTTACTTTTATTTGTATGTTTTATTTTAGTTTGTAGATTACGTTGCTGTTAGATGTATTTCTTTTATGGTTAACAATAAGTTGCTTTTGATGATTCAATAGTTTGCTTCCATTTGTGCTTTCTATAGCAGGTTAAGAAGTGATAAAAAGAAGATTCAAAAGGCTAGAAATAGTGCCTTGGGCTCTCTTCCTCCCTTTGGGACCATGATTTGAGGCAAATACCCTCTTGCTGCCCCAAAAACACATATTTTCCTCATTCATAGGACTTCTAGTGTTTGCAGCTTTTTAGTGGTTAATAGTCTAGTTTTTCTTTTCTTCAGAACTTCTTCATCATGCTCACTTCTTTCATGCTTTCCTTTCTTGCAGCAGTCTCAACATTTCCTTCCATAGATCATAGTTTAGACTATTTTGATGCAAAACTCTATTTTCCTAGATGCACTTATTTCATTGCTTGCTTGATCTTATTGGTTGACTGTCAGTTGTTTATGCAGCAGATCTCTACCATTAGCAGGCTAGCCTATCATCCATCCCATCCTCCATCTGATCTATGCTCTACAGGTCGCCCAAGTCTCCCCTCAATTATGCCTTAGTTTCTTGCATTTTCCATAGAATTTCTTCCTCTCTCCTTGAGCAAATCCAATCATATTTCTCTCTCCTAATGATTCTTAGTAGACCCTAGGTTCCCTAACACCTCATTACAACCTTCATCTACCTCTTTCACCCACTCTCACACCCTCAAAACAGTGAAAAATGCACTCAGCCTCCTCCTGTAGGCCTCATGTAGAACGTTGTTTTTCCTCCTGTAGATTTCCTGTGTACTCCTGTAGATTTTCCTGTAGGCTTCCGTTTGGAGGCCGAGTGTGGGAAAAGCCTCCAGAAGGCCACCTGAGACTTCCTAGGACCGATCCACACCATCCTACATCCTCTCAAGTCCCAAAACCACCCTCCAAAGCCACGTATTCGCTGCCACATCCATAATCAATAAATTACATGGATGTCAAATTCACATAAAAATACATAAAAATCCAAAAAGATGTTTTTTGCTTATTTACTTCTAGAAAGAGCTTAGTTAGATTTTATTTACTTCCTTGAGTAGGTAATGGCATTCCTTTCATGGTTTTCATCGTGCTTTTGCAAAAGTAGGATTAGTTGATTAATTAGGGTTTACTAGGTTTGCTTTACATTTCAGTCTTTCTCCTTTCTGCAGTTAGAGTAGCATATATAGAGTAATATTTCTCTCCTTTCATCACATATAGATCTTCTTCTGGAATCCATAGAAGTTGGCTTGAGCTCCTAGTGATCTTGCGCTAGCTAACCAAGTGACAACCTGCAGTAAGAACTAGTACTTGTGCATACAACACCGTCGCTTCCAAATTTGTTACGAACTACCGGGTTGATAAGAGTAAAGAAGGCAACCTAGGAGTTGCAGCATCAGATATGCTATGCACCCTCGGTATGCCTTGCCTCGGTTCATAGGTTATGTTATCAAGCTAGACCAAAGGTTTATATACGAGAGCCTTCATAGCCATTTCGGATCGGATTGTAACCCTTCTCAATAGTCTTTAGATCAGATTGCTTAAGCCTTCATAGTTCCCTAGCCAACCATAAAGTGTCCTATATGTATACAGATTTAGATAAGAAATATGGGGTAGTTCTACTATTGGAAAGGATGCATATTTCATTAATCGTGCTAACCTAGGTATGGAAGTTATGCACGAACGTAATGCTCACAACTTTCCTCTGGATCTAGCCGTTGTTGAATCTATTTCAATAGGTGGATAATACTCTGATGGATTGTATTGTTGCAATACTGGTGCTCACCAGAGACTCTCTGTATAATCGCAGTGTGTTGTTCTATAAGCTACAACTGTTCTTGTTCATCACATTGTTATGTATTGAAAACCTGCATCGACCCTGGAAAATTGAAAATTCTTAGGGTTTCCCCCTATTTGATCTTAGATTTGTCTTTTGCTGAAGTTTTGAGTTTGTCCTTGACGTGCTATAGGTCAAACACTTCAATTTTGTTTTGTTTGGCTATTTTGTTGTGGAAAATATTTTTGTTTTTGTAAAAGTTTTCCATTTTCATTCCTTTGACGTAATTAGTTTTTACTTGCTAATTGAAGTATTTACAACCTTCGTTTGCATTGGAATTATTTTGTCAAAGATTTTTTGTTGGAGTGTTTTATGAAAAGAGTTATTATTACTTTCCATAGAATATTTTTTTTTTCAAAAAGAAAAATATTGTATTGTAATTCATGGATGAAGTGTTTTTTAGCTTGCATTTTAAAGCAAAATAAGTTGCATTTTCCTATAGTTTATTTGATTTGCGTTCAAATATTAGTTCATGTTTCTTGCTTTGAATGTTACACTTGCATTCAAAGAGTAGTTCATGTTTTATTCATGCATCCTACATATCATTTCTTTAATAATATCAAAAGGAATGATGTCATATAAATCTTTGTGCTTTTAATAACCCACCTGGCAATGATGCCAAAATGTTGGGGGGTTTTTATTGTCTTCACAATGCAACCTCACTAACATAAATTGTCATTTAGGGTAGGTTTGTTTATTTCAAGGTTATCGTGCATAGTATATACATAAAACATTCATTAATTGCACTAAATATTTCCTAAGACACTTGTTTTCTTCCTCAACAAGAAATCGACCCTCAATCAAAGGCCAATGTTACTATGGATATTCACCCTTGCAAGAATGGAAATCAATTCATTGTCAAAATTCACACTTGTATAAAAGAAAACGCTTTGCATAGTTCTAGAAATGGAAATCACACTTGCATAAATAAAGGAGCACTTGACTACTCTAAACAACTATTGCATAAAGGAAATAACACTTATAAAAATAAAGTCCTCGCTTGAAATAACTCAACCACAACCACATAATCACTAGTTCTTATGCTACCAATGTAGAAATGGAATTGTGTAACAACACAACCACTCTTTTAATAGAAATTCTACTACTAAGATGACATCAATGACGTAGGGCAAGAAAATAATAAAGGAAAGTTGTAATAGTCAAGTGCAATAACATGACACATAGTATTATGTATCAATAATTATAACAACATTTAGTACCACGATTCTAGAGCAACGATATAATATACTAAGATGCACAATTAACCACAAAAATCTGAAACCACAATCAATCACAACTCTATAGCAAGAATAAATCATAACAATATATAATAACAACTAATCAACACTACGTAATAGATGAAAATCATAGTAATTTGTAACGATGGTAAATCAACAATAGTAACATACAAATGATAAAGATTTATTCTACGATGATTATGGATGAATGTAATATTATATAGTTCAAACCATATGCAAGTTATCATAACATATCAGTAACAACAATGTCTCAATACAACAAGAAATATGTAACAATTATGAAACACAATCATATGAATTGAAACTATAACCTATAAGCAAACAAAGAAAGTAATTATGCTGCCTTTATGTACACACAATGGTCCCTACTAAAGAGGAGGGCCCCTCCTCCTTAACAGGGAGCTAGAAAATCTTACAAATCACACGCTAGAACAAAAAATCATAAGGTGAACCAAGAACTTGCTAAGGATTACATTAATTCTAAAAATAAGATGTACAAATGCGTAGTTCAAGACAGTTTTGAATTTTCTGGAAGGTTTACCGTAGAAACCAGTTTCCTGATCTAATAATTACTACCTAATGATATTTAACAATTTATCTCATGCCATTGATATTATTGAGCAATTATATACATACAATATCAATTGTAAATGCAACGAAAATACTAAGATCATAAAAAGACAACCATGCACAATAGAGACAAAAATTTTACCTTGGGAAACCCAACCCGAGAGAGTACCCAACAATTTTTCTTCTAGTAGAAATTATTCTTCAACAAGGTTTACAAATCAACAATTTATCTAGAAATATGTGCCAAAATCCAAGTCCAAATACCAGTCAAACCTGGTAAATCTTATACTAGTCAACCTTGGTCAACTTTGTTAGAATTTAGGCCTTGCATCTCCTGCATCTCTCCATATCTATGGTCTGCGACCTACTCAATGGTCAAACAAATCACTTGGTCAACTTCATTCAGACTTTTTCCTTCTTTTTTCACTTGTGTGGTTGTATTTATGAGAGAAAAGATTGATGAATTGATGATCAAAATGGAATGTCACATCATGTATATATACAAATCGAATGGGTTGAATTTCGAACAAGGAAAACACCCTTTCATGGTGGGACCGACTTGTCCTTTTTGAGCCTACATTATGCCCAAAAAATAAATAAATAAAAATTTTAATTTTCATAATTCTTTTAGGATGAATTAGGTGACTTCTTAGCATGTGGGAATACGTCTCGATGCTACACACAGAGATCAACACTCCCTCTTAGTGAGGGAGGTATTTTCCTTGTCTATGAAAGATTTCCCTCTAGCTAAAAGTTCTCCTTCATAAATCATTCCATCCCGGACTAGGAAATGTGACTCTTCATATGCACGTCTATAGATCACTCCATCCTGGAGTAGACAATGTGACGCCTCACATGCATGCCTATAGATCACTCCATCTCAGAGTAGGAAATGTGAGTATCCCGGACCATTTACCCCTAGCCAAATTTGCATGGTCTGGCTAAAGTCCTTTATGGCGTTTTTATTTATCTCCTATGGTCAAATCAACATGACCCAACCATAGTCCTTTATTGCTTATGAGGAGAAAATCTACCCCTAGACTATTCACCCTTCACCAACTAGCCCAACCAAAGTCCTTTATGGCTTCTTAGATGAATTACATCTATCTTCTCTGGTCAAATCAGCATGACCTATGTTGAAAAGTGTAACTAGGTCCGGTATTCATAATGACATGTAATTATGATTTTATGTAATGAGATATAAAGAAGAAAAATAAACTTATTGTATTGATTGCTTCATGGGTTTCACGAGCAAGAGATTTTATTTTTGAGTCAAGACTCCAATTGAGAGTCTTTAGGAATTATTTGTCATCTAGTCATAAAATGAATGAGTCATTTTCATGTAATGAAGTCATGTTACACTTTGTAAAAGGTCAATCTTGTCTATGTAAAGTATCCTCCAAGACCTTGTCACTTATCCTCTTCAAGTCGGCCTAAAACTATGGAAGAACATGCTAGAATAAGTAGGCATAAATCTTGTGATCATCTCAACCTAAAGGACATGAAATGAAGTGTATATATAGCCACACTTGGCCTCACTTAGAGGCAAGAAAATTGTCAAGAATTCGGTGAAGAAGTGCAAAGAAGAAAGCTACCAAACAGAAGTGCGAAGAAGTGATAAGGAGAGTTTCTTCTGGGCAAGCGAAGGAGGATTATTTTGGGTCAGTGAAGGAGAGATTCTTTTGGGTCAGCGAAGTAAAGTTTCTTCTGGGATAGTGAAGGAAGGATTCTTCTGGGGCAACAAAGAAAGGATTCTTCTGGGATACTTGTTCTAGGTAACCGAGATAGAGATCTAGAGACTGAGATTCTCTAGAGGAAGCCAGTAAGATCATAGAGACCGAGTTTCTCTATAGGAAGTCGAGGAGAAGCTAGTGTGAAGGATAGAGACCAAGTTTTTGTAGAAGGATCCGAGGAGAGCAGTTCGAGATCAAGAAGAAAGTCGAGAGAGAGAAGAGGTAGAGAATCAAGGTTAGTGACAAGGTTCTTGAGAGGATGTTAGAGTCAAGGGTCTTTGTCATGGTCTTGGTACTCATCAATTGAATATATAGAAGAATAATTGTGATCGGTTTTTCCTCTCGAGAGGTGAGAGGTTTTGGCCTTGGCTGACAAACCTACATACTGTGTCACTTGTCTTTTTATTGTGTATATTGGTAATTGTGCTGATGAAAATAACATAATAATAACATAACAAAAAATACTATAAGCTAAGAAGTAAAAGTAAATCACAAGCAATTATCAAGCAAATAAATCTTTTAAGTCCTTATGCCCTAGATTTCTCAACATGGTATCAGAGCTAAGGTGCTGAAGTCAAGAAGGGGAACTCAAGGAAGTTGACACATGAGAATCAAGATTCAAAGAAGGATCAAAGCAAGTCAAATAACACCAAGCAAGAAATCAATATCTTCACCATATCAAAACCCTAGATTGAAGTCTAGCAAGAATCTTGAAATTATCTTCAAGAAGGAAGCAGGAAGAAAGACTAAAACCCTAGAAGCACTTTATTGAAGAAAGGATCTCATTATTGAAGCAATCTTCTCATTATTGAAGCAAGTATCTCATTTGGAAGAAAATCATCCTAAAGAAGGTAGTCTTCCCTCGTCGAAGAAGGAACCTTGTTAAAAGGATCATCTGAAGCAACAAGTTCATCATTATCAAGTTGAAGATTCTATCTTCACAGGTAAGTACCTTTTTCTTATAATCTAAAATAGTAAAAATGACTTCATGTTTTGAGGAGAACCATAAGTTGGTTAGGATATCAAACGTACTTGTATGGAAAATAAGGATAGACATAGTCCTCGAAGTAAATGAAGTCATTGATCATGTCCTTGGAAAGGTCTCCAAACCATTCGAAGAACAAGCATTATCTGAATACATGGAAATGGATCTAAAGGCTCAAAATATTCTTAAGGAATCTATCAAATATCCTCTCATGCTCTATGTAACCAAGCTGGAGACATCTACAGAAATATATGATAAACTGGTAGAACTTTGATCTGAAAGCATGATAGAAAAGACCATATCGCTTGGATCTTATATATATAAATTGAATGTGTCAAAGGATGAAGGGATATTGTCATGTCTTTCAAAAGAACCTCAAATAAAATGTCAATATCAAGATCTAGGAGAGATGGTATTTGATAAATAAATAATCTCCATTATTATACATGCATTGACTGATGAACAAGGTAACCTCATATCTACTAAGGAAGAGGAAGCTATCCCATTCATCAAATTATGGTCTCTCTGCAAGGAGAAAGAAGACATGCTGAATAAAGAAAGTGACAAAAGATCAGACAGAAGGGATCAATCAGTGACAAAAAGAAAAGGGAAATTTAGAAAGTTTGGTCCTCCAAAGGAAAAGAAGAAAATGGATAAGGAAATATTTTATGGTTTTCATGAACTTTGGCACTATAGAAGAGATTGTCCTAAAAATAAGAGGGATAGGGAAGAAGCCCATATTACTGAGGAAGTGAAAGAACCTGAGACATAGAAACTTAAGAAGGAAGAAGCAAAATATATCTACTATGATTGATATGATCTTCTTCACTACAAGGTACTTTTCACTTGTAATTTATATATAGGAGGTAATGTAAATAAGATAGGATGCATCATATTAGAAAATAACATTCTGATAGAAGCATTAGAAGTAAGAGCTCGTGACATTGGAAGCAGAAAGAATGTCTAGAATAAATTCTATTGTTTACAAAGAATAAGAAGCTCTTGGAAACCTCATTGAAATCTCAAATCATAATTATAGAAAGAAGTAGAAGTCATCATCAATTGGGATCATCATACAATAGTAAAAAAGGAAACATCTGTTAGATGAGGATATGAAAGATCCTCAAGTTTCTCTGATGGAATCCTTATCAAAGGATTCACCGATCTAAAAATAAAGCAAGTGTTTCATCAGGAATTCCAACTCGTGGGATTCAATGAATGATGACATGATGACATAAAAATGAAGCAGGTATAAAGGATAAATTTCTTTCGTTCAAATGAAGCTGCTACATAAAGTAGACTGGATGGTTGAAAATAAAAAAATGAGCTATGTATGCTTACATCGGTTATTATAAATTCATGTCATATGGTTGTAGATAATATTTCCATCTTGGGAAATACATTAAAATAAGAAAGGATCTCCTCCTCTGAAAGGTTGAGAAAATCATAAGTCACACTAGATGAAATCAACATAATATGTTCTCATATGCATCCTGGGGAAGCTAACTACAATTAAGGAACTTTGATAAGAAGCTCTTGGAAATGAAGTTTGTGAAAAGAAAGGAAGAGATCATGAAAAATATGCAACAAAGGTAGAAGGAATTCAACATTCGAGACCAAGAAGAGTTGACTGGAATATCTCTCAGAAATATATGAATACTCTGATAAGAGTCAAAAAAATTTGAAGACCCTTGACAATGAATATCTTTAGGAGATGTGTCAATCTGCATACAAGATGTTGATACCTACAAGAAGATGTCATGATGAAAGACCATCACAAAGGTAATTTTGATTTAAGTGTTCATTTCTCATTTTTGAACTAATATCTAGATGGGCTTATGTAGGACTGCCAAAAAGTAATTTGTGGATGACTTCCAACAGGACCATGTAGAAGGATCTTGGCATGAAGAAAATCTAGATGGAAAATTGATGGATCACTTTTTGATGAAATGAGGACATAACTAACTGATGGATGAAAGTGATGGATGGTCTGTGTCCTATGAAGAAGTCTCTAAAAGATGAAGGCTCCTTGACGAAGAATAAATTCATGACATCGAAAGAAGGAGCTCTTCAAGCAGCTTCTTGTTCCATGATCTCAACATGAGGAGTTGTTGTAGGTCCCTAGTTAAGAGGGAGCCTAAAAAGAAGTTTCTTACTTGGAAAAACTTGGAAATTCCTAAGCCAAGAGGGAGCTTAGGTACATTCCTTTTGTAGGATTGAGTACATTCCTTTATTGGAATATGTACATCCTATTTGAAAGGGAGAGATAGACATGTCATTTTGTTCTTCACCTGAGAATACAGAATCAAGGATTGGGTAATCATTTGGCATTCAATACTCTTTGAGGATGAAATGGGAATCCAATAGAAGAGTAGTCATGGAGGAATGATATTCTTTGAGGGATGGGAGTCCAAGATAAGAATAGTCCTCATGGAACACACCCTGAGTACCCAGGTAGGGGATGTTCCGAGAGAGACAATGATGAGAGTGTCTATAAATCATTGGTCTGACGAGCATTGAGCTAAGATCTTGTGGAGAGATGAAGTTGTTAGTCAAGGCCTTTATTTATAACAATGTTGGTTGATATGATGCTATACAAATGCGTTACCAATCTGAATTCTTATTATGAGAAATTCTTGAGATTGAGAATGTCGAAGTACCATTATGAATACCTCCCTAGTTAAGAGGAATTATTGAAAAGTATAACTAGGTTCGGTCTTCATAATGACACATAATTATGATTTTATGTAATGAGATGTAAAGAAAAAAAGAATTATTGTATTGCTTACTTCACGGGTTTCATAAGCAAGAGATTTTATTTTTGAGTCAAGACTCCCATTGAGAGTCTTTAGGAATTATTTTTCATCTGGTCATAAAATGATAGAGTCATTGTCATGTAATGAATTCATGTTACACTTTGTAAAAGGTCAATCTTGTCTATGTAAACTTATCCTCTTCAAGTAGGCCTACAACGAAGGAAGAACATGCTAGAAGAAGTTGGACTAACTCTTGTGATCATGTTGGCCTAATGGACATGAGATGAAGTGTATATATAGCCACACTCGGCCCCAATTAGAGGTAAGAAACTCGTCAAGCATTCGATGAAGACGTGCTAAGAAGAAGCTACTAAACAGAAGTGCGGAGAAGTGATAATGAGAGTTTCTTCTGGGCAAGCGAAGGAGGATTCTTCTGGGTCAGCAAAGGAGATATTCTTTTGGGCCAGTGAAGGAGAGATTCTTATGGGTCAATGAGGTAAAGTTTCTTTTGGGATATCGAAGGAAGGATTATTACGGGGAAACGAAGAAAGGATTCCTCAAGGGTACTTGTTCTGGGTAACTTAGATAGAGATCTAGAGACTGAGATTCTCTAGAGGAAGATAGCAAGGTCATAGAGATCAATTTTATCTATAGGAAGTCAAGGAGAAGCCAATTTGAAGGATAGAGATCGAGTTTCTATAGAAGGATATGAGGAGAGTAGTTTGAGATAAATAATAAATTCGAGAGAGGGAAGAGGCAAAGCATCAAGGCTAATGACAAGGTTCTTGGGAGGATACTAGAGTCAAGGGTCTTTGTCATGGTCTTGGTACTCATCAATTGAGGATCTAGAAGAATAATTTTGATTGGGTTTTCCTCTTAAGAGGTGAGAGGTTTTGGCCCCGACTGACAAGCCTACATACTGTGTCACTTGCATTTTTATTGTGTATATTGGTAATTGTCTTGATGAAAATAACACAATAATAACATAACGAAGAAAAGACTATAAGCTAAGAAGTAAAATTAAATCACAAGAAATTATCAAGCAGAGAAATATTTTAACTCCTTATGCCCTAGATTTCTCAACAACATAGCCATGTCCTTTTGCCTTTTTAGGAGAATATTTGTCCAATCTATAATTTCCCTAGGCCATCCACCCATGGTCAAATCCATATCACCTAGGCAATTTCGATTGGTTTCTCATATGAATGTATTTGTCTCCCCTAGTCAAATGACCGAGCCAAGTCTTTCTAGCATCTCAGGTGATGGTATGCCTGATCCTCTAAAAATATCAACACTCCCTTTCAATGAGGGAGACATTTTGCATCATGCCAAGCTTGTCTCTGAAGTATACAAACTTTGCTCTAAATAGAGGCTTGGCAAGAAAGTTCACAATTTTCTCATTTGTGGTTATTTATTGGAGCTCCATTTCTCTTCTATGCACCATGTTTTGGATGAAGTGACTTGATCAAATATTCTTGCAAGAAGCTTCCGAAGCCACACTACATCACAACTTGTGACACTAGCTACGATATACTATGACTCTACTGTACTGAGTGTGACATAAGTTTGCTTCCTACTAAAACATGATATCATAGCTGATCCCAAGCTGAAGCAACACCCTAGTGTGCTCTTTTGGTCCTCTACACTCTTAACCCAATTCAAATCTATAGATCCCTACAACTTCACTTCACCACCTGAGACATATCTCAAAACATATCAAAATATAATACCACACATGTACTTAAACACATGCTTCGCTGCAACTCATTGTACATGCCTCAACTTAACCATAAAATGGCTCAAGGTTCTCATTGCAAAGCAATATATGGCCTAGTGTTAACTAGGTACATAAAGGATCCACAAAATTTGAATTTTAAGTGAAATCACTTAGCTTCTTTAGCTTGGTAACCATAGGTGTAGCCGTGGACTTGAAATCCATCATACACATCTTCTCAAAATATAGACATCGTACTTACCTTGAGGAAGATTTCAATGGGTCTTTGCTACAACTCCAATCCCAAGAAATAGTGTATATAGCCAAGATCCTTTATTTTAAACTCTAAGACCAAATCCCTCTGATACTAATGTAGGTATTCCTATGGTGATGTTAGTTGCTCCCTCTATTACAAAAGAAAATACTCATGCCATTGTTTTTTCCTTTGTCATTAAGTAAGTCAAACTGCCATTGAATCATATATTATTTTCGGACGTAGCTCCTTTGAATAAGGCATATTTCTCCTAGAGACCTCCTATCTCTAAGCATCTTGAAAATCTCAACCCATGAAATCCTCTGCTAAGGTGATGAGCCCCAATTTTTGGTACAATTTGGGCTCATTTGGCCTACTTGCTCTGCTCAAACCATTCATTTTTTATTGCTTATGCATTCATTTCTTGGTTTATTTGTGTTGTTTGTAGGAAGAAGAGTAGGAATTCTATCTACGTGACTAATACATGATGATTTCAGGTTTTTGGCATTAAAAGGGAGCAAAGACCACGAGAAAGGAGACAATAAGGTGGCACTGCTAGTTTTTAGGAGAGGATGTCCACAGTCTTGGGGACCTTCCTCGTGATTCCCACCATAGCTCCGAGCCCCAACCAATCTCCCCACCGAGCTTAGAGGCAGCCAACTGTTCTACAGGAACAACAATTACAACTGTTCTACAGGATCAGCAGTTTAACCTTCAGTTGGACAGCCGAGCTCCACAAATCAAGGAAACCTGTTGGATCATCATTTTGCATAAATACTGAGGCCGTAGCCTTTGATAGAATCTTTTTGAACTTTTGCATTACTCTTGTAATTTCGAAGTACGAGCTACAGCTCGGTGTTGGTTCCTTTTGTAAGCCAGTTTTGGCATGACATCAGATTTTTAGTTATGAATAAAAGCAGGCAGATTTTGATCTCATTCTGAGTTTCTAAGGGAGCTATAGCTCTCAGGTTAGGGCCCAACCTGAGAGCAATAGATCTCCTCGGTGTTGTAATGTTATTTGCCTTTCGTTCCAGCACTTCGTTTCTTTACTTTGACATGCAATTCGAATTTACAGTCTGCTGATTTAGTTTTTATGAGATTGAATAGGATTAGCTTATGGTTACTTTGCTTTCAGTTGCTTAGATTCAATAGGAGGTTTGTAATACAGGAGCTCCAAGAAAAAGGTTGTTAGAGATCACTGCCATCTCTGTCTAGGGATTGGGGTGTAGTCCATATCAACCACCAAAAAGAGAAACGCAGTTCTTTTCACGTCCATGCAAGCTGCAATAGTTACTTTAGTCGTAGATCCACCCATGCACTTTGGTCTTGATCATTACTTCTCCATTCCACTTCCATGCACGAGTTTCTTTCACAAATTGCACTGCTGTTCATTGGTTCAACATAGCACAGCTAACATAGGTTAATGAATTCTCGTTGTTGATGCAAGACATAAGTCATTTGTTTCATTTACACTACTCCATATCATTCCACTTTCTTCTTCTTCTTGATCCCTCCTCAAGCCACCTACTCGGCCTCTGTCCAGCTCATTTACCCTCCAACTCATCCATTGCCACGTAGCTTCATCTTCTTAACCTTTCGTTGATCCCATCCTTCCAGCCATCAACCCACTGCTTGCACTCTTTCTCCATCTGACTTCTCTGCTCCTGAGCCATCACCAGTTCCATCTCCATCTCACCTATCCTCCCACACCACTCCATCACTTCACCATCTCCCAAAACTCCCACAATCGAACATCCTGTAGAATTGCACAAACTTCCTGTAGAACCCCTGAGTTTCCTGTAGGATCCCCTGCAGACTTCCTGTAGAAGCCTGCAAACTCGGTTGCTGAGCATCCGAACGTGGTAGACTTCTGTGGACTGATGCTAGAGACCCTCTCGGACCTCCCCTAGCCATCCTGACCTTTCCCAAGCTTTCCTCCCATTCGAACCGCTCCTGCACAGCCAAACCCTAATCAACAGCACCATCACAATAAATCCAACCACTTAATGAAAAAATACAAAACCATGTCTTTTCAGATGCAAGTAGCTTAGATGCATGTATTTCAGCTCACTGCAAGTAATGGCATCATTGGTAGAAGTTTCATTCACAGTTTTGCATTGTAAGGGCCTAGCTAGTCAAATTAGGGTTTACTAGGGTTTTCATGCTTTGTTGGCTTTCAGTTCCTTTCTGCAAGTAGATTAGTCTCCTTCAAGTTAGCTTTCGTCCATCACTCATAAAGCTTCTTCTGTGAGCATATAGAAGTTGGCTTGAGCCTTAGCGGACTTGTGCTAGCTGACCAAGTGACAGCTGCGACAAGAGCTAGTACTTGTGCATACAACACCGTCGCTTCCAAGTTTGTACGAACTACCGGGTTGATAAAATTAGAGATAGGAAGCTCCAGGAGTTGTAGCATTATTGCTGCAATACTGGAGCCCACCATCTTTTTGGCGCCGTTGCCGGGGAAGCGTCAGAGTATTAGTAATTGTTGCTTTCTTCTATTTTCTTACTCTTGCCTTCTGCTAAGTAGTTTATTTCATTTCCATTCTGCAAAAGTAGCATAGACATTTCCTGCTTTCATAGATTAGCATTTCCTGCTTTCATAGATTAGCATTTCCCTTCTGCAAGCGTAGACTGGCATTTCCATTCTTGCAATTTCATTTAAGCAAAGTAGATTAGTTCTTTCCTGCTTTCAGTTTAATTTTGCATCTTTCATAGTTAGTTGTAGATCAATCTGTTTCAATTTTGCAGGTACCAAGGAAAAAGCAAAGCAAAAACAATCAAAAGAAAAAGAAAGTCTTTTCCATTTCATGCCTCGTAGGAACCGAGATAGATCAGGCAAATTCCTACCAAACACCCCCACCACATCACTGAGTCACCCTTCTCTCTTCTTTGGTGACAGTGACCCAGAGGAACCTATAGGTGAACATCCTGAGATATACAAAGATCCTATAGTAGAAGAAGAGTTAGAGACCACTCCATCTGAAGCTATGGCTGACAATAGAAGAGAAGATTAGAGAATAGAAGGTGCCTTCCCCATCCGAGAGACCAATGGAGAGATGAAAATGAAGAACATTAGCCCCTCCGCCTTACCTCACTTCCATGGGCTGACTACTGAAGATCCGGATACCTTCCTGTTTGAGTTTGCTGTCCTTTGTAGAACCTATGACTATACTGAAGATGAGCAAAAGCTGAAACTTTTCCCTTCCACTCTTAAGGATGCAGCATTACGCTGGTTCATGGGCTTACCTGGGAATAGTATCACCACTTGGGCTCAGATGCAACAAGCTTTCAATACTAAGTACCGGGATTACTGTAGGTCCAAGGAAACAAAGGGGGAAATCTTTCGGATGACCATGGGGAATGATGAGTCCTTAGAGGATTATGAGGAGAGGTTCCAACTAAGCTATAAGCGGGCCAGGTGCACACTTGACCCTGAATCCCTCAAGTTGGTCCTGCTCCGAGGAGTCCCTGAAGACCTCTTAGATACACTTCACATGTTAGCTGGGGGGGACATTTACCAACTGCCTTATGAGGACATCAAGACTGTGTTTAGAAACCACTCCAGGGCAGCTCGGAAACGAGGTAGAGGAAACCACCTCTCAACTAGTGTCCCTTTCTCCAAGCATGAGCTTGCAAATCAATTAGAAGATCTTAAGAGTGAGGTGAGACAGACCATTGCCATGCAGCTTGACACATTCAGGATTCAGCAAAAGAAAGAGGAAGCTGAGAGAGCCTTGGCTGTCTTCTGCCCTAGGTGCACAAGGAGACACCCTAAGAACGAATGTCCATTGCATTCGGTTGAAGTGTGTTTCGTTTGTGAGGAGGACCATCCCACAAATCAGTGTCAAACCTTACCTGGGTTTAAAGACATGTACCAAGGGACAGAATCTCCCACAGAACCTCTCTATTACCTCAACCAAAGGAGGCCACAAGGATCTAGACCTTATCAGCAGGGGATGCAAGGGGCATCTCAAGCTTATTACAGCCCCAACCAATCGACTCCTATGCCTTCCTGGGGTCCCCTTGCTCATCCTTCATGGTCCATGCCTCCTCCATGGTCTTATCCACCTCAGTACCCCACTCAACCTACTTCTCATTCATATCACTCGCATGCCCAGCCACAGCCTCAATGGAATGCACCTCAGTCGGGGTGGAGGCCCCAATACAACACTCCTCCTGCCATCTTGCGTCCACCACCAGTTCAACCTCAGCCATTACCTCCTGCCCCTCCAAGGCAACCTCAAATGCCTGCTCAACCGAACCCGAACCCCAACAATAGACAGGCCCAGCAGGTATACACTGGGGAAACCTCATGCCCTACCTATGCTGTGGAGATCCAGGAGATCAATCTTCGATCTGGAAAGACTCTACCAGATCGCCAACCTCCTCCCCCAGAGGATGAGGAAGATAAACAGGAAAGTGAACCAAAGGCTATTCCACCCTTTCCTGAGAGACTAACAGCCACCACACAGCCCAACCCAGAGGAGGATGAGCTTCTGGGTGAGCTCAAGCAGTTGTGTGTAAAAATACCACTTCTCCAAGCCATCAAGGATGTGCCAATATACAACAAACTGGTTAAGGAGAAGTGTTTCAAACACCCAGGAAGACGAAAGAAAGATGCTTCAACTATCAATGTCATAGGACAACTGTCTGACCTTATGTTAGGACAAGTCATCTGCCCAAAGTACCTAGATCCTGGAAGTCCTGTAGTAGATGTCCACATCAATGGCACCATTATACCTCACACCTTGATTGATCTGGGGGCTGCCATTAATGTGATGACCAGGGATACCATGCTTAAACTCAATCTTCAGGGTTCCTTGAGGAAGACCTCGACAGTACTGCAATTAGCAGATCGCTCCATCGTGACTCCCGAAGGGATTGTGGAGGATGTCTTGGTCTCTATTGACTCTTGGGAATACCCTGCGGACTTCCTGGTTCTGCAACCAAAGGCAAAGCTTACTAGATACCCTATCATTTTGGGAAGGCCTTGGTTAGCTACTGCAGATGCTTACATAAGTTGTCGTGCAGGAAACATGACCATCAAAAATGGTCCCATGTCCAAGCAGCTAGTCCTATACCCTCCTGCCCAACCCTCCTTAGAGCATGACTTACCACTCTGGTTGGAAGAAGGAGAGGAAGACGAGGTGTACTCAGCACCTCTGTGCACCTTAGATACCACTAGAAGAGACCCCCCAACCGAGGATGACTTGATCGAGACCTTGATCCAGAATCCACCTTCCAGTACACTACCCTTAGAGAAATTGGTGGAGGATGCCCAAGCTAGCACCTCAGTGGATCTTTGTACAACCAACCCTGTTACTCCCAGAGTCAATAATGTGGAGTTCGGCCCTGAGAAAGCATTGAAGATCAGCTCCTCCCTATCTCCTTCCCAGGAAAAGGAGCTGTGTAGTCTGTTGGCCAACCACCTAGATGCTTTTGCTTGGAGCTATAAGGAAATGAAAGGAGTCCATCCTTCGGTCTGTACCCATCATATATACATCAAAGAGGATTGTAAACCGGTTAGGCAACCCCAGAGGAGAATGAATCCAGCCCTTAAGGACATTGTCAAGGAAGAATTGCAAAAACTGTTGGATGCCGGGTTCATCTACCCCATCTCAGATAGTGAATGGGTGTCCCCTCTAGTGTTGGTTCCCAAGAAAAATGGGAAATGGAGAATCTGTGTGGACTACCGAGAACTAAACAAAGCTACCAAGAAAGACCATTTCCCTCTACCTTTCATAGATCAAGTGTTGGATGGACTGGCAGGAAAGAAGTTCTTCTCTTTCCTGGATGGGTTTAGCGGGTACAACCAAATCCAAATCAGCCCGGAAGACCAAGATAAGACCACCTTCACTTGTCCTTGGGGTACCTTTGCCTACCGAGTCCTTCCCTTTGGGATATGCAATGCTCCTGCTACCTTCCAGAGAGCTGTCTTGAGCATCTTCTCGGAGCTGGTCCATGATGCAGTAGAAATCTATATGGATTACTTTACTCCTTATGGGGCCAACTTCCAGGAAGCATTGTCCAACCTGGGAAAAGTCCTAACCAAATGCACCGAGATGAACCTGTCCCTTAGTCCTGAAAAATGTGAATTCCTAATGACTGAAGGGACCGTGCTAGGCCATACCATTTCTTGCCAAGGGTTGCAGGTGGATCCTAAAAAAATTGCTCTCATCAAGAGGGTTCCACCTCCTCAAAAGGTAAGGGATGTCCGGAGTTTCTTGGGATTAACAGGATACTACTGGAGATTCATTAAAGATTTCAGCAAGCTAGCCTCGCCATTGTTTGGTCTGTTGGCAAAAGATGTGGAGTTTAAATGGACTGACGATTGTCAGAGGGCTTTAAATGAATTGAAGGACAAGTTGGTGTCAGCCCCAATCCTGAGAGGTCCAAACTGGGCCCTACCTTTCCACATCCACACTGATGCCTCGAACAAAGCCATAGGTGCAGCTTTAGGACAAGTTGAGCAAAAACTTCCATATGCCATTTACTTTGTTAGCAAAAACTTGTCTAAAGCTGAGCTGAATTACACTGTAACCGAGAAAGAATTCTTGGCTGTGGTCCATGCACTGAACAAGTTCCGACATTATATTACTGGTTACCAGACCTTTGTACATACTGACCATGCTGCAATTAGATATTTAATGAATAAACCAGATGTGAATGCTCGTATTATTAGATGGTTACTTTTATTGCAACAGTTTGATTTGACCATTGTTGACAAACCAGGTAGAGAAAATATTGTTGCTGACTTTTTATCTAGATTGGATTTGTCTGCAGATGAGGATGGAATGGTGGATGACCAGATGCCCGATGAACATCTGTTTGCTACTTCAGTGCTCTCTCCATGGTTTGCTGATATAGCAAACTACCTTGTTTCAGCACAGTTCCCTCCGCACCTATCTTCCAGAGAGAAGAGCAGAATCATCAGAAAAAGTGCCTCATTTACTTGGATCGGGGGAAATCTGTTCAAGCTTGGCCCCGATCAGATCTTAAGGCGTTGTGTAAGGGAGGAGGAAGTCTTTGATATCCTCCTCACTTGTCATGATGGGCCTTGTGGAGGACATTTTGCAGCAAAGAGAACTGCCTTCAAAATCCTGCAGGCAGGCTACTATTGGCCCACACTTCATCAAGATGTCAGAAGATATGTCAGCCAGTGTGACCAATGCCAAAGAATGGGGAAACCGACCCAAAGGGATGAGATGCCTCTCCAACCTCAAGTGACTCTTGAGCCATTTGAGAAGTGGGGCATGGACTTTGTGGGCCCAATCAACCCCTCTTCGAGGCAAAGGTCTTACATCATTGTGTGTACTGACTATTTGACAAAGTGGGCAGAGACCAAAGCAATCAAAGCAGCAACAGAAGAAAAGGTGGCCGAGTTCCTAAGAGAAAACATCTTCTATAAGTTTGGCTATCCAAGAGAGCTGGTCACCGATCAAGGGAGCCAGTTCACCTCCAACCTGGTTGAAGATCTACTAGCTCATCACAAGATCAAGCATAGGACTTCCACCCCTTATCACCCTCAAGAAAATGGGCAGGTGGAAGTCACCAATAGAGCATTGGAAGGGATCTTGACTAAGGTGGTGAGCAGCAGCAGAAAGGACTGGGCAGATCGCCTGGTTGAAGCCACATGGGCTTACAACACCACTTGGAAGACCACCACCGACTTCACACCGTATGAGCTGGTCTATGGGAAGAAAGCTTTGCTGTCCATTGAGTTTGAATACAACACTTTGAGGATGGCAGCTCAGCTGGACCTAGATCTCAGCCATGCACAACAAGAAAGGCTATTGTAGCTGAATGGCCTGGATGAGCACCGAATGCAGGCCCTCCTTCACTCAGAAGTGGTTCAAATTCAGAGAAAGGTGTGGCATGACCAACATCTCCATGACAAGCAATTTCAGCTGGGAGATTGGGCTTTGTTGTATGACTCCAGATACAAGGATTTCAAGGGGAAGCTGAGAACCAGATGGCTAGGACCATATGTAGTGGAAAAATGCCATGACAATGGATCTGTCCTTATTCGAACCATTGATGAGGAAGCCATTCCCATGCTTGTCAATGGGCATCGATTGAAGATCTACAGGAGACCTCTCTCAAGACAAGAGTTCATCAAAACTATGGAGAAATCTGTATTGGTCATAGAGAAGGGTTCTGCCTCTGTTTTTGGCATACCCTGAAAAAAAAAAAAAAAAAAAAAAAAAATAAAAATAAAATAATAATAATAATAAAAATAATAAAGATCCTTGGGTGAAAACCTCTCTGAGGCGCCCAAGGCAGGTGGTAGGGGTGAAAACCTCATTGAGGCGCCCCTATTGTCTTTCAAAAAAAAAAAAAAAAAAAAAAAAAAGGAGGAAAAGGTTTGAAAAAGATCCTTGAGTGAAAACCTCTATGAGGCGCTCAGGGCAGATGGCACAGGTGAAAACCTCTTTGAGGCGCCCTTGTTATCTTTCAAAAAAGAGAAAAGAAAAAAAGAAGAAAAAAAAACAATAAGAAAAATATGGTAGAATTGCATGCAGGTTGCAGATGTTCTATGGAGGAGAGGAAGCCCTTCAACTCAAAGCCAAGGGTTCTGTGTTCTACAGGAAACTTCCTGTAGAAGTTTGGGATGGCCTAGAATTCATTTTAAAAGGAGATCTAGCGACTACGGATCGGTTTGGACGCATGCAAGCCTCTGTTGGCACCCTTGCACATTGCTGTTACCTTGCTCCACCATCCTTGTCGACATGCAACCAAGTTCCCTGCACCAACAAAGCAGATCAATGAGTTTTCGCAGAAAAAGCCATTTTCAAAGATAAACAAGTGCTAAGATCTCATACCATAGGCATCAGAAGCTCTGGGAGCGTGATCGAAAGGCCAGATCCTCAGTCGTGCAACATGCACCCAAGGAGGAAGAACTGTTACGAGACACCCCGCGGGGATCCTGTAACAGTTCAACCTGCTAGAGTGGATACCATTCACAGCACCACCATCTGCAATGAAACACGGGCGCATGCAACCAAAGCATCCACTCCACCGTCGGAAGCCTGTAACCATGAGCCTCCGGGTTTGTGTAAGTTTGCATGCAGCAGGTAGATCCACTCCCCATCGTCCAAAAACTGGAAAAATCGTGTGCAGCCACGCAGGTAAGTGTCTCGACCCTTCCTTCCATCAAATCGCATGAATTTTACTTTGAATTGTTTGCACAACGTAAAAGTGAATGGTTGAGCGGCCGTATGGCCAGTCGACTGGCCACGTCGGCTAGTTATGGTATAGTCAGATGTTTGGGTGGCGGCCACGACAAAGAGAATGAACAGCACGCACGTGAGAACACTCCCGTCAGAAGCAATGAGAGTAACAGAAAAAGGCGGCGGCAGATCTGTGGGAATGGATGCGGCAGCAAGTGAATACGCAGGTGAATGATGGATGACGTCGCCCAACGGTCCGGCGGGGACAGCTCACCCCCCGCGCCACGGATTGCGCCGATTCAAAAGCTAATCGGCTAGATTATGCGCATGCATTTATCAACCACCACTTCAAACTCGAGTGGCTATTCTGATCTCCTCTGCACTTTGATACGCCGAGCTTTTGGCTACCAGAACGCTGGTGAAGCACACCTCGAGCGCAGGCCAACTACAGTCCTCCCCGAAATTTGCGCACTGCTCCTACAGGAACACAGTTTCTACAGGAACGCAGTCTCTACAGGAACGCAGTCTTCTACAGGGAAGCGGGTGCCTCACGAAAAAGGTGGCCAATTAAAGAGGTAACCCTGAACTCTTCATGCAACTGGTTAGTAAGAGTGGCAAGATCATCATCCACAGTCTGGTCATAAAGATATCGGTGAAATTGTTGTTTGCTGTGCCTATACTGTCGTTCTACAGGATGTCAGTATAATTAGACTGTGTTGAATTTTGTGGATTATGTGCATGCTCTATCTCAATAGACCAAATCTCTTTCGCATTTGCCACCTTTAGTTAAAACAACTGTGTTCATCATGCCGGGTGGGTTTATAAGACGGGAACCCACTGATTCAACCAAATTAAGGGAAAACCAGGCAGTGGTAGAGCTCTTCACACGAGCACAATGGATGCCTTTTTGTGATAAGCTGCAGGGTTACGATGATGAAGTGGCCGAAGAATTCTTGCAGGCTCTAAGGCCGAAATCCCAGACACTGGCCACAGTGAACTTCAGAGGTCTAAGCCTCAAGCTCACCCCGCAACATATCAGTCGGATCACAGAACTTCCTATGGGTTTGCCGTGGGATAAGGACGAAAGAAAGCTGAGCCAGCAGGCAAAGAAAGAATTCTTTCCACCTGAGGAGGAATTCTTGGAGGACAAGAATGGGGTGTGAAGAACGAGTCTGTTGCCACCTTGGAATGAAGTCAGTTTGCAAATCATGAAATATATCACTTGTGAAGGCCGTTTTAGCATCGTGTATGCATATCACTTTCGACTGCTCACTGAATTGAGGCACCGGATTGATCTTCCTGTAGAACAAAAACTGAGCATTCCCTATTTCCTATTGCAGTCTCTAATGGAGTGTGCCACAAAGCTAAAAGAGGGCATACCAGATCAGATAGCCCACCATGGGTTGATCAAGCTTCTTGTGGAGGATGCGCTGCATTCCTATAAGGTTCCCCTCTCATGGGAATCCTTCCGGAATTTGACAAAAGATGGAGACATTAAAATGTTGATCGAAGAAACGGGCTCCTCCAGCAGTGAGGAACAAGAAGTAGTGGTCGAGGGACAGAGAGAAAAAGGCCAGAAGAAAGAACAAAAGAAGAAGCATGAGGAAAAGGAGGAAAAAGAAAAAGGTGACACCCCTATCTTGTTAGCAAGAGAAAAGAGGATGAAGAGCAGAATGGACAAAGCTGAGGTGGTCCACGTCAGCCCAAGTACCTCAACAACACCTGCAACCAAAGTGTTATGTACAAGGATTTGAAGATTTCTATGGATAAATATGTGTTGCATGGTGATTTTTATGCTTCAAAGATGGATAATATGGATGTTGTTTTGGGATATCCTTGGATGGAATCCGTGGGTACTATCAATATTAATGTCCAGAAGAAATTCCTGAAGCTATGGTATAAAAAGAAGAAAATTACATTACAGGATATTTCCATCCATAAACAGGTAGAGCATATGGAGATTGAAGCAGAAGATGTTCAAGGGACTGACATATCAGATGATGAGCAGTTGATGGTCGACAATCAAACACAAACAGAGGCTGAAGAAGAAAAGGTTACAGGTGATGATACATCAGAGGAGGGCTCAGTGGTTGAAGTCATATTGAAAAAGAAGACACCACAACAGGCACCACAACAAGGTGAAGTAAAGAAAAAGCCATCGTGGGTTAAAACTTCAACATATCATCACCCACATCACCCAGCAAGACAACCATCAAGATGGCAACCAATTAGCCACATGGACAACAACCCCCGCATGACAGATCGAGAGGAGCGAAGATCCACCTACTACACATCCACAAAAAAGAGCTACCACAGTCAACTTCCATCTCAAGCGAGCGAGGCACCAGCGAGATCGAGGGTTCACCTTTCTCTTGGATGGCTAGATGCACGTGCATGGTACCATTGGACTACTCTTTTGAGTAGATCTTATTATTTGTGTTCTTCCCATGTTTCGGGGACGAAACATGCTTAGGGGGGTGGAATGTTATGTACCTAGGGGGGGTAATATGGGGTACCAAGGGAGGTACCCAAGGTAATAATGTAATAATGGGATGGGCCATAGTAATAAATAAGGTGGTTAACCCATGTCATGTAAGGGACCACGAGTAGTTAATAATAATGTAATGGGCCCATGGTATTAGTTGATGGTATGAGGAAACCATGGTAATGATGCATGGTATTGTATGTATGAGGCCTATATAAAGGCTAGAGACTCCACATATGAAGAGGAAGTGAAGTATTATTGTATGAACAGGCATATGGCTTGTGGAGTGTTCTCCTTCCTTAAGGAATGAATGTATGGTGTTGCCCTACCTTAAGGGTTTTGAGATTAATAAAAGAAGCATTTATCTATATTTGATCTTGTTATTCTTGGGTTATCTCTATTCTCATATATCTTTTGGATCAGAGCTACAACACAAAGCAAAAATCAAAACTCAGGCAGGTAAGCAAGCAAGGGTGGAGACACCTGTGTCTACAGGAAAGCAGAAACAGGCTTCTACAGGAAGCCCGAAAATCATTAAGAAACAGGCTTCTACAGGAAGCCCGAAAACAGAGACAAGGGCTTCTACAGGAAGCCCGAAATTGGAAAAAGGGGCTTCTACAGGAAGCCCGAAAATAATTGAGAAACAGGCTCCTACAAGAAGCCTGAAGACAGAGAAAGGGTCTTCTACAGGAAGCCCGAGGGTGGCTAAAACCGGGTCTTCTACAGGAAGCCCAAAATCGGGAAAGAAAGGATCTTCTACAGGAGGCCCGGAAGTGGGCAAAGCAGGGTCTTCTACAGGAAGCCCGAAATCTGAAAAGGAGGGGCCCTCTACAAGGAGCTCTGAGAGAGCAAAACGCAAGAAAGAGAAGGCTGGTATTCTCGAAAAGGAGGCAGCAGCGGCGCTGGCCGCCCTCAGTACACCTCCAAAGCCGAAGGAGAAGAGAGAAAGGGAGACCCCTCTACCATCTGAAGCCAGGAGAAGTAAGAGGATAAACACGGGCAAGCCACAGCCTCCACCCAGCAGCCAAACCATTTTAGGGGATGTCCCTACTTCACCCAGTGCAAGAACCCCCTTTAAAACATCAGCCACCCCCGAGAAGGGAAGCCCAAAAATAACCTCCTGGACACGAAAAATAGGCCAATCGCCTTCCGAAGCCCGGCTCAAGGAAATGGGAAAGGGGGAAGAAGCGCCACCCTCGTCACCACCAGGGGTAGAAAAGGCAGGGCCACCAAAAGCAGAAAAGGAAGAGCATGCTCTGGGCTCTAGTTCTCGGCCAAAGACGAGGAGCCAGAGCAAGGTTGCTCAAGGATGAGCAAATAGTTTAGCTGGGGGGTGATGATGAGCCCCAATTTTTGGTACAATTTGGGCTCAATTGGCCTACTTGCTTTGCTCAAACCATTCATTTTTTATTGCTTATGCATTCATTTCTTGGTTTATTTGTGTTTTTTGTAGGAAGAAGGGTAGGTATTCTATCTACGTGACTAATACATGATGATTTCAGGTTTTTGGCATTAAAAGGGAGCAAAGACCACGAGAAAGGAGACAAGGAGACAATAAGGTGGCACTGCTGGTTTTTAGGAGAGGATGTCCACAGTCTTGGGGACCTTCCTCGTGATTCCCACCATAGCTCCGAGCCCCAACCAATCTCCCCACCGATCTTAGAGGCAGCCAACTGTTCTACAAGAACAACAGTTACAACTGTTCTACAGGATCAACAGTTTAACCTTTAGTTGGACAGCCGAGCTCCACAAATCAAGGAAACCTGTTGGATCATCATTTTGCATAAATACTGAGGCCGTAGCCTTTGATAGAAGCTTTTTGAACTTTTGCATTACTCTTGTAATTTCGAAGTACGAGCTACAGCTCGGTGTTGGTTCCTTTTGTAAGCCAGTTTTGGCATGACATCAGATTTTTAGTTATGAATAAAAGCAGGCAGATTTTGATCTCATTCTGAGTTTCTAAGGGAGCTATAGCTCTCAGGTTAGGGCCCAACCTGAGAGCAATAGATCTCCTCGGTGTTGTTATGTTATTTGCCTTTCGTTCCAGCACTTCGTTTCTTTACTTTGACATGCAATTCGAATTTACAGTCTGCTGATTTAGTTTTTATGAGATTGAATAGGATTAGCTTATGGTTACTTTGCTTTCAGTTGCTTAGATTCAATAGGAGGTTTGTAATACAGGAGCTCCAAGAAAAAGGTTGTTAGAGATCACTGCCACGTCTGTCTAGGGATTGGGGTGTAGTCCATATCAACCACCAAAAAGAGAAACGCAATTCTTTTCACGTCCATGCAAGCTGCAACAGTTACTTTAGTCGTAGATCCACCCATGCACTTTGGTCTTGATCATTAATTCTCCATTCCACTTCCATGCACGAGTTTCTTTCACAAATTGCACTGCTGTTCATTGGTTCAACATAGCACAGCTAACATAGGTTAATGAATTCTCGTTGTTGATGCAAGACATAAGTCATTTGTTTCATTTACACTACTCCATATCATTCCACTTTCTTCTTCTTCTTCTTGATCCCTCCTCAAGCCACCTACTCGGCCTCTGTCCAGCTCATTTACCCTCCAACTCATCCATTGCCACGTAGCTTCATCTTCTTAACCTTTCGTTGATCCCATCCTTCCAGCCATCAACCCACTGCTTGCACTCTTTCTCCATCTGACTTCTCTGCTCCTGAGCCATCACCAGTTCCATCTCCATCTCACCTATCCTCCCACACCACTCCATCACTTCACCATCTCCCAAAACTCCCACAATCGAACATCCTGTAGAATTGCACAGACTTCCTGTAGAACCCCTGAGTTTCCTGTAGGATCCCCTGCAGACTTCCTGTAGAAGCCTGCAAACTCGGTTGCTGAGCATCCGAACGTGGTAGAATTCTGTGGACTGATGCTAGAGACCCTCTCGGACCTCCCCTAGCCATCCTGACCTTTCCCAAGCTTTCCTCCCATTCGAACCGCTCCTGCACAGCCAAACCCTAATCAACAGCACCATCACAATAAATCCAACCACTTAATGAAAAAATACAAAACCATGTCTTTTCAGATGCAAGTAGCTTAGATGCATGTATTTCAGCTCACTGCAAGTAATGGCATCATTGGTAGAAGTTTCATTCACAGTTTTGCATTGTAAGGGCCTAGCTAGTCAAATTAGGGTTTACTAGGGTTTTCATGCTTTGTTGGCTTTCAGTTCCTTTCTGCAAGTAGATTAGTCTCCTTCAAGTTAGCTTTCGTCCATCACTCATAAAGCTTCTTCTGTGAGCATATAGAAGTTGGCTTGAGCCCTAGCGGACTTGTGCCAGCTGACCAAGTGACAGCTGCGACAAGAGCTAGTACTTGTGCATACAGCACCGTCACTTCCAAGTTTGTACGAACTACCGGGTTGATAAAATTAGAGATAGGAAGCTCCAGGAGTTGTAGCATTATTGCTGCAATACTGGAGCCCACCAGAAGGTTTCCCCTTCCACTCTAGCTTACTATTTTCTCCCTCGAAACTGGAAGCTCTTTTGGTCATCTGGAACGATCTTGGATGTCCTAACAATCTATACAATTTCTCCCTTCCGAACACAAACCATTTTGTTGAGTCTCTACTTGAGTCCTTAGGTTATACAAAAAATTGATCACTCAGTGACTAAAGCAAAAATATTCTCATATTCCACTTACTCTTTTTGGTATAATCCTCTTGTCTCAAAACTTGCTTCTATGATGTCATTTATTGCGTGAATCATCACCTTGGAAGTCTCGATAGTGGATATATTTTTCCTTCATGTAGACTCCATCTAGGAGGCCATGGAAGTAATAATCATAACCAAGCCAAACAAGAGGTTGACCAAAGAATAAAAATAATGATAATAATCAAGGGAGAAAAAATAGAAAGTACTTATCTCTTGACCAAGGAAGAAATTTTTGAGGGTTGTAGGGAATTGTCAACTTCGTCTTGATATTTTCCTCCTTATAGAAATCAATGAAGTCCATTAGAAATATCATCAATCTTGGATTCATTTATAGGTGGATGCTCATTCTCGACCTCAACATTAGTTATTGATGCATGTTGCTTTCCTTTCCTTTTTTCTTGTATGAACTATAAGGACTCCAGGTTCTTAATTTTTTAGATTCATTGAGCTATCTAGCCACACCAAAGGCTCAACAAAAAGTTAGCATAAATTCTAAGTCATTCCACATGCTATCAAGGAGATAAACCACATATGCATCACAAAAAATCTACTTGCATCCAATATTCCAAGTCTTTCTCTAGGGTTTACAAACCCTAAGTCTTCCAACTCTTGTACCACACAAGCATAAAGACTCCAAAGAAATGCATCAATAAAGACCCCTCAACTCCCTCTGGCTCTAGAATAACTTCCTTCTGAAACCTAGCTTCCATTTTGAGACTTGGTACCATTTGGAAACATATCAAAAAAATAGTCAAGTTGTTGAATACTTGCCTCTTATGCTAACTTTTAGTGGCCGCTCTTTCAACAAAGCTTTGATACCATGTTGAATTTTATACAAGATGTTCAGTAGAAACCAATTTCCTGATCTGATATTTAATAATTTATCTCATGCCAATGATATCATTAAGCAATTATACATATAAAATGTCAACAGTAAATGTTTTGAAAACAATAAGATTATAAGGACACATGCATGCACAATAAAGACAACAATTTTACCCTAGGAAACCCAACCTTGGGAAAAAACCCGACAATTTTTCTTCTAGGGAAATTATTCAAGATAAAAGCCAAATCAATATCCAAGAACAAGATGAGATTGAGAAACCCTCCTGAAGTTTCAGCCCTCCATTTCAGACCTATTCCTTCATTGTATCAGAGCTCATCAAGATAAAATTCAATGATGCAAATGAGGAGAGGATGTATCCTACTTATAGACTTAGTGAGGGGGTTGAATGGGTTCCTCTTAGGGGCCCAACCGACCTAAAACAATTTGAGGATGAATTGTAGATTTTTGGGAGGGAAAATATAAATTCAAATTTGCAATTTTCTCCCTTTTATTTTCATTGATGGAAATGTCAACCATGGATACAGTTTTCAACACTCCCTCTTAGCCAGGGGATATTTTCATTCTCTTTCATAATAAGGTGTTGTAGCGCCTACAACCACCCTCCAAAATTTTGGCCTGCACCCAATTTTGGAGCCTCCCTTGAGAGTTTCACTTGATGACTGCACACACTCGGGTTCAGCCCGTGAGCTCATGTGAGTCTTCGTACCCACCTTGCTTAATCATTTCACCCAAGTTTTTGCATGTTGATGCCAAATTCATGCTTGCGACCATGTTCTGGTTATACTCAAAGTCTTCGCTTCGTCCAACGCTCCTCCCATTGGGTTAGTGATGTATGGTGTAACGATGTATCTTGGAACTTTCACTTAATTCAGAAGCCTACTAACAGGCCATCACATTTTCACACGTGTATTGTAACTATTGTAAGACTAATCTTGAACACTTTTAATGCATGTTGCTTTAGCATGTGTTTAACACTTGAACTCATTCACTTGTTGTAATACATATATGTTAATGAGAATGTGTTGTATATGTTGTTAACAATGTCTCACCCATGTTGGCTACCCTCCCAGACATCAGACAAACCTTTCACATAAAACTTTCTATAGAAACTGTTGCACTCGTGCGAACTCATTCGCTAAGTGTTGTACGTGTTATCTTCCCTTGTGTGTTATGACTTCCAAATCCGTGTGGACTGTTCTTCCAGAAGTTGCGCACGTCCTATTGTGTTGCATGTTCCTAACAGAGTTGGGGCTTTCTCCCAAACAACTTGGGACTCATTCCCACCCTCTCCCTCTATAGTGAAAGAATCATTGACACAAGTGACACTAGAAATCACCAGGCACGCGAACCTCACTTATCGCAAGACAAAGCAGACCACTTTCCTGTGCTGACAAGTAAGAGTTGAGGCAAATATTTAAGATAATGGAAATAGGGCCATCGTATTGGATGGGACTGCCACACCAAACGGTGTGAGGTCTAGTTGGGACTTCATACCGGGGTGTTCCCCTGATATTGGCGGGTCCAACACCGTCAACATAAGGAAAGAAGATAACATCACAGTCCAATTTCAACGCTTTTGTCTCAGCTAGGGAGGTATTATTTTAGCTTCTCCATAGATCTCATCTTGGTTGACCAATGATATCTCGATCCACAACAGATGATAGGGGAGATCAATGTACCACAATCAAGTCCATGACAATCACATTTGACCTTGGTAAAGATCACAGACACCCTACTGGTCTCCAAGTCAAGCTCCATCACCTAAAAGAGTATATCATAGATCTCATCTTAGAAGTACATGTCTCAACATAAGGAAAGTTGATAGCCACGTCATCATCTCATATCATATTGGAAGAATAATCCACAACCGACAATAGGGGATATCACTTTACCACAACTAAGTCCATGAAAGTCATAAATGACCTTGGTGATCACTCACACCCTATGTCCATTGATTAATACTCACCCAACTTGATCCTCAATGATCAAGTGGTAGAACATTTTCATCCAACACTTAGGAAGATCGATTTACCATAACCAAGTCCATGGCAGTTATGTCTGACATTGGTAAAGACCACACACATCTAAGTCTCCTCACTCATTGGTCAAATGGGTGGTAATCCTAGCAAGCTTAACCATCTTAATATTGCTCTTCGTCAATAAAGACACGAAGGTGACTTAAGAGTAGGATGCATACTGGGGCATGTACTCATCCAAGTCCATGGCATCAAAGAGTACCCTCACACCTAGGAGCTTCATTGCTCATGCCCCCCCACCAAGTCCATTGCTAGTCGAAAGACTGGGGGAAGAGCATATGCTCAGTGTTATCAATCAACAATGTTCCCTCTCAAGGAAGGATACATTCACCTATACTCCAAGTTTGTATTTGAAGAATAAGAACTTCACTTTGGGAAATGGCTTGGTGAGAATTCCTGCAATCTACTGATATGTCAAGATGTGTTGAAGCCTCACTACTTCTTTCTATACCATATCTCTGATGTAGTGGTACCTAAACTTGACGTGCTTCAACCTATCATGAAACACTAGATTCTTTGATCCCTCTTTGATTGTCACAATATAACACAGTTGTATCTAGCACATGATCAAACAACTCTGCAAGGATCTTTCGCAACCACACTGCCACACAACTATTCATACTAGCTCCAATATAATTTGCCTTAGTTGTACATATCTCTACTTCCTGCTCGTCCAAGAAATCATGGCAAACTCTAAGCTAAAGCATCACATTGATGTGCCATTTCTATTTGTAACACTCATCCCAATCACATAATCATCAACGATTGACTCAATAGCAGAAAATTAGTCATGGCGGACTTCAACACTTTTATCAAACATCTCAACATGCAAAAATATCTAGCTATTCATTTAGCTTCAGCTAGGATTCTCATAGAAGCAAGCAATTCAACATATAAAAAATGGATTTTCATAGAAGAAAATATCAACAACCCTAGTAGACAATAAGTGGCTTCTTGTAGAAGCAAATATCAACAACCTGCTCTCCAACACAATATCAAATAGAACAACAACCAACTTGACAAATCCATTATATTTCAAGCTTCAATCATGTTACATGCAACAGGAACATCCTTGTCATTTAGACCCATAAAATATCCATTCCAAATAGAGTCAATAATTCCATGCATTAGGCAATTAATCATAGAATCAACTAAAGTTTCATAACTTCAAATTTATGATTAAGAAAATATCTCACAATCCATCATGCCACAACCTCAATAGAAATTTCATTGGGATTATGAGATACTTTCAATCTTACAATTCTTCAATCAATATCCTCTTTCACTAGACAAAGAGGACCTCGGTCCTTGTTAAAAGTATATAGCAGAAAAAGTCACAGGCTCTTCTTCAACATATTTGGATAAGCCTTAGTCTTCAAGACTTTAAGTCATGTTTTCAACTAACTTATTTACATCATGGATCAAAATGTGCTTCAATTAGGTTGCTCTTTTCTGCTCCAAGTCCAAAGCCCATCCAATCACAAGTCTTCTTGTCACTTTTTCCTTCCATCCATTTCCAATGATTGCCACATCTTGGCAGCCTCCATGTTGAGAAATCTAAAGAGGCGACAATTAAATGATTTCTTATTATGACATTATCTTGTGATGTTTTTCATTATTATTATTAGTTTTTTTTAATTATCTTTTCTTATCATCAAGAAAAATTCCAAGCAACAAATATAAGAGAACACAAGATGTAGGCACACTATCAGGGAAAAACCCCACTCTAGGGGAAAACCCAGTCAAAATTCTTCCTTCAATAGAATCATGATGAGACGAACAAGACCCTTACAGCTTAGACTAGAGACTACCTCCATCAAGTCATCCTCCTTTCACTGTGTTTTCATACCAAGATCCATGTCACTGAATTATTGTTACTGAGTTTGCATCGAATACTTTCCACTGAGTTTGCACCAAGACATCATAATTACAACGCCACCGAGACTGAGATCTTACCACTGTAATAGTACTAAGACCTCATCCTAGTTATAACACTTAGACTTCAACACCTAGACCTTCTTACTGTATCGAAACCTTCTCATTGGAATTGCACCAAGACAAAGATTGCATTGAGACTGTGTTAGGCACCGAGACCTTCAATGTTGTGAACCCTTATCACTGTAGTTATAATGAGATCCATTGTTGACCCTTCTCACTGTTGTGACATCAAGGTGGTGTCATTGTAGTAGCACTGAAATCCACATTACCTTACTATGATATCCTAACTTCAATTTCAAAGATGATTTGAGCTTCCTATAATGATACTGAAACTACCTTACTGTGATTACATTGAGAGTACTCCTGTAATATCTGAACTTGTTCTTCTTTGTTATACATGTTTATTTTTGTAGCATCAAATGTGTTCTAGCCATGAAACGTTTTGGAGAGGCTAGAATACATGTATTCTCCAAAACCCAGAAATTGTTTCTGGAAATTCCACCTAGAGACAAAAAAATTAAAATAAATAATAATTTTTTAATGGTGCCTAAGTCTAAACTTAGGAAAGTTGATTAATTAAAGGGTATTAATTAATTCATGGCAAGAATCTTCTAGAAGAAGACATGGGTCAATTTCTAGTTAATCTTGGCCATCGATTATGTTTTAATCTTGGTCGTTGAAGCCTCAACAAGAAATTATAAGATGAAATTCGATGGGGGTTGGAGAAAACACTTGTGCAATTCATTTTTGCTGGGAAATTGATTTCCAAAGTAGCAGTTGTGTGTTGCCAGAAGTTATTCAGTGAAGTCAAAGAAGTGAGAGAGGGGTAGGGATAGTAAGGCTAGAAGGAAGTTTGTCCATTCTGATGAGTGCATAGCAGAGAGGTAGTGAGTGCCACAGAGAGGCAATGCAGTGTTTTAGAGGGAGATCCATATTTTGCTGAGAAGTCAAAATTCAGTGCCAAAAGCCGGAGTGGGAGCCTGGAGGCCAGGATGATCGATTTTTCCAAATAGCAGTTGATCAGTTAGCGAGAGAGATTTTGGTCCGAGCTGGGTGAAGCGGATTTGCGTAGGCTGACACAAAGGCAGCAAGAGGCAGCTCATCTTGAGCCAAGGTCAATGTCGAATCACTGGTGGGAGTGAGATTTTTCTCACTAGATCTCCTGTCAGTTATTTCTCTATATGGAAAGCTAGATTTGAGCTTCCGAAGATTTGTACTTAGATTTACTACTGCATAATAATAAAACCCTTAGTTGTTGCACCGGTTTTCCCATGGGTTTTTCCCGCGGCATTGGTCCACAAATAATGGAGTATTAATGTGTGTGTGCATCTATTCTTCTAGTGTTTTTTATTTCTTCTGCAATATTTATTTTTTGAAGGTTGTAGTGTATATTTTTCAATATTTTCCATAGAAAACTACAAATAATTTGTTTGGTTAGTTTAACAAATAGAAGAAATATTATCAGTTGCAGTAGTAGGATTCAAGGTTTCCAAATTTTCACATGGTATCAAAGCACAAATCGTAAGCTGAAGAGCTCAGTAGCAAAAGGAATGAGGAATTTAGAATCTTTGCAAAGGAAGCTCGAAACTCTTAGAGGCAACGAAGTCCTTGGGCCATGAGGGTTAGTTTCTAAGGAAAATTTATTTCTCTGAGAGAGTCGAGAGAGAATAGATTTTCCACATTAGAGGTTACCAAAGGCAGAGGGAGATGTAGTATTTTTCCTCACAGAGCATATCTTCAGTTGGGACACATTAATTTTGTAGTAATTTGCTAGTGCAAAATAACAACAGGAGGAAGGAGGAGCACGCACGGAGGGAATTACTTTCTCAGAGGACTTCTAGCCTAGAAGTTTGAATTTTCCTAGTAGAGCAGCAGAAGTTGTGAGCATATTTTCCCACTCCAACAGGGAGTGCGAAAATCTAGTCAGCATCTGTGAAAAGGAGAAGAGGAGGAATTCAAAATTTTTGCATAGATGGAATCAATAGGGCTAAGAGATCAAGATTAATTAGAGGGAGCCTCCAACTATGTGATATGGAAGGCAAGAATTTCATGTCTTATAGATGAGTATGATCTCAAAGCTTATATCAATGGTGTGGTAGTTGTACCCACAGATGGAGATCCACTTAAGGCCTACAAGAAGGAGATGGTGAAGGAAAAGTGGTTGATTCACGATGGGGTTCGAGATCACGTGGTGTCTCACATAGCTAGAAAGGATACTGCCCAGTAGATATGGGAAGCACTTGTTATTCTATATGAGGGATCTTCCGAGCAACAAAAGATGTATCTTGAGGAGAAGCTGAGATGCACGAGGATGCAGAAAGGGGAGCGTATAGACCCATTCCTTACTAGGCTTCAGGATATCCGAGATCAACTGTCTGTGGTAGGTTTAGAAACTTAGCCTACTGAGTTGGTGTGGTTTGCTCCAAACAATGTTTTTGAAGAGTTGCAAGTCTTCATCTAGAGTATTTTGGGCAGAGAAAATCTGCCATACTGGGATCATATGTAGTTTGATCTACAATAGGAGGAGATGAGGTGAGATTTGGTGAAGAGCTCCATCACTAATAGCAGCAGTAGTAGTGGGACGAAGCAAGTAAAGGAAGAGGAGGATGTGTCCCTCACATCAAATGGGTAGCAGGAGTAGCACAGGAGGAAGAAGGAAATTTCCAAGTTGAAATGCTTTATATGTGGTGACCTTGGCCAGTACAACACTCAATGTCCTCTCAGAAAGAAGGACAAGGAGGAGAAGTAGGATCAACAGACTGCATCCACAGAGATTGACAGGTTGTCCTCCAGATTGGAGGAAGAGTTTGCCATGATCATCGAGATACCTCCAAGAGTGAGGTGGGGTGATTTGTTTTTGTAGCCCCAAAGAGATACAATTGGGCAGGATTCTTGAGGAGGTCCACCTCATGAATCAATACCTTACTATGGAGCCCATAGCATGTAGTAGTAGGATGGATCAACGACAGATGGTGCAGTCAGATGCAAAAATGATAGATGCAGTAGCTAGTAGCGGTCAGATACTGAGCAAAGCAGATCAGAATTGACAACAATGAAGATGGCACATAGAAGAGTCAGTAGCAATGCAGAGGCTTCAGTGGTAGTGTAGAGTCTAGCAACATTCAGAACTCATGTGATAGATGCATCATATTGACCACATATGGTTCAATATTTTGGATGATTTTCATTGCAATTGCAGCAACAACAAATGAAGAGGGAGTTGTAGTGCAGATGTAGTGTTGGAAGCAGTTTAGTAGGGCCAACAATAGTACGGATGCAATGTTTATCAGATTTTCACAGTAGTTGGTGGGTAGAAGCAGCCAAACATCAACAACGTAACAGGAAGTGGTGCAGAGACAGGGTGTTGCTTCAGGAGGTTGGAGCACTAGAACACATTCCTCGCTGAGAGGGAGTGTTGATTTTTCTAGCATTAGATGTGTTCTAGACACGAAACTTTGGGGGGAGGCTAGAATACATGTATTCTTCAAAACCCAAAAATTGTTTATGGAAATTCCACTTAGAGAAGACTTAATTAAAATGATTAATATTTTTTTAATGGTGCCTAAGTATAAACTTAGGAAAACTAATTATATAAAGGGTATTAATTAAGTCATGGTGAAAATCTTCTAGAAGAAGACATGGATCAATTTCTAAATAATATTAGCCATCAATTATGTTTTAATCTTGGTCATTAAAGCCTCAACGAGAGATCATAAGAAGAAATTCGATGGGGTTTGGAGAAAACACTTGTGCAATTCGATTTTGTTGGGAAATTGATTTCTAGAGTAGCAACTGTGTGTTTCTAGAAGTGATTCAGTGAAGTCGAAGCAGTGAGAGAGGGGCAGGGATAGTAAGGTTAGAAGGAAGTTTCTCTAGTCTGGTGAGGTGTAGCAAAGAGGCAATGAGTGCCACAGAGAGGCAACATAGAACTTCAGAAGGAGATCTGTGTTTTGCTGAGGAGAAGTCGAAATTTAGTGCCATAAGCCAGAGTGGGAGTTCGGAGGCTAGGAAGATTGATTTTTCTAGATAGCAGCTAATTAGTTAGTGATAGAGACGTTGGTCTGAGATGGTTGAGACAAATCTGCATAGGTAGCTCATCTTGAGCCAAGGTTAGTGTCGGATCACAGGTGGGAGTGAGATTTTTCTCACTAGATCTCCTGTCAGTTATTTCTCTGTATGGAAAGCTAGATTTGAGCTTCCATAGATTTGTACTTAGATTGACTACTACTACTAATAAAACCCTCAGTTTCTCCATTGGTTTTCCCAAGTTCGGTTTTTCTAGGGACAATGGTCCAAAATAATGGAGTATTATTGTGTGTGTGTATCTATTCTTCCAGTGTTTTTTATTTATTCCACAATATTTATTTTGTGAAGGTTGTAGTGTATATGATTCGATATTTTCCATAGAAAAATGCAAATAATTTTTTCAGTTAATTTAACAAATAAAATAAATATTATCAATTGCTCCATTAGGATTGGGGTTTCCGAATTTTCACAATAGAACCAAAACTACCTCTCTGAAATCTGAGCTTCTATGTCGGTGTAATGCGATTATCATAGGCTTGTATATATAGTGGTATGTCCATCCTAAATGAGCCAACATGAATCATGAAGAGGTGTCTGTGTTTTTAGGCCGACATGATATTATTTGAGGTAAGCCAACTTGATGAGGATTCTTTCAACAACAAGGAGACTTTGACTTGATGGAGGAGTCTTCACAAATTTACTTTGACAATAACCTAAAGCCTACAATGGAGTCTTGACCTATATATTTGACCCAAGCATGAAACCCATGCTTTAACGAGTTAATTAAAATAATAATAAATTTATTTTTGCTTTCTTTTGACTAATATATATTACATTTTTACTTCAAGTACAATGAAGACCGAACCTAGTTACATTCTTCAACACTCCCTCTTAGCTAGGGAGGTATTCATATTTACATATAATCAAAGAGGTACATGGAAGATCTCAAAACACGTCATCTATGAAGAATTTTAGGCATCACATCCATTGGTATCTCAACAATTTAGGCACTGCAATGCCATAGACTAGATTTTGACCAAGGTAATCTATCCAAGTGGGACAAAGATGGACTCAAGCTTTCAACCTCTCTAGGTAGCATCAAGTTTACTTGCTAACCACCAACCCAAGGACCTAGGTGAGTATCCATGGTCAAAGCTCTACGACCCATGCCACCCTCCCTACTTCAAGACCTAGAAATCAACACAAATGACGGCCAGATGTCCTCCCAGGAAATTCTTCACTCAAAAAGCCTCGACACTCCTTGATCCAGTAGATGAAGGACAAAAAACCTCTCTCGATCAAACTAATTAGTAACCGACATGCTATCGAAAACTACGAGAGATTTACCTGTACAAATACAGCCCAAAACAATAATATAATTTCACATGTACATAATCAAATACAAACCTCTAGGGTCTTGATGTTGCTTCTCTTTGACAAATGATTCCTCATTTTCCTTTCCTACTCTTCATGTAGCAACATATCCTCCAAAGTGCATTCTCCAATTTCCTTCTCTCACTTATGGCCTTCACTAAAACTTATGACTGTTAGTGCTATTCTAGTGCATGACACATGAAGTAGAGAACCATATCTGTCACTCCCTCTTAATCAGAGAGCCTTCCTCTATCCAATCTCCCTCTTAATCTCAAGGATATCTCTTTTATCTGGGCTCCCTCTTAACCAAGGATATCAACTTCTTCTTTTCCACATCAGAGAATATTTCGTGGCTTCCATTCATCTCATCAGAGTTATCATTATCATCACCGTTCACATCATGCTTATCAAATAAAATTTAATTGATCAACATCTTCACCATGTACCTGCACAACTTAGATTGCAAGTACAACCAAAACTATAGAAGCATGAAGTTAGCCATATCAAAATCTTATAATAACAAAAGCATTCTACAAACATAATCAACAAGTGACTATACTTCAATACTTCAACTTATTTCCCAGGTTTTGTTACAAACCGTAAATCACATCCACAACTCATCAATATATCAAACTCATTATATCTAGGGTTTCAATATTCTTTCAATGACATGACAAGTTATTTCATATAGAAAACCATAGAAACAATTCAACCGAATAATGAATCTACAATTTCTCAACAATCACTATATAGATTCATAAATTTTAGATAGTTATACATACTAGAGAATTTAACTACTACTAGGGTTTAGCTGCTAAACCCTAGACTTTCCAAACAACATCATCCTAGACCATCAAACATTGACTATGGAAAACCCTAAGACTCATGATCATTAACACTTAGGTTAACGCATATATCTAGGAATTCATCAACATATCATAAGCACATCATATGTCAGGCAATATTAATACATGAGACATATACCGACCTAGACCAGGCTAGGGTTTCAACCAAATGAACACATACTTAGGGTTTCATTCCTAGAAATTTAAATACATAACAATGGTTTTGCGTATAGACTCAACCAAACCCTAAGGATCTAGTGTTTCAATTCATAACATAGCAAACCTAATTTACTAGAATTTCAAAGGTTCAGGATTTCAGACAACACTATTTCAACCCTAACAAGTTAGAGTTTTCATGATCCTACCAAAAACCCCATGACATCAAAAACTTCAAATACAATTTCCCAATAACCCTAAGCAGTTTTAGGGTTTCAAAATTAAAATTATCATACCCTTAGGTTATATTTTTCCAGAGACCCTGTCTAGGGTTCTATCAAATCAATTAAGCATATGAGGGTAGATTTATCAAGTGATGAATTACCCAAAACAAGAATCATTATGATTCAAGACAACTAGACAACGATGTTAGTGATGTAAAGCAAACTTCAAAAATAAGATGATCATAGTTTAAGAGAATCCTGTAAGGTGTATAGTTTAAGACATACATGGAGATGTTCCTAGGAAAACCTGTTAAGGATTATGTTGTAGTGGCTACAACCACCCTCCAAAATTCTGTCCTGCACCAATTTTGGAGCCTCCCCTGAAGAGTTCACTTGATGACTGCACACACTCGGTTTCACTCCGTGAGCTCATGTTAGTCCTTACGTCCACCTTGCTTGTTAATTGCATTCAATTCTCTGCATGCTAATGTCTAAGTCATGCTTGTGACCATGTTCTAGTTATGCTTAAAGTCTTCACTTCATATGTGCTTAGTGTATTCACTATGATCATCCGTCGCACTCACACACGGAGTCACATTCATTGTCATGCAAGCATCATCTCGATCAGTGAACGATCAATCAAGAGTGTCAAATTTGTCACTTGCATCGTCAGTCAGTCATGTTGAACATGTGCGTCTAGATGGTTTGGTCATTTCGTCATCAAGTCATGCAAGTGTGTGCTCGTATGATCACCTATGCACCTTTCGATTGTTCACACACTTAGTCATTTTTTTCTAAATTTTTTACGACGAGACTACTCACTGACAACCAGACCATCACCCTGTTTTCGAGTCGATTGACTGTCAACTAGAACAATGCAGAATCACCAAGATAGTCTTTCAAGCTGCGTTGTCTGCAAGCAATCCAATCAACTCTCATGCTAGTCACCTAGACAATCGAACCCGACAGTCACCTCGGGATTGACTCCCCTCAAAATTTTTGAAGAGGCCACTGACTTCACCTACTCAACTGATTGAGGAAATTGCGTAGACAAATCGGACAGACACCAAGTGCCCATCCCTGTCTCCCTCAGAAAATTGCGTAGAGTCAGTCATCCCGATAGTCGACCAACTGTTCATCTCAGAAATTGCATAGTGTTCATGAGAAGGCCTTCCACTGCCCATCAGTTAGATCAGCCCAGAAATTGTGCAGAGATGATCAGTAGGTTGACCTCTCGACCATAGTGTAGTTTTCCTGGCCAGCAACCTCTAGCAACAGACTACCAGTTCCCTCTAGGAATTGCACAGTTTCTACTGCCAGTCTCCCTGGCAGCCAATTGGAAGTTCCCTCTGGGAATTGAGCAGTTCTTGCTACCAGTGACCTGGGTAGTTCCCTAGAAAAACTGCGCAATCCTTGCCTACTGACTCTTCATGCAGGCCAGCACATTCCTCTGGAAAATTGTGCAAATATGGTTGTCTAGCTCCACTGCTCATTCGTTCTAAAAAATGCACAGAACATGCCTGCCTTGCCTTCCAGCAGCCTGAACTGTTCCTCCCAAAATTTGCACAATTTTTCCTCCCAGCCGAGCCAGACCTTACAGACAGTTAATGTCGACTCAAATCACTTGTCTCCATCTTTTAGTGACTCTTGTGCAATTTTCATCAGTAGTTTCCCCAAGCCATCATCCTGCATCACAGCCTTGCTACCTCTCCCAGTCACCTGCACCCAAATGATCATGTTGTCATGGTAGACTTGGAGGTTTTGGATTTGATGTCATCCCGTCATGAGTGACTACAGGTATAGGTACACCAAAAAACATGGAAAGATGACGAATGGGATGAACGAAGAGAGTTGTAGAATGAAAGTTTCACCAACAGAGGAATGAACAAAACATACGAAGCAGAAGAATGCAACGAACAAGCACCTTCACAAACATATGAGCTTATCAAGCCTTCCAACATGCCAGCAAGGAACAACATGCTAAAGATTCATCAAGCAAACCAAGGACCATCAAAGACTTCGCGCACTTCGCCATCCGGAGGTGAAGCTATGATACACCATGAAGACATCCATCACCCAGCAGCACTATAGCTCGACATGCACTCTAACAACAACATGAATGCACCAACATTGTCATGTCAAGTCATGTTGCCCAAATTCTCACTATTGATTGGTTGTCAATCAATGTGATGTAATGTGGAAGTCCAAGAGATCCACTTGTTGAAAAAAGAGTCATGTAAGTCGAAGAGTCATGGAAGTCAAATGGTCATGAGGGTATTCGAACAACCACAAGCGTCAGTTTCACCCTTGGCTATAAATACCCCCTCATTTGTACATGTAAAGTACTTTTCACTTTAGCTCCTCCCACATAGCCAAGAGAATCTGTAATGTTTTCTTTGAGGAGTAAGTAGTGGCCCCGACGCCTTGCTGACTGGGTTAGTGATGTATGGTGTAATGATGTGTCTTGGAACTTTCGCTTAATTTAGAAGCCTATTAACAGGCCAACACATTTTCACACATGTATTTTACTTGTTGTAAGATTGATCTTTAACACTTGTAATGCATGTTGCTTTAACTTGCGTTCTAAATATGAACTGATTCACTTGTCGTAATGCATAATTTATTAATGGAAATGTGTTGTATATGCTGTTAATGTTGCCCTGTCCGTGTTGACTGCTCTGTCGGACATTAGACAGACCTTTCACATGAAACTCGCTGTAACAACTATTGCACTCGTTCAGACCGATCCGTGAGTGTTGTACGTGTTATATTATCTTGTATGTTGTGATTGTCACATCCAAGTGGACTACTCCGTCGGAAGTTATGTATGTCCTTTTGTGTTGTGTGTTCCTAGACGAGATGGGGCTGATCCCTTTCAACTTGGAACTCACATTCACTCTGTTCCCCTCATAGTGAAAGAACCATTGACACAAGTACACTTACAATCACCAGGAATGTGAACCTCACTTCTCGAAGACAAAGCAAACCACTCTCCTGTGCTGACAACCAAGAGTTGAGGCAAATGCATAAGACAATGGCAACCGAGCCATCATACTAGATGGGACTCCCACACCAAACAATGTGAGGTCTAGTTGGGACTTCATACTGGGGTGATCCCCTGAATGTTGGTGGGTCCAACACCATCAACATTTCTGGTGCTAGAAGGAGGATAGCCAGTTGTACATCACTGAAATTCCCCTCACACTCACTCAACAATCATCTGATCAAGGTAGTAACTCTCACTCCCTCTCGCACGACTCTGCAGTTGGTTACTCCTCACCTCATAGTGTTGAGCATGGGACTTCAGATCAACACCTTCACTCCGTTCATCCCATCACTCGCTAGATCACAAAAGCAGTCGGACTGATCCGAGACAGACAACATCTTCCACGCACAGCGAGGAAGCCAAAGGCCACTCCCATGAGTGTTGTTGTATCATCAGTGGAAGAAGCAACCCTTGCCACATTTGAAGGTTTAGGAGAAGATATGGAAGATGAAAAGAAACCTCCAATCCTCTAAAAAGGTGAACAAGGCACTCTTGTGATCTTGGGATCAGACTTTGGTGTAGGAGGCGGAGGGGAAGGCAGTGAGGGAGGCGGAGGTGGAGACGAACCAACAGACTCAAAGTCGGAAACATTACTCTGAAGGAGAGGAAGAGTACAAATAAGACAAACAAATGGCTGACCCAAACCTTAAATGGATGACTCAGGGACCATTAGCTCTCTCGGCTATCTTGCATAAGATGCTGAGGCAAGCGGAGAGAATGAATGTCAAGTTCGACCCATACAACATGGTAAAGGCAGAAGACCACCTAGACAACTTCTACCTACAGCTGTAGACCCTCGAGGTATGTTATGATGATGTCACATGTAGATTGTTCCCATGTACCTTGGTTGGTCGCGTAGCTGCTTGGTATCACAGCCTTCCACCGAACTTTATACACAATTGGGTCGCATTCAAATGCATGTTCCTTGAGAAGTTCACTGATGACAATAGCCCAACCATGCTACTCAAAGAGTTGGGAAGCCTCAAGATGGAGGGAAAAGAGAAAGTGAAATATTTCAATCATAGGTTTACACATATATTGAACAAGTTCCCAGCAGACACTAAGCCTCATGACTCCATCACCACTGATTACTACACATCCGCATTTCCAACCAGCATTGCGTAGTTCATCAAGCGAGTTGCGAGACCAACACTATTGGAAAACTATGAAGAGGATATCATTGTTGAGAAAGACCCACGTGTAGTTGGAGTCATCAAGGATGGTGAATCAATGAAGGAATCCAAGGATGCGAGCAGGAAGTCCCAAGAAACAACAAGCAAGGGTAGAGACAAGGAAGCAACTGACATTGAGACCCTCACTCGTCTTGTCAAGAGCTTGTCCACTAAAATGTCTGACCTCAAACAATATAGATCGGACACATTTGCAAGAAGCCACCCGCCTAGGCAGAGACAGGTAAGCAACGCATCAAGCAGCTACCAGTTCGTTCCAAAAACTCTGCAGAAGCCTGTGTTCCATCTCGAATAGTGTGCGGATCTGAAATTCTATTTTTTCCACAAAGAAAATCATCCTGGGAATTCTTGTCCGGTCTGGAAGCGAGTCACAAATACTTTTTACAAATGTATACTCGAGGTAGGAAGCAATATGCAGAGCAACCGGAAGACACATACAATGATGAAGAGGTTGCACCTGATGAGCTGTCAAGTTCTGAGCATGTGGTGAACATGTATCAGTGCTCGCAAACAATGGAAAAGATGAACACTGAGGAATAGCCCCGAAAGAAAACTAACCATTACAGTCTTAGAAGTAAAGGGGCTCCCCCCACACTTGGGGATATGAAAGAAAAGATCAGACTATTGATAAGGAAGACCGATCCACTAGCCGGCCCAAAGTAGAAAACACAAAGCAAGTCTAGGAGGACAACGATGGACAAAAACACATCCATGAGCAGCAACCTGCACAACACTCCACCGGATAACACGAACACTCGTCTTACCCCGGACACCTCGGTGAGTCTACCACCTCTAGATTACAACATTGTTTATGACATGAAGAAAACTCGATTGAACATCTGTTTTTTCGAGTTAGCTAAGATCTAGAGTTAGTGAGATATCCTGCTGCTCACATTGCGACAAACACCGACAAACAACATAGCCTCTACTAGCAAGGGAGCAAGCACACCTCCCTGATCACTTTCAACTGTGATCAATACACTCTAGATGGAAGAATCAAACTCAGGTTGCCCTCCATTGCTCCTATATTTTGAAATCTTCAACTACAATGTTCACAACTATTTGGTTGATTCCGGCGTGGCAGCCAATGTCATGCTTCTCTCCATCGCTAAAAGGATCAATGCACAGTGGAGCGAGACATCTGCACAAATCATCCAACTTGATCAAAAATCGATACCAGTCATTGGTGAATTATGAGACATGATCATTCAACTATCCCATGATAGTCGAGTCCACCAATACATCAACATAGTGGTTGTGGACATCTTGGAAGCATATGGTCTATTACTCAGTAGGGATTGGTCCAGCAAGTTGGATGGATATTTTGCCACAGACTAGTCTCACATGTGGCTTCCACATAAGGGAAAGTGCAACCAAATCCGGGTAGAATCTAAGAGGTACATGAAGCATAATGTCACTCCCATCAATGGTGAGAATGAATTGTTGTCTCTCGCAGAACTCATGTTCAGCAACTGCCTCCTTGAGACAAAGTTGGGGTGTTCTCTTGCATGGCCAGCTCCAACCCCACCAGACACACAGTTGGGAATCCTTCCTTGCCTAACTGATGGTAATGAAACTTGTACAACACATTGTACCAATAGTAGCATTAGTAGTAGCGACAATAGTAGCAACAATACTAGCACATCAAGCGGTCTATTTATAGATGAGTTGTGGAATTTGTACTTTGACGGATCAAAGACATAGGATGACTCAAGAACTGGGTGTGTTCCAATCGACCCTTGAAACATGAAGCATCTGGTGTCAAGCCGTTTGCAGTTTGAGTGTAGGAACAATGTGGCAGAATATGAAGCACTCATGTTGGGCTTGCAGAAATCCATCAGCCTCAATGTGGTCATGCTTAAAGTGGTCAGTGATTCAAAGATATTGGTATGGAAGGTATGTGACACCATTCACTATTTATCACCACATCTAAAAAACTACCAAGAAGAGGTATGGCGACTAATCTCAAAATTCCAAGCATTTAATATCATTGGTGTGCCACATACGCGTAATGTAACTGCCAATGTACTAGTAAATGCAACCTCAAGAATGTCACCGATTAGGGATAGATTTACTATTGAAATTTTGTATAAACCATCTATCCTGGACAACATGACTAACTTACGTGTGTTTAATGATGATCAACAGATACTACATTTTATGGCCAATGCCGACGTTTTCAAAGATGTAGCAATAGACGACGACGAGCATGAGTGCTCTCTGCAAGTAGGAGTTGATGAAATGAAAGGCCATATTATCACAAAAGGTGTGGTATCACTGGAAAAGCTATATGACTTGCAAGAGTGGTTCCAAGGGCCAAGGAACAACAAGACCCATAGTTCCACCATGAGGCACGAACTGATAAACTTGGGAACAGAAAAGGATCCGAAGTTTGTCAATCTTGGTACATGTTGTACACAGCAAGAACGACAAGCCTTCATCCACTTGTTCAAACAGTACCGAGATGTGTTTGTGTGGACGTATGATGACCTGAAAACTTATGACATGCAGATCATCCAACATATCATCCCAATCAAGGAAGGGGTCAAGCCATATCAACAAAAGCTGAGAAAAGTACATCCGTCGCTTGAACCCCTCATATAGAAAGAGCTTACTAAATTGTTGGATGCACGGATCATATATAAAGTTTGTCATTCCACTTGGGTCTCCAACCTTGTGCCTGTATGAAAGAATTATGAGGAAATCTGCTTGTGTGTTGATTTCTGAAATGTTAACTGTGCCTCGAACAAAGACAACTACCCCGTGCCATTTATGGAAGATATTTTGCAAACAATATTTGGGGCACAGATGTTCTCTCTCCTTGATGGTTTTCCAGGATACAATCAGGTTCTGGTAGCAGAAGGTGACAGACTCAAAACTACTTTCTGTACCAAGTGGGGTACGTTTGCGTATAGACGAATGCCATTTTGGCTTGTAAACACAAGCGCCACATTTCAGCGCGGTATGGAAATCACCTTTCGTGAGCTCATTGGGCAGAGTGTGGTGGTATACCTCGATGATGTGACTATGTTCTCAAGAAGATGAGAAGACCACATACGCCATCTTAAGAAAATTTTCGAGCAATGCCAAAGATACAGGATTTCCTTGAATCCCAAGAAGAGCGTATTCACCGTGTCAGAGGGGAACCTCCTCGAACACATTGTTTCCAAGAGCGGGATCAAGGTGGATCCGAACCAGGTCCAAGCTATCACACGGATTCCTCACCCAGTCAACAAGAAAGCCATGTAGTCCTTCTTGGGCAAGATAAACTTCCTCTGGAAATTCATCTCGGATTATGCGCAAATAGTCAAGCCCATGTAGGACATGATTAAGAAAGATGTAGTGTACACCTGGGGCAAGAAATAAAAGCATGCATTCACCCAGATTAAGCAAGCCATTGTCAAAGCACCCGCATTTTACAACCCAGATTTCAAAAAAGTTTTCTTGCTATACACCTTCGCTTCTAATAACTCACTAGCTGTAGTACTCACTCAGAAAGACGAAGTTAATGATGAACACCCCATCTCTTTCGTGAGTGCAAGCATGTAGGGACCAGAGCTTAACTACCTCGCCATTGAAAAACAAGCTTATGTAGTTTACAAGGTGGTGAAACACTTCAGGCCCTACTTACTAAAGAACCACTGCATAGTCTTCGTCCCCCACCCAACAGTTCATACATTGCTGGTACACCAAGAGCTGGGAGAATGGCGTGCGAACTGGATGACAGGTTTGCAAGCATATGATCTTGACATCAAGCCAGTATACACAACCAAAGGACACAGGCTCTGAAGAATTGCAACTGAAGCAGTACACGCTCTGGAGAATGAAGAAGAGCTCGCCGGTTGGGAGCAGGAGATTGAAATGTATGAAATAAGGCAAGCAACCCCCACAAAAAACATAACCTCTTGGTACATAGATGTACGCCAGTACCTTAAGCATGGCACGATACCCTCTCACTTTTCTATTAGACAGAAGAGAGCATTACTCCTAAAATCCTTAGCATATAGTCCAATGAATGGAGTGCTTTACAGAAAGCACAGTAATGGAGTTTTGCTCAGGTGGCTGGAGGCATAGGAATCAGAGAAGGTACTTCAAGATCTACATGACGGACTCGCCGGGGGTCACTTTGTGGGAAATATCACTACAAACAAGGTTATGCAAGCCAATTTTTACTGGCCCACATTATTCAAGGATGCACATGCCTATGCCCGGTTTGTCAGCGATGTGCCAACAAAACACGAAGATCAACAACCCCACTACACCCTGTTGCAATGACTGAACCATTCCAACATTGGGGCCTGGACATCGTTGGGGAAATTCTCCCTCATTTGTCAAAGTAACATTGCTATATCCTAACAACAACTGACTACTTTACGCGATGGATAGAGGTAGTTCTGCTCAAACAAGTGAACGACCAAGAGGTCATCAACTTCCTCCAGCAGAATATCATCTCACTTTTCGGCATTCTGGTATCACTTGTTTTTGATAATGCAACTTATTTTTTGTCTTTGAAACTCTATGAATTTGCATTACAAAATAGTATTGTGCTAAAACATTCATCGAATTACTATCCACAAGGAAACGGTCTAGCAGAGTCTACGAATAAAAACCTCATCCGTATAATCAAGAAGACCGTTTTCTCTAAGCAGTGCAATTGGCATACCACCCTAACAAATGCATTATGGGCTAACCGTGTAACACCTAAGCCCTCTCTGAATGCCTCACCATACTTCCTGGTTTACGGTAAAGAAGTTGTCCTCCCACCAAATATCTACTTGCCTACTCTTTAGCTTTCCCAGGAATCCCAAGGTGAGCCTTGACAGCTAGTTCGGCATAGGATGGATGTTCTCCATAAGCTCCAGGAAGAAAGGATGAAAGAAAAATAAAAATTCACACTCCACCAGCACCGTATCAAGAGTTGGTTCGATAAGAAGTCTAGAGGGAAAGCTAGCTTTGATGTCGATGACTTAGTTCTGAAATGGGATAAGCCCCATGAAGACAAAGGCAAACATATGAAGTTCTAGTCCCTGTGGATTGGCCCGTACACAGTTCATGAGAAGCTTGGCCCATACACGTATCATTTGCGATCACTCGATGGGAGGATTGACAACCTTCCTGTCAATGGCCAAGATCTCAAGAATTATTTTCAATAGGTCGGGTTGTGCCTGTGCCATGTACATAGTCTGCTTGCTGCTTGTTGTTTCATTTGGTTTGTTTTGCTTATTATCTTTGCTTTCGCTTTGTTTGATTTTGCTTACTATTTTTGTTCACGTTCATTTTGTTTTTTTGATATATTACTATTTTTGTTTCTGGAAATAAGTGCTTCCAACTACTACGTTTTGGCTTTTGAATAGAGTATGTGGCTGAAATTTGAAGAGACTTGTGACACTGCAGCACTTGGCCAGTCTTGTGTCTGTTTTCTCTATGCTTGGTTACAACCTTCGGCCGATGAAGTCCGGACGGAAAATACAAACCATTTGTAAGGGAAGATTTGGTACAACCATGAACCTGTGTCCACATTGGGAAGCTCCATGCATGTACTCAACCTTCTGCTCCATGTGTTTAAGCTCATCCAACTAGTAGAAACAGAGAAGGGCAAAATCTAAACGAGCAAACCTATGTTAGATGTCTTAAATTATTCTCCAAAGGAGAAACCTCTTCTGCTCCCAATAAGTCGGGATCCCTCTTCTGCCCCAAAAATAAATAAGTGCCTATGCATAGTTCTCTTGAAAAATACAAAGGTGAAAGAAGAGAAAGGCTTCCTGCATAAAGAGGTGAAGCATGCAACTCCACTGGGGTACTGACCAAGCTCGCTGGCAGTGGAGCAATGTGTGTGTTCCTGTGTGACTCTGCCAGGGTACTGTCCAGGCCTGCTGGCAGTGAAGAAACACCAGAGATGAAAACTTATACTCTGAAAATATTAAACTTGTGAGCTAAACTACCCTTCTCGAATTCGAAACACTAAGATCTAAGCTGAACTTTTGATTGTGTTTGACTGAGTTGGCAAAGGGTGAACCATATATGTTCATGGGCTAGATGGGGAAACTGAGGTAACCCGCATAGTGATTCAATGCTCCTTGAAATACCAAGGTCCAGTGCTAGCAATGGACCAAAATAGAGAAGCTGGAGTTCTATGAGTGTGTTGCCAAGTGTTGTAGCGGCTACAACCACCCTCCAAACTTCTAGCCTGCACCAATTTCGGAGCCTCCCTTGAAGAGTTCACTTGATGACTGCACACACTCGGGTTCACTCCATGAGATCGCATGAGTCCTTACATCCAGGTTGCTTGTTAATTGCATTCAAGTCTCTGCATGCTCATATCTAAGTCATGTTTACGACCATGTTCTGTTTATGCTTAAAGTCTTCACTTCGTATGTGCTTGGTGTATTCACTATGAAAACATCTGTCGCACTCACACATGAAGTCACATTCATTGTCGCGCAAGCATCGTCTCGATCAGTGAATGATCAATCATGAATGTCGTGCTTGTCACTTGCACCATCGGTCAGTCATGTTGAACATGTGTGCCTAGATGGTTTAGTTGTTTCGTCATCAAGTCATGCAAGTGTGTGTTCATATGATCACCTATGCATCTTTTGATTGTTCACGCACTTAGTCATTATTTGCTAAAGTTCTGATGACCAGACTCCTCACTAACAGGCAGACCATCACCCTGCTTTCAACTCGATTGACTATCAACTAGAACAAGGCAGAAGCACCAAGCTAGTCTTTTCAAGCTGCACTGCCCACAAGCAATCCAACCAACTCTCATGCTGGTCAGCTGGATAGTCAGACCCGGAAGTAACCCCAGGACTGACTCCCCTCAAAATTTACACTGGGCCCACTGACTTCACCCACTCAGCTGACTGAGGAAATTGCACAGACAAGTCAGACAGACACCAAGTGCCCTTCCCTATCTTCCTCAGAAAATTGTGCACTTTTCCCAGTCAGTCATCCCGACAGTCGACCAATTGTTCATCTCAGAAATTGCGCAGTGTTCATGAGCAGGTCTTATGCTTCCAATTTGTAAGCTCAACCCAGAAATTGCGCAAATATGATCAGCAGGCTAGCCTCCCAGCCTCAGTGAAATTTTCCACGCCAGGAACCCCTAGTAGCAGACTGCCAACTCCCTCTAGGAATTGTGCAGTTTTTGCTGCGAGTCTCCCTAGCAGCCAACTGGCAGTTCCATTTGGGAATTGCGCAGTTCTGGATGCCAGTGACCCAGGAAGTTCCCCAGAAAAACTACGCAATCCCTGCCTACTGACTCTTCATGCATCTCAACCTATTCCTCTAGAAAATTGCGCAAATCTGGTTGTCTAGGCCTGCTGCCCATTATTTCTGAAAAATGTGCAGAACATGCCTGCCTTGCCTTCCAGCAGCCCAGACTTTTCCTCCCAAAATTTGCACAATTTTACCTCCTAGACGAGCCGGACCTTGCAGGTAGTCATTATCGACTTAGATCGCCTGTCTCCATCTCTCAATGATTCTTGCGCAATTTTCATCAACAGTTGCCCGGAGCCATCATCCCGCATCACAACCTTGCTGCCTCTCCTGGTCACCTACAACCGAATGATCATGTGTCATGGTAGACTAGGAGGTTTTAGATTTGATGTCGTCCCGTCATGAGTGACTGCAGGTACAAGTGCACCAACAAACATGGAAAGACGATGAATGTGATGAATGAAGAGATTACATGTAGAATGACAGGTTCACCAACGAACGAAGAAATGAAGCATGCGAAGCGGGCGAATGCGATGAACAAGCACCTTCACAAATAGATAAGCTTGTCAATCCTTCCAACATGCAAGCAAGGAACATTATGCTAAAGCTTCTTCAAGTGAAACAAGGACCATCGAAGACTCCGTGCACTTCACCATGCGGAGGTGAAGCTATGATACACCATGAAGACATCCATCGCCCAAAAATACTATAGCTCGACATGCACTCTAACAGCAACACGAATGTACCAGCATTTTCATGTCAACTCATGTCGAGTCACGTTATGAGTCATGTCACCCACATCCTCACTATGGGCTTGTTGTCAATCAATGTGATGTAACATGGAAGTCCAAGCGACCCACTAATTGAATAAAGAGTCATGTAAGTTGAAGAGTCATGGAAATCAAATTGTCATGAGGGTAGTCAAACAACCACAAGGGTCAGTTTCACCCTTGGCTATAAATACCCCCTCATTTGTACATGTAAAGGACTTCTCACCTCAGCTCCTCCCACATAGCCAAGAGATTTTGTAATCTTTTCTTTGAGGAGTAAGTAGTGGCTACAATGCCCCACTGACGGGGTTAGTGATCTATGGTGTAACAATGTGTCTTGGAAATTTTGCTTAATTCAGAAGCCTGCTAACAGGCAAACACGTTTTTCACACATGTATTGTACTTGTTGTAAGGCTGATCTTTAACACTTGTAATGCATGTTGCTTTAACCTACGTTCTACATCTGAACTGATTCATTTGTTGTACTGCATAATCTATTAATAGAAATGTGTTGTATACGTTGTTAATGTTGTCCCGTCTGTGTCGACTTCTTTGCTGGATATCAGACAAACCTTTCACATGAACCTTGTTGTAACAACCGTTGCACTCATTCGAATTAATCCATGAGTGTTGTACGTGTTTACCTTGTATGGTGTGACTGCCGCATCTGAGTGGACTGCTCCACCGGAAGCTGTGTATGTCCTTTTGTGTTGTGTGTTCCTAATTGAGTTGGGACTGATCCCTTTCAACCTAAAACTCACCTTCACTCTCTTCCCCTCACAGTGAAAGAACCATTGACACAAGTACATTTACATTCGCTAGCTACACAAACCTCACTTCCCGAAGCCAAAGAAGACCACTCTCTTATGCTGACAAGCAATATTTCAGGCAAATCGTTAAGACAATGGCAACCAGGCCATCATACCGGATGGGACTCCCACACCAAACGGTGTGAGGTCTAGTTTGGACTTCATAACGGGGTGATCCCCTGAATGTTGGCGGGTCTAGCACCGTCAACAGATTCCTTGAAGCATTCTCTTTTTATTAAGCATCATCTTTTATACATGTAGTATATACTTATATTGATGGTGCTGGACCCACCAACATGTCAGGGGAGCTCCTAGGTAAGAAGTCCAAATTAGACCTTAGACTGTTTGGCGTAGGAGTCCCAGTAGTGGGTCATATGGTAATGCCTTGATCACGATTTTTCACAGAGGCAAGTAAGATAACTCTATTGGTAGCAAGGGTGTGACAGCTGTAGCGAGCTAAGGAAGGTGCATGAGAGGTTCTAACAAATAGGGGTTGAGATGAGTGCGCCCCTTGGAAACCTGTGATAGCACGTAGTTAAGAAGGGAACACATGAGTAGAGATACATCACAACATGGAAGCCAAGTTATCAAGCAATCCAAAGTGATGGTTAAACCAACATCACATTTCAGAAAGATTCATACATACATATACAAATAGTTATACATGCATGCATAAGAAAACCAATACATATATCATTTATAGTAAATAAGATAGCATAAAATACAATACAACATATGCATGAAATGTGCTGGATCTTATTATATTAAGAAGTGTAAGTTCCCGTCATACAATACATCCATGTCCAGCCACTAGTTCTGATAGCAGAATGTTACAGCCACAACTGCCTACTCCTCCATTGAGATGTACTAGCTCTGCGCAGTGGAGAAGCCAAGGCTCATTACAATATTGTCCAAGCTCTCTCCAAGATAGTATTATTGGAAGCTTGACTGGCCAAAAGCCTCTACAATGAGTTATGAGGGACTATTTATAGCAAAGGGTAGGGTGGCCCTTGATATTCCCCTTTGTGACAATTCAACTACCCTCATGACTCTTCATCTACTCTATGACTGTTACATCCAACTATCACAACTTGACTTACACTTGACAAGAAATTACATTACAATGCACATGTACCCATGTGAGAGAAATGGCTTGAGCAAGCCATGTTATAAATTACTCTAACTTAGACAACCATGGAAGTCCAACTCTTCAACATCCTCAAGATGATCAATAGTAACATACTAATGCCAAGATTGATAGTCCTTGATGATGTCTGTGTGCTCCAAGGTGACAAAAATCTTGAACCTGACTCTTGCCTCCATAGCATCCGGGTACACTGCTCGGGACCCTCTTTCCAACTCATCTCTACGCATGTGCATCATTGTCTTCAATGCAACCAGACCAACAACATATTTGTGCATGATGTCTGCACTTATGGGAAAGTATGGTTTGGTGGCAATGCGCATCAACTCGTCAAAGTACAAGTCAAGCTCTAGTCGGACATGTGCCTTTGTCTTTACCTGGTTGAGAGTCCCAATAAATGGGATCACATGTGCGTGCAACACAACATCCATACTCTTGAACACATGTGCATGGGAAGCCTGTATACTAGTGATGAGTTGCAGGAGATCTTCATTGTTTCGGATCTGACTCCAGATACGTGCCTTCAGCTCGACCACACTGGCCTTCATCGTCTTAGGCAAGTGAAGTGGGGCTCTCTTGTATCTCATCATCCATACTTGCATGTAATCAACATCAGCTTGCAAGTTCGTCAAGATACGTGCTCTTCTAGCACATCACTGTTGCCATCTGTTGAGATGGACAACTACCTTATGCACACTACCAAACTTGGAGTACAACGCTCGCATAATTGTGTCAAGGGAAAATACCTTATCTAGTATTTCCTTCTTCAGTTTAGTTCGAGCAGACACTGTCACCAACTCTCCTCCTTGCTTGGTTGTCTGAAGTTCCTTAGCCATTACTTCATTCTCAGCTATCAGAAAGAGAACACTTGAGCTAGTGGATTCGGCATACACTCTAGTTTCATCAGCCCAGGCTGATGGATGTTTGCACACGTCAGACACGATCACTCATTCCTCAACTTGCACAGGAGATGTATGATCATCTGGAGTCGATACTCTATGATACTGCACAACTCTATGTTGAGACACGTCAAATGAGATGTTGTGCATCTCGCCTTGCGGCTGATCTTCGAGGATCTCAGTGCCTCCTTAGTCACTTGAGACTTGCTCATCATCTGGATGCGATGAAGTAGTAAGTCATCCTCTTGGTGATGAGGCATAAGGTCGATGTCCTGTTACAATTCCCGTTGCTCCATACCCATATCCAATTGTTGAAGTGCTTGCTCTATCTCACGAGCGAAGTCCTGCTCCTACGATGGTTCACTCTGTCTGCCTGATGCCATATGTTATGATGAATCCACTAACTGTACGAGCATTGTTTCATATTCTTGCACATGTTGTGCCCCCTGCCTGTTTCTGTTGTTCTTCCCTCTCCTGTTTTTGTAGCTCTTGTTCCTTCTGGAGTTGCTCCTTCAACTCATGCAACTCCTTCTCTGCTTCTTCCATTCTTCTCTTATCCCTCTATCTTTGTGTGATTAGCTTGTCACGTTGTTGCCTTTTCACCTCTATAGCCATAGCTGCTTTCTCCATAAGTGGATCTGCTCAGAACTTGTAGCTTTTCTCTTCCTCCATGCGATCAACAATCTTCCTCTTGCCCTTGTCGTGCACTAGTATGCTTGCCTCTACTGCTATTGCTACTAGTGCTGGTATTCTTTAGGATGCTGCTTCATGTTGCTTCGCTAGCCACTCCACAGCAAAGCCAACTGGTTCATTGAGTCTGGAAGAGCTGTAATAATATCTCCATGGGTTCTCCTTCGCCTAATGACATGCCCCATGGATCTAGTTGAATTGTATTCTCATGTAGTGATCTTTCACAATACAATGTGTGTCATACAGGTTTTAACTACGGAGGTCGAATTGATAATTCTTCATCTGTTCTCCTCCAACATCTTCTTGCTTGAAACTCCGAAACTTATATAACCCAATCCGCAACAAAAGAGCGGGCCAAGGGGCCTTCTTCTTCCAGTGCAGTCTAGCTGTAAATCCTACTAAGATGTGATATGCTACTTCCTACATGGCGAGTATGTCCAAGGCAAACTTCGGTAGAACATGCGGAGGCTTCTCCATGCTGAATATTCGTGTGAAGGTGCCAGACGATGAGGCATACCAATCAGCAATGTCTATCAATGCATTTGTTGCTTCCTTTGACATGTAGGGTGGATCATGTTCGAATTTCATCTTGTAAACTAGGGTGAAAAAAATGATTAGACAGCCATGTGATTACTCCTCTGAAGCTGCATTCGAACAACAACTTACAATATGTGTTCACAGTAGTCTCCACCGGTGACCATGCCCACTCTAAGCCCGGGAACTCCTGTCGGGCACAGATTGCATCTAAGATGTAGGTGGACATGTAGATATTTGCTTCCATACCTCCAGGTGAGAGTCCAACCTTCATTACATGTTCCTTCAACTAATGAGCCAACATGTCGCACCAATTACATGGTTTACCCTCTCTGGCCAGTTGGTCCAGCGCGATCACCCAACTCTGTGGGAAGGTTTTTGTGCTTTCTTGGCCACATAGTCGACATGAAAATATGACCAAGTATTGATATGCCTTCTGCACTATCTTTGTCTTCTCGATCTGGTTGGGTGTCATCCTGAATCTAGCCAGCTCCTTTACCCAGTTCTTCAGAATGTCTTTGGAGTTGGAACTACTGCTGGGTAAACTGAAAGGAGTCTCCATGATATTCACAGATTTCGACATCTGATACATCTCATCATAATACTACGCTCAAAAGGTGGCAAACTTCATCCTGATGACACTGCTCAGAGTCATCGTCTCGGGATTAGTGTGCAAGACAATCCAGTTTATCATGTCCACGCATGGGAGCGTGGGGTATCTGCATGAAATACGATACAAGCCAGATTTGTGAATGTTCACATACACCTAACAGTCTTCGAGGTCTTCCCCGAAAGTGCTGGCAAATGCTTCATTGACCTCTTTCCATTTCATCTTGATGTCCCTGTCTAGAAACAACTTGGTATCTTCATAGATCAGTAGACATGGAGAAACCTACTGAACTGCTGCTCCAGTTGCACATTCGCCAGTGTCATTTGATCCTACTCTCTTGGAGGCCATTGTTCCTATACTGCTAAGAGGCAGATGAACACCTGAAAGATCTCGAGACAAAGCAACATGCATGGCAAGAAATTTGTCAGCAAAAACCAAAGAAATTCGGGGAATGACTTAACACATACCTGGGCAATGATAGGCAAAGATTACGCAATTTCTTCTGGGAGGCTGGGTGACTGGATCCCAGAACTGGGAAAAAGGTAGTCTGGGCTTTCTGGGAAGCAAGGATGGCTACTGGATTTGCACAATGTGCAATCCAGGCTGACTGCTAACTGTTGGGATTGCACAATTCCAGCTAGTAATGACTGCAGGCTCAGGGACTGCATGGCGCAATTTTCTGGGCCAATAGTCATTATCCCTTAGAAATGTGCAAAGCAGTCCTAGAAGACAATGGTTGGGCATTGATGCACATTTTGGAGAGGAAGACAGAGCCTTCCTTCTCCTGATTGCACAATGTTGTTTGGGTGAGGCAGAGTCCGGGCCAAGGTTGCCTAGACCCGCTGACGGGAAACTTAAAGCAAACTTGAAAGTGAATGCATGGCGACACTATGTGAAAGCATAGGTGATTGATTATGCATGCAAACATTGAATGAAAGATTAAGTGAAAATATCAACATGCATGTGGGTGAAACGAGCCGCTAAATCGGCGACCGTTCGTGAAAAACATTTTCATGCATGCGATAGTAGTGAGATAGCAATGAAAACTGAAACGGTCCTAGTACAAGCTAGTATGCATGTAAACAACGAAAAGCGTTCAAATAAATTAGGCAAACATCACTTAGACAAGAAAAAACAAAAAAAGCGATAGGAATGCTGAAAAAGACAAGTTGACACCAATTACCCGTGAATAGCTGAGCCAGATGTGTCGAAGAGTCCTGGATGTGCTGTGGGATGTCAAAGATCCAAGATCGATGTGAATGAATGAGCTCTGATGTGTTGAATAAATAAGTATGAGCTCATGACGTGCATGCCACAATCTAGGAAAAAACGACACTTGGAGGAAATTTTCTAATACGAACTTCACATGTAACCTCCAACTGCTAAAAATAGCTCCCTGAATCATGGGATGCTTTTTGCATGTTGCATTTTTCTATTTCGGGAAAAAGAAAGCCATGCATGCAAGTAAATTTCCTTGGTCCCGGGTGGAACTGGTCAATCAAACTACTCATGCATGAGGCTGCTCAACTGCTGGGAGAAAATGCACATTTTTGGATGGGAGATGGGCTGGCTGCCCAGGAGATTTGCGCAATTTTTGGGCAGAGCAACTGACTGCTGCCCAGGATTGTGCAATTCCTAGGCTGAGCAGGTCTGCTGGGATGGATTGCACAATTTTTAGGGTGAAGCCTGACTCACAGGATTGCACAATTCTTGAGCTGAGCAAGCTACCAGATAGAATTGCGAATTTCTGGAGGGAAGGTTAGTTTCCCTCAAAAATTGTGAAATTTTTTGGGGAAGATGCTCAGTGTGCGGTTGGACCAAGTCCGAGTGATCAGCCTGTGAGGGGAATGCATCAAGATTTTATTGGCAGGATGTCTTTGTGCAAGAAAAACACTAAGGCTTGTGTAATTGATGACTCAAGACAAGGTCCTATGAAAGGTTGGTAGGGAGGCTCCAAAACGAAGCTAAGGAAAAATTTTGGAGGGTGGTTGTAGATGCTACAACACTTGGCAACACATTGGTAGAACTCTAGCTCTTTGAATGGACCTTGTTCTTGAAAATCAAGTCTAACGCCTTCGAAAATATTGTTCAGTTCTTAGTTCGTCTTGGTTTCACACTAGCCTGATTGTAAGATCTAGCATCTACCAAGCTCTTGGTCGGTTGACACACATTCCAAGCCAAGGCAACATAATTTTTTTGATTGGGGTAGTGGGGTATATTGGTGCACAAGAAGTATAGTCATCAGAGTCTTAGTTTCATCTTTGGTGTTGCTCTGCTACCAGCAGGCCTGGATAGTTTCCTGGCGGAGTCACATAGGAACACAAGCATGGCTCCACTGCCAGCAAGCCTGGTTAGTACCCCTGCAAAGTTACTTGCATCACCTCTCTGCGCAAGAAGCCTTTTTCTTCTTTCACCTTATTCATTTTTCATTTTTATTCACTTTTTCATTTTTTCATTTTCATATTGTGTAGAACACTTATTCATTTCAGAGGCAGAAGAGGGATCCCGACTTATTGAGAGCAGAAGAGGTTGTTATAGTAGAGAAGTAGTTTATTATACCTCTGATGTGCTTGTTAAGGTTCCCCCCCCACCTTACTCTACTTGACTGAGCTGACAAGGGTTAACCTAAAAACAACTGACTAGAGTAGGTGACACTAGTTAGTGCACAAGCGTTGTGTTTTCACCAAGGTTCACTCCAAACAATACGTATTTTCCTTTGACATATCATGGACTAAAAGTAACAGGTTCTTCATACAGAGGAAGGATGGCAGCTAACTAAGTAGTGATAGTTGTACAAGGCCTCTTGTACTTTACCTAGCTTGTTTCAAAATTCATACATGGTTTCATGTGAAACTAACCTACGAACAAAACAAGCAAACTAAAAAACAAAAAATAAAGTAAGAACATAAGAAAAAGCGAAAGCAAAGAGAGTAAGAAAACAAGTGGGAAAGAAAACTGATTGAAAGCAAACACTACTCCTACTCCTAAACGAATGGTGAATGGGTCGAATCACATGAAGTGATATTTCCAATGCAGCCACCAATGCATTAGTTGGCCCATGTTTGTGAAGGCTTGGTCCACGAGAAATCCAGTTATGCGAACCAACAAGAAAGAAATATATAACAATGAAGACAACCACACTTTGTGTTTCAAAGTGCCCACGGGACATAAGTGAGTGCAAGTGCATGATGAGTAGTCCATGGGCTTATCATGGTGTTGCGCGACACTGCGTGCAACTTTGAAGCATAAGAACACTCTTGATTGTGACATGTAAGAAAACGAAATAAACAAAGATAACTTGCGTCGTGCATGTGTGCTTGCAATGTAAGGTTCCTCCAATGCATGGGTGATAGGATCATGTAGTTCGAGTGGAGGAAGCATGATCTGTGTGTGAGATTGATCTTCAATGAATACAGATGGGTGATGAGGAGCCTTGGGTGTTTGATCAATTTCCTAATCGGAAGTGAGATTAACTCCAAGAGAGCGCAGGTCTAACATAACCATCAGCTCGGGCTGAAGTGCCTTGACAATCTTGGGTGTTTCAACTTCATCATTAGATAGATCATCATAAACCATTGGCTTCGAAAAATCAACTACGATAGAAATATGATCATGATCGAATATGGGAGAAAATGGATCATGACAGCCACGATTAGAAAAATTTACAATTTCATCGGCATCCTCATGATCTGACGAATCAAACAGAGGGGTAGATGAATGATCTGAAATTGATCTAAGACAAACAATTAAGGTATTACAGACTCATGTGCATGGATGTGCCTATGTTATTTTATGCAACAGATCGATAAGATTGCAAAATACACAGGCACTGAAGCAGTTAGAGAAAACATAACAAGCAAACATGTAAACACAAAAATTTTAAAAGGAGTTCACCCAACACTCCTGGGCTACATCTCTCGGTCCAGCCTTCAGTGGTGATATCTCTATTATGTTTAAAAAAAAAGCAGAGTTTTTACAACGGTGAGCTCAATTTGAGTCTCACACAGCAAATACAATTCAGTAGGACTGTAGTTGGATCCCCCAAGTCTCTGGAGTACACAGACTCTCCTTACTGAAACTCGACCTCTATTGGTCACTGTAGTATGAGCCCAATCTGAGACTCACACATGACAGGCATATACAAAGGAGTTTGCTTGAACCTCTTAAGCCTTCTTTGGAGCACACTGACTCTCTGACTCTCTCTATCTCTGTCTGGCTCGATGTTCCTTTGCTCTACAGGTCAGCTTGGCTTCTTCTTTCTACTCTCAGCTTTCTGCGTCTAACTAACTTTGGCTAACTCGCTTCCCTGCTTTCTTTGTTAGTCTGTGGCTTTAAAGCCAATCTGCTTTTTTACTATTCGTTTCCGCTTCCTGGCTTTCTGGTTCTCCTGCCTCTGTCCATTTGAATCCCTCTGTTCTGCGTAATAATCACTGTATAATGCTTCACAAGGAGGTGGCCACGTATTCTATAACGGATGAGGGTGTCAGCTCTCTCCGACATGTTTGAACGGTCATTATTTTCGTTTGCTCCAAGAATGCCTGCGAAACCGAATCTTTTTCCAGCTCATCATCCATGTCGGACTTCAAATCCCATGTGATATTTCTCTATAACCTCATCAAATCCGGTCACCCATCGGGACGTGTCCCCGCCGTTGATTTGGGCCCCCCAAATCCTACGGTTTTCGCTCATATCGGGCGGTTGAGTAGCTCGATGGTTACCTACCCGATGTGAGCAGTTTTCTCTCTCTTCTGCTGGATGCGTGGCAATCAATGTGTGGCATTGGGCGGGACTTGGTTAAAACCAATTACCGCCTCGAGCCCTTCCGATATCTTGCCAGTTTTGTGGAATCTTGCCCCCGACGAAATCGGCGAGATATTCTTTATATTTTATAACCTTTCGGGTCCGGGCGCTTGGGGATTTTCCTTCTTTGAGGGGTTTACCTGACGATATGCAATTAGTGACTTGTCGCTAATCGCATATCAGCGACCACCCCCGTTTCTCGAAAAGGCCTCACGTTTTCCTAATTCGTGACAACGCGCATTACCATGGGCTGACAGTTTGCGCGCTTGACCGAGGGTCCTCGTTGCTCCGCGCTGATCACAAATTGCAACTGTTACGAGGATATCTATGATAAGATTGATCTTCATAAGACTTTGAAACTTGGCATAATTTTAAGAGTTTATGAAAACTTAGAGTGTGTTCTAGGATCCAATTTGGATCACGGCCTTCCCACTGAAAGATATTTTGGACCACCAAAAGTTGGTTTTTAAGCATCAATCAAGTGAGGGTATAGATTCCTCGCTTGTCCAATTTCTATCCATCTTTCATTGCTTGGTTTTGAACCTTTGAGCCCAATCCTAAGGTACTCAACATCCCCTATGCGATTAGTTCTCACCTTCTTGTCCAGAACTGTATCTTCCTGCAATTCATTGAGATATTCAGACAACATATCATCAATAGAAGGCAATTGACTCTACTCTTCGGGATCTTCAATCAATGAAGGTTCAAACAGTCTCAAGCTTTCTGCATTAACTACTGAACAGATGTGCATGTAAGCTGGAAAATCAAGGCGAAAAGAATTCTCACCAATTTTATCAAGTATCTTGAAAGGTCCACACCTTATCGGCTTTAGCTTCTTACCTTCACCTTGCATTCTATCTTTGCTGATATACAGCCAGACTTGATCACCAACTTGGAAACTATGCTCAGTCTGATGCTTATCATGCCTTTCCTTGTACTTGGCTTGGCTCTTTTCCAACTGTTCCTGTACTACCTGGTGAATCTCTTGGATTTGTTCAATGAACTTGGTTGCCTTGTCCACATCACTGTGTCCATCAACCACTATGTCTTTACCAAAGACAAAATCCAAGGGAGACCTTGGTATGAAACCAAAACAGGTCTCAAAAGGAGATCTATGTGTAGAAGAATGTTTAGCTCAATTGTAAGCATGTTGCACATAACATAGATGTTCATCCCAAAGCTTGGGATGCTTGCTACAATAGCCTCTGAGCAACTGGATCACTATCCTGTTGACCACCTCTATTTGGCCATATGTTTGTGGATGAAAGGTTGTGCTCTTCTTTAGTCTGGTGTCCATTAATTCCCACAGACTCGACCGAAATTTCCAACAAATCAGGTATCTTGATCAGATACAATGGAAGTGGGTAATCCAAAATGAAATCATACATGTTGAAAGAACAACTTTGTTGTTTTTTCAGTTGTAATCAATTTGTTACAAGGTATTAAAATACACATTTTCCTTAACCTATCCACAATAACATATAAATAGTCATGACCTTTTCTAGATTTAGGCAATCCCCCAACAAAGTCCATGGAAATACTTTCCCAAGGATGAGAAGGAATTGGTAATGGAGTGTACAAGCCTAGTTTTCTATTGCTGGGCTTGTTTTTAGCACACATAGTACACCCTCTTACATATCTAGAAATTGTCTCATTCATTTTTGACCAATAACAAAATCTTTGTAGCTGTGCAACTGTTTTACTTACACCAAAATGACCTGATATTAGAGAAGTGTGTGCTTCTCGAATTATCTTTACTCTTTCGGTTTGAGGAATGCACAACTTTCCCAAATGATACAAGAGTTGGTCCTTAACATGATAATCCAATTATTCTACTTGTTTTCCATGACTTAAAGTTGCATATACATCTTTAAAATCTATATCTTGAGCATATTGTTCAATGTAGCTTTAATGCAATACTGAATTATGCTTAAGTATAGTAGATGCATTTATGATTGGTTTGGACAACATATCTGCAACTTTATTGTGTATGCCCATTTTATATCTGATGACAAGATGAATCTATTGTAGAAAACCCATCCACCTATAGCGTCTTGATTGTTGCAACTTAGTTTGTGAGTGAAAATATTGAAGTGGTTGGTGATCAGTATGTATAACTGTCTCTTTGCCCATTAGGTAATGTTTCCACTTTTTCACACTCTGCACTAATGCATACAATTCTTTATCATATTTGGGATAATTAAGTACTGCAGAATTAAATGTCTTGGAGTGATAACATATGGGTTTACCGTGCTGCATCAACACTGCTCCCATGGCATAGTCACTGCCATCTGTTTCAATCTCAAAGGGTCTTTGAAGATCGGGTAGTGCTAGTACTCATGCTGTACTAATATTTTCTTTTACGGTGTCGAAGGCTTTCTGTTGTTTGCCTCCCCACTGAAACACCTTGTTCAATCTTGTTAAAGCATGTAAGGGAGCTGCAATCAAGGAAAATTTAGAAATAAACTTTCTCCAATTCTGTGCTGCTCCTAGGAAGTTTCTAACTTCTGTAGCATATTTGGGTTTAGGCCAGTTTACGATGACTACAACCTTAGAGGGATCTATCTTAAATTCACCACCCCCTACAATATGACCCAAATAATTCAAAGATGTTTTGCCAAATTCACATTTTGATAGCTTAACATAAATATTTTCTCTTTTCAAAACATCTAGAGTCTGCTTCGCATGCCTCAAATGTTCTTCCCATGTTTTACTAAATATAAGAATGTCATCTAAATATACAATGAAAAAATCATCAATAAAAGGCATGAGTACATCATTCATTACTCTCATGAAAGTAGCAGGAGCATTAGTTAAGCCAAAAGGCATAACCAACCACTCATACAATCCCTGCTTCGTTTTGAAAGCAGTCTTCCATGCATCTCGCTCTGCAACTCTAACTTGATGGTAGCCACTATGCAAGTCCAACTTGGAAAAGTAAACAAATTCTTTCTACTGATCTAATAGATCATCTATGCGAGGAAGGGGATAACGATTTTTTATCGTTATTTTATTCAGTGCTCGATAAGCAATGCACATTCTCCATGAGCCATCTTTCTTTCTCACCAAGAAAATTGGAGACCCACAAGGTGATGTGATAGGTCTTATGAACCCTTTCTCGAGCAGCTCCTGTACCTTCTTCTTGATTTCTGCATTCTCTAAAGCGGACAACCTGTACATTCTGATGTTAGGCAATGGAGCATCTTGCTGCAAATTAATATCATGTACTATTTCCTTTTTGGGTGGCAGACCTTTAGGTTCTTGAAATAGTATATCATATTCTGAAACAACTTTTTCTAAATCAGCTTGCTGTTTAGCATTACAGCCTTCAAATACATTGGTTTTATCAGGTTTCCTTTCCTTTACAACCATCAGTAAAAATTGCTTGCATGAATTTACAATTCTTTTCATCTGCCCTGAGTTTATGAGAGTGTAATTATTCTTGAGTTTATGAGCTCTTACAGTATATTCAATTCCATCTTTAATGAGTTGATACTTGTTTTCAGCTCTATAGAAAATGGCTTTTCTATCATACAAGTAAGGACTTCCTAAAACGATTCCACATATACCTAAGGGAACAATATCTAACTCAACCTCATCTACAAATGTTGACCCAAAAGAAAACCTAAGTTTACATTGTCTAGTCACTTGTAGCTTTGGTTTATCACATAACCAACCTAATGGATATGGCTTTTTGTGAGGTGTGGTTAGTAATCCCAGTTTCTTTACAATTGCTTCAGAAATTAAGTTTATTTGTGAGCCACTATCAAACAAAGTATCAATATTTTGATGCTTGGAAATAACTCTAATATGAAAAAGCTCATGTCTTTTCCTCTCATTTTCTTCGTTATCAGTACATTGTGCAAAATTACTAGTAGATGCTTCATAATTTTTACCTTTTATACCTGTGGCTGTGATTGTTGTTTCATCCCCTGAGTCTGAGCCCAAATCCTTCTGAATAGCTAAAACAATCTTCTTCTTTTTGCCATCGTACTTCTTGGGTTTCAACTCTAGATGTAGAATCCAATAGTGTTCATCATCATGCCCATCCTTCCTGCAATGAGTGCATGAAGGTTGGGTCTCTTATACAACATTTGCCTTCCTCTCTTTCCATTTCTGTTTTCTCTTTTCCTTGTTCTTGTTTGCAGTGGGTTTTGATGATCCCCCAACTTTTGGGTTCACATTCTTACCTCTAGCCTCTAGATGTGTAGCCTGAACAGATACCTCATCTATGCTAGTGGGATTAAACATGAGAATGGTATGTTTTAAATAACTATGTAGACCACCTATATACTTTAGCAAAGTTTCAGGTGAGTCTAAAGAAATGCCTAGAATCAAAGCTCTTTTCCTAAATTCTTGGGTGTAACTTTGTACACTTTTCCCTTTCAATTGGTGAAGAGTTTACCAACTCATCATAGCTTGCTGCATATAAGCTGGTGGATAGAATTGTTTTTTAATTGCAGAAACAAATTCATTCCAGGTAGAAAGAATTTTACCATGCTTCTTCAAATCAGATTGTGTCCTGCCTTCCCACCATACCAAGGCGGTGCCTCCAAGGCGTAGGCTAGCCAACTAAATCTTTCTCCTTTATGAATTGATGTTCTGCTCTCTGCAATATACATCAATTTTTCTAATCCAATTATCTAGCTTTTCTGCATTCAATTCTCCATCATAAACTCGCAAATCAAACTTCACATCTAATTTAATCAAAGAAGATTTCTTCTTTTTCTTTTCAGGGCTTTCTTTGTGTGAAGAAGATGATGATGAAGGTGATGATGGGGGAGATGGTGGAAAGGGATTCTCTTCTTTTCCTTTGCCTTCTGGGTGGGCAACTAGAAGAGGTTCTTCTACTCCTTTATCTTGTTTGGAGGTTGATGACTCTTCACCTCTACCTTTCTTAAATTATCTATACATTTCTTCTACCATGGCTCTCATGGTCATGAAACTGTCCATGAACTGGGAGTCTAATTCCAAGGGACTTTCTTCTGACATTTTCCTCTTATGATAGACTCTTCCGACTTCTAGGTTAGCTTCAACCAACTATCCTTCTCCTAATTTAAGCTTTGATCTAGTTATCATTCAACAAAAGAATCTAGCACAAGCTTGTCTAACCTTAGTAACCTAGAGCTCTGATACCACTTGACCTAAAATTGATCTAAGACAAACAATTAAGGTATTACAGACTCATGTGCATCGATGTGCCTATGTTATTTTATGCAACGGATCGATAAGATCGTGAAATACACATGCACTAAAGCAGTTAGAGAAAACATAACAAGCAAACATGTAAACACAACAATTTTAATAAGGAGTTCACCCAACACTCCTGGGCTACGTCTCCCGGTCCAACCTTCAATGGTGGCCTCTCTATTATGTTTAAAAAGAAAAGCAGAGTTTTTACAACAGTGAGCTCAATTTGAGTCTCACACAGCAAATATAATTCAGTAGGACTATACTTGGATCCCCCAAGTCTCTGGAGTACACAGACTCTCCTTACTGAAACTCGACCTCTATTGGTCACCGTAGTATGAGCCCAATCTGAGACTCACACATGATAGGCATATATAGAGGAGTTCACTTGAACCTCTCAAACCTTCTCTAGAGCACACAGACTCTCTGACTCTCTCTGTCTCTGTCTGGCTCGATGTTGCCTTTGCTTCTACAGGTCAACTCGACTTCTTCTTTATGCTCTCAGCTTTCTGCGTAACTCTGGATAACTCACCTCCCTACTTTCTCTATCGGTTTGTGGCTTTAAAGCCAATCTGCTTTCTGACTGTTCATTTCTGCCTCCCAGCTTTTCGGTTCTCCTGCCTCTATCTGTTTGAATCCCTCTGTTCTATGTAATCATCACTATATAACGCTTCACAGGGAGGTGGCCACCTATTCGGTAACGAATGATGGTGTCAGCTCTCTCGGACATGTTTGAATGGTCGTTATTTCTGTTTGCTCCAAGAATGCCCGCAAAACTGAATCTTTTTCCAGCTCATCTTCCATGTCGAACTTCAAATCCCATGTGATATTTCTCTATAACCTCATCAAATCCAGTCACCCATTGGGACACATCCCCGCCGTTGATCTAGGCTCCCCAAATCCTACGGTTGTTGCTCATATCGGGCGGTTGAGTAGCTCGATGGTTACCCGCCTGATGTGAGCGATTTTCTCTCTCTTCTGCTAGATGCGCGGCAATCGATGTGTGGCATCGGGCAGGACTTGGTTAAAACCACTTACCGCCTCGAGCCCTTCTGATATCCTGCTAGTTTTGTGGAATCCCGCCCCCAATGGAATCGACGCGATATCCTTTATATTTTATAACCTTTCGGGTCTGGTTGCTTAGGGCTTTTCCTTCTTTGAGGGGTTTTCCTGGCGATATGCGATTAGCGACTTGTCGCTAATCGCATATCAGCGACCACCCCAGTTTCTTGAAAAGGCCTCCCTTTTTCTAATTCGTGATAGATCGCATTACCATGGGCCGGCGTTCTGCGCGCTTGACTGAGGGTCCTCGTTGCTCCACGCTTATCACAAATTGCAACTGTTACGAGGATATCTATGATAACCTTGACCTTCATAAGACTTTGAAACTTGGCATAATTTTAAGAGTTTACGAAAACTTAGAGTGTGTTCTAGGATCCAATTCGGATCAATGAAAAGTGGACAAAATCATCCTCTGTGTTTCCAGAAAAGACAGATAAAAGATCAGGTGGATTTTCAATGAATAACTCATCCTCTCCGTTGTCGAATGATGGACTGAAATCCGGTGTGTCCTACAAGTGGTCAACAATGGGTACATCCGTGGATGAAGATACACATGCGAAATCATGGATGGCAAGTTCACCAAAGATGTTAGGAAAGAACGGAGAAGGCTCTGATGGAAGAGGGTCATCCTTCATCGAGTGTTGATGGTCAAGATCCCACTCATTTCTTCATGAATGACAACGCATGTTGGTTGTGAAACACCAACTCCGTCAGTGGCTTGTTCCTCGTTCACAACAAGTGTAGAGTTTGGAATGGGAGAACACAAGACAGTATCATCCAGAGGAACAACTGAGTGCGAAGACAAAGGTTGTGGAAAAAGATGCATATGACAACTCGATGGACTCACAACCAAATCTGTGTGAAAATTAAGTGAAGTGATGCTGGGAGGATGTGATAGTTGAATTGGTGTTTGAGCATGATCCTCAACATCACTTTGTAGTGGTGGATCTATTTGATGAGGGGATGGCAAACAGTCACTTGTGACAGTGACCGCATCCCTCTGGGATTGCGCAACTCCATTACTGAAGAAAGTTGAGCGAGTCTTGATTTCAAAATTATTCTTGGGATGAGAAGATTTCTTAACACAATACTTGAACCAGTCACAAAGATAGAAAATTTTCATCTGGCTCTTCGGAGTTGAAACTACAAGTCACAGAAGTGCTGCCAAAAATTCACAGTCGATTAAATCAGAGCCCTTCGTTGTTGTAACAGTTTTTGGTCAATATGGTCTGTATCAAAATGATGGAAAATTTCTTCAATAAGATGACAGAAGTGATCAAGCAAGTGCACGTTATTAGTCGGTAGGTTCAACAACCATCGAAGTGGATATTCACAAAGTGTGTATGCAAACAGCAAGATGGCCTGTCTGTCAGAACACCCATCTTCCTCATGAGGCATGGAAAGAAAGTCATGTAAGAACTCAAGCTAGGCCACTTCGCCTACACCATCATACATGTAAGTGGATAAGAGATCGAAAACTCCCTCATGATGGTGAAATCTTCATGATTCAAAAAACAACGTGGAGTGAGAAGAGTGCAAGAATCCATGATATATATGCAAAGGTTCAAAATAGGATGAGAGGACACAACTTGTCATCTGGTCCTCCTTATGGCGTCATAAATGTTGACGGTGTTGGACCCACTAACATGTCAGGGGATCTCCCTGGTAAGAAGCCCCAATTAGACCTCAGACCCTTTAGTGTAGGGGTCCTAGCAGTGGGTCATATGGTAATGCCTTAACCGCCATTTCACACAGAGGCAAGTAAGATAACTCTGTTGGTAGCAAGGGTGTGACAGCTACAACGAGCCAAGGAAGGTGCATGAGAGGTTCTAACACACGGGGGTTGAGATGAGTGCACCCTTTGGAAACCTGTGATAGCATGCAGTTAAGAAGGGAACACACGAGCAAAGATACATCACAACATGGAAGGAAAGTTAGCAAGAAATCCAAAGTGATGGTTAAACCAACATCACATTTCAAAAAGATTCATACATACATTCACAGATAGTTATAAAAGCATGTGTAAGAAAACCAATACATATATCATTTAGAGTAAACCAGATAGCATAGAATATAATAAAACATATGCATGAAACGTGTTTGCTCTTGTTATATTAAGAAGTGTAAGTTCCAGTCATACAATACATCCATGTCCAACCACTAGTTCAGATAGTGGAACGTTACAACCATAACCGCCTGCTCCTCCAAAGAGATGTACTAGATCTGCACAGTGGAGAAGCCAAGGCTTGTTACAATACTCTCCAAGATCTCTCCAAGATAGTCTTATCGAAAGCTTGGCTGACCAAAAGCCTCTATAGTGAGTTATGAGGGACTATATATAGCGAAGGGTGGGGAAGCCCTTGACATTCCCCTTTGTGATAGTTCAACTACCCTCATGACTCTTCATATACTCTACGACTGTTACATCCAACTATCACAACTTGAATTACACTTGACAAGACATTACATTATAATGCACATGTACCCATGTGAGAGAAATGGCTTGAGCAAGCCATGCTAGACATCAGTCTGACTTAGACAACCATGGAAGTCCAAATCCTCAACATCCTTGTGATGATTAACAGTAACATACTAATGCCAAGATCAGTTTTCCTTGATGGTGTCCACATGCTCCAAGGTGACATCTATCTGGAACCTGACTCTTGCCTCCATAGCATCTGGGTACACTGCTCAGGATCCTTTGTACAACTTGTCTATAAGCATGTGCATCATTGTCTTCAATGCAGCTAGACCAACAACATAAAAATGCATGATGTCTACATTGATGGGCAAGTTTGGGCTAGTGGCGATGTGCATCAACTCGTCGAAGTACGAGTCAATATCCAGTCAGACATGTGCCTTTGTCTTCGCCTGGTTGAAATTCCCTATAGATGGGATCACATGTGCGTGCACCACAACATCCATACACTTGAACGCACGTGCATGGGAAGCATGTATACTAGTGATGAGCTGTGGGAGCTCTTCATAGTTCCAGATCTGACTTTGGATACGTGCCTTCAGCTCGACCGCACTGGCCTTCATCATCTTAGGCAAGTGAAGTGGGGCTCCCTTGTATCTCATAGTCCATGCTTGCATGTAATCAACATCATCATGCAATTTTGTTAAGATACGTGCTCTTGTAGCACATCGTTGTTGCCATCCGTTCGACTGCCTTATGCACGGTGCCAAAATTGGAGAACAATGCTCACATGACTATGTCAAGGGACAATACCTCATCTAGTATTTCCTTCTTCAGTTAAGCTCAGGTGGACGTTGTCACCAACTCTCCTCCTTGCTTGGCTGTTTGAAGTTTCGTAGCCATTCTCTCATTCTCATCTATAAAAAAGAGAACACTTGAGCTAGTGGCTTCGGCATACACTCTAGTTGCATCGGCCAAGGCTGCTGGATGTTTGCGCACGTCAGACATGATCACTCGTTCCTCAAATTGCATAGGAGACGTATGATCATCTAGAATTGATACTCTATGAGTCTGCACAACTCTATGTTGAGACTCGTCAAATGAGATGTTGTGCATCTCTCCTTCTAGCTGATATTCAAGGATCTCAGTGCCTACTCGATTGCTTGAGACTTGCTCATCATCTGGATGTGGTGAAGCAGGTAAGTTGACCTCTTGGCGATGAGGCATAAGGTTGATGTCCTGTTTTGATTCTCATTGCTCCATATCCATATCCAACTGTTGAAGTGCTTGCCCTATCTCACGAGCGAATTCCTGCTTCTACAATGGTTCACCTTTTCTACCTAATTCCAACAGTTCTAATGAATCCACTACTTGTACGAGCATTGTTTCATATGTTTGCACATGTTGTGCCCCCTGCTTTACCTGTTTCTATTGTGCTTCCCTCTCCTGTTTGCACAGCTCTTGTTCCTTTCAGAGTTTCTCCTTCAACTCATGCAACTCCTTCTTTGCTTCATCTATTCTTCTCTTATCCCTCTGTCTTTGTGCGATTCGCTTGTCGTATTGTTGCCTCTTCACCTCTATAGCCATAGATTCTTTCTCCATAAGTGGATATGCTCAAAACTTAAAGCTTTTCTCTTCCTCCAAGCAATCAACAATATTCTTCTTGCCCTTGTTGTGCACTGGTATGCTTGCCTTTGCTGCTACTGCTACTGGTATTGGTGTTCTCCGGGATGTTGCTTCATGTTGCTTCTCTAGCCACTCCATAGTGAAGTCGACAGGTTCATTGAGTCTGGAGAAGTTGTAACAATATCTCCATGGCTTCTCCTCTGCCCAATGACATGCCCTGTGGATCTAGTTGAACTGTACTCTCATGCAGTGATCTTTCATAATACAATGTGGGTCATACGGGTTGTAACTTCAGAGGTCGAATGGATACTTCTTCATTTGTTCTGCTTCAACATCCGCTTGCTTGAAACTTCTGATCTCATATAACCCAATCCAAAATGGAAGAGCGAGCCAAGGGGCCTTCTTCTTCCAGTGTAGTCTAGCTGTCAATCTTGCCGAGATGTGATATGATACTTCCTGCATGATGAGTATGTCCAAGGCAAAATTTTGTAGAACATGTGGAGGTTTCTCCATGATAAAGATTCATATGAAGGTGTCGAACGATGAGGCATACCAATCAGAAATGCCTATTAGTGCCTCCATTGCTTCCTTCGACATGTAGGCTGGATCCTGTTTGAATATCATCTTGTAAACTGGAGTGACAAAATGATTGGACAACCATGTGATTACTCCTCTGAAGCTACATTCGAACAACAACTTATAATATGTGTTCATAGCAGTCTCCATCGGTGCCCATGCCCACTCTAACCCTGGGAACTCCTGTCGGGCACAAATTGCATATAAGATGTAGGTGGACATGTAGACCTTTGCTTGCATACCTCCGGGTGGTAGTCAAGCCCTCGTTACCTGTTCCTTTAGCTGATGAGCCAACATGTCGGACTAGTTACATGGTTTACCCTCTCTAGCCAGTTTGTCCAACACAATCACCCAACTCTGTGGGAAGGATTTTGTGCTTTCTTGGCCACATAGTCGACATGCAAATATGACCAAGTATTGATATGCCTTCCATGGTATCTTTGTCTTATAGATCTGGTTGGGTGTCATCCTGAATCTAGTTGGTTACTTTACCCAGTTCTTCAGAATGTCTCTGGAATTGGCACTGCTGCTAGGTAAGCTGAAAGAAGTCTCCATGATAGTCACGAGTTTCAACATCTTATACATCTCATCATAATCCTGTGCCCAGAATGTGGCAAGCTTCGTCCTGCTGACACTGCTCAAAGTCATTGTCTTGAGATCAGTGTGCGAGATGATCCAGTGTATCATGTTCGCGCATGGAAGCATGGGGTATCTACATGCAATCTGGTACAAGTCGAACTTGTGAATGTTCACATACACCTGACGGTCTTCGAGGTCTTCCCCAAAAGTTCATACAAATGCTTCATTTACTTATGTCCATTTCAACTTGATGTCCTTGTCTAGAAACAACTTGGTATTTTCATATATCGATAGACGTGTGGACACTTGCTCAGCTGCTGCTCCAGTTGCACTTCCGTCAGTGTCCTTTGATCATGACCTCTTGGAGGCCATTGTTCCTGTGCTACTAAGAGGTGGATGAACACCTGAAAGATCTGGAGACAAAGCAACATGCATGGAAAAAAATTGTCAGTGAAAACCAAAGCAAATTTGGGGAATGACTTAACACATACCTGGGGAATGATAGGAAAATATTGCGCAATTTTGGGAGGCTGGGTGACTGGCTGCTAGAATTATGCAAAAGGAAGTTTGGGTTATATGGGAGGGAAGACTGGCTGCTGGATTTGCATAATGCACAATCCAGGCTGACTGCTAACTACTGGTATTGCACAATTCCAGCTGGCAATGGCTGCAGGCTAAGGGACTGAATTGTGCAATTTTCTGGGTCAGCAGTCATTGTCCCTCAGAAATGCGCAAAGTAGTCTTGGAAGATAGTTACTCTGCATAAATGCGCATTTCTGGAGAGGAAGAGAGAGCTTTCCTTCTCCATATTGCATAATGTTGTCTGGGTGAGGTAGAGTCCGGGCCAAGGTTGCCCAAACCCGCTGACGGACAACTGAAAGAAAATCTGAAAGTGAATGCATGGTGACACTAAGTGAAAGAAGAAGTGATTGATCATGCATGCAAACATTGAATTAAAGATTTTGTAAAAAGATCAACATGCATGTGGGTGAAGCGAGTCGTTGAAGCGACGAATGCTCGTGCAAAACAGTTTCATGCATGCGACAACAATGAGATAGAAATGAAAATTGAAACAGTGCTAGTACAAGCTAGTATGCATGTAAACAATGGCAAGCGTTCAATGAAATCAAGAAAAAACCACTCACATAAGCGAAAACACAAAAAGTGACAGGAATGCTGAAAAAGACAAGTTAAGACCACTTACCCATGAATAGCTGAGCTAAATGTGTCAAAGGGCCCTAGATGTGATGTGGGATGTCAGAACTCCAAGATCGATGTGAAATAATGAGCTCTAATGTGTCAAATAAATAATTTTGAGCTCATGACGCGCATGCCACAAATCTAAGAAAAAACGACACTTGGAGGAATGTTTCTAAAACGAACTTTTCATGTAACCCCTGGCTGCTAAAAATAACTCCCTAAATCATAGGATGCTTTTTGCATGTTTCCTTTTGCTATTTTGGGAAAAATCAAGCCATGCATGCAAGTCAAGTTTCCTTGGTCCCGGGTGGAACTGGTCAATCAAACTGCTCATGCATGAGGCTGCTCAACTACTGGGAAAAAATGTGCATTTCTGGATGCGAGCTGGGCTGGCTGCCCGGGATATTTGCACAATTTCTAGACAGAGCAGCTGACTATTGCTGGGAAGGCTAGTTTCTGTCTAGAATTGTGCAATTTCTTGGGGAATTTGCTTAGCCTGTAGCTGGACCAAGTCTAGGTGATTAGCCTGTGAGGGGAATGCATCAAGCTTTGATCGACAGGCTATCTTTGTGCAAGAAAAACACTGCAGCTTGTGTACTTGACGACTCAAGACAAGGTGTTGTGAAAGGTTGGCTAAGGAAAAATTTTGGAGGGTGGTTGTAGTCGCTACAACAACTTACAAGAAAAATAGCTGAAACCAAGAACGTGATTTAATTTCTTAAGTTAGATTTCCTACATAGCCATGGAGGATGGAATTCTATGAAGATTTATTCTTTCTTTCAATCAAGGACTTTTTGCTTGAAAGCCTAGATTACTTGTAAATACTAGATGTAGATGATTAAGGTTCTAATATGTTATCTAGAGAGTACACTCTTAATCCTGGACTAGTTATAAACAAGGATCATTAAAATCTTGTATATGTACCTTGTGATTACATACCTTTGATTTGATAACTCATTGGACTTGCATGTTCATCTTGACAATACTTACTTGAATTTCTTCAAGACTTGAATGAGAACAGATTTCAGATACTTTAGTTATGTGGAGATGGCCTTGTCCTTGTTCATGGGTAATTGTATCGAGTTCCTTTCCTTTATTAATGTGATTGATCTGAATTCCTATACAATAATTGATGTAGTTTGGTTATATTTTAGTTTCTGAGGAAACCTTCTAATTTATCATCATGCTTTATAAACACTTCATTACAACTATATAGGCTTCTGTCTTCTGGAGAACATTGATGTAATTCGATTTATAGCTTTCATTTTCTTGTTGTCTATACCAAGATATGAACTCTTCTTTTTATCGAGCTTTGTTCTTGTACTGTGACTTTGATTGACACTGAAAAAATCCTTCTCTGTGATTGATTCAAAATTCTTTAGTGCGACATATTGGAATCCATCATTCAGACATCTGAACCTTCTTCTTCTTCTTCAAGGTGTCTTGAACTAGCTCACTGTAATTTCAAAGATGTATAAGTGGTCTTCAAAATTCCTTTTGACCTTGACCATACCACTGATACCATGTTGAGAAATCCAAAGAGGCGGCAGTTAAATGATTTCTCTTACTATGCCATTACCTTGTGATGTTTATTATTATTATTATTAGTTATTTTGAATTATATTTTCTTATAATCAAGAAAAATTCCAAGCAACAAATACAAGAGAACACAAGATGTAGGCACGATGCGAGGGCAAAACCCCACTATAAGGGAAAACCCAGTCAAAATTCTTCCTTCAGTAGATTCAAGATGAGACGACCAAGACCCTTACAACCTAGACTCGAGACTACCTCCATCAAGTCATCCTCCTTTCACTATGTTTTCATAACAAGATCCATTTCATTGCATTCTTGTCACTGAGTTTGCATTGAATACTTGCCACTGAGTTTGCACTGAGACATCATCACTGCAATGCCACCGTGTTAATTTTCATATTGTCCTATGTTGTATCAATTACTTTAGCCCAATTCCAAACTTATTTTAGCAATATTTCCAGTTACAATTAGTCTTTCCATTCATCAATAGTAATTGAAGGTAGAACAATACATACAATGACAAAGAAGGCAAACAACACATCACCAAGAGACACCCGCTTTGGTAAAAGACCAGGGAAAAACACCACTAGGGGGAAAACCATTTCAAATTCTTATTTTATTAGATTTTCATAAATGTTCAACAGAGAGTACAATGATCCCAATACAATATGATCATAAATACAACCCAACAACTTCAGAAACCATTTTACATTGGCAGAATATATCAGAGACAACTTGATTCAGACATTAGACAACTTTAGAAAACTTCGGATGACCGCCAACTATAGTCAAACCCCTAGATGCTCCCTTCAAGTTAGCATTCATTCATCTGTAGCCTCCTCGAAGTTGTCTTGACCATAACATGCATGAATCTAGGGATGAGATTTCCCAGTTATGTGCCATCGTTCGGAACATAAACCCTAATTTTGTGCGAGCTTCGGATCTGAGTCTTTGGACCTCTGTATGACCTTTTCATTCACCAATGTGTTGAACCAAATCAGATAGAAGAGAATAAGATGCTTTATGTTGTGAATCCAAATGATCTTCTAGGTCACTTGTATTTATAGGCTTCTAGGGGTGTCCAACAATGTCCATTTGACGTTGAGGCCGACCTATCCAAGTGCATGAGAGTGAAGCCAACCTGACCAAAATCCATGAGTGGGTGCATAAAATCAAAAACCAACTTCTTCTTGTTTGAACAATGTGATCTTTAGGTCGATTTTGGTCCTCTCAAAAAGAGGAACTCAATACCATCATAATCTCCAACAAATGAGTAGTCCAAAGTGGAATTTTACCACAGTTTCATATTTTTAACACACTGGGACTGAGATCTTACCACTGTAATAGTACTGACACCTCATCATAATTATAACAACGAAACTTCAGCACCTATACTTTCTTATTGTACCAAAACCTTCTCATTGTAATTGCACCATGACAAATATTGCATTGAGTCACTGTGTTAGGCACTGATACCTTCACTTTTGTGAACCCTTATCACTGTAGTTATACCAAGATCCATTGTTGAACCTTCTCACTGTTGTGAAACTGAGACTGTGTCATTGTAGTAGCACTAAAATCCGCATTACCTTACTGTGATATCTGAACATCAATTTCAGAGATGATCTGAGATCCCTGTAATGATACTGAAACTACCTTACTGTGATTACACCAAGAGTACTCTTGTAATATCCGAACTTGTTCCTTTGTTATAGCACCGAAACTACCTCTTTGAAATTTGAACTTCTATGTTGGTGTAATGAAAAGATCATAGGCTTGTATATATAGTGGTATGTCCATCCTAAATGAGCTAATATGAATCATGAAGAGATGTGTCTTTGTATTTAGGCCAACATGATATTATTTGAGGTAAGCTAACTTGATGAGGATTCTTTCAATAGCAAGGAGACTTTGACTTGATGGAGGAGTCTTCACAAATTGACTTTGATAATAACCTAAAGCCTACAATGGAGGATTGAGCTATATATTTGACCCAAGCATGAAACCCATGCTTTAACAAGTCAATTAAAATAATAATAAAATTATTTTTGCTTTCTTCTGACAAATATATATTACATTTTAACTTCAAGTACAATGAAGACCAAACCTAGTTACATTCTTTAACACTTCATTATGTACCTACAATTCTTGATAGGAGGCCATGGAATAAAAAATACAACCAAGCAAGATATAAAGAGATAAGAGATTCATAATGAAGCAATAATAGAAATAACCAAGAAAATAATTATCTATAGAGTGTATCCCTCTTGTTCTTAGTCTACTCATTGTTTGTTCAACCTCATCCACATCATCATGTAGTCGATACCATCATCAATAGGAGTCCACATCAACATCATCAAAGGTTTCACTTCATCATCATCAAAGAGTTGACCTTGTCCACATCATAATTAAGGACTACACATTATTAGTGACGATAAAATAAAGAAATACAAGTTACTTATCTTTTGAGAACATGTTAGCTCCCTTTTAATTTTACACTTAATTCATCAACCTGCAAATCAACTTTATCATCAATATGTCAGGATTTCCAGGATCTAGGGTTCCTTATTTTAAATAGAAGCAATCATATCTATGGTTTGGTCCATAATCCCGAGGCTTTCTTATCCAAACCTAATCTAAGGTTTACAAACCATAAATAAGTCAATGTTCAAAACTCTATAATCTCAACCAATGTTTTTAGGCTACCAAGCCATAACACTCATAGTTGTAGTATCTTCAAATCTGGAGACCCTTCAAATATATATTATCAATATACCTTTAGTCAGATCATGATTTTGACTTGATATTCAAATCTAGTCTTACTTAGTCTCAATTATGAATCATGGCTCCTTTGCATATTTTGAACCTTGAATATAATTATGATTTCCTTGAAATATGTAGATCATAGTAGCATAGCAGATCAATCCTTTAGGATGGTATTTTTAGTAATCATTCCTATTTCTATAGAACATAACTTATCATTCATTAAAGATAATTCAAGTTATTCAAATATCCTTGGCACAAGGTAATATAGTTCATAAAGGATGAATATTTTCTTACATAACCTATGAGACTTCTTGCTCAACATTACCTTGATGGAGATACACCTTTACATTTATCAAGAATCTTGATTTTGAGCAAAAATTCCTACCTTCCAGCCTTTTTCAACTTTATCATATTCAATATTGACAATCCTATGGTTTCATAAACCCTAGATTTTTCTTGTTCAAACCCTTGCTAGGGTTTCCAAACATTTATCAACCCAAATTTTGCAAACTCTTGTAGCCTTGAAGTCCCTATAGCTAATTTCAATGATCAAGGGTACTTGCTCCAACTTAAAAAACTTTCCAATGTATCAGCTGAGTTTTTTTTCAACATTTGGGACATATGTTCATATCATGTTAAACTTAGCAGACAAGGTATATAGATCAACTAAGGTTCTAGGCATACATGTTGGCCCTTTTTTAGGATATGACGTCCTTTGTTTATATATAGTGAAGTGATAGATCTAAATTATTCCAGGACTTTGCATAGGCCTTAGAAATTTGATGCTAAGACTTACAATCCGTCCTTCTTCCAAGCAATATTAGAACATTATAAATATGAATAAATCCATTAATTTTTGCCTCAAGAAAGAGCTTTTTCATCTCAGATGGCACCATATACTTAATCGACAGAGATTTTGAACATGCCTCCTCATTTCCTTAGAGACAAAAGGATTCATACTAGATTATTTAATCTAGATCACAAGACCATTCACAGAGGTTCGAACTGTTAAACCCTTCAAAACAAATTTGGATAAAAGAGGTGTCATATACAAACATACAATTCCTTAGGCTTTGCATCACACCTTACCGAATTTGGTCTCAAACTTTGTGACATTTCATAGTGCTTCAAGTCCTTATGGATTCCATAAAAAATAAGTTTCTCATAATATAAGAGCTCGTACCTTATTGTTATAGTTGGACCTTTTAAATTCGAGGGTAATATGCTTTTATAGACTTTTCCAAATATATAGGAGCCTCATGCACACCATGCCACAAATAATGTTTCATTATCTCAAAGAAACAAATTATACTTTAGTCTGTTAATTCTCTTAGGGCTATATTGTTCTTTGTTGTAGATAATTGCATTTCAAACAATTCATCATTTACATATGCATTCATCCCATTACATCATAACATCATTAGCAATTATGTAAAAAGAACAATAACATCAATATTACAATGGAACATAAAGAAACAAAAGAAAAGCATGCACAAATAGAGACATGAGGAGTTAGGTTAGAGACTAGGAAAAACCCCACAAGGGGGAAAACCCATCCAAATTCTTCTTCTATTAGATATTAATCAATTGTTCAGCTAAGATACAAATTACATCCATAATGAGATACATCATTCATATCAAGCCTTTAAGGTCAATTCCAGTTTGTTCACAACTTCGTTTGTGAACTGAACTATATCATTGTATATATATATATATATATATATATATATATATATATATATATATATATATATATATATATATATATATATATATCAAAGATACTTTATTGGTTACTACCACGAGACTTCTGCCTTCAAGGTCACTACCATCACATCCAAGCAAGGTCATGGAATCACATCCTCATTATTGTCACATGTATTATGGGAGGCCTTTATCATGTGTGTTGTAGAGGAATAATATCAAATGTCATAGAAGATATCTGTCATATGTATCAAAATTTCATGTCACATGAAGGAGGCATTGTCATTATGAGTAGGGTCATTGAATCCAATTAATCATAGTCATTGCGAAATATAAGCAATATCATTGAACCATATATCACTATCTCATATTACACAACTCTATTATTTCATCATAAATCAAGTATTATACGACATGATTTACTGCCATCAAGATATCATAACAAGTCAGAGAAAGAACATTGTCCAAGTGTCAACAATTAGCAAAACCCTAATTGATATTAGGGTTTGATTCCTTCATTTAATATAAAACCACATAGGCACACTAAATATTGTCCTACTATAATTGATGTGTCATTGTTATCAAAGATTATTTTCCATCAAATTCAATGATATCATGTTATGAAACCAGCTCAAGAAAAGATAGAAAAGATAGATCAACGCCTTAGAATTCAGCCTCTTCGAGGGGGCAACCTCCTTTACATTACATAAATGAACAATTCTTGGATGATTCAAATGACAAAACCTCCTTTCTATATATAGGAGTCTAAGGAGTCACAATATAATCCAGCCGACCTAACAATAATAATATAAAGCCACAAAAATAACAATAGAGGGATTCTATGGGGCACAGAAATAACAATATGGGGGTAATAGGGGAACAACAATATAAATAAGGGGTATAACTACAATAGTAATGGGGTAATCACTAGTATTATAGGGACCCAACATGCCCCTCTCCTTCAAAAAAGTGTTGTCCTCAACGCTTGAGTAGTTCTGGATACTTCTGCATAAAATTCTCATCCTCCCATGTGGAATCTTCAGCGGATAAGTTCTTCCACTTGATAAGATACTCTGAAATTGATCGATTTCGTAGCTGTCGAGTTCTTGTTTCTGTGACTGCTTCCGGTTCCAATATAATTTTTCCTTCCTCATCAAGTTCTGGCAATATTGTTTGAATTGGGAGCTTGTCACCTATAACCTTCTTTAAACATGAAACATGGAAGACTGGGTGCAATCGAGAAGCTGCAGGAAGCTCCAATTTGTATGCCATAGTACCAATCTTTTGCAACACCTTGTACGGACCATAATACTTTGGTGATAATTTATTATCCTTCTTAGCTTGCTTAAGGGACATTTGCTTATATGGTTGTAGCCGTAGGAATACCCAATCACCTACATCAAAACTTCTTTCACTGCGATTTTGATCTGCCTGTTGTTTCATTCTATTTTGTGCCAACACGAGGTTATCCTTTAAGAGTTGGAGGACTTGTTGTTGATGTTCGATGTGATGTTCCACTGCCTGAACCTTAGAATTTTCTCTTAAATATGATGTGATGGATGGTGGTTGATACCCATAAAGTGCCATAAATGGGGTCATTTTTGTTGCTGTATGGAAGGAAGTGTTATACCACCATTCAGCCAGAGGCAACCATTTGACCCATTGTGTCTGTTTATCAGATACAAAGCAACGAAGATATCCTTCCAAACATTTGTTTACTATCTCAGTTTTCCCATCAGATTGAGGATGATAAGATGAGCTATGAGCTAACTGAGTACCAAGAGAAGAAAATAATTCTGTCCAAAAATTTCCAGTGAAAATGGGATCTCTGTCACTTACAATAATCTTTGGGTTTCCATGTAGCTTTTGAACTGTTTCCATAAATGCAGTAGAAACTGTACTGGCTTTAAATGGATGTGATAATGCACAAAAGTGTGCATACTTGGTAAGTCTGTCAACTACCACCATGATGACACTCTTTCCCTCAGACTTGGGTAAACCTGTGATAAAATCCATTGAAACCTCCTCCCAACGTTGGCTTGGAATGGATAAAGGTTGTAATAGACCCGGTGTCTTAATTGTTTCAACTTTATTTTGCTGGCAAACCAAACATTCCACCACAAACTTTTGAATATCTGATTTAAGGCCATCCCAAAAAAATTCCTTCTTAACCCTGTGGTAAGTTTTTAAAAATCCTGAGTGCCCTCCTAAGGGAGAAGTGTGCAATTCCATAAGAATCTTTTGTTTTAGCTGGGAATTCTTACAGAGGTATAAGCGATCTTTGTACCATAACGAATCATTTTTCCAGCTAAATGTATCAGAAGTACTGGAATCTTGTTGTAGCTTTCGAATAAGTGCCCACACTTCTTCGTCATTCTTCCATTCCTCCCTTGCTTCGTTTATCCAATCTGGTTGGATAATAGAAATGGCACACAACAATGCTTCCACATCCTCATCCTTTCTTGAGAGTGCATCTGCCACCACATTTTGCTTCCCTTTTTTGTAGATGATTTCAAAGTCATAACCCAACATCTTTGTGACCCACTTTTGTTGCTCTTCAGAGGATAATCTTTGTTCTAAAAAGTATTTAAGGCTATCATGATCCGTTTTTACCTTGAAGTGTCTTCCCATTAGGTAGGGTCGCCATTTCTTAAGTGCATGGAGTATTGCCAACATTTCCTTCTCATAAATAGCTTTGCTTAAAAACTTTCCCTTGATTGGACGACTTTCAAAAGCAATGGGTCTTTCATCTTGCATTAGAACAGCACCAATTCCATTTCCTGAAGCATCACATTCCACAATAAAGGTTTTTGTGAAGTCCGGTGTAGCTAAGACCGGTGCTTGGCACATTGCCTCTTTAAGATGTTCAAAGGCCTTTGTTGCTTCCGGAGTCCATGAAAATGAATCTTTCTTCAATAATGTTGTTAGAGGTGCTGCTATTCTCCCATAATTCTTAACAAACTTGCGATAATACCCTGTCAACCCAAGAAATCCTCGCAGATGCTTTATGGATGTGGGGATTTTCCATTCCTTAATGGCTTTAATTTTGCTAGGGTCTACCTTAACTCCTTCATGAGATACAATATGACCCAAATATTCCACCTCCTGGACTCCAAAGAAACATTTGGATCTTTTTGCATATAATTGTTTCTCCTCCAATAGTTGTAGCACCCTGTCAACATGTTCAACATGATCCTTCCAAGACTTGCTGTAGATTAGTATATCATCAAAAAATACTAACACAAATTTTCTAAGGAATGGTTTGAAAATTGAATTCATCAAACCTTGAAATGTTGAAGGTGCATTGGTAAGGCCAAAAGGCATGACCAAAAATTCATAATGACCCTCATGAGTTCTAAATGCCGTTTTTGGAATGTCTTCAATCTTCATTCTGATTTGATGATATCCCAAACGAAGATCCAACTTGGTGAAGTAAATTGATCCATGCAATTCATCCAGTAATTCATCAATAACAGGAATGGGGAACTTATCTTTAATAGTGAGCTTGTTGAGCTCCCTATAATCTGGACACATGCGCCATGATCCATCCTTCTTGTGCACCAATACTACTGGAGCTGAGAAAGAACTTTGACTCGGTTGAATTATACCAGCCTCTAGCATTTCTGCAACCATACGTTCAATTTCACTTTTTTGGACATAGGGATATTGTACGGCCTGATGTTTGGAGGAACACTTCCTGGAATCAGATGAATAGCATGATCATGATCACGCATAGGTGGGAGACCCTTGGGAGTCTCAAATACCTTGGAATGATTGTCCAAGACTTTTTGGAGATCTGGAGAAATAGATGATTCCAATGTGGAAACATCTAGCGAACATAATTGTGCAATTACACCTCTTTGCTCCTTTTTTAGAAGCTTTGTCATACCATGAGAGCTGATTATCTTTCCTGGTTTCCCTGCAATACCCCTTAATTCAACTTCCTTTCCTTCCGAAGAAAATTTGATGAAAAGTTCTTGAAAATTAAAAGCTATTGTACCCAAGGATTGTAGCCATTGGACTCCTAGTACAACATCGCACCTCCCATTGGAATGGAAAGCATTGGGCTAGTCAATACATATTCTCCCATGGATAGCTTGATATTATGGCACTTTCCAGAGCAATTTATTGTTCCTCCATTTGCAATCATCACTTGACACTCTGGTGCTGGATATAGGAAGCAATTCAATTCTTTTGCTACCCTACAATGAATAAAATTGTGGGTGCTTCCTGAATCAATCAACACTATTACCTTTTTCTTCTTGATTTGTCCTTCTATCTTGATGGTTTGAGGAGTGGTAATTCCCGCCAATGCATTACAAGATATGGTCGGATTTATTTGTTCTTCATCTAGGCTTTGTTCCTGGAGTATATCTTCTTCTTTTGACCTTTCTTGCTCCTTTTCTTCTTCCTCTTCACAATCTATGTAGAATAATTTCTTCTCAGCACACTTATGACCTTTAGTGTATTTGCTATCACAACTGTAACAAAGCCCTTTTGCTCTTTTTTCTTCCAATTGTTGTGGTGTCAACCTTATAGGTTGTGGAAGACTAGGGGCAACAACACTTCCGTCTTTATAGTTGTGAGTGGTATGCTTCCTGGTTGCCATAATTTTGCTTTCCATTTTTCTTGCTAACCTGAATGCCTTCTCTAATGAATCGGTTCCCAAAGGCGAACATCATGTTGGATATTATCCTTTAAAGACCCTATGAACACATCAATCCTATGCTCCTCTGGAATATCTTTTACCCTTATGTTCAATTTTTGGAACTCCTCAATGTGCTCCATTACTAAACCCTTTTGTTTGAGACTTATCAATTGGCTAAAAAAAGTGTTGCTTTTTGTATCTTCATAATGTGCTATCAATTCTTCCGTAAAAATTGCCCAAGTGATAAATTGTTTACGAGAGCAAAGCCATTGATACCATACAAACTGATTTGGTTCCAAATATACAGTTGCCATACGTACCTTTTGTGCGTTTTGCACATTATTGAGATCGAAGAATTGCTCCATCTGTAATATCCATGTAGCGGGATCCTTGCCATCAAACTTCCTCATATCGATTTTTGGAATATGGTGATTCTTCGATCCAACATTAGCATCTATGGTATCATGATTAACATTTCTTTTGTTTTCATCATGAGTTTCCTTTACTACCTTTTCACCATTAGTGACCCTTTCTTGTAGCAACTTCTTCAATTCTTCCATGTCTGTCTTCATATCTATCTTCAAATCTGCCATGTCTCTCTTCAAGTCTGTCTTCGAATCATCCATCTTAGCTTCCATGCCCTTTATCTTAGATTCCACGCCATTTATCTTAGATTCCACGCCGCTTATCTTAGCTTCTGTTAGCTTTTGTGAGCGTGACATTTGTTGCACTTGTTCTTGTAATTTTGATATATCATGTAGCATTTCTTCCTCTTCTTCATGGGTCATGCTAGAGCTTTCAGGTTCCTTACTAGGTGTTTGCATTTTCTTTCCTTGGGGCATCAGTTACCGATAATAATGCTTTACTATGCCCTTTGAATTCCGTTAAACCAAGCTTACACAAAAATTTAAAAAAAAACTACACACCTTTTTTCACTTTATAGAAGCCTGATATTGAATCTGATGTATCTCTGTAATTTTGGATCATCCAGTTCTGAAATTTCTACCTGTAGTAGCCTTCTGCGTCCTCTTTCCAATGCCACAAGTCTGAACCAAATTGGATTCTCCAAGGAAGAGTTATGTGAAATCTCCCACAGTGACTTGCTTTTAGACTGGTTCAGTAGAGCGAACTTGTACGACGTGCCACGAGTCACTGTTTCAACCTTTGAATCTAAAAAACACACAAAGAAACTACAGTCCGTCCTCTTTCTGTACCTTTTTACGAAATTTCAATCCGATCCTCATAGAGAGAGTTATGACGATTTTCCCCAGATCACCTGTTTTAAATGTAATTCAGGAGTCTGCAAATAGGTCAACTTCCTCAGATCATATCTCCGAAAATATTGCGCAAAAAGCTCTGAAATTTGGACCCAAGGTTCAACGCCAATTCTTCTCAAATGGGTTTTTTTTGCGACTTCTGAAAAGTCATAGAAAAAAAGTTATAGCGAAAATGCCACGATGACCTGTTTGGAGCAGCGAAACCCTAGAATTCCAAAGCTCTGATACCAAATGTTATGAAACCAGCTCAAGAAAAGATAGAAAAGATAGATCAACGCCTTAGAATTCAGCCTCTTCGAGGGGGAAACCTCCTTTACATTACATAAATGAACAATTCTTGGATGATTCAAATGACAAAACCTCCTTTCTATATATAGGAGTCTAAGGAGTCACAATATAATCCAGCCGACCTAACAATAATAATATAAAGCCACAAAAATAACAATAGAGGGATTCTATGGGGCACAGAAATAACAATATGGGGGTAATAGGGGCACAACAATATAAATAAGGGGTATAACTACAATAGTAATGGGGTAATCACTAGTATTATAGGGACCCAACATATCAAGTATCATTATGCCACAAAATATCCCTAGATGGTTAGGTTGTTTCCTCCATTGTCCATATACACAAAGAATGTGAAACTATATCATGCTACAATGTGGACCATGGAGTAGGGACCTTACATAGAAAGTGGAACCATACCTTGAATAGAGACACCATAAAGCGGATCATATCATACCATACCACAAAGAAGGTTTATACCATAGCAGTGATGCCCATATTAGAGCGATGTCCATAATATACAAATATGTCAATTCAATATAAATATGCCCATACAATGAATGCCATATACAAATATGCCAATCCAATATAAATATGCCAACATAGCAATGCCAATAATGATCCCATATAGTGAATCCAATATAACAATGTCCATACAACGATACCAAATACAGAGATGTCACTGTAATAGTGATAGAAACAATCCACTATAGCGAGAAATAGATAATCGAGCCACAAAAGCAAAGAGGTATTTAGGAACGTGCCACAAAGTGCTAGTCAAAATACCATGTTACAAGCATGAGTAAAAATATGATAAAGCGAGCCTTAGATTCACTATGATGTGAGAATTATAAATACAGATCACACAAAATATATTGTGATCTTCTCTACATATATGAACCACACAAAGTGAGAGTCCATGAGATAATTATTGCCATAGTATAGTGTGATCCCAAAGTATACCATACGATTTCTGAAATGAGAGTCACTATAGCTAATGTGGGACCTCAAAACTAAGGATGTGAGCTGTAGAAAATAGATAAGAGTAATATGTGTGTATTGATGTTATTGAATGATATCTAATGATATCCTTTTATACAATTTGATGGAGAATAAATGTGACCGTTTTGTAATGGGAGCCTGACATGATATTTTCTATATAAACACATTTCATAATAATAAACTCCTTAAATATATATTTCACAAGCCTTAAAAGTTTGAAGTCCATATTGATTACATGATGTTTCTTTATTCATTTAAATTTTTCTTTGGCCACTATAAATTCTATTTGGGTTTCAATGGGCTCTTCTTGGGGCTTAGGGTTCCCCTTTGGGGAAATTTGTCCCGAAGTTGTCCAAATTTCAACACTCCCTCTCAGCTAGGGAGGAATTTCCATCCACATCATAAGTCTCACCTCCGATGATATGTCTCACTAAGAAGGCAAGTAGTTGCATAATCATATTTGGAATTGTCTCATAGAAGAAAAATAATCTATAATCAATGGTAGTAGAGATCAATCCCAAAACCATACTAGCTTTCAATTCAAATCTCATGACTTACATCTTAGCTATATCAACAAATAATTTATCTCATCATATCTCATCTCAACTTATTTCCTTTGATCATTAGCTGAAAAATGATGTCTCTATCTAAAGAAGAAGAAGAATCATAGAGGAGATTCTGCCTACCACCCTCTATCCAAAGTCAATAGGCGAGATTGACTTTCCATGAGATGCAAGGATCACACTTTGTCCTATTGACCAATGATAATAGGCGAGATCGACTTAAGGATCACACTCTATCCTATTGTCCATTGATACTCCATATAGACCCTCAAGATTCAAGTCCTAGAACACCTGCATCCTTAGACTTGAGCGAGATCGACTTACCTAGTAGGGTAAGGATCACACCCTATATCAAGTCACCTCAACCCATTGGCCATATGGGGAGGTCCAATTACAACATGCCCAACTTGTGGGTATGATGCGAACTAGGTTATACTCTATCAAGTCACAGATTTCATGGTAGGAGGAGATACCCATATGTCATGAATGACAAGGATCACACACACACACGCTACAACAACAATATGCAAGATCGACTTACCACAGGGATAAGGATCACACCCTATCTTATTGTCCAGAGTTCCCTCAACCCCTGGATCCCTTACTACTTCATTACTCACTCTAAGAGCTCAACAGGGGAGAAGAGTTATGCTCAGTGTTCTCGATCAGTCAGGACCCATTTATCTCATCAGTGCCTTCACTATGCTTATGATTTTTAGTCTTTGCCATACTGCGTGACGCATAGAGAATATCGGGTCAACCACGGATATACGTGCTACAAATCAAGAATCCAACTATTTGACTAGTCATCAATCAAAATGTAATGAAGTCTCATAGCTCCTTTCTACACCATATCCCAGATATAATGATATCAAACCTCAATTTTCATGGACCTGTCATGGAACACATGATTCTATGTATGCCAAATTCCACAATATGTCATAGTATATCATAGTCATTGCCTAACATATGTTCAAATATCTCTCAAAGATATTTCTCAACCATACTGACTTGCAACCAATCATCAATGCATATTGCCACTCAAAGTAATAAATTCCAATATCTATCACATTAGGAAATCATGGAAGACCTACGATAGCACATAGATGTGCTCAATATTATCAACATATCCATATAGTCTCAAGGGTCTAGATTTGGGTCTCAAATCATAAATTACCAACTTTAAAACATACCAGTATACATATCCAAGCTCTATATAGCTCAAATAACATATTGTAGATCAAGAATTCATCTAACTATCAACTCATCATAGGAACCCATCAGAATTGAATTTGAAGAGGATGGTTTCTCAACTTCTTGGTGTAAATCATTATGCCAAGACATTAACATCATACTTCCATTAACAAGGAATTCATCATCATATTTATGCTACACTTCTGGTCTCAAGGGGTAGAATCATCTTGGGGGCAAGGGTCAACTCCCTCTATCACTAAATGATGAGATGATCTTGATCTGGCATAAATCAATTGTTAGATTATGAAAACAGTTATCAAAGACATACCTTTAGTCATCAATAGAGATAAGAGGTTGCATCATATGTCCATCATTTCATACATGCAAATCCTAAGATATTTACTGGAATTTATATGGAGCCTTCTTCAATCCACAATCATCAGTCTTCTATTCATGTCCCTCAAAGTCCTCCAAATATGCTTCTCCCTTAAATATATCATAGTGGAAGCTCACTTTACATATATCTAAAGCATCAAGAAACAAGGGCTAGGATAACCTCCTTTGTCTGAGAGCTTATTTCTTATCATAGTTTGAACCATATCATGGAAGCATCAAATAATATTGCATCTTAGATATGCATCATATCAGGCTAGTGCACTTCAATCTACTCCCTCTAAGTAGGAATATTCTTCAATCATAGTTATCAACCAAGGATATTGCAACCATTCCTTTGAGGTCTTGAGCTCTTTTCCATTTCATGTGTCATTCAAGTCATGGGAGGGATCTGCATCCTTCTTGATCTTGACATGGAGGAGTTGGTCCTCATATCATTTTGAAGAACCTGTTGATCCTAGGACAAGAGCAAGAGCATTAATAATAATAATAATAAAACATAATGTGTAGAATTTCTCACTATAGATCAACAGATTATGCAAAATACTAGATCTACTTCTACAACAATTTTGCGGAAGCTTAAACGATTTTGAGCAAGATCAAAGAGAACACATATAAAATAGAATGAGAAATAAATCACACATGAACACAGAAGAATACTCCGGGGAAAGCCTTAGCTAAAAACCTAGATCTCTGTAATATCATACAAGTGGAAATATGTCTGAATTACACAAAGCATTAGCTCGCAAGCTATCTAGCTCTCAGTACAATCCTCCAATACAGCTCACAGATTGAATAGACACAACATATGCCTTCCCTCAGCCCTCCAAGCCTCCTATTTCCTTGTGCAGTTTCTCCTGGGGTCCAATGCTGTCACCTGTGTGTATTGGCCTCTCACACAACTCATCAAACTCAAAAGTAACTGCACAATCTCCAAGGAATTAATTCCTTCTGCATGCAAGAGATATCCTCAATGGAATATTCTTACAACTGATAGTACACTGTCCCATCATCTGATCTCAAATGGGTCTCTGACTGAATTGACATGCATGAGTTATCTATGAGAGAATATTCAGTTATCTGAAGTGCAGTAGTTACATGCATGCATGCATTAACTAACTGAACTCACAATCAGTTTCCACAAACTGTTGGAACTAATCTAACTAGACTTAACTCAGATAACTGAGCTAACTAATTACAACTCATCCTGATCTGTTTAATCAAGGGATAAGTTCCTTAATCAATGGAGAAACTGTTGCATGTCTTCACATAGACTTCATGTTTGATTTCCTACAACTAATTAACTCAAGATGAATTAATTAATTATTTCATAAACAGTTGCTAAGATCAAATTCGAATTTTAATTCTCAATTTTAGTTTAGGGACTAACTAAAATTGGAATGTATCCCGAAATGCTATTTATAGCAGTGCTATTTTTAGCACTTATGTTTTTAGCATTTATTGTTGCTATTTTCAACACTCCCTCTCAACAAGAAAGGGATTATCAGTCACCCCAATCCTGTCTCTGTGGAACTCAAACTTGCATTTTTACAATGCCTTAGTCAAAATATTTGCATCCTATTCCTCGGTCGAAACATACATCAACAACATGATCCTCTTCACCACACAGTCTCGAATATGATGATATTAGATATCAATGTGCTTGGACTTGTCATGAAATACTAGATTCTCAAAGAGTTTGATACAACTATGATTATCGCAGTAGATCACAGTTGGATCCATCCTCTAACCAAACAATGCAACTGGAATCTTCCGCATCCAAATGGCCTCACATGCTGCCAGACTGGAAGCCATGTATTCAGCCTCTGCTGAGCTAAGTGCAACTTACCTCTGTTTCCTACTGTACCAAGAAACTACAACTGAACCAAGGTTGAAGATTCCTCCTGAAGTGCTCTTCCGGTCTGATGGACTTCCTGCCCAATCTGCATCTGTGAAGCCCTGAAGCTTCACTCCCTCTGTCTGTCTATACCACAATCCATACTGAGATGTGCCTCTGAGGTATCTCAGCACATGCTTCGCTGCCTTCCAAAACAGCTTGGTATGCTGAACCATAGCTTGACTTAGCTAGTTCACCGCAAAGCATAAGTCTGGTCGTGTGTTCACTAGATACATCAATGAACCCACAAGTTGTCAATAAATAGTAGTAGCTACTACCTAACCTGAAGTAGCATCCTCCTTCCTCCAGTTACCAACCAGAGGAGTCTGCATGGGCTTGCACTTTTCCATGTGGAACCACCTGAGTATCTCATTGGCATACTTGCCTTAAGACACAAACACTTTCCCATCCTTCTACCACACTTCCATGCCTAGAAAGTAGTGCATAAGACCCATGTCTTTCATTTCGAACTCTCTTGCAAGGTCCTCCTTGCAAAACTTGATCAACTGATCATCACCTGTCAAAATCAGATCATCAACATAAAGAACAATGATCAGTGTCTTACCTTCTACCATGATGTGGTAAAGGTTCGCATCTGCTTCACTCTTAGTGAAGCCCAACCCAGTGAAATAGCGGTTGATCCTGGTGTACCAAGCACGAGGTGCTTGATTCAGCTCATACAAAGCCCTCTTGAGTCGGCACACATGCGACTCACGATCAAAGCTCTCAAAATCTTCTGGCTGCTCAATGTACACCTCTTCCTCAATCTTCCCATTGAGGAACGCGGTCTTCACATCCATCTGATGGATCTTCCAACCCATCTGAGCTAATAGTGCCAACATCGATCTGATATATGAGTACCTTGCTACAGGAGAAAAATTCTCATCATAGTCAATCCCCTCAACCTGTGAGAAACCACAGGCAACAAGCCTTGCCTTATGTTTCTCAACACTGCCATTAGCTGCCTGCTTTACCTTGTAAAGCCATCGGGAACTTACCACTGACATGTCTTGAGGTATTGGGACAACATCCCAAACACAGTTCCAAATGATGGAGTCGTACTCCTCCACCATGGCATCAACCCAGACTAGTTGTTGCACTGCCTCCTCGAATGAAGAAGGTTCAGACTCTACACACTCCCCAACCAGGGCCATGTAACCAGTTTACCTCTCAGGTGACCTCCTCTGTTTGCGCTAAGAAGATGGTTGTCCCACATTCTCTCGTACATCCAACATCAACTTGTCAGCTTCCCTTGAGTGTTTTCGCCCATCTTTGGAAGACTCAGCATGAGTGGATGCCTCCATTCCCGGATCCTCTACATGCGGCTGCTCCGCATCAGTCTGAGGCTCCTCCTCCTTAGGAACTGAAAGTTCCTCCTCTGCATGAAACTTGAGCTCCCTCTTAAGTGATACTCGCATGGCTTTCTACTCGTCGAACTTCAGATCTCTGCGTACCACTGTCCTTTAACTGGTAGGTAGGAACACTCAATAGTTGTGGGGTTTATCAGTGCACCCCACAAGTATCCCCAACTCATCTGTTGGATCTAGCTTCTTTCAGGCATCTTTGGTCACAAGGCAATATCCAAAGATCCTGAAGTGACTCACATCTGGTCGCTTCCTAGAAAAGGCCTCCATAGGTGTCTTCATTCCCAGTATAAGGTGCGGGCTTCTGTTCTGCAAGTATACTGTTGTATTGCATGCCTCAGCCCACAAATGAAGTGGTAGGCTTTGGTCATGCAACATCACTCAATTTTCTCCCATAATCGATCTGTTATTCCTTTCGACCACCCCATTCTGCTGTGGGTAATGGGGTGCCATCAACTCCTGTTTAATTCCTTCTACTGCGCAGAAGTCCTTAAACTGTTGGGAGACATACTTTCCACCATTGTCGCTACGCAAGGCCCTTATTTTCTTTCTAGATTATTTCTTTGCAAAGGCTTTAAACTCACAAAACCTTGAGAAGGTCTGATCCTTCTTCTGCATAAAGTAGATCCAACATCTACGAGAAAAATCATCAATAAAAATAACATAGTAGCTTTGTTTAGTGGTGGAGGATGTAGAGAATGGTCCATGCACATCTGTGTGAACTCACTCTAGGATTACTCCAACTCTACTGTCTCGATCCTGAAAGGAATATTTCATATACTTACCCAAGGTACAACCTTTGCATGTATCCATCTGCTCCATTTTTCCCTTGGGAAGTCCGATAGAAATCTACTGCATGATCTTCAAAGCCCCATGGTGCAAGTGGCCCAATCTTCTATGCCATAGCCCTCCAACATCTTGGCTCTGCACCAACTCTGCTTTGGAACTCAATGCAACACAATCATCTACCTCCAGCTTGTAGAGATTCTTTACTCGAATCCCAATCCTCTTGGTTTGTCCAGTGCCAATATGCCTCGGGAATACCTTTCCTTTACTAAAGACTACATCATAGCCTTTGTCTTCTAGCATAGCGACAGACACAAGATTCTTCTTCAGACCTGCTACATACCTTACATCAGTCAGGGTGAGAGAAGCTCCATGCTTGTTGTTGGGAAAAGTATCTATTCATAATGCCCCTATCCCACTCTAAGGTGTGACAGTGCCTTAGCAACAAACAAGGAAAACTACTTTTGTATTCTTCTTTATGAAATGTAAATGAAGAGGAAGGATAAACTAACCTGTGTCTTGCGCTAGTTTGTTGATCCAATCGCTCTCCTCTTCGACAGCTTCCAGCTACCTGCTCCCTTACTCGCCCAGCTTCACCAAGTTCCTACAAGATCACAGAAGAGGAAAAACTACACAAAGATATAGATTTACATTCATAAAAAGCTTAGGATCAGATTAAGCTAAACATGCAAATATAACAAAACATCACTGATACACAAGCATGTAGGAGAAACTCAAATAGTTTTATTGATATGATAAGAAGATCCAGGAGGAGATACAACCAAGTGAGTCCCGATCCAGCATCTACCTCCCATCAAAGGAATCCCTTCCTCACCTCCAACAAAGCATAAATCACCCAATGCACTAATCTCAATCTCAAAACCAACAGCAATTCTCTGCAAGGTACAAAATTCCAGCCTCTGGATCTCTGGGATGAGGGATCCATATATAGATGTAAGCAGAGAGGATGAGTCAGCTTATGTTTTGACTTGTGGCTTCTCTCTGTCAGTTCTTGCTTCCACTTGGAGACTGAGAGCCTCTTACTCATCACTGGTCGAATTCAGTGAGGCAAGTGTCATTGGAGAAGATTCTGGAAGCTTCCATTGTCTCTCCACCTCGTTGAATGACTCTGCCACTTGTCATTTCTCGCTCAACGCACCTGGGTAGTGCATTCAAGTGCGTTGCAACGCACCTAGCCAGTGTATTTGGGTGCTTTGCAACGCAGCCAGCTAGTGGAGCATCTAAATTGATCCTGATTTGACTAGTTTTGAGCAGTTTTTGGTGGAGAACTTCTGGGAGAAGTTGTCATTGGTTGACCTTGTTCCTCTAGGGGTAGGAACAACACTTTTAGGGACTTTGGATCCCTTGGATTATGGACATTTCATGCTTAGAGCTGTAAGGCACAAAAATGTCTATAACAGTTGCCCCCTAAAGTATGAGGTCGTTTATCGGGTGAAATGCTTTATTAGGAGGATCCGAAGTTCTTTCAATGACGGGAGGAGACCTGTAATAAGATACAATACAATACATTATTTTCATACTGTTTTCATGATCTAGCTGAGGCGGGCATTCCCATGCTCAGCTTTATAAATTCATTTTTATGTACACAGGACAGACAATCGTCTGATGGTAGACTGATGATTCTGATGAAGTCATCATCCTTTTGGTAGGATGATCGACTGTGCTGCAATGCTGTACATGTCAATGTTTTCATTTTTTCCTGAATATATATCGCAGCCCGGATGGATGAAACTAGATCCGGGGTCTTCAATCTCGTCTGATCTTCACTCGAAGTACAAGTCAATCCATGTGAAAAATGTTTTGAAGTCGAACATGGAAAGACATCGCTTGATTACCAGTCAATGATGTAAACTGTTAACAAGCGCGAGAGGAATCACCGATAAGGATGATGACCCTCAAGGTACTGCAGTACAATTCACATGGTGTGAATAAAGGACTTGGCGTTGAACACCACACAAAATCTTTCGGTCGAAGGTCATTGATGTATACCTGTCGCCGGAAGTGAGAAACTTGCCATTGAGGCATGCAAGCTTCAAAGTACTGAATGGGGTGTCCCTAGATCAACTTCTTGGATAATGAGCTGATGTCGACAAGAAGCAATCCGTCAAAGGAGGGCCTTGATGAATCCCACATCAATGACACGGAACGGAGCAAATGATTTTGGTGGAGGTGAAAACAATATGATGATATATGGTTCAGGATGGCGGTCATGAAGGAATGAAGTATAATGTATGGTAGTGGATGGGACACGGGTGACTTCTCTGGATGACTTCTCTTGAACATGTCGGCGACACTTATGTGATGGATCGGTAGAATTTACCCCAAATGTGGATGGTATGGCGAGACCATGGTGATGTGACCGGTGAATGAAACAACCCAACCCGACTCAGGCATAGAGTGGAAGTGTCATGTTCAAGAGCGACTTGCTACCAATAAAGATTCTTTGAGTTTCTTCCCAATTTTTCCCCAGTCATTGCTGACCAATACCTCTTTATTTTTGTCAAGCTTGAGGAGGATAACATATGCTTGTTCTATAATTTGCCCTTCGGGCAAACCCATCGCTATGTTTTAACGAGCCTAGCGATAGTTAAACTCGTTCTCGTCTAAAGACAAGTTTGTCGCTATTAATGTTTTTAACGAGTTTAACGACAAGGATAACTCGGTCCTTTTCATTTTTAGAGAGTCTGAAAAGGTACGTAAAGTTAACTTCGGAATTCCTTTTTTCGTCATCTAATCCCTTAAGTCCGAAAAAGTATAAAACAATACAGAAGGGATGAATTTTCGATAGTTTTAACGGGCCGAACAATACAAGCGCTCGATCTTTTTGTGTAATAATCCCTCAGGTCCAAAAAGATTAAAATCTAGAGGAGGGATAGCTCTTCCGGTTGCTTTAACGAGCTGGAAGGCCAAAACTCGGCAATCTTTTCATATTTTACGAGTTAGATGAAAAGAGCTTAAAGAAGACTCGTCTTTTGAGGAACGAGTGATAAAATGGGTAGCAGCTGATTCCAGGTAAGGGTTGGAATTTTCCAAGCACGGCAGTGTCACAAGGATGGCTAGTGAAATCACTCTTCGCAGCTGTTCCTCAAAATGGGTAAACAATCAAATGGAGGTGAATGATCGACCAATGGAAAAGTGGAGGTGCCGGTGCAAACACGACCAAGGCTTTAATGGCTGATAATGTTACATTCACGGTGGTTATTTACCGGAGGATAGTTCATTTTTTAACGAGCTTAAACGCGGATTGAAACACTTGCTCGGTCTTATGTTTATTTTTTAACGAGCATGAACTATGTGCTAAAACTGCTCAATAACATGGTCTAGTTTTGATTTTTTACCATAAATAGCTTCGTCCTTTCAAAGATAGTACTGTACTTTCAATTGCTTCATCAAACTAGTTAGAAATGAACAACATTGGCTTGGAAATGAGATTAAAACACTAATATTTTACTTTGAACTACGTAAAAAGCAATTAAAAAGTGTTTTTACCTCTCATTTTACCATTTCATTTGAACTTGGTTTGTTGGAGCTTTGGAGGTGCCTCTTCCCCCTTGATTTTCATCAGCTGATTTCGGGAGATCCTGTGGACGATTCTCAGCGCCATCTGGACCAGGTAGGAGCTAAACCTGAGCTCTTTCATTTCATGGTTTCCTTTCTGCATTCTGTGCTTCATTCTCTGCTTTTCTGAGCCCCTGGGGTTTGATGGGTTCGTTCTGCCATCAACGCACCCTGGGCCTATCGAAACCTGCGTTGAATGTTGACCAGTATGAAGGCAGTTTGACATTCAACGCAAGTGGAACACTTCTGCAGGTGCGTTTGGCGCAGAAAAGGAATTTGTTGCACAGTTTTTGATGAAAATTTTTGCCTGTTTCTCATCAAAATCAGGATCTAACTCCTCTCTTGTTTGTTTTTCAGAGATCTCGGAGAAAAATGACCCTTACATGGCGAGAACGAGAACATGAAGAAGAGGACATGATTGCCCTACATGATCCGGTTACAGTGAACGCGCTGCGGAACTGTGGCTTGCTGAAGTTCTTCCGCATCTCTAGCATGAGACAGCAGATCAACCTACTGCAGTATTTTCTCGATGCGTGGGATCCTATCAATCAAGTTTTCCAGATTAGGGGAAAATCTATCCCCTTGACTACAGTAGACATTTACTTCTTGACTGGCTTGTCGAGGCGGGGTTCCCCCATTTCTTTGTCAGGTTCGGCCCGAGGGAGTGACTCTGTGAGCAATTATGTCTGCCAGTATTGCAGGGAAGGATCTCAGTCGAGTAAAGATGGCAAGATCATCATCCGTGATGTTACTGACAGGTCCCTTAGGTCTATCCTGTTTACTTTTGGTAGGATGGCCGGTAGTGCGTCTCTTCATGTAGCCAACAGATCCTATATGCAGCATGCCTTGGAATGCCTCCAACCGAAAATATTCAACTGGTGTGATGCAGTACTTCTTGTGATGAAAAGTCAGTTGACCAAGATAAAGGACGGGAGGTTGAAGAACTTTGGGTTCGGTTCTATTTTGACCGCCTTTGCCTTGGAGAAGATACCACTGATGCAGCCGCAGTACATTGCACTCGACTTACCTTCTCCTACTGAACCACGTATGCAGAGATGGGTTGACCATATGTCTAGGCATGCTGGCCAGTCTCAGATTTCATTTTCTGATACCTTCTTCAGGTGGTTTGATCGTCAGGAGATGACTTATGCCGAGTATCCATATGCTGGCATGGATTTCCGGGGTGATCCGGATTTAGTACTACCGGATGGCGAGCAGTGGGGAGCTATTGGTAAAATCTTTGACCATATAACTGTTTACTGTTTTATAATGTCCTTATGCTTTATTCTATCAAGACTTTAATCAAACTCATGTGTACATGCAGATGTTGGTCCTGTTCGTCCAGTAGTCCGTCTGAGAGTGCCAGCCGCTGCCCCAGTAGGAGAGGCCGCCGGGAGGGTTATCCTTCGTGACCTTGATGTGGCCGAGACTCTCACAGCTGTGTAGGAGCAGGTTGAGAGCCTTACTCTCGGTATTCCAGATGTGAGGATCGACGAGCTACCTTTGCAGTTACAGCGACATACTACTGGTGTGCCTAGACGATGGACTCGTCTCTTACGCATGATCGCACAGGCTGTGACTTGCTATCACGAGCATCACTAGACTAGGGTGCCCCCTAGCATTTTGAGTTTTTGGGTCATGTGACCGATTTTGTCTTGGTTACAGAACATTATATGTAAACCATAAACAGCTATATATATATTTTGATTTTCGGGGTTTTATTCTAGTTGAGCTATATGACCCACATGTAAAACATTGATGATGTGTTTCTTTTTACAAATGTTGCAAATGTCTATCTAACACATAGTTTGCTAATGAGTCGGTTAATGTGTTTAAGTTTCTGGAAATATGTTGGTATTGAATAAGATCAAATTGTCTTTCCAAAATCTTAACCCTTAGGAACATGTGATAAATAGCTGGGTCTCGGACGGAATATATACCATTGAGTTGTAGTATTACGAGTTGTGAGTCTAGCCTGACGATTAGTCGGCGTATACCATGGGTGATGGCATCAGAGAGAAGTTCTATCAATGCGCTATACTCAGCGATGTTATCCGTTGATTGACCAATACATACACCTCTGAAACTTACTAACTCACCGCTTGGATCAAAAATGGCCCAGGCTGCGGAGGACAGGTTCCGCGAACTACGACTCGCTCCGTCGGCATATCCAACACATGTCTCCAATAGGTTTGACATCTGCAATACATGTAAAAAGGTGGATTACTCCACCAAAACAAACACTTTAGCGAAAACAAAATACAACAAAAGCATATTGGTTACTATTTAAGCATAGTAACACTTGAGGTACAACCCATTATGAGGTTGCGCCAGTGGAATTCCGTCATAATCCATTAACTCGTAGGCTCCTTTTGCTAACACCAGTTTAACAATATAGGGGCCCATCCATAAAGACTTAAATTTACCTGCTGCCAATTTATCGGATTCTTGGTCGTAAAGCAAGACCAAGTCACCTTCTGAGAAGACACGGGGTTTGACATTTTTGTCGAACTGCGCCTTGACTCGTTTCTTATGGGCTTCGTTAGCCAAAGCGGCATCACGACGGGTTTCATCCAATTGGATTAATTCTAAGAAACGGGCCTCTTCTTCCGAAGTTCCGGGGAGGAGATCGATTGCGAGTTTAAGAGACGAGATTTCGCACTGGACTGGTAAGACTGCTTCCAGGCCATATACCAGTTGGAAGGGTGTGAACCCGGTTGCATTCCTTACCGATGTTCGGTAAGCCCACAAGGCTGAGTATAGGATTAGGTGCCACCTTCTCTTGTGAACTCTGATCATCCTTTGCAAAATGCGCTTCAGGACCTTGTTGATCGCTTCAACTTGTCCGTTGGCTTGCGGATAATACGGAGTAGAGCTGTCGTGAGACAATCCTAGTTTGGCAGCTAATTCGAGCATCATGTGATTGCGAAAATGCGATCCATGATCCGTGACTATAGCCTATGGTACACCGAATCTAGCGACTACATGGTTGAAAAAGAAAAGGGAAGCTGTTTCACCAGTGTTATCTAATGTAGGCATCGCCTCGGCCCATTTGGTAAAATAGTCAACTGCGACTATGATGTACCCATGCCCCCCGGTCGAGGTGGGGTTACATGTCATGAAATCGATGCCCCATTTGGCGAACGGCCCAACAGCAATTATTGGCTGTAGAGGTGCGGGTGGTCTTCTGGTTTTGCTATCAAAAATTTGACAAGCATGGCAACTTCTGACTGCGGTTATGCAATCTTTGAACATTGTTGGCCAGAAGTATCCTGCTCGTAAGATTTTTTGTGTTGTAGCATATCCAGATTGATGCCCCCCACAAGCTCCTGAATGACACTCATTCAGGGCTTTCTCGGCCTCCTCATGGGTGAGGAACCTTCTCAGAACTGTATCGATACCACGACGGTATAGTGTATCACCGACAATCATGTAGTCTTTTGCTTGGTATCGAATACGTTTTTGTTCAGAGTGTGAGGTGTTAGGCCTAAACTTTTGGGTTTGGAGATAAATTATTATATCTCCATACCACTCATTGCTTGTTGATATCAGAAACAAATTCTCATCCATTATTGATTCTTCGGATGTTTCATCGTTGGACGATGATGGGAGATCGCACAATAATTCTGCAAAAACTAGAGCTTTCTTTGATTTGGATTTTACGAATTCCAGATCAAACTCTTGAAGGATTGCTATCCATTTTGAATATTTCCCCCCCAGCAACTGTCACGACAATATATAAGTCATGGGGTTGCAATCTGATAGAATGGTAGTTTTCCGGAAGAGGACATAGTGTCGAAATCTTTGTATCGCTTGAACAGCTGCAAGCGCTAGTTTTTCAACATAAGAATATTTGCTTTCTGTATCATTTAAGTTTTTACTTAAATAATATATAGGGTGTTCAATTCCATCGACTTCTTGAACCAAAACCATTGCGATGGTTGTATCTGCTGCAGTCAGATACAGGTTAAAATCTCTTTGATAATCGGGGGCATACATTAATGATGCTTTCATTAAGGAATCTTTTAAAGCATCAAAGGAAGCTTGCGCAACCTGATCCCAGACGAAGGGTACCTCATTTTTCAAAAGACGTGTATAACCTTTAGCAAGTTCGGCGTAATTTGGAATGAACCTCCTCAGAAAGTTTGCTTTCCCTTGGAGTTTCTGAATCTGAAGCAAATTTGAAGGTGGAGGCAAATTTATGATTGCCTGGACCTTGCACGGGTCGAGACGAATCCCATCTTTGGAGACTACAAAGCCAAGTAAATGACCAGAACTGATGCAAAATACACATTTGTGCGGATTGAGTCGTATCTTGTAGTGTCGGCAACGTAGAAATATCGCTCTTAAATGCTGCGGATGATCAGTCTGCTTTCGCGAATGAGCCGGAAGTTCATCGAGGTATGGTTGAACGATGTTTTTGATGTCGTGGAAGGCATAATTCATTGCCCTCTGAAATGTCGCCCCTGCGTTCTTTAAACCAAAGGGTAATTTTCGATATGTGAATGTGCCCCACGGACAAATGAATGCAGTATTTGACTGGTCCTGTGGGTGGATATTTATTTGATTATACCCGGAAAATCCATCCATGAATGAAAAGATTTCTCATCCGACTCATTCATCAATTATCTGGTCGACGAAGGGTGTAGGGTAGTTGTCTTTTGGACAAGCTTGATTTACATCCCTATAATCGACACACACTCTAATTGTCCCTTGTTTTTTCATAATAGGGACAATATTCGATACCCAATCGGTTAGAGGAACCGGGTAGATGAAACCAACATGGAGAAGTTTTTCAACTTCTGCCTTAATGGCAGCAACTTTCTTGGGGTGCACCTGCCTGAGCCGTTGTCGTACCGGTTTGACATCTGGATACATCTTAATTTCGTGTTCAACGATACTCGAGTCGATGCCTGGCATTTCACTGTATGACCAAGCAAAGACATCTCTGAATTTGCGAAAAAGAGTGTTATATATTTCCAGTTCTGGAGGAGAACAACATTTGCCAACATAAATATTCTCTACAACATCTGTTTTAGTCGATATATTTATGGCTATAGTCTCTTCAATGTTGGATAAGTTTCGCTCGGAATCCACCGTATTTACAGTATTTGATAGGAATTCAAAAACTGAAGGATGATAAAGGTCATCTTGAGTATCTTCTTCATAATCCGGAAGAAGGGAACGATGGTGGCAGTCATTCCATGGTGCCCCTTCAATCAACATTGATTGTACAATTCCTTCGTCGGTTCCATGCACTCGCGACCAAGGATCTGAAGGGGTACCATATTCTCTAGACCTATCTACCTAAACTCTTGACGAGCGTTGATTTGGGTTTGCCTCCCATGCTAGAAACATTGATTGCTATAATATTTCTATTGGGCTTGGGGGAAAAACCATTGCATGATCCATGTTGATATCGTTTTCTGAGATCTTTGTGGAAGATATCATATTGCAGGTTCCTATCGATGCTACTTCCGCCAGATTGACTGGAGGTGGAAGAGCGAAAGTTCCCATTAGTATAGGATCTTTTAGTAGGCCTACTCCGATGTTCTGAAGCGAATGGGGGCTTCCATGGATCATGGGAATGCTTCCTGTAACTTGAGAACCATTGGGGAGGAAGTTTTGTTGATCGACGATTGTAATCCCTCCTTGAAAGGGAAATGCAATCTTTCTAAAATAGGTCGACACAACAGCTGCCATGGCATATATCCATGGTCTTCCTAGTAGGATGTTGTAATCAAGATTCCCATCGATGACTTCAACATCTATTTCTACTGTTTTCCCCCCTAGTTCAACTTTCAAGTTATTTAGGATACCATATGGGGTATATGTCCTTCCATCGAATGCTTTTAATGTTGTCGAGGACCGCGACAAGGTTGGAGATCCTAAAGTTTTCCAACAACTCATCGACATAATACATGTAGATGCCCCCTCATCAATAATTGTTTGATGAATAGTTTTGTTGAGGGCTTTCACTTGAATAAGGAAAGCTAGTTGGGCTGGTAACTAAGGATCGTATCCTTTGTGGTCGAAGGATACAAGATTGGAATCCTTAGGATCAACTCCACCAATGGCTGATAACAAAGCCTGCCTTTGGGATGGGAAATTTTGTAGTGCTTCAAGATTCGACATAGCGGATGGCGATTGGGCCAAATCTTCCACTATGTTATAATGCTGCGCTGCTCTAGCGCGGGTATTAAATGTCGACTTGTGTACTACTCCCTTTGGCGGTTTTATTGTTAATTCAGGAATGGTGGGCGGTACAACTTTTGTCGAAGTTGTTTTCGAACTAATTGGTTGATCTTTATCCTTGTCGTTCGATAGCTGCGGATTCCCGTAATCTTTGTTCCTTGTCGAAATCAAAGCATCATTCTTTTGTTTCGAAACCGACAACATTAACACTTGAGACGGGGAAGCATTTCCACTATCAACCAGATTTGTTCCTGGATTTGGAAACGGATCAGTTAGCACAGCTGAGGTTTTCGAACTCTTAAAGAATATTTTAAGCTCAGCTTTGTATGGACATTCTTTCGTCCAATGATCCTCATCACATATGTGACATCCTGTAGAGGGTTTCCTATTTCCAGGAGGGTTTGAAGAAGGTTTTTCAGGAGATGACTCATCCTGTTTCTTCTTCTTCCCTTTGCCTTGTTTCTTCTTGCTTCCTGGTTGTTTGGTTTCTTTGCCCTTATCCGTCGATACGGCATTTACTTCCGAAGCAAGAAGTTCGTCTTTTGCATTTTGATCTCAAATATTACGGGCCTTCTTAGATGTGGCCTTTGTCGATTTCGTGTCTGTTTTTCCAATCACGCCATCGCCGATGTGAGAGTCATTGTTCGATTTAGGAGGAGGAGGAATTGAGAATTCCGGTCTAGGGGCGTCAGGTATTTTGTCGTAGAGCGTGCCGGACTGAGTATAGATCAAGTCCAGATATTGTGCACGAGCTATAACTTGCTCTTCCGTTACGACTCCCCCCTTTGCCACATCTTCTGTGATGGAAGGTAATAATGACTTGATAAACCATTCAGCTAATAGCTGATCGGGAACGTACGTTTTTACCATCCTGCAATGACGTCGCCACTCATGTATATGATCGGATATATGAGTGGCCGTTGTCTGTTTGAAGTTGGTAAGGAGTTCTGTTCCCGTTTCATACCTTATCGGTAATTGAAAATGGGTTAAAAAGGTTGTGGATAAGGTACTGAAGTTGTCGAACGAAGCTCTAGGCAATTCAATATACCATTTTGCCGCTGGACCCGTTAACGTCCTCTGGAAGAGGTGAAGCCTTATCGAATCATCATTGAGGGTGTTTGATGAACACCATAGATGAAATGTCATCACGTAATTCGATGGATCTTCACTCGGATTTCCATTAAATTTAGGAATATCTGATGGAAGTTTATGCGGAATCGTTGGCCACCAAGGGGCGTAAGCAATTGGATCGTTTATTAATCGGTGTAAATCAGGTAACTCTAGAGTTGCCACGAATGGTAACTGTTGATTCAGGTTAGGTGAAGCGTATCAAGGATACGATGGAATCGCCTGAGCAGTTGGCCTTTGCATACCAGCATAATGCAGTTGATGCTGGTATGACTGATATGGTTGGTGGACATGACCATTGTAAAATGGTTGATTTTGACCGTTTTGAATGTACGGCTGTCCACTGTTCGCAAAGATCTGCTGCTCAGAACCCTGGTATACTTGTTGGAATTGTGGTTGTTGGTATTGCACCAGCCACGGTTGTGAAGCCATGTGCTGTTGTGCTATACTAACCGTTGGACCAAGGTGTGGGGTAATTGTACCCGTCTGGACCTGTGTCGTCCCACTAGTTGGCGATTGTGGTTGAGTCACAGGGTCAAGGGGCTGTTGCATTACAACCTGAGAAATCTAAGGTTGGCACACAACAGGCAACGTTTGAACTTGTGACACCGTCACAATAGCTGGTGTAGTCGGGATGTTCGACATAGGTACACATTGTTGCATTGAATACACAACTCTTGGTTGTTGAGGTAGCATAGGTACCCAACCACTTGAGGTGATTCCAGTGAAACCTGAATATTGTTGTGAAATCCCGTATGGATATCCTCCCGGAGGGGGTAATGAAAGGGCATACTACCCCCCATACGGTGGTAATTCGGAACTCAAGGGGATTGTCTGCCCTTGGGGACTGGATTGCCCAAATTGACCTCCAGATGGATCAATTTGTTGAGACTCAACATAAGAGTTACCGGATATTATTCCAGTTGAACAAACAGGAACGGACCAGACTGTCGAAATAGCCCTTGAGTGGGCTCCTTCTAGCTGTTGAGAGCTAGTTGGGACAGATGGTATGCCGACGAAAATTTTCGGAGTGACGACAGGGAGTTCTGCTGTCGCTGTGTCAGTCGACACAGTGACGGCAGGGAGTTCTGCTGTCACTGTGTCAGTCGACACAGTCCTAGATGTTGACAGTTGTTCAGACATTTGGAGTCTATCCAAAAGATTACCTAGCGATTCTACAGGAACTTCCACTGGTGGTAGACTAACTTCTGATGAAGAAGGATATAGAGTGACCCCGACTCCAAAGTGCGTCGGAGTACTTGTTTGAGGATCTTCTACAATTTCTTCAATCGCAATCAAACCAGGTGGAAGGGGAAGACCGTCAGGTCCGTAAAATATTTCTGGTGCCGAAGAAGGGGTGGAATCGACAGCGATAGATGTTTGAAGAGCAAGGCTCTCCGAACCGGTTGTAGATGTAACTGGTTCAGTAACACAAGTGTTTACTCTCAGACTAGGATCAGTATCACTGTCCCTCTGTGGCTGTTGAACTTCTTCTATAGAGGCAGGGTTTCCAGAAATGTTTGGAGTAACCGGAATCTCGGATGTTGTTGGAACACTTGTTCTAACTTTAATAGGAGATTTGGATCCGGTTAAACGAGTTCGCTTTGTCCGTACTAGTTTCGATTCCGGAGACAAAGACGGTTGACTCGTAAGCCTCCGTGAACGACGGGGTTTTAGTTGACCTTCTTCCACGATTGCGGATTACTCGATCAACTAAAATACAAAAGGGGAAATATGTTTCCGAATTAAATGAATTTTAGACGCTTTAGACACAACTTGTTTTTTCAATTTTAAGGAGTCGAGAAAAAACAAAAGATGACTCTAGTCTCCTTCGATTTTTAATGAGCCTGAAGTGACAAGTGCTCAGATGGACCTTTTCTGTTAAGGAGTCTGAAAAGGAATGAAAGGGATTGCTCTGGAGATCTAGGTAGAGGGTTTGCCAAACCAATCACAAAACGGCAGAATACGTTTTACGGTATGGCAGTGAATCTTCCCGAATGCTGTGTTCGGTGCATTGCGATCAGTAGGGCGGCCGAAACGACTTCCTATGGATAAAAGGTTTTAAGCCTATAGGGGTCTCCCAATATATACTTGACAGTACGTGGGAGCACAATCCGTACTGGCACTTATCGTCTCACAGTGGAGGAATCACCCAACCATCAGTGAGGACAATAGTTACCAGGCTTTACGACGCCGGAACACGTCTCTAGCCTAGACCTCTATGTTGTGCGTTAAGTTCCAAAGCGTTGTTAGATTCATTCAATTTATTTTAAGTTGATCTTTCTTAGAAGTTTTCCTTTTTGGATCACCACGAGATGTAGATGTAATTCCTAAATGCAATCTAAAGATGATAAGCAAGCATTTATCTCTTTTCAACAATGAAAATCCTAGCTACAAGGGGAAAAGAAAGACACAATCTTTTCTCAAAGAGCAAAGAGCACACTGTAAATGCACTTTTCCTAAATCAAACCATAAAAACTATCAATATGCAAATGCACAAATGCATGTATTTGTTTTCACTTTCTTAATATTGATGCCTAAAAAGAAAGTTGATGTACAAATTTGAATTTGCTTTCAAGTAATAAACACAAACAAGCTTTTTTTTCGAAATCAACAAGGTAGAGAAGATTACAACACTCTATGATTTTGAAATAAACACTCGTTTCGACACTAGAAAGAGACAAATTCAAACCAAAGCAAAAGTAAAAAGTATAATCAACTGTCAACAGCAAAGAAACTTTCTCCTAAGATCAAAATCGACACTTACGACAGATCTAAATCTAAGGACGACAATATGACTATTTTACTTTTCAATGGACAACTGTAAATGATGTAACAAACACACAAAGAACACCTACAGTATTTTTGTACAAAGGAGGCAGAATTAAGGCAAATAAAAGGGGTTTTCAGATAGGTACACACACTGATAACAGGCTGCAAAAATCAGAGATAAAACTGAACAAAATGATGCAAAGAACCTCAGCTGCACAGGGCAAAGGCTGATTAGCACACCTGTTGCACAGAGAAACTAAATTGCAGCGCAGGTAGCCCTCTCGGGACCTGCGTTGAAATGCAGAACCTCTTCACAGAGCCTGCGCTGGGGCAGAAACGAGACTTCCATCTGGGTTCTGGGTCACGGTTTGCAGTTTAGTCTATGGATTTTGGCCGAGTAAAAGCCATCAGTAAGGTACAATTAGAGGGATGATTTAAAGGAGGACTAAGAGCTATCACTAAGGGCAATTAGAGTATTTGTGGATCAGCTGTTCAAATCATAAACAAATCCAGTGGGTGGATTGAAGTAGCAGCTACTTTGCATTTGATAATGGCAAACGCAGTTCGATTGCTACTTCTGTGTTTATGAAGCAAACAACAAGAGAAACACAAACAAACTAACTAGACACGATCCCCAGCGGAGTCGCCATTTTGTTGTTGGGAAAATTATCTATTCAGAATGCCCCTATCCCACTCTAAGGTGTGACAGTGCCTTAGCAACAAACAAGGAAAACTACTTTCGTATTCTTCTTTATGAAATGTAAATGAAGAGGAAGGATAAACTAACCTGTGTCTTGCGCTAGTTTGTTGATCCAATCGCTCTCCTCTTCGACAGCTTCCAACTACCTGCTCCCTTACTCGCCCAGCTTCACCAAGTTCCTGCAAGATCACAGAAGAGGAAAAACTACACAAAGATATAGATTTACATTCATAAAAAGCTTAGGATCAGATTAAGCTAAACATGCAAATATAACAAAACATCACTGATACACAAGCATGTAGGAGAAACTCAAATAGTTTTATTGATATGATAAGAAGATCCAGGAGGAGATACAACCAAGTGAGTCCCGATCCAGCATCTACCTCCCAGCAAAGGAATCCCTTCCTCACCTCCAACAAAGCATAAATCACCCAATGCACTAATCTCAATCTCAAAACCAACAACAATTCTCTGCAAAGTACAAAATTCCAGCCTCTGGATCTCTGGGATGAGGGATCCATATATAGATGTAAGCAGAGAGGATGAGTCAGCTTATGTTTTGACTTGTGGCTTCTCTCTGTCAGTTCTTGCTTCCACTTGGAGACTGAGAGCCTCTTACTCATCACTGGTCGAATTCAATGAGGCAAGTGTCATTGGAGAAGATTATGGAAGCTTCCATTGTCTCTCCACCTCGTTGAATGACTTTGCCACTTTTCATTTCCCGCTCAATGCACCTGGGTAGTGCATTCAAGTGCGTCGCAACGCACCTAGCCAGTGTATTTGGGTGCTTTGCAACGCAGCCAGCTAGTGGAGCATCTGAATTGATCCTGATTTGACTAGTTTTGATCAGTTTTTGGTGGAGAACTTCTGGGAGAAGCTGTCATTGGTTGACCTTGTTCCTCTAGGGGTAGGAACAACACTTTTAGGGACTTTGGATCCCTTGGATTATGGACATTTCATGCTTAGAGCTGTAAGGCACAAAAATGTCTATAACAATGCTCCCTCTGAAACATAACCGTACCTTCACCTGAAACATGGTACTTTCCATCATCGTCCATCTCAATCCGCATCTAGAGATCCTTCTCCTCCAAGGTAATGAAAATATTCTTGTCGCTGATCATGTGGAATGAAGCTCCACTGTCCAGGTACCAAACACATCCCACCATGGATGAAACCATGCATGCGATGAGGAAGAAATCCAATTCGAATTGTGAGGCCAGTGCCTCACCATCTGATCCCTTCTTGGATTTCTTCTGTGGACAATTCGTAGCATAATGACCCACCTCATGACAATGAAAGCATCTCAATTCCAATTTGTCAATATTCTTCCCACCATGGGAAGAACTGGATTTGGAATGGGACACCTTCCCTTTCCCTTTCCTCGCCTTACTTGCTAAGGCTAGATTTTCTTCATCATCTTGCTTTGATGAAGATCCATCTCTGGTGCTTCTTCTTATCTCCTCCTGCATCAGATCTGACCATAGTCATTCCCAATCTGGTAATTTCTCTCTTTCATTTACCGAATCTTGGTAGCTATGCCAGCTCTTAGGAAGACCCAGGAGAGCAAGACTCACCATGTCATCATTGACTCTCGTGATCCCTATACTTCCAAGCTCATCCCTACAGGTGGTGAGCTTGTTCAGATATGTAGAGATCGTGTCGCCCTCTTCACACTTGATTTCCGAAGCTTGTATTTCAGCGCCAGCTTCCTCTAATCACTGATGTTCTGATATATAGATCTTTGAATGTTTTCCACACTGAAAATGGTGTCTCCTTCCCATGGAGAATCGAGACTATGTGGTCTCGAACTCCCTCCAGAAGAATCCTCCTCGCTCTAGCCACACATTTCTTCCATTCCACCAATTTTGTAGCATTAGCTGCTGTTGGCTTGGGGACTTCTTGATTAATGAAGTCCTTCAAACCGATGTCCTCTAATACTACTTCCATGCGATCCTTCCAGGCTATATTTGAGCTGCCATCAAGGGCATACTCAAGTCTTAAACCATTGAACGCCATTGGTGAAATTTGAGATGTGATAAGAATTTGAATTATATAATCAGGAACTTCAAACTTCGAACTTCTCCCTTCTTTGTATACTGTTCTTTGCTTTGATCACCTTTGCTCTGATACCATGTAGAATTTCTCACATTAGATCAACAGATTGTGCAATATACTAAAGCAAAATACTAGATCTACTTCTACAAAAAACTTGCAGAAGCTTAATCGATTTTGAGCAAGATCAAATAGAACATATATAACTGAGAATGAGAAAGCAATCACACATGAACACAGAAGAATACTCTGGGGAAAGCCTCAGCTAAAAACCCCGATCTCTATAATATCATACAATTGGAAATATGTTTGGATTACACAAAGCTTTAGCTCGCAAGCTACCTATCTCTCAGTACAATTCTCCAATACAACTCACAGACTGAATAGACACAACATATGCCTTCCCTCAGCCCTCCAAGCCTCCTATTTCCTTGCACAGTTTCTCCTGGGGTCCAATGTTGCCACCTGTGTGTATTGGCCTCTCACACAACTCATGAAACTCAAAAGTAACTGTGCAATCTCCAAGGAATGAATTCCTTCTGCATGCAAGAGATATCCTCAATGGAATATTCCTGCAACTGATAGTACACTGTCCCATCATCTAATATCAACTAGGTCTCTGATTGAACTGACATGCATGAGCTATTTATGAGAGAATATTCAGTTATCTGAAGTGCAGTAGTTACATGCATGCATGCATTAACTAACTGAACTCACAATCAGTTCCACAAATTGTTGGAACTAATCTAACTAGTCTTAAATCAGATCACTGAGCTAACTAATTACAACTCAAAGTAGAACTCATCCCGATCTCCTTAATCAAGGGATAACTTCCTCAATCAATGCAGAAACTGTTGCATGTCTTCACATAGACTTCATGTTTGATTTCCTACAACTAATTAACTCAAGATGAATTAATTAATTATTTTACAAACAACTGCTAAGATCAAATACGAATTTTAATTCTCAATTTTAGTTCAGGGACTAACTAAAATTGGAATGTATCCCGAAATTCTATTTATAGCAGTGCTATTTTTAGCACTTCTATTTTTAGCATTTCTTGTTGCTATTTTCAACATAATGAAACTGTACCTAGTGATGAGGTGGGTCTATTTTATTTTTTCTAGACATGAGAGAGGCTCCTTTATTTTCTAGCTCTAGTTCTTTCTTGGGGTTGATTCTTCCTAAATTTTTCTACAACTAGATGATCCTCTAGAGGCATCTCCCATATTCAACCAAGAATATAGTGAAATTCATTCAAGTATACATGCAAGAAGAATGAACAATATTCTAGAATGATAAGTCTAATCAAGAATAGTGTCATAAAGAAGTAACATTAACTTTTAAAATACTTATCTTTAACGAGGATTTGTAGGAAGTTGTCAACTCCCTCTTGATCCTACCTCCAAGAGACATCATTGTCCATCAACCCTATGTCAATATCGTCTTCAGAAGATATGCATACTCATGAATACCATATGTATCATTTATCTTCTTTCATCAGCGACCAAGACCAATCATCAATAACCATAGGTTTTGTAGTACACCCTACTCTTAGGTTTCTTTAAATCTATTTAGGGCTTCTCACTAATCATGGCATACTATGGTTTATTTGAATTTGTTAGGTACATGAATAATTGAATGGAATCTTGTTGTAGCAGCTACAACCACCCTCCATAATTTTGGCCTGCACCAATTCCGGAGCCTCCCTTGAAGAGTTCACTTGATGACTGCACACACTCGGGTTCACTCTGTGAGCTCGTGTGAGTCTTTACATCCATCTTTCTTGTTCATTGCATTCAAGTCTCTGCATGTTGATGTCAAAGTCATGCTTGTGACCATGTTCTGGTTATGCTCGAAGTCTTTGCTTCATATGTGTTTGTTGTGTTCACCATGAAAGCATATTTTGCACTCACACACGAAGTCACATTCACTATTGTGCAAGCGTCGTCTCGATCATGAACGATCAACCATGAGTGTCACACTTGTTGCTTGCACCGTCGGTCAGTCATGTTGAACATGTGTGTCTAGATGGTTTGGTCCTTTCATCGTCAAGTCATTCGAGTGTGTGTTCATATCATCATCTATGCATCTTTCGACTGTTCGCACACTTAGTCATTTTTTCTAAAGTTATGACAACCAGACTCCTCACTGACAACTGGACCATCACCTTACTTTCGACCCGATCGACTGTCAACCAGAACAACGTAGAAGCACCAAGCTAGTCCTTTGAAGCTATGCTACCCGCAAGCAACTCAATCAGCTCTAATGCTAACCACCAGGACAGCCGGACCCGGCAATCACCCTGGGACTGACTCCCCTAAGAAATTTCGCAGTGCTCATGAACAGGGCTTCCACTACCCATCAGTTAGCTCAATTTAGAAATTTCGCAGAGATGATTAGCATTTTGGCCTACCGGCCTCAGTGTGGTTTTCCCAACTAGCACCTCCTAACAGCAAACTGCCTTTTCCCTCCATGAATTGCACAATTTTGGCTGCCAGTGACCCTAGCAACCAACTGGAAGTTCTCTATGGGAATTGTGCAGTTTTGGCTACCAGAAACCCCGGCAGCCAACTGGAAGTTACCTCTAGGAATTGTGTAGCTCTAGCTGCCAATCTCCTGGGCAGTTCCCTAGAAAAACTGTGCAATCCCTGCCCGCTGACCCTTCATGCAACCCGACCCATTCCTTTGGAAAATTGTACAAATTTGGTTGTGCAGCCCCTACTGACTGTTCGTTCCAGAAAATACGTAGAGCATGCCTGCCTTGCCCTCCTGTAGCCCGGAGTGTCCCTCCCAAAATTTGTGCAATTTTGCCTCCCAGCCGAGCCGGACCTTGCAGACAGTCACAGTTGACTCAGATTGTCTATCTCCATCCCTCAATGACTCTTGCTTAGTTTTCATCAACAGTTGTCCAGAGCCATCATCCTGCATCACAGCCCTGCTGCCTCTCCGAGTCACCCACATTTGAATGATCATGTGTCATGGTAGACTAGGAAGATTTAGATTTGATGTCGTCTCATCATGAGTGACTACAAGCATTGGTACACCAACAAACATGTCAAGACAACGAATGGGATGAATGAAGGGGACACATGCATATGGACAAGTTCACCAACAAACGAACAAATGAAGCATGCAAAGCGGGCGAACACGACGAACATGCACCTTCGCGAACAAGTGAGCCTGTCAATCCTTCCAACATGAAAGCAAGGAACAACATGCTAAAGCTTCATCAAGCAAACCAAGGCCATTGAAGACTCCGCGTACTTCACCATGCGAAGGTGACGCTATGATACACCATGAAGACATCCATCACTCAGCAACACTGTAGCTCGACATGCACTCCAGCAGCAGCGCGAATGGACCAACATTGTCATGTCAAGTCATTTCGAGTCAAGTCATGAGTCATGTTGCCCACTTCTCCACTATGGGCTTGTTGTTAATCAATGTGATGTAATGTGGAAGTCCAAGAGACCCACTTATTCAACATAGAGTCATGTAAGTGGAGAAGCCATGGAATTTGAATGGTCATGAGGGTAGTCAAACAACCACAAGGATCAGTTTCACCCTTGGCTATAAATACCCCCCTCATTTGTACATGAAAGGACTTTTCACCTCAGCTCCTCCCACATAGCCAAGAGAGTCTGTAATATTTTCTTTAATGAGTAAGCAGCTAGTGGCTCCAATGCCCCATTTTCGGGGTTAGTGATGTATGGTGTAACGATGTGTCTTGGAACTTTCGCTTAATTCAGAAGCCTGTTAACAGTTTTCACACATGTATTGTATTTGTTGCAAGAACGATATTTAACACTTGTAATGCATGTTGATTTAACCTATGTTCTACATCTGAACTGATTCATTTGTTGTAATGCATAATCTATTAATGGAAATGTGTTGTATATGTTGTATATGTTGTTAATGTTGTCCTATCCGTGTCGACTGCTCTGCCAGAAATCAGACAGACCTTTCACATGAACCTTACTGTAACAATCGTTGCACTCGTTCGCACTAATCTGTGAGTGTTGTACGTGTTATCTTACCTTGTATGTTGTGACTGCCGCATCCGAGTGGACTGCTCAACTAGAATCTGTGTATTTCCTTTGTGTTGTGTGTTCCTAGCTGAGTTGGGACTGATCCCTTTCAACCTGGAACTCACCTTCACCTTCTTCCCTTCACAGTGAAAGAACCATTGGCACAAGTACACTTACACTCACCAGGAACACGAACCTCACTTCTCAAAGACAAAGCGAACCACTCTCTTGTGCTAACAAGCAAGAGTTGAGACAATCCTTAAGACAATGGCAACCACGCCATCATACTGGATGGGACTCCCACACCAAACAGTGTGAGGTCTAGTTGGAACTTCATACCGGGGTGATCCCCTAAATATTGACAGGTCTAGAACCATCAACATTTTTGGTGCTAGAAGGAGAGAAACTAATTGTACATGGATGAAATTCCCCTCACACTCACTCATCAACCATCTAGTCAAGGCAATAACTCACACTCCCTCTCTCATGACTTAGCAGTTAGTTACTCCTCACGTCCCAAAATTTAACATGAGATTTCATATCAACACCTTCACTCCATCCGTCCCATCACTCGCCATTTCGCGAAAGCATATGGATTGATCCCAGGCATATAGTATCTTCCACACACATCTAAGAAGCCAAAAGCCACTCCCACAGGGGTTGTTGTATCATCGGTGGAAGAAGCAGTCCTTGCTACTCTTGAAGGTTTGGAAGAAGCTATTGAAGATGGAGAGGAACCTCCAATCTTCTTTGAAGACAAAAAAGACAATCTTGTGGCCTTGGGATCAAACTTCGGTATAGGAGGCATAGGGGAAGGGAACAGAGGAGGTGGAGGCAGAGACGAACCGACAGACTCAAATCCAGAACCATTAGACTCTGAAGGAGAGGAAGAAGATGAAGAGGATGAAGAGGACGAAGAGATGGCTGACCCAAATCTTGAATGGATGACTCAGGGACCATTGGCTCTCCCGGTTGTTCTATAAAAGATGCCAAATCGAGTAGAGAGAATGAACATCAAGTTCAACGTTGACAGCACGGTGAAGGAAAAAGACCACTTAGACAACTTCTACCTACAACTGCAGACTCTTGAGGTACGTTATGACGATGTAGCATGTAGATTGTTTCCATGTACCTTGGATGGCCATGCAGCTACTTGGTATCACAGCCTTCCACCAAACTCCATACAAAACTGGGGTTCTTTCAAACATATGTTCCTTGAAAATTTTTCTGATGACAAGACCCCATCCATGCTACTCAAAGAATTGGGAAGCCTCAAAATGGAGGGAAAAGAGAAAGTGAAATATTTCAATCAGAGGTTTATGCGTATTTTGAACAATTTTGCAGTAGACACCAAACCTTATGACTCCATCACTATCAACTATTACACGTCTGCACTGCCAACCACCATTGTGCAGTTCGCCAAGCGAGCTGCGAAGCCAACACTTTTAGAAAGTTGCGAAGAGGCTATTTTTGTTGAGAAAGACTTGTGTGCCATTGGAGTCATCAAGGATGATGAATCAACGAAATACTCGAAGGATGTGAGAAGAAAGCCCCAAGCAATGATGAGCAAAGGGAAGAGACAAGGAAGCAATTGATATTGAGACCCTCACTCACCTTGTCAAGAACTTGACCACCAAAATGCCCAAACTCCAACAATGGAAAACAGACACATTCACGAGCAGTCATCCGCATAGATAGAGACATGCAAGTAGTTCATCAACTGGCTCATCAAGCAACAACTGGTTTGGTTCCAAATTTGTACAAATGCCTATGTTCCAACTCGATCAACGCGCTGATCCTAAGTTTTGTTCCTTCCATGAAGAATTTCACCCCAATAACTCTTGTTCATATTGGAAGCAAGTTTTTACCTTTGTATGTACTCATACACTCAATGCGGATGGCGACATACAAGAGCAGCTCGAAGACACTGATGATAATGAAGAGGTTTCACATGATGAAGCACCAAGTTCTGGGCATGTGGTGAATGCATACTAGTGCTCGCAAGTAGTCTCGAAGACGAACACCGAGAAGCAGCCCCAAAAGCAAAATTATCGTTACCATATTAGGAGTAAAGGGGCTCCCCCTACACTTGAGGAGATGCAAGAGAAGGTGAGGAAGCTGATAAAGAATGTCGACCCACCAGCTACCTCAAAGCAACAAACACAAAGAAAGTCTGGGAAGACAGCAGCGGATAAGAGTACGTCCATAGGTAGTAACTTGCAGAACACTCCGCCGAACAGCACGAACATTTGTTCCATCATTGCATCAACATAGTTGTTGTGGACATACCAGAAGTTTATGGTCTGCTGCTCAGAAGAGACTGGTTCAGCAAGATAGACAGATATTTTGTTACATACTGGTCTCACATGTGGCTTCCGTACAAGGGAAGATGAAACCAAATCTAGGTGTTACCTGAGAGGTACATGAAAAATAATGTCACTCCCCTTAATGGCAAGAACGAACCATTGGCCTTCGCAGAACTCATGTTTGGCAATTGCCTCCTGGAAAAGACATTGGAGTGTTATCCTGCATGGATAGCTCCAACCTCATCAGACAAGCAGTTGGGACTCCTTCCTCGCCCAACTAATGATAAAGAAACTTGAACAATTTGTTTTTTCGATAGTAGCAGTAGTAGCAACAATGGCGATAACAACAGTACCAGCACGCCAAACGATCCATGTACAGACAAGTTGTGGGCCATGAGCCCTGACAACTCAGGAACACATGATGGCTCAAGGACCGAATGTATCTTTGTCATCCAAAACAATGAATCATGCGTGATTTCAATTTTTTGGAAGTCCAAAGTCACAAATTATGATGCTGAAGCACTCGTTCTGAACACACGAAGGACCAACACTATGAACGAATAGAGAAACATGGGAATACACCATGATTCGAGATGGCCAATCTCGGTACAAGTTAGACACTACAGTAGCAACCAATTGTTGAATGCTTGGTCGAACAATACCTGGATGGGTCTGAACGAGTAGATGATGACCTGAGTGCCCACTATATGCGAACAATCCAACATGATATTCCAGGTAAAGGAGAAGACAAGCCATTACAAAAAAGAGCAGGTAACACATACATGTTGTTTGTACTCCTTTCACCGAAAATATTGACTAACATTTTGAGTGTTTGGATTACTTGCAAAGTTCGTCATCATACTTGGTTTTCTAATTTAAATCCCGCACATAAGAAATCTGGGAAGATTCACTTACGCATTGACTTCAGAAATTTGAACCCTTCCCAAAATAGAAATAACTACCCTGTACCATCATCTGAGCCCATGTTGCACGCAGTACCTGAAACAGTGGTGTTGTCTTCACTTGAAGGTCTTCTGAAATGCCACCAGGTTCCAGTAGCAGAGCCCGATGGACCGGCACTGGTCCACAAGAAAATTGGCTCACACACATATCATTTGCAATCACTTGACGAGAGGATTGATAATCTTCCTGTCAATGGCTATGTTATCAAACATTAGTTTCAGTAGGTCGGGTCGCACCCGTGCCATGTACATACTCTGCTTGCAGCTTGTTGTTTCATTTGGTTTGTTTTGCTTATTATCTTTTCTTTCCCTTTGTTTGATTCTGCTTACTATTTTTGTTCACGTTCATTTTGTTGGTTTGATACATTACTATTTTTTTTTCCAGAAATAAGTACTTCCAACTACTACATTCTGGATTTTGAATAGAGTATGTGGCTGAAATTTGAAGAGACTCGTGACACTACAACACTTGGCAAATCTTGTGTCCACCTTCTCTGTGCTTGGTTGTAACTTTTGGCTAATGAAGTCTTGACATAAAATACAAACCGTCTGTAAGGGAAGCTTTGGTCCAACCATGAACCTGTGTCCACACTGGGAAGCCCCATGCCTGTACTCAGCCTTATGTTCTGTGTGTTTAAGCTAATCCAACTAGTAGAAATGGAGAAGAGGAAAAATCTAAACGAGCAAACCTATGTCAGAGGTTTTACATGCTTCTCTGAAGGAACAACCTCTTCTGCTCTCAATAAGTCAGGATCCCTCTTCCACCCCAGAAGTAAATAAGTGCCTATGCACAGTTCTCTTAAAAAAAATAAAAATAGAAAGGCGAAAGAAGAGAAAGGATTCCTGCGTAGAGAGGTGAAACTTGCAACTCCATCAGGGTACTAACCAGGCTCGCTGGCAGTGGAGAAATGTGTGTGTTCCTGCATGACTCCATCGGGATACTATCCAAGCCTGCTGGTAGCAGAGAAACACCAGAGATGAAAACTTATACTCTGAAAACCTTCAACTCGCGAACTAAACTACCCTTCCCATATTCGAAACATTGAGATCTAAGTTGAACTTTTGATTATGTTTGACTGAGTTGGCAAAGGGTGAACCATGTATGTCCATGGGGTAAGTGGGGAAACTAAAGTAACCTACACAGCGATTCAATATTCCCCGAAAGACCAAGGTCCTGTGCTAGCAATGAACCAAAATAGAGAAGATGGAGTTCTACCAGTGTGTCGCCAAGTGTTGTAGCGGCTACAACCACCCTCCAAAATTTTGGCCTGCACCAATTCCAGAGTCTCCCTTGAAGAGTTCACTTGATGACTGCACACACTTGGGCTCACTCTATGAGCTCATGTGAGCCTTTACATCTGCCTTACTTTTTCATCGCATTCAAGTCTCTGCATGCTGATGTCCAAGTCATGCTTGTGACCATGTTCTGGTTATGCTCAAAGTCTTTTCTTCGTATGTGTTTGTTGTGTTGGCCATGAAAGCATCTATTGTACTCACACACAAAGTCACATTCACTATCATGCAAGCATCATCTTGATCATGAACGATAAACCACGAGTGTCGCTCCAATGCCCCGCTGACGAGGTTAATGATGTATGGTGTAATGATGTATCTTGGAACTTTCTCTTAATTCAGAAACCTGTTAATAGGCCAGCATGTTTTCACACATGTATTTCATTTGTTGCAAGACTGATCTTTAACACTTGTAATGCATGTTTCTTTAACCTGTGTTCTACATCTGAACTGATTCATTTGTTGTAATGCATAGTCTATTAATGGAAATGTGTTGTATAGGCTGTTAATGTTGTCCCATCCATGTCGACTGCTCTGGAAGACATTAGACAGACCTTTCACATGAACCTTGTTGTAACAACCATTGCACTCATTCGGACTGATCCGTGAGTGTTGTACATGTTATCTTACCTTGTATGATGTGATTGTCGCATCCGAGTGGACTGCTCTGCCAGAAGCTGCGTATGTCCTTTGTGTTGTGTGTTCCTAGTCGAGTTGGGACTGATCCCTTTTAACCTAGAACTCACCTTCACCTTCTTCCCCTCACAGTGAAAGAACCATTGACACAAGTACACTTACACTCACCAGGCACATGAACCTCACTTCTTGAAGACAAAGAAAACCACTCTCATGTGCTGACAAGCAAGGGATGAGGTCAATCCTTAAGACAACAGAAATTAGGCCATCATACCAGTGGGACTCCATACCAGGGTGATCCCCTGAACGTTGGTGGGTCCAGCACTGTCAACAAATCCATACCAAGCCTATTTCATATGAAGGCCACTCTTAGGGTTTCTCCCCAAGTCCTAGCTTTGTATTTTAAAGATAAAAAGGTCCCCCTAGTGTTTCCTACAAATCCTAGATTCTTTTAGGTCTCTTCCATATTCATCCCTTTCACTCTGCTTGATCCATCATAGGTGTCTTCATGGGGGTGATCTTCAATGAATTTTCTTCAGCCCAGCTCCGAAACCATGAAAAGTTTCTTAGGGATATATTGTTATTTGTTGTAGATAATTGCATTCCAAACCTTTTCATCATTTACATATGCATTCACTCCATTACATCATAACATCATTAGAAATTATGTAGAAATAACAATAACATCAATATTATAGTGAAACATAAATGAACAAAATAAAAGCATTCATAAATGGAGACACCAGTGTTGAGGAATGTAACTCGTGTTGGTATTTATAATTGTACTTAAGTCATAATGAAATGCATTTATCAAAATAAAGAAAAAGAAATTTTATTATTGAATAAATTGACTTATTAAAGCATGGGTTTCATGCTTGGATCAATTGTTTATAGATCAAAGCCTCCATTGTTGGATTCTATGGTTTATTTCAAATGTCCTTGTCCATGTCATAATGTAAATAACCCTTTTGGGACTTATTTGTCAAGAAAGAAAAATACTTTAATGTAAAATAATTTCTTTAGGCCTCCTCCACCAATTCTGCCTCAAGGAAGGAAAACTAGGACTCAACAGGGGAATTCGACTTCACCAAATCACTATATATTAGAGCAACTTGACTCATTTGGAAGCATATTTCTCACAAATTTGAATTGCAGTAGTTGGAAGTAGTAAAAGTGTGAAATTCAATAAGGAAGAAGGAAACAGCTAGCAAAGGAGAAGGAGGTCGTTATTTTACTAAGGAAGTTGAAATTCTCTCTCTTGTCTCACACATGCGAAGGAATTGAAGTTGTTGGAGGGCCGAATTTGTGGCTTTGAAGTTTGGCCGAAGTTCAGATGCAGTAGGGTTGAAATTATGTCCTTGATGCATTATTGAAGCAGGGTTGATGCAGTATCATTGCAGTTGATCTTTGAAGGTTGGAAGAATAGTTTAAGGGATGATTTGGTGGAGGAGGAAGGTATGTTTGTCTAGGGTCTTGGTCTATCTAATTTTAATTACTGAAGGAAGAGTTCTTGACTATGTTTTCCCCTATATAGGGGTTTTAGCCCTAGGTAAGTACCTACATCTAGTGTCCTTGATCTTCGTGTTTTGGTTTTGGTAATTGCTTGATGAACTAATATCAAATAAAAACATAAGAAATTTATTAAGAACACAAATATATCACAAGTAATTATCAATAAAATAAAATCTTTACGGCTTTTCGATTTTCTAACATGGTATTAGAGCTAAGGTAAAGAAGGAAGAAAAAGGAAGCCTAAAGATCTATTGAAGGATATTGAGGGAAGGTCATTAAAGGGATCATATAAGGGGATAATCCTACTATCAACAAGAACTATGTCTAACTCAATGAAGTGAGAAACCAACCTAGAATGAACCTCCAACTACAAGGCACGGAAATAGAGGATATATCTCATCCTTGAGAAGAACAAAGTTTTGGATCTAGTTCGAGGAAAAGTCAAGAAGCCTACAGATGAAGCAGAGAAAAAAAAATTCAGAGAAACTAAGATCGTGGCCATGAACTTAATAGTGGATGGAGTAAAGGAAAACCTCATCCCATACATATCCAATATAGATTCTTCTCAAGAAATGTACGAGCCTCTCTCCAAACTATTCACCATCAAGAAAATTTGTCAAATAGTAAGCCTCGAGAATGAATTAAGAACTATTAATATGTCCAAATATGATATCGTGACATCCTAGTTTATAAGTATATCTAGAGTCAAAGATGAACTCCAAGAAATAGATGAAATTTTCCTAGAAAAGATCTCGTAATTACTTCTCTTCTAGGACTTCCAAAGTCTTGGAGTGCCTTTGCATCAGGAATTAACAGTTTGAAGGATACGCCAACATTCAAACAAATGTGGAATGCATGCATTCAAGAAGAAACTAGAGTATCATTAGTGAACAACAATAGGAGGATGAAGAAGAGAACACCTCAAATTCCTATTCCGCTCGTCACAAGAAGAAGGGAACCTTCAAGAAGCTACAAGGTCTGAAGAAGAAAGTTGACCTTTCAAAGGTTGAGTGCTACAACTATCATAAGATGGATCACTACAAGAGTCATTGTCCTGAAGATCCAAGGAATAAGAAGAGAGAAAGAGAATATGTGAATGTTATTGATGAAGGTCCACCAAATAAGAACAAGACTTAAGAATCCAAGATCAAAGATTTATTTTCCAAGGAATATTAGGGAATATTGTTCCTCACATATCCTTCTATTTTAAGAGTTTTGAAACTTTTTCCTTTATGTTTTTATCTCTAAAGTTTGTAGGACTAACATGTCTCGTTAGAACATTTTTGAATTATTTTGATGAAGTTGTAGTTTTCCCTCAAGATTAGATTAAGAGGGAGCCTCCACCATTTTACCAAAAGATAAGTGTCTTGTTCCTTGTTTTTATCTCTTCATGTCTGGTTTCCTTATAACATCAAGATGTGTTTGTATTATATGCTAATAATGTTTCCCTTTATATTTTCCTTGGTTAGGAAAGCTTGTTGAATACTGAGAGGCTATGGAGGAAACTTCAAAATATAAACTTGAAGCGTGAGAATATATCTATGCAAAGGGAGCCCTTAAAAAATTAATGTTACACAAGGTTTGTTAAGAAACAAGTCAAGGTATGTCTTAGAATATAAGATTTGTTACGAAGTTCTCTTCATGTAAAAGGTATGTTCATTTTTTTTTTAATTTTCTTTACATTACTGACATCATTATGTCTAGGGTTTTGAATCGTAAAAATTCTTGTTAGGGTGATTAATAATTATATTGAATCTACCCTCATTATATTATCATTCTTGCGGAACCCTAAAAAGGTTCATTGTAAAAACCTAACCTAAGGGTGTGTCAATATTGAATATAAAACCCTAGTCTATTTAGGGTTGTCAATGAAATCTAGAAAACCTATTCATTCTATTTTTAGGGTTTTGGTATTGTTATGATAGAAACCCTAGTCCTTTAGGGATTGTTGTTAATATATAAGTTATAGATTGAAACCCTAAATCATTAGGGTTAGATGAATTAGGTTTTATGAGCAAAACCCCTATAATATCTATAGTAAGACCCTAGGAATGAAACCCTAGGTGTATGGTTGTATGTGTGATCGAAACCCTAACCTAGAAGAAAATTTGTTATATATCTAACTTCATTGTATTAATGTTTTTTTCTTGGGTTTACTTAGTATATATTGATGTGAAATGCTAGTTCATCCTAGATATGTATATGTGAGTATGCTAATTGTTGATACTCAATTTTAGTTTGTGAAATCTAGGATTTGTAACAAAACCTTAGTATAAATTAATATTCTAGAAAATTATGATGTTGTTTTCAATATGTTTTAGGCTTGTTGATAAAATCTAAGGTTTGATGCAAACCCTAGTAGAATTCTAACATGTAAAAACATGTTGTTGAAACCTTAGATGTATAATAGGATTGTTATTTAATTACTGATATCTAAGTATTTATAATCTAGGGTTTGCAGTAAATCATAGTAGATCTTTACAAGTCATATTGAGGCCCTAGATATAATAAGATTGATATCTTGATCAAGTTGTTAATGTAGTCTAGGGTTGTGACAAAACCCTATCAATAAGTTGAATCTGTGACTATTATGAACCTAACTAGGTTTAGATGTCTAAAGTTTGAATTTTTTTATAACTCCATTGTATTGAAATAAATTTTGTATATTTAACTTCATGCTTCTATATATTTGTATTTGGTTTAATTTCTATTAAAGGTTTTGCAGGTACATAATCTTCAAGATGATGAAGATGTTAATATAAGCATGATGAAGGAAGCTATATATCAAGATGACCTTGATACTGTAAGAAGTAATAGAGCCATGAAATACTCTATGATGTTATAGAATAATAAATTAGCCTATCTCCCTAATTTAAGAGGAAGCCTAGATAGAATAAAGGGTATATCTACCCAGTTGAGATGGAGGGCACATAATGACAATGAATAATTTGAATTAAGAAAAAGAAATACATATGAATGTTCGTGAAAAAGGCTTGAGAAGTACTGAGGATGTACTTGGTGTTGTTGAAGAAATGAAAGAAGAAAACTTCCAACAAAACATATATATATATATATATATATATATGGATAACTTGATGATGACATATGCAACATCTAGATGAATAAGGACCCCAAAGGTTTGTGTTTACTTGTATGTATATTTGAAAGTTTATTACTGATTGGGGTTGTGTTTGTACAGGAAAAATCTCTCCATAAAAAGGATGAACACTTTGGAAGCATACATAAACAAATGGATATATCTAGTTTGATAGGGAGAGTTGAAGCATCGGATGGTGGATGCTTGGGAGGACATTTGGTCGGCCTGTGTGTTGATGTCTAGATCCCGAAGAAGGAGGATGGCATTGGTCATGGAGATTTGACCTTGAATACGCACCTAGCTCCATGGGTTGATGGTTAGCTAGTAAGCCTGATGGTACCTAGAGTGGCTGAAAGCTTGAGTCCATCTTAGTCCCACCTAGATAGATAACCTTGGTCAGGAATTTAGTATGTAGCACTGAGTGTGTTGAATTCTTTGTAGTTCATTTGAGATCTTCCATGTACCTCTATATATATAGGTAATTATGAATACCTCCCTAGTTAAGAGGGAGTGATGAAGAATGTAACTAGTGTCGATCTTCATAATTGTACTTAAAGTCATAATGAAATATAGATATAGATATAGATATAGATATAGATATATATAGATATAGGTATAGATATTATTGAAGAAATTGACTTATTAAAGCATGGGTTTCATGCTTGGGTCAATTTTTTATAGGTCAAAGCCTCCATTGTAGGCTTCTAGAGTTTATCTCAAGTGTCATTATCCATGTCATAATGTAAAGAACCCTTCTAGGGACTTATTTTTCAAGAAAGAAAATTATTTTAATGTAACATAAGTCATTTACGCCTCCTCCACCAAGTCGGCCTTAAGGAAGGACAAGTCAGCCTCAACAAGGGAATCTGACCTCACCAACTCACTATATATTGGAGTAAGTCTACTCATTTGGAAGCACATTTATCACAAGTTCAAATTGCAGTAGCTGTAAGCAGTAAAAGTGTGAAATTCAAGAAGGAAGAAGGAAAGGGATAACAAAGGAGAAAGAGGTCGTTATTTTACAAAGAAGCTGAAATTATCTCTCTCTTGTCTCACACGTGCAGAGGAACTGAAGTTACTAGAGGGGCGAATTTTCAATCTTGAAGCTGGGATGAAATTATGATGTAGTAGGGTTGAAAAATATGTGCTTGATGCAGTATTGATGTAGTATTGAAGCAAGGTTTATGCAGTATCATTGCAAGTGATATTTGAAGGTTGGAAGAAAATTTTAAGGGATGACCTGGTGGAGTAGGAAGGTTTGTTGGTCTAGGGTCTTGGTCCATCTAATTTGAATGACTGAAGGAAGATTTCTTGATTTGGTTTTCCCATATATAGGAGTTTTAGCCCTAGTTGAGTGCCTACATTTGATGTCCTTGATCTTCACGTTTTAGTTTTGGTAATTGATTGATGAGATAAGATCAAAGAAATTTAATAAGAACACAAAGATATCACAAGTAATTATCAACAAAAGAAAATATTTTTGCCTTTCTGATTTTCTAACAACAACGAGTTAGGTCAAAGACTAGGGAAAAAACCCATAAGAGGGAAAATCCATCCAAATTATTCTTCTATTAGATATTCATCAATTGCTCAGCTGAGATACAAAGTACATCCATAATGAAATACATCATTCATATTAGGCCTTCAGGGCCAATCTGAGTCAGTTCACAACTTCGTTTATGAACTGAACTATATCATTGTTTATATATATATAGATAGCAAATATACTTTGTCGGTTACTACCACAATACTTCTGCCTTCAAGGTGACTACCATCACATCCAAGCAAGGTCATGGAATCACATCATGATTATTGTCACATGTATTATGGGAGGCCTTTATCATGTGTGTTGTAGAGGAATACTATCAAATGACATAGCATATATTTTTCATATGTACCATGAATATGACTATCTATGTATCAAAATATCATGTCACATGAAGGATTCACTTTCATTATGAGCACGGTCACTGAATCCAATGAATCATAATAATCACAAAATATAATCAATATCTTTGAATCCAATGAATCATAATAATCACAAAATATTATCAAGATCACTGAACCACAAATCACTATATCATGTTACATGACTCTATTATTGTCATCAAACATCAAGGATTATACAACAGGATTTAATGCCATCAAGAGATCCATAATAAGTCTGAGAACAATCATTGTCCAAGTGTCAAGGATTTGATTCCTTCATTAAATATGCATTCATAGAGGCACACTAAATATTTTCATACTGCAATTGAAGTGTCATTGTTATGAAATATTATTGTCCATCAAAGTCAATGATATCAAGTATTATTATGCCACAGAAGAACCATATCTCATTAGGTTGTTTTCTCCATTGTCCATATACACAAAAAAAGTGAAACTATATCATGTTGTAATGCGGACCATAGAGTAGGGACCATACATGGAAAGTGGAACCATACCTTGAACAGAGACACCATAGCAAAGCGGATCATATCATACCATACCATAGAGCATGTTTATACCATAAAAATAATGCCTAGATTAGAGCAATGTCCATAATATACAAATATGTCAATTCAGTATGAAGATGCCCATACAATGAATGCCATATACAAAGATGCCAATCCAATATGACGATGAACATATAGTGAATCCAATATAAAAATTTCCATACAACGATTGTTATGAAACCAACTCACAAAAAGATAGAAAAGAAAGATCAACACCTTAGCACAATCCTCTTCGAGGGGGCAACCTCCTTTACATTACACAAATGAACAATTCTTGGATGATACAAATGACAAGACCTCCTTTCTGTATATAAGAGTCTAAGGGGTCATAATATAATTAGAGCCGACATAACAATAATAATGTAAGGGCACAATAATAACAATAGTGGGCTTCTATGAGGCACAATAACAACAATATGGAGACTAAATTGGCACAAAAATATAATAAGGGGGTTGTACTAATAACAATAAGGGGTTACACTAGTAGTATAGGGACCTAACATGCCCCTCTCCTTCAAAAAGTGTTGTCCACAACACTTGAGTAGTTCTTGATTCTTCTGTATAAAATTCTTGTCCTGCCATGTGGAATCTTCAACGGGTTAGTTCTTCCACTTGATGAGATACTCTGAAATTGATTGATTTCATAACTATTTGGTTCTTTTTTCTGTGACTGCTCCAGGTTCCGATATGATTTTTCCTTCCTCATCAAGTTTCAGCAATAGTGTTTGAACTGGGACCTTCTGCAACTTTTGAATGAGTGGCCACACTTCTTCGTCCTTCTTCCATTCATCCCTTGCTTCGTTTATCCAATATGAGTGGATAATAGAAATAGCACAAAATAATGCTTCCACATCCTCATCCTCATCCTTTCTTGAGAGTGCATCTACAACAACATTTTACTTCCCTTTTTTGTAGATGATTTCAAAGTCATAACCAACATATTTGTGACCCATTTTTTCTGTTCTTCTAAAGATAATATTTGTTCTAAAAAGTATTTAAGACTATCATGATCCATTTTTACCTTGAAATATCTTGCCATTAGGTAAGGTTTCCATTTCTTAAGTGCATATAGTATTTCCAACATTTCCTTCTCACAAATAGCTTGCTTAAGGTGTAGTTGTAAAAATACCCAATTGACTACATCAAAACTTCTTTCACCGTGATATTGATTTGCCTGTTGTTTCATTCGATTCTACACGAAAGTGGCATTATCCTTTAAAAGTTGGAGAACTTGTTGTTAATGCTCGATGTGATCTTTCACTACTTAAATCTTTTTCTTATTGATATGTCCTTCTATCTTGAGAGTTTGAGGAGTGGTAATTTCTTCCAATGCATTATAAGATATGGTCGGATTCATTTATTGATGCTCGATGTGATCTTTCACTTCTTGAACATTTTTCTTATTGATATGTCCTTCTATCTTGATAGTTTGAGGAGTGGTAATACCGGCTAGTGCATTACAAGATATGGTCAGATTCATTTCTTCTTTCTCAATGTGATCTTTCACTTCTTGAACCTTTTTATTCTTGATATGTCCTTCTATCTTGAGAGTTTGAGGAGTGGTAATTTTTGCCAATGCTTTACAATATATGGTAGGATTCATTTCTTCTTTCTCTGGGGTTGGTTCCTGATGTATATCCTCTTCTTTTGATGTTTCTTGATCCTTTTCTTCCTCTTCATAATCTATGTAAAATAATTTCTTCTCGGCACACTTATGACCTTTAGTGTATTTGTTATCACAATTGTAACAAAATCCTTTTACTCTTTTTTCTTCCAATTGTTGTGGTGTTTGTTATCACTCAGGTTATTCCCTAAAGTTGTAAGAATGGTAATACTACCGAGGTAACCACAGACCAATCTTTTAGATACAGATTCTAGCCAATCTGCATCCAAAGAGGGCTCTCTCTTTATAATTTAGCTTTGTTTGGAAATGTGTTAGGCTAGTTATGAAGTACAGGGGTTTTGTTTTGAGTTTGGTTGGAGAAATGGAGATTCAATAGAATAGTGAGGTAAAAATAAAAAGTTTCAGTCCATTGGGCATGATGGAGTCAAAGGAGGATAGCTTCCTGGATTCGGTTTCTAAACAGAGGAAGGTGTCACAGAGCAAGGTACTCAAATATGGAACAATTTATAGGCTAGAATCAGATGGAATAGATTCAATTGGGTGAAGGGCAGTTAAGAATCCTTCATCATTCTTGATAGAGGGAAAATGGATGATTACTGCTAAGGAGCAATTAAGAATTCCTTAGCAAATATTCAAGATGAAAGAATCAGGGGAAACAGGAGCAATTAAGAATTCATTGTTTATTCTAATTCTGAAGAAAACATAGAAAACAACAAAGATTGAAGACAGAGTGCAGTCAAGCAAATTTTGAATTATTCTTTTTCTTTATTATTGAGATCATGAAACGCGGATGATATAATAAACATATAAACTGTAAAACACAGGTTAGAAGGACTTATTGATCCATAAGATGATTCAAGAATTCTGTAACATGGTCCTTTGCATCAATTCCTTATCCAGTAAGCCAGACAAAAATGGTTCCAACAGCCTTTTATTCCAGAAAATTTCAGTATTACAATCAAAAGCTATGAACATCCACCAACCAACCCCAAATACTCATTTTAAGGGGGTCTTTATACAAAAATTTCAAAATATCTTACAAAATATGTGATAGAAATAACATCTAGTGGTGATTAATGCTTCTTTTACAAAAGATAGAGACAAACAGTCTTCGAAATAGGGGAACAATAAATTGATGTTGTGCTGGCTGTTCCATCTTTATGAGATGTACCGGAGGTAGGTGCTGCGAGTCGGTTTGCAACTGCCATCCACTGATATTCTGCGTTGGTTGCTCCATAGTTGCCTGGATATTCCTTAGCCCTGATGTGATGCGCTTTGACCCGCATGACTCTGATTCATTTCTATTCTCTGCATTATAGTAGATGGTCCAAAATTTCAATTGACCAAGGTAACAAAGATAAGTTTATAGAATTTCTAACATACTTTTCCACCACTACGGTCCTGGTAATTTATGTCTCTGAAGCTTCCTCAAAGTTTCGTCAGTCTCTGTGTACTTGAAGAAATTAGGTGGGATGGTGAACAGTGCTTCACCTCGTGCTCAATGTAGAATAAATTTTCCAGGCTGTCGTAGAGGGCCTGGCCAGATGGAAGTGCTTTTTCTCCTGGAGCACTTGTTGATGAATTAAATTGGTCAACAACATATGTATTCAATTTAAGTACATAGTCTTTGTGTTTCATCAAATGATCATTACTTCCCAAAGGACTTGGCAAACCTTTTTTATGCAAGACTGTAAACTTTTCTATGAAAGAATCAATCTCCACCTGCATGTCTTGGCATCTTCTTTCCAAATTTTGCATTAGATTTCTCATGGTTAGAACTCTCTTGATGTGTAGAATGGTGCCTGTTCTGTCTCTAATTTCTAGTGCTTCCAGTTCTTCGCTGGTCTTGGTGTTCAAAAAATGTATCAGCCGGTTAGCTTGTTTAGGCATCTGACCCAATAAAGCTCTTGTTTTTGAATCTCCACTTGGGCCACTCTTATCAAGTCAATCTGCTCATAAATGATTTGGATAGACCTCCACACATCACTAAGGGATTGATTGATGCTGGTCCACAAAATTCCTCTAATTTTTGCTAGAGGTTTATCCAGAGAGAGATCCTTTTCTAATGCTCTCACCTTGTTCTCCAATGTTTTGACCTCCCTTGTTTTCTCTGCCACATTCATTTTGGATTTATCATAATTCTTTTCAACCTTTGCCAATTTCTCTTTGACCAGTTTCAATTTTGATACTTGTAGCTTTAATTCTTCCATGGCTTTTATCACCAGTTATGTACTCATAGTAGTACTGTTGCCTAGTGCTGTTGTTGTTGATGTTGTTGTTGCTAAGGTACCTGTGATGATCTCTGCTGTTGATGCCAGGATAGTGGGAGGAAATGATGTTATAAGTGTGGAGGGGGCAGTAGTAACTGTTGGGGCTACTTCAGGTGGCTCCAATGCCTGCTCTGTCTCACTCAATCTTTCATTCAGTCTCATGAGTAGGTCCATCATGTCCTCTTCAGATTTCTATTGTACAACTTCTGCAGTCTGTGGATGCATAGAAGGAGGCAGTTTCAGCTGTTTTCTGAGGGCAGCAATGTCCTCCTCTTTCTTCTTCATCAGTGCCTTTATGTCTTTGGCATCTTTGGGATCATGTCCCAGTTCAATGATAATTTATTCCAAGGATTTGATCTTGTTGTCCTTTGCTAGAGAAGAAGCTTTCTCCAAATCTAACTGAGCAGAGGTATTATTCAAGGATTTTTGTAATTTATGAGCCAACATTTCTCTATCAGCTAGTGTGGAGCAGACCATCTCTCAAGTCTGTTTATGAAGCTCAATCTGGTTCATTGGATGAATATCCTTGGCCAAGACCTACAGATTCGTCCTGATGTAATCAGCTGCTGATTGTGGTTGCTGCACCTTGGGCTTGAAATAACTCATGATCATTTTTCCCTCCTTAATGTCATAGGCAGACATCAACCTTTACTGGTTTGTGGGGGCCATCTTAAGATACTGGTTATAAATCTGAAGCCTTAGTGGATCGTTTCTAGCCTTTATCTCTGTGAACATCCTTTTGATGTCAGAGGCCTGCTTACTTGGTGGCCTAGTGGATGAAGCTTCCACACTATGCTGCCTTTCTAGCTCCTGCCTATGTGCGTTAGTTGATGTTTCCACCATCGGGGATGTCTGCTGGCTGGCTATCTTTTCCCTTTTTAAAATTTCAGTTGTTTCTTCAAATATTTCCTCTTCTGACAGAGGATTGAGTCTTTGCCTCTTTTCCCCTGGTTGTTCTGCAGGCCCACTGATAGGTGTGGCTTCTACCCTGTCTCTTTTCTTGCCTCTTTCCTTATTTAGAGGAGTCTGTAATGCAGTAATCTCTGCTACTTTGTTTTGGACTGGAGGAATTTTCCCCTGCTGATCAGTCATTGCTTGCTGCTCCGTGTCTATGTTATCGGGAAATCTAGTGTCTATGCAGAGCTGCTAGTCCAACTAAGATGGGTAGCTATCTTAGAAACAAACAGATTAAAGTTACTTTCGCTTTCCTTTATGAGAAGTAGATAGGGGAAGATCAAAGAATACCAGCCTCAATCCTTCGCTCGGTTCTTTGCTTGTTCCTTCTCCTCACCGACTGGTCTTTGCCGCTTCTCCCTTGACCACTCCTCTTCAAAGAGTACCTGTAAAGTCAAATCAGCATAATACCTTCAAAGTGTAGAGATCTACAATCATCAACAACATAGGACCAGATATATATTGACCACAAAAATGCATATACTATCAAACATACAAGAATGTGGAGCAAAAATTGAATATCTTTATTAATATGAAGATTAAAAGAGAGGATTACAACCCATTGTTCTGACCCAGCGTCATCCTCCCAGCATGAAAGCCCTTCTTCACCTCATGAAAAGCTTAGATCACCCAACATTATGATATTCCACCAGGAAACCAATAGCACTTCCTTACAAGATACAAAATTCCAGCCTCTGGATCTCTGGGATGAGGGATCCATATATAGATGATTGTAGGGAGGTGAGTCAGCTTCTAGGATTTTGATTAGTGTCTTCTCTCTAATAGTTCTTGATTCCACTTGGAGATTGATGATCTCTTACTCATCCCTGGGCGAATTCAGAGAGGCAAGTGTCACAGGAGAAGTTTCTGGAAGATTCTATGATCATCCACCTCGCAAACTGTCTCTGCCATTTGTCCATTAACGCCCATCGCACCGTACAGAAGGGTTTTCCAGTATGCATCGCACCTTTTACACTGGGAAAGTGAGATGCATCACACCCTTAGCACTGAGCAACCTGTATGGTCCAGTTTTGACCAGTTCTGAGTAGTTTCCCGTGGAGAACTTCTGGGAGATGATGTAATCAGCTGACCTTGTTCCTTTAGGGCATGAAACAACACTTTTAGGGACTTAGAAGCCCTTGGTTTATGGACATATATGATTGGGGTTGCAGTGCCCAAAAATGTCTATAACAGTTGCCCCCTAAAGAATGAGGTCGTTAATCTTTTGATGTCGGGTGAAATGCTTTATCATGAGGATTCGAGGTTTTTCGAACTAGAAGGCGACCTGTAATAAGATACAATACAATACATTATCTTCATAATATTTTCATGATCTAGTTGAGGCGGGCATTCCCATGCTCAGCTTTATAAATTCATTTTCATGGACATAGGATAGACAACCGTCTGTGTGGCAGATTGATGATTTTGATAGAGCCATCATCCTTTGATTCGAATGATCATCTGTGCAGCAATGATGTACATTTGATATCTTTATTTTCTTGAATATACCGCAGCCCGGATGGATGAAACTAGATTTGGGGTCTTCAAACTCGTCCAATCTTCGCCCGAAGTACAAGTCGATCCATGTGAAAAATGTTCTGGAGTCGAACATGGAAAGACATCGCCTGATTACCAGCCAATGATGTAAGCTGTTAACAGGCGCGAGAGGAATCACCGATAATGATGATGACCCTCAAGGTACGATAGTACAATTCGTGTGGTGTGAAAATGGGACTTGGCGTCGAACACCATGCAAAATCTCTCGGTCGAAGGCCATTGATGTAAACCTATCGCCGAAAGTGAGAAACTTGCCATTGAGGCATGCAAGCTTCAAAGTATTGAAAGGGTTGTTCCTAGGTCGACTTCTTGGATAATGAGTTGATGTCGACAAGAAGTGACTCGTTGTAGGAGGGCCTTAATGAATCCCACATCTATGACACGGAATGGAGAAAATGACTTTTGGAGGTGAAAACGATCTGATGATACAGGGTTCAGGGTGGCGGTCATGAAAGAATGAAGCGTAAAGGTATTGCAGTGGATGAGACACAAGATGGGTTGGTGAATTCTCTGATCGACTTCTCTTGAACATATCAGTGACACTTGAAATGGATTGGTAGCATTAACCCCAAAGATGGATGGTACGATGGACCAATGGTAATATGACCGGTGAACGGAATAACCCAACCCGACTCAGACATGGAGTGAAAGTGTCATGTTCAAGAGCGACTTTTCTACCAATAAATTTTCTTCAAGTTTTCTTCCCAATTTTTCCCCAGTCATTGCTGACCAGTACCTCTTTATTTTTATCAAGCTTGAGGAGGATAACATATGCTTGTTCTATAATTTTCCCTTCGGGCAAACCCGTCGCTATGTTTTAACGAGCCTAGCGACAGTGAAACTCGTTCTTGTCTATATGGACAAGTTTGTCGCTATTGGTTTTAACGAGTTTAATGACAAAGATAACTCGGTCCTTTTCAATTTTAGAGAGTCTGAAAGGGACGTAAAGGAAACTCCAATAATCCTTTTTCGTCATATAATCCCTTAAGTATGAAAAAGTATAAAATAATACGAAATGGATGAATTTTCGATAATTTTAACGAGCCGAACAAAACAAGAGCTCGATCCTTTTGTGTAATAATCCCCCAGGTCCAAAAAGATTAAAATCTAGAGGAGGGATAGCACTCTCGGTAGCTTTAACGAGCTGGAGAGGCCAACTACTCAGCAATCTTTTCATATTTTACGAGTCAAATGAAAAGAACTTAAAGGAGACTCGTTTTTTTAGGAACGAGTGATAATTTCAGGTAGCAGCTGATTCCAGGTAAGTTTTGGAATTTTCCAATCACGGTAGTGTCACAAGGATGGCTAACAGGATCACTCTTCGCAGTTGTTCCTCAAAAAGGGTAAACAATCAAATGAAGGCATATGATCGGCTAAAAAAGAGTGGAGGTGATGATGAGAACACGACCAAGGCTCAAAAGCTGATGATAATGCATTCACAATGGTTATTTATCGGAAATTGGTTCTTTTTTTAATGAGCTTAAGCTTCGGGGAAACATTTGCTCTTTGCTTAGGTTTAATTTTTAACGAGCTTGAACTTCACATTAAAACTACTCGTGATAATGGTCATTGATTATTGGATTTCAGCGCTAACATTTTGTTCCTTCGATGGTCGAACTGCCTGTTCAATTGCTTCATCAAACCGATTAGAAATGAACAATACATGCTTAAAAAATGAGTTAAAACACTAATACTTTACTCGAATTACGTGAAAAGTAATTTAAAAGTGGTTTTTACCCCTCATTTTACCATTTCATTTGAACTTTGGTTTTTTGGAGCTTTGGAGGTGCCTTCCCCCTTGATTTTCACTAGCTAATTCCAGGAGATTCTGTGGATGATTCTCGGCACCATTTGGACCAGGTAGGAGCTAAACCTGATCTCTTCAGTTGCATTCCTTCCTTTTTGAATTCTAAGCATGTTTCCCTGTTTTTCTGAGCCCCTGCGGTTTGAAAAATTCGCCTTGGCTCCATCGCACCCTTCCTATATCAAAAGGTGCAATGTATACTGGCCTGGCCATTGGCCAGTCAGTATGCATCTCACCCAGTACACTGCTGGGGTGCGATGGGCGCGAGAAGGGAAACTTTTGCACTATTTTCTCATGGAATTTTTGCCTGTTTTTTGCCAAATCAGGACCCTGATTCTTCTCTTGCTTGTTTTGCAGAGATTCATCGGAGAAAAATGGTTGTTACATGGCGAGAACGTGAGCATGAAGAAGAGGACATGGTTGCTTTACATGATCCGGGTATGGTAACTGCACTGTGGAACTGTGGCCTGCTCAAGTTTTCCTGCATCTCTAGCATGAGGAAACAAATCAACTTGTTGTAATATTTTCTCGATGCATGGGATCCTACCAACCAGGTGTTTCAGATCAGAGGCAAATCCATCCCCTTGATTGTCATGGAGATCTATTTTTTGACCAGTGTATCGAGGCGTGGTGCCCCTCTCTCATTATCAGGTTCCGCCCGTGGGGGCGAATTCGTGAGAGATTATATTCACCGGTATTGCAGAGAGGGATCTTAGCCGAGTAGGGACAGCAAGATCAACATCCGAGATGTCACTGACCGGTCCTTGAGGACCATTTTGTTCACTTTTTCTAGACTGGCTGGTAGTGCGGCTCTTCACGTGGCTAATAGGTCCTATATGCAATATGCCTTGAACCAAAGGTGTTCCACTGGTGTGACGCAGTACTCTCTGTGATGAAAGAACAACTGACCAAGGTAAAAAGCGGAAAATCCAAGAATTTCAACTATGGCTATTTTGACCACTTTCGCCTTGGAAAATATCCCACTGATGCAGCCACAGTACATTTCACTCAGTTTACCTCCACCGGCTGAGCCACGGATGCAAAGGTGGGTCGACCTCATGGCCCGACATGCTGGTCAGTCCCAGGTTTCCTTCTCTGATACCTTCTTCAAGTGGTTCAACCGTCAAGAGCTGGTTTTTGCCGAGTGTCCATATGCTAGTATGGATTTCTGGGGTGACCCGGATTTGGTGCTGCTAGCTGGTGAGCAGTGCGGTGCTATAGGTAAATTCTCTAACCATATCTCTGTTTATCGTTTTTTATAATGTTCTCGTGCTTTCTTCTATCAATACTAATGAAAAATCATGTGCTCATGCAGATATTGGACTAGTTCGGCCAGCAGTACGTCTTAGAGCACTAGCTGTCGTTCCAGCAGGAGAGGCTGTGGGGAGGGCTATCCTTCATGACCTTGATGTGGCCGAGACTATTTCAGAATTGCAGGATCAGGTTGAGGGTCTCACTCTTGGTATTCCGGATGTGAGGACCGACGAGCTGCCTCTGAGATTGTAGTGACATGCTACTGGCGTGCCGAGTCGATGGACTAGGCTTTTACACATGATTGCATAGGCGGTGACTTCTTATCACCAGCATCATTAGATTAGGGTGCCCCCTAGAATTTTGAGTTTTGGGTCATTTGACCAATTTTTTCTTGGTTACAGAACATTATGTATAAATTATAAACAATTATATATATATTTTTGATTTTCGGAGCTTTATTTTGGTTAAGTTACATGATCTTGATGCAAATATTGATGAAATGCTTCTTTTATAAATGTTGCAAATGTCTATCTAACACATAATTTTCCAATGAGTCTGTTAATGTGTTTAAGTTTATGGAAATATGCTGATATTGAATATAATCAAACTACCTTTCCAAAATCTTGACCCTTAGGAACATGCGATAGATAGCTGGATTCCGTACGGAGTAGACACCGGTGAGCTGTAGGATGACGAGTTGTGAGTCTAGCCTGACGACAAGTCGGCATATGCCACATGTGATGGAATCAGAGAGGAGTTCTATCATCACGCTGTATTCAGCAATATTGTTCGTTGACCAACCAATACATACCCTTCTGAAACTCACTAACTCGTCGCTTGGATCGAAGATGGCCCAGGCCGCAGAAGATAGGTTCTACGAACTACAACTCGCTCCGTCGGCATATCCAACAAATGATTCCAATAGGTTCGACATCTGCAACAAATGTAAAAGTGGATCACTTTAACCAAAACAATTACCCTTAGCGAAAACAAAAATGTAACAAAAGCATAGGGGTTACTATCTTGAGTCAAGCATAGTAACACTTAAGGTACAACCCGTTGCAGGGTTGCGCCAGTGGAATCCCATCATAATCCACTAACTCGTAGGCTCCTTTTGCTAATACATGCTTAACAATATAGGGGCCCATCCATAAAGACTTGAACTTACCTGCTCCCAATTTATCGGACTCCTGGTCGTAAAGTAAGACCAGGTCACCTTCTGAGAAGACACGGGGTTTGACATTCTTGTCGAACTGCGCCTTGACTTGTTTCTTATGGGCTTCGTTAGCCAAAGCGGCATCACGACGGGTTTCATCCAATTGGATTACTTCCAAGAAATGAGCCTCCTCTTCTGAAGTTCCGGGGAGAAGGTCGACCACGAGTTTGAGGGACGAGATTTCACACTGAACTGGTAAGATCGCTTCCAGGCCATACACCAGTTGAAAGGGTGTAAACCCAGTTGCATTCCTCACTGATGTTCGGTATGCCCACAAGGCCGAGTACAGGATCAGGTGCCAACTCCTTTTATGGACTCCAATCATCCTTTGCAGCATCCGCTTCAAGACCTTGTTGATTGCCTCAACTTGTCTGTTAGCCTGCGGATAATACGGAGTAGAGTTGTTGTGGGACAACCCTAATTTGGCAGCCAACTCAACCATCATGTGATTGCGAAAATGCGATCCATGATCTGTGACTATGGCCTGTGGAACGCCGAATCTGGAGACTACATGATTGAAAAAGAAGAGGGCAACCATTTCGCCGCTGTTGTTTAATGTAGGCATCGCCTCGGCCCATTTGGTAAAATAGTCTACTGTGACTATTATATACCAATGCCCCCCAGCCGAGGTGGGGTTACATGTCATGAAATCTACGCCCCATTTAGCGAATGGCCCAACAGCAACTACTGGTTGCAGAGGTGTGGGTGGTTTTCTGGTTTTGCGATCGAAGATTTGACAGGCATGGCAACTTCTGACTGTGGTTATGCAATATTTGAACATTGTTGGCTAGAAGCATCCTGCTCGTAAAATCTTTTGCACCGTAGCATAACCAGATTGATGCCCCCCACACATGCCTAAATGGCAATCATTCAGGACTTTTTCGGCCTCCTCGTGGGTGAGGCACCTCCGCAGAACTGTATCGACACCACGACGGTAAAGCGTATCACTGACGATCATGTAGTCTTTTGCTTGGTATCGAATGCGTTTTTGTTCCACACGGGAGGTATTAGACCTATACGTTTGGGTTTGGAGATAGATTATTATGTCTCCATACCACGGATTGCTTGAAGATATCAGAAACAAAGACTCGTCCACGATCGCTTCTTCTGAGGTTGCATCGTTGGATGATGATGGGAGATCGCATAGTAACTCCACGAAAACCAGGACTTTCTTTAATTTGGATTTTTTGAATTCTAGATCAAACTCTTGCAAAATTGTTATCCATTTTGAATATTTGCTCCCCAGTAACTATCGCGACAATATATAAGTCATGGGGTTGCAATCTGACAAAATGGTAGTTTTTCGAAAGAGGACATAGTGTCGAAATCTTTGTATCTCTTGAACAGCTGCGAGAGCTATCTTTTCAACGTAGGAGTACTTGCTTTCCGTTTCATTTAAGTTTCTACTTAAATAATATATAGGATGTTCAATTCCATTGTCTTCTTGAGCTAAAACCATTGCGATGGTCATATCCGCTGTAGCCAGATAAAGGTTAAAGTCTTTTTGATAATCAGGAGCATACATTAATGATGCTTTTATTAGGGATTCCTTTAAAGCATCAAAGGAAGATTGCGCGACCTAATCCCAGTTGAAGGGTACTTCTTTTTTCAATAGACGAGTATAACCTTTAGCAAGTTCGGCGTAATTTGGAATGAACCTCCTCAGAAAGTTTTCTTTCCCTTGGAGTTTCTGAATCTGAAGCAAATTTGAAGGTGGAGGCAAATCAATGATTGCCTGAACCTTACATGGGTCGAGACAAATCCCATCCTTTGAGACCACAAAGCCAAGTAAACGACCAGAGCTGACACAAAATACACATTTGTGTGGATTGAGTCGTATCTTGTAGTGTCGGCAACATAGAAATATCACTCTCAAATGCTGCAAATGATCGGTCTGCTTTCGTGAATGAGCCGGAAGGTTGTCGAGATATGGTTGAACAATGTTCTTTATGTCATGGAAGGCATAATTCATTTCCCTCTGAAATGTTGCCCATGCGTTCTTTAAACCAAAGGGTAGCTTGTGATATGCGAATGTGCCCCACGAACAAATAAATGCAGCCTTTGACTCGTTCTATGGGCGGATGTTAATTTGATTATACCCAAAAAATCCATCCATAAATGAAAAGATCTCGCATCCGGTGCATTCATCAATTATTTGGTCAATGAAGGGTGTAGGGTAGTTGTCTTTTGAACAAGCTTGATTTACATCCCTATAATCGACGCACACTCTAATCGTTCCTTGTTTTTTCATTACAGGAACAATATTCGATACCCAATCGGTTAGAGGAACCGGGTAAATAAAACCAGCATGGAGAAGTTTTTCAACTTCTGCCTTGATGGCAGTGACTTTCTTGGGGTGCACCTGTCGTATCCGTTGTCGTACCGGTTTGACATCTGGATACATCTTAATTTCGTGTTCAACTATGATTGAGTCAATGCCTGGCATTTCATCATACGACCAAGCAAAGACATCTTTGAACTCACGAAAAAGAGTGTAATATATTTCCAGTTCTGAAGAAGAACAATATTTGCCGACATGAATATTCTCTACAACATCTGTTTTGGTCGAGATATTTATGGCGATAGTCTCTTCAATATTGGACAAGTTTCGTTCGGAATCCATCGTGTTTACAGTCTCTGATAGAAAATAAAAAACTAATGGATGATGAAGGTCACTAGGAGTATCTTCCTTATAATCCAGAAGATGGGAATGATGGTGGTAATCTTCCCATGGTGCCCCGTCAATCATCATTGACTGAACAATTCCTTCGTCTGTAGAATGTACTTGCGACCAAGGATCTAAAGGGGTGCCATATTCCTTAGACCTATCTATCCAAACGCTTGATGAGCATTGATTTGGGTTTGCCTCCCATGCCAAAAACATTGATTGCTACAATATTTCTATTGGGCTTGGAGGCAATACTTGCAGATGATCCATGTTAATATCATTTTCGGACATCTTTTGAATATAAGATATCATATTGCAGGTTCCCACCGTTGCCACTTCCACCAGATTGATTGGAGGTGATAGGGCAAAATTCCCCATTAATATAGGGTCTTTTAGTAGGCCTACTTCGATATTTTGAAGTGAATGAGGGCTTCCATGGATCATCGGAATGCTTCCCGTAACTTGTGAACTGTTGGGGAGAAATGTTTACTGGTTGACGATTGTAATACCTCCTTGGAAGGGAAATGCAATCTTCCTAAAGTAGGTCGACACAACGATAGCCATAGCATACATCTAGGGCCTTCCCAGTAGGATGTTGTAATCGAGGTTTCCATCGATCACTTCAACAGCAATTTCTACTGTTTTCCCCCCCAGTTCGGCTTGCAACTTACTTAAAATCCCATATGGGGTGTATGTTCGTCCATCAAATGCTTTTAATGTCGTCAAAGATCGCAACAAGTGTGGAGATCCTAAAGCTTTCTAGCAACTCATCGAAATAATACATGTAGATGCCCCCTCATCAATAATTGTTCGATGAACAATTTTGTTTAGGGCTTTCACTTGAATAAGGAAAGCTAGTTGAGCTGGTAATTGAGAGTCATATCCTTTGTGATTAAAGGACACAAGATTGGAATCCGTTGGGTCAATCCCACCTATCGCTGATAATAAAGCCTGCTTTTGGGAGGGGCAATTTTGCAGTACCTCAAGTGTCAATATAGTGAACGGCGATTGGGCCAGATCCTCCACTATATTATAATGTTGTGCTACTCTGGCATGAGGATTAAATGTCGATTTGTGTACTACTCCCTTTGGTGGCTTTATTGTTAGTTCAGGAATGATGGGTGGCACAACTTCGATTGAAGTTGTTGTCGAACTACTAGGTTGATCATTAGCCTTGTTGTTTGACAGTTGTGGATTCCCGTAATCTTTATTCCTTGTCGATATCAAAGAATCATTTTTCTACTTTGAAACCGACAACATTAGCACTTGGGATGGAGAAGCATTGTCACTAGCAACCAGATTTGTTCCTGGATTTGGAAACGGATCAGTCAATACCGCTGAGGTTTTTGAATTCTTAAAGAATTTTCTAAGCTCGGCTTTATATGGACAATCTTTCATCCAATGATCCTCATCACATATGAAGCATGGATGACTTGGTTTCCTATCTCCAGAAGGGTTTGCAAAAGACTTTTCAGGAGATGACTCCTCCTGTTTTTTCTTCTTCCCTTTCTTTTTCTTCTTGCCCCCCGGTTGCTTTGGTTCTTTGCCTTTGTCAATCGACACGGCATTTACCTCTGAGGCAAGAAGTTCTTCATTTGAATTTTGACTTGGAACCGTACGAGCCTTCTTTGATGTAGCTTTTACGGTTTTCGTGTTAGTCGCACCTATCACGCCATCATCGGCATGAGAATCTTTGCTTGATTTAGGAGGGGGAGGAACGGAGAAGTCCGGTCTAGGAGCATTAGGGATTTTATCGTAGAGGATGCCAGACTGAGTATATATCAAGTCTAGATATTGTGCACGAGAAATTACTTGCTCTTCAGTGACGACTCCTCCCTTTGCCACATCTTCCGTAATAGAAGGTAATAATGACTTAATAAACCATTCAGCTAGCAGCTGATCAAGAACATATGTTTTCACCATTCTACGACGACGTCGCCACTCATGAATATGATTAGATATGTGAGTGGTCGTTGTCTATTTGAAATTGGTAAGAAGCTCCGTTCCTGTTTTGTACCTTATGGGTAACTAAAAATGGGTTAAAAAGGTTGTGGCTAGGGTGCTGAAGTTATCAAATGAAGCTCTAGGCAATTCGATATACCATTTTGCTGCCAGACCAGTTAACGTTCATCGAAAAAGGCGAAGCCTAATTGAATCATCATTTAGAGTGTTAGATGAACACCACAGATGAAAGGTCATCACATGATTCGACGGGTCTTCACCCGGATTTCCATTAAATTTAGGAATATTCGACAAAAGTTTATGTGGAATCGCTGGCCACCAAGGGGCGTAAGCAATTGGATTGTTTGTCAGCCAATTTAGATTTGGTAACTCTAAAGTTGCCACGAAGGGCAACTGTTGATTCAGGTTCGGTGAAGCATACCTAGGATAAGATGGGATCGCCTGAGCAGTGGGTCTTTGCATACCAGCATAGTGCATTTGATGTTGATAACTTTGGTAAGGTTGATGGGCATAACTACTATGAAATGGTTGATGTTGACCATTTTGGATATACAGGTGCCCATTACTTGCAAAGATTTGGTGCTCAGACCCTTGGTAAACTTGTTGGAATTGTGGTTGTTGATATTGCACTAGCCATGGTTATGAAACCATTTGTTGTTGTCCAATACTGGCTGTTTGACCAAGATAAGGGGTAATGGTACCTATTTCAGCCTAGGTCTCTCCAGTTAAGGAGCCACTAATCGATGATTGTGGTGGCTTCGTAGAGACAAGAGGTTGTTGAATTGCGACCTAAGGGACTTGAGGTTGGAATACAATAGGCAACGCTTGTACTTGTGACACCGTCACAATAGCTGGTGTAGGGGATATTTGACATAGGCTGACTTTGTTGCATTGAGTATACAACTCTTGGTTGTTGAGGCAGTATCGACAGCCAACCACTGGATGTAATTCCAGCATAACCTGAATTCTATTGTGAACTCTCGTATGTTTGTTCTCCCGAAGGATACAATGAAAGGGTATATTTCCCCCCATATGGCGGTAATCCAGTGCTTAAAGGAATGATTTTCGTTTGAGGACCGGACTGCCCAAATTGACATTGCGAAGGATTAATTTGCTAAGCCTCAACATAAGAGATTTCAGATATTATTCCGGACGAACAAACGGGAACAGACCATACTGTCGAAACAGCCCCTGGATGGATTCCACCCAGTGCTTGAGAGCTAGTTGCGACAGACGGTATGCCAGCGAACATTGTTTGAGTGACATCAGGAAGTTCTGTCGCTGCTGTGTCAGATGACACAAACCTAGATGTCGACGGTTGTTCAGACATATCTAGTCTATCCAAAATATTTCCTAGCAATTCGACAGGAACTTCCGATAATGGTAGACTAATTTCTGATGAAGAAGGATATAAGGTGATCCCAACTCCAAAATGCGATGGAGTACTAGATGGGGGATCTTCCACAATCTCTTCTATAGTAATCAATCCAGGTGGAAGAGGTAGATCGTCAGGTCCATAAAATATTTCTGGTGCGAAGAAGGTGTAGATTCTGCAATAATAGATGTTTAGGGAATAACACCTTCCAAATCAGCTGTAGATGGAGCCGGTTCAGGAATAGAAGTGTTTACCTTCACACTAGGATCAGTTCTACTTTCATCTAGCAGCTGCGGAACTTCTTCTATAGAGACAGGGATACCCGAAATTTTTGGAGTAATCGGAGTCTTTGAAGGTGTCAGAACACTTGTTCCAACCAAACCAGGGGACTTTGATCCAGTTAAACGAGTTCACTTTGTTCGGAATAGTTTTGTTTCGGGAGATAAATACGGTTGACTCGTAAGCCTCCATGAACGACGGGGTTTCGATTGACTTTCCTCCATGATTGTGGATTACTCGATCAACTAAAAATAAAGGGGAAAATGATTCCGAATTAAATGAATTTTAGATGCTCTGACACAACTTGTTTTTTCAATTTTTAAGAGTCGAGAAAAAACAAAATATGACTCTAGTCGCCTTCGATTTTTAATGGGCCTGAAGTGACAAGTGCTCAGATGGAACTTTTCCTTTAAGGAGTTTGAAAAGGAACAAAAGAGACTACTCTGGAAATCTAGACAGAGGGATTACCAAACCAATCGCAAAACTGCAGAATACTTTTTATGGTACGGCAGTCAATCTTCCCGAATGCTGTGTTCAGTGCATTGCGATCGATAGGGTGGAAGACACAGCTTCCTATGGATAAAGGATATAGCCTATTGTGGTCTCTCAATATATACTCGACGATACATGGGAGCACAAGTCTGTACTGGCACTTGTCGTCTCAAAGAGGAGGAATCACCCAACCAACAATGAAAGCGACAATTACCAGGCTTTATGACGCCGAAATACGTCTCTAGCCTAGACTTCTAGATGTTGTGTGTTACATTCCAAAGCGTTTTTATGTTCATTGAATTTATTTTACAGTTGATATCTCTTAAGAAATCTTCCTTTCAGGTTCACCGCGTGATGTAGATATACAATTCCTAAAATGCAATCTAAGATGATAAACAATCATTTAATATTCTTTTTGCAATGAAAATCCTAGCTACTAAAGAAAGAGAGATGATATTCTTTCAACATAGAGCAGAGAGCACACACTAGATGCACTGTCCTAAATCAAACCAACAAGCAGTCTAAATGCAAATGCACATGCATGTATTTGTTTTCAGCTTTCTTAATGTGTGAATGACAAGAAGAATGCTAAGTACAAATTTGAATTATCTTTTCAAAGCGACAGTACTAACAAATTTCTCTTCAAAAATGAAAGGAAGATAATGACGAAACTTTGTGACTTTGAATTGAAAACTGCTTTCAACACTTGAAAAACTACTAATTCAAATCAAATACAAGAGTAACTGTATAATCGACCATAAAGAACAATAGAATTCTTTTCTTTGACTGAAAACGACACTTGCGACACTTCCAAATCAAAAGACGACAGTTTGATTATGCTACTTTTTGTAAAAGAGAACTGTAAATGGCGCACAATACATAAAAAAAATTCACAATTCTTTGTACTATGGAGGCGGAATTATGCAAAGGAAGGGAGTTTCCACAGTGGTATACTGATCACAGACAGCAAAACTCCTGAATAAAGCTAAAGAGAGTGAACACAGAAACCAAAATCTGGAAGCAGATGAGGTCTTATCTGATCAGCGCACCTGCAACACAGGGAAAGTGCGATGCAGCGCACCTACTGCACACGGGAGGTGCGATGCATCCAGATTCCCAAGAGGAGAAAGTGCGATGGTCCAAGGACGAGACTTCAACTTGGTTCTTGGTCACAGTTTGCAGCTTAGTTCAGGGATTTAGGCCGAGCTAATGATAGTCAGTAAATAGAAATCACAGGGGCTGATCTAATGAGGTTACTAGAGCCACCACTAGGGCAATTAGGATGTTTGCAAATCGATTGTTCAGTTTATAAACAAAACCCGGAGATAGACTGAAGCAACATTGATCTACTTTGCACTTGCATAGCAAATGCAGTTCGAAGGCTAGCTGGCTTAACTTCAGGCTCCGTCTGTAAGTTTATAAAGCAAACAAATATAGACAAGCAAACAATTTATTCGATCCCCAGTGGAGTCGCCATTTTGTTATCGCGAAATATAGTGTTTATGCAGACCTACTAGTCCCACTAAGACGGGTAGCTATCTTAGAAACAAACAGATTAAAGTTACTTTTTCTTTCCTTTATGAGAAGTAGATAGGGTAAGATCAAAGAATACCAACTTCAATCCTTCTCTTGGTTCTTTGCTTGTTCCTTCTCCTCACCGACTGGTCTTTGCCGCTTCTCCCTTAACGACTCTGCTTCAAAGAGTACCTGTAAAGTCAAAGCAACATAATACCTTCAAAGTGAAGAGATATACAATCATAAACAACATAGGACCAGATATATATTGACCACACAAATGCATATACTATCAAACATACAAGAATGTGGAGGAAAACTTGAATAGCTTTATTAATATGAAAATTAGAAGAGAGGATTACAACCCATTGTTCTGACCCAGCGTCATCCTCCCAGCATGAAAGCCCTTCTTCACCTCATGAAAAGCTTAGATCACCCAACACTATGATATTCCACCAGGAAACCAATAGAACTTCCTTACAAGATACAAAATTCCAACCTCTGGATCTCTGGGATGAGGAATCCATATATAGATGATTGCAGGGAGGTGAGTCAGCTTCTGGGATTTTGATTAGTGTCTTCTCTCTGATAGTTCTTGATTCCACTTGGAGATTGATGGTCTCTTACTCATCCCTGGGCGAATTCAGAGAGGCAAGTTGTTGTGGGGAAAAATGCCTATTTAGGTCGATCCTATCCACCTAAGGTGTGACAGTGCCTTAGCAACAAACGAATACAGCTATTACGATTTCTTCCTTTATGAAATGTGAAAGAGGGGAGATTGGCAGACTTACCGTTGTCTTCCGGTTGTCCCTCGATCTAGATCCTCTTTCCCTTTGTGTGTCTACAGCTACTCGCCTCCTCGTTTGATCAAGAGAACAGCTACTTGGATCCCACGAGGTCACAAGAGAACAGTTACCTGTGACAAGAGAACAGCTACTTGCGACAAGAGAAGAACACAGTACAAAGGCAAATATACATATTCATAAATGATTCAGGATTAGAAGTAAATCAAATACACTAATGCAATCATACAAAGTACACCAGCATATAGGAAAGAATCAAGATAGCTTTATTGAAAGTAACAGGTTCAGGAAGAGATACAACCCATGGGGCTCCAATCCAGCATCTCCTTCCCAGCAGAATGGAATTCCCTCTTCAGCTCCCTTCAAAGCATAAACACCCAATGTATCCAGCCACAAACCAATAGCAATTCTTTACATTCACAAAATTCCAACGTCCCTGACCTCTTGTAGGAGAGATCTATATATAGGGATATTGGAGAGAGGATGAGTCAGCTTGAGACTGGTATGAAACTGACTAGTGTCCTCTCCCTCTCATAGTTCTTGAGTCCACTTGGAGGTTCTTGCTTCCACTTGGAGATTTGGAACCTCTTACTCATCACCAGTCGAATTCCCTGATCCAAGTGTCATTTTGGAAGCTTCCTGGGCATTGACACCTTGAGAAATGACTCTGCCACTTGTCCAAACTCGCTCAGCGCAGGTAGCCTTCTTTGCAGTTGACATTCAACGCAGGTAGACAGTGGAGCAGTTGAAATTCAGCGTAGATGCTCAGTGGAGCAGTTGACATGATCCAGAATTGGCTTGTTTTTGAGTGTTTTCAGGTGGAGAACTTCAGTGAATTGCTGTGGTTAGCTGGCCTTGTTCCTCTAGGGGTAGGAACAACATGTTTAGGGACTTTGGATCCCTTGATTATCGACATTTCATGCTCAGTGATGCAAGGCACAAAAATGTCTATAACAGTTGCCCCCTAAAGTATGAGGCCGTTTATCGGGTGAAATGCTTTATCCAGGAGGGTCCGAAGTTCATCCATCTGCTGGGAGGAGACCTGTAATAAAATACAATACAATACATTATGATTCATTCTGCTTTCATGATCTAGCTGAGGCGGGCATTCCCATGCTCAGCTTTATAAATACATTTTGGTACATAGAACAGACGATCGTCTGATGGTAGACTGATAATTCTGGCGAAACTATCATCCTTTGAATAAGATGATCATCTGCTGCAATGATGTACATATCAAATGTCTTTATTTTTTCTGAATATATATCACAGCCCGGATGGATGAAACTAGATCCCGGGTCTTCAAACTCGTTCGATCTTCACTCTAAGTACAAGTCGATCCATGTGAGAATTGCGCTGAAGTCGAACATGGAAAGACATCGCTTGATTACCGGTCAATGATGTAAACCGTTAACAAGCGCGAGAGGAATCACCGATAATGATAATGACCCTCAAGGTACTGCAGTACAATTCACGTGGTGTGAATAAAGGACTTGGCGTCGAACACCACGCAAAATCTTCTGGTCGAAGGTCATTGATGTATACCTGTCGCCGGAAGTGAGAAACTTGCCATTGAGGCATGCAAGCTTCAAAGTACTGAAGGGGGTGTTCCTAGATCAACTTCTTGGATAATGAGCTGATGTCGACAAGAAGCGATCCGTCACAGGAGGGCCTTAATGAATCCCACATCAGTGACACGGAACGGAGCTAATGACTTTAATGGAGGTGAAAACGATATGTGACATATGATTCAGGATGGCGGTCATGAATGGATGAAGGATAATGTATGGTAGTGGATGGGACCCGGTTGACTCTTTCTGAACGACTTCTCTTGAACATATGGCGACACTGATGCGATGGATTGGTAGCATTACCCCAAATATGGATGGCATGGCGAGACCATGGTGATGTGACCGGTGAATGAAACAACCCAACCCGAATGTAGTACGGAGGAAAAGTGTCATGTTCAAGAGCGACCTGCTACCATCAAAGTTTTCTTGATTTTTCCCAATTTTTCCCCAGTCATTGCTGACCAGTACCTCTTTATTTTTGTCAAGCTTGAGGAGGATAACATATGCTTGTTCTATAACCTTCCCTTCGGGCAAGCCCATCGCTATGTTTTAACGAGCCTAGCGATAGGGAAACTCGTTCTCGTCTAAAGACAAGTTTTTCGCTATTTAATCATTTTAACGAGTCTAACGACAAGGATAACTCGGTCCTTTTCATTTTTAGAGAGTCTGAAAAGGTACATAAAGTCAACTCCAAAATTCCTTTTTCGTCATCTAATCCCTTAAGTCCGAAAAAGTATAAAACAATACAGAAGGGATGAGTTTTCGATAACTTTAACGAGCCGAATAAAACAAGCGCTCGACCTTTTTGTGCAATAATCCCTCAGGTCCAAAAAGATTAAAATCTAGAGGAGGGATAGCTCTTCCGGTCACTTTAACGAGCTGGAAGGCCGAAACTCGGCAATCTTTTCATATTTTACGAGTCAGTTGAAAAGAGCTTAAAGAAGACTCGTCTTTTGAGGAACGAGTGATAAACAGGGATAGCAACTGATTCCAGGTACAGGTTGGAATTTTCCAATCACGGCAGTGTCACAAGGATGGCTAGGTGAAATCACTCTTCGCAGCTATTCCTCAAAATGGGTAAACAATCACATGGAGGTGAACGATCGGCCAAATGAAAAGTGAAGGTGGTAGGTGCACATACGACCAAGGCTTTTATGGCTGATAAATTTACGATCACAGTGGTTATTTACCGGGATAGGTTCATTTTTTAGTTAAAAATGAGCTTAAACACTGGAGGAAACTCTGCTCACTGCTTATATTTATTTTTTAACGAGCATGAAGACCGCGTTAAAACTACTCGGATCTTGCGTTTATTTTTTAACGAGCATGAACTTTATGCTAAAACTGCTCGAATCTTGCGTTTATTTTTTAACGAGCATGAACTTTATGCTAAAACTGCTCGATTACCCAGTCATAAGATAAGAGTGTCTCATGAAAGATCCCATTTTTTATAGAGCTTGCGCCTTACCAAAGCTATGCTCACTCATCCTTTCTTTATGCAAGTTTGGAAACGGCTAATCCTACGAGTTTAAAGGGTTAGACCTACAGGTTTAAAGGGAGGACCTAAAAATTTAAAAAATAAATAGTCGCCCCTTGCTTGCACTCCGAAAGGTTGCATGCCCCCAGGTATAAAAAAGCGTTTCAAGGTTACCTCTACTTTTCTGCCATCGAAACTTTCGTTTCACCGGGAGAGGTACCTCTTTCAGGTTACCCAAAGATTGTCTCGTTAATCTTTCAAACAAAACATTTCCCTGGCAATGTCTACCGAAATAGACAAGGGTGAATGACTGGTGCCAAACACGTAACTTTGACAAAAGAATCCTATTCCAGAACAACCCCTCTTCCATCCACGGACGGGGTACGGACCAGTCATATTCTCCCGCGGAAACCTACTTTATACCCAAAGTTTTCCTGCCGAAGTAGGCCAGGATGCATGCCCCCTGGGTTCCGGTCATGTCCTCCCGGATTAATCGCGCTCATCAGGAGGACGGACTGTGGGTTGAGACACTTCTTGCATGAATAGACCATTTAGGGATGGTACATGACTATTTGCGATGTGTGATCCGGGAAATGAAAGTTGGTCTACGAGCTTGACCATTCTTCCTTCATGCGGAAAACACATTACTCTAAAGAGTGAGGAGACTACAGCTCCCATGCAATATATATAGTCTCGTCCAAGGAGTAGGTTATAATCCAAGGGTCCTTGAACGACCATCACGTTCATTTGAACGGTCTTCCCTTTCAATGTTATAGGCACATTGGGGAGGATCCCTAAAGGTCGACTGGTTTCTTTATCAAAACCTGATAGATTTCTCATCTCAGGTAAGAGCGCTGGCGAACCAAGTGCTCTCCAAGCAATAGAGGAAAGGATACTCACAGATGCCCCCTCATCAATGATAGTGCCAGCCATTACCATTCTATATATTTGACAAATAATTCTGAATGGTATACTGGCTGGCAACTGGGGTCTTCCTAGTTGGTTCCAATCAAAGGACACAGCCAGGTTGCTTGGTGGTGGGACCGAATATACGGCTGGATAGCGCTCCGATGAACTTCCTTCCTACGATAAAGGAATGGTGGCATTGCCCCCTTGATCGTCAGAGTCAGTGCTGATGAAAAGAATCTGGACGGTGTCATCTTGATTCTCCTCCGTGATGGTGTCATTCGAAGATGGAGCCTCTGAAGGCAAAACCGGGTCAACTGCCGTATCAACCTTTTGACTTTCGTCAGGCATGGATCCAGACGGTTCATCTTCAATGACAGGTGCTTCGGCTGACCATCTAAGTGGCTCAGCCGGATTCTCAACTAGTGAGGGACTTGGCAGGAATCTTTGATATCCAGGAGGAAGATTCGCTCGTAAAATCGGGCGATCTTCCAGAACTCTTTTCGCCTCGTCTAAGAAGGGACAACGGTGGATGGCGTGATCGCCTTCACACAGTCTGTAGGGAAATTTAGCTTTCCCGCTTTGTCCTGGAGCTTCACTCCCACTAGTTGACGGCGAGCAGTCGACATGACTTTCAGAGGTCGATGCTCCCGAATTGTGCAAACGGGGGGACCAGTCTCTTAGTATCCACGGGATACAAGGACAATATCTATGGAAGTGGTCTCCCCTGCATATGATGCATGGCGATTTAGGCCTTACGAGTGCGGTGTGTGGATTTTTGTTAGATGACACTTGTTTGCCCCCAGTCGCCTTAGGCTCCTTCTTCTTCTTTTCTTTCTTCTTCTTCTCCTTCTTCTCCTTAGGAACAAGGTTTTTTGATTTACCAGTTCCGTCAAGCGAAGAGGAAGGAGGGGAGGAAGATGAAGTTGAAGGCTGGGAGGCAACTCTTGTCTGATCTAACTGTTGACTCGACTGTTCAGGAATCGTGGTATTCTGAACGACATTGGTTGAAAAGAGCCAAACTGGTAGGCCAATTGTCAGTCCTGGAAGCGACAATGTGGCCATGTGGGGCGCACCAACATCTCCCCAAGAGGAGAAGGGACTAGGATTTCCACCCAAGGGAGTTCCTTGGTTGGTGTGTTCCATCTTTTCAACCTAAAGATCAATGCAGGATTAAAGGGTGATTGTTCTGTTTAAAATAAATTGTTAACGACGCTTTAGACACAACTTGCTTTTTCAGTTTTAAAGAGTCGAGAAAAAGCTAAAGATGACTCTAGTCTCCTTCGATGTTTTAACGAGCCCGAAGTGACAAATGCTCGGATGGACTTTTTCTGTTATAGAGTCTGAAAAAGGCCAAAAGAAACTGCTCTGGAGATCTAGGCAGAGGGTGTGCCAAACTTTTCGCAAAACCACAGAATACTTTTTACGGTACGGGTGGTCGATCTTCGTGAATGCTGTGTTCACTGCATTGCGATCAGTAGGGCGGCCGACACGACTTCCTAAGGATAAAAGATATATGCCTATAGGGGTCTCCCAATATATACACGACGGTACGTGGGAGCACAATCCGTATTAGCGCCACCGACTCTCAGGAGGAATCACCCACCTTCTTCGAGATCGACAGTCACTGTGTTTAACGACGCCGGAACACGTCTCTAGCCTAGACCTCTATGTTGTGCGTTATGTTACAAAGCGTTGTTAGGTTCATTCAGTTTATTTTAGGTTGATCTTTTTAAAGTTTGCCTTTCAAGGTTCACCACGAGATGTATGATACAAATTCCTAAATGCAGTCTAAGATGATAAGCAAGCTTTATTATCTTTCAACTTTGAAAATCCTAGCTACTAAGGGAAAAGAATAACATTATCTTTTCTCAAAGAGAAATCAGAACACTCTAATGCACTTTCCCTAAATCCAACATGCAAACTTATCAAATGCAAAATGCACAATGCAGGTGTTTGTTTTCACTTTCTTAGTATAAATGCCTACAAAGAAAGCTTTTTGCACAAATCTGAATTTGCTTTTAAAATGATCAATACAAACAAGTTCACTCTTTTCGAAAACAACAAGGGTAGAAGAGATTCGAAATAAAGACTTGTTCTGACACTTAAAAGACACAAATTCAAACCAATAAGCAAAAGTAAATCTATAGTCAATCTGCAAACAGCCAACGAATCTCTCTTCTAAGATTACAATCAAATTTGAATCAAAGGCTACAGGATGACTACTCTACTCATGCAAAGGAAGACTGTAAATGACGCCACAAACACATAAAAACATTCACAATCTTTTTGTACAAAAAATGAGGCGGAATCAAGTAAAGAAAAGCTTATCAGACTGGTACCTATGCTGGTCAAAGGCTGCAAAAACAGAGATCAAAACAGGGCAATAAAGGACAAAGAACCCCAGCTGCACAAGGCCACACTGGTTCAGCGCAGGTCCAACACTGTCAGTTTGACATTCAGCGCAGGTAGCCCCTTCGGGACCTGCGTTGAAATGCAGACTGCCTTCACAGTGTCTGCGCTGAAAGGGAAAACTCTCGTTTCCCTTGGTTTCTGGGTCACAAAATGCTCAAAAATCAACTGTTTCAGGCCAAATCAGAAACACAAGCAAGGTATAAACAGAGGGATACTTTGATAGGGTACTAAAGACTATCACAAGGATCATCAAATCATTTGTGGATCTAGTTTAGATCATGGACAAGTCCAACCACTGGATCAAAGCAACAACTTTTACTTTGCAGTTCAAAGTTGCTGTCAAGTCTATGAAGTAAACAAATGACAGAAACACAAATGAAATGAATAAACAAGTTCTTCCCCAGTGGAGTCGTCATTTTTTTGTGGGGAAAAATGCCTATTTAGGTCGATCCTATCCACCTAAGGTGTGACAGCGCCTTAGCAACAAACGAATACAGCTATTACGATTTCTTCCTTTATGAAATGTGAAAGAGGGGAGATTGGCAGACTTACCGTTGTCTTTCGGTTGTCCCTCGATCTAGATCCTCTTTCCCTTTGTGTGTCTACAGCTACTCGCCTCCTCGTTTGCTCAAGAGAACAGCTACTTGGATCCCACGAGGTCACAAGAGAACAGCTACCTGTGACAAGAGAACAACTACCTGCGACAAGAGAAGAACACAGTACAAAGGCAAATATACATATTCATAAATGATTCAGGATTAGAAGTAAATCAAATACACCAATGCAATCATACAAAGTACACCAGCATATAGGAAAGAATCAAGATAGCTTTATTGAAAGTAACAGGGTTCAGGAAGAGATACAACCCATGGGGCTCCAATCCAGCATCTCCTTCACAGCAGAATGGAATTCCCTCTTCAGCTCCCTTCAAAGCATAAACACCCAATGTATCCAGCCACAAACCAACAGCAATTCTTTACATTCACAAAATTCCAGCCTCCCTGACCTCTTGTAGGAGAGATCTATATATAGGGATATTGGAGAGAGGATGAGTCAGCTTGAGACTGGTATGAAACTGACTAGTGTCCTCTCCCTCTCATAGTTCTTGAGTCCACTTGGAGGTTCTTGCTTCCACTTGGAGATTTGGAACCTCTTACTCATCACCAGTCGAATTCCCTGATCCAAGTGTCATTTTGGAAGCTTCCTAGGCATTGACACCTTGAGAAATGACTCTGCCACTTGTCCAAACTCGCTCAGCGCAGGTAGCCTTCTTTGCAGTTGACATTCAACGCAGGTAGACAGTGGAGCAGTTGACATTCAGCGTAGATGCTCAGTGGAGCAGTTGACATGATCCGGAATTGGCTTGTTTTTGAGTGTTTTCAGGTGGAGAACTTCAGTGAATTGATGTGGTTAGCTGGCCTTGTTCCTCTAGGGGTAGGAACAACATGTTTAGGGACTTTGGATCCCTTGATTATCGACATTTCATGCTCAGTGATGCAAGGCACAAAAATGTCTATAACACAAGTGTCACAGGAGAAGTTTTTGGAAGACTCTATGATCATCCACCTCGCAAATTGTCTCTGCCATTTGTCCATTCTCGCCCATCATACCTTACAGTAGGATTTTATAGTATGCATCGCACCTTTTACACTGGGCATGTGAGATGCATTGCACCCTTAGCACTAAGCAACCTGTATGGTCCAGTTTTGACCAGTTCTAAGTAGTTTCCTGTGGAGAACTTCTGGGAGATGATGTAATCAGCTGACCTTGTTCCTTTAGGGCATGAAACAACACTTTTAGGGACATAGAAGCCCTTGGTTTATGGACATATATGATTGGGGTTGCAGTGCCCAAAAATGTCTATAACAGTCTGCCACTTCCTTGCCCTTAGAAGACCCTGTAACTGGTGTGATGGTTTCTTGTACAGGCTGCTGTGAAGTTCCAGCAGAGGATGTACCCACTCCGGTTTGCTGAGGTAGTTTGAAAGATACCTATCCAAAAGAGTCTAGGTCAAGGGTCTTTTCAAGATCTTTCATAGCTTTTTCCATCTTTTCTTGTTCAGTAATTTCTTCTATTAATGTACCCTCTACCCACTCATCCTGATTAGCAAACTTTTCAATTTCAGGGATCCTATGATGTATATAAGCCGATAGCCTGTTTCTTACTTTTCTGTCACTTATAAATCTATTTGGGTCATATGGCACCCACCAGAAAATTTTCTTCAATTTAAGGTCTTCCCCTAATATCTTATCAACATCTTCTCATGCCTCCCTCTTATGGATGATAAAAGGACCTAACTGGTTTTTTATTCTCAGCTAAGCCTTTTTCTTTACATTGCAAAAGTGTGTTAAATTTGCATTGATAAGCTGCCTGAAATACTCCAATGCAAATAGTCTCATGGGCACATATTTGGGCAGCTTGAAAGGGCACAGTTCACAGCCATATATTCTGATTTCAGTGTGATTCTGGTAGAGGTACCAATCACCTATCTTCTATTGTCTAGAAAACTGTAAAATCTTCTTTATATCACTGGAGAGCCTAGGAGGAGGAGCTCCTAGCAATAGAGTGGAGGTTGGATGTACAAACAAGTCAATGAATTCACAATAGGTATAAGGGGATTCACAAACATTGTGGAAGACCGAGGTCCAAAAGATCATAGACCTCCTCTCTCCTTTGGAATCCAATTTCTTGATGGGAAATGAAAAGCTATCTGGCTGAAAATATAGCAGAAGGTGGTATATGAATGAGGTGTACTTGAAGACTCCTTTGTCCAGATTTATGAATTGCTCATTTATTTTATTGGAAATGAAAGAGGCATAATCATATTTGACAGCAGGGGGCTGTCCTGGAGTAAACATTGACAACATAACTAAGATGGTCTCATCAACAAATTCACTGGTTTTGAATCCCAAGATAAAGGATATCATGTCAAGAATAAGCTTTCCTGTTTCAGTGAACCAGGAATGCTTATAGGGAGGTGGGCCTTGGGGCTGGCAATCTGGTTTCATGAATAATTGAGCAATCCAGGTTATTTCTGAAGTGGGCAATTGAGAGCCTTGCTCAAGAAAAAATACCATGGAAAGAGGAGCAAGGCGCTGAGTGGGATGGAAGTGTAACATCTCATTGATAGATTCAACAGTTATGTAAAAGAGAACAGTTTGGGATGGGGTCATAACTGCTTTACTGACAGGGTCATAGTTGGCACAGCATTGGTGAATAATATCTGGGAACACATTGACTGAGGGAAGGTAATACCTGGGAAGATTAGATTCCCATATTCCATAGATATCAGAGTTGCTCAGATGACTATTCCTAATTTGGCAAAATGCCTGGAGATGGTTCATATCACCAGATAACTCTTTTATTTGAAAATCTCTATCAGCCAAGGGTAACCAATCCAGGTCTTTATGAGGCGCATTGAGGGGCACCATGTTCAGGGCTATGGGAGCTTCCATGCTTGGTTCTTGTGTTTTCAAACTGGAGGTCGGGCTTCTGTAGGAAAATGGGCAAACAACAGTTTTGGGTGTCTTTGTATGGCAACTGTGGACTGTTTTCAGCTTGAATTTGGCTCTTTTAGGTAGAATTCCCAGAGGAAAATCGAAATTACAGGGTAACTGGTCGAATGGATAAATACCTAGCTTAAGGAGATGAATTGTGCAATTGCAAGTTGAAATGACTGATGGCAGAGCGCGTCACTGTGGTTTCTCTGGCAGGGTGGCAAACTGTATGCTCGCGCAATCAACGGGACGTAATTTGCATGGAAGACTGCTCGCAGAGAAAAATGACGAAAATGACCTTTTCTTGTGTTTTTAGTGAAATTTTGGTTTGGCGGGGTTTTTTTGCATTTATTGCCTGGCTGACGTCAGCATGACGAGACATTTTGTCGCGTAGCGGAGGGTACGGTATGGTGACGTGGAGAGATGACGTGGTCGTGACGTCAGCTGAGGGCCAGTGGGAGGGCGGTAAGAGGTTTTGGCCCGCACTACTTATGGCCAGAGTGGTTTGGGGCAGAGAGGCAGTGAGCACGGCGGGAATGCGCCACGCGTCCACAGTACAGGCGTAATACCGCACTCCCCTGGACGTTAAAGGTCAGATGGAAGGGGGGGCATGATATAAGCGTGAACCATTGGATGAGTGGGCCCTAGATCTGATGGTTTACGGGAGTCGAAGATGGCGGCGGATTATGAAGCGGGGCCCGATATATAGTAAACATTAATAAAACATATGAGGGATGTGTTCATCGGTTCGGGGGCGATGGTTCATTAATTAACGTGGGGTTAATTATTCCCATGGTTTGTGCGCGGTGGGTTAAGGTTCTTAATAGGTTCCGAATAAACCTGCTAATCCATATTTGAACAATGATTTCAACAGTTTTATGGTTATAATAAACCGGGGCGGGGATATTAAAATATAAGGGTCTTTGTTATATACACATACTTACGGGGAAGGGTATTAAGGATAGGGATTTATATAATAAAATTAATAGTCAATATGAGAAATGATATGAACACAAGCGCTAAGTTAATAAAGTTTAATAACTTAGGCTTAGGAAAGAAAGAGTTTATATGTGATTTTGTACAATGTCCTAAGCAAAAGGGTTTTACTTAGGGTTTTATGAAATGAGATGGAGTGATTTGGGGATATTGAGTAGATCTCAACACCCTGGGGGAGATTAGTGAGTGATTTAGGGAAAGGATGGAGGGGAGTTAGCCATGCTTTGTTTGAACTGCATCAAAACTATCTGCCTTGTACTTGTGATGGGAGTGAGAATTGACATATTCACACAATACATCATAAGTCACATCCAACAACATCAAAACTGCCTACCCAGCCTACTGTACCTAACATTTTTTCTTCTTTTTCTTTGGGTGCACTTGGACTAGCAAACCCTTTTTCAATTTTTCTTTTTTTTTACATGATAAACCTATCTAAATATGCACTTATTTCTTCCAAGGGCTCAGATTTAGCAGTTGAGCTCCTTTGCTTCTCTACCTATCTATTTATATGCCAAGTTTAAACAGTTTGGACAGATTTCTATTCTCTATCTCTAAAACAGGAAATTCAAATATGAACTAGCCAAGATTAAGCTATTTGGCCATTCATCAATTGCAGCATAAAGTTCAACAAACTACACATGATACTTTATTTACAAAAAGTGAAGTGGTAGTGGCATTTGGACTTGCACACTTTCCTGGTCCTTTTATTTGGGGTTCATTTCTTTCATTTTTTCTTTTTGACCACTTATCTTTTCACCCTTTGATTTTTCTTTTAGGGTATACCCTCTTTTTTTAATTTTTTTACTTTTTCAAAATATGGAAAACCTTTGCAGTAGGGAAAGGATGAACATATTAGGGATTTTAACGAGTCAATTATGAAATATGACACCTATTGGTATAGGAGCATAACACTAGCTCCACTTGGGGATGGCTTTTCTTGGTGAAAAGTCAATAACAGCAGGTCAGATGGCCTTATGTACAACTCTTGATGCACTTTGAAAACTTCCTTTGCTGCAAGTAGACAAAACTGTACACAGGACCATGTAACATATATACATTTCTCTTGAGCTGAAAACAAAATAGTAAAATTCCTTCACTGTTTCTCAAAACTTTCTACCCATTCCTTTCTATTCTTATTGCTGTAAAAAGCCGCAGGAACTGAACTTTTCTATGTACAAGTTAGAGTTAGGATATATCAACAAACTGGATCAAAATAGTGTTTCATCATCCGACCATTAACTGATCCTTCTTCTGCTTCTATACCATCCAGGCTTTTCAAAAAGTAGGTATTGTTTCCCTGTGAGGCCTGAATAATAAAAGGTCCCTTCCATAAGAAGTCAAACTTCCCATGTTTTCCTTTATCTTCTCTTCTGGAGTCCCACTTTAACACTTTGTTTCCTAGGGAATTTAGACTTCTGTGATCCATAACATTGTTAAGATAGTCTTCGGCAAAATCACATAACCAATCTTTTGTCGACGCGTTTCGAACCAACCAGTGTGGTTCATCGTCAGGACAAGTTGAAGAACCAATCTGGCTTAGCTAGATTAAATAGAGTGTGAAGAGACTCCAACAGCTATAATGCTAACGGCTAATTTGACCTAATGACCTAGTCAAACTACTAAAATAGTTAATTAATATTTCTAGAAATAGTTAAAATAGGTAAATAAAAGAATTCATTTGTTAATTTAAGTATAATATTACTATTTTAATCATAATGGTCATTATATAATATATATTCAATGATTTAATATTATTCAATTATTATATAAATAAAAGAATAATAATAAATTAATTTAAAAGTAGATATATTATTAATATTATTTCCAATATTAAGAGTATAATATTAATATTTTAATTATAATGGTCATTATATAATATATATTTTAAATGATTTATTATTATTTAATTATATTATTAAATAATAATATATTTATTTAATAATAGATATATCATTAAATAATTAAATTTTATTTGTTAGTTTAAAAATAGATATATTATTTCAATTATTAAGAGAGTTTATAGTATAATATTAATATTTTAATTCTAGGGTCATTATATAATATATATTAAATGATTTACTATTATTCAATTACTATTTAATTACATGTGCATGGTAATAAATCACTACTATTTTTTATAATTAAGTTACATTAGGTAATTATGTAATGATTACTTCATGGTCCATTGGTAAGTTAATTCTTCATTATTTTAACTATAATGGTCATTAAAATAATAAATGTTTATTAATACTCTATAACTACTAACTAATTATTAATCCCAAACAAATTGTTAAAACACTATTCTTCCTAGAGTTTTGTTATCCTAGGTAAATGCCAAAATTAAGGGTAAAGTCCAAGTTAATTCATAATAGAATAACCAATAATCTTGGTAAATCAAAGTTTATCCTTTAATGGTCAAATAATCAATATTAGTTCAATATTTTTTATTCAAAAATATTAGAGGTAACTAAGTCCTTAGGTAAATAAATTATTACTTATAGGGTTGAAAGATTATTACTAAAAATCTAACTAAAATTATGGTCAATCATAATTTATCCTTTAAACCTAGGATAAGTTTCTATTAATAATCGATGTTTATTCAAAATTTATTTATTCAAAAATATTAAAATCAACTATGTTAAAAGGTAAATATTATTATTATTTATAAGGATTAAAAAAGGGGGGTCTTATTAGTTAAAGGGAAACTCAATTAATCATAGAAATAATTATCAAGGTATGAAAAATGAATTAAATGCCCAATAGTATCATAATTCGGTTACACTAATAAGCCCGAGACTAACTCCTAACTAATTAAAGGCTCAAACACTCCAAAATAATCGGACATATCTGCTAAACGAGAGTAAAAGGAAGGGGAAGATAGAAGCCCTAAGACCAAGAAACAGGGGAATGAGGAGGCTAGGAAGATAAGGCTGGGACCCAGCAACTGTTAATCTTCCAGCCATCATCCCTATTAAGATTGATTGGCCTTTTCTCGATTTCCAGGGCCTCTCTAAATTTTCGATGGTGAAACTGCACAACTTTGGAAATGACTTGAGCCTCCTCTATACATACATGATGCATAGTCTTCCCAGCATGCTCAGCCAGGGCCGAGGACTTGGTCCTACCATGTCTTAAATCCGCCGAATGCTCGCTAATCCGTTGATTGATAGAGCGACCAGTCTCACCAATATAAGGGGTCCCACAGGAACATGGAATGACATAGACGCCCTTCATGTCCTTAGGGTCAATCGGGTCTTTCACAGACCTGAGGGAGCCACGGATAGTATTGAGAGGTCTGAAAGTTGCGGGAACATTATACTTCTTCAGAATCCTCGCAATCCTGTCCGTGGTTCCCTGGATGTAAGGAAGATTCACACCCAAGATATGATCACTAGGAACCTTTCGGATTGAAGGCTCCTTCTTGGCCCTGAGGAAGGCTTTTTAACCGAGGTGCCTCTTGTAACCATTCTTCTCAAAGACTTCCAGGAGGTGAGCCTTCTCCGACTCCAGGCTCTCCTCATCCGAAATTCTAACAGCACGGGTGGCAAGCGTGCTAAGAACCCCTAACTTTTGAGCGGGGAAATGATGCGAACAAGCATGCAAGTATTGCTCAGTGTGCGTCTTCTAATGTAAAAATATTCTACCTTAGTCCTTCTATCAAATATCTTCTTGAGTTTTTCTTGTAGCACTTGAGATCTTTGATATACCTCTTCTCTGGTCTGTTGTAAATGGATAGTCTGATTAATCCTTCTCTGAATGTCATTGGGTTCCACTTGAGCTTCTTGTAGTAATTTCATTACAGGGACCCCTAAGGATGAAGGAAATATAGCCTCCATACCATAGACAAGCTCATAGGGACTAGTTCCAATGGATCTCTTGGTAGTTAATCTGTCTGCCCATAGTGCATTTATAAGCTTCTTATGCCAATTTTTCATGTTTTCTTCCAATACTTTCTTAATAATATTGATCATGCTTTTATTGGAGGACTCAGCTAGACCATTACCTTGCAGGTAATAAGCTGTGGAGTGGCCTAAGGTGATGTGGTACTTATGACAGAAACTTATCATTTTCTTGGATTTGAAAGCAACAACATTATCAATTATGATTTTTTCAGGACAGCCAAATCTAGACAAGATGTTGGTTTCTAAGAATTGTATGATCACTGAATCATTGGCCTGTCTACAAGGGATGACTTCTATCCATTTAGTGAAGTAATATGTGGCAGTGAGGATCCATTTATTTTGGCTAGAAGAGGGAAGATGGATTTCCCCAATAAAATCTAAACCCCATTGTTGGAATGGTCTTTCAGTGGAAATTGGTCTAAGGGGCAAAGGTAAAAGTTTCCTCTTGCCTTCAAAAATTTGGCATTTGCGGCAAGCAATAACAAACTTTTTGACATCAGCAAACAAGGTGGGCTAATAAAATCTAGCCCTTAGAATTTTGTCTGCAGTTGATTTCCAGTAAAGATTTCCACCACAGTCCCCTGCATGAAATTCTCTGAGTACCTTGTCAGCTTCATCTTTTATTAGACTTTAGTAGAACACCTTCATGATTTTTTCCATAAAAGAGCACCATCTAAAATACAAAACTTTGAAGCTTTCATTTTCAAAAACCTTTTCTTTGTTTTGGATAACCCTGGAGGAGCCTACAGGTTTAATAATGCCTAACATATATCAGCATACCAAGGTGATTGTAAGAAGGCCTGGCTGATTTGTGGAGTCGCCATCTCCTGTCATTATCCAGTTCATTAATATCCAGGGCTTGGCAATTGGTTTCAGTCATGAGTTTAGCCAATCCTTGTCCTTTTATAAGATTTGTAGGTTTTATTTTAATGTCATACTCCAATATAGTAGCATCCATTTACCCTCTTCCCTTCAATCCCCTCTTGGGTTAGGATATCTTTGACAACACTGCTTGGTACATAAGCTATTATATGAGAGTATAATATGTAGACTCTGAAATCTTTGATGGCTTTCACAAGTGCATAAGCCTGTTTTTCCATGATTGGGTATTTTAGTGGTGCATCCCTGAGTGCTTTACTAAAGAAGGCTATGGGTTTCTCACATCCTTGATCATCTTTTTGTAGTAAAACAGCAATAATAGTATGTTTAGATGCAAATGAAAATATTATGAAGTCTCTGTCGAATTTTGGGCTTGTAAGGGCTGGTGTTTTGGTCAAGGCCATTTTGATTTCTTCAAATGCTTGTTTAGCTTCTATTGTCCATTTAACCTTGGAATCTTTTTTCAGCATATTATTCAGCAGCCTAATTAATTCAGCCAAATTGGGTATGAATCTTCTTTAAAAGTTAATCTTTCCTAGGAAAGCTTGAAGTTCTTTGACATTTCTGAGATGGGGTATTTGTAAAATGGCTTCTATTCTGTCAAGATCAATTTTGATGTCGTCTTTGGAGATTATATGACCCAACAATTTTCCTTCCTCTAGACCGAATAACGACTTCTTAGGGTTTAATGAGATACCATATTTTCTGCATGTTAAAAACACCTGCCTCAGATGATCTAGATGTTGCTGATCTAATTTGGAAAACACAGTAAGATCATCTAAATATATGACTAAAAAATCATGAATTTCCTTTGCAAAATCTATATCCATTGCTCGTTGGAAGGTTTCCCCTGCATTCTTAAGTCCAAATGGCATTTTCACATATTTGAAAGTTCCCCGTGGGGTTGTAAAAGCAGTCTTTTCCTATCATCAGGATGGACTAGAATCTGGTTGAAGCCTGAAAACCCATCCAGCAGTGAAATTCTAGAGGCACCTACTACCCTTTGTAAAATGTGGTCCATCTTAGGTAAGGGGTAGTGGTCTTTCAAAGAAACCTTATTTACATTCCTTAAATCAACACACAATCTGATTTCTCCTGTTTTCTTCCTAGTGGGCACTAAATTGGACACCCACTCTGAAAACCTGATAGGTGCAATTATCCTAGCTTCATACATTCTATTGACTTCTTATTCAATTAGAGGGAGTAGTACAGGATTGAACCTTCTAAGTTTTTGCTTGAATGGCTTCTGATTTTATTTGAGGGGTATTGTATGTTGAATCACAGAGGTGTCATAAGATTTGAGATCTTCATAGCTCCAGGCAAAAACATCCTGGAATTCTTTGAAGAGTTGAACATATTTAAGCTTTTGGTCAGGAGGCAGAGTTTTGGAAAGCTTTATCATTTTAGGATTTTCTTCAGTTCCTATGTTACAGTCCTCAATGTCTGCGTTTAGAGGTTGCATTCTAGGTTTCTTTGGAATATCATTAGAATCAAAGAAGCCTTCCAAAGGAGTTAATCCCGTGGGCAAATAGTTGTCTTTTAAATCAATAACTTCAGGTTCCCCCTCAATAGCCTCATCAATGTCTATTTCTTTAAGCTCTTGCAACTTTTCCTTGGTGAATTTCATTGGGTGAAGTATTCGTGTTGCAGTTTCTGCTGCAATGTCTGTTTCAAATTTATCTATTTGATCAACTTCTCCAACGGTGTCCGTGTCCATATTAGTGTTACAAAATTCTTCCTCTGGGGTCAAGAAATTTTTAATCTAAGTGTCGCTGTCAAACACTTGTCAGTTTTTCACATTTTCTGGTATGGTTGGCCTATGTCTAATTTCAGCTGTAAACTAATGATTGGGTTCAAATGGCAGTTTACAAGTGCTGGCAAATGTTGCCAAACTGTGAGCATGCAAATTATGTTTCCTTGGAATTTTGGCAAGTTGTGTTTCCAGAAAAGTATTGAGTATTTCAATTGCTGCTCCTCTGTAAGATCTCAATTTGGGATCATTTGTGAGGAAGTTCCCTTTCATTTGTTGAATGACTAAATTAGAGTCTCCCAAAACTGATACCCTGACTGCCCCTAGACTTTTGATCAATTTAAGTCCTAGCAAGAGGGATTCATATTTAGCCATATTATTGTTACATCTAAAATTCAACCTGTAAGCATGTCCTTCAGCACGATCATTTTCTAGATTGTACACCCAAATTCCTACTCTTGCTCCTATTTTATTGACTGAATCATCAAATTCTAAATACCATAGGATCTTATGTTCATAGTTAGTATCAGGAGTCTTAGAAATTTGTTTACTAGGGAAATCTGGGTTTTTAATTTCGTCTAGTTTCTCTTGAGTGTCTGTTATATCAATTATTTCAGGAATTTCTTGAGTTTGAACACTAGATTTTTCATTTATGATTTTTTCTTGTTCTAATGCTAAAGCCTTGACATCAGTTGGGGGATAAATTTCAGCATTGTATAGGATGAAGGAGTCCATGTCAGAATGCATGGAGTAGATGGGAAAGTTTTGGGGTTTCTCCTGGCTGATCACCACGTATTTCATCAAAGTTTCTCGGTACAATCTCTTTGGCTGGCCAAATACTGAAATGGTAGCATAGGACATGTCAAATTGTAAAGATCCCGAAGCTTTGCACCCCAAGATCTAGACAACAACATGCCATATTTTGGTGGAATGTAGCTACCACCACGTCCATTAAAATTGTCTTGACAGGGTATTGAACTAATGATACACATAAATCTTTGATCAATCCTAAACCTGGCTAGAATCAAAAGAGAACAAGTCTTTGTATGGCCTAGTGATATCTAGGTCCAATTTTTCCATTACAATCTTAGGCATTAAATTATGAGAAGCACCAGAATCAAACATGGAATTATGAAGTATTTTATCATGAATGTTCAGACTTACATAGAAAATAGGGACTCCTCCATCTACTGATCTGCCGTTTACCTCGGGGCCAAAAATTAATTCAGGCTGGTCATCGAGGACATTTACTGTGTCTTTGTTTTCCAAAATCTGAAGTGATCTGCTAATTTGATCTCTGTAGACATCATGCTTAGCCAATTTTGATAATGGAATTGCTATCTTTAATTTGCCTATTTCGGTCTCAAGGTTGAAAGGTTTTTCTGTTTGCATTTTTGCATTTCGGGCAGTGAGATTTTCTTTTTCTGTTGTATTTTCTGTGTCTTTCTCTTTTACAGGAGTGTTGTTATGGGCTGAAGTTGCTTCTATGTCAATTTCTGGAGGTTCTTCCACCTTTCCTTTGGGAGGAGTGGAAGTGGAAGGTTGTCTGTTAGGTTGTTGACTGTCTAATACATCTTCAACTATTGGATTATCTGGGTTAGGAGTTGTTTTAGAAGGGGCTTGTACAGGAGGGTTGCTGAATTTAGCTTTGCTAGATTGCTTAGTATCCTTCTGTTTATTGCTTTCAGGGACATCTATCCTTCTACTCCTCAGATTGTATTGCTTGTGAACTTCATAGATGGCTGTATCATATCCTTCCCTAAAATCAAATGATTCACCTGACTGGATTTGGAATTGATTAAGAGTATGAGCTTCTTGGTCTTCTTGGGTCAAGAAAATTTGTTGTTCACTATTGAGGCCCATTAAGTTAATTTGAGTATCTTCTGTTGGTTCAATAGAAGTTGAAGCTTCAACATAATTTTCCTGGAATGGGGGCCTAATGTTTTGGTCAGGGCCAACCTTTCCAGTATTAGAGTTCTGGTTTTTTCTAAAGTTTGGATTTCTCCCAGTATTGCTTGGTTGACCATCCTGTTAGCGCTTGAATTTCGCCTCAGGCTGAAAAAGACAAAATCCAAGGCAACATCAAACCACTTAGCCTCGTAGCTAGCCCTACGGGGACAGGAGAGGGCTCTCTCCGGGTCTATCTCAGCAAAAGGTCTTCAAAGGGCGGAGATGACCAATAAAGAACACTGATTTTAGGCTAGTAAACTGATGGGAAAATTTGATTTTAAATTTCTAGGGTTTTGGTGGAAAACTGAGCACAACAATTTTGGGTGCGGGGATGAGACACAGTTTTTGCAGAGGTCTTTTTGGGGCAAGGTAGGAGATTGTCTTGATGCCTTTGAATTAAGTGAATGGATAGAAATGACCGGTGAGGAGCTAAAGAGAGCAAGGAACTTTCGAGAATTCTCTTTAGACAGAGGAAAACATAGATATTAAGCAAACTTAAAGGCAAAGCATATAAATTATGAATTCTACCTTAACACTTCATTTACTTAATGTGCAGAAAAGAGAAGTAGGAAAATGATACACATAACAAACTTACAAGTACAGGAGAGAAGCACACCATCAACACAAATAACCACAAGAATCCCAAATAGTGCTGCAAAACCCTGGTCTTTCCTTTGCCAAAATTGCAGATATACAAAGTATAAAACAGTTTAGCTTATCCCTCAAGAGTCCAACCATGAAAATGACTAATAAAATACATAATATAGGCAAGATAACACACTTCCTTGCCTCTAGGGGTCGAGCTCATCATCCTAGGAGCTGTTTCAACCAATTCAAAACTGAGCACTACAATCTAGGCAATCAAAACAACTTGCCTCTATAAGTTAGGAAACCAATTCATTCATTAATTTTTTGTCATTTTATGAATGAATCTTCTAGAATAGGTAAAAAGTGCCATGTCAATCATGAATTACATCAAATACATCAAGGGGGATGAAAAATCCAACCAGAAAGTCAAAACTAGTCACTGCTGCGTTTTCCTGTGCTGAAGATGCAAAACTGGCCAATTTCCCCAACGCGTAGCGCGCCATTTCCCAACGCGTAGCGCTCCTTTCAGGCCACTTTTGAGGCACTTATCGGAATCCAAATGAGGCACAAGTGGGCTTGTTGGAAAGGTATGGATGTCTAATCTCTAGCCCAATTGGAATTTCTCAATTTGGTGGCCATTTGCCCCTCCAAAATTGCAATCTCCCAAGACTGCTTCCTGTGTGTCCAAAAAGTGGCAGAAGGTCATTTTTTGCTTGTTTTTTGACCTTTTGGGGGCTTAAATCTCCATGAAACTTCTTGGCAGTGGCTGAGCAAGTGTATTTTGCCATGAAAAATCCAAAAATGCTGAGTTTTCCTGAAATGGACCTCCCCAACTTAAGGGTAGCGCGCGGTGCGCTACGCGTTGAGGGAAAAAACCTGTGTTTGGCACAAAAAATTCAAAATTGACCAAAATTTCCTGAAATTTGAGCTGGAGGTGTGTCATTGAGCACCATGCTCCCTCAAGGTGGCTTCAGCCAAAATTTGAATCGGATCGGGCCCTTTCCTCCGTTTTAGTGCCTTGGCCAAGCGTGCTTTAAGTACCTTCATTTTTTCTTTGCATACATGCATGCGGGCCCAATAATGGTTCTTCATGTGGCGGAGCATGTCTTTCTCCCTGTTTGCCTTTGCTATCAACCTCTCTAAATGTGTGTTCACCTGAATGAGCATAGAGCTTTGCTCCTTAGGTGTCAAATCACCGGGTCTCTTGCGAGCCAAGTTCTGGTCTTCTCGGATCCTCCGCAACTCATCAAGAGAGTGTTCATCCTCTAATTGCTTGTTGCGCTGCTCTAAATAAGTAATTGTCCAATTTTCCATCTCCAACTTTTGCTGCAACAAGTCATTTTCAACCCTTAGTTGCTGGATGATCTCCTTTGACTCTAGGCTAGGAGAAATGATATCAAGGTCAACAACATCTATGCCTGGAACACCTGATGGCCCCTCATCAATCTTGGGCTGCTTGCCTCTCTCTTGTACCTGTGCTGCTGTCAATAGCGAGGCCCCTTCCACCTGATTTGGAGATAACACTCACTGTGCTGATGAAGAAGGCGAGACCCCTTCCACCTGATGTGGAGATAATACTCGCCGTGCAGATGCAAATAAGGCCCTGTGGCCTCTCTAATATATAACATATGTTGGAGGAGTGCTGACATGTTCTGGCTCAGGAATATCAAACTGCTGTGAAGGTCCTCCCTCATCACGGACAACCTCAGGAGGTGGCTGTGGCACCATGAAGAAATCACGAGAAATGAAATCCTCCCAAGCAATACCCTGTTGTGCCAACTGATGCATCACTATGATCTCGATCAGTGCATAATGATATATACTTTTGAGCTGCTGTGCGGGATTCTTCCTTTGCACTACGGGCACCATCTTCTCTATATTTCGGCACATGAAAAATGGAATGTTCATCATTCGTACCCGGGTGAAATGCATCAACAAACGGATATGGTACGAATATAAATGTGAAAATCTGCCCTCACAAGCGAAATAATGCATAATGAGCCTCATCAAGGGTGCATACTCATCCCTTAGGAATCTGAAAGGAAAAACAGCAGTAAGGTGTCTCATGCATCCAGGTTTGATGTATGGTTGATAATGAAATTTGTCCAGCAGCTTGCGCTTGGTCCATTCTTCCCCAACATTTGGTATCCCGGTGGCTTGAGCAATCATTTCAGGTGATAAGGTGAAATCTACTCCTGCAAGGTTCACATGGCCATTGTGCAAATGTAGGACAAACAGGCGGACCAACTCTCTATGGTGTTGAATTTGTGAGATCCTCTCACAATACCCAAAGCATGACTGATACCGAAAACATGACATTGCAAGAGGACAAGCTTGCAAATGAGCCAATGAAGTGGGCTCTTCCCTGACATGCCGACCACCCTTACCACCCTTATGATGCCTCCTTGGCACTTCTACCTCTGGTGTTGAACCACTGTCATAGCTCTGCTCATAATCTGATTCGGTTTCTGACATGCTTATGAAGGCAAGATGACTGAAATATATTGCTAACTTGGCACCCAATTAACTGCTTTTTGACTTTTTCAAATGCTGTCACCAAGGGGACATAAATACAAGGGAATTGTTAGGGATAGGGAAACATGTGGGAATTAGGGAGAATAAACACAAAGAAGGAATTTAGGGAAAACAAACATGGGAAATTACCAAATTATGGGATTTTAAAGAGAAGTAGGGTTTTAGGAATTAAATATGCTTTTAGGAATTTTAAAGAGGAGAATGATGAAATTTCAAGGGAAAAATTGAGGGAGAAAAGTGATGAAAATGAGGGAAAAAGGAATTTACAAAGGGCAACCTTGGACAGCAAGAGAAATTTAAAACCCTAGTGCCATTGAAACTTTAAATTTTCCATAACAAGAGAGGGTTTTGATTTTTCATTTACATAGCATTTGAACACATTAATTCTCCTTTTCATTGTGCAAAACCAAATTTAGGCATAGAGGAGAAGCCTACCTGCACTTTGCCTAAGAGAAAAGTCGTTTTGATGACTTGCTGGCAGGTTTTTGAGCTGAATCCCCAACGCGTAGCACACCCTGCCCAACGCGTAGCGCGCCTCTGACGCGTAGCGCACTTGTAAATTAACACTGGAAAAGTCTGCCTGACGTGTAGCGCGCCCCTGACGCGTAGCGCGCCTCTCCTGACGCGTAGCGCGCCCCTGAAACTGCTCGACTTGCTCAAGAACTCCTAAAATCGCCTTTGCAAGGTTACACTTAGCTTGTAAATGGCAAATGAGTTGTAAATGAGGAGTGACATGCTTTTATAGGCTTCCTTTTAATTTTTACTTGCCCAAAACCCACTTTGTAATGTTTTGAGTGTTGACACTTTTTGAATTAATTGGCTCTGACCTTTGATTTCTTTTCTTTGAAAAATTGGTTGAAATGATGATTTCTTCTGAAAATTTTTGCAGGGATAGCTTCTAGGATGCTCTGGCAAAGGAGACCAAGGCTGCACTTCGACATTTGAAGAATTTGAAATTTTGAGAAATTTTACAAAAATGAGATAATGACCTTTGTTTTCAAAAACAGAGTTTTTGAGAACAAAGTGAAAATTTAGCTGTACAATGATGGGAATCTTTGAAAAAATATTTAAGGAAGAACATCCCTCTGGCCTGCTGGTCCTTTATGACCTCTCAAGACAAAAATGGACTCAACCCTAGACCTAAGACCTTAAAACTTACAGCAAGATGAATGACCCTTTAAGGACATTATTTACTTGAACAAACCTGAACCAGTAGTGCCAAATAAGAGGGGAATAAAGACACAAACCCCCTCCACCGGGATTATGGCATGCCTAATGGAATGTAACATGATCACACTGATGAGACACCTAATCATGAAATGCAAAGAGCTTTGATCTCCGGTGGAGGGCTACTAGATCGACTCTAACATTGGCTCCAATGGGGATGGTAGCTCCTTGGAGGTGCCAAGAACTGCAAACCTCTGGGAGAGCAGACCAGTGCCTTCAACCATTGGGCGATGGAGTCATTATTTACTGATTTGATACAAACTCTAACTGCTTTATGACTGCAGATTTGAATGGAAATTAGACACAACTTTGACCCATACTAACTCAATTGAGGACAGAAAATGGACTGATAAAAACACCTTGACAAACCTCAAACCAACCAATCTCCATCTTCAAAATTATAGCCTTCACCGCAGGCCCCAGACTGAGGATGAAAGATCAGCACACGCATGCGATAAAACAGAAGTAAAATGGTATATACAATGATGGTGACAATAACAGAAAGTGCTCAGACATGGTACCTCTTCAGCAGCCGACCATTGATCGACCCGTCGAGATAATCATCTCCGTTCATTTCCTTGAGAAGAAAAGCATTTTGGCCACGATATGCTGCGATCTTATAAGGACCCTTCCATAAATTATCAAATTTGTCGTGCTTCCCTTTGTCTTCGTTCCGAGCATCCCACTTCAAAACCACATCATCTATTTGAAAGTCATCTGATTTTTCTTTCCTGTCATAAATCTTCTTTATGCGCTCTTGCAATTTGAGAGTATTGTGAAGAACCTCCTCCCGTGTCTGCTGTAAATGAATCATTTGATTAATCCGCCTTTGCATGGGGTCTTCCTCACTATCAGCTTCTTGAAGCAACTTGACTACCGGAATAGCAAGCGAAGTAGGAAACACTGCATCTGCCCCGTACACCAGCTCAAAAGGAGACATGCCAATTGACTTTTTATGACTTACCCTATCAGCCCACAGTGCATTCACTAACTTTTTATGCTAGCTCTTCTTATTGATTTCCAGCAACTTTTTAATGATATTTACCAAGGACTTATTTGAAGATTCCGCCAACCCATTTCCTTGTGGATGGTAGTCGGTAGAATGCCCCAAGCTGATGTTGTATTTATAGCAAAAATCAACCATTCTCTTTGATTTAAATGCTGCTGCATTATCTGTAATTAACTTACTTGGACAGCCAAAATGTGACAGTATATTATTTTCAAGGAAAGAAATAATTACCGCATCTGTGGCCTACCGGGTGGGAATGGCTTCAATCCATTTTGTGAAGTAGTCTCTAGCTGTCAATATCCATCTATGCTGTCCTTACGATGCCGGATGAATCTCACCGATAAAATCCAAGCCCCACTGCTGAAATGGTGCGCTGACTTCAATTGGTTTGAGAGTCAATGGCTGTAATTTCTGTTTCCCTTGAAAAATTTGGCACTCATGACAACTCTTAACAGCTTTATATACATCTGAAAACAATGAAGGCCAATAAAAACCTGCTCTTAGGATCTTATTTGTTGTAGTCTTCCAAAACAAATGACCCCCACAGTCACCTTTATGAAAATATTCCACCACTGTTTTGGCTTCCTCCTCAACCAAACAATTCAGCAATATTCCACCGGGGTCTTTCCAATATAGTGCAGATTTAGGGATTCAAAACATGGCTGCTTTCAACTTCAATGTCCTACTTTTATTTCGAGGCATCCCGGGAGGTGAAGACAAATTTTGAAGTACATATACAATATCAGCATACCAAGGAGAAGAAATAAAGATGTCAGATACCTGTTGTACTGAATTCTCCTCATCTTCATCGGACATGGCAGCTATCAAATTCATGTCTAGGACATGTAGATTTGTTTCAGCCATCAACTTGGCAAGACCTTGCCCTTTGATCAACTTAGTGGGTTTAATTTCCACATCATACTCTAATAATGTAGCAATCCACTTTCCCCGCCTTCCTTCCGGTTCTGTCTGTACCAACACATCCTTTACTGCCGCGTTAGGAACATAAGCTATAATGTGGGAATGCAATACATACACACGGAAATCCTTCAGGGCCTTCACAAGTGCAAGTGCTTGTTTTTCGATGATGTTATACTTCAACGCTCCGTCTCTTATAATACGGCTGAAAAAAGCAATAGGCTTCTCAACTCCATCTCTCTTTTGCATTAGTACAGCTGCCAATGTGTGCTCAGAAGCAAATGAAAACAAAATAAAATCTTGTGTGTAATCCAGACTGATTAGAGTAGGGGCTGAAGATAAAACCAACTTTACCAAATTGAAAGATTTTACCGCCTCTTCGGTCCACTTGATTTGGCTGTCCTTTTTCAGCATGTTTGTGATTTCTCTAAGGTGCTCGGCAAGATTTGGAATGAAGCGATGCAGAAAATTCAACTTACCATTAAAGGACTGTATTTATTTTTTGTTCTGGGGCTACTCAAGTTGCTGAATAGCTTCAACACGTGCAGGATCTATATGGATGCCATCTTTGGAAATGATGTGGCCCAAGAGCTTGCCTTCACTCATGGCGAAAAGACTTTTCTTTGGATTCAGTGAAATACCATATTTTCTGCACTTTTGAAAAACAATTTGCAAGTGATATAAATGTTCTTCATCAAATTTTGAAAATACAGTCAAATCATCAAGGTAGACAACTAAAAAGACATCTTTCTCATTGGCAAAGGCCATGTCCATCGCACGCTGAAAAGTGGCACCTGCATTTTTCAAGCCAAATGGCATTTTTGCATAATGAAATGTACCCCATGGAGTAGTGAATGCGGTTTTATCACGATCATCCTCATGCACCAAGATCTGATTGTACCCAGAATAGCCATCAAGTAGCGACATCCTTGATGCTCCAACTACTCGCTGCAATATATGATCCATTTTGGGCAGCGGATAATTGTCCTTTAAAGACACCTTATTCAAATTTCTGAAGTCAATGCATAAACGGATCTCACCGGTCTTCTTCCTTACGGGTACCAAATTGGATATCCAATCGGAAAATCTGATAGGTACTATGATTCCAGACTTGTACAACCTATTCACTTATTTTTCTATCAATGGCAGCAATTTAGGATTGATTCTCCTCAACTTTTGGCGGAAAGGCTTTTGATTTGGCTTTATAGGAATAGTATGCTGAATGATATTAGTATCATATGTTTTCAGATCTGAATAATCCCATGCAAAGACATTAGAAAACGAAGTCAACAATCTGACATACTCCTTCTTTACCTTTGGTGACAATGACTTAGATAACTTTACCATCTTAGGATTCTCAGCTGCTCCAATGTTTACTTCTTCAACACCTTCTTCAGTTGGTCTCAATGTCAGTTTGCAGGCCACATCATCTTGATCAAACAGCTCGTCCAAAGGAATCAATCTTTTAGGAATAAAATTGTCCTTAAGTTGCAGCACATCCATTTGATTTACCTCATCTGTTTCAGTATCTATGGAGATGTCCTTAAACTCACCTTCAATTTGCAGAAAATTTTTGATTTCTTCATCATCCTGGAAGACTTGCCAACATCGTTGATTATCCGGAACTGTGGGGCGGTGTTTCACATAAATCTCAAATTTATTGCTGGAATTCATTGGAATTTTTAAGTTACTTGCTGCCTTGGCCAATGCATCAGCAACACCATTTTGTATGCGGGGCACACACGTCAAAGTATGTTCAGAAAATAATTTCAAAATATCTAGGACAACATTTCGATATGCTCTCATGCGAGGATGCTTGGCCTGAAACTCACCTTTAACTTGCTTTATCACCAACTAGGAGTCGCCATAGACTGCAATCTTCTTTGCTTTCAACTTGCAAAGAATTTTAAGGCCAGCAATAAGAGCCTCATATTCTGCCTCATTATTTGAACAATCAAATGCTAGTTTATAAGAGCACACTCTCACCTTGCTTGGGACTTTGTCTCGGGCAGAAAAGGGACTTCAAATCCATACACCAATACCAGCACCATCGCTGACCACAGCGCCATCGAAATCCATGGTCCAAAGAGCATCTTCATCTTCCTCCAACTGCTGAAACTGTGTTGCCTCTGTTTTTTCTGTTTGCTGCCCCTTAGCTTCATCTGTTTGCCTCATGGCAGCTGACTTTTCTTCTCTTTCCTTTTGTAGAACTTCTCTAAAATTTTCAGTAATTTCTGGTATATCTTCTGCCTGAACTAACTGACTATCTATCTCATTAAAATTATCAGCAAACAAAACAAATGACTCCAAATCTGTATGTACATAATTTACAGGATGATTTATTGGCTTTTCTTTTCTATTTATCATGTATTTCATCTTTTGCTCCCGATATAACTTTCTCATTTGACCGAAGACTGGAATTGTAGCATAAGAAAAATCTAGCTGAAGTGTACCTTTCAACTTAGCTCCCCAAGATCTTGAAAGCAACATACCAAAACGCGGAGGAATATCCGCCACAACCACATCCATCAAAACATTTTTAGCTGGAATTTGATCTAGGCTTACCACCAAGTCCTTGATCAATCCGATACACTTTACCCGGCTGGAATCAAATGAATACAAATCATGATATCTTCTTGTGATGTCCAATCCCAGCCTTTCCATGATTGCTTTCGGCATCAAATTGTGCGAAGCACCTAAGTCAAACATAGCATTATGTAAAACATACTCGTGCAACCTCAAACTGATATAGAAGGGAGGAACATCATTTTCAGGAGATTCACCATTCAAAGCAGGCCCAAAAATTAATTTCGGCTGATCATCTTCTACATTTACCGTGTCAAGCATTGGATCAATATTCAAAATTTTAGAAATTTGACCTCGGTAGGTAGTGTTTTTCATGATTTCAGTCAATGGAATAGACACTTTCAGCTTTGAAATTTCATTCTCCAAACTAAATGCTGAAACTTTTTCACCTTCTTTGGCCGGAACTTCTCTTCTTTCAACTTTATCCTTCATTATGCTTGGTGGCTGATTTACCTTATCCGCTGAAGATGATTGACTTGCTGGGGGATCAATTATATCTTTTCCTTTTGTCTGTGGGGAAGCTGAATCATTTTTTGCTGAAGTATCTTTCTTTTTCTGAATGGGATTTATGGGAACAGCTCGGTTTCTTAATTGTCTCTGCTGAGCGGACAAAGCATTAAGATATCCTCTTTGGTACTCCTCCGATTCTTCCTCAAGTGCTGCATCATTCGATAGGATATAATTCTCATCTTGATGTATAATGTAATTTCTCACAAATTCTTCTTCTTCTGTAATATAGGTAGGCAGATCATCAGGAGTGAAAAAGTGATTTTCCTCTCCTATAGTATCACCTTCATCCTCGGATTCTTGGCTAACAAAATTCTGCTGAAGCGGAGGTTTTACTTGCTGCTGAACTGCTGTTTCTTGTGCCCTTGTTTCACGCTACTTGATTCTGTATTGTGGCTGTTGCGGACCTCGGAAATTAGGATTACGGATCTGCGGTTCCGGCTTGCTGAGATGAGTATTTTCAAGCAACCTTTCTACCTTGCGAAGGAGTTGATCTGATGTAGAGGCTTCTTCTTTGATTGTCACTCGCTTTTCGGCTTTCATCCTCGCTCTCTTATCATTCAAATTCGCTTCAACACTAACAGCGATTTTCTGCATATCCTCCAAGGTAGGCGGATCTCTATCTCGCAATGAATAAGCCATCTCCAGATCAAAGCCATCCGGGAATTTGAGAAGTGCTGATTTTCTAGATGGCCTTAAATCATCTGGAATAGCATTGTAAACTGTGTTAAATCTGATAATGTAATCTTGGACCGACTCACCATGATTACGTTTGAGATTGTTGTACTCAGCATTGATCTGAAGTGGATCCTTTCTGATTTCCCATCGATCTAGAAACTGCTTCTGAAGTTCTTCCAATGTGGGTATGCTTCTAGCTGTCAAACCTCTGAACCATTTTCTTACTTCTCCATCGAATGTTTGTACAAACAAACGCATAGTTACATCCTCTTCATCTATCTCATATAGATCAAAGAAATTTGTCATCTTGTCTATATGCTGCTGAGCGGAAACACCCTGAGGAGTGCCATCAAACATGGAAATTTTACTCTGATAATCAGCTGGCATATCATGCAGATTTTGAGGAAGAGCGAGTGGGGCAAACTGGGCAGCCATTGCTTTAGGTAGATTGGGTCTAGGAGTAGCAGGTGGAGTAGGTGTAGCTGTAGTATGAGGGGTATAGGGAGGTGTAGGTAGAGGAGAAGCGATATGTGACGAGGAAGGCGAATTGACTGTTGATTCAGGATATGTGACTATAGGGGATATAGAAATAAAAGGAGGATTGGTCTGTTCGTGCGGAACTGAAGCCGTGATAGTAGATCCAATATTGCTAGATATAGTTTCGAGGAAATCAGCGAGATTAGTGACTTGAATATCTGTCTGAAGGTGTCTTAGGATGAAATTTTCAACCAATTTATTATGTCTCTCGATTTCAATGGCAGCAGCAAAATCAGGGTTGGGAACTAGAGAATCAAGTGCACTTTCAGATTTGGTTTTGAACAAGGACAACTCAAAACTCTAGTCAAAATCGATGTCTTCAAGATACTCAAAAACAGCTGGACATGAATGAGATTTGAATATATGACTAGAATCTGAAGTCAGTTTGGATATCGAGGAACAAATAACCAATCAGCCTGTGAAAACCCTCAACTAATCATCCAAAAGTTCAGAGTTTACAAATGAACTGGGGTAAAATGCAATCGAAGTGGCTGTATTCACAAGCTCACGGAGATTGACTGAAGCAGCGTTTATCTACTTCCGCTTATGCAAAGCAAAAGCGTTTCGAAGGCTACCTGGCATAACTTCAGGCTCCGTCTAAGACTTATGAAACAAACACATCAATCCACAAACAAGTTTTTTCTCCCCAGTATGGTCGCCAATATGTTAGCGCTTGAATTTGGCCTCAGGCTGAAAAAGACAAAATCCAAGGCAACAGCAAACCACTTAGCCTCGTAGCTAGCCCTACGGGGACAGGAGAGGGCTCTCTCCGGGTCTATCTCGACAAAAGGTCTTCAAAGGGCGGAGATGACCAATAAAGAACACTGATTTTATGCTAGTAAACTGATGGGAAAATTTGATTTTAAATTTCTAGGGTTTTGGTGGAAAACTGAGCACAACAATTTTGGGTGCGGGGATGAGACACAGTTTTTGCAGAGGTATTTTTGGGGAAAGGTAGGAGATTGTCTTGATGCCTTTGAATTAAGTGAATGGATAGAAATGACCGGTGAGGAGCTAAAGAGAGCAAGGAACTTTCGAGAATTCTCTTTAGACAGAGGAAAACATAGATATTAAGCAAACTTAAAGGTAGAGCATATAAATTATGAGTTCTACCTTAACACTTCATTTACTTAATGTGCAGAAAAGAGAAGTAGGAAAATGATACACATAACACACTTACAAGTACAGGAGAGAAGCACACCATCAACACAAATAACCACAAGAATCCCAAATAGTGTTGTAAAACCCTGGTCTTTCCTTTGCCAAAATTGCAGAGATACAAAGTATAAAACAGTTTAGCTTATCCCTCAAGAGTCCAACCATGAAATTGACTAAGAAAATACATAATATAGGCAAGCTAACACACTTCCTTGCCTCTAGGGGTCAAGCTAATCATCCTAGGAGCTGTTTCAACCAATTCTAAATTGAGCACTACAATCTAGGCAATCAAAACAACTTGCCTCTATAAGTTAGGAAACCAATTCATTCATTAATTTTTTGTCATTTCATGAATGAATCTTCTAGAATAGGTAAAAAGTGTCATGTCAATCATGAAATTACATCAAATACATCAAGGGGGATGAAAAATCCAACCAGAAAGTCAAAACTAGTCACTGCTGCGTTTTCCTGTGCTGAAGATGCAAAACTGGCCAATTTCCCCAATGCGTAGCGCGCCATTTCCCAACGCGTAGCGCGCCTTTCAGGCAACTTTTAAGGCACTTCCTGGCATCCAAATGAGGCACAAGTGGGCTTGTTGGAAAGTTCTATATGTCTAATCTCTAGCCCAAGTGGAATTTCTCAATTTGGTGGTCATTTGCCCATCCAAAATTGCAATCTCCCAAGACTGCTTCCTGTGCGTCCAAAAAGTGGCAGAAGGTCATTTTTTGCTTGTTTTTTGACCTTTTGGGGGCTCAAATCTCCATGAAACTTCTTGGCAGTGGCTGAGCAAGTGTATTTTTCCATGAAAAATCCAAAAATGCTGAGTTTTCCTGAAATGGACCTCCCCAACTTAAGGGTAGCGCGCGGCGCGCTACGCGTTGAGGGCAAAAACCTGTGTTTGGCACAAAAAAGTCAAAATTGACCAAAATTGCTCAAAATTTCCTGAAATTTGAGCTGGAGGTGTGTCATTGAGCACCATGCTCCCTCAAGGTGGCTTCAGCCAAAATTTGAAGCGGATCGGGCCTTTTCCTCCATTTTAGTGCCTTGGCCAAGCGTGCTTTAAGTACCTTCATTTTTGCTTTGCATACATGCATGCGGGCCCAATAATGGTTCTTCATGTGGCGGAGCATGTCTTTGTCCCTGTTTTCCTTTGCTATCAACCTCTCTAAATGTGTGTTCACCTGAATGAGCATAGAGCTTTGCTCCTTAGGTGTCAAATCACCGGGTCTCTTGCGAGCCAAGTTCCGGTCTTCTCGGATCCTCCGCAACTCATCAAGAGAGTGTTCATCCTCTAATTGCTTGTTGCGCTGCTCTAAATAAGTAATTGTCCAATTTTCCATCTCCAACTTTTGCTGCAACAAGTCATTTTCAACCCTTAGTTGCTGGATGATCTCCTTTGACTCCAGGCTAGGAGAAATGATATCAAGGTCAACAACATCTATGCCTGGAACACCTGATGGCCCCTCATCAATCTTGGGCTGCTTGCCTCTCTCTTGTACCTGTGCTGCTGTCGATAGCGAGGCCCCTTCCACCTGATGTGGAGATAACACTCACTGTGCTGATGAAGAAGGCGAGACCCCTTCCACCTGATGTGGAGATAATACTCGCCGTGCAGATGCAAATAAGACCCTGTGGCCTCTCTGATATGTAACATATGCTGGAGGAGTGCTGACATGTTCTGGCTCAGGAATATCAAACTCCTGTGAAGGTCCTCCCTCATCACGGACAACCTCAGGAGGTGGCTGTGGCACCATGAAGAAATCACGAGAAATGAAATCCTCCAAAGCAATACCCTGCTGTGCCAACTGATGCATCACTATGATCTCGATCAGTGCATAATGATATATACTTTTGAGCTGTTGTGCGGGATTCTTCCTTTGCACTACGGGCACCATCTTCTCTATATTTCGACACATGAAAAATGGAATGTTCATCATTCGTACCCGGGTGAAATGCATCAACAAACGGATATGGTACGAATATAAACATGAAAATCTGCCCTCACAAGTGAAATAACGCATAATGAGCCTCATCAAAGGTGCATACTCATCCCTTAGGAATCTGAAAGGAAAAACAGCAGTAAGGTGTCTCATGCATGCGGGTTTGATGTATGGTTGATAATGAAATTTGTCCAGCAGCTTGCGCTTGGTCCATTCTTCCCCAACATTTGGTATCCCGGTGGCTTGAGCAATCATTTCAGGTGATAAGGTGAAATCTACTCCTGCAAGGTTCACATGGTCATTGTGCAAATGTAGGACAAACAGGCGGACCAACTCTCTATGGTGTTGAATTTGTGAGATCCTCTCACAATACCCAAAGCATGACTAATACCGAAAACATGACATTGCAAGAGGACAAGCTTGCAAATGAGCCAATGAAGTGGGCTCTTCCCTGACATGCCGACCACCCTTACCACCCTTATGATGCCTCCTTGGCACTTCTACCTCTGGTGTTGAACCACTATCATAGCTCTGCTCATAATCTGATTCGGTTTCTGACATGGTTATGAAGGCAAGATGACTGAAATATATTTCTGACTTGGCACCTAATTAACTGCTTTTTGACTTTTTCAAATGCTATCACCAAGGGGACATAAATACAAGGGAATTGTTAGGGATAGGGAAACATGTGGGAATTAGGGAGAATAAACACAAAGAAGGAATTTAGGGAAAACAAACATGGGAAATTACCAAATTATGGGATTTTAAAGAGAAGTAGGGTTTTAGGAATTAAATATGCTTTTAGGAATTTTAAAGAGGAGAATGATGAAATTTCAAGGGAAAATTTGAGGGAGAAAAGTGATGAAAATGAGGGAAAAAGGAATTTACAAAGGGCAACCTTGGACAGCAAGAGAAATTTAAAACCCTAGTGCCATTGAAACTTTAAATTTTCCATAGCAAGAGAGGGTTTTGATTTGTCATTTACATAGCATTTGAACACATTAATTCTCTTTTTCATTGTGCAAAACCAAATTTAGGCATAGAGGAGAAGCCTACCTGCACTTTGCCTAAGAGAAAAGTCATTTTGATGACTTGCTGGCAGGTTTTTGAGCTGAATCCCCAACGCGTAGCGCACCCTGCCCAAGGCGTAGCGCGCCTCTGACGCGTAGCGCACTTGTAAATTAACACTGGAAAAGTCTGCCTGACGCATAGCGCGCCTCTCCTAACGCGTAGCGCGCCCGTGAAACTGTTGACTTGCTCAAGAACTCCTAAAATCGCCTTTGCAAGGTTACAGTTAGCTTGTAAATGGCAAATGAGTTGTAAATGAGGAGTGACATGCTTTTATAGGCTTCCTTTTAATTTTTACTTGCCCAAAACCCACTTTGTAATGTTTTGAGTGTTGACAATTTTTGAATTAATTGGTTCTGACCTTTGATTTCTTTTCTTTGAAAAATTGGTTGAAATGATGATTTCTTCTGAAAAGTTTTGTAGGGATAGCTTCTAGGATGCTCTGGCAAAGGAGACCAAGGCTGCACTTCGACATTTGAAGAATTTGAAATTTTGAGAATTTTTACAAAAATGAGATAATGACCTTTGTTTTCAAAAACAGAGTTTTTGAGAACAAAGTGAAAATTTAGCTGTACAATGATGGGAATCTTTGAAAAAATATTTAAGGAAGAACATCCCTCTGGCCTGCTGGTCCTTTAAGACCTCTCAAGACAAAAATGGACTCAACCCTAGACCTAAGACCTTAAAACTTAAAACAAGATGAATGACCCTTTAAGGACTTTATTTACTTGAACAAACCTGAACCAGCAGTGCCAAACAAGAGGGGAATAAAGACACAAACCCCCTCCACCAGGATTATGGCATGCCTAACGGAATGCAACATGATCACACTGATGGGACACCTAATCATGAAATGCAAAGAGCTTTGATCTCCGGTGGAGGGCTACTAGACCGACTCTAACACATCCCAAGGGGATTTCCTCTCAATTGTTTCTACTCTATCACCAAGTCTATCCATGCCTTTGGTAATAGCATCTAATTTTTGTTCAAATGCAGAAGGTTCTTCTTTGATGAGTGTCCTCCTTTCAGCTCTAGCTCGATCTTGTTTAGAAATTAGGTTGGCTTCAACACTGACACCTATACTTTGCATCTCTTCTAAGTTACGAGGAGCTCTTTCCCTAAGTTGATATGCCATATCAGAATCAAATGCATTAGAGAATTTGATCAAAGCAAAATCTGGAGGAGGTCTGAGATTCTGAGGAATAGCATTGTATACATTATTAAATCTGGTACAGTAATCTTGAACCGTTTCTTGTGGGCCTCTTTTTAAGTTTTCATATTCTGCTAAAATGTGGAGAGGATATTTCTTCTTTTCCCATCTGTTCAAGAAAGTATGATAAAGGGCTTCTGTGTCAGTGATAGTGTTTGCAGGGAGTGCTCTAAACCATGTTCTAACATCTCCAGTTAAGCTTTGAACAAATACTTTCATTCTCACATCGTCATTATCAATCTCATAGTTTTCAAAATAGTCTGTCATTTTCTTAGTATGTTGTTGAGCTGTATAGGTGCCAGTACCATCAAAATAGGTGATTTTGCTTTGATAATCCTGAGGCATAGCCCCTGGATTTGCATGTAATTGCCGGGGAGCATAACGGTTTGCCATGTTTGCAGAGATAAGTGTAACAGCTGGGAGAACAGGGATGACAGTGGAAATGTAAGTTGTGGATGGAGGAGTGGAAAGGATGGTTTGGGGTGCTGATGGTGAACTAGAAGAAGCTACAGTAATGGCAGAAAGGATTGGTGCTTTTCTAGGAGTAAGCTCAGATTGGATAGGGTTCTGCTGATATGCGTGAAGGTGTGAACTAACAGGATGTTCCTGGCTCTCTTGGCTTCTAAGGATCTTAGGAATCAAATTAGGATTCTCAAACATAGGTGGGGGATTTGGATCAAGATTTGATCTAGTGTAATGGATCTTCTTCTTTGGAGCTAGTTTCTGAGTATGTTTTTGGTCTTTCTTGAAATAGTTTAGGAATTTTTAGATGAGGAGATTATGAATTTTCCTAAAGATCTACTAAAACAAGGAACTGATCAAGTATTCGGGACACCTGTTTAATACATAAACTAGATTGGAGATAGACTGAAGCAACGTTTATTTACTCCTGCAATTGCATAGAAAAAGCAGTTTCAAAGGCTACCTGGCCAACTTCAGGCTCCATCTGTAGCTTATGAAATAAACAGCAGTAATAAACAATTATTCAGTCCCCAGTGGAGTCGCCAATGATGTTATCACTCAGGTTGTTCCCTAAAGTTGTAAGAAATGGAATACGGCCGAGGTAACCACAGACCAATCTTTTAGATACAGATTCTAGCCAATCTGCATCCATAGAGGGCTCTCTCTTTATAATTTAGCTTTGTTTTGAAATGTGTTAGGCTAGTTATGAAGTACAAGGGTTTTGTTTTGAGTTTGGTTGGAGAAATGGAGATTCAATAGAACATTGAGGTAAAACTGAAAAGTTTCAGTCCATTGGGCATGATGGAGTCAAAGGAGGATAGCTTCCTGGATTCAATTTCTAAATAGAGGAAGGTGTCACAGAGCAAGGTACTCAAATATGGAACAATTTATAGGCTGGAATCGGATGGAGTAGAGTCAATTGGGTGAAGGGCAGTTAAGAATCCTTCATCATTCTTGACAGAGGGAAAGTGGATGATTACTACTAAGGAGCAATTAAGAATTCCTTAGCAAATATTCAAGATGAAAGAATCAGGGGAAACAGGAGCAATTAAGATGTCACTGTTTATTCTAATTCTGAAGAAAACATAGAAAACAACAAAGATTGAAGACAGAGTGCAGTCAAGCAAATTTTGAATTATTCTTTTTCTTTATTATTGAGATCATGAAACACAGATGATATAATAAACATAGAAACTGTAAAACACAAGTTAGAAGGACTTATTGATCCATAAGATGATTCAAGAATTCTGTAACATGGTCCTTTGCATTAATTCCTTATTCAGTAAGCCAGACAAAAATGGTTCCAACAACCTTTTATTCCTTAAAATTTCAGTATTACAGTCAAAAGCTATGAACATCCACCAACCAACCCCAAATACTCATTTTAAGGGGGGTCTTTATACAAAAATGTCAAAATATCTGGTAGAAATAGTATCTAGTGGTGATTAATGCTCGTTTTACAAAAGATAGAGACAATCAGTCTCAGAAAGGGGGAACAATAAATTGATGATGTTGTGTTGGTTGTTCCATCTTTATGAGATGTACCGTAGGTAGGTGCTGTGAGTCGGTTTGCAGCTACCATCCATTGATATTCTGCGCTGGCTACTCCGTAGTTGCCTGGATATTCCTTAGCCCTAATGTGATGCGCTTTGACCCGCATGACTCTGATTCATTTCTGTTCTCCGCATTATAGTAGATGGTCCAAAATTTCAATTGACCAAGGATACCAAAGATAGGTTTATAGAATTTCTAACATACTTTGCCACCACTCTGGTCCTAGTAATTTATATCTCTGAAGCTTCCTCAAAGTTTCGTTAGTCTCTGTGTACCTGAAGAAATTAGGTGGAATGGTGAACAAATGCTTCACCTCGTGCTTAATGTAGATTAAATTTTCCAGGCTGTTGTAGAGGGCCTAGCCAGATGGAAGTGATTTTTCTCCTGGAGCACTCGTTGATGAATTAACTTGATCAACAACATATGTATTCAATTTAAGTACATAGTCTTTGTGTTTCATCAGATGATCATTACTTCCCAAAGGACTTGGCAAACCTTTTTTATGCAAAATTGTAAACTTTTCTGTGAAAGAATCAATCTCCACCTGCATGCCCTCTCATCTTCTTTCCAAATTTTGCATTAGCTTTCTCATGGTTAGAACTCTCTTGATGTCTAGAATGGTGCCTTTTTTGTCTCTGATTTCTAGTGCTTCCAGTTCTTCGCTGGTCTTGGTGTTCAAAAAATGTATCAACAGGTTAGCTTGTTCAGGCATCTGACCCAATAAAGCTCTTGTTTTTTGAATCTCCACTTGGGCCACTCTTATCAATTCAATATGCTCATAAATGATTTGGATAGACCTCCACACATCACTAAGGGATTGATTGATGTTGGTCCACAAAATTCCTCTGATTTCTGCTAGAGGTTTATCCAAGAGAGATCCTTTTCTAATGCTCTCACCTTGTTCTCCAATGCTTTGATCTCCCTTGTTTTCTCTGCCACATTCATTTTTGATTTATCATAATTCTTTTCAACCTTTACCAATTTCTCTTTGACCAGTTTCAATTCTGATACTTGCAGCTTTAATTCTTCCATGGCTTTTATCAGCTGTTCTGTACTCATAGTAGTACTGCTGCCTGGTGCTGTTGCTGTTGCTGTTTTTGTTGCTAAGGTACCTGTGATGATCTCTGCTGTTGATGCCGGGACAGTGGGAGGCAATGTTGTTATAAGTGTGGAGGGGGCAGTAGTAACTGTTGGGGCTACTTCAGGTGGCTGGGAGGTCGATTCTCCCTACTTTTATTGTAGAGCTTTCTCCAATGCCTGCTCTGTCTCACTCAATCTTTCATTCAGTCTCATGAGCAGGTCCATCATGTCCTCTTCAGATTTCTGTTGTACAACTTCTGCAGTCTGTGGATGCATAGAAGGAGGCAGTTTCAGCTGTTTTCTGATGGTAGCAATGTCCTCCTCTTTCTTCTTCATCAATGCCTTTATGCCTTTGGCATCTTTGGGATCATGTCCCAGTTCAATGATAATTTCTTCCAAGGATTTGATCATGTTTTCCTTTGCTAGAGAAGAATCTTTCTCCAAATCTAACTGAGCAGAGGTATTATTCAAGGAGTTTTGAAATTTATGAGCCAACATTGCTTTATCAGCTAGTGTGGAGTAGACCATCTCTCCAGTCTATTTATGAAGCTCAATCTGGTCCATTGGATGAATATCATTGGCCAAGCCCTCCAGATTCGTCATGATGTAATCCGCTGCTGATTGTGGTTGCTGCACCTTGGGCTTGAAATAACTCATGATCATTTTTCCCTCCTTAATTTCATAGGCAGACATCAACCTTTGTTGGTCTGTGGGGGCCATCTTAAGATACTGGTTATAAATCTGAAGCCTTAGTGGATCGTTTGTAGCCTTTATCTCTGTGAACGTCCTTTTGATGTCAGAGGCCTGCTTACTTGGTGGCCTAGTGGATGAAACTTCCACACTATGCTGCCTTTCTAGCTCCTGCCTATGTGAGCTAGTTGATGTTTCCACCATCGGGGATGTCTGCTGGCTGGCTATCTTTTCCCCTTTTAAACTTTCAGTTGTTTCTTCAAAGATTTCCTCTTCTGACAGAGGATTGAGTCTTTGCCTTTTTTCCCCTGGTTGTTCTGCAGGCCCACTGATAGGTGTGGCTTCTTCCCTATCTCTTTTCTTGCCTCTTTCCTCATTTAGAGGAGTCTGTAATGCAGGAATCTCTGCTGCTTTGGTTTGGACCGGAGGAATTTTCCCCTGCTGATCAGTCATTGCTTGTTGCTCTGTGTCTGCCACTTCCTTGCCCTTAGAAGACCCTGTAACTGGTGTGCTGGTTTCTTGTACAGGCTGCTGTGAAGTTCCAGCAGAGGATGTACCCACTCCGGTTTGCTGAGGTAGTTTGAAAGATACCTGTCCAAAAGAGTCTAGGTCAAGGGTCTTTTCAAGATCTTTCATAGCTTTTTCCATCTTTTCTTGTTCAGTAATTTCTTCTATTAATGTACCCTCTACCCACTCATCCTGATTAGCAAATTGTTCAATTTCAGGGATCCTATGATGTATATAAGCCGATAGCCCATTTCTTACTTTTCTGTCACTTATAAAGCTATTTGGGTCATATGGCACCCACCAGAAACGTTTCTTCAATTTAAGGTCTTCCCCTAATATCTAATCAACATCTTCCCATGCCTCCCTCTTATGGATGATAAAAGGGCCTAACTGGTTTTTTATTCTCAGTTGAGCCTTTTTCTTTACATTGTAAAAGTGGGTTAAATCTGCATTAATAAGCTGCCTGAAATACTCCAGTGCAAATAGTCTCATGGGCACATATTTGGGTAGCTTGAAAGGGCACAGTGCACAGCCATATATTCTAATTTCAGTGTGATTCTGGTAGAGGTACCAGTCACCTATATTGTATTGTCTGGAAAGCTGTAAAATCTTCTTTATATCACCAGAGAACCTAGGAGGAGGAGCTCCTACCAATAGAGTGGAGGTTGGATGTACAAACAAGTCAATGAATTCAAATTAGGTATAAGGGGATTTACAAACATTATGGAAGACTGAGGTCCAAAAGATCACAGACCTCCTCTCTCCTTTGGAATCCAATTTCTTGATGGGAAATGAAAAGCTGTCTGGCTGATAATATAGCAAAAGGTGGTATATGAATGAGGTGTACTTGAAGACTCCTTCTCTGTCCAGATTTATGAATTTCTCATTGATTTTATTGTCAATAAAAGAGGCATAATCATATTTGACAGCAGGGGGTTGTCCTGGAGTAAACATTGACAACATAACTAAGATGGTATCATCAACAAATTCACTAGTTTTGAATCCCAAGATAAAGGATATCATGTCAAGAATAAGCTTGCCTGTTTCAGTGAACTAGGAATGCACATAGGGAGGTGGGCCTTGGGGCTGGCAATTTGGTTTCATGAATAATTGAGCAATCCGGGTTATTTATGAATTGGGCAATTGATAGCCTTGCTCAAGCAAAAATCCCATGGAAAGAGGAGCAAGGGGCTGAGTGGCATGGAAGTGTAACATCTCATTGATAGATTCAGAAGTTATGTAAAAGAGAACAGTTTGGGATGGGGTCATAACTGCTTTACTGACAGGGTCATATTTGGCACAACATTGGTGAATAATATCTGGGAACACCTTGATTGAGGGAAGGTAATACCCGGGAAGATTAGATTCCCATATTCCATAGATATCAGAGTTGCTCAAATGACTATTCCTAATTCAACAAAATTCCTGGAGATGGTTCATATCACCAGATAACTCCTTTTATTTGAAAATCTCTGTCAGCCAAGGGTAACCAATCTAGGTCTTTATGAGGCGCATTGAGGGGCACCATGTTCAGGGCTATGGGAGCTTCCATGCTTGGTTCTTGTGTTTTCAAACTGGAGATCGGGCTTCTGTAGGAAAATGGGCAAACAACAGTTTTGGGTGTCTTTGTATGGCAATTGTGGACTGTTTTCAGCTTGAATTTGGCTCTTTTAGGTATAATTCCCAAAGGAAAATTGAAATTATAGGGTAACTGGTCGAATGGATAAATACCTAGCTTAAGGAGCTGAATTGTGCAATTGCAAGTTGAAATGACTGATGGCAGAGCGCGTCGCTGTTGTTTCTCTGGCAGGGTGGCAAACTGTATGCTCGCGCAATCAATGGGACGTAATTTGCATGGAAGACTGCTCGCAGAGAAAAATGACGAAAATGACCTTTTCTTGTGTTTTTAGTGAAATTTTGGTTTGGCGGGGTTTTTTGGCATTTATTGCCTAGCTAACGTTAGAATGACGAGACATTTTGTCACGTAGTAGAGGGTACGAGATGGTGACGTGGAGAGATGACATGGTTGTGACGTCAGCTGAGGGCCAGCGGGAGGGCGGTAAGTGGTTTTGGCCCACACCTCTTATGGGCCAGAGTGGTTTGGGGCGAAGAGGCATCGAGCACGGTGGGAATGCGCCACGCGTCCACGGTACAGGCGCAATACTGCCACTCCCCCGGGTGTTAAAGGTCGGATGGAAGGGGGGGCGCGATATAAGCGTGGACCATTGGATGAGCGGGCCTGGATCTGACGGTTGACGGGTGTCGAAGATGGCAGCGGATTACGAAGTAGGGCACGATATATATTAAACATTAATAAAACATATGAGGGATGTGTTCATTAGTTCAGGGGCGATGGTTCGTTAATTAACGTGGGGTTAATTAATCCCATGGTTTGTGCACGGTGGGTTAAGGTTCTTAACAGGTTCCGAATAAACCTGCTAATCCATATTTGAACAGTGATTTCAATAGTTTTATGGTTATAATAAACTGGGGCGGGGATATTAAAATATAAGGGTCTTTGTTATATACACATACTTACGGGGAAGGGTATTAAGGATAGGGATTTATATAATAAAATTAATAGTCAATATGAGAAATGATATGAACACAAGTCCTAAGTTAATAAAGTTTAATAACTTAGGCTTAGGAAAGAAAGAGTTTATATGTGATTTTGTACAATGTCCTAAGCAAAAGGGTTTTACTTAGGGTTTTATGAAATGAGATGGAGTGATTTGGGGATATTGAGCAGATCTCAACACCCTGGGGGAGATTAGTGAGTGATTTAGGGAAAGGATGGAGGGGAGTTAGCCATGCTTTGTTTGAATTGCATCAAAACTATCTGCACTTGTGATGAGAGTGAGAATTGACATATTCACACAATACATCATAAGTCACATCCAACAACATCAAAACTGCCTACCCAGTCTACTGTATCTGACATTTTTTCTTCTTTTTCTTTGGGTGCACTTGGACTAGCAAACCCTTTTTCAATTTTTCTTTTCTTTACATGATAAACCTATCTAAATCTGCACTTATTTCTTCCAAGGGCTCAGATTTAGTAGTTGAGCTCCTTTGCTTCTCTACCTATCTACTTATCTGCCAAGTTTAAACAGTTTGGACAGATTTCTATTCTCTATCTCTAAAACAGGAAATTCAAACATGAACTGGCCAAGATTAAGCTATTTGGCCATTCATCAATTGCAGCATAAAGTTCAACAAACTGCACATGATACTTTATTTACAAAAAGTGAAGTGGTAGTGGCATTTGGACTTGCACACTTTCCTGGTCCTTTTATTTGGGGTTCATTTCTTTCATTTTTTCTTTTTGACCACTTATCTTTTCACCCTTTCATTTTTCTTTTAGGGTATACCCTCTTTACATTTTTTAATTTTTTGATTTTTTCAAAATATGGAAAACCTTTGTAGCAGGAAAAGGATGAACATATTAGGGATTTTAACCAGTCAATCATGAAATATGACACCTATTGGTATAGGAGCATAACAGTGTCAACCTTGTAGGTTGTGGAAGGCTAGGAGAAACAACACTTCCATATTTATAGTTGTAAGGGGTAGACATCCTTGTTGCCATAATTTTGCTTTCCACTTTTCTTTCCAACCTAAATGCCTTCTCCAATGAATCAGGTTCCCAAAGATGAACCTCATGTTGAATGTTATCCTTTAAAGTCCCTATGGAGACATCAATCCTCTGATTCTCTGGAATATCATTTTCCCTTATATTCAATTTTTGAAAGTCCTCAATGTGCTCTACCATTGACCACTTTTCTTTGAGCTTTATCAATTGGCTAAAGAAGGTGTTGCTCTTTGTATCCTCATAATGTGCTATCAATTCCTTCATGAAAATTGACCACGTAACAAGTGTTTTACTAGAACAAAGCCCTTTATACCATAAAAATTGATCCAGTTCTAAATATGAATATTAAATACGTACCTTTTGTAATAGTTGCACCTCATGTAGATCAAAATATTTCTCCATCAATAGTATCCAATTTACCGGATCCTTGCCACCAAACTTCCTCATATCACCTTTTCTTGATTTTAAGAGCTCGATCTTGAAATGACTGTAACTCTGTAATTTCTTATCTCCAAGTTCTAAAATTTTATTCTGCAGTAGCCCTCTGAGTCCTCTTTCTAAACCCACAAGTCTAATTAGAATTTGATTCCCCAAGAAATAATTATGCCCAATCTCCTAATATGACCTTATTATATAATGTTTCCGTAGAGCGAACTTGTACGACGTGCCACGTGTCATTATTTTGACCTTAGGATCTGAAAAATATACACAGGAAACTACAGTCTATCATATTTATGTAACTTCTTAAGAAATTTTACTTTTTTGCTCATAAAGAAAGTTATGATGATTTTCCCAAGGTCACCTGTTTATAATATAAGTCAGGAGTCTACAAAAACCCTAAATTCCTCAAATTATATCTTTGAAAATATAGCGAGAAAAGATCTGATATTCGGACCCAAGATTTTCCGAGATTTATTCTCAAATGGCTTTTAATTTCAGAGTCTGAACCTTTGCACAAAAACTATTATAGCGAAAATTCCACGATGACCTGTTTGAGATGAAATTTTGGAGCTTGCAAAAACCCTAACATCCTCAGATCATATCTTCAAAACTATAGCGAGACAAGATCTGAAATTTGGTCCTGAGGTTCAAACCGATCGCTTCTCAAATGGGTTTTATTTTTAACTTCTAAAACTTCGTAGTGAAAACGTTATAGCGAAAATTCCATGATGATCTGTTTGGAGCAGCGAAACCCTAGAATCCAAAGGCTTTGATACCAAATGTTATGAAACCAGCTCACAAAAAGATAGATCAACGCCTTAGAAACAAGCCTCTTCAAGGGGGCAACCTCCTTTACATTACACAAATGAACAATTCTTGGATGATACAAATGACAAGACCTCCTTTCTATATATAATAGTTTAAGGGGTCATAATATAATCAGAGCCGACATAACAATATAAAGATTCCACTATAATAGTGATAGAAATAATCCACTATAGCGAACAAGAGATAATCGAGTCACAAAACCAAAGCGGTCTTCAGGAACAATGTGATCATTACTGTGTAATAAATGTAAGCCTGAGTGAAGTTACAAACCATGGAAATCACTCTTATGTGTATGTAAGTTAATATGTGAGCCAATATAACGTGCCACAACATGCCAGTCGAAATGTCATGTTACATGTGTGAATCAAAAGTCATATGTACGAGTCAAAATAATATAAAGCGAGCATTAGATTCACTATGATGTGAGACTTATAGATATGGATCACACAAAATATAATGTGAGCTTCTATAGATATACGAATCACAGAAAGTGCGAGTCCATGAGAAAATTCTTTCCATAGTATAGTGTGATCCCAAAGTATACCATATGATTTTTGAAATGAGAGTCACTATAGATAATGTGAGACCTCATAACTAAGGATGTGAGCCGCAAAACAGAGACAAGAGAAAGATGTGTGTATCCATGTCATTGAATGAGATCTAATGGTATCCTTTTATACAATTTGATGGAGAATAAATGTGGCCATTTCACAATGGGAGGCCAACATGATCTTTTCTATATAGCCCCATTTCATAATAATAAACTCCTTAAATGTATATTTCACAAGCCTTCAAAATTTGAATCCCATATTGATTAAATAATGTTTCTTTATTCATTCAAATTTTTCTTTGGCCACTATAAATTCTCTTTGGGTTAACTAGGCTTTTCTTGGGGATTAGGGTTCCCCTTTGGGGAAATTCATCCCAAAGTTGTCCAAATTTCAACACAACCAATTCAACGAATTCCATATTAGTAATGCCAGAGGAGCTCACAAGAAATATAGATGTCTTAAATTTTCAATTTCCATGAAAGGTTTCGCATATCATGCATATCATAGGAGACCACTCGCAATCATCATAGATAGGTTCGAACGTACATAGTGTACATTCATCACAGTGCTAGCTTATTTAAATAGTGTCACAAATTTGATATTGATGAACTTCACACACATATTCGTCATTCTAATTGAGACTTGAATTTGGTCACATTGAATCTTAGATGTTATGCAATAAAATATTCATCACAAAATTCAAATCAATGGAGGACTTGGATCATATTTAGATCAGATCATGTCATAGGAATTTTGGGCTAACAAGAGAATTTCGATTTGAGGGAACTTGATCTGGAAACAAATTTTAGAATTTTTGGTCCTCTTTCATAGGAGCAACATACTTCAGATACTAAAATAATCATGTATTATAGGCCTTCGTGTGAGAAAGTGCCATAGAATAATAATTTTATTGCATAGTTGGAGATAGCCAACCTCAAAACCTAGCATATAAACATATTTACAGAGATCACTCATAGTGAATTAATGTGAAATATAGACGTTTTCATATGAATACATGTGACAAAAATCTAGTAAAATAATTTAGTAAGCTCGCAAAAGTATGTGTAAATGTCACAAAAACTTTTACCTCAAGGACACTTGTGAACAAAAAATGACTCGCATAATGTCATAGAACTTTGCATGTTTCTAGAATGGAACTTTTCCATAGATATAATTTCATACCTAGATACATACAACTCACATTACAAGGGCTCATACTACCCAAGGAAGCTTCATCTTTTCTCATATTACTTCAGTGCTCATAAATTTTTCATGGTCTTTTGATTTAGATCACATAACAGGGATGACTTTCTTAACTTCCCATTGAACCTGGCTCTAATACCATGTTGATTTTCTAGGGCATAGACTAGAAATTATTTTCTTCAAAAGATAACTACTTTCCATGATCTAGTTAACATTACATATCATTTATTCATAATCATTAAGCAGTTATACAAAATAAAATTCAACAGCTAAAACCATGAAAGAGTAGTAGAGAAATAACCAAGAAACCATGAGACAAGGGACACAAAAATTAGGCCTGAGGCCAGGGAAAAACCCACAAGGGGAAACCCAACAAATTATTTTGTGTGTGTGTGTGTGTGTGTGAGAGAGAGAGAGAGAGAGAGAGAGAGAGAGAGAGAGAGAGAGAGAGAGTTTCATCAATACATAAGAAATAGCCATAGAAAGATAATATCCAAACCAATATCCAAGAACAAGATGAGATCCCAAAACCTTCCTCCTAAAATTTTGACCTTCAACAATGTAAATTTTGAAACGGGAACTCTGGCCAAAAAATGCCAAAAACACATCAAAAACAATGATAAAAACGAAAAGTGTGTATACTGGAATGATGGTTTTTTTTTTAGGGACAATTTTGAACATGTTTTAAAAATGGCAGTGAAAACAAAATTTTCATGCAAAATATATCTTGAAAACGAAAAAGTGATTATACTGGAACGATGAATTTTTTTTTAGGGTCAATCTTCAAAATTTTAAAAAAATGCTAGTAAAATGATCTAACAACATAAAAGTGACTCATAACTTCTCATTTAACACCATATGGAAATCAAAAATTTTATTTCAAGAGACGATGCATACATCAGTTAGATAAGCTGTCTTAAACAATTATTCAAAATCACTCATATTTTCTTGCACGCCATCAGATTCACATCTTCAGATGAGTCACTGGATGCTGGTGAAGATGTTCCATATTCTTCTCTTTCATCAACTAGTGCCCCATCTGAGTCCACATGCATGCCCATCATTTCAAGTTTCAAAATTCTTCTAGATCTACGACTAGTTTCAACAGACTCCCATCTCAATATTGTTCCTTCTGGTAACAACCTTTTCAGAATCTCTATCGTCTTGAAGCGAAGAGTTCCCCTCTTTGTTAAATTGAAGTCATAAACAAGTATGTCAACATCCTCCAATTTCAATATGTCTGTGCGGCGATGATTTATATTCGTACCCTTTCTTTTTCTCTTTCCGCCATTTTTTTTGTCAACTACCATCTCTGGCTTATACACACCATTGAATGGGTGTGTATTTGTGGCATACCAATGTACTTCAACACTTGTAACATCCTCATTTTCTGTAAAGACCTTTATAACTTTAGCAACCCAAAATGGATAGCCATTGAGATCTCCATCTGCTAGCACTACGATCATGCAACCCTCCTTAATATCTTGTACTGAACCCCTGTAAAGGTCTTCCATGGCTTCACATTGTGCACAAGATCTTCTGGAACCAATATACTTCTCTCTTTCCTCTACCTGTGAAGAATTAATGATACCTTGAGATTGTTGCCGTTCAACAATGTTATTTCCTCATGTGCATTCGACACATTTTGTGGCCAAATAAATGGATTTTTCAAAGGTATATCTTCATTTTTTCTTGTTGAAATGATATCACTTTGATTATTGAAAAATGACTCCCACCAAACTGAATCAGCAATGTCAAAGTACTCATATGTATATCTAATACATTTTTTAATTTCTTCTAGGAAATCAGAATAATTTATATCTCTGTTTTGTTTGCGTGCATTATGAACTTCACCAACTGATTGTAATAAAAATATTTTCGATGCAAATATTGGATGATCTGGAATGAACTTCAAAACTTGCAAACCTGATGACGGTGCCCATTCTGTAGTAGTTGAATACTTCTTGCCCCATATTAGTGTTTTCCCATCAATTTTTTTGATACGAAATTGATGTTGGAAGCTAATGTCATTAAGTTGTCCAATGCATTTCCCCTGGCCATATGATCCCATAATAAACCTTCGCATGTCAAAAGTTTCTTCCAACACATCAAAAGTAGGCTCTGGCATGTATGATTTCTTAATACATTCAATTAATGATGGCAAGCTCCCAACTTCCTTCCTCCTCAATGTGACTGAAAAACGACTGAACATCTGATAAATATGGTCATGAGTGTGCCTAACAAGAAGGAAACCAACCTTTACCTTCTGAAAAATTCTCAATTCAACAAACATGTTTAGATATCCAAAAACAACCTGATTTTTGTTTTCACGGCAAGTGTTGTCCAATTGTAGATACAAAACTTTAGGAAGATTACCAGACCAATGAGAAAGCACATCATGAATTATGGTTATGGTCAAATTTGCATCATTATGAATATTTGGAGCTGTGAAGTACACCTTTGGAAACATTTTCCCATTGAAGACCATACAACTGACCAAGTGATATTGAATAAAATTTTCCTCCTGTAAATTTTTGGGTGTGCGAACAAAATGTGGTAAAAGTGTTTTCTTCTGGTCCATACCATCAATTATCAAACCCAAATATTTATTCGGATTATCATAACACTTCTTTCAATGCTTGTACAACTTTTTTCGTTCATTTGTTTGTTGTTCGTGATGCTCATGAAGTTCTTTGACAATTGAATCTACACAACATAAAAGAAAGCCATTAAGAAATATGTTTTCATACTTGAGGAATATACAATCTTAAAAGTTAAAGTTATGAATGCCTACCTCTTTCTGACCCTTCACATTTGTCCCTTTTTTATTTAAGAGAAGCACATGTACTGCAAATCCCCATCCTTGTCTTCTTAGGAATACGGACATTATTGAATTCTTTCTTCCATATCTTCACAAAATATTGATATGTAATAAACCGGCCATGTCCCTCAGCGCCTTCTGCATATTCTTTGTATAAGTTGTAGATTTCGCGTCTCGAAAAATTATCTGGAATATGTATTGTCTCTCTACTTGGCATACACTCTCCATGCTTTGAAAAGAAATTTTTCATCCATGACATTGCAATGTTTGATAATGGCCCAAACTGTCTTTTATGACGTATTTCAGAATAAAATGTGGGATCCTTTTCCAAATTTTCTTGAATTCTAGAGAGACGAAAATTCCCAATCGAATGAAACATTTTGAAAGCTTTTCTACAGATAAATAAATTCTTAATATGATAATCATAACCTGACAATGTAGATTGCATGCACCCAACTAAATATGAATTTTGCATGATTTTATTCATTGACAAATATCTCTTCCTGCTCTCAAATGAAAATTTGAAATCCATATGTTTCAAGCAATATTTTTGGCAACATTCACTTGAAATGAGTGCATTGATAGAACTTCTTCTCGTCAGATATTCTGCTCTACCCCTTGTATAACTAGAACATCTTGCATTGATACGAAAAGTTCTGGTCCTACTCGATACAATATTTCTTGGCAACATCTCCATCATTAGATCATCATTTGTATAAGGATTTTTATCATCATTAAGAGGAATGTTATCCACACTATGATCAACTGTAATTTTCAAATACTGACTTGGATGATATTCTTCATCTTCCCCTTCTTCAGTGCTACTGTCATAGTCCATAGAATTCGGACTCAATGGAAATTTTGACTCAATGTTTATTGGATATTCTTCCTCATGTGCATTTTCAGTGCTGCTCTCACGGTCCATAGAATTAGGACTAAGTGTATCATCTTGTCCTTCATCACTGCTACCTTTACACTTATTAGAATTAGGACTAAGTGCATCATCATGTCCTTCATCACTGTTGCTCTCATAGTCCTTAGAATCAGGACTAAGAGGACATTGTGACACTCCATTCTTTTGAAATTCATCATCGCGCTCTTCATCACTGTTGCTCTCATAGTCCTTAGAATTAGGACTAAGTGGACACCGTGACACTCCATTATTTTGAATTTCATCATCCCGCTCTTCATCACTGCTACTGTCATAGTCCTTAGAATTAGGACTAACTGGACACCGTCGCACTCCATACTTTTGAAATTCATCATCCCGCTCTTCATCAAAGCTGCTTTCATAGTCCTTAGAATTAGGACTAACTGGACACCATGGCATTCCATACTTTTGAAATTCATCATCCCGCTCTTCATCAAAGCTACTCTCATAGTCCTTGGAATTAGGACTAATTGGACACTGTGACACTCCATACTTTTGAAATTCATCATCATGCACTTCATCGCTGCTGCTCTCATAGTCCTTAGAATTAGGACTAAGTGGACACTTTGACACTCCATTCTTTTCAAATTCGTTATCACGCTCTTCATCACTGCTACTCTCATAGTCCTTAGAATTAGGACTGAGTGGACACCATGACACTCCATTCTTTTGAACTTCACCATCTTGCTCTTCATCACTGTTGTTTTCATAGTCCATAGAATTAGGACTAAGTTGACACCGTGACACTCCATTCTTTTGAACTTCACCATCTAGCTCTTCATCACTGCTGCTTTCATAGTCCATAGAATTAGGACTAAGTGGACACCATGAGACTCCATTCTTTTGAAATTTGTCATCAAGATCATCATCACTACTGCTTTCATAGTCCTTCGAATTCGGACTAAGTGGAATCTGTGACTCTTTATTTATTTGAAATTCTCCATCCCCTCTTTCATCAGTGCTGCTCTCATAGTCCTTAGGATCAGGACTAAGTGGAAGAATTGACTTTCTATTCATAGTGGAAGAATTCCCACTATATTCATCCATATGAATAGAGTTGTTATGCGATGAAGATGTTGATGCTGTATAAATCGAAACTTCACTATCAGAACAATCCATCCCTTTCAAATAGAAGATGTTGAATGATACAAATGGAGAGTCTCCTAAAGATATTATATAGCTTAGAGAATGAAATTTTCCCTCCAAAAAAATTTCGCGAAAATATTTCCCTCCAAAAATTTTGCAACCAAAAAGTTTCATGAAAATATTTCCCTCCTAAAAGTTTGTGAGATATATTTCACTTCATTATTTTATTATGCAATTTAATGAAAAATGTAAACTTAATTTTTTTTATGAAATAAATCATTAAAGTGAAAATTGTAAACTACAACTTATACCTAAATTATTTTAATAGTCAAAGTATATAATTTTTACTAAACAATTGAATGTTTTTTTAAATTTTTATAATACATTTAGAAACAAGGTAATCCCACATTCACCCCGCTATAAAACAATTCCAAACTGTTCGCTTTATCATATTTTCATTCATCGCCATAAAAAATTAACATGTTAAAATTTATTAAAACTAATTAATCCCGCATTCACCGTACGATAAAACATCTTCGTAGTTTCACCTATATATTCCATTATCACTATTACTCACGTTACATCAAGGTTTGTTGAGGTTCGTTAAAAGACTTGGAGCGAATTTGTGGAGCAGCTACATTGGGATCAACAACATATTCAACGAAGAATTTCTGCAATTGAAAGGTCAGTTAAATTTTTTTCCTTGAAATTTCTCATATTAAATTAGTTTAACGAAGTAGATTTCTTTTCTAAACTTAAAATTTTTTGTCAACCAAATTAAGAAATATTTCCGTCATGAGCATGGTCGGCCGAGGGCAACCCCATCCTGCAATCGACCGGCCACTAGATTTTTTTTTATAAACTTAAATTTTTTTGTCAACCAAATTAACAAATATTTTCGACGTGAGCATGGTGGGCCCAGGGCAACCCCATCCTGCAATCGGCCAGCCACCCACTCCCTCTGCACACCCTTCCGGGCCCCTCCCCAAACTCAGCAACCCCTTTCCCCCTCACCCCTCAACCCCCCTTCCGCCCGACCTCCCTACCCCACATGACCCTCACCCCTACCCGGCCCCCTACCTCACTCCCCTTACCTTCCCCCTCACCTCACCCCTCGTTTCTCCCCACTCTACCCCTACAATCCCCTTACCCCCCCACCACAACTCCCAACTCCCCCCCGACACCCCTCATCCCTGTTCCACCCCCTCGCCACAACCCCACTCCCTCCACCTCACCTTTACCCCTCACCCCCCGGCCCGCCTCCATAACCCCCCCAACCCCCCTCCATAACCCCCCTCACCCCTCGACCCGCCTCCATAACCCCCCCAACCCCCCTCCATAACCCCCCTCATCCCCTCGGCCCTCCCCCTCTACCCCTGGGACCCTACCCTCACCTTACTTCCCCCCTGGGCGCCCCCCACTAAACCTATCCGTAAACCATACACACTCCTCCCGCACCCCATCCCCCCTGCCCCCCACCCCCCTTAACCCCCCTCCCATTCTCAACACCCCCCTTAACCCCCCCCCCCACAATAACCCGCACCCCCCCCCTTAACCCCCCTCATACCCGGCCCCCTTAACCCCCCGCGCTCCCATACCCCCCTCCCATTCCCAACCCGTACCCACCCCACCCCACCCCCCTTAACCTCCCCCCTTAACCCGCCCCCCATACCCCCCTTAACCCGCCCCCCCCCAATACCCCGCCCACCCACCCGCCCAACCCATTCCCCGCCCACCCGCCCGCCCAACCCATACCCCGCCTGCCCAACCCATACCCGCCCACCCAACCCCACCCCGCCCCACCCGGCCCCCACCTAACCCCGCCTGGCCCCCTCCCATTCCTACCCCGCCCCTCCCCTTGGCCCTCCCTCCCTCCACCTCCGCCTCTGCCTCCTGACCTCCTCCCGCTCAGACGACCACTTCGGCAAGCCGGGGTGGCGCGGGGCGGGCGACAACCCCTCGCCCCGCGCCACCCCAGCGGCCGGGTGGCCGTTTGAGCGGGAGGAGGTTGGGAGGCGGAGGCGGAGGAGGGAGGGAGGGAGGGAGGGCAAGGGGGAGGGGCTGGGCGGGGATGGGAGGGGGTCGGGCGGGGATGGATGGGGCGGGGTTGGGCGAGGTATGGGTTGGGCGGGCGAGGGGCAGGGGCGGGGTATGGGGTGGGCGAGCGGGGGGCGGGGTATGGGGTGGGCGGGCGGGGGCGGGGTTTGGGGCGGCGGGTGGGGGGTGGGGGGCGGCGGGGGGGGGGGGTATGGGGCGGGCGGGGGGGGCAGGGTATGGGGTGGGTAGGTGGGTGGGGTATGGGTTGGGCGGGTATGGGGTGGGCGGGCGGGTAGGCGAGTTATGGGGTGGGCAGGGTATGGGGTGGGCGGGCGGGTTTTGGGCGGGCGGGCGGGAGGCGAGTATGGGGTGGGCGGGGTATGGGGTGAGCACAGGCGGGCGGGTGGGCGGGCAGGGGCGGGCGGGAGGCGAGTATGGGGTGGGCGGGGTATGGGGTGAGCAGGCAGGCGGGCGGGTGGGCGGGCGGGCGGGTGGGTTAAGTGGGGGGTATCGGAGGAGGGTTAAGTGGGTGGGGCGAGGGGGGAGGAGGGTTAGGGGCGGTGCGGGGGTTAAGTGGGTTGGGTAGGAGGGGGGATGGAGTGGGGTTAAGTGGGTGGGGCGATGGGGTTAGGGGGGGGCGGGCAGGGATGGGGTACGGTTAACGGGGGGTGGTAGAGGTAGGGTGGGTCGGGTGAGTTAAGGGGTTCGGGGCAGGGGGGCGGCCGGTTTGAGGGAGTGGGGGGAATGAGTGGGGTGGATGAAGGGGAACGAGGGGGCCCGGGTAGAGGGGTGAGGTGATGGGGAGGGATGAGGGGTTAGAAGGAGCTAGAGTGAGGGGGGAACGAGGGGTGAGGGGGATGAGGGGGAGGGTGGGCGACCCGGGTAGAGGGGTGAGGTGAGGGGGGGGGATGGGGGGTAGAAGGAGGTAGAGTGAGGAGGGGGGGGGGGGAGGGGTGAGGCGGGGGGAACGAGGGGTGAGGGGGGAGTGCTAGGTAGAGGGGGGAGAAGGGGAGTGAGGGGAGAGATGAAAGCTGAGGCGGGGATGGGTAGGTAGAGTGAGGTGAGGTGGGGGTGAGAGGGGCAGGGGGGAACGAGGGGTGAGAGGGAAGGTTGGGAAGGAGGAGGTGGTGAGGGGTGAGGGGTGAGGGGGGTCTGGGTAGAGTGAGGGGGAATAAGGGGAGTGAGGGGGATGAGGGGTGAGGGGGGGTAGAGTGAGGGGGAAAGGGGTAGGGGTGGCCACAGGTAGTGGGGGCGGGAGGGGGGGGGGATGAGGGGTGAGGTGAGAGGAAGGGAAGAGGGGTGGATGAGGGGTGAGTCCGGGGGGAGTGAGGTAGGGGAGGGGGGGTTAAAGGGTAGAGGGAAGGAGGGGTAAACATGGGATGGGGTAGCCATTCGATTGCGGGGAGGGGTGGTTCAGTTGGGGGCAAGGCGGGTAGGCGGAATAGGTGGAAGGTGGGTAAAGGTGGGCTAGGCTGGTGGACGTTGGGGGGAAGGGGGTAGGCTGTTGGGGGTTGGTGAGAGCGGAAAGGGTGTGAAGTGGCATTGGGGTTGTGGGCCGGTAGTGGGGCTAGGGGGTGGAGGGGAAGTGGTTGGGGGGTGGGGTGGCGTGGTGTGGGGGTAGGGGGGAGGTGTGGAAGGGGGGTAAGGGTGCGGTTGGATGGCCGTCCAATTGCGGGGTGGGGTGGCGTGGGTCGGTTGAGGAGGAAGAGGGGTAGGGAGCGTGCGGGGTAAGTGGTGGGGAAATCGCCCGCCACTCCGTGAAGGACAAGGTGGTGTCAGTGGGCTTCTGCCATTTCTTAGTGTTAATATTTTTTTAATTTCAATTTATCTGATTATACAAATTAAAAATTTAGGATATATTTTTGTTGTGGATTTAAGTTAATATGTTTTCGTTGTTTACTAATTTGCGTTTCTATTTTTTAGGAAAATGGCATCAAAGAAGATTTTTGTGAATATGTCTGGACCAAAGACACTTAAAGGTGCATCTTCAAAAAACATTGGTGAACGAACTCCACCTGAGCTCATGGCTACAAATCTTTCAAGTGCCTCAAATGATAAGAAAATAATTTTAGACTAGAAGAATTAAAAAGAGGTGAAATTCCCATCAAGAATATGGTATGTGAAAGAAAAAGAAAGTCAAAGTGTGAACATATATCTATATATTGATATACCGAATGAAAATGGAATTTTTGAGCTGATGGGAAGAGTCATAGATATGTGTTCGGTACCAGACACTGAAGTTGTTTACATACTTACAAAAGCTCCCAAGTCACATGAAAGGATTAAATATCAACTAACATATTCATTGTATGACACGAGAGATGTATCTACAAAGTTGTGTAAACAAATTGTAAATGAGATGAAACAAAACATCGTAAGTATTGTCATTTATATTTGTATTTTGTTTTCTTGAAAGTGTCTCGCTATATTTTTTAATTTTGTTTTTATTGACATATGATATTTTATTTGGCAAAATTTTGTTGAAAGTTTTTCAATTAGGTTGGGAGGCATTCATTTCAGAGAGCATGATATCATGAAAGTTGTCAGCAGTTTTTATTCAGTGTCAGAAAAAGATATGGAAAACAAGCAAAATGCAGTAATTGATGATGCTACAAAACTACATCCAAAGGATCAGAAAAAAAGGCCTCTAGTGGACAAATCTAGCAAGGGTAAACAAGTTACTTTTGATGGAAATGAAGTTGAAATTGACAGTGAAGCATATGTTGTCGTTACTGAAGATGACATTGGAACTGAGAAGAGCCGTAAAAGACCAAAAGTAACAATGCCAAAAAATAAATCTATTGAGAATGTTATGACGAAGAAAAGTAAAGTTGAATATTTTGAAGTAGTCATTACCAGCAGTCAAGAACCTAGTGAAACTTCAAAAGAAAGCAGAGAAATCATTACACCAGGAGCTGATTTAGAGGATGGCATTATCAAAACAAAACAAAATGCCATTCAACAGAATTTGACAAAGAAAAACTTAATTGATGGTGGTTGTACATTTCAGCTTAATGTCAGACAAACCTATAAGGCAAGTGAAGGACAATTTCAATATCAAGTCAGAAAGCCACACCATCTGCATGTTCACAACTTGAAGACATTGATGAGGTATAATCCATATGCTCATGTGGTTAATTATGTGCTTCTTGTTGATCCAGTTCAAGTTCCAAAAAAAGAAGCATTTGATAAGTCAAAATGTTTTGAATACAATTATTATGTGCTTGGGGGGAACCATTCTGTAGAAGCTCAAAGACAATTGATGGAGGAATATCCCAATAACCCACGTTTTGAAACAATGAAATGTATCATTTACGCTGGTTTATCAGATATAGAAGCAAATTTAGTGGCATGGGATCATAATTCAGATAATGAATATAGGATGTCTATGACTTTCATCCAAAGGGTTAGATTTATTCATAGTGAATTTCACAATGTGGTGGGGATAGGATAAATGTTACTACAGATTTCCGAAGGGAATGTTGTATGGAAATAGGCTATCAAATTGAAGAGAAACCCAATTCAAAAGGTGGAAAACGCAATCTTCCTAGTGACATATTCAGAGGTGTTGATAACATTTTCCAATTGGCATTTAGAACTGGAGATGTTTGGAACTTGATTGATGAGATTTTTAGCATGTGGGAAAACATTGGCATTAAAAACCAGAAGGTTAAAAATTCTAAGCCATTGATATGTGGCGGCAGTAAATTAGGTCCTGACTTGAAGCAGCTTCCAAAAGATATGACTATCACACCTTGGAGAGCAATGCAAGGAGTGAAAGATGAAAAAATTGTCAAAACAATATTATCTCGTGTGAAGTCAGGGGAATTATCATTGGAGGAAATGTCCGAGGAATTTCAAAAGTAAGTTTGTTGAATTATTTTTATTTATTTCTAGATTATAATTTTCTTTTAAATAAAACATGTTGTTCTTGGTAGTATTTGTTATACATATCATTATATTGACTTTTTGTTACTTTATCTATGTAGTCACAAAGTTTACATGAAAATTCAAGAACAAATGGTTAGATTGTTGAATGAAGATAGTTGGGATGATGTCATACGCAACTATCCAGATTCAAGTTCTACATCAACATTAAAAGCTTTTTATCTTGCATTTAAAAAGGTATCTTGATTTACACATTCATTTTTATTCATCTGTGTACTATTTTTAATTTATAACTTACACATATATTGAAGAATGATGATAATGGAGTGCCAACTAGCTTCATAACCTTCATTGAAAAAATAAAGACCGAAAGACTGAGGAAGCAACGTGTTAAGAATGTTGAACTTGATCCAACTCTTACTCATTTCATTTGGAATGGGCTAGACACTATTCAATATCAAGTAATATAAGGCGACTGTGAAGACATTGCTAAAATCATACCTAAAAGGGAGCATGCCCTAGTTATTGTATATATTCCCCATGGTTTCAATGTTCCAAATATTGACTATGATAGTGACCCTTATACTTATCAAGCTTTTAGTAAACTGGTTGCGGGATTTGTAGAAGTCACGTCATCACCATTATGGAGATTTGTGACATTTCATTCAGACACACAATTGGCAATGATATTGTCAAGCTTCAAAGGGAAAACAAATTCAAGGATGCAGCTTACATGGTAAGACGTTTAAAATGTATATGTGATTAATGTTGAAAAATTCGTTTATGTACAAGTTGATTGAACTTTTACTATTTCATGTTACAGGCAAAAGTCAAATCTTCTTAACCGTGATGATCAAGTATTTATAAATGATTGTGAGTTCATTCATATTGATAGTTGGGCAAAAGATGATAGTTGTATGTCTATTATTTTTAATCGGGTGGATGGAAAGAGTCATAGCCAAATACTAAGTTATGATGATGTTGTGAGAAAACTAACATATGAATACAAAGAAGCAAAAGGAGAGATAGTTAACATTTATCAAAAACCACAATTATTGATTAACTATCTTATAGACATATGTTCAAATGAAGGAGATTGGGTTCTGGATTTATTTTCTGGCTCAGGTAAGTTTTATTATATAGAATTGAATTTCAATATGTTATTTTTTTAATTAATATGTCATTGTACTAATTTACTTCATTATTTCTTTTGTGCTTGATAACTAGATACAACACTAGCATGCTACCTTCAAAAAGGAAGAAATTGCATTGCAATTGAAAAAGATCCATTACAATGCAATTTCATTCAGCAAAGAATTAATGCTCTTCAATTTCTTCCAAATGCAATGCAAGAAATTGGGTTGAAGAAAGGGGACTTTAGTGAATCACGTGTCACAAAAAAGGCAAAGGAACCTCAACCACCATTACATGGGATGTTTGGAAAGACATACATTGGGAGATTGGCAGACATGAAAGATCCATTAGAAGACGAAAATGAGCAAAAGGAAGCAGAAAATATTGAGGAAGAAAACAATGATGAAATTCTAGAGGACGAAGAGTTTGGATTACGTGACATTGTTGATTAAATTTAAGTTATGCTTGGAAATCAAGCTCATTTTTTGTAACTATTAAGTATTTATACTTGCAATGTTTTGACTTTGACATTTTATGAGAAGAATATATACTCAATTAAGGTTGTTATGCGTTGAATATTTGCAATATGTGATTTTTGCATTAATTTTTAAGTTAACCATTATTTTTTGAAAAAAAAAGTGATTATTATTATTTTTTTGATATGAAATTCATAAAAAAAAAAACTATTATTTAACTATTTTTAGTTAAAATTTTCGTATAAAAATTGTGATTTTCGCATGTCAATTGTAGCAAAAAATTATGAAAACGTGTAGTTTTTTAATTATATTTATGTTAAAAATGGCTATTTTATGTCAATTGTTAGAAAATATTGTTTTTTAGAAACAATTATTTCTTGTGGATTGAAAAATTAATTAACAATGTATAAATATGTAGAATATTGAAAATTCAAAATATCAACCTTCTTTTTTAAATATGCGAAACAATAAAAACCTCACTACAAAAAAAATAAAATTAAAATAAAAACAAGAAAATATGAAGAAAAAGACCACTTCAAAAATTATTAAGTTTACAAAATAATTATTTACATTTCATACATTAGAAAATCAAAAAAGTTAAAAAAAAAACCTTTTAAAAAAAGAGTCTGGTGCAGAATTACCACGTTTTTAAATCAGCATAAAAAACACTACCATTATAAAACGCAATGTACATAAAAAAAATTATAGTGCCAAAAACTAAGCTTTAAAAAACACATGTGTGTTCTGCATAACCCCTTTTCGAAATCGGGTCACTTTTTTGCTATCTCTACAAAACGGGTAACAGTATGGGTTCCCGTTTCAAAGTTTACATTGTTTTTCCATTTCATACTTATTCCTTCGCTAGATCTGAGCTCATCAAGACAAAATTTGATGATGTAAATGAGGAGACGATGTCTCCTATTTATAGACTTGAAGAGGGGGTCGAATGGGTGCCTCTTGGGGGACCAGCCTACCTAAAACAATTTGAAACCGACTTGTATATTTTTGGGAGGAAAAACATAAATTCAAATTTGCAATTTTAATTTTATTTTCTTCCTTTTATTTTCATTTATGGAAATGTTGACCATGGCTACAATTTTCAACATTGATGTACTATGGATTCCCTTTCTATCTTGATTTATGTACAAATGTGTGATCTCTTGATGTATTTTGGTCCTTGAATTTTAGCATTTATGATTACTTTGTTAATCTTTGCCAATTTTTCAAGAGAATATTCTACTATATCTGGAATAGGATCTATGACTCTATTTACATAGCTAGACTTGCTTGGAATTTTTGCAGTTCTTCCTTGGATGTTGAGATTGTTAACACTCCTCAGTGTCCCAAGGCTGAGAAAGGAGACCGACGGAGGTAACCTCAAACCAATATTTATATTTGGTAGCTAGCCCTACCAAATCAGAGAGGGCTCTCTCAAGAATCTCACAGCCAATAAAATGATTGGGAAATAAAATAGATCTTAGGCTAGATATTCAGTGCAATAGGGTTTGATTTTAGGGTTTGTTGGACCAGGGTCATGGGTCTGGGAACTAGGTCAGGGTTTCTAAAGATCAGTTGCAGAGATACAAGGGGGAAAGGTAGGTATGATCAGTGAGATATTGGACTTTTCATCACAGTATAGAGTTGAAATAGGGAAGGATCAAAATGAGCATAAACTTATGAATTCATTTATCAGAGGAAAGAACACATAACATGAAAATCTCATCAGAACAGAGCATAAGACTTATGAATTTTGTTAAACACCTATGAGATAATCACAAGAAATAATAGATATGGTAATAATGAGAAAAATATATTCAATTTTATGATAAAACAAAGGAAAAACACTGTCACAAAAGCATACCACAAGAATCTCAAGATAATAGTTGCAACTGCTTGTATTATTCCTGCAAAGTGTACACTAGCTCCAAGCCTCTCACTCTCAAATGTCCAACCCTTGATTTGATTTGAAACTAGATACATATAGATGAAAAACTACTTTCTCCCTCTCAAGTGTCGAATCCATCATCATAGGAATTGTTTACATCAAAATATCTAACCATACCTAAAACTAGGGGGTTAGAAACCAACTCCCTATTTAGACTTGACTGACTTAATTTGACTTAACAGTTTTAAATAAGCATGAATCTACATGAAATTAACATTTACCAGCTCATTTAAATTTAATTACATCATAATATTACCCCGAAGGAGTAAATTGATCAACCAACCTTGACTTTGACTAAAGAAATTCGAAATTTTGACATCCTGACAGAAGCGCAACAAATTCTTTGAGGGAGTTTTTGAGTAACTTTTCCTAGTCCAATTTCTAATATGAAGGTATATTTGGAAATATGAGGATGTCTATTTTTCTTTAGATTCATCAAGCATGAAAAATTACCTCTCCAAGGCTGAGAAAAATGAGTTTTCCCAAGGCTGCTCCAAAAGCACAGCGAGGGGGTCAAAATAGTGGCAGAAACCCATTTTTTAGCATGTTTTTGGCCTTTTTCTCTGAAACTGGAGGCTGAAATGGCTCACAAGTGGAATATATGAAATTTTTGAGTGATAATATATCCAACCATATATGATTTTGTCATTTGGGGGCCTAGGGAAAAAACGCAGCAAATTTTCGCTGCGCTTCTGGCAGTGTGTCAAAATTTCTAGGTTTTCTACGAAAATAGGCCTCAAATATGGAGAAATATATCTCTAAACATAAACCTATTTTAAAACATAAGAGAGGTTTTTTTTCTTAAGTATGTTAGGAACAAAATACTCCTCCAGGTTTAAAAAATTCATTTCCATTATCTCATAATCTGTGCCACAAAATCATGGCTAAAACGGGAAATTAAATTGGAAAATTTTGATTTTCTGCAATAGGACTCCAAGAAAGTTGAATATATCCCAATATATGATACTTATGTAGAAACTGAAAGAGGGTTTTTTTATTTGGTCTATGTTTGACAAAAACTCTTTCACTTTTGTAGAATTCAACTTCCTTACTTCAGAAATTGATTTTGAAGTGAGATTGTCCCTGTGTGTAGCAAATGACCTCTTGATGAGTTTGTGAGGCATTGATCTCTTTGATGTTATATGGCTCAACTCTTGATACATGTCCTCTATTATTTTACTTCTTCTTGTTAGTGTGTGTGGTCTCTGCTTCCATGGTAAAATCCTAGCTCACTAGGAGGAGAAATTAGGGTTTGGTTTTAGGAAAATAGGGGATTTGGCGTTGTCTTGTATAGGAAGGGGAATGAAGGGGTTAGGGGCTGTATAAATTCTTGGGGAAATTTTTGGGGTAGGGATAGGTGTTAGGGAGTGTAGGGAGGTGGGAATTATTTAAATGAGTGAGGGGATAAAGCTAAAAACTTGAAAACACAGTCCTAGCCTAGGAAAGTGTAGAATAGGCTAGGGTTTGTGGGGAAGTGAAGGAAACGAGGGGAATGGACAAGGGAAAAGGTTAGGGGAGAAAAATGGAGTATTATTGAGGGTATTTGAGCATAAAATGTAGAATTTTTACCACAAAAAAGAAGAAAATTGACCAAGAAATGAAAAGCGCAGTAAAACCCTAGGAGAGGGTAATTCACTGACTTTTTGTGAGCAAATTGATGAAAGGAAGGATGAAGGAGGAGTAAATGAAGTCCAATTACTTGCCAAAGATGTGTTTGAACCTGTTTTTTCTGAATAATACCTATGCAATGGTTGTTTGAACTCCCTTTCCAAAAGCGCAACACTTTTGCGAGAAGCACAACAAGGCTACCAAAAGTGCAACGCGGAGGTGAAATGGATGACTTTGAGGCAAATTTTCGATGCTCTAATGGCTAGAGTGCACTCTTATGGTGGAGAGATGCTTTATGGGAGTTAAATAAATGAATGGTGTGCTTTGGTAGTCTTTTAATAGGCCGGAAGTCGATTTTTTCATTGGTTCATGATGTGACACCACTTGTCTTTTTTAAAAATGAAATGATAAGCTAGTGTACTGCAACTTTACAACTTTAGTGTGCATAGTTACATATTCATAAGGATCAAAATATATGTTAGGAATCATTTAGAACATTTTCCCTAATTATTACTCCCATAATGATGACCTAGGTGATGACATGACTCCCAACATGACTTTTGATGACCTGACCTAATAATGACACCTAATGGATTTACAAATTGATGATTTGGACCTTTGAACTTTGTAGTATGACTGACCATGAGATGGTGACTGAAATGGTGATCAAGACACTTTACTGATAATGCATCATGAGTGATGACATGACCAGGATGGAAATTTTGATCATGAAATGATGGGAGCAGTAACATACCTAGACAATACTAACCAATGATCAAATTTTATTTGAAAATTCTCTTTGAAAATATAACAATTTCATCTAAGACCCTATCAACCACATGGAAAGAGTACATTTGATCACTAGTGACTCATAGACACTAACATATACAAATGTGGTTTGTTTCTACAACAAGGGGAAGATGTCTTCTCACAAAATATTGACCTAACAAAATATCACTACATGTATCAAAACTGTACAGATTTATAGTAGGAATTCATTAAAAATAATTAAAAAGTATAAAGCCATATCTTTGATGGTCATTAAGGTTTTATTTATAGATTTGAACTGCAGAATTGTGGACTGCCAATAATATTTTGGAATGACATTTTATTTTGCACAGGAATTTATGGCTTTCATGGCTAGCTGTGCATCCAAATAATATTGCTTATACCTACTGACCTTGATGTCTATTATAATAACAATTATATCTTCAAATCCTTTCATCTGAATAATAGACATACATGGTTCTAGCTGGTGATATTCTGGTATACATTGTAATTCTTGTTGTTCCCAATCATGATCTTCTTCTTCTTTAAGCACATCTTTGGTTTCTTCGATCATTAGGGAATATTTTAGCTATGAAAGTTGTTTCTATTTTTCAACCAGATCATTTTCGTCAATTCTCATTTTGGTTAGGCTTTCCTTAACCAACACTCTTTCTTCTTCAATGGTGGTTTCTAAGTGCAATATTTCCTCTTGCAACTTGCTAGCATGCTTAACTTATTCTTCGTCTTCTTCTTTTGAAAAACTTTCAACGATGGGAGTAGCTTTCTTAAATCCATAGGATTTTCTTTAATAAGGAAAGCCTACTTCTTTGCTGCTTATGGTTGATCAACGAGGAATATGATTTATTGATGGTATGATGGATGAGGGGTTGTTAGACTTTTGTGCAAATGTGGTAGGTATATCAGAGGATTAGTAAGTACCAAGATTCACCACACTTGGTTACGTGATTTTTGTAATTTGGCACTAGAGAGTTGAGAGGAATTTGTGAGGCAATGTTGGAGGGAAAAATCTCTAGGGGTGAGGATAGAAATATGGGATTGTAAAGATGAAATTTCAAAATGAAGATCCGAAGGATCTTCTAAATGAAACATCTTGACATTTAAGGTGAAGTCAAGATCAGAGGTGGATATAGAAGAAGATGAATCTTTAGAGTTGATATGGTGGATTTGATTCATCAGAGACAGTAACAGAAAAATTTTCTTCACCTTGTGGGGGTTGATCAACTTGCTCCCATTTTGTAGGATCATAAACATTAGAAAAAATGTCAAACAATTTATTTTAAAAATGAGTTTTACCCTTCAAAGGACATTTGATTGTGCAATGTCCTAGCTTCTTGCAAATCAAATAGGTTCTTGATTATGTTGTTTTGGGCACCTTCTTGTCTCCTTTTGGAATATCCTTTTCTTGGTTTCTAAAAAAAATTATTCTAGGGTAAAACCTTCTGGGATGGTTTTTCTTTGTACATATTTGACACTAGAAATTGCTTCCACATTCTCTTCTTCTAGTATTCTTCTTTTTATTTTTGCAGTCAAAATGATAAGTTCCTGCATAGATATCACAAACACTTGCATTGAAACCAAAATGCTTCTTTACCGATTTGGTTGTCTTCTTTCAAAGTCATTCCTTATATAATGTATATACAATTTGTTCATGGGGTCTTGCAAGAGAATTTTTTTCAATATCTAGATTTTTAGCTTTGAATCTTGCCCTGACAAGGTTTGGGATTATGTCAACCATATAAAACAAGTATTTCCTCAAATAAGTTGTATTTTGTGGATTTCATCCTTTGTAAAGAAGATCCTGCATTATGCATCAAAACTCGGGAAGATATTTTATGTCATAAAGTCTTTGTCTCATGAACATGTTTGCATAATAGTGAGCATAAACTTTTATTTCTCTATAAAATTCATGGAGAACTTCCTTGATGGGCTCAATGATTGCCTTATCATTTTTCATGATATTGAGTTTGTCAGATTCTTCCATTCGAGATCACCATAGCTCCAAGTTTCCTTGGAATCCCCAAGTGATCCTTAAGGCTAATTCTAACCACGATACTATGTTTTCGTGAATTGAATTCTGAGTGCTTTCCCATCCACTCCAAGTATGAAGTTCCATGAGAATCTCATTCTTAGATTTCCAATTCAAGTTCGTCAACATAACTTGATCTATGTTATCTATGCTAAGAGCAGGAAACTCATCTGTGTTTGAAGGATCATATGGAGGTTTTCCATTAAAACCATACTTGGAATTACATCATTTTTCCCATGCATATTCAAAAAGATTGATTTGGTTTATCGCCATCTGTACTTCTGGGTATTTTTCTAGATGCTTCTCCTTCTTCTTTTACCATTTTTATTTATGCCTTTACTTGCTATGGAAGATCAAAGATTGGGATTTGGGATTGAACTAGAACTAATTTTTATCTAGCAAATGAAATAACTTTTTCAAATTGCAAAATTTTGGGAATATGTACAAAAAATTGTTTATTCAAAAGTGGAATATTTTTCTTCTCGGGATTTTCTTATTCTAGCTATATTCTAGCTGGAATGTTGGCTATAGACTTCTATAGTACTAAGTGCTTCTTCTAGCATAGGATTTATTTTTCGATACTTAGCTTCAAATATACTACCACTTACATAACCTTATCTAATTTCATATTTACATATTTTAAACTATCAAAGTGTTCAAATGCTTTATGACTCAAATCATATAAACTTGAATGAAGTCCTGACACGTGGGACTAGAATTTTAGCACTTCTTGTGCTAAGTCATCTAGATTTTGTGCTACACATGTTAGTGTTGGAAAATTAACTAGTTTTGGTCTTCATAATTGTTGTTGTACTCATTTCAATATGTATCCTATCTAACGAACAAAAGAAGAAGAAAAAAAGTTATTATTTTAAAGCATGGGTTTCATGCTCTTTATTGATGGTCTTCTAGGTAAAAGGATTTTCTTTGTGCTTCTAGGGTTTTTTTAGGTCTTAGGATTTATTTTCATGAGCCAAAGGAGTCAACATCATGTTTATAAGACCCTAATGGGAAAAATGTAATTAGAAAAAGAACTATTTTTTAGTCTAGAAAGTCTTAGAAACTCCAAAAGTACAAGTCGGCCCTGGCAGCTTCAAGTCGGCCTAAAGGAGGAATTCAATTCCTTGGAAAAGCTATATAAAGGATTTGTTTGACCTCATTTGTGACTCACTCACCAAGAAGTTTTATCTCAAGACGTAAGCTCTATCTATAGCTAGGAAGCAAGAGAAGAAGATAGTGAAGTTTTAGAAGAATAAAGGAAGGATGAAAAATCTTATTTTTTGGGCTCTATCTCTATCACATGTGCAAAGTTCTAGGGTTTCTACAACTTCTAAGAAGGCCAGAATTGGAGGTCGGATTTTCATTATGACGAATTGCAATATCAATTTGTGGGGAGAATGAATACTCTATCTTGACCTCGTTAACCTTGGAGGATATGTCTTGCTCAAGGAAGGATTTCTTGAAGTAGTTGGATTAGGGTTTCTACAATAGCTTCAAGGCTGAAATTACAGTTCGAGTTGCAATATTGAAGCTGGCAAGTAGAAATTGCACTTTGAAGCTTGTTGGTGAAAAATCAAGGAAGGACTTGTTGAAGAGCTGAATTGATACTTGGAGAAGGATAGTCTAGATTTGGGTCTTTGCTATCTCATTTGAAGAACATTATATAAGAAGAGAAGAGTTTTGCAGGTTTTCCCCTTGGAAGGATTTTTCCATGGCTAAGAGCCTAATTTTTGTGTCCTCTATTGCTACTATTTTTGTTCTTGATATTTGTTTGATGAAAATATCTAAATAAAGAACACAAGAAGTCTAACTAAGTTCACAAAAAAATATTAAGGTTAAAGAAAATTGGAATCTAAAAGCTACCACTTTGCATTTTCCAAGATGGTATTAGAAAAAGGTGAACAAGAAGGCAGCTGGAAAGATCATCTTGTGGACACAAAGAAGGGTTTACTTGTCATGGGAAATCATTTGTGGAAGGACACAATCAAATAAGTAGAAGACCTATTGATATAGAAGGAGCCATTATACATTGAAGAAGATCAAAGCTGCATCAAGCTCTCATCAAAGGAAAGCCTAAAGAGGAGGAATTACAAGAAGGTTGTTGATCTCGCTTGAAGATATATTTAAGGTATAATTGGTAGACATATTTGAAGGGAACATAAAAGGGTATTGGTATCATTCATCACTCTTGAAAATTGTTGTTGGAGGAATCCTAGGGAACATCTTTCAAGGATATTATTGAAGTCTCTTCAAATATATTGAAGGCATCAAGAAGGTTGGAGACATCATTAAGGAAAAGAAGAATCTTGGTTATCAAGTAAGTATCATATTATTACTCCATGTTTGAATATATAGGTTATATGGGTTCTTTCTACAAGGAGAGCAATAAGCTCGTTGGAGCATCAAATTTCCTAGCATGGAAGAAAAGGATTGACCTCACACTTACTAAACATGAGGTAATGTAATATGTCATAGGGAAATTACTGAACGTAGCAAAGACAAGAATTCACAACTAGAAAACTACAAGAAATGGGAAGTAAGGGCACAAAGAATCATATTTGAATCCATTAAGGATCCTCGTGTTCCATTTGTTGCAAATTTGAGAAATTCTAAGGCTATGTATGACAAGCTAGTGAACTTGTACTTTGTGAATACATTAGGACAAAAGATGTGTTTGCGGAATAAGCTATATAAAATGAATAAGTCAAAGGATGAGGACATGGAATCCTTTCTAATGAATATATCTCAATTAAGAGATCACTTGTGGGGGCTTAGAGAGACAATATTTTATTCATAAATGACCATTTTTGTATTAAATGCATTGCCACCAAAATGGAGCATATTTGCAACAAGAATCTCCTCTAAGAAATATTCAACTCATTTTGATGACTTGTGCCCTCAATGCATCTTGGAAGAATCTAGGATCAAGGTAAAGGATGACATTGGATTAGATGAACAGTCTCAAGCCTTTCTAGATAGAGTTAAGAAATTGAAGAAGGAAAAGTTTGGAATGCCCAATAAGAAATATATGTCCAAGGTTCAATTATTTAAGTGCAATGAGTATGGGAACTTTAAGAGGGACTATACAAGCCAAAAAAATAACACAAGAAAGGAAAGAATTGAGGCTCAGATAGCTGAAGAAACAAGGGAACTAGAGAAGAAGCCGAAGAAAGAAGAAGTGGAGGATCTTTACTATTGAAGAAGGAACTCTATTTTCAAGGTTCTTTATAAAGATTGGTCTTTCATTTAGGATGGTATGTGTTAGTCTTAATTTTGCATAAGATCATAGAGAGAAGCATGTGATAGTAGCATATGTAGAGTCTACTTGATTAAGTTTATTTGTATAAATCATCTCGTCTTTAAGGTAGATAGATATACCATTTTTCATATTGTTGATCCAAGCATTATCTAACATTAGGTGAGAGGTAATAATATTTCTTAGGTGGATCATCATGTTCCGAAAAGAACCAGCATTTTGGAAGGTTATTGGAAGAAGAATTATGAAAAAGTTAGTATACATCCCATATAGTATGGAAACAATACTCTTAAAGGGATGAAGGAATGCAATGGGTTAGGTTGTAGGTTTATCATGTGACATATAGCTAGATGATGGAATAAAAAAACATAGGAATGCATATTGAAAGTGACTCTTGGATAAGATTCATATGTACAAAATCATGTAACATGCTTAGTATGATTATGTGATGTTTAAAGAAAATAATTTGACTTTCTTAAGGACAAATAAACGATTAAGACTTTCTATAAATTATGTAGAATAATGATTAACATCTAGTATAATCTCTAGAAAAAAGTTCTAACTTGGTAATCAAGTTCGACCCTTGGGCACTCTAATGCATGAAGGAATATTTGTATGGAGATGAACCATGAGGATGTTGATTGGATGAGAAGGTCATCATGATGAGGTAAGTCTGATTTCAATTATTGTTGATTATTTGGTTAACATATTTTTCTACCTGGAAGGATGTTGCAGGAATACATGATAACAGTTAAGAAAAGATCAACTATATGGGAGGAATGCATGAATAACGTTGAGGGAAGCTCAATATATTATACCTGGCAACTATGAATTCAATATATGCTCATCTAGGGACTGAAAGGGAGCAGTGCAAGAACATAACTTGAAGGTCAACAAGGGAGATCACTTTCATGCAAAAACCTTGATCAATCTTGAAGTTTGGAAAGGATCAATAAAATGCCTTCATGACAAGATGAAAGTGATGAACAAGAAAGATGACCTGGATCCTGTCACAATATTGAAGAGTGAAGATGGCTCCATGATACCTCGAAAATAAGAAAGCTCGATGCAAGAGATGCAAAGGAAAAAGGGAGCCATGTAGCTATCAAGAACAAGTAGTTTATACTCTCATAAAGATAAGCTATAAGGCTTGTGGTGTTGACTTCCCAGTTTGAAGGAAAGTCAGGAATATCCTATGGTTTCAAGAAGGAGTAAATGAGTCTCCTTAAATAGGAGCAATGGTCTATTTCCCCAATCAAAAGGAAAATAGGGATGTTATCTCGGGTTGAGAGGGAGTGATGTTGGACATCACATATGCATTTTCTTCTTCATGTGGCATACACTTGACCAATACTGAGAGTTGTAAGTCTAAGTGAAGGTCATGAAAAGAGAATGGTGGAGGTTTGGATAAAAATATGTGGCTTCCTTGAGGATAAACAATACAACAAAGGAGTGGTGACAACACTCTTTGAAGATAGGACATGTATCTAAGATAAGAGTGGTCAAAGAGGACCGATATTCTTTGAGGATTCAGGTTTTGGAAATACAAGATAAGAATAATCTTAAAAGGACATACCTTGTGAACATCCAGATGGGGTATGTGCCTTGTAGAGGTAGTGAGGTATCACACATAAATCCTCCTAGCATAATGTTATCAAATAAAGTTAAGCTTGTCTAGTTAGGCCTCAAATATAGTGTTGGTCATAATGACGATGCTTACAATTTTCTTATCAATTCGACTCTTCTTATGAGAACTCTTCAGTATGAGGTTTATGTTGTACTAATTGTACAATTATGAATACCTCCCTAGTTAAGAAGGAGTGTTACAAAAGTAACTAGTTTTGGTATTCATAATTGTTATAGTACTCATTTCAATATGTATCTTATGTAACAAACAAAATAAGAAAAAGAAAAAGTTATTATTTTAAAGCATGGGTTTCATGCTCCTTATTGATGATCTTATAGGTAAAAACATGTTCTTTGTGCTTCTAGGGTTTTTCAGGTCTTATGATTTATTATCGTGAGTTAAAGGACTCAACATCATTTTATAAGACCCTTCCAAGAAAAATGTAATTAGAAAAAGAATTATTTTTGAGTCTAGGAAGTCCTAGAAGCTCCAAAAGTATAAGTTGGCCCTAGCAGCTTCAAGTCAGCCCTAGAAGCTTTAAGTCAGCCTAAAGGAGGGAATTTGACCCCTTGGAAAGGCTATATAAAGGAGCAGTTTGACCTCATTTGTGACTCACTCACTCCAAAGTTTGATCTCAACAAGTAATATTGATCTATAATTGGGAAGCAAGAGTAGAAGATAGTGAAGGTCTAGAAGAAGAAAGGAAGAACCTAAAATCTTGTCTTTTGGGTTCTATCTCTCTCACATTTGTGAATTTCTTGGGTTTTATTGTAGCGGCTACAACCACCCTCCAAAGTTTTGCCTTAACTTCATTTTGGAGCCTCCCTACAAACCTTCCACAATAGAATGTCTTGCCTTGTCAAGTACACAAGCTTCAATGATTTTCTAACAGATTGCCAGCCTATGCATCATGGCTTGTTGCACCCCCCTCACAGGTTGTTTCTTTGAACTTGGTCCAACTGCAGGCTGAATAACTCCCTCAATAAATTGTGCAATTCTGGAGGGTAACCATCCTTCCCTCCATAACTTGTGCAATTCTTTCTAGCAGCCTATTGGTCTCCAGAATTGCACAAATCTGCCTATAACCCTTCATTGGAAAAATTGCGCAATTCCTCCCAGCAGGACTACTCAGCCTAGGAATTGTGCAATTCTGGGCAGCAGTCAGCTGCTCAGCCCAGAAATTGTGTTATCCTTCTGGGAAGTCAGCCCAACTCCCTCCCAGAAATGCGCAAATTATCCCTTCAGCTCAGCGGGTTGTTGCATGTGCCATTGAGTTGATCGGTTCCGCCCAGGACCGAGAAAACTTGACTTGCATGCATGGGCTGCTTTTTCCTAGAAAAGAAAAAAGCAACATGTAAAAAACATCCCTAGATTTTAGGGAGTTATTTTTAGTAGCTGGAGGTTACATGGAAAGACTGTTTTAGAATCTTTCCTCCAAGTGTTGCTTTTTCCTAGATTTGTATCATGCACGTCATGAGCCTCAAACTTATTTATTCGATGCTTTAGAACTCACTTATTCACATCGATATTGGAGCTCTGACATCCCACAACACATCCAGGAGTCTTCGACACATCCAGCTCAGCTATTCACGGGTAAGTCCTCTTAACTTGTCTTTTGCAGCATTTCTGTCGCTTTTTGTGTTTTGGCTTGTGTGAGTGTTGTTTGCTTGATTTCTGTGAATGGTTTTTTTCATTTACATGCATACTAGCTTGTACTAGCACCGTTTTAGTTTCCATTAGCATCTCACTGTTGTAGCATGCATGAAACTGTTTTACACGAACAGTCGCCGATTCGGTGACTCGCTTCACCCACATGGATGTTGTTCAGTTTTCTGGATCTTCCATTCACCATTTGCATGCACGATCATTCACTCCTACTTACACTCAATATCGCCATGCATTCACATTCACATTTTCCTTCAGTTTCCCATCAGCGGGTCTGGGCAGCCTTGACCTGGACTCTGCCTCACCAAGACAGCATTACGCAATCCTGAGAGGGAAGCCTTTGTCTTCCTCTCAGGAAATGTGCATTTCTGCCTAGTCAATGTCCTCCAGTATTGCATTATGTAATTCTGAGGGACAGTGACTGCTGACCCTGAAAATTTCGCAATGCAATCAGTGGGTCTGGAACCATTGCCAACTGAAATTGCGCATTGCGTAGTTCTAGCAGCCAACAAGCTAGCCTAGATTGCATATTGTGTAATTCCAGCAGCCATCCAGCCTCCCCAGATAGCACAGTCTACCTTTTATGCAGTTCAGGAAGCCAGTTCCCAGCCTCCTAGGAAAAATTGTGCAATCCTTGCTAGTCAATCCCCAGATATGTTGCATGTCGTTCCTCAAGATTGCTTTGGTTTTAACTGATAGATTTCTTGCCATGCATGTCGTTATGTATTGAGATCTAGTAGGTGTTTGTCCACCTCTTAGCAGTTTAGGATCTATGGCCTCCAAGAGAGAAGGACCAAAGGACACTGATGGAAGTGCAACTGGAGCAGCAATTGAGCAAGTGTCTACAATTTTGTTGATCTATGAAGACACCAAGTTGATTGTAGACAAGGACATCAAGCTGAAATGGAAAGAGGTCAATGATGCATTTACAGGAATATTTTGGGAATACTTCAAAGACCGCGATGTCTATGTGAACATCCACAAGTCTGACTTCTACCAGATTACATGCAGGTATCCTGTGCTCCCATGCATGGACATGATACAGTGGATCGTCTCGCACACTGATCCCGAGATGACATTGAGAAGTGTTAGCGGGACAGAGATTTCTACCTTCAGGGCACATGATTATGATGAGATGTATCAGATGTCAAAGCCTGTGGTCACCATGGAGACACCTTTTAGCTTACCTAGCTACAATGCCAACTCCAGAGGTATCTTGAAGAAATAGGTGAAGGAGTCGGCTAAATTGAGGATGACACCCAACCAAATCTACAAGATGAAGATACTGCAGAAGATGTATCAATACTTAGTTAGCTTTGCATGTCGTCTGTATGGCCAAGAAAGCATGGAAACCTTCCCAAAGAGTGGGGTGATCACATTGGACCAGCTCGCCAGAGAAGGCAAAGCGTGCAACTAGTCTGACATGTTGGCTCACCAACTGAAGGAACAGGTAACAAGGGCTCGATAGGTGCCCAAAGGGATGCAATTTGTGCCTGTTAGAAGTTCCCGGACTTGAAGTGGGCATGGATACCGACGAAGACCTCTATGAACACTTATTGTAAGACATTGTCCGAATGAAGCTTCAAGGAGTTATCAAACAGTTGTCCGATCATTTTTCACCCTGGTTTACAAGATGATATTCAAACAAGATCCACCCTACATGTCAAAGGCAACAATGGAGGCACTGATCAACATAGCTGATTGGTATGCCTCACCGTCCGGCACCTTCATACAGATGTACAGTGTGGAGAAGCCTCTGAATTTTCTGCCGAAGTTTGCCTTGGAAAAACTTGTCATGCAGGAAGTAGCATATCACATCTCGACAGGGTTATCATCTAAGTTGCACCAGAAGAAGAAGGCACCTTGGTCCACTCTTCCATTTCCGATCGGGTTTTACGAGATACAGAATTTCAAGAATGTTGATGTCGAAGCAGAGGAGATGAATAAATATCCATTCGATGCTTAAACTTACAATCTGTATCACCCACATTGTCTTGTGAAAGACCACTGCACGAGAGTACAGTTTAACTGGATCCACGGGGCATGTCATTGGGCGGTGGAAGACCCGTGGAGATATTCTCACAGCTTCTCCAGACCCAATGAACTGCTTAGCCTCATTGTGGAATGGTTAGCGAAGAAGCGTGAAGCAGCATCCCAGAGAGCACCAGAAGCAGTAGCAGAGGAAAACATACCAATGCGCAACAAGGGGCAAGAGGAAGATTGTCAACAACATGGAGGAAGAGCAACGCTGCAATTTTCGAGCAGACACACTTTTGCAGAAAGCATATTTGTCAATAGAGGCAAAGAGGTAACAATGTGATAAGAGAAATGCGCAAAGGCTTAGAGAGAAATGAATAATGGAGGAAACAAATAAGGAGTTGCTTGAGTTGAAGGAGAAACTTCTGAAGGAACAGGAGCTGCACAGACAGGAGAAGGAAGCATAGCAGGAAAAGGTATAGCAGGGGGTGAAACTTGTACAGATAGATGAAACTATGCCCGTACAAATAGTAGACTCATCATAACAGCTGGCATCAGGCAGATAGGGTGAACCATCATAGGAACAGGACTTCTCTCAAGACATAGAGCAAGCACTTGAACAGATGGATACAATATGGAGAAACAGGAGTCAAAGCAAGATATCGACCTCATGCCTCATCACCAAGAGGTCAACCCACCAGATTCATTGCATATAGAAGAGGATCGCGTCCCAAGCGACCAAGGAGACATTGAGATCCTTGGAGATCAGCCGAAAGGAGATATGCACAACATCTCATTCGACAAGTCTCAACATAGAGTTGTGCAAACTCGCAGAGTGTCAACTCTGAATGATCATACATATCCTATACAGTTTGAGGAACGAGTGATCATGTCTGACGTGTGTAAACATCCAGCAGCATTGTCCAATGCTACCAGATCATATGTTGAAGCCACTAGCTCAAGTGTTCGCTCCCTGATAGCTGAGAACGAGCGAATGGCTAAGGAGCTACAGATGGCCAAGCAAGGAGGGGAGTTGGTTGCAACATCCACCCAAGCATAATTGAAGAAGGAAATACTAGATGAAGTATTGTCCCTTGACACAGTCATGCTGGCATTGTATTCCAAGTTTGGTACAGTGCATAAGGAAGTTGTACATCTCAACATTGGCAGCAGTGATTTTCTAGGAGAGCATGTATCTTGTTGAACGTGCATGTTGTTGTTGATTACATGCAAACATGGATGATGAGATATAAGGGAGCCTCGTTACACTTGCCTAAGATGATGAATCCCAGAGCAGTTGAGCTGAAGGCATGTATCTAGAGTCAGATCCGGAACTATGAAGATCTCCCACAACTCATCACTAGTCTACAGACTTCCCATGCATGTGTATTCAAGAGTACAAATGTTATTGTGCGCGCACATGCGATCCCATATATTGGGACACTCACCTAGGGGAAGAAAAAGGCACAGTCCTGACTAGAGCTTGACTCGTACTTTGAAGAGTTGATACGCATAGGTATCAACCCAAACTTATCAATCAGTGCAAACACCATGCACAATTATGTTGTAGGTCCGGTCGCACTCAAGACAATGATTCGCATGCTATCAGACAAGTTGGAAAGAAGTGCCCAAGCAATGTACCCAGATGCTATGGAGGCAAGAGTTTGTTTCCAGAAAGATGTCACATTAGAGTACACAGACACCATCATGGACTACCGAGCTTGGCATCAGTTCGTCACTGTCGACTACCATGAGGATGTCGAAGAGCTGGTCTTCCAACAGTTGTCTGAATCATAGTGATTTATTGCATGGCTTTCTCAAGCCATTTTGTCTCACATGGGTACATGTGCATTGTAATGTAACGTCTTGTCAAGTGTAAGTTCAAGTATTGTTAGTTGGATGTAACAGTCATAGAGTAGATGAAGAGTCATGAGGGTAGATGAACTATCACAAAGGGGAATGTCAAGGACCGCCCCACCCTTTAATATATATAGTCCCTCATAACTCATAGTAGAGGCTTTTGGTCAGACAAGCTTCCAATATGAGTTTCTTAGAGAAATATTGAATAGTATTGTAATGAGCCATGGCTTCTCCACTGTGCGGAGCTAGTATATCTCTTTGGAGGAAAAGGCGGTAGTAACTGTAATGTTCCACTGTCAGAACTAGTGGTTGGACATGGATATATTGTATGACTGGAACTTACACTTCTTAATATAAAAGAGCCAACAAGTTTCATTCATATGTTGAATTGTGTTTCAACTATCTTGTTTACTCTAAATGATATATGTATATGTTTGCTTACGCATGCATGTGTAGCTATTTTTTGTATATGTATCTATGAAAATTTCTGAAATGTGTTGTTGGTTTAACCATCACTTTGGATTGCTAGCTTACTTTCCTTCCATGTTGTGATGCATCTTAACTCATGTGTTCCCTTCTTAACTATGTGCTTTCACAGGTTTCCAACGGGCGCACTCACCTCACCCTCCATGTGTTAGAACCGCTCATGCACCTTCCTTGACTGACTACATATGTCACACCCTTGGTACCAATAGGGACATCTTACTTGCCTCTATGTGAAATCGCGGTCAAGGCGATACCGTACAACCCACTGTTGAGACTCCTACACCAAATGGTGTGAGGTATAATTTGGACTTCTAACCGAAGAGATCACCTGACATGTTGGTGGGTCCAACACCGTTAACATTTCTGGTGCTAGAAGGAGGGCCACATGACAAGATGTGTCCTCTCATCCTATTTTGAACCATTTCATATCTATCATGGAGTCTTTCACTCTCAACCCTCCATGATTTTTTTTCATGTCGAACCTTTCCACATCATGAGGGAATTTTTTGATCTCTTGTCTACATACACGTATGATGGTGAAGACGAAGTGGCATGGCCTGTGTTCTTACATGACTTCCTTGCCATGCTTGATGAGGAAGATGGATGTTTCGACGAACAGGCCATTTTGTTGCTTGCATACACACTTCGTGAATCCCCACATCGGTGGTTGTGTAGCCTACTGGCTGACAGCATGCACTCACTTGAGCACTTTTGTGATCTCATTGAAGATACTTTCCATCATTTTGATCCAGAACATCTTGACCACAAACTGTTACAACAACGGAAGGCTCTGCACGAATCACCTATGGAATTTTTTAGCGCTTCCGTGATTTGCAGCTTCAAGCTGTGAAAAGCCAGATGAAATTTCCTTATATTTGGGATAGATTCGAGTACTGTCTTAAAAATAAGTCCATCCCAAGAAGAAGTATGAGCCCAAGCCTCGCCTAGCATACTTAAGTGATGGAGCTATCCAATCACAGATGGATACAGTCACTGTCACAAGTGATTGTCCACCATCCCCTCATCAAACAAATCCACAACTGCAGAGTGACACAAGAGAACAGGCACACACATCTATTCAATTGTCACATCCTCCCAACATAACTTCACTTAATTTTCGCAGAGATTTGGATGTGAGTCCATCGAGTTGTCATATGAATTCTGTATGACAACCTCTATCTTCGTACTTAGGTGATCCTCCAGATAATATTGTCTTGTGTTCTTCCACTCCAGACTCTACACTTGTTGTGAACGAGGATCAAGCCACTGACGGAGTTGGTGTTGCACAACTAACATGCGTTATCATTCATGAAGAGTATGACTGGGAGCTTGAGCATTAACACTCGGTGAAGGATGACTCCCTTCTGTCTGATCCTCCTCCATTCTTTCCTGACATCTTTGGTGAACCTGCCATCCATGATTTCACGTGTGTATCTCCATCTACAGATGTACCCATTATTGGTCACTCGCAGGACACACCAGATGTCAATCCATCATCCGACAATGGAAAACATAAATTATTCATTGAAACCCACTTGAGCTTTCATCTACCTTTTTCGAAAACACAAAGGATGAATTTGTTCGCTTCTCATCTAACTCTCTGTTTGATTTATCAGATCATGAGGATGTTGATGAAATCATTGACTTTTCTGATCGTAGTTGTTGTGATCTATTTACTCCCATATTTTATCACGATCATGATTCTATCACAGTTGTTTTTTCAAGCCACCTGTTTATGATGATCTATCTAACGATGAAGTCGAAACACCCCAGACTGTCAAGGAACTTCAGCCTGAGCTGATGGTTATGTTAGGCCCTCGTCGTCCTGAGGTTGGTTTCACTTCCAATCAGGAAATTGTTAAATCAACCGAGGCTCCTCATCACTCATCTTTATGCATTGAAGATCAATCTCACACACACATCACACTTCCTCCACTCGAACTGCACAATCCCATCGCTCATGCATTGGAGGAATCTTACATTACAAGCACACGTGCACGATGCAAGTTGTCTTTATTTCTTTAGTTTGCTTTCATGTCACAGTCAAGAGTATGTGTATGCTTCAAAGCTGCACGCAGTGTCGCACAACACTGTGACAATTCCATGGACCACATGTCATGTACTTGCACTCGCTTATGTCTTGTGGACACTTTTAAACATGAAGTGTGTTTGTCTTCATTGTTATATCTTTCTTGTTTGCTGGTTCACACAACCGGGTTACTCGTGAACCAAGCCTTCACCAGCATGGGTCAACCATTGTATCGGTGGTTGCATTGGAAATATCACTTCATGTGATCAGGCCCATGCCCCGTTAGCTTAGGAGTAGGGGTAGTGTTTGCTTTTAGTTTGTTTGCTTGCATGCCTGTTTGCTTTCTTTCTTTGCATGTTTTTTGTTTGCTTACTCACTTTTCTTTCACATTTAATTTTGCTTCTACTTTGCTTTGTTGTTTGTTTGCTTGTTTTTGTTCATAGATTAGTTTTGCATGAAACCGTGTATGACACTTGAAACAAGCTGGGTAAAGTACAAGAGGCCTTGTGTAGCTATCGTTACTTGGTTATCTGTCATCCTACCTCTGTGTAAAGAACTTGTTACTTTTGGTCCATGATACGTCGATGGAAAATACGTGTTATTCGAAGTGAACCTTGGTGAAAACACGAGGCTTGCGTGCTAATTAGTGTCGCCTACTCTAATCGGTTGTTTTTGGGTTAACCCATGGTAGCTCAGTCAAGTAGAGTAAGGTGAGGGGGAAAACCTTAACAGGAATGTCAGAGGTATATAATAAACTACTTCTCTGAAGGAAAAATCTCTTCTTCTCTCAATGATCTAGGTGGCTCCAGAGAGACACACAAGACAAAGAGGGCTCAAAAATAAAAGTGCTCGGAATGACTTCGGAACAGGTTCATGTTAAGTATCTCATCGTTGTGATCGTGGTGGTGTGAATGGTTCGTCAAACCGAGATCGTATGCGAAAGATAGAGCTCTTCAAAGTTTGACATGACAGGGAAAAGTGGGGCCCACAGTATGCCATATGGCATCCCAATAAGCAGGTGGGACCCACATGGCAGCCCATCAGCCATTGACACTTGGCATTCTTTCATTGGTCTCATGAACCTGCATAGGAGACAAAAATAATTTTAATATGGAAAATGGTTATTCATTTTAATATATATAGTTATTAATATAGCTATATAATAACAATAAACCAAAACTATTATAAGGCCAACGGGCCATAACCTCCCCCCAACCAAATCACAATCGCAAGCCATAAAAAATATTATATATATTGGGTCGGTGGCCATAACCTCCACTGAACCCTCCGAAGGCCTATCGTATATTATATTGTATATCGGGGCGGGTACAGGCCACTGGCGGTGGACCTGGCCAACACCCTATCGCCCCGACCTATTTTAATGCGCGATAACAAATCACCTACATATATGTCGGCGAAACCTCAATAAAAGCCCTGATCTTATCGCCACCCCGATATCATATATCGCCGAAACACCGTAGATCACGCCGATTTAATCGGCGCCGATCAAGCCGATTGACGATATCATATATCGGTGAAATCCCTGAAATCGCACCGATAAACACGATCAGCGCCCATGTTAATCACCAATACCAATTGTCGATCACCAATTTCGGAAAAAGCGCCGATATTGATGCGGCGATACTGTTGTTTAGTGCGATGTTTAAGGGGTGGGCTGCCCAATACTGACCTGACCCCCATTAAGACATTATTGTGGTTATTTAAAAGTCATATATGGAGGGGCGGGATTTGATCCTCCGACCTCTCCTCAACCAATGCCTTCTTTTACCATTGATCCATAACCGCTCACCTTGGGGAATCCGCCCAAGTCTTTTACTTCAGCTCAAATTTTTTACTTCTGCACGGAGTTTGAGACAGAGGAGGCAGAATGTGGGCACAGATTTCAAGGCAGTGAATTAATTAATATTTTAATGCAGGAACCATGAATTATGCAGGAGGGTAGAATTTTCATTTTGTCAGAATTTGACAAATTTTATATGGATTTTACACCTCTCGTCACCACGAACACAATGGTGTTGTTCATTTTTCCATCAGAGGTCTATATTTTTCGGTCATTTCCAAAATGCACGTGGAACCATGATTTCAACAAAAACAGGGAGTAGAACCATGAGCCATGAAATTTTCCCAAGGAGGTAAAATTTTGACATTTCAGAATATAGTCAAGTTTATACTTGTTTTTCGTGGATTTCCACAGGGATCGCAATGATGAGATCAGATTTGCCATCTGAGTTGAAAATTTTTAGTCCATCCATGGAGCAGAATCTTTGAGGAATCCTAAGGGAATCTAAAAGATTCCTTGAGCCCATAATTCTAAACTTCTCAGAATTCGGATTTTGGACAGTCGATTCAACACTACTCGACGCCACAAATCTGATGGTGTCTTCAAATTTCTTATTCTCTCATTTCTCTTCTAGTCAGTTTTCTAAGTGTCAATTCAAATGTCCACATTCATGTGAAAGCAGCCATATTCATATGATCGATGCCTTGAGATTGATGGTCCAAGTAATTTCAGCAATGTGACATCCACTTCTTCAGATGGCCCTTGGTTGTGATGTATATGATGTGTGCATGTACTTCTTCTTTCATCATTATGTTGCACAGATCCTTGATTGATGTTGATGCAGGATCTTGTTTATTACATGTTGCCATGATTCCTTTCTTGATTTGATGCGGAATCTTTTATGTGATGTACTTGTTGTCATAACTCATCATGTTATGCTTTGAGATCCCTTGTTGCATGTTGCTGGGATACTCTTGTTTTCATCATGCATGTGTTTTGCATTGAGATCCCTTTTGTGCTATGTTGGCGGGATGCTCACCATGCATGTTTTTGTGTCATACTGATAGGATTCTTTTGATTGAGAGTTCCAATAGTGGAATATCTCTTAGAGCCACTCCTGCATGAGGGTATTTTTCCTTGTAGGATCGAGACATCATCTCTATGTACATCGCCATTATTGATAGCACTTAATGTAGCAGCCTACACCATCTTGACACCAGGGCCTGGAGATGTAGTCCCTCCTAGAGGAACTCCGTTATCAACGGCTTTTGTTTTCATGTGCTGATGATTATTATGTTCCTCTTCTTTTCTGCATGCAGATGTATTCATTATGTTCTTTTGAAATGCAATTTAACACATCACAGAATTAAAAGGTCTTGGAAGGGTCCTTCGTCACACCTAGACCGAGATCAAGTGGTATCAGAGCGGTCTTTGCATTGATGTGAATTGCAGTGTGAACAATGACAGAGGATGAAAGAGCAATGTACCAGACCATGCTTAACATTTCCAAGAAAGTGGAAATCTTGTATGAAACTTTACAGAAAGAGACAAAGGAAAAGAAGTAATTGCAGCTTCAGTTGAAAGGCACAGAAGATGCCATGGAAGAACTAAAGAAAAACAAACATAATCTTCAAACAGAGAACTTTGAATTGAAGATGCATCTACATGAAGAGAAGGAGGAGAAACAAAGTTTTCTACGACAGTTGCAAGCAAAGGATGAGGCCTTGGAGCAGCTACAACGTAACCCATGTGAGGTAAAAAGTAGTTCTCCATCTTCATGTATGTTTCCTGATGATGATTTCGTTGTGTTTGAAAATCATACTACAGGAATTGGCTCCAAACTGTTAAAGAGAATGGGGTACGAAGGAAAAGGCTTGGGTGTTAATGGCCAAGGAAGAGCAGTTGTTCGACAAACAAAACTACCTCAAGGAGGTGACCCATTCACATTGATAAGTGAAAAATGGTTTTTTTGACATGATGTCATTTCATGGTCATTCTTTTGTAAATCATTTGTTGCATTTTAAAGTGTAAAAGTGATGATGTGTTTCCATCACTTGGTCAGCAACAATGATGTCTGGTCATGTTTTGAGTCATATTATGAGTTGCATGTTAAAACTCTAAAAGTGATGTTATGTTTCCATCACTTGTCGAAACAATAGTGTCTGGCCTTATGTATGTAAATCATCTGATGAAGTGATGACGTGTTTCCATCATTTTTTGAAGCAACCATGATAGGTTGGCCTTGTTGTCATATCTAGGGTATTGCGTCCATCTTGTTGTAAACATGACCACCGAGTATGTGTTATAAACTTGTGGCAAGTATGGGACATTTGGGTCATTAGTTGGTCATGTCATGCAAAGCATGTAATTTGTAAAACAATGTACTACAAGTTGCAGAGGTAGCAGGTGTCGGATCGTCGCTTAAGGCTCCGAATAACAAAGATGAAGGAGATGGAAGCAAGACCTTTTCAGGATGCTTGTGATGTAGACAGGGTACAGAGAAAGTGCAGATTATTTTCATGCTTTTGGAGGACCAAAAGCTCCTCAGTGGGGAGGATTGATCCAGGTGGCTCCAGAGAGACACACAGGACAAAGAGGGCTCAAAAATGACTTCGAAATAGGTTCATGTTAAGTATCTCGTCGTCGTGATCACGAAGGTGAGAACAGTTAGTCAAACCAAGATCGTATGCCAAAGATAGAGCTCTTCAAAGTTTGACATGACATGGAAAAGTGGGGCCCATAGTATGCCATATGGCATCCCAGTAAGCAGGTGGGACCCACATGGCAGCCCATCATCCATTAACACTTGGCATTCTTTCATTGGTCTCCTAAAACTGCATAGGAGACAAAAATCATTTTAAATATGGAAAATGGTTATTCATTTTAATATATATAGTTATTAATATAACTATATAACAGCAATAAACCAAAACTATTATAAGGCCGATAGGCCACAACCTCCCGCCGACCAAATCGCAATCGCAAACCATAAAAACAATATATATATATATATATTGGGGTCGGTGGCCATAACCTCCGTCGAACCCTCTGAAGGCCTGTCAAATATTATATTGTATATCGGGGCGGGCATGGGCCACTGACGGTGGACCCAGCCCACACTCTATCGCCCCGACCTATTTTAATGCATGATAACAAATTGTCGACATATATGTCGGCAAAACCCCGATAAAAGCGTCGAACTTATCGCTGCCCCGATATCATATATCACCGAAACACCATAGATCGCGCTGATATAATCGGCACAGATCAGGCGAATCGCCGATATCATATATCTGTGAAATCCCCGAAATCACGTCGATAAATGCGACCAATGCCCATGTTAATCGCCGATACCAACTGTTGATCGCCGATTTCAGAAAAAAGTACCGATATTGATGCGGCGATATTGTTGTTTAGTGCAGGGTTTAAGGGGAAGACTGCCCAATATGGACCCGACCCCCATTAATACATTATTGTGGTTATTTAAAAGTCATATATGGAAGGGCGAGATTTGATCCCCCGACCTCTCCTCAACCAACGCCTTCTTTTACCATTGAGCCATAACCGCTCACCTTGGTGAATCTGCCCAGGTTTTTTACTTAAGCTCAGAGTTTTTACTTCTACACGGAGTTCGAGACAAAGGAGGCAAAATGCGGGCACAGATTTCAAGACAGTGAATTAATTAATATTTTAATGCAGGAACCATGAATTATGCAAGAGGGCAAAATTTGACAAATTTTATATGGATTTTACACCTCTCGTCGCCACGAACACAATGGTGTTGTTCGTTTTTCCATCAAAGGTCTGCATTTTTCAGTCATTTTCAAAATGCACGTGGAACCATGATTTCAGCAAAAACAGGGAGTAGAACCATGAGCCATGAAATTTTCCGGAGGTAAAATTTTGACATTTCAGAATATAGTCAAGTTTATAATTGTTTTTCATGGTTTTCTGCAGGGATTGCAATGGCGAGATCAGATTCGCCATCTGAGTTGCAGATTTTCAATCCATCCATGGAGAAAAATCTTTGAGGAATCCCGAGGGAATCTAAAAGATTCCTTGAGCCCAGAATTCTCAACTTCTTAGAATTCAGATTTTGGACAGTCGATTCAGCACTACTCGACACCACAAATCTTATGGTGTCTTCAGATTTCTTATTCTTTCATTTCTCCTTCTAGTCACTTTTCTAAGTGCTAGTTCAGATGTCCACATTCATGTGCAAGCAGCCATCTTCATACGATTGATGCCTTGAGATTGATGGTCCGAACAGCTTCAGCAGTGTGACATCCACTTCTTCAGATGGCCCTTGGTTGTGAGGTATATGATGTGTTCATGTACTTCTTCTTTCTGCATTATGTTGCACAGATCCTTGATTGATGTTGATGCAGGATCTTGTTTATTACATGTTGTCATGATTCCTTGCTTGATTTGATGCGGAATATTTTATGTGATGTACTTGTTGTCATAACTCATCATGTTATGCTTTGAGATCCCTTGTTGTATGTTGCTGGGATACTCTTGTTGTCGTCATGCATGTGTTTTGCATTGAGATCCCTTTTGTGCCATGTTGGCGGGATGCTCACCATGCATGTTTTTGTGTCATACTGATAGGAGTCTTTTGATTGAGAGTTCCAGTAGTGGAATATCTCTTAGAGCCACTCCTGTGTGAGGGAATTTTTCCTTGTATGATCGAGACATCATCTCTGTGTACATCACAAGTGAAAAAATCAAAAGTGAAAAATTTCGAAAAAAATAAAAAATGAATAAGGCAAAAGAAGAGAAAGGTTTCCTGTGCAGAGAGGTGATGCAATTAACTTCGTCGGGGTACTAACCAGGCTCGCTAGCAGCGAAGGGATGCTTGTGTTCCTACGTGACTCCTTCGGGGCACTGTCCAGGCCTGCTAGTAGTGGAGCAACACCAGAGATGAAACTAAGACTCTAACGACTATACTGCTTGTGCACCCATATACCCCTCAACCCCAATCGAAACAACTGTGTTGAATTGGCTTGGAATGTGTTTCAATTGACCAAGAGCTTGGCAGATGCTACATCTTACAATAAAGAAAATGTGGAAACCAAGACGAACTGAGAACTGAACAATACTTCCAGAGGTGTTAGACTTGCTCTTCACGAACAAGATCCATTCAGAGAGCTAGAGTTCTACCAGTGTGTCGCCAAGTGTTGTAGCTGCTACAACCACCCTCCCAAATTTTGCCTTAGCTTCGTTTTGGAGCCTCCCTACCAACCTTCCACGGTAGCATGTCTTGCCTTGTCAAGTACACAAGCTTCAATGAATTTCTAGCAGATTTCCAGCCTGTGCATCATGGCTTGTTGCACCCCCCTCAGAGTCTGTTTCTCCAGACTCGGTCCTACAAGCTGAACAACTCCTTCAAGAAGTTGCGCAATTCTGGAGGGGAACCAACCTTCCCTCCAGATTGCACAATTCTGTTTGGCAACCTGCTCGACTCTAGAATTGCACAAATCTTTCTATCACCCTTCACTGGAAAAATTGTACAATTCCTCCCAGCAAGAATGCTCAACGTAGGAATTGCGCAATTCTGGGAAGCAGTCAGCTGCTCAGCACAAAAATTGCGCAATCCTTCTGGGCAGTAAACCCAGCTCCCTCCTAGAAATGCACAAATTTTCCCTTCAGCTCAACAGGTTGTTGCATGTGCCATTGAGTTGACCGTTCCACCTAGGACATGCAAAGATCATTTTAGAATCTTTCCTCCAAGTGTCACTTTTTCCTATATTTGTGGCATGTGTGTCATGATCCTCAAACTTATTTATTCGACGTTGTAGAGCTCACTTATTCACATTGATCTTGGAGCTCTGACATCCCTCAACACATCTAGGAGTCTTCCACACATCCAACTCAGTTATTCACGAGTAAGTCCTCTTAACTTGTCTTTTGTAGCATTTCTGTCGCTTTTTGTGTTTTGGCTTGTGTGAGTGATGTTTGATTGATTTTTGTGAATGCTTGCTATCGTTTACATGCATACTATCTTTTACTAGCACCATTTCATTTTTCGTTAACATCTCACTGTTGTCAAATGCATGAAACTGTTTTGCATGAATGGTCACCAATTTGGTGACTCGCTTCACCCACATGCATGTTGTTCTGTTTTCTGAATCTTTCATTCACTGTTTGCATGCACGATCATTCACTCCTGCTTACACTTAGTATAGCCATGCATTCACATTCACATTTTCCTTCAGTTGCCTGTTGATGGGTCTAGGTAGCCTTGGCCCCGACTCTGCCTCACCAAGACAGCATTGTGCAATCCTAAGAGGGAAGGCTCTGTCTTCCTCTCAGGAAATGCACATTTCTTCCCAGTGACTATCCTCCAGACTTGCATCGCACAATTCTGAGGGACAGTGATTGTTGGCCCAGAAAATTGCGCAATGCAGTCATTGGGCCTACAACCATTACCAGATGAAATTGTGCATTACGCAGTTCCAGTAGCCAGTAGGCCAGCCTAGATTGCACATTGTGCAATTCAAGCACCCATCCAGCCTCCCCAGATGACCCAGATTGCCTTTTTTGCAATTCTTACAGCCAGTCTCCCAGCCTCCCAGGAAAAATTGTGCAATCCTTGCCAGTCAATCCCCAGGTATGTTACATGTCGTTCCTCAAGATTGCTTTGGTTTTAGCTAATAAATTTCTTGCCATGCATGTTTCTATGTCTCCAGATCTAGCAGGTGTTCATCTGCCTCTTAGCAGTTTAGGATCAATGGCCTCCAAGAGAGTAGGATCAAAGGACACTGACAGAAGTGCAACTAGAGCAGCAGTTGAGTGAGTGTCTACAAGTCTGTCGATCTATGAAGACACCAAGATGATTGTAGACAAGGACATCAAGTTGAAATGGAAAGAGGTCAATGATGCATTTGCAGGCAAATTTGGGGAAGACCTCGAAGACTGCCAATTCTATGTGAACATCCACAAGTCTGACTTGTACTAGATTGCATGCAGGTATCCTGTGCTCCCATGTGCGGACATGATACATTGGATCATCTTGTACACTGATCCCGAGACGATGATATTGAGAAGTTTCAGCGGGATGGAGATTGCTACCTTCAGGGCACATGATTATGATGAGATGTATCAGATTTTGAAGCTCGTGATCACCATGGAGACACCTTTTATCTTACCCAGTAGCAATGCCAACTCCAGAGATATCTTGAAGAACTCGGTGAAGAAGTCGGCCAAATTTAGGATGACACCCAACTAGGTCTACAAGATGAAGATACTGAGGAATACGTATCAATAATTGGTCATCTTTTCATGTCATCTGTATGGCCAAGAAATCACGGAAACCTTCCCACAGAGTTGGGTGATCGCGTTGGACCAACTGAACAGAGAAGGCAAAGCATGCAACTAGTCTGACATGTTGGCTTACCAGCTAAAGGAATAGGTAACAAGGGCTCGACATCCGCCCAAATGTATGCAAGCATAAATATACATGTCCATTTACATCTTGGATGTAATCTGTGCGCGTCAGGAGTTCCCGAGCTTGAAGTGCGCATGGACACCAACGAAGACCTTTGTGAACACTTATTGTAAGACGTTGTCCGAATGCAGCTTTAGAGGAGTTATCACACAGTTGTCCGATCATTTTTTCACCCCGGTTTACAAGATGATATTCGAACAGGATCCACCCTGCATGTCAAAGGAAGTAATGGAGGCACTAATCGACATAGCTGATTGGTATGCCTCACTGTTCGGCACCTTCATACAAATGTATAGCGCGAAGAAGCCTCCGCATGTTCTATCAAAGTTTTCCTTGGACAAACTCGTAATGCAAGAAGTAGCATATCACATCTCGGCAAGGTTATCAGATAGGTTTCACCGGAAGAAGAAGGCACCTTGGCCCGCTCTTGCATTTTGGATCGGATTTTACGAGATACAGTCTTTCAAGCATGCAGATGTCGAAGTAGAGGAGATGAAGAAATATCCATTCGACACCCGAAGTTACAATCCATATGACCCAGATTGTCTTGTGAAAGACCACTACACGAGAGTATAGTTTAACTAGTTCCACGGGGCATGTCATTGGGCGAAGAAAGACCCATGGAGATATTGTCACGACTTCTCCAAACCCAATGAACCAGTCGACCTCGCTATGAAACGGTTAGAAAAGTAGCATCTCGGAGAGCACCAGAAGAATTAGCAGCAGAGGCAAACATACCAGTGTGTGACAAGGGCAAGAGGAAGATTGTCGACATCGTGGAGGAAGAGCAAAGCTGCAAGTTCCGAGTAGACCCACTTGTGTAGAAATCAACTTTGGAAATAGAGGCAAAGAGGCAATAACACGACAAGAGAAATGTGCAAAGGCAGAGAGAGAAATGAAGAATGGAGGAAACAGAGAAGGAGCAACTCTAGAAGGAACAGGAGCTGCACAGATAGGAGAAGGAAGCACAATAGGAATAGGTACAACAGGGGGCGCACCTTGTACATACAGATGAAACTGTGCTCATACAGATAGTAAACTCATCAAAACATCTAGCATCAGGAAAACAAGGTGAACCATCGTAGGAGCAGGACTTCGCTAAGGAAATAGAGCAAGCACATGAACAGATGGATACAGATATGGAGCAACATAATTCATAGCAAGACATCGACCTCGTGCCTCACCACCAAGAGGTTGACCCACCAGCTTCACCACATCTAGAAGAGGAGAAAGTCCCAAGCGACCAAGGAGACATTGAGATCCTTGGAGATCAGTTGGAAGGAGAGATGCACAACATCTCATTCAATGAGTCTCAACATAGAGTTGTGAAATCTCATAGAGTGTCGACTTTGTATGATCATACATCTCCTGTGCAGTTTGAGGAACGAGTGATTATGTCTGATGTGCACAAACATCCAGTAGCATTAGTCGATGCTACCAAAGCATATTTCGAAGCCACTAGCTCGAGTGTTCACTTCCTAATAGCTGAGAATGAGCAAATGGCTAAGGAGCTACAAATGACTAAGCAAGGAGGGGAGTTGGCTACAGCATCCGCCCAAGAAAAATTGAAGAAGGAAATACTAGATGAAGTATTGTCCCTTGACACAATCATGCAAACGTTGTATTCCAAGTTTGGTACCGTGCATAAGGAAGTTGTCCATCTCAACAGTTGGCAGCAACGATGTGCTAGGAAAGCACGTATCTTGTCAAATGTGCATGTTGTTGTTGATTACATGAAAACATGGACGATGAGATACAAGGGAGCCCTATTACACTTGCCTAAGATGATGAAGCCCAAAGCGGTCAAGCTGAAGGCACGCATCCGGAGTCAGATCTGGAACTATGAAGATCTCCTGCAATTCATCACTATTCTATAGGCTTCCCATGCACATGTATTCAAGAGTATGGATGTTATTGTGCATGCACATGCGATCCCATCTATTGGGACACTCACCTAGGTGAAAATAAAGGCACAGGTCCGACTAGAGCTTGACTCATACTTTGACGAGTTGATGTGCATAGCCACCAGCCCAGACTTGTTAATCAGTGCAGACACCATGCACAAGTATGTTGTTGGCCTGGCCGCACTCAAGACAATGATGCACATGCTATCAGACGAGTTGTACAGAAGAGCCTGAGCAATGTACTTGGATGCTTTGGAGGTAAGAGTTCATTTCCAGAAATATGTCACCTTAGAGTACATGGACACCATCGCGAACTACCGAGCTTGGCATCAGTTTGCTACTATCGCCACCATGAGGATGTCGAAGAGTTGGTCTTCCAACAGTTGTCTGAGTGATAGTGATGTCTTGCATGGCTTTCTCAAGCCATTTTGTCTCACATGGGTACATGTGCATTATAATGTAACGTCTTGTCAAGTGTAAGTACAAGTGTCGATAGTTGGATGTAACAATCATAGATCAAATGAAGAGTCATGAGGGTAGATGAACTGTCACAAAGGGGAATGTCAAGGTCCACCCCACCCTTTTCTATATATAGTCCCTCATAACTCATTGTAGAGGATTTTGGTCAGCCAAGCTTCGAATAGGAGTTTCTTTGATAAATCTTGGACAGTATTGTAACGAGCCTTGGCTTCTCCAATGCACAGAGCTAGTATATCTCTTTGGAGGAGCAGGTTGCAATGACTGTAACATTCTGCTCTCGGAACTAGTGGTTGGACATGGATGTATTGTATGACTAGAACTTACACTTCTTAATGTAACAAAGCCATCAAATTCCATGCATATGTCGTATTTTATTTCAACTATCTTGTTTACTCTAAATGATATATGTATCTGTTTGCTTACGCATGCATGTGTAGCTATATTTTGTATATGTATGTATGAATCTTTTTGAAATGTGTTGTTGGTTTAACCATCACTTTGGATTGCTAGCTTAATTTCCTTCCATGTTATGATGCATCTTAGCTCGTGTGTTCCTTTCTTAACTGTGTGCTTTCATAGGTTTCCAAGGGATGCACTCACCTCACCCTCCGTGTGTTAGAACCACTCATGCACCTTCCTTGACTAACTATGTATGTCACACCCTTGCTATCAACAGGGACGTCTTACTTGCCTCTGTGTGAAACTGCAGTCAAGGCAATACCATATGACCCACTGTTGGGACTCCTACACTAAAAAATCTGAGTTCTAATTGGGACTTCTTACCGAGGAGTTCCCCTGACATGTTGGTGGGTCTAGCATAGTCAATAGGTTTCTACAACTTCTACAAAGGCCAAAATTGCATGTTTTAGTTGCAGACGGACAAATTATAGTATCAAGTTGTTAGGAGAAGGAATACTCTATCCTGACCTCATTAACCTTACAGGATATATCTCTCTCAAGGAAGGATCTCTCGAAGAAGTTGGATTAGGGTTTCTGCAGCGACTTCAGCACAAAAATTACAAGTTCGAAGTTGCAGGTCGAATTGCAATATTGAAGATGGTAGGTCGAAATTACAATTTGAAGTTGGTTGGTGCAGAATCAAGGAAGGACTTGTTGAAGGGTTGAGAAGGACTTGTTGAAGGGTTGAATTGGTACTTAGAGGAGTAATTGGTATAGGGTTTGGGTCTTTGTTATCTCATTTTAAGAAAATTTTATAAGAGAAGAGTTTTTTGAGTTTTCCCCTTGGAGGGGCTTTGCGCTAGATGAGATCCTAATTTCTGTGTCCTCTGTTTCTATTATTTTTGTTCTTGATATTTGTTTGATGGAAATATCTAAATAAATAACTTAAGAAGACTAATGAATTTCACAAGCAAATATTAAGTTAAGGAAAATTAGAATCTAATAGCTTCTCTTTAAATTTTTTGATGAAATTTCCCAGAGCAAGTCTTCTTTATGGGAGTAGATGTTTTTCAAGATCCTCTCTTGCCTTTTCTCTAGGAAATGTATATCTCATGAATTTAAGGTCTCTTGAAGATGAAATATGTAAGCATTCTTGGCATTCTAAATGTTATCCTAAGTTTTTGTAACACCCCTCCCTTGTGTGTTAAATTATTGTAAACCTAAGCTAAGTAAATCTAGGTGTGATACCCTCCTTTTTGGGTTAAACTATTTTAAACCTAAGCTGAGGAAAGCTAGGTATGATATGTAATATGAAAAGAAAATATGTTATTAAATAAATTAATAAAATAAATCACTTGGAGGGTGGAGCACCAAGAGAATAAATTCTTGCCAAATCCCATTGAGGAATGGGATAGAGATAAATCATTCATGATAAAACTTCTAGATGTGATTCTAGATAAGCTTGGATGTATTGGAGATAGATATCCATCGAACATAAAAGCTTTGTAAGAGATAAAGGCAAGATTTTATGAGGAAAATCCTCGTGGGAGATAAAGACGAGATTTTCCGAAAAAGACCTAGGCAAATGGAAAAATCCATAAAAGAGGGATGCCACTAATGGAAACTAAATCATGAAAGAGGGTATTAAATACCCAGTGCATTGATCAATTGAGGACAGTTGATCCTTGGCAAGAACCTCGTCTCGGGGGGAATCAGAGGTGATTCATGGTTGGGTGGTGGTGCTCTACTCTCCAAGTGAGGTTTTAGTTGGATTCACATGCGTGGGATGTTTGTATGTCGGTCTCTTACCCTTTATGTCATTATAGTATTTGGTTCAGTTATATAGATGTTGCGTTAATTGTTGGTATGGAAGAATTGTAGTTTATGCATATGGCAATTATGGCTTTTTAATGTATTTCATGTTAAAATCAGTAGAAGGATTAAGTCATGTGAATTCAATGCAGTATTGGATATGTTCCTCGTTTTGTCTTATGTGTTAGTATGATGCTATATGTATTCATGTGATTGATTTCATTCTTATGCATGTGGATGAGTGAGATATCCAGTGAATCTAATGGTGATCTTCATTATGTTAGTGAAGGAACATGGTAGGTATTTTATGTTATATAAAGTCTCTAGTTTAACATGGCAGATAGTGGTAGATGCATGCATATTATTATGGTATAATGTAATTAATAGAATAGTCTATGATGGTCAGATTATCTATTGTATAGATACTCAATGAGGCTAGATTTTCATTATGTGTGTTGCTTATAATTTATCCTATTATGGAACTGATGAAATTTTATTAGGCATGTGATTAACTGAGTTAATGGCTTTTATAAAGTTTATGCATTCATATGGTAATTAGGAATTTTAGTGTTGAGGAAGTTAATGGCATGAGATATAGATGTATGCAAAACCATTAGGAAGTAAGTTCTATATATATATCCAATGGTCGAGGATATCGATACCATGCATGTCACAGGAGGTTTGATGGTTGTATGTTATAGCTCCTCCTTCCTTCCAACTATGGTTGTGTTTATAAAATCATTCAAAGAAGATGAGATAATGGGTCTATGGTATAAGGTTACTTCTTGAATGTGATGTAGCAGTCCAACTAGGAGAAAGGATCATGGAATCTTAACTATGTCTAAGGAAATTTTAAATATTTAGGGGATTAGGGGCTATTTTTCTAGGTAGGCCATGGAGGTACATTACAAATGGTATCAGAGTTTCATTGACCAGAAGTAGTGTATCATTGACGGCATGAACGTGTGCCTTGAGGAAAAATTTAAATCAAAGATCCTTCTCAAGTCTCGATTGGATTTGGGAAAATGATATCCCTGAGCCATGCCAACCTTTGCCTCTACTCTGCATAAAGATAAGGGAGATGGTCACTTTCTTCCGCCCTTGATTGTGATCAACAACCTCGTCCAAATCAGCCTGGGCTCATCCATTTTCTCCGGGTCTACTCTGCATAAAGATAAGGGAGATGGTCACTTTCTTCCGCCCTTGATTGTGATCAACAACCTCATCCAAATCAGCCTGGGCTCATCCATTTTCTCCGGGTTGCATATAAGTGTTGTCATTTCCACCCCATTGACCTCACAGTGGTTTCACTTTCCGTGGAAATTATGCCCTGCAAAAAACAAATCCAGAACAGAGAAACTGACTGTGGTTATATTAAGGCCAGTATTAAATTGAATGGTGGATATTTTAATGAGAAAATATAATGAAAATGGTTACCATTAAGTAGCCTCTGATTCGGTAAGCGGCTTATCATGTTCAACAGAGCGTCCCATAGATCCTTTGGACCGTCACTTGTGTCCATGGCCTTTTTTTTTGTGGCCAGCCAACCTTCTACGAAGTTGTCAAGTATGTTATATAGATTCGAGGGTTATGTGCCATGCCCTGAGAATCCAATCATTGAAGAAGGGGAAGGTAGTTCGCCAAGTTGGGAGATCCTCCCGCCACCATCAGATTCTCTAAACTATTTCAAACTCTTGGAAGCCAGGAGAGTGGGAGATTCAAACATGTGTTACCAAAGGCCATGAAAGAAGTGCCATTGAAGCACTGAGGGAGAGTTGTTTCCTCTTTTGAAACTAGATGAGGTTTTAGAAACAACAAAACGGCAATGAATGGTTGGATTTTGGAGTTGTTTTTAATTCGGTTAATTTAATAGAAAATGACGACTTCTAATTTCGGTTGGAGAAAAGTTATGGTTGCCTAATTCCTTTCGATTTTTGGTAGAAATCCGCTTGGTGTGGCTATAGACCATGTGGTATGAGAAAAAAACCACAATGCATGCCAAAAAAATCACAGAGAAAAGGTCAACGTATGATGGGTGTTGTTTTATCACCATTTTGAAGGTAAGTGAGTTGGCCACAAGCCAACAGTATCATTTCAATAGAAAGTTTAAAGAAAATTCGTAATTCCGCTTGTCACCTTCTGTCAATGAGAAGTTAAAGACGCGCATTGGGATAAGATTATCCACACCCTATTTGGATTAAGTAATCGTTGTTTTTTTTTTTGTCAAGCAATAAACATACTGTTTTTTTTCAAGGATGATGTTTATCCTCATCATTTACGATGTGCTTATCCTTTAACACGTAGAAGTTACGCATCATTTAAACCAGTTCGATCCTAACCTTCATCAATATATGTGCGCTGTGGGAGTAAACGCACCACCGTTTCGTGACTAAGAGTCACGGGTTTCCGGGTAGGGTTGCGTGACACTGGGTTCGAATCACAATTAGTTGAACTGTTTTCTATTATGAAGCAGAAGTCGACTCCATTTAGTGAGGAATCACACTTGAACCCAGCAGCATGATGAAAATATGAAATATGTAAGTTCTCTTCACCTCACTTGTCACTTGTATTCTGTTTAGTGTGTTTCCAATAAAATCTATTTTTTATTTTTTATTATGAACAGGTCTTTACACATTCACTAATGGTGGAGGAGGTGTTTTGTAGAGAGAATACTGGAGGAAGTTGTTATTATAACTAGGATGCTTTTGTTTAATTTTTTTGGGAGGTCTGAGGCGTCCAAGAATATATTATGTTCATGTTTTGAACGGGAAAAGGCGTTTATAATCTTAGACTTCTATTAGCAAGTCTTGAATTATAAATACCTCTTTAGACATGTAGTGTTGATGATCGAATAGACTATGGCGTGAAATGGGTTCAGTATCACTACCGATCGGCAGATTTAAAGATTTCTGCAACAACTATAATAGATCTCGATGCACCTAAATCCTTCCAAATTGATTGAATGTGATTTAGAAGTGGCCCATTTAAATGCTCTTTGCAATTTCATGGTTGACAGTAGAGAGAGAGAGGGATTGCTAAGTTGTTTTCTGGAGGACATTTTTTGCTTTGGTGTACATTCATAGACATTGAGTAAATAAGTATGGCTCAAGGAAGAGCAAGTTTTAGAGATTAACCTTATAAACAAATGACTAAAGTGGTCATTGTTTTTGTGACAAAGCATTGAACATTCTGCCTTTATCAATAAATATGGTCAACAAATTGTTGAATTACAAATTATACGAGTCCTTCAGATGCACAATCACAGTGTTACAATCAAACCAAATTTTAAAGGAAACATGAAACCTCTATTTATCTCCCGACTGTCCCATGCTTTGGCACTTGTTGCATGGATTAGCCTGCATGGACTGCGTGACTGAATGTTGGAATGGTACATCATTTCCATAAATAGAAAGAAATTATGCAAATGCAGATGCAAAGAAGTGATTGTTGCCTTTAAAAAAATATATACTATAGGACCTAAAAAAATTTGAAATATGGGTATCACCCGAACATTAAGTAAAGCTTTAATCCAGAAAAAGGTTAAGTGAGTAACCATATAGGTCTGAGAAAAGTCGAACTATTTATGTTTTGGATAACTAATTGCAAGGAGAAAAGAGAACCCTTAGAAAATTATATTGGAATAAATTAATTAGTCCAATAGGTAGATAGAAATTGATGAAGTTAATGATATAGTCATCATGTTATCACAATTATAATACAAGCAAATTGACACTCGTACAAGTGCTATGAAGGGAATTGACTAAATAAAAGGATGATTGTATAAAAGAGGAAATGTTAAACCCTAGTAAGGTGTTATGCAATAAAAAAGGTTCCCATGAACAATGTTAAGAATATAAAGAGCATGTAATGGCAAATTGTTTTCAATTCTGTCCCCTATACAATGCATTTTGGAGTGGAAAATTGTTCTTCAAAAAAAAAATGATTAAGGGGAATCTGGTAATAACATGACCTATGCATTGGAAGTTCATACTTGTACTTTAATACGTCCAGAAGATGATACACACACAAGGAATGTGACTATTCACAAAACTATTAGGTAACAGTAGATATGCTTTTAAACCTCAATGAGTACCAGCAACCAAAGTATGCATGTATCTCTATTGCATCAAAGAGTAGAGTTTGTGGTAAGAGGCATAGTAGGTAGTTGTTATTGCTTGGGCCATAGAGATATCCTACTCATGATAGCATATGCATGGACTATGATGCATAAGTAGAAATACTTATATTTATATTTTCTTTTCTATGAGCTGAACGTATATGGATGGGTGAGACCTCTTTTAAATCGGAACTTGATTATCAATTTGTTTTGTATGGAACATAGTATGCTTCTAACGGATAACTAGATAAATATTTATGCATGAGAAAATAACTGCTTATTTGGAATTGCATAGAAGAGTTAAATCCTTATGTATAATGATTTCCATATATGAGCAAAGGCAATTTTCTACCTGCAATTCTAGTTTATTTTAGTGGGTTGATTTTTCATGTAAATATCCAAATTAGTCATGCTTGAGCATGTGGAGATTGTGGTTTCGGAAGTGAAGGTAAAATACATATATATATATATATATATATGTGTGTGTGTGTGTGTGTGTGTATATATGTGTGTGTGCATGATAGCAACTAGATGTACATAAATAAAATTTGGGCAAAAATGGGTATTATGCTTTTAAATGAATGATGAGGAATAATTAGAAGGGTATTGGTTAAACCTCTAACATAATTTCTACCAAGGGACCAAAATTCCAAATCATGACATCCATAAGATGTACTGGTTGATGATCCAAGTGGAAAACTATAGTGGAATGAAATAAAATTGATTATTCCAATAGGTAAAATTTTAAATAGTGATTGGTACAATTGATGTGTAAATGCATGGCTAAATAAAATCACTTAACACTGGAAAGGAGGATTATATAATAGAGAAAGCCCATGGTTGTATCATTTTTTTATTGTTGTGTAATGATACATATACCCATGCATTGTCATGAATTGTTTTGTATGTGTTACCATAGTCTGGCTAAGTGGTCATTCAGATAAACATGTTTTAAAGAGGATCATGCTTAATATCCATGCATAGTAATGAGTTATATGAATCTTCCATGTAAGCACATGTGTGTGCAGTATTATAGCCTTGTAAGAATATTGTATTTATCAATCGGTTGATGATAGAAGGGCCTTGGTATCATGCATCCATATAAGAAAGAGTCTCGATTCTAAATTGAGCTACACATGCATGGGTTGTTATGTCCCAATAATAAATAGGCAAAGTATGCATGAATAACTTATGACTATGTTTAAGAGTCAGGTTGGACAAGGAAACTGAAGGTTATTAGTCCTTACTGTCAGGAAAAATCTTATAACTAAGTTGTTATAGCATGCAATGTGCCTTAGTGAGAAAATGCCTTAAAAGTAATGATGTTAGATTTTGTTTAAGATTAATAACAAGTAATGCATGTGGAAGGAAGATATGATAACTTGAGTGGAACACTTACACATTGCCTTCATGTGTGAAAAAATCACATTATGATAACACCAAAAAAGAAATTTACCATGCTTATTTGAGAATATGTGGTAATTGACTCTGGTCAAAGATTAAACTATGGTCATCATGTTATAAAAACAAATTATAAATGGTATAATTGCTATGAAAGTATTATACCATGGTAAAGGTTTTTGGGAAATAGTGTTGTAATGGTGAGAACAAGTTATATTACAAGACTATATAACTGTATAAATTGTCGATTCAAACTAATCCTTTGATTAATGCATCTACATACAATGTGATTTGTTCTTCAGTTGGAAGAAAGTATGATTAAGGGGAAACTTAACTTTAACAGATTTCCAGGACATATGCATCTTTCGATGGATATGCATAATGGAACCTATAAGTATCCTTGAGTACAAACCATAGTAATTGATGAAGTAGCACAAATTGTATGGACCACTGGGTCAATTAAATGGTATCTAACAATCTATTTAAATAGATTGATATCATACAAATTGAAATGCATAATTTGTACCAAGAAATTTTGGGAGGTTCTCTTATTGGATTGCATTGATAATGTGTCTGGACAACATAAGAAATGTTGCATAATTCAAATAGGAATTCATAAAATGGATAACTCATCTTTTGGTTAAGGGTGATTTAATGTTAAAGAGGAGCTAACATGTAAGTACCCTGAGATCATAAACACTTACAACTAAAAGCAGTGTAGGATTGAAAGTAGTAAAAAAATTCATGTATAACTACACTAAATTATGCATGGCCAACAAGTTGTTGAGGCATAAAAAGGGAAATAGTAAATCATACGAGATGAATTAATTAAGAATGAAGTATGATCTAATGAATATTAAACTTCAAAAGCTATGAGTTAATAGTCTACTTTATAACATTAAGCAGAAGGTATGATTAAGATGAAAAGATGCATGAATACAATACTATGCTACCAATATTGTGTTACAACAAAATGAAATCTAAAAATGATCTACACTTGACATAAAACTTTCTTGGAAATTACATAAATGAACCATGCTCATGGGAATTCCTTATAAAATAATCATGGTTGTTCTATTTATCATAAATAGATAAAGGAATGTTTGGCATGATTCTCACATAGTGGAAAACATGTGGTTAAAACTTATGTCATGCAGGTGATACCATGAGGATGGCATGATGGGTTGTAGCACAGATGGTACCATGTACAGTAGTACATACAGTACCTGTATGATTACGTGTGTTACATGATTGAAATAGGATATGTATATCGGTGTGTATAATATACCTTGTGTGCAGGTATGCATGAAGACATTGGGTAGATGTCTGGCAGGCAACCGACCTGGAGGTTTCACAGAAGAAGGAAAGTAAGAAGTGGTTCAAGGATAAGTAACCATGGTTAATTGCAATTTGGCATACATACGATTATGATGAATATATATGATGAAAATATATAATGAATATATATGGTTATGTGAACTAATCTGTTATGACATTGCAGGCATATTGATGTGGAAAATATGCTAATAGATGTGTTGTATGCAGAGAAACTGCAAGAAGTAGGTGTTCGACAAGAACACAAAGGCTTGGAAGAATGCCAGAAGAGAACCTGCATTCTTCAGATAAAATGAAAAATGAGCAATAACTGCTTTAGTAATATTGAGTAACAAATCATGATATTTATCATAGTTAAATTTCTGCATCTATAACTTCTCACGGATGGTTTGAAAACAATGTTACAGGTAGCTATGGAAGGAGATATGCTGGGAGCACTCCTTGTAACCGATGTACATTGAAAGATTTGCATCAGATGGTGGAGCCATGAGAGCTTTGGATTCAGAAACCAGATACTTGTGAATGAGGACATGATGCGGTGATACACCAAGGACGGTGTAAAGTTTAAGGGGGGGGGTATGTAACACCCCTCCCTTGTGTGTTAAATTATTGTAAACCTAAGTTAAGGAAAGCTAGGTGTGATACCCTCCTTTGTGGGTTAAACTATTTTAAACCTAAGCTGAGGAAAGCTAGGTATGATATGTAATATGAAAAGCAAATATGTTATTAAATAAATTAATAAAATAAATCACTTGGAGGGTGGAGCACCAAGAGAAGAGATTCTTGCCAAATCCCATTGAGGAATGGGATAGAGATAAATATTTCATGATAAAGATTCTAGATGTGATTCTATATAAGCTTGGATGGATTGGAGATCCATCAAATGGATTAGAGATAAATATCCATCGAACATAAAATATTTGCAGGAGATAAAGGCAAGCTTTTATGAGGAAAAGCCTCGTGGGAGATAAAGACGAGCTTTTCTGAAAAAGACCTAGGCAAATGGAAAAATCCATAAAAGCAGGACGCCGCTAATGGAAACTAAATCATGAAAGAGGGTATTAAATACCCAGTGCATTGATCAATTCAGGACAGTTGATCCTTGGCAAGAACCTCGGCTCGGGGGGAATCAGAGGTGATTCATGGTTGGGTGGTGGTGCTCTACTCTCCAAGTGAGGTTTTAGTTGAATTCACATATGTGGGATGTTTGTATGTCGTTCTCTTATCCTTTATGTTATTATAGTATTTGGTTCAATTATATAGATGTTGCGTTAATTGTTGGTATGGAAGAATTGCAATTTATGCATATCTTGATTATGATTTTTTAATGTATTTCATGTTAAAATCAGTAGAAGGAATAATTCATGTGAATTCGATGCAGAATTGGATATGTTGCCCCATTTTGGCTTAGGTGTTAGTATGATACTATATGTATTCATGTACTAATTTCATTCTTACGCATGCGGATGAGTGAATGTATCTAATGGTGATCTTCATTATGTTAGTGAAGGAACGTGATAGGTATTTTATGTTATATAAAGTCTCTAGTTTAACATGGCAGATAGTGGTAGATGCATGTAGATCATTATGGTATAATGTAATTAACGGAATATTCTATGATGGTCAGATTATCTATTGTATAGATACTCAATGAGACTATATTTTCATTATGTCTATTGATTAGAAGTTATCTTATTATGGAACTGATGAAATTTTATTATGCATGTGATTAACTGAGTTAATGGCTTTTATAAAGTTATGCATGCATATGGTAATTAGGATTTTTAGTGTTGAGGAAGTTATTGGCATGAGATATAGATGCATGCAGAACCACTAGGAAGTAAGTTCAATATATATATCCAATGGTCGAGGATATCAATACCATGCATGTCACAAGAGATTTGATGGTTGTATGTTATAGCTCCTCCTTCCTTCCAACTGTGGTTGTGTTTATAAAATCGTTAGAAGAAGATGATATAATGGGTCTATGGTATAAGGTTACTTCCTGAATGTGATGTAGCAGTCCGACTAGGAGAAAGGATCATGTAATCTTAACTATATCTAAAGAAATTTTAAATATTTAGGGGATTAGGGGCTATTTTTCTGGGTAGGCCATGGAGGTATGTTATAGTGTTCATCTTTCAACATAGGTTGGGGTCCATGGAAGTCTTGAAACTTTTTTATCAAAACTTGGACTTATGGTAGCCGTGCAAAAATTGCATTGAGAGGATGATTCATACTTATGTTTTTCCATATGCCTGCTGAGATATGAAGAATCGTGGATTTTGAGGGAGTGGCTTCTGACGAGGAGTTTAGATTCTGAATTTTCATTTCTTAATTTAATGATTGGTCCTCTACTCGAATCATAGATAGACAAACCTTTTAGGTTTGGAAGTGGAAAATACTTTTGAGACAATGGATGGTACTTTGCAGTCCATTCATCAAGAATTGTTAGCTAGGAAAATACTAATGTGCTAGGAGTTAAATTCATAGGTCCTACCACCACATATTTTGTGGTTTCTCTTGTGTAAGCTAAGGGTTAAGTGTTGGAATATTTGTAGAAACAAATCATAAACAAACAGTGGAATGTGATTGGGAAATATTAGGCTATTCAGTCATATCAAAAGCATAAAAATGGATATAATATTGGAGGAGTTCATTGATATGGGGGTCAATTAATGAAACTTGATACCTTGGGATAGTGGATGACAAAATCGGGCCATTATTCAAAGGGGCTCCAAATCCTCCTAATAGAGCATCAATAAATTGATTGTGGCTTGCGTCAATTACACAGGCAAGGCATGCCACATTCAAACTAGATCTGACTAAAGGATTAATTCTGAATTGTATTAGCCCAAGGTGCACATACTTATACCCTTGATCAAGGCCCCATTGAACAATTTTTGGTTTTATGAGAGAGATCTGATACATTGGCTAAGTGAGATTAATAGGTATATTTACAGAGGTATATCTAATAAGGTTAATTACACGAAATTTAAACATTTGAAGGTCATAAATTTTACTAGGAGATATATGAGGAAGTTAATAATTGGGATTATGAGTAAATTCTTGGACTATCACCCTGGTATGATACAAGGGTTCGGACTATAACTTGTTTAATATCTTTCAAATCCATTTAGTTTTCTTTAAATTGTTCATATCAGTAGAGAAATCATAATTACTTGAGGCCATTTTTATTGCAATTCACTACTAAGTATTACTCAAGCAGGTAAGGAAAATAAATTTGTGAAGGTAAAATACTATGCACCTAAGGAATGGGACTCCCTCATATTTATAATGCCTTCTTTGGTTATAATTATTCGAAAACACGGTCCACTAGCAAATTGTGCTACAACAGGCTTTGATATCACGTATTCACTCTACTAACCACATCTCGCTTGCTATACTGATAGTTAATATGGCTCAAAATGTTTACTCAAATAATTAAGACAACTCAAAGATATAACATGAATTTTATTGATATATAACAACAAATTACAGTAAATACATTACAAAAACAAAGATTGATTGTAAGAGTGTTTAACAACCAGACTAAAAATGAGAAAGCCAAAACTAGATTACATTGTAATAGGCAGAGTCTATAATGAGCTAGGAAAAAATATTGCACTTAAAAACCACCATTAAAGAAAAAAGAAGTCTCATTAAGGAAATCCAAACTTTTCTTAATTAGGACTAAGCATCATAAGCACTTTATATCACCATTCTCATTGTCCTATGTTGGGCATTTGGATATTTATGAAGTGAAGTGTGAGGAGATGCTCGGCGTTCCATGTCATGTCATGGGCATTGAATGGATTTAGCTTGATCCCCTGTTTCAATTTCCATGAAAATTATAGTTGCAGGTGAGGTAAAACGGAAATTTGAAATTAGTGCGTCGGGAACCGGTACTTGCAATGGATGTTCCATTGATGGCCATGTGATGGCCATCTAGCATAACCATGGCGACATGATGCATATGCTTTGTACACATATGATGTCAAGACTAGAAATAGAGATATACTTTGCTGGAGATGGAGAGGATGTTGGAAATAATACTGAGAGGGGGGGGTGAATCAGTATTATCAAGTCAATAAAACTTTTTCATTTCCATACTTAGATACATATACGCTACTTCAATTAAGGGAACCCGCGTGTATACGCAACTGTGTTTAATGCAACTAGCGTGTATCCAGAATACTTATGATTCAGTTAATCCATTAAATGTTGATCTTTAGTTAGTGAATCAGAACTTCATTAACCATATGTACAGAAAGCAGGTGCAGTAAAACAGAACAGATCATCACACACAAGAAGCACACATGAACACCATGATATAAGGTGGAAACCCAATGTGGGTGAAAACCACCTGCTGCAAGTCGTCTCTATCTTCTTTTAATAAGAAACTTCATTTTACAATAGTTCTGTACTGGTGCAATCTTATACCAGTACGCAGGCTTCTACCTGTAGAGGGCTACAACCCTTTCTCGTTTTCTAGACTCTCCAGGATGGGAGCTACAACCCCCTTAGATCTTGTACTAACTGATCTATTTACTAGTACGTAGGTGCCTGCCTACTGAATGCTCCAATCTTCACTTGTTCTCTAGCTGCTACGGGAAGGGAGCTACCACCCCCTTTGCTCTTGTACTAGCTGATGTACTAGTACGTAGGCGCTGGCCTACAATCTCCTTTCATCCTCCAGGGACCACATTTCATACATTTTCAGACTGGATACTCTTGAAGCACAACACTATAATCTGAAGGCCATGTTTCATCAAATTTTCATATTGGACCCATAAATATCATTGAAGCACAAAACAATCAATACTAGCATCATCAATTTCTGAATCACTGAAACACTGAAACCTTGTCAATCAACACAGTCACCAGAACACAGAGCAGAACACTGAACTCTACGACAATATTCAGAGCCAACTATATCATCAAAATCATGCATCAAAGTGCATACGCTAGCTGGAAGTGTTGAACCAGCGTGTATATGCAACTTCACCAAGGTGAACCAATGTATATGTCATCAATTACTTACTTATAACTTGATGCACTTCCTGACTTCAGACATATCCAGATTATTACATATACAAGGATAATATGTGTGTTAGCACCTAGATCTAGTCCATCAGATCACATAAATATGAGTTATTATGATCCTGATCCAATATTAGTTCTCATCCATCAATACTGAAGCTAAACACAATCAACCAAACAGGATATGCAGAATACTGACACCTTTAAACCGGCATCTGAACTCATCAACAACCAGAACCACATGTAACTTCAAACATCATAGCTCAAATGGTATACGCTACTACAATGAACCAAACCCGCGTACATACGCGCTTACACCAAAGCCAACCCGCGTACAGATCTATAAATATTCAATCATGACTTGCAATGATTTCAAACTTAAGTTATACCCAGTTCAGATCATTACATGTGTCAGTATACAGATCTAGAATAAACATAATCCATCATATAGAGATAGTTCATTTCAAACCATTTGATCCCGATCTATCCTTAGATCTTGTTCTCAGCTCAGATCAAGCAATGCATCATCAACCCATAACCTGCATACTGGATCTCATACTTCATCAGATATTCAAGACTTTTTCGATACCTTTGCCTAATGATCTTCTTCTCCTTTTATAGTCTTAGGCCTTGCTCAATACCATGGTCCAAAACCATAACAAACCAATACCATGGACCCAATACTTGGGATCAACACATCTGACGAGATACTATGGTCCAAAACCATAGGTTCAAATACCAAGGACTAACTACCACAGACCAAAAGTAAGTTCTCCAACATATACGCGCTTTTCCTTGCATGAAAGTGCGTGTATACGCATACGCACCTTTGTAACATCTAACTCGCGTGTATACGCAGCTCTGTCACGATGAACCTGCGTATATATATTTTCTCTTCATTCTTGTAGTTTGATCATCAAATCCTTGCTGCTGACCTGCTGCACTATGATCTGTCATCTGTGTGATTTTCCATCAAGGACAACACTTGTCTCATAATGCCAACAATCTCCCCCTTTGGACTTGATGGCAAAGCTAACTTGTCACACTTAGAACTATCATCTGATTCCTTTGAGCTATCCTGCATCCCATGCATTCAGTCACATCTGATATCTCTTCTGAAGTTTCATCTAGTTATAAATAAGTGAGATGTTCTTCTATGAGTGGGTTGCCATCAAGTACAACACATGCATCATAATGCCAACAGAGGACGTCAAGATAGGGTCGTTTCGCGAGAGATTTCAGATAGCCAGAAAAGTGAAAGAAACGGTGATTGGTTTTTCATAACGTAGAATGGATAGACAACGCCTCTGAGTTTTACCAACTGCCAAGAAAATCAAATAATTCACTAATTAATAGATCGATGAAGAATTCGCTCCTAGCTACCTTCACTCCAATTAGTCACCATTTATGTCTATTGTATCATTGTATTTGTCAGTACACAACCATACCAACTCGGAAAATTGATAATTTGTATGATTTATACTCACTGCTCCACATAAACATTATTTCAATAACATGAATGTATGAATTTACAGACTTGTAGAGTTTTGACCATACTGCTCGCATCCATAAATCCAATGTTCACATCCATGGCAACCAATATTTAACAGGCCATAGGCCCATTAATGTGGTCAGGTTGTATATGCCTGACCGTTAGATTTAAGCAAGTATAAATCTAACAGTGGGTATATACAACCCGACCACATTGATGGCTCTATAGACTGGGAAATAAGCATCGCCCACATCCATGCAACAGTCGACTAATATTACAATTGTGAATTAATTGAAGTCAAAGTTCCAAGTCAAACCTTGTATGTGGAAATTTAATTGAGAGGGATAATGCTCCATTTCACTAGTGCAAACTTCAATTGTCATTACTATTATCCAACATTGACTAATAAAAATGCAAGTGCATTTCATCCATTAATTAATCCAAGGTCAACTGTGCAGTTTGAAAGGGAGTAAAAATAAACATACTTAACATTAAATAGTTTATGATTGTAGACATTTATAAATTTAATCAAGTGACGCATCCAAGGACATATTAACTATAAAATATATTAAGAAATATTAAAATATAATATATTAACTATATAAAGTGAAAAAAGCAATATATCAAACAAATCAATATAAGGGGTAAAAATCAAAGAAAGAAGAAGATATTAAAAGACTCTATTTTAATAAAGTTATAAAGGAGTTGAAAAAAGATAGGAATCAATCTAAAATAATTATTTAAGCTTTATTATTATTAGGGAAAGGAAAAGGATATAAGGTAACTCTAAGTACAAGGATTATAAGAAATTAGAAGTATTTACTCATTAAAACTAATGAAAAGGGGATAATTCCGCAATGATGTAAGGAATATTATCTTATAAAGGTAACATAATTTCATGTTATGGCTTATGGCTTATGCACATTAAAAGGGAATATTTTGCAAAGGAGGTTAATATAGTTATCAACAAGAAAGATGAGGAAAATTACATTAATATTAATTTAACAAATTAATTATTAATTTCAAAGCAAAATATAATTGACAATAAAGATGCCTTTTATTTCAAAGCAGAATACAAAATTAAGAGCTTGCAAGTAAGAATTGAAGATTATGAATGTATATCTCAATTCAATGTTGTAATTATGTTTAAAGAAGATCAACGTAATTCTCGGCTTACTTTCGTTTAAGAAATTGGGTAGATTCATGTTAAACAAAGAAGTATTTGTTTTGATGCTTTCCTATTGGAAGGGATGATATCATTCTCAGACATGACAATTAATTTAAAGATAATAATACCATCATCAGAATAATTTAAAGATATTTCGAAGGTGATGCTTCACAAAAACCAAAATTCAGTGTTCTAATGTAGAAATAATTTGATGAAATTATCTCCACTAAAAGAAAAATAAAATCTCGTTGAAAAAATCACGGTCATAAATTACTTGCACAAGTCAAGAATTCCAAGGCTATGAAGCAATGGTTGGAAAATCAAATAGAATAACTTATTCAAACAGAAGCATCAAAGTATTTAGGTAAAAAGGTCCAAAGTTGAGGAGAAGGGAACAAATATAATTCCCCTTAATCTCATGATTAAGAAGGATTTCCATCCAATCGATGTAAATCCATACTCCAATATTGCAGTACAAACAATAAAATTTCATAATAAAAATCTAGTAATCAACCCAACAACACCAATATGCGATGAAAATCATGTCAAGAATAAGTAAAGAAAGTGATACAAGTACATTAAAAGAAAATTAGGTCACATGGACTTATCAACATCCAAATAATAGAAGTAGAAATCTTAACCAATCTACATTTTCATCTACGTATATCACTCTTGGTAGAAACACACTTATGCTCTGAAAAATGTTGATGACAACATAATTCAATCTTATGATAACAATTCATCCCGAGTATCTAATAACTGCAAGGTTACACAAAATATACTAATATACATTTTTGTCTATGTATATCACTCATGGTAGAAACACACTTACGCTCTGAAAAATGTTGATGACAACACAATTCACTCTTATGATAACAATTCATCCCGAGTATCTAATAATTTCAAGGTTAGACAAAAGATTGACTTGGCATGGTTATGGTCCAGGTGGATATTGGTGACCACCTACCAAGTCCACTTAGATCCCCACCATCGTTTCTTTCAGCTTTTCAGTTTCCTTAATTGTAGCACAGTTTACTATTTTTAGCAGTTTTCGGGTCCTGAACTTCCGGAGCCGTTTTGAGGCCCTAAACAACATTTTTTGGGAAAATTGGGAGAAACATGGGTCCATGTACCGATGTTGCTATTCCCAAAGTTGTAGTTCTCGAATAGATCTTTCTAATGAGATATTGTTCGCGTCAAATGGAGATCACATGCCAAAGTTACGACTCCAGGAAGTTTATGTACCAATTTACCCAAACGGGGCCCATAGTTTGGAGTTTCATCTTCTATGGTTAGGTTTTTGGATGTTTAGGGTCTTCCATTGTTTCTCAACAATAAATAGGCCTTCGATCCTCATTGTAACACAGTTCATAGGTGTGTAGCCACAACATCTCTTCTCAGAGATAAGCTACCATCACCCTAGCTGGCTTATTTCCATTTCTGTTTGTAAGCATATTTCAGTATTTTACATTAACGAAATGAAGTATTATTTCCACTGCATCTTTGTGTATATGGTTATCTCTATATTTTGTTGCGTTCCTGTTTAAATCTGGATCAGTGGTATCAGAGCGGTCTGCTTTTTTCTCTGTTTTTCTTTGCATGTCCCCAATGAGATCGAGATATAAGGAGTTAGGGCTTGAACTGGTTGAACCTTTGCAAGACCAGCCTCGCAAATCCCGATGGCCTCCCATGGCGGATGAAAAGAAAGATGAGGGGGCAGGAGATCTTACCAAAATCTTTCTCGAAGAATCCCTCAAGCGACAAAGGTTTGCGATGATGGACAGCTTTTCCCAGATCCTTCAGCGACTACCCAGGGGCGACGCATCGACTTCCAACAGCTACTATAGAAATGCCACACCATTTAAGGTACAATTTAATTTTGAAATCCCCATATTCGAGGGTCAGATAAACGCAGATGTCGTTGATAAATGGTTAAATCTGTTAAAGGGTTATTTTTCTGTTCATGATTTTTCTATTCGGGAAAAGATTATTTTCGTTCTTCTCAAAGCAACCCCCCACGTCAAGGACTGGTGGGAAACCTACTGCGAGCAGAGGGATGAAAGTACAGGATCACTATTTTCGGCCGCACCCACTTGGAATTTATTCCGGGATGCCATCAAGGAGCAGTACTACCCTGTCAAAAGCTATGAGGACAAATACATAAAGTGGACCATGCTGCGACAGGGAAAGGACCAAGATGTACCAGAGTTCACAAACATTTTTCATACCCTTTGCACACAGTTGGGTATCAAGGACTCTGAGCTACATTTGGTACTCAAATACTGCGGCTGCCTACACAGATACATTCAGGAAGAGATGGAGTTCCTGAACATCTCCTCGCTCGGCATGGCATACCAATACGCTATCAAAATCGAGCAGAAGTTTAAACAAAAGAAGCGAGACTTTGGATTTGCGAATCCGAAGCAAGGGAAAGGCTTCCCCAAATCGCAGAACCAAGGACAAATCCAAGACGGGGCAACCCAAGACAACCCGTCAAAGCCACAAGAAAATAACAGCACCACGAAGTCAAAGAAGGACACAGGAAAGTGATGTGAGTTCCATAAGAGCCCCACTCACAACACAAGTGAGTGTCGAACCAAGCAGTCACTGGTGGCCGAGTTGAAGGCTTCTAAATCAGATGCATGTTACGACCTCGAGTCAGAACCCGAAAAGGGGAATGGCAAAGGGAAGCAGATCATTAAAGAGGAGCCCAGTGCCACTATTTCCACTGCCAAGATCCAAAAGAATGATCTCGAAGATCCAGAGGAGGGGGAGTGTCTTTTCTACTCACATATGTGGGTGAAGGGTTTGCTGCAGCGATTCATTATTGATAGTGGGAGCCAGAAGAACCTCATTTCAGCAGAGGTCATGAAGCGGTTGGGCCTACCGACTACACCACACCCGCAACCGTGTAGTATCGGGTGGCTTCACCAAGGACGAGATCTCCAAGTTCGCCAGCAGTGTCACCTTCCCTACAACATCAAACCCTTCACAGACGAGGTATTGTGTGATGTTGCACCTCTGGTTGTTTGTGATGTACTATTTGGCCAGCCATACTTGTGGAGGTGACATGTTGTGTATGAGTCAAGGCCTCACGATGTTATTATTACTCTGGGTAATTCATTATACAGGATACCGGAGGTAGCCCCACCTACCACCACCTCTTTTTTACTCTGCTAAGTAATGCAGCAAGATCGTCTCCCAGACTAACAAATTCATTTTATGTCTGGTTCACTCCCAAAGTAAGGGGAAGATCATAACCACATCCATGACCCCCGTGAAGGGTTCCTCCACGCAGCAGTAGCAGCAAAGGGATACGGTCATGACAGAACATAGGAACAACTTCTCCTCACCCACAGGGGTACCACACAAGTTTCAAGTGGGCAACAAAGTCTAGTTGCATATGCAAAAACAACGCCTGAAAAGCGCCCATCAGAAGCTCAGACCACTCTGACATGGTCCTTACAACATTAACAAGGTTGTGGAAAACAATGCTTTGGAGCACAGCATTCCTCCATTCCTTCGCTTGCACCGAGTGTTCAATGTGGAATAGCCTCGACCATGCTTCCCACCATTACTGGACACATTAGAGATTACAGAATAGCTCACAGGGACCAAGCTCAACAAATGGAGGAACTCAACGTAATGGGGACCATTACTTCCTAAGGGGGGAGGAATGACCCAAGTGGATATTGGTGGCCACCTTCCAAGTCCACTTGGACCCCCACCATCACTTCTTTCAACTTTTCAGTTTCCTTAATTGTAGCACAGTTTACTATTTTTAGCAGTTTTTCGGGTCCTCAACTTCCGAAGCCATTTTGAGGCCCTACACGACATTGTTTGGGAAAACTGTGAGCAACATGAGTTGATGGACTGATGTTTCTCTTCCCAAAGTTGTAGTTCTTGGATAGATATTTCTAACGAGATACTGTGTGCATCAAACGGAGATCGTATGCCAAAGTTACAACCCCGGGAAGTTGATCTACGAATTTACTCAAACGGGGCCCACAGTTTGGTGTTTCATCTTCTAGGGTTAGGTTTTTGGATGTTTAGGGTTTTCCATTGTTTCTGAACAATAAATAGGCCTTTGAGCCTCATTGTAACACAATTCATAGGCATGTAGCCGCCACATCTCTTCTCAGAGATAAGCTACCATCGCCCTAGCTGGCTTATTTCCATTTCTATTTGTAAGCATATTTCAGTATTTTACATTAATGAAATGAAGTATTATTTCCACTGCATATTTGTGTATATGGTTATATATGTATTTTGTTGTGTTCTTGTTTAAATCTGGATCAGGTTAAATCATTGTACAATGTGACAATTGTGTACCACACACAAAAGTTCATATTGTCTTGTATCATCGAAGATGATAGTTTCAAGAATCGAGAAAAATGACAAGACATTACAAGACAAAAAAGATATCAAGTGTTTCCATCAATACACTTTAGGGAAAAAGCTTTTCTAAAGGGGAAGGAAATGTTACGAAAATTATATAATATATATATATATATATATATATATATATATATATATATATATATATATATATATATATATATATATATATATATATAGATATAGATATCTAATTTATTTCTTAACATCAGATGGAAGTGTAGTTCAAGGGCATATCTATGTTAAGTAGATTTACATGTGCATTTCTTAATCACATCTAAAGGAAGTGGAAAGGTGGTGGTTCAGGTTGGTTAAAAATGGAAACTTCCACTGAAACTCAAATGTTTTGGATGGTTGGTCTTGAAAAACAAGACATTAACTTGGAAAAATTTATGCAAGAGAAGATTTACAAGTCTAGGAAAATGTCCATGTGCAACAACGAAATCGAGAATGTTATTCACCTTTTCCTCAATTGTCCCTTTACAACTTCCATTTCGAATAGTGTTACAAAAAAATTATATTTTACAGCTAGTTGGAATTCATCATTCATGGAAGAATGCTTGATGGAGTGGAAGGAGGAGTTTAAGGAATACAAAACTCCTCCATTTTATATTTTTGGGAAAATTTGGAGAATCGCAAATGCTCTTATTTTTGAAAACATCCCACTGGATTCTAGTAGGATCCGTGTTAACATATGTGATTATTCAATGAGATTGGGCCTGTGGTACATAAGAGAAAACATAGGAGAATACAACAATTGGATGTCCAAAACAATTAGCCTGTGGGGTTTTTTTATGGTACTACTAATTCAAATAAATGCTGCAGTGGGGCTTTCATTGTTCTAGATCCTAGACAATATTATAATTTCTACTGTAACAATGGTACTAGTACTAATTTTCAGGTTGAGGTTATTGCACTTTGGGGAGTCATGTTTTGTGTCAAATGGTTATATTTGGAGCCAATATATGTCTTTGGGGATTCAAAAGTAGTATTTTACTAGGCAAATGAAAGGTCTAATTTCAATCCCCTTATGCCTTCAAATTCGATGAGTAAAATCATAATTCTATGTGGACACTTCAAATCAATGACATTTACCCATATATACATAGGATTGAACAATATCGTTAACACACTCTCAAAGAAGGAACATAGATATACTCTAGGGGAGATCAACTTTGAAGCATACAATAATGTTGCATTACAAAGGGCTGGAAATATCGATTTTACCTTAAGGTTTCTCTATTTTAGTAGTTGATTAGCAAGCATCTATTTTTTATTTAGTTATATGTTTTGACATTCTGTTTTTGTAATTTTGTTTTGGTGTTGCAGTCCCATGGAATTATATTCAAGAAATTGGTTTATTTTATTAACTACTTTGACATAGCTTATATGTTAGCAAACAGAACTATATTGTCTGTTGTAAACAACTTTTATAATATAAAGTTTGTTTGCTTTTTCTTTCGTTAATATATAATTAGTATATTAAAGAGACATGTTCTAAAGGACATGACTATTTTTGGAGGGGCACCTTATCAAATATGTAAATAGGCCCCTTAGTGTAATCCAACATATCATTCAATTCAATACATTTTATGCATCATTACTCTTACAATGGAATCTTTTACTGTATTACAAGTAGTATGGACTATTTAATCAGTAAGCGAATTATGTTCATTACAATCAACAATTGAACTCATGCCAAATATTTTTTAATGAGTTCATAGAATCCACTATGGTTACTTCTTAATAGCATTCACATTGTTCAACTGGGATCCACCAAAATGACATCAACTCTCATCAAATAATAAATATTTAGTCTTGATAGTTAGTGCACCTTGGAGGACAAGGAAGAAAGATAACCACTTGGAATTTAATGACAAGGCCTTCATGACTTGGAATAAAGGGATGGTGGAGGAAACCCAACATTAGCCTTAGTTCCCCAACAAGTTCATCAACAACTAGATGTGGTTAATTCAAAGATACAAGAGATAATAGTTATGCAGATCCTATCATGGAGAGGGTAGAAAGAATAGAGGTCAATTAGTTTCCCTGTATAATAATTATGAAAAATATCATAGAGGAGGTGCATAGTTTGTTGGAAATTAAGAGCATGGCCACAGACACGGGATATTTCTTCCTTTTCTTGAGGAGGTAATAGTAGGATTGGGGTGAAAAGTTAGAAAAAATCCTCATTTTATATCATATGACTTGCCACTGCTCTCCTTTTCATAAGAACGATGAAAAGGAACATATATGGAGAAAGCAACATCCTTGAGCAAGATAGTGGAACTAGGACAAACATCTACAGCAATGGTGACACCTACACCTACCATCTAGTTTCTTGAGATAGTCGTTATGCATAAGGATAATTAGGTGGGAGAAGAAGTTCATAGGAGCTAATAGAACTAGTCATCAAATGATGCAAAATCTTATCACAAACAAATATAGACCTCATCCATCACTAGTCATGACTTGACCAATTATAGTTGTAAAAGGGACTTTGAAAATTCCATTGGTAAGCATTGTACCACCTCCTCTTCATGTTATTCCCACATTTTAGGTCAAGCCAACAAAGCAATAGGTTGTAGTAGGCATCTTCATGGAGGAGAAAACCCCATCATCGATGCCAATTTTAGAGATAAAAATGGATGCCTAAGACTCCGTAGGGGGTCAAAAACAATAGTCCATGACCACATTGATGATTGTGACTCAACACAATAATTGCAGGAAGGGAAAAGGCACCCAATGTAGAATTTTCAATAGGTTGTAGAAGGAGGAGATGATAAATATCCTAGTAAAGACCACACAAGTGGGGTGAATCAACAAATAAAGCAATTGAACCAACAAGAAGAACAAAAAAGTGAAATAGTGAGAGGAACCAAAAGAAATAAGAGGAAAACTAGAAAAAAAAACAAAAGAACCAACAAGTAGAGCAAAGACATCAAGAAAACTTGGTGAGGGATGCTACACCAAAGGTTTGTGCAATTTAGCTACCATTGTAGTGTAGTTGATTTCCAAACTAGCTCAATATAATGTTTTTAAGTTTGCACTTATGTAAGAGCACTAGAATAATTTTGATGGCATGTAGTATACAATTTTTTATGTTTAGGAATTAATAAGAAATGGATTTATTTGCTTTGCACATAAAATATATTTTGAAACCAACAAGGCCACTATTAGACTTAATGCACTAACAATAGTGGTGCAACCTCTAACATGGATGGACATGCTTGCACAATTATATTACCTAGCATCATAACCATTCGACATTAGCGAGGTGCTCATAGCGGACTTATTTTAAGAACATTGCATTTCCAGTATTGAAATTGGGCATCGAATCACACAAGCAGAGAGGGATCTAACATAGATAAAAATAGAGATTAGTCAACTAAAAGTGTGACTTGATGATGCAACAAAGGAGTACATGTTCGAAAATCAAAAAGGCAGAAATATTTTCTTATGTTGATAATTACTTGTGAAATATTTGAATTCTTATTATCTTTCTTATGTTCCTTTTTATCTTAGTTCATCAAATCAATTACCAAATTCAAAACAAAAATATCAAGGACACCAAATATAGGCACTCAGCCAAAGATAAAACCCCTATATAAGGGAAAAACTAGTCAAAAACTCTTCCTTCATTAATCCAAAATGAGATGGACCAAGACCCTAGACCAACATACCTTCCTCCTCCACCAAGTCAGCCTTTCAATAAGATAAAACAACCTTCAATACTCTCTTCTTGTTCAACAGCTTCAGCCTAAGAACAACCCATAATTTTGGCCCCAGCTACTGCAACTACTACAGAATTTAGCCTCCCAGCTATCACAGATTTTCGATCCCATGAAACACTCTAGATATTCACACGTGTGAACTAGGAGAGAGGAATTTCAACTTCTATACCTTGAGAGAGAATTTCTTCTTTTCCTTTAGACTTTTCCTCTTCTTCTTTAGAATTTCACACTTTTCCAGTTTCCTACAACTGCAAATCGAACTTGATGACATGATACTTTAAATGAAGTCGGGTTGCTCCAATATATAGGCTTATTGTGAGGTATAATTTCCACGTTTGAGGTTGACTTGTCCTTCCTTGAGGCCGACTTGGTGGAGGAGGCCTAGAAGAACTATAATATAATAAAATAGATTTCTTCTTTGATAACATATCCCAAGAAGGGTCTTTTATAATATGACATGGACAAGGAAACTTGACATAAACCCTAGAATCCTACAATGGAGGCTTTGACCTAAAAATAATTGACCCAAGCATGAAATCCATGCTTTAATAAGTCAATTTATTTAATAATAAAATTTCTTTTTCTTTCTTTTGATAAATATATTACATCATGATTTAAATACAATTATGAAGACCGACACTAGTTACATTCTTCAACACTCCCTCTTAACTAGGGAGGTATTCATAATTACATGTATTTACATAGGTACACAGAAGATCTCCAAAATGAACTACGAAGAGTTCTAACACACTCAGTATTGTTGCAGACTAGATACCTGATCAAGGTAATCTATCTAGGTGGGACTAAGATGGTCTCAAGATTTCATCAAGTCTAGGTACCATAAGGCTTACTTGCTAACTATCAACCCAGGGATCTAGGTGGGTATCCAAAGTTGGAGCTCCATGACCAACGCCACCCTCCCTCTTCGGGATCTAAACATCAATACACAAGCCGACCAAATGTCCTCCCAAGCATCTGCCATTAGATGCTTCATCTCTCCCTAATAAACTAGATATATCCACTTGTCCAAGCATGCTTCTAGAGTGTTCAACCTTCTTATGGAGATATTTACCTGTACAAACACAAACCCCAATTAATAATAAACTTTCAAACATACAAACAAGTAAACACAAACCTTCGGGGTCCTCAATCATTCAAATGTTGCCTGTATTATCAAGTTATATATAATTTTGTCGGAAGCTTTCTCCTTCTTCTTTCAGCAGCACCAAATACATCCTCAGTACTTTCTCAAGTCTTTTTCACGAACATTCATCTGTAGTTTTTTTTCTTAATTCAAAGTACTCAGTGTCATAATGTGCCCTCCCTCTCAACTGGGGAAATATACCCGTCTTTCTATCTAGGATCCCCCTTAACTTAGGGAGATCAACTACTTTCTTCTTCTATAACATCAGAGAACCTTTTATGGCTTCATTCCTTCTTACAGTATCAAGGTAATCTTCCTTCATCATGCTTATATGAACATCTTCATCATCTTGAAGATTGTGTACCTGCAAATCCTTCAATAGAAAGTACAACCAAATACAAATATACAAAAGCATGAAGTTAACTATACCACAAATCAATTCATTATAATGGAAGCATTAAAACATTCAAATTTTAGACACCAAATACCTAATCTTCATAAGATACACATCTTTTACATACTAAACTGCAATTTCTAGCTAAGGTTTTGTCACCAATCCCTAGACTTTATCATTGAGACACAAAACCTTTGATATCAACACTTGAATAATAATTCTACTCTACATCTAAGGTTTTAATAATAAACTTTATGAAAGACTCTACTAGAGTTTGTTCCAAACCCTATATATTTATCATCAAAGCAAATTCATATTAATAATTGAAAAAAATACCATTATCTCCTAGAATATCAACCCCTAGAATTCATAAAATATCAATAGTTAGGCTAGCATATACTATATCTAGGATTTAATGCACTAGCATCTTATATCAATATCCATATCTACTAGGTAAACCCAAGACACACATTAATACATCAAAGTTAGATATACAACAATTTTGACCAGACTAGGGTTTTGATCAAACAGTTGAATATGTGCCTAGGGTTTCATTCCTAGGATCTTACTATGACTATTTAAAGGTTTAGTTTATAAACCCTAATTTTAAAAACCGTAAATATCTAGAGTTTAGACATTAACAATAAACCCTAAAGGATAATTATTTTTCCATAACAATACCAAAAGCCAAAATATCAAAAGAATAGGATTTCTGGATTTCATTAACAACCCTAAGTAGATTAGGGTTTCATAATCAATATTGACATACCCTTAGCAACAAAAGGCTAGGGTTTTGTAGTGAACCCTAAAGGTTACGGCTACACAAGAATGATCAAATAATATCATGAGGGTAGATTCAATCTAATGATTAATCACCCTAACAAGAATCTTTTACAATTCAAAAGCCTAGAGATAACGATGTTAGTAATGTAAAGAAAATTTTCAAAAGAAGAATGATCGTACCTTTTACATGAAGATAAATTTAAAGCTTATAGTATAAGACATACCTTGAGATGTTATTTAACAAACCTTGTAGGGCATCAACTCTTCAAGGGCAAGAAAATACCCCATGCTTCCATCCTTTGAAGTTTCCTCCATAACTCTTGAGAATTTAGCAAGCTTTCCTAACAAAGGAAAATATAAAGAAAAAACCATTAGCTTATAATACAAACACATTTTGATATGATAGAGAAGCCAAATGTAAAAGAGGATAAAAGGAATAAGATACTTATATTTTTTAAAATGGTGAAGGCTCCCTCTTAATCCAATCTTTGAGGGATACCTACAACTTATCAAAATTTAAAAGAAATATGTTCTAGCAAGACCTGTTAGACATACAAAAATAAAACCTAAAGGAAAATTTTCAAATAGAAGAATATGTGAGGGATAATATTTCCTAAGAGTCCTTGGAAATAGATCTTTGATTTCAGATTCTTCAGCCTTGTTCTTCTTTGGCGGACCTTCATCAACAACATTCGCATATTCTCTTTCTCTCTTCTTATTCCTTGGACTCTCTAGACAATGACTTTTGTAGTGACCCATCTCATGATAGTTGTAACATTCAATTTTGGATAGGTCCATTTTCTTATTTGATCCTTTGAACTTTTTGAAGGTTCCATTCTTCTTATGATGAGCAGAATATGATTTGAGGTGTTTTCTTCTTCATCCTCCTTGTTTTTTACTAATGCTATTATATCTTTTTCTTGACTACATGCATTCCACATTTATTCAAATGTTGGAGTATCCTTGTTAAGTCCTGATACAAAGGCACTCCAAGACTTTGGTAGTCCTAGAAGGGTAGTATTTTACAAGCTCCTTTTCTGGGACAACTTCATCTAATGCTTGGAGTTCATCTTTGATTCTAGATATCCTTATAAAATATTATGAAACAAAATCATTGTTTGTCATCTTAATAGTTCTTAGTTCATTCTTGAGGCTTTCTATTTTATCGATGTTCTTGATTGTGAATAACTTGGAGAGAGCCTCATACATTTCTTGGGTGGAATTTATGGTTAATATGTATGGAATTAGGTTATCATTAACTTCATCCACTATAAGTTTCATAGCCAATATTTTGATTTCTCTAAACTTATATTTTTCTGCTTCACTTGATTCATTTGTAGGCTTCTTGATTTTTCGTTGAACGAGATCCAGAACTTTGCTCTTTTTGAGAATGAGGTTTATTCTCTTTTTCTAGGCCCTATAGTTGGAGGCTCCTTCTAATGTGTTTTCTCCATTCATTGGGTTTGACATAGTTCATGTAGATAGTAGACTTATCTCCTTATGTGATCCCTTTTAATGACCCTTTTCTTGATCTCCTTTTTCCTCAATAGATCCTTTAACCTACCTTTTTCTTCCTTCTTCACCTCAGCTCCAATACCATGTTAGAAAATCAGAAAGGTAGAAATACGTTCTTATGTTGATAATTACTTGTGAAATATTTAAATTCTTATTATATTTCTTATATTCCTTTTTATTGTAGTTCATCAAGAAATTACCAAATTAAAAACACAAAGATCAAGGACACCAGATATAGGCACTCAGCCAGGGTTAAAAACCCTATATAGGGAAAAACCCAGTCAAGAACTCTTCCTTCAGTAATTCAAAATGATATGGACCAAGTCCCTAAACCAACATACCTTCCTCCTCAACCAAGTCAGCATTTCAATAAGATACAACAACCTTCAATAGTCTCTTCTTTTTTAGCAGCTTTAGCCTAGCAACAACCCAAAAGTTGCAGCCCCATCTACTACAACTGCTGCAGAATTTCGGCCTCCCAGTTACTGCAAATTTTCAACCCCCTGCAACACTCTAGATCTTCGCACATGTGAACTAGGAGAGATAAATTTCAACTTCTATACCTTGAGAGGTACTTTCTTATTTTCCTTTAGAATTTTCCTCTTCTTTAGAATTTCACACTTTTCCAGTTTCCTACAAATACAAATCAAACTTGATGAGATGCTATTACAAATAAAGTCGAGTTGCTCCAATATATAGGCTTCTTATGAGGTCGAATTTTCTTATTTAAGGCTGACTTTTCCTTCCTTGAGGTCGACTTGGTGGAGGAGGCCTAAAAGACCTAAAATATAATAAAATAAATTTCTTCTTTGACAAACAAATACCAAGAATGGTCTTTTATAATATGACATGGAGAAGGACACTTGACATAAACCCTAGAAGCCTACAATGGAATTTTTGACCTAAAAATAATTGACCCAAGCATGAAACCCATGCTTTAATAAGTCAATATCTTTAATAATAAAATTTATTTTTCTTTCTTTTGATAAATATATTACATCATGATTTAAATACAATTATGAAGACCGACACTAGTTACATTCTTCAATAGGCCAACGGCCTATAATAGAGAAGCTACCACTAGAATACCAAGTGGAAGTAGTGCATGATAGGCTCATACATATATGGGTAGTTATAGAAGAATATTCCCATATTGATGAACATGCGATGTAGACTTCCCTTGCTAAGATTGTTAGGCAATTGCAATGGGTAGTTGAGAAAATAAATAATGGAAATCAAAATCTTAGAAAACACTTGGGATATTGAAATATTAGTTGATTCATAGAAACTGTCGTAGATCCTACTAGGTTTGGATCCTACTACATAATCAACATATTAGAGGAAAGAGAGTATTCATATTTTGGCCAACCACTGTAAATAGATACCCACTACTACCCAAAATTAGGTGCATTTTTGTGCAATTGTGAAAAAAAAGGGAGAAACTGATAGAAATTTTCCAAAAAGGATTTAACAAGATTCAACATGAATAAAAATAGACCAAAGACCCACTAGCATGAGAATAAAAAATTAGAAAAATAGAGGAGTCCAAAAAATAAATTGACCCATTGTACTAGTCTAGTAAGCAAGTTCAATCACAGTTGTGGCATATTTGACTAGTGGTGCTTGGACATAACAATGCACTACAATAGTTGCACCAAACAAATAGAAACCAATTGGTCATTGGTATAAGAGAAGTGACCAATAATGCTTGACACAAATGAAGCAAAGAGATAACTAGAAACTCTTAAAAAAATTATGGGTAAGTGGAACAAACAATTGGAAGATTTTTTCAACTATAGAACCAAAATTTTAGAGATGGTATTGGAATTGGGCCCCTCATTTGAGAAGGATATGTAGGATGTATAATCAAGCAAAGTTAGTTTTAGTTGACTTAAGGGCTAGTAAACATGTGTGGTTAGGGATTTTAAACCCCTCATTTTAAATTTTAAAGACAAACAAATTGCGATGGTGGGAAAGATGGAGTGGCACAGATTCTAGAAAACATAAGAGACAAGGATTTGTGCCATGCAAATTAGATACCATGGGAGTAACTAATGAGGCTTGATGATAAAGGAATGCCAAAATTGCTATAGGTAGGATCTTAGGTGATTAGTGGCGAGAGGAGAAAGACACCTACCCAAAGCATTGAAATGAAAAGGTTTGAAAATGATTTCACCAAGTTGAGGATGGGAAGGAGGACAACAAATTCTCATATTTATGAATGTATCTTTCAACCCTTAGGCATTACAATGTATATTGTAAAGGATTAGGCCTAAAAAGGTTTTTGATGATTAGTGTTACTAGAACAGTGTTTAATGGTTGTGAAGTATTGTAATAATCTATGGGTCAAGGTGTCCATCTATTGTATGAAATGTATTTTGAGTGGTTGTGACTCTGATCTACTCTAATAAATGTATTGATTCCTATTAGATATTAATGGAATGAGGTACATGTTCAAATTTTTTGTTCTTTTCCTTATTGGTGACGATGATGTGTTTTACTTTTATTCCTTAACCATATTAACTAATAAACCTTATTTGCTCTGATCTATTTTATACATGTGAGTAGGATAATATAATTAGTCTTGAATGTTTGACTATATTTAAGTGCATTAATATGGGTTGTGATCAAGTGGGTAGTGTTTAGCATGAGAATTAAGGGAAACAATATATATTGAGTTGAGTTTCGGTCATGATCATTATGTTATGCAAGCCTTGTATAGCCTTTAGACTCAACACAATGTTTCAGGTGAGACCTACCCCCTCTTGGAGATTGAATATGCCAATGTTTAGACTTCTATGGTCCCAATTTGTTGGAAATTGATGTAGATAGTGTTGAGAAATCTAGGGGTAGTTAGATTAGGTGATTTCTCTTACTTTTATAACTTCTTGTGATATATTTTTACTTAACTTGATTAAATTCTTATTTCACTTGATTATTATTAGAGTTCTTATCATCAAACAGCTACCAATCAATAAAGAACAATGAGACAAGAGGATACAAGAAATAGGCAATCAACCAGGGCCAAAACCTCTCCTCTTGAGAGGAAAACCCACCAAAATTCTTCTCTTCTTATAGAATGTTCAAATGATGAATTCCAAGGCCTAAGACCCTTGTCAAGGACCCCTCCAAGACCAAGTCAAACTTCTTCTTAATGAACCTTTCTTTCAACTACTTTGACCTAGCAGCCTCCAGAAACTTTGGCAATTTCTAGCTACTTTGACACAACAACTTCTAGCACCTTCAACCCCCAACAACTTGCCAGCAACTTTGATTTCCCCAGTAACTTCCCAGCAACTTCGACTTTCCCAACAACTTTCCAGCAACTTCAACTTTCCTAACAAATTCCCAACATCTTCGACTTGCCCAACAAATTTCCAATACTTCGACTTGCCCAACAACTTTAAAAACCCTAACACAAGAGAAAGAGAGGAGCCCAAAAACTTTGATCTTTCTTTTCTTCTTTTTATCCTTGATTTTCGTACTTTTCCAGCTTCTTTCTTGAGGAGATCTAACTTTCTTGTTGTGTCTCAGATGATGTTGAGTTCCTTCTTATATATAGGTTTTCCAGGGGTACAATTGCTTCCATGAGGCCAACTTGATATTTCATGTAGGCCAACTTGCTTGAAAAGGCCTTGGAGTGTCTTTTTGACATTTTTTACTCTACAAAATTTTATTTACAAGATATAGCATGCCCAAAGGGGTCTTACATGTATGACAGTGGCTTTTTGACTTCATAATTCTATGTCAACTAGAAGCACTCAATGGGTTCTTGACCTACAAATAAATTTACCTTGAGCATGAAAGACAACAATAAATTAATTCTTCTCTTTTCATCAAATACATAAAATCATGATTACTATAGACATTATGAAGGCTGAGCCTAGTTACATATTTCAACACTAATTCTTAACTAGGAAGGTATTCATAATCCATACATGGTACATGGATATTCTCATACTGAAGAATTCTCATAAGATGAGTCAGATTGTTAAGCCATCTCATAAGCTATTAATTTAGATTATCTCATTGCATCTCATCATACCATCCAAAATTGTCACATGGCAAGGCCTTTCCTAACAACTATATCTCTCCATAAGTTCAGAGCACAATTTTGGTGAGACAAATGAATGATAAACACCATCGTTATTGTCTCAAGGAACATACCCCGCCTGGATGTTCAAAGGGTATGTACTTATAGGACAATTCCTATCTTGGAATAACACATCCTCAAGGAATTTCCTCTTCGAATACTCTTACCTATTGGATTCCCTACCACATCTTCAAAGAGTATCAAAAACTAGATGCTTATCCAATCCTCCCTTCTTTCTTCATATCATGAAGACAATAATGATGTGTCCTTCTCTCCCTCGTGGCCTTTAGTCAGATTTACAACTGTTAGTCCTAGTCTAGTGCATGATACATGAAGTAGAGAACCATATCCATCACTCTCTCTTAACGAGGGAGGATCTAATCATTCCTATACAAGGAATATACCGAGGCTCCCTCTTAAATACGAAATTTTCCAAGCTATCTCTCAACTAGGGACTTGTTTCCAACAACAAATATCTGCTCTTTGGTGGAGATCATGGTACTATCAACTGCTTGAAGGGATCCTCTTTCTGCATCATGTCATGAATGTTATCACAGAGCTTCCTTCATCATTACTTTATCATAGGGAATCAATCATCTTCTCCATCACTTTCCCTTCAACAAACCATAGTGTTGAAACAATAGTCATGTCATCCTTTTCTTCATTAGAAAGTGATCTTCTAGTTCACATATGGTGTTTCTTCATACAACTACCTCTTCCAAGTCATGTTTATTTCAGGATCTTCCATCCAATCACATGATTACTAGTTGTAGGTGATTTCAAAAATATGAACCTCAAATCAAAATTACCTTTTTATGATGGCCTTTCGTCATGACATCAGCTTCATGCAACATCAACATCCTGCACATGTATGAATCCATATCCAAGACATTCAATGTTAAGGGTATCCTTCCTTTATAGAATTTGTCATGTCTTCATACCTTCTCGATGGAGATGCCATAGCTAATCCTTCTAGTCAATATTAGATGTTGATTCCTTATCTTAGATGCATCTTCCCACGAAATATTCTTTCATACTTTTCACACATTGCTTTCCTCATGATCTTCTTTACATGGTTCTTTCAACATAGGAACCATGATTTTCAACCACCTCATATTCCATATGAGGTCATATTATGTTGATTTCAACTTATCAATATGTAGAAGAGTTCAAGGCACATTGTCTACATGCCTTCATGCATTCGTCTATGGAACAGATACTTCTTCTTCGATCATGCTCACGAGATAGAGAATTTAACCATGTTATCTGCAACTATATGATGACATGAATTTATCCAAATATATATACATACCTCTTCCTTCAAGTGGTAATCTAGACATCTTTCAGAAACTTCCTTTTCTTGCTTGAATATGATAGTACTTCAACCAACTCAACATGTTTCACTCCTTTGTCACCATACCATCATTCTTTTAAACAATGGATCCCACACAAGGTGAAATTTAGACAATCAGCAAGACACTTTCTTCTTCTAAGTAGAGGTGAACCTTCTAATGAAGATTCCAATGGAGGATCTTGATTATCCTCATCCTGCAAATGCTCCTTCATAATGATGATTTATTTATCTTCTATCTTGCTAGATGACTTTATTCCAACCATACATACTGCTACTATGGTTGTCCTTATATGCTTCTAATGGAGATTCCATGAGCTACTTTCTTTCTATCATGATAACTGCTACAACCATGTAGACTTCTACTTCAACTATCCTTCCAAGCTTCTATGACAATGTCATTTATGCACATTGATGCTTGTGATGCTTAACATCATGATTTTTATCTTCTACAAAATTGAAAAGAACTCAAGTATATTTTAGTCATAGTATAGGTCTTGCACCTCCTCATTCTTTGTCTTCTTCTTTTCAGGTTCTTCAACTTCTTTGATGACATGGGCTTCATTTCTTTCTTTTCTCTTCTTGTCCTACTTATTAAGTTTAGGAAAATTCCTTTTAAAGTACCCATATTCATTACACTCATAGAATTATATCTTTGACATATCAATCTTATTCTTTTTCTGAATACCAAACTTTCCAAACTTTTCTTTTGTCTTAGCTATGCTAGTATATGCTTGAACTTGTTCATTTGATCCAACATCGCTCTTTGCCTTCAACCTGGTTTCTTCAATTTTACATAATGACCAAAGTTCATTGAATGGAGTAGCTTCCTTCTTTCCATAGATATGTGATACAAAGTTGCATCATTCATCAAGTAGTGCATTAAGCACATCGGTGGTCATTTCTTTTTCGAACAGGATTTCCCCTAACTCTTTTATTTAGTCTCTTTATTATGACACCCTCATAATATATGAGGCTATCCCTTCTTCCTTTGAAACCTTCATTTTGTATAGCTCGGTTCTCAAAGATATAATGTCTCTTGCAATGCTTACGGAAAACAATTCTACCAACTTATCATAGATTTCTTTGGATTTCTCCAACTTTGATACATAAGGGATGAGGGAATCCTTGATTGATTCTATGAATATTGTTTGAGCCCTTATTTACCCTTTCATATACTTCGATAGTGCTTGAGCTTCCTCTTGTGATGGTTTGGAGATTGAACCCTTAACATGTCCAATAACTTCATTCTCTATGAGGATCAAATCTATCATCTTCTTTCATGAAAGGAAATTTGATGACCCAACCAATTTGTTGCTTTCCTTGTAGAATGAAGTCATATTGATAGTATATTCAGACATAAATATAAAGATACTTACTTTTCAAGTGAAGATGCTCCTAGATGATGATATGTTTCAACTTTATGTCTTCTTGATGACGTTGCTTCCTTGATTATTTTCTTCCAGGATGTTTGAGATGTTATCTTTTCTTCAATGTAAGGGATGTCACCTTGATTTATTTGATGATGACGATAATTATTCTTCTTGCTTCCTTTGGATTTATAAATGTCGAATATGGAGACTTCAAGATGCTTCAAATATGAAGTCCTTCTTTCTTTGAGTGGAGGTAGGGTCATTGAGGTCTTCTTCTCCTACATATGATGTGATCCTTCAGATGATTACTCCTTCTTGGTGCTTCTTTCTTGGTCCTTATGTATCCTTCTTCAATAACGTGATCTTCAAGCTGCCTCTTCTTGACTTGTCACCTTAGCGCTGATACCATGTTGAGAAATCTAGGGGAAACTACATTAGGTGATTTATATTACTTTGATTGATGCTTCTGATATACTTTTACTTAACTTGATTAACTTATTTCACTTGATTATAATTAGTGTTCTTATCATCAAACAACTACAAAACAATAAAGAACAATGAGACAAGAGGACACAAGATATAGGCTTTCATCCAGAGCCAAAACCTCTCCTCCTGAGAGAAAACCCCACAAGAATTATTCTCTACTTATAGAACGTTCATATGATGAATTCTGAGACCTAAGACCCTTGTCAAAGACCCTCCAAGTCCAAGTAAAACTTCTTCTTAATGAAACTTTCTTTCAGCTACTTTGACCTAGCAACCTCCAACAACTTTGGAAATTTCCAGCTACTTCAACCCAACAACTTGCAACACCTTTGACCCCCGACAACTTGCCATCAACTTCAATTTTCCTAGTAACTTCCCAACAACTTTGACTTGCCCAACAACTTTCCTGCAACTTCGACTTGCCCAACAACTTTCCAGCAACTTCAACTTGCCCAACAACTTTAGAAACCCTAACATAAGAGAAAGCGAGAGGCCCAAAAACTTTGATCTTGTTTTTCTTATTTTTATCCTTGATTTTCATCCTTTTCCATCTTCCTTCTTGAGGAGATCAAACTTGCGTGTTGTGTGTCCAAATGAGCTTGAGTTTCTTCTTATATATAGGCTTTCCATGGGTACAAATTTCCTCCATGATGCTAACTTGATCTTTCATGTAGGCCGACTTGCTTGACAAGGTCTTGGAGGGTCTTTATGACATTTTTGACTCGACAAAAATTTTATTTACAAGATACAACATGCCCAAAGGGGTCTTACATGTATGACACTGACTCTTTTGACTTCATAATTCTGTGAAAAAACTAGAATTACTCAATGGGTTCTTCACCTACAAATAAATTTACCTTGAGCATGAAACCCGTGCATCAAGAATGACAAAAATAAATTTATTTTTCTCTTTTCATCAAATAAACAAAATCATGATTACAATAGACACTATGAATACTGACACCAGAACAAACAACACAGGGGTTTTCGGATCTGCGACATGGGCTGATGGAACCATCATGGTAGGGGTTACAGGCCGTTCTACGGCCCTGTAGCCACCTCACCCCCGTAATCCCATTTCGATCCCCGCGCCGGGTTTTATCCCTCTCGACCTGCAGCTCCTTACCACTCTTTACCCCCGCTCCCCCGTTTTTTACCCTAGTTTTTTTACCTGGTCGCTGACTCTCTTTCACTCATCGGAACGGGGTTTAGACATCCGGATCCGTCGGCAGCTAACAGAGGCAGTCGCTTTCTCTACAGCCTGCGAGATCGACCTGTGCACCTGCTGCTCCACTTGCATAACCCTAACGGTCCCCCCCACTGTCGGTGCCGAACCAAGGCGGTTACCAGGTTTCGAGGAGGGTTCAAGCAGCTGTCGACATGGACTCTGAAGAGGTGGATTACTTGGATTCCCCGCTGGCGGAAAGCTCCATCTGGCGTTCCACGTTCACATCTTCTGGGGGTCTGCACAGTGGAAATATGTCTGCCAGCCTTGAGAATCTCTCTCCATCTATCGACCCGTCTCTCCCCTCTTCACTTTTCCCTGGCGAGCCCTCCTCCTGGAACACATTTGTTGTCCCCTCCCCGGCTTCTCTCGGTTTCCTTGCGGAATGTTTTCAGCCCTCCCCGAATGGCGCCGCTCCCCATCTACCGGTTTTACCCTCGCTTTCCCATTTCCCTGCAAACCCCGTGGAGATCCCTGCTCACCCCGTGGAAAACCCTCCCCTTGCTGACCCTAACCCTCCCACTGCCCCCCCCCCCATCCCCTCTGGCAGCTATCACGCCATCCCCCCTCTCCCGGAGGCCATCCCCCCTCTTGGGTCAATCCCTCACCCTCCCCCCCTGTTCCCCCCCCCCCGGCGGGCTCACAGGCACCTGATATCCCGGGCCGCATGTCCTCCCGCCCCTCAAAGAAACAGCGCCGCTTCAGATCCAGAGCCGAGGACGTCTTCCTGAGGCTTGAAGAAGATATTCAGTGGGGGGACGCTATGGATTTGGCGGACCGTGTCCTTGTTGGCCGGATTCGGGGAAGACATATCACAGCGGCAAAACTGAAGCAATGGGCCACGGAGATTTGGGGCCAATATCTAGCGGAAATCCCATCTATCCAGACATTCGTGCGAGGATGGTTCGCACTAAGGTTCGCAAGGTTGGACCACACGAGCTGGGTACTTTCATCATTCTGGCATTTTGAAAAAGCTCCGGTCCTCCTCAAGCGCTGGACGCCCCTCTTTGACCCGGAGACGGAACTGCTGGGAATTGGGCCAGTCTGGGTCAGACTACCGGGCCTGCCTCTTCAGTATTGGTCCGAAGACATCTTCAGGAGAATTGGGAACTCTCTCGGCACATTCATGGAATCCGATAAATCCTACATCTCGACGGGCTCGATGGCTTATGCAAGGATACTTGTGCACATGGACACCAGGGGGGGTGTGCCGGAAAATATCACTATTCAATGGAAATCCACTTCAAGGAAGCAAAAGCTCGACTATGAGGGTATCCCTTATCGCTGCAGAAGATGCCATCAGGTGGGCCATCTTTACAAGGACTGCCCCCTCCTCCAGAAGACCCAGCAGGCTGCCACAAGTCAGGACCCGCCCACTACAGAAGGTCTACCTGACCCTCCTGCAGCGGTGGCACCAAGGACGGAGCACAACATTACCTCTGATACGGTGGAAGCGCCCCCAGCACCTCGCCGCAAGAAGCAAATATCGAACCCGACCCAGCCTCCATCTCCTCCAATGACGCGTTCAAAGGCTGCAAAAGGAGCAGTTTTCTCATCGGGTACGTCTTCTTCTTTGAATGTCTCTACTTCTCTTCTTGCATCATTGAGTTTATCTTCCCCTATCATGCCCCCCCCTAATCAGGATTTCCCCTCCCTCTTCCCCGTCCGCACTTGACCTGGTAAAGGTCGCCTGTCCGCCCCATCCCCCTCCCCGCTCGCTATATTTGTCTTGCCCCATCCCGAAGCCATCGGGCTTACCCACCTCCTCCTCTCTTCCCTCTTTCCCCCTCCCCTCTTTTCCCTCGCCCTCCCCATCGGTAAACTCTTCGCCGAGGTACTCCACCCGCTCGACCTCCAAGCTGAAAGTGACGGACTCCATTGGGCTGTCGGTGGAGTCCCTTATCCTCTCGCCCAAGCAAGGGCGCGGCCGACCCTCTTCGTTCTCTAAGGCACAGAAACAAGCGGGGGATGATGTCCTCCAAGGCAGACAGCATACACTTGATAGGGTTCTTAGAGCGCAGGACACCCTCCCCCACCCCCCTCCATGAAAATTCTATCCTTCAACTGCAGAGGGTTGGCCAGCCCGGAAAAAAAATTGGCCCTGAAGCGTCTCCTACTCTCGGACCCGGTGGACATCATCTTTTTACAAGAAACCCTTTGCAAAGCAGACTCTGTCACCTCCATCCTTGAAACATGGTTGCCAGGATGGACCTTTTCCGCCATTGATGTATCCGGCCGTTCAGGGGGCATTGCTATCGGGTTTAAGAACAGCTCCATAAACCTAAAGAATATCTGGGGTGGAGGGGGTTATTTGGGTGCGGACATATACTCAAAAGATCTGGAGGAAAATCTTAGAATCATCAATGTCTATGGACCCTGTCTTAACAGGGAGCACTTTTGGCAAAAGCTCTTCAGCTCCCCTCTCCTCCAAGCTGGGAACACTATATTGGGAGGAGACTTGAATTTCTCTATGGGTTTCTCTGAATCATGGGGACATATGGCACAAATCGATCCCCTCTCTGACTTCTTTGGGCAGCTGCTCGAGGATCACCACTGGATAGATATCCCATCGGCCAAAATTCAACACTCATGGAAGAACAACCGAACTGGGGACCAAAGCCTTGCTAGGAGGTTGGACCGCTTTATCATCAAGGAGGTGCTCCACAGCAATCATCCCAGATCTAGGCAATGGGTTGGAAGTGGCGGGATCTCAGACCATAGACCTATATATCTGGAATTGGGCGCAAGACAACAGGCCCCCAAGGCCCCTTTCAAGTTTAATTCCACTTGGCTCCGGGACCCCTCATATATCAAATTAATATCTGATTTCTGGAAAGCACATCCAATCCCTGAGGATGCAGACCCAGCCACAAGCTTTGTAAGGAACCTCTCCAAAATCAAAGTACTTTCAAGAGATTGGGCCAAAATGAAGAGAAAACAGGATGATCAAACGATATCTCTTGCTGAACAAGCTATCGAGGTTCTTGAATCCAACTCAGAAGGAACCTTCATCTCCCCAGATCAGAAATCTATGTATGAAGGCCTCATTAATCGGAGAACACAAGTCCTCCGAGACCGTGAGGATAGCTAGAGACTAAGGAGCAGAGCCATTTGGCTCAAGGAAGGGGATGAGAATACAAAGTTTTACCACCGCTTTGCAAATGGTCGGAAAGCGATCAACACTATCTGGGAGCTGCAAGATGGACAAGGACAACAGGTCACCAATCCTGGAGAACTTGCCTACCTAGCCTCCTCACATTTCAGGAACATATACAGGGCCCCGGGAGAAGCAAGTCTATTAGAAATAATGAGAGTGGCAGAACTCTTCCCCAGATTTGTGGATGATGCGGACGCAGAGGATCTTACAAAAGACATTACTTTGGAAGAGCTGGAAGCTACCATCAGGGCTTCCAAAAGGACAAGAGCCCGGGACCTGACGGCTGGACCATTGAGTTCTATCTAGCCTTCTTCGAGCTACTGGGCCAGGACATCCTCAAAGTAATCAATCACTGCAGCCACTCTGGAACTGTCCCCTCAGCCATCAAAGCCACTTTCATTGCCCTCATCCCCAAATCAGACAAGCCGGAATCCTTCAATGATTTTCGGCCTATCTCGCTCTGTAACTGTCTCTACAAGATCTTGGCCAAAATTCTTGCAAACAGGCTCAAGCCCATCCTCTCTGCCAATATATCCTCTGAACAATTTGCTTTCCTCCATCGTCGCCAGATCCATGAAGCTATAGGCACTGCCCAAGAGCTTCTTCACTCATTACAGAGCATGAAATTGAAAGGAATGATCCTCAAAGTTGACCTCTCCAAGGCTTTCGATAGGGCAAATTTACTATATATCCGCATGCTTCTCACCCATTTGGGTTTCCCCTTCATGTTCATTAAGAGGATCATGAGCTGTATCTCTGATGTGCCGTTCAGTGTCCTCCTAAATGGCTCCCCCTCCCCCTTCTTCACAGCCGAAAGAGGTCTCCGGCAAGGATGCCCCCTATCCCCCCTTCTGTTCCTTCTCATCATGGAAGGGCTAAGCAGGCTGATTGCATCAGAACACAGGAGAGGCAGAATCAAAGGGATCAAAATCACGGACAACTGCTCCCTTACTCACCTTCTGTTCGTGGATGATGTGCTCATCTTCTTAAACGGAAGCATGGCTGACACATCAACATTACATCTAGTCTTTGATCTCTTCCAGAAGGCCACAGGTATGATAATAAATGTTCAAAAATCCACCTTAACAGCGACAGGTTGTTCACAGCAAGAGATCATTTATACAAAAAATCGCTTCCCCTTCCAAATTCACCCTATGGAGGAAGGGCTGAAATATCTGGGCTTCCGAGTGAAACATGGAGGATACAAAATAGCTGACTGGATATGGCTAATCACAAAGGTGGAGAAGAGATTAAATGTTTGGTATAATAGATATCTCACAAGGGCAGGAAGACTCACTCTTATAAAAGCTGTGCTGGAAGCTACGCCTGTATACTGGATGTCTCTGGCTTGGATACCAAGAGGAATCTTATCCAGGCTACAAAAAATATGCTGCAGATTCCTATGGAAGGGGAACAAACAGGGAAACCTCTTTGCCTGGGTAAAATGGGACACCATTGCTAGGCCTAAGAAATGGGGAGGCTGGGGAATAAAAAGACTAGATTTATTTGCAAAAGCTCTGGCAGCAAAACTTGGATGGCAACTTCTTACTTCCCAGAGTCTCTGGAAACAAGTAGTTATGGAAAAATACATTGCTCCGGAAAGCATTTTCAGCTGGATTCACAGGGAACATAGGGGAAGTGGAAGACACTCAATCATCTGGAAAGCAGTTCTTAACTCCCTTCCCCTAATTCGGGAGGGACTAACATGGAGAATACATCAGGGGAACTCTGTCCGCATTGGTATAGACCCATGGATAGGATGCGGCAATGCTCATCGGCTATCTGGGCAGCTCACAGCACATCTAATGGATCAGGGTGTCACTCATATTGCACATATTGCAGATCAAGAAAACTCCAGTTTTCTACAACAGGCCTGGAAGACACCGCTAGATCTCCACATCCCGGAGCAATGGAGACAAGAATGGGAGTCTTATACTGAGGCCCTCACACAAGCACACATTAGAATCACGGAGGAAGAAGACGAGATTGTATGGGCACTAGCAAAAAATGGATCATATACTCCGAAGGATGGATACCAACAGCTCATGCAACCATATCAGCCCAAAATCACTCAGCAGTGGTGGAGAGCTATATGGCATCTAAAAGCAGCACCCAGAACGTGTATGCTCATGTGGGCCATCCTCTGCAACAAAATTCCCACTGGTGCAAACTTAAAAAAACGATCCTTCCATGGACCTTTCTGGTGCCATTTATGCAGAAGCAATGAGGAAGACACTGAACATCTCTTCCTGTCCTGCCCGGTAGTAAGTGAACAATGGTCCCTCCTCTCTTCACGCTCCCCCTCCCTCCATCAATGGCATGGCCTATCCATCGTCGATGCCTGGAGAATCTGGCAGGAGCAGCACTCTGGGAAAGATAGGAACATTCCACTACTCATGTGCTGGTCAATCTGGATAGCAAGGAATCGTGCGATTTTTGACCAAAAACCTCCTTTCTGGCCGGGCATAATTGCCCATATCCTTGCAGACCTCGCACTCATTCCCGATGATCCTCCACAAGCCCCACCTCGGTCTATATCCCCGGAACTCATCGATAAATCCTATCCCTGGGCTTACTTTGATGGCTCAGCGCAAGAGGAAGGCTGTGGGGGAGGAGCCCTCCTCTACCTCAGAGAAAACCACTGTTTCAAGCTCCAAATACATCTGGGACGGGGCACAAACAATTATGCCGAGCTCACCACTGCCAAACACCTCATATCCTTTGCACATGAGAAAAGATGCACAAAACTACAATTGTTTGGAGATTCAAAACTTGTCTGCAACTGGCTCAACAGAAAATCAACATGCTCTGCTTTCTCTTTGAGACATATACTGGATGAGGCTCTCAGACTAACAGATGCTTTTGAAAAATTTGATTGCTATCACATTTACAGGGAGCGCAACGCTCGGGCGGACTACCTATCCAAGCAAGCTGCGCAGAGGCAAGAAGAGGACTGGCTAATCCAGGAAGAACTGGATGGAACCTTCTTTCAACACTATCACAGACCCTTTGTTGATCCTCAGGCACAAAGGGAAGCACAGCACTGAAAGGAGTTCCATCATACACACTCACTGTTTTTCTTTGTTTTTCATATAGTCTGTTATAATTATGTATCGACCCACGGGGGTAACCATATTTCACGGCAGCAATCTACAGCTGCATATACAGCAAAGTTATATATCAGTCTGTACGTAGCTCTGGAGAAACACCCACAGTTTTTGTTTTTTTTGCTGTTTAGATACATGTCTCCCTACGCGGAGCACACTCCCTGCGTGGAGATAAAAACAGTTGGGATATGTATGTGCCGGTTATTTTGTTTCCATTCCATGGTGGGAACAACTATCTTAGTTTTTTGACATTTTTTGAGAGGCATCCAGCCTCAGTATGCATATGCTCAGACATCTACAGAATGTAATTTCTTATGACTTAATAGAAATTACGACTTTTTCTACGGGAAAAAAAAAAGACATTATGAATACCAAACCTAATTACATATTTCAACAGATAATGGTATAATATTTGTACAATAGTGGGATACTGAGGAAACCATTATACATTTTATGATTGTGTAGTAGCTCAAGCCTCAGTCTATTGTCAAGGAGGATGCTGGAATGTTTCATGCATGTTATTTTTCATGCAATCTCAAAGTATGTACATTCTTTTTTATTTCTTCTTGTATGAGTAATCGTGATATTTTTTTAGTCAAGTATTATTTAGGTCAATTTTCCATTATCACACATTATATAGATACCATCACAGACATAATGGAATTATTCATGAAATTCTTTTGCGTAGACCAAATATTTATTTGAGTAGCCTTGTTCTCCATGTTGGTAGGTATAAAAATGTAATGCATCATGATTATAGCTCAAATTGAACTTATCCATCATTTGTAATTTTTCACCTTGCATGTGTATAGTGAAATGTTGATTTGAAATTTTAATAAACTTAGTTGGTTTTTGAGATGTACCTTTTTCTTGTGCTCTTTTTTTAGTTTGGATAATATCATCGATACACATTATTGATTATCATATCAATATTCATTTTCTTACTTGTAACTTTGCCATTCATATTTCATATTAATTAAAAATCCATTGAAATATATTTTGATTACAACATAATTTCTTGCACTTGAGTACCATGTTCTTCAAAGTCCATACACACTAAGGCTCTATTGGTTTCATGGAAGAACACAAAACTTATGTTGTAGCATGGATTATTCCAATTAAAGATAGCATTTCAAAAGGTGGGATACTTGTGTTATTATGTTGGAAGACATTGACAACCTCATTTTCTTATATGTAAAAGTGTGTGGTTTATTAGGGTCATAATCAGGTACATTCATCTTGTATTTAACCCATGCATTTTGTGGCCTTAATAGTTTTCAGTAAAGAAGGTTTGATGTTTGAAATCCAAGGGCTATTTGTATTGTTTCAATTGTTTCTTGTAGAATAGCATTAATGTTAGAATTTCCTTGAACCCAACACTCAATATTTAATTCCCAACAATTAATAATTGAACAAATACATGGCTAAGTTCCTAACACATAAAGTGTTCCTGAGAACCCTAGCGCGCGGGCACTACCTTGGCCACCATCAACAGCGCTCTGGTTCGCACTTCTCTCTCTCCAGATGGCCCCTCTGGAGGCTCCACTGGAGGAGGTCGCTCAGCAGATGGCTTTCTCAGCTCTCGTTTACTCTTTTCCACCCCAAAGAGCTCGCCCAGCCATTTCTAAATTCGTAAAAAAAATAGAGGGATTACAAGAGGTTTCCCTTACTCCTACTTTGTCTAGAATGGTTGCACTTGCTTTGGCAGAAAAGGGTCTGATAGGTCAATTCACAGGTATTTGGCCCTCACCTAAAATTGTTCAAAGGTGGGTGGAAAGAAATTGGGCGAACAAAATTCAAGGGAAAATTGCTATCAGATTCTGTGGGAAGGGTTACTTCACCTTCCACTTCGAGACAAAGAATGACGAGGATCTGATATTTCGCAATGGGCCATATTTTATGGACTCCAGAGGTCTGTACTTAAACAAGTGGACGCCAGATTTCGATCCAAATCTTTATATTCCTAATGCGGTTCATGTTTGGGTTCGCCTCCCCCATCTCCCATTACACTGCTGGGGAGATGAATCTATGCGCGCCATCGGAAATGCAGTCGGAAAATATATTGATAGGAGCGAGCCAAGAGACAACATGCAGGCATGTGCCCGAATCTGCGTCGAGGTTGACCTGGGCAAAGGACTTCCAGAAGCCATCAAGATCAAAGTTGATGAATGGTCGCACATACAACAGCTCGATTACGAACAGATCCCCTTCAAGTGTAAGGTATGTCACGAGTATGGTCATTTTGCTAATCGTTGTACTAAGATCATTAATGTGGATAACAATACTCAAGAACAGCAATGGGAAGTGGTAAAAAGAAAAAAATCAGTCCCTAGCCCCATTTTACCCAATGAACCTGGTCCTTCCTCTCTTAATCCCTTCGCCCAAATCCCATCTCCTCCGCCTTCCCATCCTCATCGATCTCAATCCCCTGGATTGGAAAAATCCCTTCAATCTCCTCCATCCTCCAACCCCTTCCATGTTCTTTCCCTCCCTGAAGATGACCCTACTCCTTCGAACCCTCCTGATCAACCCTCTTCCCCTCATTCTATGACTGCCCTTCCTCCCCTCTTAATTGACCCCCTCCCTCCTAGAATCACTCGCAGTAACTCCAAGGACCAGGGTTCTTCCTTTGATGTCCAAAAGAAGCCAGGTAGAAAGAATTCAAAACATCATAGGGATGAGAACGCGAAGAAAGACATAGCCCTAGGTCTGTAGAATCCAATAGAATCTTACATTCAGGGCACAAAAGAACAAGAAGTAGCAAGCAGAGACGAGGGAGACAGAGCACCTCCTTGAACCACAGGTCTGAAATGATCCAAAATTCTTTCATGGAACAGCAGGGGACTTGGGCACCCCTCTAAAACCAATGCTCTAAAAGATATTATAGCGCAGGATCAACCATCCATCATATTACTACAGGAAACAAAACGAAGAGAATCAGAAATCAACAAGATCATTGGAAAGTATAAATATTATAAAGGAAGCATATGCGAAGCTAGAGGGGCTTCTGGAGGAATTAACACCATCTGGAACCAAAATGATTGGCATAATGAAGCCGAGCTAAGTGATCAACATTGGATAAAAACAGTTCTAAGAAATAGTATTAGCAATCAGCAGATTGTCATCTTTAATGTTTATGTACCCAATCATTACAGGGATAAAGAAATATGTTGGGAAGCTCTTAGCAAACACATTATGGAAGAAGATAACAGCAACATCATAGTTGGCGCTAATTTCAACTTAGTTTTGAATGCTAATGAAAAGCGTGGGGGGAACTTTCTGCCAGATCCTTTCAGGAACCAAATGGAAAATATAATGCACACTGGTGACTTGATAGATATAGCTCCAAAAAATCACAAGTTCACATGGAGCAATTGTAGGCTGGGCAACCACAATATCATGGAGAGGCTGGATCGATTCTTGGTCAATATCTCCCTCCTATCAACCTTCTCAACTGTCAACTCCTCCATCTTACCCTTTGCCATTTCAGACCACTATCCAATCACTCTTGCATTGGATACTCACTGCGCCCTTGGTCTGCTTCCATTCAAATATAACCATATTTGGAGTGATTATCAAGCTGCCCGAAACATCATCCAGTGCACCTGGGGATAGTATATTGAAGGTTCCCCAGGTTACATATGGGAGAATAAATTAAGGAATGTGCAAAAAGCGCTTAGAAATTGGGCCAAATCGCACTATAAAGAGCCAGAAAAGGAAAAACATGAGCTAAAACTCCAAATTGCTGAACTTCAATGTGCAATAGAACAAAAGGAATATCGCCAAAACGAAAATATCCAAGAAGAAGAGTTGTACAATAAATTGAGCAGAATTAAAAGACAGGAGGAAGAAAAGTGGCGCATCAAATCAAGGCAAATATGGCTGGAATGTGGGGAAAAGAATACCTCCTTCTTTCACAAACAAGCCACTGCAAGACAAGTCAGAAACACCATAACTTCCATTGTGGACAGCGCAAGTGTTGGAAATAATACTGAGAGGGGGGGTGAATCAGTATTATCAAGCAATTTACCAAATCTTCCTTATTTGATCTTTTGAATTATTCTTGCATATCAGTACCATAAAATAATGAGCATGAATAAAGAAAATAGACAGTCACACCAAAGAACACAAGATGTAAGGTGGAAACCCAATGCGGGAGAAAACCACCTGCTGCAATATGTCTCTATCTTCTTTCAAGAAATTCTTTTTACAATGATTTTGTACTGGTGCAGTCCTTTACCAGCACGCAGGCTGCAACCTGCAGAGAGCTACAACTCTCTCTCGTTTTCCAGTCTCTCCTGGAAGGGAGCTACAACCCCCTACTTCTTTTCATGAAGAATCAAATGATCAACAAGTATACAACAGATACAGTCCACTACAGATATCAGATCAGTAATTACAGAAATAACCCAGAACACCTTATGAACAGAAATATACAGTCAACAGATCATCTTAAGACAGGGACGCATATTTTCTTTCTGTGACCTGCGACTGGACGCATTCTACCTTCCACTGTTTTGCGTGCCGACGCACTGTTCCTCTATGCTTTGCTGCGACCGGCGCACCCAGAAACACTATCGCGCCGCGTCTTTTGCTTCAGAGACGCACCCAATAACACAGTCGCGCCGCGTCCTTTGCCTCAGAGACGCACCTGAGCCTTTACTGTACTGCGTCCCGGCGCACTTTCCCTTCACTGAACCTGCGTCCCTTCAGATATAAAAGATATGAGGACTTCAGAACCAACCCAAACACTCAGATCCACAGATCTGATCATGCGCCATAGAGATCACAGTCCATTAGAAGATTCGCCTTCATAGATCTGGACTAGATCTCACCAAAAGATATTCAACCAAGATGATGCTTAATCCAAATGAACTCCTTTGCTTTATATAGGCAAGCTTCTCCCCAAAACATGGAACAATACCACGAGCCGACACCATAGAAACACAAAACCGTCGGCTAGATACCACGCAAAGAAACCCCCACGTGCTTTTCTCTGCCTTGAAATGTGTGCACTGGGCGGACGCACCTCCTGAACGGCTGGCCGGCGTCCCTGGACGCGGGTTCTGTATGGTATACCTGCGGGGACGCACTTGCTGAACATATTTCCTGCGTCCTTCTTGATTTATCACCTGAATGGGTTTGCCATCAAGGACAACACCTGAATCATAATGCCAACAATCTCCCCCTTTGGACTTGATGGCAACCACATAATCTTCAGCTTCATTCTCCCCCTTTGACATCAAGGGCAAAGGGTATGCTCCCCCTATGCTCATGCATCTCCAGATCTGTAACCAGAAATCCATCATGAAGGAGATAGAGACATATTGCAGCTATTTCCAAGATCTCCTTCTCCATAATGCCAACAATGCATTATGTGCTCCCCCTGAGCCTATACCACCAATAGGAAGATGATCAACAGTAAGATGATGCATCAACAACCCCCAGCTTTTGCCTGAGGTATTCAAAAGTGTCCCTGGGCAACGGTTTGGTGAAAATATCAGCAACTTGTTCCTTAGAAGGAACATACTCCAACTTGACCTTCTGTTCAAGTACTTGTTCCCGGAGAAAATGGTACTTGATTGGTATGTGCTTGGTTTTTGAATGCATAACCGGATTCTTTGAGATGCTGATTGCACTTGTGTTGTCACATAAGATAGGGATTGGAGGAGTACAAGTGATTTGATAATCCTGCAAATTCTGCATCATCCAAAGGAGTTGGGTGCAACAAGATGCAGCAGCAACATATTCTGCTTCAGCTGTAGACAAGGCAATTGAACTCTGTTTCTTGCTGAACCAAGAGACCAGTCTGGGACCCATAAAGAACGCACCACCACTTGTGCTTTTCCTGTCATCCACGCTTCCGGCCCAATCTGCATCTGTATAGGCATGAAGAGTAAGATCTGTATCTCTAGGATACCATAAGCCATAATTTTGAGTCCCTTGAAGATATTTGAAAATTCTCTTCACTGCTTGAAGATGAGTCTCCTTCGGATTTGCCTGAAATCTTCCAACTATTCCAACTGCATGCATGATGTCTGGTCGGGTACCTGTCAAATATAGTAAACTTCCAATCATAGATCTGTAGGTTGGTTGATGTACTGCTGCAGATTCATCATTTGCACTGAGACTACATCCTGTGACCATGGGTGTACATACTGGTTTTGCATCTTCCATGCCATATTTCTTCAAAATCTGCTTGAGATACTTGGTTTGAGATAAAAAGATTCCTCCTTCCTTCTGTTGGATTTGCAAACCAAGGAAATATGTCAGTTCTCCTAGCAAGGACATTTCAAATTCTTTCTGCATGACTGAGGCAAAGCTTTGACTCATAGCTTCTTCATTGCTGCCAAAAATAATGTCATCTACATACACAACAAGTATTAGCAATTTGTCATTTTCAACTTTTATATACAGATTGCTATCTGCTGAACCTTTTAAGAAACCTTGTTGATGAAGATATTTGTCCAACCGGTAGTACCAAGCCCTTGGAGCTTGTTTGAGACCATAGAGAGCCTTTTTCAATCGGCATACAAGATTTGGATCATTTCCAAGAATGAACCCATCTGGCTGTTCAATGTACACTTCTTCTTCCAAGTCTCCATTCAAAAAGGCTGATTTCACATCCATTTGAAATACTTTGAAGTTTTGAAAACTTGAGAGAGCAAGGAACATTCGGATGGCCTCAAGTCTTGCAACAGGAGCAAAAGTTTCTTCAAAGTCTATTCCTTCTTGCTGCGCATACCCTTTACAGACGAGTCTGGCTTTGTTTCTAATTACTTCTCCATTTTCATTCAATTTATTTTTGAAGACCCATTTTGTTCCAATAACATTCTTATCTTTTGGTCTAGGAACCAGCTCCCAAGTGTTGTTCTTTTCGATTTGCTCAAGTTCTTCATCCATTGCTTTCACCCAACATTCATCTTTGCATGCCTCTTTCACATTTTGTGGTTCGGTGGAGGAAAGTAATGCCAAATAGCTTGAAGCTTCTGCAACTGTTCTTCTAGTTTGTATACCTGCTTCTTTTTGTCCCATGATCTGAGATTCTGGATGGTTCTTCTGAACATATCTGGATGGAGTCTTTTCTTCTATTCTTGTCCGTTCTTCTGCTTCTTCGTGAGGTTCTTCTTGAGATTCTTCTTGAGGTTCTCCTTCTTCATCATTCTGTCTTTGAGGGTAGCTCTCATCTTCTTCGATGTCTTCACGATGTATTTGCCTAGGAATATATCCCTTTTCATCAACCACTACATCAATGCTGTCAACAATTCTGCCAAGTCTTTTATTGTAGCATTTGTATGCTTTGCTATGTGGAGAATAGCCAAGAAGAATGCCTTCATCTGCTCTAGGATCAAGTTTGCCAAGCTGCTCCTCAGTATTCTTGATATAGCATTTGCTCCCAAATATTTTGAAGTGCTTTACCGAAGGAGTTTTACCACTCCAGAGCTCATGAGGGGTTTGAGTGCTGTTCACCCGGACATTTGTCTTGTTGAGAATAATAACCGCAGTATGTGCAGCCTCACCCCAGAAGGTTGCGAGGGTTCCTGATTCATCAAGCATAGCACGAGCCATTTGTTGGATTGTTCTGTTCATTCTTTCAACAACTCCATTTTGCTGAGGCGTTCTAGCTGTAGAGAATTCTCTCCTTATCCCATGTTCATCACAGAAATCGAAAAATTCATTTGAAGTAAATTCCCCACCTCTGTCAGATCTGAGGCACTTAATTTTGTGATCTGATTCATTTTCAGCCAAGGCTTTGAAGGTTTTGAATTTTTCGAATGCTTCATCTTTGTGCTTCATAAGACCTAACCAAACAAACCTGGAGAAATCGTCAATAAATAATATCAAGTATTCCTCTCCTCTAGGTGTTCTTTTTCTGAATGGTCCACATACATCTGTATGTACTAGCTCAAGAGGCATGCTGGCTGATCCTTCTTTCTCTGGAAAGTTAGTTCTGGTTTGTTTTCCAAACTGACATGATCTGCATATGGTGTTGTCAGGAATTTTGATATCTGGAAGATCGCGAACTGCCTGATATTTGCAAGCTTTCCTTATTTGTGAGAAGCTTAGATGTCCCAACCTTCGATGCCATAACCAGTGCTCTTCATTCTTGCTTAGATAGCATTGTTGTTGTCCTTCATCAAATATGTATAGATTATTTGGAGTTCTCTTTCCTTTGAGAACTGTTTTACCTGTATCAAGATCACGAACAAGGCATCCATTTGATCTGAATATAACCTCGGTTCTTTGATCACACATCTGGCTGACACTTAGTAGATTATGCTTCAATCCATCAACAAACAAAACATTTCCAGCCTTAACATCTTCTTTTAAAGGAGCAATACCTTTTCCTTTTATAGTTGCAGGAGTATCATTTCCAAAAGAGACTTTCTTTCCCTTTTCTAAATTAGAATAAGACTCAAGTTTTTCCTTATCACCTGTCATATGCTTCGAACATCCACTGTCAATGTACCATAGATTTTCTTGTCCTTCTGCATAACATGCTATCCCACATCTTTCTGTTTGAGGTTCCTTTATTCTCCATGTTTTGGTGCCTGAGGCTTGTTCCTTTTTCTGCTCTTGTACCTTTCTTTCCGGAAACCTGCTTCTGCATTCAAAGTCTTTATGTCCAAAATTATTGCAAATAGAACATTCAACTTCATTTTCAAGAGCTGAAAAGTTGTTATAGGTCCTTTTTGTAATCCCTGTCATACTTCTTTGTTTTTGAGCTTCCCTAGTCATGATTGTTTTATACGCAACACATTGAGCTGCTTTGTGACCAAAGTTATGGCAAGAAAAGCATTGTCCATTGAAGAAGCTTCTGCGATTATTGGATCTACCAGCCAACTGATTGTAATTTCTATTTTCATCTATTCTTGAACCAAATTGAGAAGATTTTACCTGTGGCTGGTTGTGGCTTTTGTTCACCCTTAAGCTGGATTGCCCCTGATAGTTTCTGCTTGACATTTGTCCCTGCTTTACCTGATGATCTTCCTTGTGCTCTTGCTCATTTCTTCTTGCTGCATCAAGATAACTTTTTGAAGTGGATGCTTGAGAAGTTTCTCCATTATAGCCCAAACCTGTCTTATTTAGTGGAGACCGCTGCACACTGATAATCTCATCCAAAGTTTCAGATCCTTTGACAAACTTGAGATTAATAGTTTTTGTTTTCTCAATTTCTTTTCTAAGACCAACAATTTCACCTTCTAATTTTTCAAGATGTTTTTCCTTTTCATCAATTTGGAATTGTAGAGTATCAATAATCATGTTCTTTTCTTCTATGCATCTCTTGAGTCTAGTAATTTCATCATAAAGGTTATCCACATCTACAGCATCCTCATAATCATCATCTTCAAATGCCATTAACAACCTATATTTATTACCTTGTTCATCTTCATCACTGTTTGATAAGCCATCACTATCTTCATGGGTGTAGTAGCTTTTCTTATTTGCGCTTTGTTTCTTGTTCCATCTAACTGGTTCCTTTCCTTTATCCTTATAAGAGCATTTTGCAGCATAATGACCTACTCTTCCACAAGCAAAGCATTTGAAAGGTAGCTTACCTCTGAACCTTCCAGAACCTCTTTGAAGATTTCTGACAAAATTTGATTCTTCTTCCTCTTCTTCTGGATCATGGCTTGCTTCATAGTAATCTTCTTTGCCTGATGCTTTAAAAGCAGCCTCCCTTCTGTCTGATGGTCCTCCCTTTCTCATTTCATAAGCAGTTAGAATTCCATGTAGCTGAGACATAGTAAGAACACGGAGATTTTCTTTTTCTTCTATTGCAGATACTTTGGATTCAAACTTGGGGGATAATGATCTTAGAATCTTTTGAACTACTAGAGACTCCTTTACTTCTTCACCCAAATTTTTCATACAATTTACAATCTCATCTACCCGAAGAAAATAATTAGCCACACTTTCATCATTATACATCTTGAGAGTCTCATATTGAATTCTGAGAGTTTGAAGTTTGGCTTGTTTTACCTGTTCATCTCCTTCATAGCTTGTGATCATTTTGTCCCATATTTCTTTTGCTGATTTGAAGTGCATTACCTTCATGAATTCTGTTTGGGATATACTTCCTAATAGAGTACTGACTGCTTTTGCATTTGTTTCATACTTCTTTTTCTCAGCTGGATCTGTAGGAGTAGCTGAAGGAAAAGCATAGCCTGTTTCTACAATGTCCCAAACTTCAGTACCAAGAGATTGAAGATATGCAGTAACTCTTACCTTCCAATAATTGAAGTTTGTCCCATCAAAAACTGGTGGCCTGATTGATGCTTCTCTCTCGTAGTTGCTCATGATGAACGATCTACCTTCAAGCGATCAAGCTTTTCTGAAGGACCTGCTCTGATACCAATTGTTGGAAATAATACTGAGAGGGGGGGTGAATCAGTATTATCAAGCAATTTACCAAATCTTCCTTATTTGATCTTTTGAATTATTCTTGCATATCAGTACCATAAAATAATGAGCATGAATAAAGAAAATAGACAGTCACACCAAAGAACACAAGATGTAAGGTGGAAACCCAATGCGGGAGAAAACCACCTGCTGCAATATGTCTCTATCTTCTTTCAAGAAATTCTTTTTACAATGATTTTGTACTGGTGCAGTCCTTTACCAGCACGCAGGCTGCAACCTGCAGAGAGCTACAACTCTCTCTCGTTTTCCAGTCTCTCCTGGAAGGGAGCTACAACCCCCTACTTCTTTTCATGAAGAATCAAATGATCAACAAGTATACAACAGATACAGTCCACTACAGATATCAGATCAGTAATTACAGAAATAACCCAGAACACCTTATGAACAGAAATATACAGTCAACAGATCATCTTAAGACAGGGACGCATATTTTCTTTCTGTGACCTGCGACTGGACGCAGTCTACCTTCCACTGTTTTGCGTGCCGACGCACTGTTCCTCTATGCTTTGCTGCGACCGGCGCACCCAGAAACACTATCGCGCCGCGTCTTTTGCTTCAGAGACGCACCCAATAACACAGTCGCGCCGCGTCCTTTGCCTCAGAGACGCACCTGAGCCTTTACTGTACTGCGTCCCGGCGCACTTTCCCTTCACTGAACCTGCGTCCCTTCAGATATAAAAGATATGAGGACTTCAGAACCAACCCAAACACTCAGATCCACAGATCTGATCATGCGCCATAGAGATCACAGTCCATTAGAAGATTCGCCTTCATAGATCTGGACTAGATCTCACCAAAAGATATTCAACCAAGATGATGCTTAATCCAAATGAACTCCTTTGCTTTATATAGGCAAGCTTCTCCCCAAAACATGGAACAATACCACGAGCCGACACCATAGAAACACAAAACCGTCGGCTAGATACCACGCAAAGAAACCCCCACGTGCTTTTCTCTGCCTTGAAATGTGTGCACTGGGCGGACGCACCTCCTGAACGGCTGGCCGGCGTCCCTGGACGTGGGTTCTGTATGGTATACCTGCGGGGACGCACTTGCTGAACATATTTCCTGCGTCCTTCTTGATTTATCACCTGAATGGGTTTGCCATCAAGGACAACACCTGAATCATAATGCCAACAGCAAGGACTCAACATGTGGAACAAACATATATCAAAGGAGCAGCCACAGAACATTTTAAGGACCTTTTAATTGAAACAAAGGAGGAAGAATCTTATGATGATTTGCTACAGTATTTGCCTTCTAAAGTCACAGATGATCTGAACAAAAACCTGACAGCAGAAATAAAAGAGGAAGAAATAGTTGAAGCAATCTGGAGTCTCCAGCCCAACAAGGCACCTGGACCGGATGGATTCCCAATTTGTTTTTACAGGGACTACTGGGAGTTGATAAAGAAGGACCTCATCGAATACCTCAAGTGGATCCAAAAAAAAGGCAAAATAGGTGGATATACAAATTCTACCCATCTGGCCCTCATTCCTAAGGAGAACTGCCCTTCCAACTTCTCTCGCTTCAGGCCTATATCTTTATGCAATTCATCATACAAAATCTTCTCTAAAATCATAGCCTCTCAGCTCAAACCTCTTCTACCGATGCTAATCTCAGAAAACCAAGGAGGCTTTATGGCTAACAGACAAATTTCAGACTCTATCCTTTTGGTTCAAGAAGCCATCCATTCAAGTCAAGCAAGGAATGAGAAAGGTTTCATTCTGAAACTAGACTTAGCCAATGCCTTTGACAGGGTAAGGCACTCTTTCTTATTCGCAGTTCTTCAAAGGATGGGCTTCTCACCTCTCCTTATTAATGTCATAAGAGCCTGCATCTCTGGGCCTTGGATCGCTCCCCTCATCAACGGAAGACCCAGACCCTCCTTTCAATCCTCAAGAGGACTAAGGCAAGGCTGCCCCTTATCCCCATATCTCTTTATCCTCATGGTAGAATCATTCAGCTGTCCCCTTGATCAAAAGAGGCAGTCTGGCCTTATTACGAGCATCAAGTTTGAAGATGGCATTAAAAATATAAATCACTCTCAATTCGCTGATGACACCCTACTGCTAGGGGGGGCGACCACCATTATAGCAAGAAGATTCAAATCCCTGCTTGACAAGTTTATGAGATATTCATGAGGTCAAATAAATCACCTCAAAAGCTGCATTTACGGATGGAATGCTTCACCCCAAATGATACACAGCATTGCCAACATTTTTGGTGTCCCCTGCAAGTTAAATTGGGACTATTTCAGTTACTTAGGATTGCCGGTAACCATAGGGAAAGCAAAGACTGGAGTCTGGGACTTAACGCTAGACAAAATGAAAAGGAAAGTTCAGAAATGGGGAACTTTGTGGCTCAATCCAACTGGGCGACAGGTTCTTTTAAAATCAGGGCTCTCCTCCCTCCCCCTATATCAATTCTCCCTGGCCCAAGCCCCGGCTTCATTCCACTGAAAAATGGATAGCATCCTCATATTTTTTTCTATGGCAAGGGGGTAAGAATGAAAAGAAAAAATACAACCTAGTAAAATGGAAATAGGTCATTCAAAGCCCCGAAAAAGGAGGTCTTGGCATCAGGTCCCCATCTCTTATGAATTTAGCGTTCCGTGGGAAATTGATTTGGAGACTTCTGGACAACCAAACAGCATGGTGGAAAAAATTCCTGGAAACAAAATACCTTAATCAGTCAAGGCAGCATATTCTCACCTCTGAGATCCCCAACAGAAACTGCACAAAGATATGGAAACTTTGTAAAAAAGCCATTGCATTCATGGCGCAAAATGTCTCCAAAGTGCCAAAGGAGGTGAAACGGTGAACTTTGGTTCGGATAAAATCATGGGGAACCCTCCCATAAACAGTCTTCCAGGTATGGATCCTATAATTCATTATCTACAAAGCAAAGGCATATCTAATCTGAGTCAAATCTCTCAATGGAATGTATCATCTAATGTCTGGATTCGATGGGGAATTTCCACCCATCCCCCACCACCTTAAAGGTAGCTTTGATTCTCTTTGAAACTGCCTACAGAGTATTGCTCCCACCATTAAAGGTGAAAAGGATGAGTTCTGATGGGATCCTTCAGGAACAAATTATTCAATCAAAGCAGGTTACAACTATCTGAGTAGCAAGGAATACCCCACTACTGTTTGGACTCATGGGAAGACTTTAAAAAGAGCTGAAGCAATTCCAAAAATCAAATTTTTCATGTGGACACTTCTGCACGGTAAACTTCTAACTACAGAGAACCTTAGGAAAAGAGGCATTGTCAGACCCTCCAGGTGTCCCAACTGTCAAGTTGCGGAGGAATCCATACAGCACTTATTTATTTCTTGTCCCTTTGTAGCCTCATGCTGGAACAGCGTCATCCCCTCTGCACCCCCTATTTGGAATCCTCAACATTCTATTGATGAAGCCTTAAATAACTAGAGGAGAAATTATCCTTGGCAATCAGTGAAGAAAAATCCAGCTAAAAGAGTTTGGAACGCCATTCCTTTTGCTCTTCTGTGGCATATCTAGATTGCTCGAAACAGTATGATCTTCTGAGATAAAACAACTACAATCATGCACATTCTCATTAAAGCATCAAGCCTTGCTTCGGAAACTATTACATCTAAGATAACAAAGAAAATCGATTCCGCTAGCCTATGGGTAGAGGAACGAAATTTTATCTAGAATCTTATTGACAAGACCAACAATACTCCAACAACAAAGATCAGCAAGCTCAGAGGCAAAGCCGGCAATCCTAAATGGAAAATCTGCCTCACAAAAGACGAGTTCGGTAAATGGCTCCTGTCAAAGAAATCTCATTCCTTATTCTTTAACGAAGCTTCTAAATCTAATCCGGGAGCAGTCGGCGCATGGGGCATCATTCTTGATCCTTTAGGCGTACCTGTGTCCTCTTTTGAATGGTGTTTGGGAAATCTAACCAACAACAGAGCTGAAGCTCTGGGTCTTTACCAAGGTATCTTACAGCTTCAAAACCAAGGGATCAACGAAGCCCTCATTTTTGGCGATTCTGCTGTAATAATCAGTGTAATTAATAGCAATAGACAAGCATCCAATCTTTTTCTCCATCAAGTCATCAGTCGTTGTAAAAATTTGTTGTCTCAGGGCTTGGAGTACCATTTCCTTCATGTCCTGTGCTCCAACAACCAAGACACAGATAAGAGAGCCTGTCAAGCCTGCTCTCGGGAAAAAGGAAGCCTCCTACGTAACCACGCGAACCTGCATCAATTCATCCCCTGATTCTCATGATTGCCCCAAATCGTCTCCCACCAATGAACTGCGTCTCTGCCATCAAGAACTCAGACCAAATCCAACCCATATCTGATTTCCTCTGCAGTAAATCTCTGTCTATGCAGTCGAATCTCATCCTTGAAGATATTGACACAGCAAATCGAATCTTGATTAGCAGAACTCGTGATCGCCCCTGCTCCCTCCTTATGATTTGGCCCTCTTTGTGGGTCTGTTTACACGCTATTTATTCCAGCACTTATCCTCCTCATTTCCTCGGCGCTCCGCCCCTTTGCGCTTTTTCCCTCGCTTCCTTCATTGTGGTTCACTGTAAGCCGAGCCTCGCCTCTATTTCCAGGTCTCCCCTAGACTGTTTCCCTCTCTTCGACTCAGCCTCTCCAGCTTCTTGGCCCCCCTATCCTTTTGTTCTGCTCTATTGTGGTATATACTGCACAGCTTCAGTGCTTGACTCTCAGACAGTTAGCTCTCTCAGAACTATCTTTAGACATATAGCTGCAGTAAGTGCGTGCCTCTCTTTTAAGTCGCCTCAAGCAAGAGCTGAAGCCCTCCTCATGGACCGAAGCGAAGATTGCTTGCATTGCTAGTACCTCCAAGCCGAGATCGAACAAGTCAGAACTCATCAACGTCTACTAGATGAAAAAATCGACGCTGCCACAAGTATCCTCACAGCTAAATACGAGGCTGATCTTAATCTATTTCTACACCGTATTTCTTCTCTGCGGGAGCAACTCAACGCCCTCTCAAACACCTATGCACACATTCAAGAGTCAGTTGAGATCCTCAAGTTCATGATGGACAAGATCAACAGCTGAAACAGACTAAGCACCAGCTCCTCTAGCGCCAGAGTTGCAGCAGTAGACAACCATCCTGAGGCCTCCAATGCTCGATAGATCAGCCATATCAGCATTGACTAGATGTACTGCAAAACCAGCCTGTTGTTGTCCCAATTTATAAGAATCTATACTTGTATTAGGAACTTACAAATGAACAGTAAAGGCATTTTTGTGAACTGGCATAATGAAACACGGTCACAAGCTATTCCTATGATCTCATCTTTTGTAAAACTGGATCTTAGTCTCCTCCATTTTTTTTTAATATATCAAGCAACCGATTTTGTAAAAAAAAAAAAAAAAGTTCCTAACACATAAAAATTCGGTGGAAGCAAATTACGATTGGAATCACATAATCACAAATATATTTTTCCCAACAAATCAATTCTTCATTAATTAAAAATCAAAACTTAATTGGGCTCTCGTCTTAGGATAATGGCCCAACTAAGAAAATATAGATTAAAAAACTCTAGATTTAATCCAACAAATCTAATCCCTCTCGTAGATTTGGATCTCCATCCCCTCTGCACTCTTTTGGACCCAACACACTCTCACTAAGATGTTGCTCTCAAACTTGTGTTGTTGATGTGTGTCTTCTCCTCACCTTAGTCTTGTCTTTATAAACTTAAATTAAGCCAAAACCCTAATCCTAACCGTAACCCTAATCTCAAAGTGATTAACGGTTAGGATTATATCTTGCCTCACTTGAGATCAATGACTAAGATTAATTTATTCACTAAACTAAATCTACTTTTCCTAACTTTTATTTTAGATAAATAAGCCAACATATCAATATGTGTTTTTCCTAAGTTAAAATTAGGCTAAGTTACATCAACAACTTACTCAACCTAAAGCAAGTGTTCTAAGGTGATATGTGAGCAACTTCTACATGCCTACATATAAGGCGTGTGCAAAAATATCTATCCAAACTATAGACTTCAACAAATTTTAACACAATTATGCTTCTATATTGAGTGTTGTTGTTTTCTATTTTTTTTACTTCCAAAATTTATGTTTGTCAATTTCTTTTTGATAGATTTCTTTCAAATACCTCAATAATATATTCCCAAAAATATATAATTTGCAATAGTATTTAAAATGCTTATATGAAAATAACTTCTCATAATATCAAATCACCCTTTGATTTTCCTCTCTTGGGGCTTGTAATAATATACTTCTGGTCTTTAATATCGTTTTCATCTTAAATAATCTCATTCCTTCCTGTATGATTTTTTTCACAGGTGGGAAAACCTATCATAATTCAGTTATCAAACCCGCGGTGAGGTAAACCATCTCTAGTTGCTAACCGCAATTGTAGGCTGACTCATCACCGTTATTTAAGGAAAACCATGTCACCTCAATTAACCCACTGATGGTCTATAACGGGCCAGTCTTTCACTCCTGCCAGATGCCTATGGGTCTTGGGTCATTAACATGTTTCCTTATGTCCGAGGAAGATGAGCTCTTAGTCAAGCATAAGCTATTTTAGGGCATATCCTTCATATAAGTTGCTAAGCTATTAAATATAATATATTTGATTTCCATGGCATTTTTTTTCTTGTATTATTTCCATGATATGTTTTGGTTTTATTGTATACCTTGCCATCGAAATTATGTGGACAAAAAGCAAAGAAATTATATAAAATGCACTACTTAGATAGTTGGGATATATTAATGGCATTTGCTTTGAATCATATATTTCTTGATTTAATTATCATTTGAGTATGCACTTGAGCACCATTTTATCTTATTTTCATCTTTTTATGGATATCAAATAAATTACATATAGGTAAAAAAAAAAATGATTTGGTTAGAAAATTATGACATGTGAAGGCTAGTTGGAAATTAATATTCAAGGAGATTTCAAATTTGGTTTTCATTGATATGGATACTTCATTTAAATATGAATAAAATATTAACAAAAAAATATAATGATCATATTTTATTTTAACAATAGTAATTTAATGATTTTTATAGAGTAATTGGAAACAATCTTCCTTTTGAAGGAGAAGATGAGGGTTTATATACTTTCTAGAATTCTTCTAAGATAGTAATTTTCATACATAATTAAATCCAAATGACTCAAAAGCTTTCAAACACATAAAATACATACCCTATCAAACACAAAATTAATATGAGAACATTGATTATAGTTGAGTAAAAAAGGCAATATGACAACATTGGCATCTTCATAACATTAATCATGGCCTCATAAAACAAAAATTCTATTGTTATTCACGAGAGAAAGTGAAAGAATCAAATGTATCCAACACAAAACCCAAATTTTGCATAAAGAGAAACATAAACCAAAATTGGGGAAGCACAAGAAATAAATTAGCCAAGAGGAATGCAACCCTACAGAGAGAGTGAACCCAAGAACAAGTGTGCTAGAGAAATAAATAAGTCAAAAGCACAAAATATCGCAACACTTGATAGGTCCCCTTCAATGAAACATTTTATTATAATAAAATATAATCATAAGAAGATTAATTACAAATGAGAGTTGGGTAAAGAGTTAGGGTGTTTTCCCCGAAGGGTTTATGAGACTATGTACAAGGCTAACATTAGCCAAACCTAAAAATATAATAATGATCACAATATAAAGTTGGCAATGAATGAAAGTGAAACTTACACTATTTTAACATCCTTCTTTAAGTTGAACATGGGACCACAAAGAAACATTATCAATACAAATGAGAGTGGGTGCATAAATACCCAAATGAAGGTCCGGTGTGGTCAATAATGGGAGTGAGTTTATAAATAGCCAACTAAACATAAAATTGGATGTGGATGTAAATTAAGACTACATATCTATTTTCAACATTTTCCCCTTATTATCATGAAGATTAAACATCATGTCACAATATTTTCATTCTCCCTTGATGTTGAATCGGGACCATATAGAGAAGACATTACGTAATATCCCATATGAACATCATATCTTCCACACTAGTATGATTCTACAAGTTGTTGAATATGTCCTTTGAAAGAGCTATAGATGAAGAGACTTTTGGAAAATGCGATTAAAATGAGTCATCAACAAGGTTCTCATCATCAACATCTATTTGTACAAGCATTATAGGGGTGTTTGAGAAAACACTCATAGAATAAAGAAGAGGGTAAACATTTGTTATGAAACCAGCTCAAGAAAAGATAGAAAAGATAGATCAAGGCCTTAGAATTCAGCCTCTTCGAGGGGGAAACCTCCTTTACATTACATAAATGAACAATTCTTGGATGATTCAAATGACAAAACCTCCTTTCTATATATAGGAGTCTAAGGAGTCACAATATAATCCAGCCGACCTAACAATAATAATATAAAGCCACAAAAATAACAATAGAGGGAATCTATGGGGCACAGAAATAACAATATGGGGGTAATAGGGGCACAACAATATAAATAAGGGGTATAACTATAATAGTAATGGGTAATCACTAGTATTATAGGGACCCAACATGCCCCTCTCCTTCAAAAAGGTGTTGTCCTCAACGCTTGAGTAATTCTGGATACTTCTACATAAAATTCTCATCCTCCCATGTGGAATCTTCAGCGGATAAGTTCTTCCACTTGATAAGATACTCTGAAATTGATCGATTTCGTAGCTGTCGAGTTCTTGTTTCTGTGACTGCTTCCGGTTCCAATATAATTTTTCCTTCCTCGTCAAGTTCTGGCAATATTGTTTGAATTGGGAGCTTGTCGCCTATAACCTTCTTTAAACATGAAACATGGAAAACTGGGTGCAATCGAGAAGCTGCAGGAAGCTCCAATTTGTATGTGATAGTACCAATATTTTGCAACACCTTGTACGGACCATAATACTTTGGTGATAGTTTATTATCCTTCTTAGCTTGCTTTAGGGACATTTTCTTATATGGTTGTAGCCGTAGGAATACCCAATCACCTACATCAAAACTTCTTTCACTGCGATGTTGATCTGCCTGTTGTTTCATTCTATTTTGTGCCAACACGAGGTTATCCTTTAAGAGTTGGAGGACTTTTTGTTGATGTTCGATGTGATGTTCCACTGCCTGAACCTTAGAATTTTCTCTTAAATATGATGTGATGGATGGTGGTTGATACCCATAAAGTGCCATAAATTGGGTCATTTTTGTTGCTGTATGGAAGGAAGTGTTATACCACCATTCAACCAGAGGCAACCATTTGACCCATTGTGTCTATTTATCAGATACAAAGCAATGAAGATATCCTTCCAAACATTTGTTTACTATCTCAGTTTGCCCATCAAATTGAGGATGATAAGATGAGCTATGAGCTAACTGAGTACCAAGACAAGAAAATAATTCTGTCCAAAAATTTCCAGTGAAAATGGGATCTCTGTCACTTACAATAATCTTTGGGTTTCCATGTAGCTTTTGAACTGTTTCCATAAATGCAGTAGAAACTGTACTGGCTTTAAATGGGTTTGATAATGCACAAAAGTGTGCATACTTGGTAAGTCTGTCAACTACCACCATGATGACACTCTTTCCCTCAGACTTGGGTAAACCTGTGATAAAATCCATTGAAACTTCCTCCCAAAGTTGGCTTGGAATGGATAAAGGTTGTAATAGACCCGGTGTCTTAATTGTTTCAACTTTATTTTGTTGGCAAACCAAACATTCCGCCACAAACTTTTGAATATATGATTTAAGGCCATCCCAAAAAAATTCCTTCTTAACCCTGTGGTAAGTTTTTAAAAATCCTGAGTGCCCTCCTAAGGGAGAAGTGTGCAATTCCATAAGAATCTTTTGTTTTAGCTGGGAATTCTTACAGAGGTATAAGCGATCTTTGTACCATAACGAATCATTTTGCCAGCTAAATGTATCAGAAGTACTGGAATCTTGTTGTAGCTTTTGAATAAGTGCCCACACTTCTTCGTCATTCTTCTATTACTCCCTTGCTTCGTTTATCCAATCTGGTTGGATAATAGAAATGGCACACAACAATGCTTCCACATCCTCATCCTTTCTTGAGAGTGCATCTGCCACCACATTTTGCTTCCCTTTTTTGTAGATGATTTCAAATTCATAACCCAACATCTTTATGACCCACTTTTGTTGCTCTTCAGAGGATAATCTTTGTTCTAAAAAGTATTTAAGGCTATCATGATCCGTTTTTACCTTGAAGTGTCTTCCCATTAGGTAGGGTCGCCATTTCTTAAGTGCATGGAGTATTGACAACATTTCCTTCTCATAAATAGCTTTGGTTAAAAACTTTCCCTTGATTGGACGACTTTCAAAAGCAATGGGTCTTTCATCTTGCATTAGAACAGCACCAATTCCATTTCCTGAAGCATCACATTCCACAATAAAGGTTTTTGTGAAGTCCGGTGTAGCTAAGACCGGTGCTTGGCACATTGCCTCTTTAAGATGTTCAAAGGCCTTTGTTGCTTCCGGAGTCCATGAAAATGAATCTTTCTTCAATAATGTTGTTAGAGGTGCTGCTATTCTCCCATAATTCTTGACAAACTTGCGATAATACCCTGTCAACCCAAGAAATCCTTGCAGATGCTTTATGGATGTGGGGATTTTCCATTCCTTAATGGCTTTAATTTTGTTAGGGTCTACCTTAACTCCTTCATGAGATACAATATGACCCAAATATTCCACCTCTTGGACTCCAAAGAAACATTTGGATCTTTTTGCATATAATTGTTTCTCCTCCAATAGTTGTAGCACCCTGTCAACATGTTCAACATGATCCTTCCAAGACTTTCTGTAGATTAGTATATCATCAAAAAGTACTAACACAAATTTTCTAAGGAATGGTTTGAAAATTGAATTCATCAAACCTTGAAATGTTGAAGGTGCATTGGTAAGGCCAAAAGGCATGACCAAAAATTCATAATGACCCTCATGAGTTCTAAATGTCGTTTTCGGAATGTCTTCAATCTTCATTCTGATTTGATGATATCCCGAACGAAGATCCAACTTGGTGAAGTAAATTGATCCATGCAATTCATCCAGTAATTCATCAATGACAGGAATGGGGAACTTATCTTTAATAGTGAGCTTGTTGAGCTCCCTATAATCCGGACACATGCGCCATGATCCATCCTTCTTGTGCACCAATACTACTGGAGCTGAGAAAGAACTTTGACTCGGTTGAATTATACCAGCCTCTAGCATTTCTGTAACCATACGTTCAATTTCACTTTTTTGGACATAGGGATATCTGTACGGCCTGATGTTTGGAGGAACACTTCCTGAAATCAGATGAATAGCATGATCATGATCACGCATAGGTGGGAGACCTTTGGGAGTCTCAAATACCTTGGAATGATTGTCCAGGACTTTTTGGAGATCTGGAGAAATAGATGATTCCAATGTGGAAACATCTAGTGAACATAATTGTGCAATTACACCTCTTTGCTCCTTTTTTAGAAGCTTAGTCATGCCATTAGAGCTAATTATCTTTCCTGGTTTCCCTGCAATACCCCTTAATTCAACTTCCTTTCCTTCCGTAGAAAATTTGATGAAAATTTCTTGAAAATTAAAAGCTATTGTACCCAAGGATTGTAGCCATTGGACTCCTAGTACAACATCGACACCTCCCATTGGAATGGAAAGCATTGGGCTAGTCAATACATATTCTCCCATGGATAGCTTGATATTATGGCATTTTCCAGAGCAATTTATTGTTCCTCCATTTGCAATCATCACTTGACACTCTGGTGCTGGATATAGGAAGCAATTCAATTCTTTTGCTACCCTACAATGAATAAAATTGTGGGTGCTTCCTGAATCAATCAACACTATTACCTTTTTCTTCTTGATTTGTCCTTCTATCTTGATGGTTTGAGGAGTGGTAATTCCCGCCAATGCATTACAAGATATGGTCGGATTTATTTGTTCTTCATCTAGGCTTTGTTCCTGGAATATATCCTCTTCTTTTGACCTTTATTTCTCCTTTTCTTCTTCCTCTTCACAATCTATGTAGAATAATTTCTTCTCAGCACACTTATGACCTTTTGTGTATTTGCTATCACAATTGTAACAAAGCCCTTTTTGCCTTTTTTATTCCAATTGTTGTGGTGTCAACCTTATAGGTTGTGGAAGACTAGGGGCAACAACACTTCCGTCTTTATAGTTGTGAGTGGTATGCTTCCTAGTTGCCATAATTTTGCTTTCCATTTTTCTTGCTAACCTGAATGCCTTCTCTAATGAATCAGGTTCCCAAAGGCGAACATCATGTTGGATATTATCCTTTAAAGACCCTATGAACACATCAATCCTATGCTCCTCTGGAATATCTTTTACCCTTATGTTCAATTTTTGGAACTCCTCAATGTGCTCCATTATTGAACCCTTTTGTTTGAGACTTATCAATTGGCTAAAAAAAGTGTTGCTTTTTGTATCCTCATAATGTGCTATCAATTCTTCCGTAAAAATTGCCCAAGTGATAAATTGTTTACGAGAACAAAGCCATTGATACCATACAAACTGATTTGGTTCCAAATATACAGTTGCCATACGTACCTTTTGTGTGTTTTGCACATTATTGAGATCGAATAATTGCTCCATCTGTAATATCCATGTGGCGGGATTCTTGCCATCAAACTTCCTCATATCGATTTCTGGAATATGGTGATTCTTTGATCCAACATTAGCGTCTATGGAATCATGATTAACATTTCTTTTGTTCTCATCATGAGTTTCCTTTACTACCTTTTCACCATTAGTAAGTATTTCTTGTAGAAAATTTGTCAAATCTGTCTTCAAATCTGCCATGCCTGTCTTCAAATTTGTGTTCAAATCTATCTTCAAATTGTCCATCTTAGCTTCCATGCCATTTATCTTAGCTTCCATGCCATTTATCTTAGCATCTGTTAACTTTTGTGAGCGTGACATTTGTTGCACTTGTTCTTGTAATTTTGATATATCATGTAGCATTTCTTCCTCTTCTTCATGAGTCATGCTAGAGCTTTCAAGTTCCTTACTAGGTGTTTACATTTTCTTTCCTCGGGGCATCAGTTATCGATAATAATGCTCTAATATGCCCTTTGAATTCCTTCAAAATAAATTTTCAAACCAAGCTTAAGCAAAAATTTAAAAAAATCTACACACCTTTTTTCACTTTGTAGGAGCTCGATATTGCCTCTGATGTATCTCTATACTTTCCAATCATCTAGTTCTAAATTTGTGATCTGTAGTAGCTCTCTGTGTCCTCTTTCCAATGCCACCAGTCTGATCCAAATTGGATTCTCCAAGAAAGAGTTATGCACAATCTCCCAAGATGAACTGATTATAGACCTTTCCAGAAGAGCAAAGTTGTATGAAGTGCCACGTGTACAATTTTCGATATTTGGTTCTGAAAAAGATATACAAGAAACTACAGTCCGTCCTCTTTTTGTACCTTCTTACAAAATTTCAATCTGATTCCCAGAGAGAAAGTTATGACAATTTTCCCCAGGTCACCTGTTTTGAATGTAATTCAGGAGTCTGCAAAAAGACCAATTTCCTCAGATCATATCTCCGAAAATATCGCGCGAAAAGCTCTGAAATTCAGACCCAAGGTTCAGCGCGATTTCTTCTCAAATGGGTTTTTTTTGTGACTTCTGAAACGTCACAGAAAAAAGTTATAGCGAAAATGCCATGATGACCTGTTTGGAGCAGCGAAACCCTAGAATCCAAAGCTCTGATACCAAATGTTATGAAACCAGCTCAAGAAAAGATAGAAAAGATAGATCAACACCTTAGAATTCAGCCTCTTCGAGGGGGCAACCTCCTTTACATTACATAAATGAACAATTCTTGGATGATTCAAATGACAAAACCTCCTTTCTATAGATAGGAGTCTAAGGAGTCACAATATAATCCAGCCGACCTAACAATAATAATATAAAGCCACAAAAATAACAATAGAGGGATTCTATGGGGCACAGAAATAACAATATGGGGGTAATAGGGGCACAACAATATAAATAAGGGGTATAACTATAATAGTAATTGGGTAATCACTAGTATTATAGGGACCCAACAACATTATTATGTGAAGAAAAAAGATATATTAAAACATGTTGAGCATCATTTGTAAATGATAGTGAAAAATATCCTAGTGGGCATTGAGTCGAAAATTCATTCACGTACGTGATGAAGTATTTCTCTCCCATAAAAACAAGTGGTCAAAGGCCTACAAATGTTGCTATGAACCAACTCAATAGGCTAAGGAGCACACATTTTATCACAATAACCTGGACCAACCACTTGGAAATTGTCATCTATGTCCTTTATAAACCATTGATGATAAAAATTGAAGGGTAGAATCAGATGTACATTGTAATATAAGTCCATCAGGTTCAACAATAGTACATAAACCTGCAAAAAGCCTTTATAAATTCACCTTGATAGGCCCAAGAAAAAGAGAGCTACTATCCTTTTAGGAAAACATCTTTTGTGGGTCACGTTTTTCTACATTACAACGAAAAGGAGAGAGTGTTGGCATTGGTGGAGGGTTTAAACATAAGGATAAGCCTTTGAAAATATTTTATATGCTTGAAAGATGGTTTAAACCCTAGGGTAAAAAAACCTAAATAACCCTGAAAAAAATAAATAAATAAAATAATAATAAATAAAATTAAAAAATAAAATTAAATATCTATATATATATATATATATATATATATAATTGATGTGGTTTAAAGCTTAATAATTCCTAGAAAAAAGAGATGATCCATAATCCCTAGTTTTGTAATCATAAAGAATTATTGTACTAGCCAAAAATATTTAGATTAGTTGTTAAATTAAGTGATATTCACACTTTCTTTGATACCACTTTGATATACATGAGAGGTAGTGAAATAATTGAACAAAACAAACACAAAACCAAAATTCTACAATAAAGATAATATAAACATTCAAGCACTAGGACAACACAACACTTAAAAAGAAACCAATCAAGAGGAGCTCAACTATAGAGAGTGAACCCCAGGAAGAAGCATGCTAAAGAGAGAAATAAACCCAGGCACAAGAGAACATAACATTTGATAAGTGTATGTATGCAAAATAATTTATTAAAAATGAAACATAATCACATGATGCTAAATTACAAATGAGTATTGATAATACATACATAACTTAAGAGATACAATGACTTCCTCAAAATGGGTTACAAGTGTATGTGCATAAACTTAGCTCTTAACTAGACCTAGATATATAATGACAATTACAATATATGCTCAACTATGGACAAAATCAAAGTTTTGTCAACCATTGAAGACTAATTAGACCAGAGAATAGCATACATTGTATAAGAAACCAAAATTTAAATCTACATACATATAATATAAAATGAATGTTGAAAATTTTCATCATTAATTAACAATTACAATATATGGTCGTAAATTTTTGTCAACAATTGAAGATTAATTAGACCATTGTATAAGAAATCAAAATTTAAATCTACATACATACACTATACAATGAATGTTGAAAATTTTCATCATTAATATTCTTAAGATTTTGACATAGAATATCCCATTATTCAAACATCGTAATAGATCACTTATAAATTGAGTTTAATCTTAGTTGAGTCCAAATGTTTAGAAGATATCACATCTCAAAAATAAAATTAAATAAAAAAATTTGAAGAAGATGATTATTGTCCATGGATTGAATAGGGATTTTGCATTCAAGTATTCCCCCATAATGTGATAAAGGTGTCTCGCTTAATTAAAAAACATTAAAAAAAATAGTATAGCTAAAAGGAAATATAAAATAATGCTCCCATCCCAAAAGAAGAAAAAAATTAAAAGGAAATTCATGATGTGTCACTAGTGCCAAAGATGATAAAAAGAAATGTTAAATTGTTATGTTACATGGGGATCTAACCCCGACAAAAAAACTTATACTTGTCTATTTTAACATTTTGGGGACTTCGTCAACTTTAGAAAATGTCACCAAACTACTAGGGATTTCAACAAGGAATTTGGGACTTGCTAACTCTCCTCAAGATGTTCCAGGTAGATTTTTGGGATGTTTTGGACATGTTCTAGGTTAATTTCAAAGATATTCCAAGCATGTATCTTCAATTTTGACAATGGACATTAATGATTGAACAATATGATCTTCTTTCCCACCCCCTTTTTTGGTATTACATTGAATTTAAATTTGATATACAAGTTGTAGCTCAAAACATGTGTTTTGGTATGGGTTTTTGGTGATTTAATTATTGCCTTTTTAGCCACACCATTAAGGCAAGTAAAGCCTCCATGTCAAAAAACCAAGAAATGCAATGTTTCAAAGGGTTGATCTTCATGTTATCACTCTTGTTCTTTTGCATATCATACGTGTGTTTCTAGGATTTATTCACGACTAATTCTTCCATTATCCCGACCTCAAGAATTGTGAAAACAATTAGATAGTAGTGACTTAGATTGAATATGGAATGTTTGAATATTTATCCCTATTCAAATCACCTTCTTAATATAAAATATGAATGTAATATATTGACAAAAACAAATTGTTTTGTAGTGGTTTTCAACACAATTGTGAAAATCTACACAATCTATCTAGAAGGGAATGACTTTTAAATTTTTAACATAACATCATTAGGAAAAAATATGAGGAAGAAAAGCTACTATAAAGACAATGCTTTGTTTCAATAAACCTTCATAGACCTTATTTCAAATTAAAAATAATTACACTAAAGTTTCCTAATATAAACTATCCTTTGCTTGTTTAGGGGCTAAATAATGAAATGTGGCTAAGCCATTTTTTAAATTACTCGAACTTTTAAAAAATAGTAAATGTAAATATTGTGCATATTACAATGCCGCTAAGTCACATGATGCAATGACATGGGACATGGAGGACATAGAAATAGGAGTGTCTAACATGAGGCATAGTAACCCAAGAAATATGACACACAAGGCACTATATATATATATAGAGAGAGAGAGAGAGAGATAACAAATTAGTGCATTACAAATATAAATGAAAGATGGAAAAAGATGCAGTTTTTTTTAGAATTTAGAAACTAAAACATTTACAATTTTACATGTTGATGATACAAATTCAATCATACAACATTTTCTCGCGAGCTTGTTGTCTTGTCAAAACAATGTTTGTTTGTTTGTTTGTTTTCCTAGCATTTGAAGTTATTGTTGCAGCCTCATTTCTAGTAGATGGAGCACTAGCAGACTTTGAAAAAAATGAAGGAAGGGGGACAATATCAGTGAGAGCATTCCTTCCTTTCATTTGAAGTTTTCTAGCCACCCTTTATGATTGATCCTTGATTTCTATGAAATGAGGGAGGTAGTGGACTATTATAAGAAAAGCCTTGCAGATTGGTGGACAAATCCACTTTTCCATCACTTGGAATACCTTCTAACATTGCACAATAACTCTCAAATAAACTTTGTGTTGAGAAACTAAGTGCTAGATAGATTAAAGCTTGATTCCTCTTTCTTGATAATCACTAGTGAATGTTATCTATATTCTTATTAATTTATATTCTCTTTCATAAATAATTATACAAAAATTCAAAACATTAAGATTACAAAGAAACAGAAAACACCAAAAATTAGGCTCCAAGCCAGGGAAAAACTCCACAAGGGGGAAATCCTAAACAATCCTTCTTTTATAGAATCAAATCAAAATGAAATATCCAAGACCAATATTTCCACAAAGATCCAATTCAACCCTCCTCCAAGTCTCTTCCAACAAATTCAAAGTCAACAATAATCAACTTTTGTCAAACCTTCTAAAATTTGGCCAAATCGCAAAAATTTCGGACCTGCAGTGAAGGATGAATTTCAAACCTGTAATTTTCATGGAAGTGCCCCTGAATCTTCGCACATGTGAGAAAAAATAAGCTAGAAAACCTGAATTTTCTCTCCTTTGACTTCTCTCTCTCCTTTGACTTTGATTCCTTTTCTTCTTGTCTTTGGCACAAAAATCGATGTGATGTGTGAGTGAATGAATGAGCTTCCAAGAGGTCGAGTTGACTTGTATGCATAGTTTCCTAGTAGGGTTGAATAGATGCCTCTTAGGCCAACTTGTCCAAGGACGGCCGACTTGGACTTGTGTTGACTTTTTGACTCAAAACAAAATTTCTTTTCTTTTCTTTAAAAATGTCCAAATAGGACTTGACTCAAATACATTTCTTTTGACTCTTCATAAATCCTTTTTACCCAATTGACTCTATAAGCACGAAGAACATGCTTTTGGCCAAAAAATAAAAGTAATAATGATGAATATAATAAACATATCAATGATAAAAATATATATTTTAGTACATTATTTTTTTTTGTTGGTCAAAAAACAAGCTTTATATTATCTATTGACGGTGCTAGGCCAACAAACATTCATGGGATCTCCTCGGTATGAAGTCCCAACTAGACCTCACACCGTTTGGTGTAGGAGTGTCATCTAGTATGATGGCTTGGTTGCCATTATATTAAATATTTTCCTTAGCTCTTTCTTGTCAACACATGAGAGTGGTTTACTTTACCTTCGAACAATGAGGTTCGCATGCCTCGTGAGTGCATAGTGTCACTTGTGTCAAGGTTTTTTCACTGCAGAGGGAGAGGGTGAGAGTGAGTCCCGAGTCAAAAGGGAATAGTCCCAACTCTGTTAGAGACACATAACACATCAGGACATGCACAGCTTCTGGCAAAGTAGTCCACACGAATGTGACATTCACAAACACAAGGTGAGTACATAGCACGTACAACACCAGCGGAACATTCCACACGAGTGCGACAATCATTATAACAAGTTTGTGAGAATGAATCTGTCGAGTATTTGGCAGAATAGCCACACGGGTGAGACAACATTAAAAAATGATACAACACATTTCAAATAACATATGTACTAAAACAACCGAAATAGATCAACTGTCTTAATATAGGTTAAAGCAACATGCATTACAAGTGTCCAAAGAATAGTCTTATAAACGAATAAAATACATGTATGAAAATGTGTTTGCTTGTTCACATGCTTCTGAATTAAGCGAAAGTTCCAAGACACATCCGTACACCATTACATCACTAACCCTGATAGCGGGGTGTTGGAGCCACTGCTCGCTCCTCAAAGAAAAGACTATAGACTCTCAAGGCTATGTGGGAGGAGCCAAGGTGAAAATTCCTTTGCATGTACAAATGAGGGGTATATATAGCCAAGGGTGAACTTGACCCTTGTGACTCTTCGACTTCCCTCATGATTGTTTGACTTACATGACTCTTCAACTGACATGACTCTTCAACTTTGTATGTGGGTCTCTTGGACTTCCACGTTACATTACATTGATTACAACAGTATGGCCCACAGTAGTGATGTGGTTGAGATGACTCATGACATGACTCGAAATGATAGTGCTGGTATGTTCATGTTGATGGCAGTGTCCATGTCAAGTTGTAGCGTTGTTGAGTGATGAGTGTGTTCTTGTTGTATCATAGCTTCACCTCTGCATGGCAAGGTGTGGGGAGTCTTCGATGGCCTTGGTGTTCGCTTGATGTTTCACATGCATGTATCCCCTTCACTAGTACTTGACATTCTTCATGTGTTCATCCGTTCACGAACAAGTCTCCTAGCATGCGCTCCTTGTTCATCCCATTCGGCGTCGAGCCATGTCTCATCCATGTACCTGTATCTGCAATCACTCGTGATGAGACAACATCAAATCCAGAAATCTCGTAGTCTACCATGATGCATTGTATTTTTTTTTCAGGTGCAGGTGACCGGGAGAGAGGACAAGGATCTGAAACTATGCAAAGGACATTTCAGGCCAGGATGAGGGGTTTTAAGGCACTGTCAAGGAAAATTGCACAAAGGTCACTTGGAGGCTAGTATGAAAAGTCTGGAATGGCGGTGACATTCTGTAGGATCTAGCTCAACTAGGAGGCAGAACTGTGAAATTTTTTTAGGGAGGCATTGCGGGCAATAGGGAGGACACTAGCAGTGACAATTGCACAGATACTCAGGGGAGGCTCCGGGGAGCGGGCTGCAGAATCTTACTGGCCAAAATTGCGCAGAACTGGGAGGCAGGCATTCAGGACATGTCTAAGTAGTTTCCGGGCTGAGAGGGGTGTTGGGTAGCTCGTAGAAAGTCCAAGAAAACTGCGCAATTTTCAGGAGGAGGAGAAGGTCGGTTGGCAGGGGGATTGATAAACAAAATTGTGTAATTTTTAGAGAGAGTTCAGTGACAGGCAGCGGATGCCTATCCCTCATGTTTGTGTAATTTCTTCAATCAGCAAAGGCAGGCAAGCTAACATCTTTTGCGCAATTTTTTGGAGTGAATCACGGGGTCACTGCCCGGTCAAACTCTCTGATTGACCATTGGGAGGCTTGATGGATTAGCTTGCCGACAGCGTAGATTGAGATGGATTCTTGGGAAACTTCTGCATTGTTTTGGTGATAGTCAGCCAGGTTGATTCCAGGATTGTGTGGTGAAGACTACCTAGGCAGCCTCAAGCTCTAGAAAACATTAGGCAGCAGTACTTGGTCACTGAGGGTTGAGACTGTGCAGTATAGCTCAACGGAGGTCCGGTTGATGGAGGGTGGTCGAGTCAACAGATCTTCGGAAAAAAATGATTAAGTGTGTGAGAGGGTGAACGCGTTTATACATGACCTTGTGAACACACACTCAACATGACTTGATGACAAGACATATCGAACCAACAAGACAACATATGCTCAGTGTGACTGACTACGGGACTGTCTACTAATGAAAGCAACAAGTGTGACACTTTGGACCTTCGGACAATCGTGATGACACGTGTGTGAAAATTCTTACAACATTGTGCGTGAGTGTGATAGATGTTTACATAGTGAACACATCTCAAACACAACCTTCAACATCACCAGAACAAGGTCACAAGCATGACATAGCGATCAACATGTTGAAGACGACAATTGGTCAAACAAACGAAAAGGAAGCAAGACAAGTAGAGGAAACACATGAAATGACTTTTGTGTTTGCGCACATGCATGCTACTAAATGCATGATGATATGACACTGTCAAGCAGTCCTACAAACTCAACTAAGAGGTGTACTTCGAAAGGTGTTCTTTACTTACCATACTTACCCTCAAGATGATCATGCATCCAACAAAGTTTGCATGCGGTCCTTACTTTACCATCACTTAGTCTCTTTTTCCTTCTCCTCAATGACTTGGGGGGTGACGTCAGCATGATCACGTCATCCTACGGAGGTGACGAGGTAGTATCAGGGGACAGGTGGCAGGACATGCAGTGACTCGGCGATTATCGTGGCAAGGCCACGCAGGCGGATGACTGTCATGGTGATTGGGCAGGGGGGTGACTCAAGCGAGTGACGTCACCGGGCAGGAGGCGGTTGCCGGTTTTGGGGCGCACCGCCTTTGGACAGAGGTGGTTTTGGGGGAGGGGGCTCCGCCACAGCCCAGAAGGCGACGTGTGGTGGGAGTACGGCGGGAATACCGCCCATCTCCCGAACGCTAACCTTCGGGCGCGTTGGGAGACGGGAAGGCCCGCCCACCGTAGATCTGTGGGGCGGGCGATCTAACGGTTGGCGGCAAATGTGAAACGACGGAGGTATAAGGGCGAGGATCCGGGGAATATTCCCATTTAAATAAAGCACGGCAGGGTTTAAAACTTAGGTTTTGTGGGTTTGGGGGTTAATAAGCGGGCGGGATATGTTTTTGTGAATGAAACTTTGGCATAAGGGTGCCAATGCGGGTTTTTAGAGGGTTTTAGGGCTAGGGGAGAGGTTGTTAGCATGACCAGGTGTCATCTAACTCCTGCTATGACTCGGATGGGCTAAAAACAGCCCCAGATAGGCTGTTCTTTCCCTAACTTAGAAGAGATATGGCTATATTGCTAGGGAGGGGATATTTATATAGGGGAGTTTTATATACATATTTTTAGTAGGGGAAGGGGAAAACTGATAGGGAGTTATATACTAGAGTTAGTAGTTAATATGGAGATGATAAGCAGGCGCTAAGGTAGGGGACCGTTGGCTAATCCTTGAGTGAAAAGTGACTCATAAATGGGAAATAAAGAGTCCTTGAGTGAAGCAGATCTTCACCAGGACAAATGACATGGAGAATGATGAAACTAAGAGGAATCAAGCAGATCTTGACCTCTTTGGGAAATTAGTAATTGACTTGGGGAATTAGAAGAAGGGGGAGTTAGTGATGTCCAGCTTGAGCTCCTCCAGATGAACACTGCCTGATAACTGTGATCTGAAAAGATAAAACACTTTGTAACACAAAATTGATCATACATCATCATTCTGCAACCACACAGCTACTTACCCGGCCTACTCACCTAACATTTTTTCTTCTTTTGATTCGGGTGCACTTAGACTTGCAAACCCAGCTTTACAATTTTAATTTTAATGTTTCCTATCTAAATCTACACTTATGTCTGCCAGGGCCCAGATTAAGCAATTGGGTCCCTTTGATTCTCTACCTATCTACAAATCTGCCAAGATTAAGCTGTTTGGACAGATACATTCTCTATATTCTAAAACAGGAAATTGAAACCTGGGGAGACCAAGATTAAACTGTTTGGACCTCCCTTTAAAAAACTCTTCAAAACTGGAACAACTCATCAAAATTGGAATAAAGCAGTGCCATTTGGACTAGCGCACTTCATGGCTTTCTTCTTTGGTCTCTTCTGGAAATATGGAACACTGCAGCTTGCAAAGTGTGACATATTTGGCCTGTAAAAATGTCAATCATGAGAAATGAACACCTGTTGCAACAGGAGGCTAACAGTGGCTCCACTTGGGGATGGCTTTTGCTTGTGAAAAGCCAAGAACAGCAGGTCAGACTGCCTTGATCTTCTATGGTTGCTGTAGACTGGAAACATTTGTTTTGGCTGCTAAAAATGTAAAACTATGAACTATGAACAACCTCCTCCTCAACTGAATTACTGTGAACTGTGCAGCATCGCCTGCTTTCTTCTGCGTGCTTGATGATTATGTACAGTGCTGTCGGAACATGACTTTGACTGCAAATATTTCTTTTCTACCATGAATTGCTTGTAATGTGACATCTTTTCCTCTTGTTGTTTTGTTTGAAACTGGTGTAGAGACAGAGCTTTAAAAACTGGAATACTTGCATCGGTTGTGTCTTCACAAATTTACTGCTGCTCCTTAAATAATCGGCCTGCTTATACAAAATAAAAACAGAGTGCTGATATATACAAGTAAGACTGTACAGAAATATACAGAAAGCTGCACTGTATCCCTTAAAAGGGATCATGGTAATGTTTCAACATACGGCCATTGACAAGGCCTTCTTCAGCAGAACTATCCTCTACAGATTTGAGAAAATATGTGTTATTTCCCTGAACAGCAGAAATAACGAACGGCCCTTTCCATAAAAAATCAAACTTGGCATGTTTGCCCTTGTCTTCTCTTCTTGAGTCCCATCTTAGAACTTTGTCACCAACATTGAAATCCTCAGCCTTAGCTCTCTTATCAAACATCTTTTTAAGCTTTTCTTGCAGGATTTGAGCTCTGTCGTAAACTTGTTCTCTGGTTTGCTGAAGATGAATGGTCTGATTGATTCTTCTTTGAATGTCATTTGGTTCAGCCTGAATCTCCTGTAACAGCTTGATAGTAGGAATGCCGAGGGATGAAGGAAACCTGGCCTCCATGCCTATACTAGCTCATAAGGACTCATCCCAATGGATCTCTTGCTCGAAAGTCTGTTTGCCCATAGGGCATTTACCAGCTTTTTGTGCCAGTTCTTCTTGTTTTCTTCTAGCACTTTCTTTATGATGTTGATGAGGCTTTTGTTAGATGATTCGGCCAAGCCATTACCTTGAGGGTAATAGGCTGTAGAGTGGCCCAAGATAATATGAAATCTGTGGCAGAAATTGATCATCTTTTTGGACTTAAAGGCAGCGGCATTGTCAGTGATGATTTTCTCAGGGCAGCCAAATCTAGAAAGGATATTGCACTCAAGGAATTGGATAATGATGGTGTCATTGGCCTGCCTACAGGGGATGGCTTCAACCCACTTGGTGAAATAGTCAGTGGCTGTTAGGATCCATTTGTGTTGGCCTAAGGAAGAGGGATGGATTTCTCCAATGAAGTCAAGACCCCATTGTTGAAAAGGTTTTTCTGTTGAGATAGGTTTAAGGGGCAGGGGTAACAACTTTCTCTTGCCCTCAAAGATTTGGCATTTGTGACATGACATGGCAAACTTCTTTACATCTGCAAAAAGAGAGGGCCAATAGAAACCAGCCCTTAGAATTTTATCAGCAGTGGACTTCCAATATAGATGTCCTCCACAGTCACCTGCATGGAATTCTTTCATGACATTGTTAGTTTCATTCATGGTTAAACAATTAAGCAATATACCTTCATGATTTCTCCAAAATAATGCACCATCTATAACACAAAACTTTAAAGCCTTCATTTTCAAAAATCTTTTCTTGGTCCTGGACAATCCTGGGGGAGCACACAGGTTTAACAATACAAAGCAAATATCAATGTACCAAGGGCATTGCAGAAATATTTCACTGATCTGTGGAGTCGCCAGCTCTGATTCATTGTCCAGCTGGTTAATGTCTAAGGCTTGAAAGTTTGTTTCGGACATCAGTTTAGCTAAACCTTGTCCCTTTATCAGCTTGGTTGGTTTTATTTCTATGTCATATTCAAGGATGTTTGCAATCCACTTGCCTCTTTTGCCTTCTAATCCTTCTTGTGTCAATATGTCTTTTACAGCAGCGTGTGGGACATAGGCAATCACGTGTGAATACAAAATGTACACTCTAAAATCCTTGATGGCCTTAACAAGTGTGTAGGCCTGTTTTTCCATGATTGGGTACTTCAAAGGGGCGTCTCTTAAGGCTCGGCTGAAAAAAGCGATTGGCTTTTCAGCTCCCTGTTCATCCTTATGCAAAAGGACAGCGGCTATTGTGTGATCAGATGTAAAGGAAAATATGATAAAATCTCTGTCAAACTGTGGGCTGGTGAGTACAGGGGTTTGGGTTAATGCAGTTTTGATACTTTCAAATGCTTGCTTGGTTTCCAGGGACCATCTTACCTTGGCATCCTTTTTTAACATGTTGCTTAACAATCGTATTAGTTCAGCTAGATTTGGAATAAATCTTCTTAGGAAGTTGATTTTCCCAAGGAATGCTTGTAGCTCTTTAATGTTTCTTGGAAATGGAATCTGGAGGATGGCTTGGATTCTTTCAGGATCAATTCTAATCCCATCTTTTGATATAATGTGGCCAAGTAACTTGCCTTCTTCTAGGCCAAATAGGGACTTCTTGGGATTCAAGGAAATGCCATATTTCCTACATGTCATGAAAATTTGCCTAAGATGCTTGAGGTGTTCTTCATCAGATTTGGAAAATGGGGTTAAGTCATCAAGGTAGACAACTAGGAAATCATGTATTTCCTTGGCAAAAGCAATATCCATTGCTCTTTGAAATGTGGCACCAGCGTTTTTAAGACCGAATGGCATCTTTACATACTTAAACATTCCCCACGGTGTGGTAAAAGCAGTTTTGTCTTGGTCATCCGGGTGAACAAGTATTTGATTGAAACCTGAAAAGCCATCTAGCAAAGAGATTCTAGATGACCCCACTACTCTTTGTAGGATGTGGTCCATTTTGGGCAAAGGATAGTGGTCCTTTAAGGAGACTTGGTTTAAATTTCTCAGATCTACACAAAGTCTGATTTCACCTGTCTTTTTTCTTGTAGGAACAAGATTGGACACCCATTCAGAAAATCTGATGGGTGCTATTATGCCTGCTTCAAACATCCTTTTTACTTCCTTCTCAATCAGGGGAAGAAGCATAGGGTTAATTCTTCTAAGTTTCTGCTTGAAGGGTTTCTGGTTTGGTTTTAAGGGAATTGTGTGTTGGATCACTGAGGTGTCGTAGGATTTCAAATCCTCATAGCTCCAAGCAAATACATCTTGGAATTCTTTGAACAAATCAATGTACTTGGGCTTTTGATCAAGAGGCAGATTTTTGGACAGTTTGATCATTTTTGGATTTTCTGCTGTCCCAATGTTGTGTTCTTCTATATCAGTGTTAATGGGTTGCAATTTTGGCTTTCTGGGCACATCAATGGCGTCAAACATGTCTTCTAATGGGTTTAGGCCAGTAGGCAGAAAGTTATCCATAAGTCAATGATCTCTGCCTCTGTTTTGGAAATTTCTTCCAAGTGCATTTGTTTCAGCTGTTCTATGTTTTCTTTGTCAAAAATAGTTGGTTTCAGGATTTGCTTGGCTGTTGCAGCTGTTACATCTTGCTGATTTTCAGTTGTTTGCTATTCTGAATCTGTCATAGCATCCATATCTATGTTAGTATTTGAAAATTCATGCTCAAGGGTAAGAAAATTATTAATCTGGGCATCATTTTCGAATACTTGCCAATCTTTAACGTTATTTGGGACAGCGGGCCTATGTTTTATTTCAGCTGTGAAGTGATGGTTTGGCTCAAAAGGAAGCTTGCATGTACTAGCAAAGGTGGCTAGGCTGTGAGCGTGAATGTTGTGTTCTCGTGGAATTTTGTCAAGCTTGAATTCAGTGAACGCCTTGAGTATATTAGTGGTAGCAGTTCTATAGGCTCTCATTCTATTGTCATTGGTAACAAAGTTACCTTTCATCTGTTGTATGATTAAGTCAGAGTCTCCTAAAATAGACACCTTTACAGCTCCTAGAGCTTTGAGCAGTTTAAGGCCTAGCAGCAGAGCCTCATACTCGTCCATGTTATTTGTGCATTTGAAATTCAGTCTATAGGCATGACCTTCTGCATGATTATTATGTGTATTGTGAACCCAGACACCTGCCCCTGCTCCTAACTTGTTGACAGAGCCATCAAACTCTAAATACCATGTGATTTCTTGCTTGTGGTTGATGCCTAAAGTGTCAGCCAACTTAGGATTGGGCAGATTTGAAATTTCCATTTGAGGAGTTTCTTCTAGTATGTTGGTTGCACTAATTGTTGTGACAGTCTCATGGGTATGTGCAACTGATTCTTCATTGATTTGTGCTTGTTGTTCTAGAGTCGAAGGCTCATCCTCAGTTGGAGAATTCGTGTAATCAATAAACAAAATAAAGGAATCCATATCAGAGTGGATTGAGTAAATGGGAAAATTTTCAGGCTTGCTCTCACTACTTACCACATATTTCATCAGCGTTTCTCTGTACAGTCTCTTTGGTTGCCCAAAGACTGAAATGGTGGCATAGGAAAGGTCTAATTGAAGGGATCCTTGCAGCTTTACTCCCCATGATCTTGATAGGAGCATACCGTATTTTGGTGGAATGTCAGCAACCACTACATCCATGAGGATGGTCTTGTTGGGATATTGAACTAAGGAGACACACAAGTCTTTGATGAGGCCTAGACATTTCACTTGACTTGAGTCAAATGAGTATAAATCTTTGTAAGGTCTTGTAACATCAAGATTCAGTTTTTCCATAACTGCTTTGGGAATAAGATTGTGCGATGCCCCAGAATCGAACATAGCGTTGTGTAAGACTTTGTCATGTATGTGCAAGCTGATATAAAAGGGAGGGACAGGTCCATGTGTTGATTTCCCATTAACCTCTGGGCCAAACAGCAGTTCTGGGGAATCATCCAAAACATTCACATCGTCCTTGTTTTCTGGAATTTGAAGTGACCTTTGAATTTGTTGCCTATATATATCGTGTTTGGCAAGTTCTGAGAGGGGGATGGATATCTTAAGTTTTCCAATCTCTGCCTCTAAATTAAATGGCTTCTCCAATGGAGTCTTGGTGTTGACAATGGCAGTTTTTTCCTTTTCATTTGAATTATCTGCGATTTGCTCTTCTTTATCAGCATTATGAGGACTGATTGCTTGCGGTTTTTTAGTTTCAGGAAAGTTTTTTGGAACACTGTTCGAGCTTTCTTTCGAGGAAGAAGGTGGCAAAGGCTGATCTCTGGAAGGCTGTATTTCTGTTATGTCTTCTACGGTCACTTGATGCGGGTTTGGAACATTTGTATCAGCTGGTTCTGTTATGACAGCCTTGCCTTTAATCTTGTTGGGCTGTTTGCCATCCTTTGTTTTACTAGGTTCAGAAATGTCAATGGTCCTAGTTCTCAGCTTATATTGTTTGTGTACTTCATACACAGCAGTATCGTAACCTTGTTTAAAATCAAAAGACTCGCCAGATTTAGTTTGAAACTCATTACAGTCATGCTGATTTTGGTCTTCTTGGCTCAGGAAAGTCTGATGCTCACCCTTTAAATCCATCAAATTCATGTGAGTGTCTTCTGTGGGTTGACTAGAAGTGGATCCTTCAACATAGTTATCTTGAAAAGGAGGTCTTATGTCATGGTCTTGGCTAGACCTACTAGCATTTGTGTTCTGCGTTTTCCTGAAATTTGGGTTCCTCATGGTATTGGACTGTTGTCCTTCCCATGATGCTTTTTGTTCAACATTTTCTACTCTCTCTCCCAATCTTTGTAGGCCACTGATAATAGCATCAAGCTTCTGGTCAAAGGCTGAGGGTTCTTCCTTAAAGGTGGTTCTTCTTTCCATTCTAGCTCTGTTTCTCTTGGCAATTAAGTTGGCCTCAACACTGACAGCAACGTTTTGCATGTCTGCAAGGGTCTGAGGAGCTCTTTCTTTTAACTGGTATGCCATATCAGGGTCAAAACCATCCCGAAATTTGTACAAGGCAAGGTCAAGTGGAGGCCTTAAGTTCTGTGGTATTGCATTATATACATTATTGAATCTTGCACAGTACTCCAAAACAGTCTCTTGAGGACCTCGTTTAATCGTATCATATTCAGCTAGTATGTGCAAGGGGTCTTTCTTTTTCTCCCATCTGTTGGTAAAGGATTGGTAAAGCTCATCTGGGGTGGTTATGGAGTTTGCAGCAAGTGATCTGAACCAAGTTCTTACATCACCTGTTAAGCTCTGAACAAAAATTCTCATTCTCACGCTATCATCATCTATCTCGTAGTTTTCAAAATAGTCATGCATCTTTTTGGTATGCTGAATGGCAATAAAAGGGCCAGTACTATCAAAATATGTGATTTTAGATTGGTACTCTTGAGGTAAAGCCTCAGCATTAGCGGGCAATTGCAGGGGTGCATATCTATTAGCCATATTGGCAGGGATAAGTGGAACAACGGGGATAAATGGAACAATTGGGATAACAGGGATAATGGGAATACCAGGAGTAACTGGAACAATGGGAACAACAGTAGTAGTAGTTGCGGTATTTGCAACAAATGGGGGGGTGGAAGGAGTGTTATGAGACGTGGATGGTGAACAAGGGGAAGCGGGGGTGGACCGGAATAAAACCTTGACAGGAGTTGGAACAGAGCTAGGGTAAGCTGTTTCAGGACTCAAATAGCAAAATCTTCCTGTCTTTCTTGCTTCCTGCAGATTTTCGAGATTATGTTAAGGTTTTCAAAAACAGTTGGAGGGTCTGGATCTGGGTTTGATCTTGTATATCGTGGATTCTTCTTGGGAGCCAGCTTCCGAATTTGTTTTTTGGGTATTTTATGGAAATGTAATTAGAAATATCAAAGAACTAATCAAAATTTGGGACAGCTTATTTGTAACTTAAAACTAGCATGAAGATTGACTGAAGCAGCATTTATTTACTCCTGTTAATGCAAAGCAAAGAACAGTTTCAAAGGCTTCCTGGCTGACATTCAGGCTTCATCTGTAGTTTTAAGAGATAAACAGCAATTGGAAAGATTGATTTATGGTCTCAGCGGAGCTTTCTTACCTTCTTTGTGAAATTATTTGAGGAAAGGTCCCCAGTGGAGTCGTCATTATGTTATCACTCAGGTTGTCCTTAAGCTCCGGAAAAGGATACGGCCGAGGTAACCACAGACCAACTTTGGACTGCAGGTTCTAGCCCACCTGCAATCAGAGAGGGCTCTCTCTTTGGGATTTAGCTTTGTTGAAAAGGATCTTAGGCTAATCATTGAGTTCAGGGGTTTTTGTTTTTGGTGGGAAAATTGATGTTCTCATGTAGATAGGTAGAGCATAGTCTGAAAGTTTCAAACCATTGAGCATGGAGTCGAAAAGGAGGACTGCTGGTGCGTTTTCTTGGTCACAAGAGAGAAAATGGAGCAAGGTAGCTGTAAATGAAACAATGTTTCCAGGTTTAAAGGATGGGATGAATGCTAAGTAATGAGGGGCAGTTAAGAATCTCTCAATCAGCTTAACAAAGGGAGGTAACAGAGCTCTACCTAGGGGCAGTAAGGAATCCCTAGATAATTGGCACGCACAGGTGAATCGGGGTAAATATGAGCCAGAAGGAATTCATATTCATTACCAATTCATTTAGAGGAAAACATAAAGAAACAGCAAAAATTGAGCATAGAGTGTATTCAAACAAGTTCTAGGCTAATCATTCTTTCTGCTATTTAGATAATGGTAAACAGTAAAACAGAGGTAAGAAGCACTTATTGTGTATCAATTTGCAGCACAATAATTCCATCTTCAGTCTCCAGAAAACATTAACAACACATCAAACAGTCTGTTCTCAAAAGTTTCAGCAATCTTTGATTACAGAAACAACTCAGGTATACAATGCGAGGCTCTAGTGAAAATTCTCAATTGTCCAACCCTTGAAACAATGTAGAGAGCGGTATAAATAGGGAAAAACTCTCTACAATTTCTTTATTACATCTTGACCTAATTAGGTCTAAAAAATGATTAATTTGACCTAATTCTATCAGAAATAAATGCGTGAAAATATCTCGGGCTGCGTTGAGGACTGTCGTATCAAATGAAGTGAATGTGCTTGTCCTCGGTGGCTTGGTGCAGTGTTTTCTGAAATAAATGAGCATGGGTTTCTGCTTCTTTGCTGTCTGGTGGCTTTGAATGCTTTAATTGTGATTTGAAGGCAGGGACAGGCTTACGCCTCTTGATTTGACTTTCTGGGAATTCTTTAATGTTGTTCAGGTGCTTCGAGCCCCTAAAAAATCTTGGCTGATACTCTTTGGCTCTTCTTCTCCATCTGATACTCTTTGGCAAAAACTGGGCTGCTGTTCTGACGTGCTGTACGTTAAATCAACATTTAATGGCTGTTGTTCGGCCCTCGGTTTCATTCAAAACTGTCTTTTGCTCCTTTCTGAGTGCTTCGCGAAGAAAAACGGGTCATTCGGTGCCTTTCAGGCTTGCTGGGGGCTGCGTGATGAAAAGATTCTCCATTTTGGCCTAATTTATCCAGCGATGCGCGATTTGCGGCATCAAAGACTGCCTCAAAAACTGATTTCGGGGCTCCAGAGTGCGATTTTCGCCCTTCGCGCCAAAAACTGATGATGATGTCAGCATGACGGACCTCGTACGGCGGGTGACGTCAGCATGATGACGTGGCGGGATGACGTCAGCATGATGACGTCATCACGTACGGAGGTGACGTGGCAGTACGGCATGGGACATGGTGGCAGGACACGTGGCAGGGTGACTCGGCGGTACAGTGGCAGGAGGCCACGCAGGCGGATGACGTGTCATGGTGATTGGGTAGGGGGGTGACGCAAGTGAGTGACGTCACTGGGCAGGAGGCGGTTGTCGGTTTTGGGGTGCACCGCCTTTAGACAGAGGTGGTTTGGGGGGAGGGGGCTCTGCCATAGCCCAGAAGGCGACGCGTGGCGAGAGTACGGCAGGAATACCGCCCATCTCCCGGACGCTAACCTTCGGGCGCGTTGGGAGACGGGAAGGCCCGCCCACTGTAGATCTGTGGGGCGGGCGATCTAACAGTTGGCGGCGAATGTGAAACGGCGGAGGTATAAGGGCGGGGATCCAGGAATATTCCCATTTAAATAAAGCACGACGGGGTTTAAAACTTAGGTTTTGTGGGTTTGGGGGTTAATAAGCGGGCGGGATATGTTTTTGTGAATGAAACTTTGGTATAAGGGCGCCAAAGCGGGTTTTTAGAGGGTTTTAGGGCTAGGGGAGAGGTTGTTAGCATGACCAAGTGTCATCTAACTCCTGCTATGACTCGGATGGGCTAAAAACAGCCCCAGATAGGCTATTCTTTCCCTGACTTAGAAGAGATATGGCTATATTGCCAGGGAGGGGATATTTATATAGGGGAGTTTTATATACATATTTTTAGTAGGGGAAGGGGAAAACTGATAGGGAGTTATATACTAGAGTTAGTAGTTAATATGGAGATGATAAGCAGGCACTAAGGTAGGGGACTTAGGCTAATCCTCGAGGGAAAAGTGACTCATAAATGGGAAATAAAGAGTCCTTGAGTGAAGCAGATCTTCACCAGGACAAATGACATGGAGAATGATGAAACTAAGAGGAATCAAGCAGATCTTGACCTCTTTGGGAAATTAGTAATTGACTTGGGGAATTAGAAGAAGGGGGAGTTAGTGATGTCCAGCTTGAGCTCCTCCAGATGAAAACTGCCTGATAACTGTCATCTAAAAAGATAAAACACTTTGTAACACAAAATTGATCATACATCATCATTCTGCAACCACACAGCTACTTACCCGGCCTACTCACCTAACATTTTTTCTTCTTTTGATTTGGGTGCACTTAGACTTGCAAACCCAGATTTACAATTTTTCTTTTGAATGTTTCCTATCTAAATCTACACTTATGTCTTCTAGGGCCCAGATTAAGCAGTTGGGTCCCTTTGATTCTCTACCTATCTACAAATCTGCCAAGATTAAGCTGTTTGGACATATACATTCTCTATATTCTAAAACAGGAAATTTAAACCTGGGGAGACCAAGATTAAACTGTTTGGACCTCCCTTTAAAAAACTCTTCAAAACTGGAACAACTCATCAAAATTGGAATACAGCAGTGGCATTTGGACTAGCGCACTTCATGGCTTTCTTCTTTGGTCTCTTCTGGAAATATGGAACACTGCGGCTTGCAAAGTATGACATATTTGGCTTGTAAAAATGTCAATCATGAGAAATGAACACCTGTTGCAACAGGAGGCTAACAGTGAGCAAGAAAGCAAACCAAACCAAGTAAGAAAACAAATAAAACATGCAAAACAGGAAGAAAAGCAAAGCAAGAAAGCAAACACTACTCCTACTCCTACACTAAACAGTGCATGGGCCTACTCACATGAAGTGATATTTCCAATGCAGCCACCGACGCATTGGCTTGCCCATGTTGGCGAAGGCATGGTAAACAAGAAAGATATGCATGTAAACTAGTGAACAAGAAAGATAGATCAGCGAAGACCCATACGCTCCAAGTTCTAAAACATCCATGGAAAAGAGAAGAGTGAATCATATACCTCAGGATCAAAAAAACTCAGGATGTTCGTCAGCATCCTCATGATTTGATGAATCATGCAGAGGGGTAAATGAGAAACAAGGATGTTTTCCCTCTATGTTTTCAGAAATGAAAAATGATAGATGGGACGGATTTTTAGAGGAAGATGTGCCCTTTCCGCAATGTAATGATAGGTAGACATTGGTGTGTCCTGTGAATGATTAGAAGTAGAATTATCCGAAGATGAGTTTTCACAAGGAAAACCAAAAGTGGTGGAATCATAAGACATGTCAGGATAGAGCGGATGAGGCGCAGATGGAAGGGAATCATCCTTCACCACGGATTCTTCTTCATATTCCTGCACACACTCATCATGAATGATAGCACAGATTGGTTGCACAACACCAACTCCATCGACAACTTGATCTTCATTCACAAAAAGTGTGGAGTCCAGAACGGAAGAACACAAGACAGTACAATCTGGAGGATCAGCAAAACATGGGGCGAATCTTGATGTAACAAATCCACATGACAACCAGCAGGCTTGCAAGCCAAATCTACACAGATATCAAGAGCAGCTGGGGTAGGAGTATGTGACAATTCAACCGATATGCGTGCACCTTCTCCCACCTCACACTGCAGAGCTAGAGCTATTTGATGAGAAGAGGATGGAAAATCACTTGTGACGACGACCTTGTTCGTCTTAGTTTTAGAAGCTCTAACACCGAGGTCTGCTAGGATGTATTTGAATGATTCTAAGAATTGTGGATTTTTGGATATGTAAAGAAGATACTTAAATCTTCCATCGAGAAATTCCCAATCAATTTCATCTTCAGGTTATCTGTCTGCAAGATTACAAAAGCTTGAGTGAAATTTCTCAACGGATTCATCAAGTGCTTTCCGTAATTTCATAATTTCTTTATTGAGTGCTTAATAGTCAAAATGATTGAAATCATGGGTTATCTCTGTGAACAAATGATGGAAAGAGTGAATAGATTTTTCAGACAGCGTGGCACACCATAGCAGTGGGTGCCCTCAAAACATGTATGTGAACAACGCGCAGATCATGTAATCTTCATGGATTTCATGCCTTTCACAGGAGCCTACAACGCCAACTGCTTATTTAAGTAAGGATGCTTCACCTTTACCATCGTATGTATTACGTGACAAGTCATTCCAGCACTCTTCCAAGGTTTCAAAGTCATTTCCATAAGACATACACTCCGAAAGAGAAATTTTGTTGTTAGTCATCATAAGTATGTGAAGATTCAAGACAGGTTGTGAGGAGTTAGCTTGTCATCTGGCCCTCCTTCTAGTGCTGGACCCGCTAACATTTAGGGGATCTCCCCGGTATGAAGTCCCAACTAGACCTCACACCATTTGGTGTAGGAGTCCCATCCGGTATGATGGCCCGGTTTCCATTATCTTAAATATTTGCCTTAGCTCTTGCTTGTCAACACATGACAGTGGTTTACTTTCCCTTCGAACAACAAGGTTTGTGTGCTTGGTGAATGCTTAGTGTCGCTTGTGTCAAGGTTCTTTCACTACATAGGGAGAGGGTGAGAGTAAGTCTCAAGTCGAAAGGGAATAGTCCCAACTCTATTAGAGACACACAACACAGTAGAACATGCGCAGTTTTTGGCGGAGTAGTCCACACGGATGTGGCAGTCACAAACACAAGGTGAGAAGATATCATGTGCAACACCCAGTGGAATAGTCCACACAAGTGTGATGGTCGTTATAAAAAGTTTATGAGAATGAATCGGTCGAGTGTCCAGCAGAATAGTCCACATGGGCGAGACAACGTTAACAACTGATACAACACATTTCCAATAACATATGTACTAAAACAACCGAAATAGTTCAATTGACTTAATACAGGTTAAAGCAACATGCATTACAATCGTCAAAAGAATAGTCTTACAAATGAATACAATACATGTGTGAAACTGTGATGGCATGTTAACAAATTTCTGAATTAAGAGAAAGCTCCAAGACACATACGTACACCATTACATCACTAACCCCGATAGTGGGGTGTTGGAGCCAGTTCTCACTCCTCAAAGAAAAGACTACATACTCTCAAGGCTATGTGGGAGGATCCAAGGTGATAAGTCCTATGCATGTACAAATAAGGGGTATATATAGCCAAGGGTGAACTTGACCCTTGTGACTCTTCGACTTCCCTCATGACTGTTTGACTTACATGACTCTTCAACTGACATGAATCTTCAACTTTGTATGTGGGTCTCTTGGACTTCCACGTTACATTACATTGATTACAACAGTATGGCCCACAGTGGTGATGTGGATGAGATGACTCATGCCATGACTCGACATGACAGTGTTGGCATGTTCATGCTGATGGTGGTGTCCATGTCGAGCTGCAGTGCTGATGAGAGATGAGCATGTTCTTGGTGTATCATAGCTTCACCTTCGCATGACAAGGTGTGGGGAGTCTTCGATGGTCTTGGTGTTTGCTTGATGTTGCACAAGCATGTATCCCCTTCCCTAGTACTTGGCATGCTTCATGAGTTAATCTGTTCGCGAACAAGTCTCCTAGAATGTGCTCCTTGTTCATCCCATTCATCGTCGTGCCATGTATCATTCATGTACTTGTATCTGCAATCACTCATGATGAGATGACATAAAATCCATAAATATCCTAGTCTACCATGATGCATCATCTTTCGTTTTCGGGTGCAAGTGACTGGGAGAGAGGACAAGGCTCTAAAACTGTGCAGAGCACATTTCAGGTCGGGATGCAGGGCTCTGGGGCACTGTCAAGGAAAATGCGTAGAGGTCATTGGGAGGTTGGGATGAGAAGTCCATAACAAGAGTGACATTCTATAAGATTTAGCTCAGTTGGGAGGTAGAAATGCACAATTTTTTCAGGTAGGCATTGCGGGAAACAGGGAGGACATTGGCAGTGAAAATTGCATTCATTCTCAAGGGAGGCTGGGAGCAGGCTGCAGGATCTTGCTAGCCAAAACTATGCAGATTTGGGAGGTAGGCATGTAGGACATGTCTACGTAGTTTCCAGGCTAAGTGGGGTGTCCAACAACTAGTGGAAAGTCCAATAAACTGTGCAATTTTCAGGAGGATCAACAGGTCAATTGGCAGGGAGCTGACAAACAGAACTACGCAGTTTTCAGAGACAGTGCAGTGACAGGCAGTGGGTGCCTGTCCCTCATGTCTGTGTCATTTCTTAAGTCAGCAGAGGCGGGCATGCTGATAGCTTCTGCGCAATTTTTTGGAGGAGTGAAGCCTGGGGTCACTTCCCAGTCAAACTCTCTGGTTTACCATCAGGAGGCTTGGTGGATTGACTTGCGGGCAACGTAGATTGAGATGGATTCTTGGGAAACTTCTACGTTGTTGTGGGTGACAGTCAGCCAGGTCGATTACAGGATTGCACGGTGTAGACTGCCTAGGAGGCATCCTTAAGCTCTGCACAATTCTGGGCAGCAATAATTGGTCACTGAGGGCTGAGACTGCGTAGTGCAGCTCAGCAGAGGTCCGATTGATGGAGGGTGGTCTAGTCGACAGATCTTCAGCAAAATGGTTAAGTGTGTGAGCGGGTGAGCTTGTGTATACATGACCTTGTGAACACACACTCAACATGACTTGATGATAAGACATCTCGAATCAACAAGACAACATATTCGTAGTGTGACTAACTGTGGGACTCTCTACTAATGAAAGCAACAAGTGCAACACTTCGGATAGACCTTCGGACGACCGTGACAACACTTGCATGACAATTCTTACAACATTGTGTGTGAGTGCAATAGATGTTTACATAGCGAACACAACTCAAACACAGCCTTCAACATCACCGGAACCAGGTTGCAAGCATGACATAGTGATCAACATGTTGAGGAAGACAGTTGGTCAAATAAGTGAAAAGGAAGCAAGACATGTAGAGGAAACACATGAAATGACTTTTGTGCTTTTGCACATGCATGTTACTGAAGGCATGATGATATGACACTGAAAAGCTATCCTACAAACTCAAAGCTATCCTAGATTTTTGGGATGTTTTGGACATGTTCTAGGTAGATTTCAAAGATATTCCAAGCATGTATCTTCAATTTTGACAATGGACATTAATGATTGAACAATATGATCTTCTTTCCCACCCCCTTTTTTGGTATTACATTGAATTTAAATTTGATATACAAGTTGTAGCTCAAAACATGTGTTTTGGTATGGGTTTTTGGTGATTTAATTATTGCCTTTTTAGCCACACCATTAAGGCAAGTAAAGCCTCCATGTCAAAAAACCAAGAAATGCAATGTTTCAAAGGGTTGATCTTCATGTTATCACTCTTGTTCTTTTGCATATCATACGTGTGTTTCTAGGATTTATTCACGACTAATTCTTCCATTATCCCGACCTCAAGAATTGTGAAAACAATTAGATAGTAGTGACTTAGATTGAATATGGAATGTTTGAATATTTATCCCTATTCAATCACCTTCTTAATATAAAATATGAATGTAATATATTGACAAAAACAAATTGTTTTGTAGTGGTTTTCAACACAATTGTGAAAATCTACACAATCTATCTAGAAGGGAATGACTTTTAAATTTTTAACATAACATCATTAGGAAAAAATATGAGGAAGAAAAGCTACTATAAAGACAATGCTTTGTTTCAATAAACCTTCATAGACCTTATTTCAAATTAAAAATAATTACACTAAAGTTTCCTAATATAAACTATCCTTTGCTTGTTTAGGGGCTAAATAATGAAATGTGGCTAAGCCGTTTTTTAAATTACTCGAACTTTTAAAAAATAGTAAATGTAAATATTGTGCATATTACAATGCCGCTAAGTCACATGATGCAATGACATGGGACATGGAGGACATAGAAATAGGAGTGTCTAACATGAGGCATAGTAACCCAAGAAATATGACACACAAGGCACATATATATATATATATATATATATATATATATATATATATATATATATATATATATATATAGATAACAAATTAGTGTATTACAAATATAAATGAAAGATGGAAAAAGATGCAGTTTTTTTTAGAATTTAGAAACTAAAACATTTACAATTTTACATGTTGATGATACAAATTCAATCATACAACATTTTCTCGTGAGCTTGTTGTCTTGTCAAAACAATGTTTGTTTGTTTGTTTGTTTTCCTAGCATTTGAAGTTATTGTTGCAGCCTCATTTCTAGTAGATGGAGCACTAGCAGACTTTGAAAAAAATGAAGGAAGGGGGACAATATCAGTGAGAGCATTCCTTCCTTTCATTTGACGTTTTCTAGCCACCCTTTATGATTGATCCTTGATTTCTATGAAATGAGGGAGGTAGTGGACTATTATAAGAAAAGCCTTGCAGATTGGTGGACAAATCCACTTTTCCATCACTTGGAATACCTTCTAACATTGCACAATAACTCTCAAATAAACTTTGTGTTGAGAAACTAAGTGCTAGATAGATTAAAGCTTGATTCCTCTTTCTTGATAATCACTAGTGAATGTTAGCTATATTCTTATTAATTTATATTCTCTTCATCAATAAATTATACAAAAATTCAAAACATTAAGATTACAAAGAAACAGAAAACACCAAAAATTAGGCTCCAAGCCAGGGAAAAACTCCACAAGGGGGAAATCCTAAACAATCCTTCTTTTATAGAATCAAATCAAAATGAAATATCCAAGACCAATATTTCCACAAAGATCCAATTCAACCCTCCTCCAAGTCTCTTCCAACAAATTCAAAGTCAACAATAATCAACTTTTGTCAAACCTTCTAAAATTTGGCCAAATCGCAAAAATTTCGAACCTGCAGTGAAGGATGAATTTCAAACCTGTAATTTTCATGGAAGTGCCCCTGAATCTTCGCACATGTGAGAAAAATAAGCTAGAAAACCTGAATTTTCTTTCCTTTGACTTCTCTCTCTCTCTCTCCCCTTTGACTTTGATTCCTTTTTTTCTTGTCTTTGGCACATAAATCGATGTGATGTGTCAGTGAATGATTGAGCTTCGAATAGGTCGAGTTGACTTGTATGCATAGTTTCCTAGTAGGGTTGAATAGATGCCTCTTAGGCCAACTTGTCCAAGGACGGCCGACTTGGACTTGTGTTGACTTTTTGACTCAAAATAAAATTTCTTTTCTTTTCTTTAAAAATGTCCAAATAGGACTTGACTCAAATACATTTCTTTTGACTCTTCATAAATCCTTTTTTACCCAATTGACTCTATAAGCACGAAGAACATGCTTTTGGCCAAAAAATAAAAGTAATAATGATGAATATAATAAACATATCAATGATAAAAATATATATTTTAGTACATTATTTTTTTTTGTTGGTCAAAAAACAAGCTTTATATTATCTATTGACGGTGCTAGGCCAACAAACATTCATGGGATCTCCTCGGTATGAAGTCCCAACTAGACCTCACACCGTTTGGTGTAGGAGTGTCATCTAGTATGATGGCTTGGTTGCCATTATATTAAATATTTTCCTTAGCTCTTTCTTGTCAACACATGAGATTGGTTTACTTTACCTTCGAACAACGAGGTTCGCATGCCTCGTGAGTGCATAGTGTCACTTGTGTCAAGGTTTTTTCACTGCAGAGGGAGAGGGTGAGAGTGAGTCCCGAGTCAAAAGGGAATAGTCCCAACTCTGTTAGAGACACATAACACATCAGGACATGCACAGCTTCTGGCAAAGTAGTCCACACGAATGTGACATTCACAAACACAAGGTGAGTACATAGCACGTACAACACCCAGCGGAACATTCCACACGAGTGCGACAATCATTATAACAAGTTTATGAGAATGAATCTGTCGAGTATTTGGCAGAATAGCCCACACGGGTGAGACAACATTAACAAATGATACAACACATTTCAAATAACATATGTACTAAAACAACCGAAATAGTTCAACTGTCTTAATATAGGTTAAAGCAACATGCATTACAAGCGTCCAAAGAATAGTCTTATAAACGAATAAAATACATGTGTGAAAATGTGTTTGCTTGTTCACATGCTTCTGAATTAAGCGAACGTTCCAAGACACATCCGTACACCATTACATCACTAAACCTGATAGCGAGGTGTTGGAGCCACTGCTCGCTCCTCAAAGAAAAGACTACAGACTCTCAAGGCTATGTGGGAGGAGCCAAGGTGAAAATTCCTTTGCATGTACAAATGAGGGGTATATATAGCCAAGGGTGAACTTGACCCTTGTGACTCTTCGACTTCCCTCATGACTGTTTGACTTACATGACTCTTCAACTGACATGACTCTTCAACTTTGTATGTGGGTCTCTTGGACTTCCACGTTACATTACATTGATTACAACAGTATGGCCCACAGTGGTGATGTGGTTGAGATGACTCGTGACATGACTCGAAATGATCGTGCTGGTATGTTCATGTTGATGGCAGTGTCCATGTCAAGTTGTAGCGTTGTTGAGTGATGAGTGTGTTCTTGTTGTATCATAGCTTCACCTCTGCATGGCAAGGTGTGGGGAGTCTTCGATGGCCTTGGTGTTCGCTTGATGTTTCACATGCATGTATCCCCTTCACTAGTACTTGACATTCTTCATGTGTTCATCCGTTCACGAACAAGTCTCCTAGCATGCGCTCCTTGTTCATCCCATTCGGCGTCGAGCCATGTCTCATCCATGTACCTGTATCTGCAATCACTCGTGACGAGACAACATCAAATCCAGAAATCTCGTAGTCTACCATGATGCATTGTATTTTGTTTTCAGGTGCATGTGACCGGGAGAGAGGACAAGGATCTGAAACTATGCAAAGGACATTTCAGGCCAGGATGAGGGGTTTTAGGGCACTGTCAAGGAAAATTGCACAAAGGTCACTTGGAGGCTAGTATGAAAAGTCCGGAATGGCGGTGACATTCTGTAGGATCTAGCTCAACTAGGAGGCAGAACTGTGAAATTTTTTTAGGGAGGCATTGCGGGCAATAGGGAGGACACTAGCAGTGACAATTGCACAGATACTCAGGGGAGGCTGGGAGCGGGCTGCAGAATCTTACTGGCCAAAATTGCACAGAACTGGGAGGCAGGCATTCAGGGCATGTCTAAGTAGTTCCCGGGCTGAGAGGGGTGTCGGGTAGCTCGTAGAAAGTCCAAGAAAACTGCGCAATTTTCAGGAGGAGGAGAAGGTCGGTTGGCAGGGGGATTGATAAACAAAATTGTGTAATTTTTAGAGAGAGTTCAGTGACAGGCAGCGGATGCCTATCCCTCATGTTTGTGTAATTTCTTCAATCAGCAAAGGCGGGCAAGCTAACATCTTTTGCGCAATTTTTTGGAGTGAATCACGGGGTCACTGCCCGGTCAAACTCTCTGATTGACCATTGGGAGGCTTGATGGATTAGCTTGCCGACAGCGTAGATTGAGATGGATTCTTGGGAAACTTCTGCATTGTTCTGGGTGATAGTCAGCCAGGTTGATTCCAGGATTGTGTGGTGAAGACTACCTAGGCAGCCTCAAGCTCTACGTAATTCTAGGCAGCAGTACTTGGTCACTGAGGGTTGAGACTGCGCAGTATAGCTCAACGGAGGTCCGGTTGATGGAGGGTGGTCGAGTCAACAGATCTTCGGAAAAATGATTAAGTGTGTGAGAGGGTGAACGCGTTTATACATGACCTTGTGAACACACACTCAACATGACTTGATGACAAGACATATCGAACCAACAAGACAACATATGCTCAGTGTGACTGACTACGGGACTGTCTACTAATGAAAGCAACAAGTGTGACACTTTGGACCTTCGGACAATCGTGATGACACGTGTGTGAAAATTCTTACAACATTGTGCGTGAGTGTGATAGATGTTTACATAGTGAACACATCTCAAACACAACCTTCAACATCACCAGAACAAGGTCACAAGCATGACATAGCGATCAACATGTTGAAGACGACAATTGGTCAAACAAACGAAAAGGAAGCAAGACAAGTAGAGGAAACACATGAAATGACTTTTGTGTTTGCGCACATGCATGCTACTAAAGGCATGATGATATGACACTGTCAAGCAGTCCTACAAACTCAACTAAGAGGTGTACTTCGAAAGGTGTTCTTTACTTACCATACTTACCCTCAAGATGATCATGCATCCAACAAAGTTTGCATGCGGTCCTTACTTTACCATCACTTAGTCTCTTTTTCCTTCTCCTCAATTTCTTGGGGGGTGATCTTAGCATGTCACATTTTCCTGCAGGCACTGAGAGGTAGATCAGCGCAGCTTCAGCATGCAGTCACTATTGTCGAGACAAGGCCCTTGGAGGCCCATCTGTGTGGCTTCTGCATGCAAGACCGACATGACAACTTGGACAACACTGTGCATTTTTTAGGCACAAGACACTACTGTGGGATGGTGGTCCTGGGAGGACACCTCTACGCAGTTTCTGAGTGCAGGGCAGCTAGACTGCTCTGCACATTTCTAAAGAGCAGTGCTGGCTGCCTGAATGCTCTACTCATTTATGAAAAACAATGATGACTGGGGTCTCTGCGCATTGTGGGATTTCAACAGGCAAGGGAAGAAGCTTGATGGTTGAAAAATCAAAGTGCACAGTTCCGAGAGGCTGGATGAGGCTAAGCTGCTTGGGAAATTGGCTAAGTGTGAGATCAATGACACAAATGTAAATAATGATAGGACTCGACTGTGATCGCACACGGACACTTAGTGATACAATGTAGACCATCTAGAATACATAATACATACTTTTCTTGATGCAACAACCTTCATGACAAGAGTGCGTGAAGTGAGTGTGAAGCATGTCTATGTGATGATAACAACTCATACACACATGATTCCCTTGAAGAAAATAAACATTCCCCTTTACATGCCAAACAACAACCCCTATGCCCAAAGATGACACATGCTGCATAAAGATGAGAACACAAACAACTCTTAAGATCAAGGAGGGGAGTTTGAAATCATCGACTTACCAACAAGTGACCAAGGATGATTGATCGCAAGATCCATGGTAGGCTCTGAAATTTGCATTCAAGCCAAAATTTGGTTGTAGCCGCTACAACATTGGCGACACACTAGTAGAACTCCATCTCTCTATATGGACCTTGTTTCGTGAAAAGTGAGTCTAACCCTTCCTTAAGTATTGTCTGATTCTTTGATTGTGATGGATTTCGCACTATCTTGTGTGAAATATGTAGTCCCTACCATTCTCTTAATCAATTAGCACACATTCCAAGCCAAGTCAACCTAGTTGTTTCGATTGGGGATGAGGGGTATAATGATGCACAAGTAATATAACTATTAGAGTTTAATTTTCATCTCTGGTGTTGCTCCGTTTCCAGTAGGCCTGGACATTACCCCAACGAAGTCACGCAAGAACACAAGCATCACTCCACTGCCAGCAAGCCTGGTCAGTACCCCGGCGGAGTTACTTGCATCACCTCTCTACGCATGAATCCTTTCTCTTATTTCGCGTTATTCATTTTTCATTTTTTTCATTTTCCAAAGAACTATGCATAGGTACTTATTTATTTTAGAGCCGAAAGAGGGATCTCAACTTATTGAGAGTAGAATAGGTTATTCCTTCAAAGAAGTATGTTATATATACCTCTGGCATACTTGTTAAGGTTTTCCCCCTCACCTTACTCTACTTGACTGAGCTGAAAAGGGTTAACCCAAAGGACCGAATAGAGCAGGTGATCCTAGTTAAAAGTGCAAGCATTGCGTTTTCACCAAGACTCACTCTGAACAGAATGTATTTTCCATCAAGGTATCATCGACTGAAGACAACAAGCTCTTCATAAAGAGAGAGGACAACAGATAACCAAATGTTGATAGTTGTCTAAGTCCTCTTAGATTTGCCTAGCTTGTCTCGAGAGACCAACACGGTTTAATGTAAGGCTAACCTATGGACATGAGCAATCAAAGAAAGAAAAAGTAAAGCGAAAGAATAACAAGCAAGCAAAGTGAGTGTTATCACTCAGGTTGTCCTTAAGCTCCGGAAAAGGATACAGCCGACGTAACCACAGACCAACTTTGGACTGCAGGTTCTAGCCCACCTGCAATCAGAGAGGGCTCTCTCTTTGGGATTTAGCTTTGTTGAAAAGGATCTTAGGCTAGTTATTGAGTTCAGGGGTTTTTGTTTTTGGTGGGAAAATTGATGTTCTCATGTAGATAGGCAGAGCATAGTCTGAAAGTTTCAAACCATTGGGCGTGGAGTCGAAAAGGAGGACTGCTGGTGCGTTTTCTTGGTCACAAGAGAGAAAATGGAGCAAGGTAGCTGTAAATGAAACAATGTTTCTAGGTTTAAAGGATGGGATGAATGCTAAGTAATGAGGGGCAGTTAAGAATCTCTCAATCAACTTAACAAAGGGCGGTAACAGAGCCCTACCTAGGGGCAGTAAAGAATCCCTAGATAATTGGCACGCACAGGTGGATCGGGGTAAATATGAGCCAGAAGGAATTCATATTCATTACCAATTCATTTAGAGGAAAACATAAAGAAACAACAAAAATTGAGCATAGAGTGTATTCAAACAAGTTCTAGGCTAATCATTCTTTCTGCTATTTAGATAATGGTAAACAATAAAACAGAGGTAAGAAGCACTTATTGTGTATCAAGTTGCAGCACAAGAATTCCATCTTCAGTCTCCAGAAAACATTAACAACACATCAAACAGTCTGTTCTCAGAACTTTCAGCAATCTTTGATTACAGAAACAACTCAGGTATACAATGTGAGGCTCTAGTGAAAATTCTCAATTGTCCAACCCTTGAAACAATGTAGAGAGCGGTATAAATAGGGAAAAACTCTCTACAATTTCTTTATTACATATTGACCTAATTAGGTCTAAAAAATGATTAATTTGACCTAATTCTATCAGAAATAAATGCGTGAAAATATCTCGGGCTGCGCTGAGGACTGCCGTATCAAATGAAGTGAATGTGCTTGTCCTCGGTGTCTTGGTGCAGTGTTTTCTGAAATAAATGAGCATGGGTTTCTGCTTCTTTGCTGTCTGGTGGCTTTGAACGCTTTAATTGTGATTTGAAGGCAGGGACGGGCTTACGCCTCTTGATTTGACTTTCTGGGAATTCTTTAATGTTGTTCAGGTGCTTCGAGCCCCTAAAAAATCTTGGCTGATACTCTTTGGCTCTTCTTCTCCATCTGATACTCTTTGGCAAAAACTGGGCTGCTGTTCTGACGTGTTGTGCGTTAAATCAACATTTAATGGCCGTTGTTCGGCCCTCGGTTTCATTCAAAACTGTCTTCTGCTCCTTTCTTAGTGCTTCGCGAAGAAAAACGGGTCATTCGGCGCCTTTCGGGCTTGTTGGGGGCTGCGTGATGAAAATATTCCCCATTTTGGCCTAATTTATCCAGCGATGCGCGATTTGCGCTAGGCGCAAATCGCGCATCAAAAACTGCCTCAGAAACTGATTCTGGGGCTCCAGAGTGCGATTTTCGCCCTTCACGCCAAAAACTGATGATGACGTCAGCATGACGGACCTCGTACGGCGGGTGACGTCAGCATGATGACGTGGCGGGATGACGTCAGCATGATGACGTCATCACGTACGGAGGTGACGTGGCAGTACGGCAGGGGACATGGTGGCAGGACACGTGGCAGGGTGACTCGGCGATATAGTGGCAGGAGGCCACGCAGGCGGATGACATGTCATGGTGATTGGGCAGGGGGGTGACGCAAGCGAGTGACGTCACCGGGCAGGAGGCGGTTGCCGGTTTTGGGGCGCACCGCCTTTGGACAGAGGTGGTTTTGGGGGAGGGGGCTCCGCCACAGCCCAGAAGGCGACGTGTGGTGGGAGTACGGCGGGAATACCGCCCATCTCCCGAACGCTAACCTTCGGGCGCGTTGGGAGACGGGAAGGCCCGCCCACTGTAGATCTGTGGGGCGGGCGATCTAACGGTTGGCGGAAAATGTGAAACGACGGAGGTATAAGGGCGAGGATCCGGGGAATATTCCCATTTAAATAAAGCACGGCGGGGTTTAAAACTTAGGTTTTGTGGGTTTGGGGGTTAATAAGCGGGCGGGATATGTTTTTGTGAATGAAACTTTGGCATAAGGGTGCCAAAGCGGGTTTTTAGAGGGTTTTAGGGCTAGGGGAGAGGTTTTTAGCATGACCAGGTGTCATCTAACTCCTGCTATGACTCGGATGGGCTAAAAACAGCCCCAGATAGGCTGTTCTTTCCCTGACTTAGAAGAGATATGGCTATATTGCCAGGGAGGGGATATTTATATAGGGGAGTTTTATATACATATTTTTAGTAGGGGAAGGGGAAAACTGATAGGGAGTTATATACTAGAGTTAGTAGTTAATATGGAGATGATAAGCAGGCGCTAAGGTAGGGGACCTTTGGCTAATCCTTGAGGGAAAAGTGACTCATAAATGGGAAATAAAGAGTCCTTGAGTGAAGCAGATCTTCACCAGGACAAATGACATGGAGAATGATGAAACTAAGAGGAATCAAGCAGATCTTGACCTCTTTGGGAAATTAGTAATTGACTTGGGGAATTAGAAGAAGGGGGAGTTAGTGATGTCCAGCTTGAGCTCCTCCAGATGAAAACTGCCTGATAACTGTGATCTGAAAAGATAAAACACTTTGTAACACAAAATTGATCATACATCATCATTCTGCAACCACACAGCTACTTACCCGGCCTACTCACCTAACATTTTTTCTTCTTTTGATTCGGGTGCACTTAGACTTGCAAACCCAGCTTTACAATTTTTATTTTGAATGTTTCCTATCTAAATCTACACTTATGTCTGCCAGGGCCCAGATTAAGCAATTGGGTCCCTTTGATTCTCTACCTATCTACAAATCTGCCAAGATTAAGCTGTTTGGACAGATACATTCTCTATATTCTAAAACAGGAAATTGAAACCTGGGGAGACCAAGATTAAACTGTTTGGACCTCCCTTTAAAAAACTCTTCAAAACTGGAACAACTCATCAAAATTGGAATACAGCAGTGGCATTTGGACTAGCGCACTTCATGGCTTTCTTCTTTGGTCTCTTCTGGAAATATGGAACACTGCAGCTTGCAAAGTATGACATATTTGGCCTGTAAAAATGTCAATCATGAGAAATGAACACCTGTTGCAACAGGAGGCTAACAGTGGCTCCACTTGGGGATGGATTTTGCTTGTGAAAAGCCAAGAACAGCAGGTCAGACTGCCTTGATCTTCTATGGTTTCTGTAGACTGGAAACATTTGTTTTGGCTGCTAAAAATGTAAAACTATGAACTATGAACAACCTCCTCCTCAACTGAATTACTGTGAACTGTGCAGCATCGCCTGCTTTCTTCTGCGTGCTTGATGATTATGTACAGTGCTGTCGGAACATGCCTTTGACTGCAAATATTTCTTTTCTACCATGAATTGCTTGTAATGTGACAGTTTTTCCTCTTGCTGTTTTGTTTGAAACTGGTGTAGAGACAGAGCTTTAAAAACTGGAATACTTGCATCGGCTGTGTCTTCACAAATTTACTGCTGCTCCTTAAATAATCGGCCTGCTTATACAAAATAAAAACAGAGTGTTGATATATACAAGTAAGACTGTACAGAAATATACACAAAGCTGCACTGTATCCCTTAAAAGGGATCATGGTAATGTTTCAACATACGGCCATTGACAGGGCCTTCTTCAGCAGAACTATCCTCTACAGATTTGAGAAAATATGTGTTATTTCCCTGAACAGCAGAAATAACGAACGGCCCTTTCCATAAAAAATCAAACTTGGCATGTTTGCCCTTGTCTTCTCTTCTTGAGTCCCATCTTAGAACTTTGTCACCAACATTGAAATCCTCAGCCTTAGCTCTCTTATCAAACATCTTTTTAAGCTTTTCTTGCAGGATTTGAGCTCTGTCGTAAACTTGTTCTCTGGTTTGCTGAAGATGAATGGTCTGATTGATTCTTCTTTGAATGTCATTTGGTTCAGCCTGAATCTCCTGTAACAGCTTGATAGTAGGAATGCCGAGGGATGAAGGAAACCTGGCCTCCATGCCTATACTAGCTCATAAGGACTCATCCCAATGGATCTCTTGCTCGAAAGTCTATTTGCCCATAGGGCATTTACCAGCTTTTTGTGCCAGTTCTTCTTGTTTTCTTCTAGCACTTTCTTTATGATGTTGATGAGGCTTTTGTTAGATGATTCGGCCAAGCCATTACCTTGAGGGTAATAGGCTGTAGAGTGGCCCAAGATAATATGAAATCTGTGGCAGAAATTGATCATCTTTTTGGACTTAAAGGCAGCGGCATTGTCAGTGATGATTTTCTCAGGGCAGCCAAATCTAGAAAGGATATTGCACTCAAGGAATTGGATAATGATGGTGTCATTGGCCTGCCTACAGGGGATGGCTTCAACCCACTTGGTGAAATAGTCAGTGGCTGTTAGGATCCATTTGTGTTGGCCTAAGGAAGAGGGATGGATTTCTCCAATGAAGTCAAGACCCCATTGTTGAAAAGGTTTTTCTGTTGAGATAGGTTTAAGGGGCAGGGGTAACAACTTTCTCTTGCCCTCAAAGATTTGGCATTTGTGACATGACATGGCAAACTTCTTTACATCTGCAAAAAGAGAGGGCCAATAGAAACCAGCCCTTAGAATTTTATCAGCAGTGGACTTCCAATATAGATGTCCTCCACAGTCACCTGCATGGAATTCTTTCATGACATTGTTAGTTTCATTCATGGTTAAACAATTAAGCAATATACCTTCATGATTTCTCCAAAATAATGCACCATCTATAACACAAAACTTTAAAGCCTTCATTTTCAAAAATCTTTTCTTGGTCCTGGACAATCCTGGGGGAGCACACAGGTTTAACAATACAAAGCAAATATCAATGTACCAAGGGCATTGCAGAAATATTTCACTGATCTGTGGAGTCGCCAGCTCTGATTCATTGTCCAGCTGGTTAATGTCTAAGGCTTGAAAGTTTGTTTCGGACATCAGTTTAGCTAAACCTTGTCCCTTTATCAGCTTGGTTGGTTTTATTTCTATGTCATATTCAAGGATGTTTGCAATCCACTTGCCTCTTTTGCCTTCTAATCCTTCTTGTGTCAATATGTCTTTTACAGCAGCGTGTGGGACATAGGCAATCACGTGTGAATACAAAATGTACACTCTAAAATCCTTGATGGCCTTAACAAGTGTGTAGGCCTGTTTTTCCATGATTGGGTACTTCAAAGGGGCGTCTCTTAAGGCTCGGCTGAAAAAAGCGATTGGCTTTTCAGCTCCCTGTTCATCCTTATGCAAAAGGACAGCGGCTATTGTGTGATCAGATGTAAAGGAAAATATGATAAAATCTCTGTCAAACTGTGGGCTGGTGAGTACAGGGGTTTGGGTTAATGCAGTTTTGATACTTTCAAATGCTTGCTTGGTTTCCAGGGACCATCTTACCTTGGCATCCTTTTTTAACATGTTGCTTAACAATCGTATTAGTTCAGCTAGATTTGGAATAAATCTTCTTAGGAAGTTGATTTTCCCAAGGAATGCTTGTAGCTCTTTAATGTTTCTTGGAAATGGAATCTGGAGGATGGCTTGGATTCTTTCAGGATCAATTCTAATCCCATCTTTTGATATAATGTGGCCAAGTAACTTGCCTTCTTCTAGGCCAAATAGGGACTTCTTGGGATTCAAGGAAATGCCATATTTCCTACATGTCATGAAAATTTGCCTAAGATGCTTGAGGTGTTCTTCATCAGATTTGGAAAATGGGGTTAAGTCATCAAGGTAGACAACTAGGAAATCATGTATTTCCTTGGCAAAAGCAATATCCATTGCTCTTTGAAATGTGGCACCAGCGTTTTTAAGACCGAATGGCATCTTTACATACTTAAACATTCCCCACGGTGTGGTAAAAGCAGTTTTGTCTTGGTCATCCGGGTGAACAAGTATTTGATTGAAACCTGAAAAGCCATCTAGCAAAGAGATTCTAGATGACCCCACTACTCTTTGTAGGATGTGGTCCATTTTGGGCAAAGGATAGTGGTCCTTTAAGGAGACTTGGTTTAAATTTCTCAGATCTACACAAAGTCTGATTTCACCTGTCTTTTTTCTTGTAGGAACAAGATTGGACACCCATTCAGAAAATCTGATGGGTGCTATTATGCCTGCTTCAAACATCCTTTTTACTTCCTTCTCAATCGGGGGAAGAAGCATAGGGTTAATTCTTCTAAGTTTCTGCTTGAAGGGTTTCTGGTTTGGTTTTAAGGGAATTGTGTGTTGGATCACTGAGGTGTCGTAGGATTTCAAATCCTCATAGCTCCAAGCAAATACATCTTGGAATTCTTTGAACAAATCAATGTACTTGGGCTTTTGATCAAGAGGCAGATTTTTGGACAGTTTGATCATTTTTGGATTTTCTGCTGTCCCAATGTTGTGTTCTTCTATATCAGTGTTAATGGGTTGCAATTTTGGCTTTCTGGGCACATCAATGGCGTCAAACATGTCTTCTAATGGGTTTAGGCCAGTAGGCAGAAAGTTATCCATAAGTCAATGATCTCTGCCTCTGTTTTGGAAATTTCTTCCAAGTGCATTTGTTTCAGCTGTTCTATGTTTTCTTTGTCAAAAATAGTTGGTTTCAGGATTTGCTTGGCTGTTGCAGCTGTTACATCTTGCTGATTTTCAGTTGTTTGCTATTCTGAATCTGTCATAGCATCCATATCTATGTTAGTATTTGAAAATTCATGCTCAAGGGTAAGAAAATTATTAATCTGGGCATCATTTTCGAATACTTGCCAATCTTTAACGTTATTTGGGACAGCGGGCCTATGTTTTATTTCAGCTGTGAAGTGATGGTTTGGCTCAAAAGGAAGCTTGCATGTACTAGCAAAGGTGGCTAGGCTGTGAGCGTGAATGTTGTGTTCTCGTGGAATTTTGTCAAGCTTGAATTCAGTGAACGCCTTGAGTATATTAGTGGTAGCAGTTCTATAGGCTCTCATTCTATTGTCATTGGTAACAAAGTTACCTTTCATCTGTTGTATGATTAAGTCAGAGTCTCCTAAAATAGACACCTTTACAGCTCCTAGAGCTTTGAGCAGTTTAAGGCCTAGCAGCAGAGCCTCATACTCGTCCATGTTATTTGTGCATTTGAAATTCAGTCTATAGGCATGACCTTCTGCATGATTATTATGTGTATTGTGAACCCAGACACCTGCCCCTGCTCCTAACTTGTTGACAGAGCCATCAAACTCTAAATACCATGTGATTTCTTGCTTGTGGTTGATGCCTAAAGTGTCAGCCAACTTAGGATTGGGCAGATTTGAAATTTCCATTTGAGGAGTTTCTTCTAGTATGTTGGTTGCACTAATTGTTGTGACAGTCTCATGGGTATGTGCAACTGATTCTTCATTGATTTGTGCTTGTTGTTCTAGAGTCGAAGGCTCATCCTCAGTTGGAGAATTCGTGTAATCAATAAACAAAATAAAGGAATCCATATCAGAGTGGATTGAGTAAATGGGAAAATTTTCAGGCTTGCTCTCACTACTTACCACATATTTCATCAGCGTTTCTCTGTACAGTCTCTTTGGTTGCCCAAAGACTGAAATGGTGGCATAGGAAAGGTCTAATTGAAGGGATCCTTGCAGCTTTACTCCCCATGATCTTTATAGGAGCATACCGTATTTTGGTGGAATGTCAGCAACCACTACATCCATGAGGATGGTCTTGTTGGGATATTGAACTAAGGAGACACACAAGTCTTTGATGAGGCCTAGACATTTCACTTGACTTGAGTCAAATGAGTATAAATCTTTCTAAGGTCTTGTAACATCAAGATTCAGTTTTTCCATAACTGCTTTGGGAATAAGATTGTGCGATGCCCCAGAATCGAACATAGCGTTGTGTAAGACTTTGTCATGTATGTGCAAGCGGATATAAAAGGGAGGGACAGGTCCATGTGTTGATTTCCCATTAACCTCTGGGCCAAACAGCAGTTCTGGGGAATCATCCAAAACATTCACATCGTCCTTGTTTTCTGGAATTTGAAGTGACCTTTGAATTTGTTTCCTATATATATCGTGTTTGGCAAGTTCTGAGAGGGGGATGGATATCTTAAGTTTTCCAATCTCTGCCTCTAAATTAAATGGCTTCTCCAATGGAGTCTTGGTGTTGACAATGGCAGTTTTTTCCTTTTCATTTGAATTATCTGCGATTTGCTCTTCTTTATCAGCATTATGAGGACTGATTGCTTGCGGTTTTTTGGTTTCAGGAAAGTTTTTTGGAACACTGTTCAAGCTTTCTTTCGAGGAAGAAGGTTGCAAAGGCTGATCTCTGGAAGGCTGTATTTATGTTATGTCTTCTACGGTCACTTGATGCGGGTTTGGAACATTTGTATGAGTTGGTTCTGTTATGACAGCCTTGCCTTTAATCTTGTTGGGCTGTTTGCCATCCTTTGTTTTACTAGGTTCAGAAATGTCAATGGTCCTAGTTCTCAGCTTATATTGTTTGTGTACTTCATACACAGCAGTATCGTAACCTTGTTTAAAATCAAAAGACTCGCCAGATTTAGTTTGAAACTCATTACAGTCATGCTGATTTTGGTCTTCTTGGCTCAGGAAAGTCTGATGCTCACCCTTTAAATCCATCAAATTCATGTGAGTGTCTTCTGTGGGTTGACTAGAAGTGGATCCTTCAACATAGTTATCTTGAAAAGGAGGTCTTATGTCATGGTCTTGGCTAGACCTACTAGCATTTGTGTTCTGCGTTTTCCTGAAATTTGGGTTCCTCATGGTATTGGACTGTTGTCCTTCCCATGATGCTTTTTGTTCAACATTTTCTACTCTCTCTCCCAATCTTTGTAGGCCACTGATAATAGCATCAAGCTTCTGGTCAAAGGCTGAGGGTTCTTCCTTAAAGGTGGTTCTTCTTTCCATTCTAGCTCTGTTTCTCTTGGCAATTAAGTTGGCCTCAACACTGACAGCAATGTTTTGCATGTCTGCAAGGGTCTGAGGAGCTCTTTCTTTTAATTGGTATGCCATATCAGGGTCAAAACCATCCCGAAATTTGTACAAGGCAAGGTCAAGTGGAGGCCTTAAGTTCTGTGGTATTGCATTATATACATTATTGAATCTTGCACAGTACTCCAAAACAGTCTCTTGAGGACCTCGTTTAATCGTATCATATTCAGCTAGTATGTGCAAGGGGTCTTTCTTTTTCTCCCATCTATTGGTAAAGGATTGGTAAAGCTCATCTGGGGTGGTTATGGAGTTTGCAGCAAGTGATCTGAACCAAGTTCTTACATCACCTGTTAAGCTCTGAACAAAAATTCTCATTCTCACGCTATCATCATCTATCTCGTAGTTTTCAAAATAGTCTTGCATCTTTTTGGTATGCTGAATGGCAATAAAAGGGCCAGTACTATCAAAATATGTGATTTTAGATTGGTACTCTTGAGGTAAAGCCTCAACATTAGCGGGCAATTGCAGGGGTGCATATCTATTAGCCATATTGGCAGGGATAAGTGGAACAACGGGGATAAATGGAACAATTGGGATAACAGGGATAATGGGAATACCAGGAGTAACTGGAACAATGGGAACAACAGTAGTAGTAGTTGCGGTATTTGCAACAAATGGGGGGGTGGAAGGAGTGTTATGAGACGTGGATGGTGAACAAGGGGAAGCGGGGGTGGACCGGAATAAAACCTTGACAGGAGTTGGAACAGAGCTAGGGTAAGCTGTTTCAGGACTCAAATCAGCAAAATCTTCCTGTCTTTCTTGCTTCCTGCAGATTTTCGAGATTATGTTAAGGTTTTCAAAAACAGTTGGAGGGTCTGGATCTGGGTTTGATCTTGTATATCGTGGATTCTTCTTGGGAGCCAGCTTCAGAATTTTTTTTTTGGGTATTTTATGGAAATGTAATTAGAAATATCAAAGAACTAATCAAAATTTGGGACAGCTTATTTGTAACTTAAAACTAGCATGAAGATTGACTGAAGCAGCATTTATTTACTCCTGTTAATGCAAAGCAAAGAACAGTTTCAAAGGCTTCCTGGCTGACATTCAGGCTTCATCTGTAGTTTTAAGAGATAAACAGCAATTGGAAAGATTGATTTATGGTCTCAGCGGAGCTTTCTTACCTTCTTTGTGAAATCATTTGAGGAAAGGTCCCCAGTGGAGTCGTCATTATGTTATCACTCAGGTTGTCCTTAAGCTCCGGAAAAGGATACGGCCGAGGTAACCACAAACCAACTTTGGACTGCAGGTTCTAGCCCACCTGCAATCAGAGAGGGCTCTCTCTTTGGGATTTAGCTTTGTTGAAAAGGATCTTAGGCTAATCATTGAGTTCAGGGGTTTTTGTTTTTGGTGGGAAAATTGATGTTCTCATGTAGATAGGCAGAGCATAGTCTGAAAGTTTCAAACCATTGAGCATGGAGTCGAAAAGGAGGACTGCTGGTGCGTTTTCTTGGTCACAAGAGAGAAAATGGAGCAAGGTAGCTGTAAATGAAACAATGTTTCCAGGTTTAAAGGATGGGATGAATGCTAAGTAATGAGGGGCAGTTAAGAATCTCTCAATCAGCTTAACAAAGGGAGGTAACAAAGCCCTACCTAGGGGCAGTAAAGAATCCCTAGATAATTGGCACGCACAGGTGAATCGGGGTAAATATGAGCCAGAAGGAATTCATATTCATTACCAATTCATTTAGAGGAAAACATAAAGAAACAGCAAAAATTGAGCATAGAGTGTATTCAAACAAGTTCTAGGCTAATCATTCTTTCTGCTATTTAGATAATGGTAAACAGTAAAACAGAGGTAAGAAGCACTTATTGTGTATCAATTTGCAGCACAATAATTCCATCTTCAGTCTCCAGAAAACATTAACAACACATCAAACAGTCTGTTCTCAAAAGTTTCAGCAATCTTTGATTACAGAAACAACTCAGGTATACAATGCGAGGCTCTAGTGAAAATTCTCAATTGTCCAACCCTTGAAACAATGTAGAGAGCGGTATAAATAGGGAAAAACTCTCTACAATTTCTTTATTACATCTTGACCTAATTAGGTCTAAAAAATGATTAATTTGACCTAATTCTATCAGAAATAAATGCGTGAAAATATCTCGGGCTGCGTTGAGGACTGTCGTATCAAATGAAGTGAATGTGCTTGTCCTCGGTGGCTTGGTGCAGTGTTTTCTGAAATAAATGAGCATGGGTTTCTGCTTCTTTGCTGTCTGGTGGCTTTGAATGCTTTAATTGTGATTTGAAGGCAGGGACAGGCTTACGCCTCTTGATTTGACTTTCTGGGAATTCTTTAATGTTGTTCAGGTGCTTCGAGCCCCTAAAAAATCTTGGCTGATACTCTTTGGCTCTTCTTCTCCATCTGATACTCTTTGGCAAAAACTGGGCTGCTGTTCTGACGTGTTGTACGTTAAATCAACATTTAATGGCTGTTGTTCGGCCCTCGGTTTCATTCAAAACTGTCTTTTGCTCCTTTCTGAGTGCTTCGCGAAGAAAAACGGGTCATTCGGTGCCTTTCGGGCTTGCTGGGGGCTGCGTGATGAAAAGATTCTCCATTTTGGCCTAATTTATCCAGCGATGCGCGATTTGCGGCATCAAAGACTGCCTCAAAAACTGATTTCGGGGCTCCAGAGTGCGATTTTCGCCCTTCGCGCCAAAAACTGATGATGATGTCAGCATGACGGACCTCGTACGGCGGGTGACGTCAGCATGATGACGTGGCGGATGACGTCAGCATGATGACGTCATCACGTACGGAGGTGACGTGGCAGTACGGCATGGGACATGGTGGCAGGACACGTGGCAGGGTGACTCGGCGGTACAGTGGCAGGAGGCCACGCAGGCGGATGACGTGTCATGGTGATTGGGTAGGGGGGTGACGCAAGTGAGTGACGTCACTGGGCAGGAGGCGGTTGCCGGTTTTGGGGTGCACCGCCTTTGGACAGAGGTGGTTTCGGGGGAGGGGGCTCTGCCATAGCCCAGAAGGCGACGCGTGGCGAGAGTACGGCAGGAATACCGCCCATCTCCCGGACGCTAACCTTCGGGCGCGTTGGGAGACGGGAAGGCCCGCCCACTGTAGATCTGTGGGGCAGGCGATCTAACAGTTGGCGGCGAATGTGAAACGGCGGAGGTATAAGGGCGGGGATCCAGGAATATTCCCATTTAAATAAAGCACGACGGGGTTTAAAACTTAGGTTTTGTGGGTTTGGGGGTTAATAAGCGGGCGGGATATGTTTTTGTGAATGAAACTTTGGTATAAGGGCGCCAAAGCGGGTTTTTAGAGGGTTTTAGGGCTAGGGGAGAGGTTGTTAGCATGACCAGGTGTCATCTAACTCCTGCTATGACTCGGATGGGCTAAAAACAGCCCCAGATAGACTATTCTTTCCCTGACTTAGAAGAGATATGGCTATATTGCCAGGGAGGGGATATTTATATAGGGGAGTTTTATATACATATTTTTAGTAGGGGAAGGGGAAAACTGATAGGGAGTTATATACTAGAGTTAGTAGTTAATATGGAGATGATAAGCAGGCGCTAAGGTAGGGGACCTTAGGCTAATCCTCGAGGGAAAAGTGACTCATAAATGGGAAATAAAGAATCCTTGAGTGAAGCAGATCTTCACCAGGACAAATGACATGGAGAATGATGAAACTAAGAGGAATCAAGCAGATCTTGACCTCTTTGGGAAATTAGTAATTGACTTGGGGAATTAGAAGAAGGGGGAGTTAGTGATGTCCAGCTTGAGCTCCTCCAGATGAAAACTGCCTGATAACTGTGATCTGAAAAGATAAAACACTTTGTAACACAAAATTGATCATACATCATCATTCTGCAACCACACAGCTACTTACCCGGCCTACTCACCTAACATTTTTTCTTCTTTTGATTTGGGTGCACTTAGACTTGCAAACCCAGATTTACAATTTTTCTTTTGAATGTTTCCTATCTAAATCTACACTTATGTCTGCCAGGGCCCAGATTAAGCAGTTGGGTCCCTTTGATTCTCTACCTATCTACAAATCTGCCAAGATTAAGCTGTTTGGACATATACATTCTCTATATTCTAAAACAGGAAATTTAAACCTGGGGAGACCAAGATTAAACTGTTTGGACCTCCCTTTAAAAAACTCTTCAAAACTGGAACAACTCATCAAAATTGGAATACAGCAGTGGCATTTGGACTAGCGCACTTCATGGCTTTCTTCTTTGGTCTCTTCTGGAAATATGGAACACTGCGGCTTGCAAAGTATGACATATTTGGCTTGTAAAAATGTCAATCATGAGAAATGAACACCTGTTGCAACAGGAGGCTAACAGTGAGCAAGAAAGCAAACCAAACCAAGTAAGAAAACAAATAAAACATGCAAAACAGGAAGAAAAGCAAAGCAAGAAAGCAAACACTACTCCTACTCCTACACTAAACAGTGCATGGGCCTACTCACATGAAGTGATATTTCCAATGCAGCCACCGACGCATTGGCTGGCCCATGTTGGCGAAGGCATGGTAAACAAGAAAGATATGCATGTAAACTAGTGAACAAGAAAGATAGATCAGCGAAGACCCATACGCTCCAAGTTCTAAAACATCCATGGAAAAGAAAAGAGTGAATGCACAAGACAAACATTCTACGGACTTAACATGGTGTTGTGACACACTGCATGTAAATGATAAGCATGCACACTCTCTTGACTATGATAGACAAGCAAACATGAGAAAGAGAGACAACTTATTCCTTGCAAGTGTGCTTGTTGTGTATGATTCCTCCAGTGCATAAGTGATGGGATCATGTGATTCCGGTGGAGGAAGCGAAATCTATGTGTTGGATTAATATTCAGTGCATACAGATGAGTGATGAGGAGCCTTGGGTGTTTCAAAAATTTTCTAATTGGAAGTGGAACTAACCTTAGGACAACGAGGGCCTGACATAACCATCAGCTCAGGCTGAAGTGCCTCAATAAGCTGAGGGGTTTCCACTTTGTCAATAGATAGATGATCGGAGACCAGTGGCTTAGAAAGATTAACAGCGAGTGGATCAACATCTTGATCAAATGAAAAAGTAATAGATCATAACAACCACGATCAAAAAACTCAGGATGTTCGTCAGCATCCTCATGATTTGATGAATCATGCAGAGGGGTAAATGAGAAACAAGGATGTTTTCCCTCTATGTTTTCAGAAATGAAAAACGATAGATGGGACGGATTTTTAGAGGAAGATGTGCCCTTTCCGCAATGTAATGATAGGTAGACATTGGTGTGTCCTGTGAATGATTAGAAGTAGAATTATCCGAAGATGAGTTTTCACAAGGAAAACCAAAAGTGGTGGAATCATAAGACATGTCAGGATAGAGCGGATGAGGCGCAGATGGAAGGGAATCATCCTTCACCACGGATTCTTCTTCATATTCCTGCACACACTCATCATGAATGATAGCACAGATTGGTTGCACAACACCAACTCCATCGACAACTTGATCTTCATTCACAAAAAGTGTGGAGTCCAGAACGGAAGAACACAAGACAGTACAATCTGGAGGATCAGCAAAACATGGGGCGAATCTTGATGTAACAAATCCACATGACAACCAGCAGGCTTGCAAGCCAAATCTACGCAGATATCAAGAGCAGGTGGGGTAGGAGGATGTGACAATTCAACAGATGTGCGTGCACCTTCTCCCACCTCACACTGCAGAGCTAGAGCTATTTGATGAGAAGAGGATGGACAATCACTTGTGACAACGACCTTGTTCGTCTTAGATTTAGAAGCTCTAACACCGAGGTCTGCTGGGATGTATTTGAATGATTCTAAGAATTGTGGATTTTTGGATATGTAAAGAAGATACTTAAATCTTCCATCGAGAAATTCCCAATCAATTTCATCTTCAGGAAATCAGTATGCAAGATTACAAAAGCATGTGTGAAATTTCTCAACGGATTCATCAAGTGCTTTCCGTAATTTCATAATTTCTTTATTGAGTGCTTTATAGTCAAAATGATTGAAAGCATGGGTTATCTCTGTGAACAAATGATGGAAAGAGTGAATAGATTTTTCAGACAGCGTGGCACACCATAGCAGTGGGTGCCCTCAAAGCATGTATGTGAACAACGCGCAGGTCATGTAATCTTCATGGATTTCATGCCTTTCACAGGAGCCTACAACGCCAACTGCTTATTTAAGTAAGGATGCTTCACCTTTACCATCGTATGTATTACGTGACAAGTCATTCCAGCACTCTTCCAAGGTTTCAAAGTCATTTCCATAAGACATACACTCCGAAAGAGAAATTTTGTTGTTAGTCATCATAAGTATGTGAAGATTCAAGACAGGTTGTGAGGAGTTAGCTTGTCATCTGGCCCTCCTTCTAGTGCTGGACCCGCTAACATTTAGGGGATCTCCCCGGTATGAAGTCCCAACTAGACCTCACACCATTTGGTGTAGGAGTCCCATCCGGTATGATGGCCCGGTTTCCATTATCTTAAATATTTGCCTTAGCTCTTGCTTGTCAACACATGACAGTGGTTTACTTTCCCTTCGAACAACAAGGTTTGTGTGCTTGGTGAATGCTTAGTGTCGCTTGTGTCAAGGTTCTTTCACTACATAGGGAGAGGGTGAGAGTAAGTCTCAAGTCGAAAGGGAATAGTCCCAACTCTATTAGAGACACACAACACAGTAGAACATGCGCAGTTTTTGGCGGAGTAGTCCACACGGATGTGGCAGTCACAAACACAAGGTGAGAAGATATCATGTGCAACACCCAGTGGAATAGTCCACACAAGTGTGATGGTCGTTATAAAAAGTTTATGAGAATGAATCGGTCGAGTGTCCAGCAGAATAGTCCACATGGGCGAGACAACGTTAACAACTGATACAACACATTTCCAATAACATATGTACTAAAACAACCGAAATAGTTCAATTGACTTAATACAGGTTAAAGCAACATGCATTACAATCGTCAAAAGAATAGTCTTACAAATGAATACAATACATGTGTGAAACTGTGATGGCATGTTAACAAATTTCTGAATTAAGAGAAAGCTCCAAGACACATACGTACACCATTACATCACTAACCCCGATAGTGGGGTGTTGGAGCCAGTTCTCACTCCTCAAAGAAAAGACTACATACTCTCAAGGCTATGTGGGAGGATCCAAGGTGATAAGTCCTATGCATGTACAAATAAGGGGTATATATAGCCAAGGGTGAACTTGACCCTTGTGACTCTTCGACTTCCCTCATGACTGTTTGACTTACATGACTCTTCAACTGACATGAATCTTCAACTTTGTATGTGGGTCTCTTGGACTTCCACGTTACATTACATTGATTACAACAGTATGGCCCACAGTGGTGATGTGGATGAGATGACTCATGCCATGACTCGACATGACAGTGTTGGCATGTTCATGCTGATGGTGGTGTCCATGTCGAGCTGCAGTGCTGATGAGAGATGAGCATGTTCTTGGTGTATCATAGCTTCACCTTCGCATGACAAGGTGTGGGGAGTCTTCGATGGTCTTGGTGTTTGCTTGATGTTGCACAAGCATGTATCCCCTTCCCTAGTACTTGGCATGCTTCATGAGTTAATCTGTTCGCGAACAAGTCTCCTAGAATGTGCTCCTTGTTCATCCCATTCATCGTCGTGCCATGTATCATTCATGTACTTGTATCTGCAATCACTCATGATGAGATGACATAAAATCCATAAATATCCTAGTCTACCATGATGCATCATCTTTCGTTTTCGGGTGCAAGTGACTGGGAGAGAGGACAAGGCTCTAAAACTGTGCAGAGCACATTTCAGGTCGGGATGCAGGGCTCTGGGGCACTGTCAAGGAAAATGCGTAGAGGTCATTGGGAGGTTGGGATGAGAAGTCCATAACAAGAGTGACATTCTATAAGATTTAGCTCAGTTGGGAGGTAGAAATGCACAATTTTTTCAGGTAGGCATTGCGGGAAACAGGGAGGACATTGGCAGTGAAAATTGCATTCATTCTCAAGGGAGGCTGGGAGCAGGCTGCAGGATCTTATTAGCCAAAACTATGCAGATTTGGGAGGTAGGCATGTAGGACATGTCTACGTAGTTTCCAGGCTAAGTGGGGTGTCCAACAACTAGTGGACAGTCCAATAAACTGTGCAATTTTCAGGAGGATCAACAGGTCAATTGGCAGGGAGCTGACAAACAGAACTACGCAGTTTTCAGAGACAGTGCAGTGACAGGCAGTGGGTGCCTGTCCCTCATGTCTGTGTCATTTCTTAAGTCAGCAGAGGCGGGCATGCTGATAGCTTCTGCGCAATTTTTTGGAGGAGTGAAGCCTGGGGTCACTTCCCAGTCAAACTCTCTGGTTTACCATCAGGAGGCTTGGTGGATTGACTTGCGGGCAACGTAGATTGAGATGGATTCTTGGGAAACTTCTACGTTGTTGTGGGTGACAGTCAGCCAGGTCGATTACAGGATTGCATGGTGTAGACTGCCTAGGAGGCATCCTTAAGCTCTGCACAATTCTGGGCAGCAATAATTGGTCACTGAGGGCTGAGACTGCGTAGTGCAGCTCAGCAGAGGTCCGATTGATGGAGGGTGGTCTAGTCGACAGATCTTCAGCAAAATGGTTAAGTGTGTGAGCGGGTGAGCTTGTGTATACATGACCTTGTGAACACACACTCAACATGACTTGATGATAAGACATCTCGAATCAACAAGACAACATATTCGTAGTGTGACTAACTGTGGGACTCTCTACTAATGAAAGCAACAAGTGCAACACTTCGGATAGACCTTCGGACGACCGTGACAACACTTGCATGACAATTCTTACAACATTGTGTGTGAGTGCAATAGATGTTTACATAGCGAACACAACTCAAACACAGCCTTCAACATCACCGGAACCAGGTTGCAAGCATGACATAGTGATCAACATGTTGAGGAAGACAGTTGGTCAAATAAGTGAAAAGGAAGCAAGACATGTAGAGGAAACACATGAAATGACTTTTGTGCTTTTGCACATGCATGTTACTGAAGGCATGATGATATGACACTGAAAAGCTATCCTACAAACTCAAAGCTATCCTAGATTTTTGGGATGTTTTGGACATGTTCTAGGTAGATTTCAAAGATATTCCAAGCATGTATCTTCAATTTTGACAATGGACATTAATGATTGAACAATATGATCTTCTTTCCCACCCCCTTTTTTGGTATTACATTGAATTTAAATTTGATATACAAGTTGTAGCTCAAAACATGTGTTTTGGTATGGGTTTTTGGTGATTTAATTATTGCCTTTTTAGCCACACCATTAAGGCAAGTAAAGCCTCCATGTCAAAAAACCAAGAAATGCAATGTTTCAAAGGGTTGATCTTCATGTTATCACTCTTGTTCTTTTGCATATCATACGTGTGTTTCTAGGATTTATTCACGACTAATTCTTCCATTATCCCGACCTCAAGAATTGTGAAAACAATTAGATAGTAGTGACTTAGATTGAATATGGAATGTTTGAATATTTATCCCTATTCAATCACCTTCTTAATATAAAATATGAATGTAATATATTGACAAAAACAAATTGTTTTGTAGTGGTTTTCAACACAATTGTGAAAATCTACACAATCTATCTAGAAGGGAATGACTTTTAAATTTTTAACATAACATCATTAAGAAAAAATATGAGGAAGAAAAGCTACTATAAAGACAATGCTTTGTTTCAATAAACCTTCATAGACCTTATTTCAAATTAAAAATAATTACACTAAAGTTTCCTAATATAAACTATCCTTTGCTTGTTTAGGGGCTAAATAATGAAATGTGGCTAAGCCATTTTTTAAATTACTCGAACTTTTAAAAAATAGTAAATGTAAATATTGTGCATATTACAATGCCGCTAAGTCACATGATGCAATGACATGGGACATGGAGGACATAGAAATAGGAGTGTCTAACATGAGGCATAGTAACCCAAGAAATATGACACACAAGGCACTATATATATATATATATATATATAGATAACAAATTAGTGTATTACAAATATAAATGAAAGATGGAAAAAGATGCAGTTTATTTTAGAATTTAGAAACTAAAACATTTACAATTTTACATGTTGATGATACAAATTCAATCATACAACATTTTCTCGTGAGCTTGTTGTCTTGTCAAAACAATGTTTGTTTGTTTGTTTGTTTTCCTAGCATTTGAAGTTATTGTTGCAGCCTCATTTCTAGTAGATGGAGCACTAGCAGACTTTGAAAAAAATGAAGGAAGGGGGACAATATCAGTGAGAGCATTCCTTCCTTTCATTTGACGTTTTCTAGCCACCCTTTATGATTGATCCTTGATTTCTATGAAATGAGGGAGGTAGTGGACTATTATAAGAAAAGCCTTGCAGATTGGTGGACAAATCCACTTTTCCATCACTTGGAATACCTTCTAACATTGCACAATAACTCTCAAATAAACTTTGTGTTGAGAAACTAAGTGCTAGATAGATTAAAGCTTGATTCCTCTTTCTTGATAATCACTAGTGAATGTTAGCTATATTCTTATTAATTTATATTCTCTTCATCAATAAATTATACAAAAATTCAAAACATTAAGATTACAAAGAAACAGAAAACACCAAAAATTAGGCTCCAAGCCAGGGAAAAACTCCACAAGGGGGAAATCCTAAACAATCCTTCTTTTATAGAATCAAATCAAAATGAAATATCCAAGACCAATATTTCCACAAAGATCCAATTCAACCCTCCTCCAAGTCTCTTCCAACAAATTCAAAGTCAACAATAATCAACTTTTGTCAAACCTTCTAAAATTTGGCCAAATCGCAAAAATTTCGAACCTGCAGTGAAGGATGAATTTCAAACCTGTAATTTTCATGGAAGTGCCCCTGAATCTTCGCACATGTGAGAAAAATAAGCTAGAAAACCTGAATTTTCTTTCCTTTGACTTCTCTCTCTCTCTCTCCCCTTTGACTTTGATTCCTTTTTTTCTTGTCTTTGGCACATAAATCGATGTGATGTGTCAGTGAATGATTGAGGTTCGAATAGGTCGAGTTGACTTGTATGCATAGTTTCCTAGTAGGGTTGAATAGATGCCTCTTAGGCCAACTTGTCCAAGGACGGCCGACTTGGACTTGTGTTGACTTTTTGACTCAAAATAAAATTTCTTTTCTTTTCTTTAAAAATGTCCAAATAGGACTTGACTCAAATACATTTCTTTTGACTCTTCATAAATCCTTTTTTACCCAATTGACTCTATAAGCACGAAGAACATGCTTTTGGCCAAAAAATAAAAGTAATAATGATGAATATAATAAACATATCAATGATAAAAATATATATTTTAGTACATTATTTTTTTTTGTTGGTCAAAAAACAAGCTTTATATTATCTATTGACGGTGCTAGGCCAACAAACATTCATGGGATCTCCTCGGTATGAAGTCCCAACTAGACCTCACACCGTTTGGTGTAGGAGTGTCATCTAGTATGATGGCTTGGTTGCCATTATATTAAATATTTTCCTTAGCTCTTTCTTGTCAACACATGAGATTGGTTTACTTTACCTTCGAACAACGAGGTTCGCATGCCTCGTGAGTGCATAGTGTCACTTGTGTCAAGGTTTTTTCACTGCAGAGGGAGAGGGTGAGAGTGAGTCCCGAGTCAAAAGGGAATAGTCCCAACTCTGTTAGAGACACATAACACATCAGGACATGCACAGCTTCTGGCAAAGTAGTCCACACGAATGTGACATTCACAAACACAAGGTGAGTACATAGCACGTACAACACCCAGCGGAACATTCCACACGAGTGCGACAATCATTATAACAAGTTTATGAGAATGAATCTGTCGAGTATTTGGCAGAATAGCCCACACGGGTGAGACAACATTAACAAATGATACAACACATTTCAAATAACATATGTACTAAAACAACCGAAATAGTTCAACTGTCTTAATATAGGTTAAAGCAACATGCATTACAAGCGTCCAAAGAATAGTCTTATAAACGAATAAAATACATGTGTGAAAATGTGTTTGCTTGTTCACATGCTTCTGAATTAAGCGAACGTTCCAAGACACATCCGTACACCATTACATCACTAAACCTGATAGCGAGGTGTTGGAGCCACTGCTCGCTCCTCAAAGAAAAGACTACAGACTCTCAAGGCTATGTGGGAGGAGCCAAGGTGAAAATTCCTTTGCATGTACAAATGAGGGGTATATATAGCCAAGGGTGAACTTGACCCTTGTGACTCTTCGACTTCCCTCATGACTGTTTGACTTACATGACTCTTCAACTGACATGACTCTTCAACTTTGTATGTGGGTCTCTTGGACTTCCACGTTACATTACATTGATTACAACAGTATGGCCCACAGTGGTGATGTGGTTGAGATGACTCGTGACATGACTCGAAATGATCGTGCTGGTATGTTCATGTTGATGGCAGTGTCCATGTCAAGTTGTAGCGTTGTTGAGTGATGAGTGTGTTCTTGTTGTATCATAGCTTCACCTCTGCATGGCAAGGTGTGGGGAGTCTTCGATGGCCTTGGTGTTCGCTTGATGTTTCACATGCATGTATCCCCTTCACTAGTACTTGACATTCTTCATGTGTTCATCCGTTCACGAACAAGTCTCCTAGCATGCGCTCCTTGTTCATCCCATTCGGCGTCGAGCCATGTCTCATCCATGTACCTGTATCTGCAATCACTCGTGACGAGACAACATCAAATCCAGAAATCTCGTAGTCTACCATGATGCATTGTATTTTGTTTTCAGGTGCATGTGACCAGGAGAGAGGACAAGGATCTGAAACTATGCAAAGGACATTTCAGGCCAGGATGAGGGGTTTTAGGGCACTGTCAAGGAAAATTGCACAAAGGTCACTTGGAGGCTAGTATGAAAAGTCCGGAATGGCGGTGACATTCTGTAGGATCTAGCTCAACTAGGAGGCAGAACTGTGAAATTTTTTTAGGGAGGCATTGCGGGCAATAGGGAGGACACTAGCAGTGACAATTGCACAGATACTCAGGGGAGGCTGGGAGCGGGCTGCAAAATCTTACTGGCCAAAATTGCGCAGAACTGGGAGGCAGGCATTCAGGACATGTCTAAGTAGTTTCCGGGCTGAGAGGGGTGTCGGGTAGCTCGTAGAAAGTCCAAGAAAACTGCGCAATTTTCAGGAGGAGGAGAAGGTCGGTTGGCAGGGGGATTGATAAACAAAATTGTGTAATTTTTAGAGAGAGTTCAGTGACAGGCAGCGGATGCCTATCCCTCATGTTTGTGTAATTTCTTCAATCAGCAAAGGCGGGCAAGCTAACATCTTTTGCGCAATTTTTTGGAGTGAATCACGAGGTCACTGCCCGGTCAAACTCTCTGATTGACCATTGGGAGGCTTGATGGATTAGCTTGCCGACAGCGTAGATTGAGATGGATTCTTGGGAAACTTCTGCATTGTTCTGGGTGATAGTCAGCCAGGTTGATTCCAGGATTGTGTGGTGAAGACTACCTAGGCAGCCTCAAGCTCTACGTAATTCTAGGCAGCAGTACTTGGTCACTGAGGGTTGAGACTACGCAGTATAGCTCAACGGAGGTCCGGTTGATGGAGGGTGGTCGAGTCAACGGATCTTCGGAAAAATGATTAAGTGTGTGAGAGGGTGAACGCGTTTATACATGACCTTGTGAACACACACTCAACATGACTTGATGACAAGACATATCGAACCAACAAGACAACATATGCTCAGTGTGACTGACTACGGGACTGTCTACTAATGAAAGCAACAAGTGTGACACTTTGGACCTTCAGACAATCGTGATGACACGTGTGTGAAAATTCTTACAACATTGTGCGTGAGTGTGATAGATGTTTACATAGTAAACACATCTCAAACACAACCTTCAACATCACCAGAACAAGGTCACAAGCATGACATAGCGATCAACATGTTGAAGACGACAATTGGTCAAACAAACGAAAAGGAAGCAAGACAAGTAGAGGAAACACATGAAATGACTTTTGTGTTTGCGCACATGCATGCTACTAAAGGCATGATGATATGACACTGTCAAGCAGTCCTACAAACTCAACTAAGAGGTGTACTTCGAAAGGTGTTCTTTACTTACCATACTTACCCTCAAGATGATCATGCATCCAACAAAGTTTGCATGCGGTCCTTACTTTACCATCACTTAGTCTCTTTTTCCTTCTCCTCAATTTCTTGGGGGGTGATCTTAGCATGTCACATTTTCCTGTAGGCACTGAGAGGTAGATCAGCGCAGCTTCAGCATGCAGTCACTATTGTCGAGACAAGGCCCTTGGAGGCCCATCTGTGTGGCTTCTGCATGCAAGACCGACATGACAACTTGGACAACACTGTGCATTTTTTAGGCACAAGACACTACTGTGGGATGGTGGTCCTGGGAGGACACCTCTACGCAGTTTCTGAGTGCAGGGCAGCTAGACTGCTCTGCACATTTCTAAAGAGCAGTGCTGGCTGCCTGAATGCTCTACTCATTTATGAAAAACAATGATGACTGGGGTCTCTGCGCATTGTGGGATTTCAACAGGCAAGGGAAGAAGCTTGATGGTTGAAAAATCAAAGTGCACAGTTCCGAGAGGCTGGATGAGGCTAAGCTGCTTGGGAAATTGGCTAAGTGTGAGATCAATGACACAAATGTAAATAATGATAGGACTCGACTGTGATCGCACACGGACACTTAGTGATACAATGTAGACCATCTAGAATACATAATACATACTTTTCTTGATGCAACAACCTTCATGACAAGAGTGCGTGAAGTGAGTGTGAAGCATGTCTATGTGATGATAACAACTCATACACACATGATTCCCTTGAAGAAAATAAACATTCCCCTTTACATGCCAAACAACAACCCCTATGCCCAAAGATGACACATGCTGCATAAAGATGAGAACACAAACAACTCTTAAGATCAAGGAGGGGAGTTTGAAATCATCGACTTACCAACAAGTGACCAAGGATGATTGATCGCAAGATCCATGGTAGGCTCTGAAATTTGCATTCAAGCCAAAATTTGGTTGTAGCCGCTACAACATTGGCGACACACTAGTAGAACTCCATCTCTCTATATGGACCTTGTTTCGTGAAAAGTGAGTCTAACCCTTCCTTAAGTATTGTCTGATTCTTTGATTGTGATGGATTTCGCACTATCTTGTGTGAAATATGTAGTCCCTACCATTCTCTTAATCAATTAGCACACATTCCAAGCCAAGTCAACCTAGTTGTTTCGATTGGGGATGAGGGGTATAATGATGCACAAGTAATATAACTATTAGAGTTTAATTTTCATCTCTGGTGTTGCTCCGTTTCCAGTAGGCCTGGACATTACCCCAACGAAGTCACGCAAGAACACAAGCATCACTCCACTGCCAGCAAGCCTGGTCAGTACCCCGGCGGAGTTACTTGCATCACCTCTCTACGCATGAATCCTTTCTCTTATTTCGCGTTATTCATTTTTCATTTTTTTCATTTTCCAAAGAACTATGCATAGGTACTTATTTATTTTAGAGCCGAAAGAGGGATCTCAACTTATTGAGAGTAGAATAGGTTATTCCTTCAAAGAAGTATGTTATATATACCTCTGGCATACTTGTTAAGGTTTTCCCCCTCACCTTACTCTACTTGACTGAGCTGAAAAGGGTTAACCCAAAGGACCGAATAGAGCAGGTGATCCTAGTTAAAAGTGCAAGCATTGCGTTTTCACCAAGACTCACTCTGAACAGAATGTATTTTCCATCAAGGTATCATCGACTGAAGACAACAAGCTCTTCATAAAGAGAGAGGACAACAGATAACGAAATGTTGATAGTTGTCTAAGTCCTCTTAGATTTGCCTAGCTTGTCTCGAGAGACCAACACGGTTTAATGTAAGGCTAACCTATGGACATGAGCAATCAAAGAAAGAAAAAGTAAAGCGAAAGAATAACAAGCAAGCAAAGTGAGTGTTATCACTCAGGTTGTCCTTAAGCTCCGGAAAAGGATACAGCCGACGTAACCACAGACCAACTTTGGACTGCAGGTTCTAGCCCACCTGCAATCAGAGAGGGCTCTCTCTTTGGGATTTAGCTTTGTTGAAAAGGATCTTAGGCTAGTTATTGAGTTCAGGGGTTTTTGTTTTTGGTGGGAAAATTGATGTTCTCATGTAGATAGGCAGAGCATAGTCTGAAAGTTTCAAACCATTGGGTGTGGAGTCGAAAAGGAGGACTGCTGGTGCGCTTTCTTGGTCACAAGAGAGAAAATGGAGCAAGGTAGCTGTAAATGAAACAATGTTTCTAGGTTTAAAGGATGGGATGAATGCTAAGTAATGAGGGGCAGTTAAGAATCTCTCAATCAACTTAACAAAGGGCGGTAACAGAGCCCTACCTAGGGGCAGTAAAGAATCCCTAGATAATTGGCACGCACAGGTGGATCGGGGTAAATATGAGCCAGAAGGAATTCATATTCATTACCAATTCATTTAGAGGAAAACATAAAGAAACAACAAAAATTGAGCATAGAGTGTATTCAAACAAGTTCTAGGCTAATCATTCTTTCTGCTATTTAGATAATGGTAAACAATAAAACAGAGGTAAGAAGCACTTATTGTGTATCAAGTTGCAGCACAAGAATTCCATCTTCAGTCTCCAGAAAACATTAACAACACATCAAACAGTCTGTTCTCAGAACTTTCAGCAATCTTTGATTACAGAAACAACTCAGGTATACAATGTGAGGCTCTAGTGAAAATTCTCAATTGTCCAACCCTTGAAACAATGTAGAGAGCGGTATAAATAGGGAAAAACTCTCTACAATTTCTTTATTACATATTGACCTAATTAGGTCTAAAAAATGATTAATTTGACCTAATTCTATCAGAAATAAATGCGTGAAAATATCTCGGGCTGCGCTGAGGACTGCCGTATCAAATGAAGTGAATGTGCTTGTCCTCGGTGTCTTGGTGCAGTGTTTTCTGAAATAAATGAGCATGGGTTTCTGCTTCTTTGCTGTCTGGTGGCTTTGAACGCTTTAATTGTGATTTGAAGGCAGGGACGGGCTTACGCCTCTTGATTTGACTTTCTGGGAATTCTTTAATGTTGTTCAGGTGCTTCGAGCCCCTAAAAAATCTTGGCTGATACTCTTTGGCTCTTCTTCTCCATCTGATACTCTTTGGCAAAAACTGGGCTGCTGTTCTGACGTGTTGTGCGTTAAATCAACATTTAATGGCCGTTGTTCGGCCCTCGGTTTCATTCAAAACTGTCTTTTGCTCCTTTCTTAGTGCTTCGCGAAGAAAAACGGGTCATTCGGCGCCTTTCGGTCTTGTTGGGGGCTGCGTGATGAAAATATTCCCCATTTTGGCCTAATTTATCCAGCGATGCGCGATTTGCGCTAGGCGCAAATCACGCATCAAATACTGCCTCAGAAACTGATTCTGGGGCTCCAGAGTGCGATTTTCGCCCTTCACGCCAAAAACTGATGATGACGTCAGCATGACGGACCTCGTACGGCAGGTGACGTCAGCATGATGACGTGGCGGGATGACGTTAGCATGATGACGTCATCACGTACGGAGGTGACGTGGCAGTACGGCAGGGGACATGGTGGCAGGACACGTGGCAGGGTGACTCGGCGATATAGTGGCAGGAGGCCATGCAGGCGGATGACATGTCATGGTGATTGGGCAGGGGGGTGACGCAAGCGAGTGACGTAACCGGGCAGGAGGCGGTTGCCGGTTTTGGGGCGCACCGCCTTTGGACAGAGGTGGTTTTGGGGGAGGGGGCTCCGCCACAGCCCAGAAGGCGACGTGTGGTGGGAGTACGGCGGGAATACCGCCCATCTCCCGAACGCTAACCTTCGGGCGCGTTGGGAGATGGGAAGTCCCGCCCACTGTAGATCTGTGGGGCGGGCGATCTAACGGTTGGCGGAAAATGTGAAACGGCGGAGGTATAAGGGCGAGGATCCGGGGAATATACCCATTTAAATAAAGCACGGCGGGGTATAAAACTTAGTTTTTGTGGGTTTGGGGGTTAATAAGCGGGCGGGATATGTTTTTGTGAATGAAACTTTGGCATAAGGGTGCCAAAGCGGGTTTTTAGAGGGTTTTAGGGCTAGGGGAGAGGTTTTTAGCATGACCAGGTGTCATCTAACTCCTGCTATGACTCGGATGGGCTAAAAACAGCCCCAGATAGGCTGTTCTTTCCCTGACTTAGAAGAGATATGGCTATATTGCCAGGGAGGGGATATTTATATAGGGGAGTTTTATATACATATTTTTAGTAGGGGAAGGGGAAAACTGATAGGGAGTTATATACTAGAGTTAGTAGTTAATATGGAGATGATAAGTAGGCGCTAAGGTAGGGGACCTTTGGCTAATCCTTGAGGGAAAAGTGACTCATAAATGGGAAATAAAGAGTCCTTGAGTGAAGCAGATCTTCACCAGGACAAATGACATGGAGAATGATGAAACTAAGAGGAATCAAGCAGATCTTGACCTCTTTGGGAAATTAGTAATTGACTTGGGGAATTAGAAGAAGGGGGAGTTAGTGATGTCCAGCTTGAGCTCCTCCAGATGAAAACTGCCTGATAACTGTGATCTGAAAAGATAAAACACTTTGTAACACAAAATTGATCATACATCATCATTCTGCAACCACACAGCTACTTACCCGGCCTACTCACCTAACATTTTTTCTTCTTTTGATTCGGGTGCACTTAGACTTGCAAACCCAGCTTTACAATTTTTATTTTGAATGTTTCCTATCTAAATCTACACTTATGTCTGCCAGGGCCCAGATTAAGCAATTGGGTCCCTTTGATTCTCTACCTATCTACAAATCTGCCAAGATTAAGCTGTTTGGACATATACATTCTCTATATTCTAAAACAGGAAATTGAAACCTGGGGAGACCAAGATTAAACTGTTTGGACCTCCCTTTAAAAAACTCTTCAAAACTGGAACAACTCATCAAAATTGGAATACAGCAGTGGCATTTGGACTAGCGCACTTCATGGCTTTCTTCTTTGGTCTCTTCTGGAAATATGGAACACTGCAGCTTGCAAAGTATGACATATTTGGCCTGTAAAGCGATACAAACTTTCACGCCAGACAGATAATTCTTCCCCTAGGTCCCATGGTCAAGCTTTCTGCAGGTGTCAATTCTCCTCCCAGCCACATTTGACGTTCTCGCCCTGCACTTCTGCCCAAGCCAAATCCTGAGATAGGACGCAAACAACCCACATCTCTTCCTCTCCTAGCACTCTCTCCTTATCACCAAACACTTACTAATTGCTACCCTCCTAGCTCTAAGTTGCATTAAGTAGAGCTCGGGGAGTGGGGTACGGGTCCCGATGACCCTTCAATTCCTTCTTGTGGCACGTGGAGGCCCCTCTGGCTCCACGATCCAATGCGCCACCAACTGGCCCTCACCATTATCACCCCCATTGGGGACTTCAAGATCATTCTTTAATAACGATTCAGGGCATGTACTTCTTTTGGGTCTAGGTCAACCTTTGATCTAATGTCCACCCATGCATTCCTGAATTCTCGCTACAGAGTGGTCGCACCACAGTTGGCCAACTAGTATGCTACTTTATTGCCTTCCCGAAGCACATGCCTAGTGTTGACATACTCAAAATAGGTCAGAGCTCACTGGATGCGGGAAAGTGGAGATTCTAAGTGCCAAATTTTGGCCACTTTCAGGGGGGGAGTTGTTGATAATTCTCTCGACCATGTCTATAATAGGGCACATGTCTCCCACTTCTCTGATCCTCCTATAGAGAAGGTGAGAGTCCAACCTCATACCCATCTCAAGTCTAGGCATCTTTGCCACATTATTCGTTATGACACCACAGGAACTAAAGTATATTTCCCATGGGAAGTCGGAGGAGTCCCGAAGGGTGCCTCCAAAACCCGTCAGGCTAGGATTTCTCTTAGAAGCCCCATCGAAATTAATCTAGATACAACCATCCAGGGGAGGGAGGAATCTGGAGGGGGAATGGGCATGGGAAGGTCTTGGTGTAAGCACCCTGGGGTAAACCGAGTTAAAGGAGAGATTCAACTCAGATAGAATCCTAGATTTAGGAGGGTTGGTTTCCCAGTCTTTTGGGTCCCATTTTTCTGCAAGTATGGTTTCCTGGATGTTGGAGGTCATCTGGCTCCAAATGTGAACGCTGGTAGGCGTTTTTCCTTCGAAAATAGAGCAGTTTCTCTCTTTCCAGGTATTCTAGAGAATCAACCCCAATGTGAGCCACCACGCTCGATTTATCACCGGATTAGAAAACCAATGATTTGGCCAGCCTTCAAGTAGCTCTCAGATGTCTTCAGGCTGGTGCTATATTAGGCCAAAAAGTGTGGAGGCTTGGTCCTATAATTCACACGTAATGTGACACCCCTAAAAGAGATGGATTTGGGATTCTTCTGACTACTTGCATAGAGGACACATTGACGGATCGATAAATCCATGCTTCTGTAATATGTCCCATGTTAATACCTGCTTGTGGCCAACTAACGAGAGAAAGTGTGCTACATTGGGCCACAAGTTTCTTCTCCATATGTATCACCAAAAAGAGCTATCCGACCGTGCCCTTACATTTTCCCTGATGAAATAGGCTTCCTTGACATAAAAAAGTGCCCATAGTATAGGAGCCCCATCTGAGCTTATCTGGTTCTTATGATACATGGACACGTTGTTGTTAAATATGGGCACCTAGGCATGTACAAGCCTCCTGAGAGATTGTTGATAGCCACTATGTAGCTAACTTCCATCTCTTCCATCCCTGATCATCAACCTCTTCGATCCAGTGATCTGCCACTCGAATGGCCGAGAACGAGTGGAAAAGGGGCATCAGGTCTGAAATAGTTTGATCTTGATTGAGACAAGGAATCTTCTACCAAGGGTCCTGCCAAAATAGGGACAAATGCCCATTATTAACTTCCCAAAATAAATGTTCTCAGATCAGGTCACTATTATTATTGGCTCGATTCCAGACTGCGGATCCTGTACTCAGTATAGGTTCATGGAAAAGGGCTTCCTGGGATTTCCCTTGTCCATATTTTTGGGTCCATATTTACTTCCACATCTTGTTTACTCCTTGAATCCACCTCCACCATAATTTTTCCCCAAGGGTGGTGCTGAGTACTGTAGGGTCTCTCAGACTAAGCCCCCCTCAGAGCCATGGAGAGGCAAAGTTTGTGCCATGCACCAAGTGGCCATTTTCAATCCATGGAGGCTCCACTCAATAGGAACATTTTCAATGTTGTTATTAACTCGAAGTAGATACATTTGGGGGTAGGGAAGGTAGACAGTTGATACATCGACATGGCTTGTAGTACTGATTTCACCAAGGTTTCTCTTCCAGCCAGGTTGAGAACATGAAATGTCTAGCTCAACAACTTCTTGGATAGTTTGGTGCATAGGTTTTTCCACGGAGAAATGCAGAGGGGATTGAAGATAAGGGGGACCCCTAGATATTTCAAAGGAATAGATCCAATTGTGAAACACAAATCTCTATCCAAACAAGCTTGAACTGGATTGGGAGTATGGAATAATTAAATACTCGATTTGTCCTTGTTTAGGAGCATACTTGAAGCATCATGAAATTCCACTAGAATGTTGTTCAGCTGAGCCATTTCCCTTACAATCACCTTACCAAATAAAATATTATCATCCATAAACTGTTGGTGTGTCATATGAACATTGGTTCCATGCGGGTGGATGTTGTAGAAATTTTGAATAATATAACACTTATTCACAGAGATTATCCTGATTATACACTATTTGCAGAATGTATGCATAATACATAACCTCCTCTACCATTGATCATCAATTTGCGGAATTAAAACACAATTGCATGCGCACATTGAAACATCATCACACATATCAACACAGTATGTAATGGGGAAAGCATACAGCTGAAAACCCCCGACTATCTGTATATTATAATGATAGAGAACATGTAACAATACATAGTACAATACTCCTCACAAGTACTCAGTACTATCTCCACATGCTACACACAAAACTAGCTCAGATCTGAACAAGTCACGGGTTCAAATCTCCTCCATTGTTTGCCTGCCTCTACTGCGCAATCCAAGTTGGCAATCTCAATAAATGATTGTGCAAATCTCATGCACAACTATAGTCACAACTGATAGTAGTCTCACCCTTTCACCCACATCTAACACTTGTCTCCACTGAACTGTCCATGCACTGAGTTAACTGATGTATTCTTTAGTTGATTTATGAGTTAATAATTAGTTAATTAATTAATAATTAATTCACATCACTCATCACTAGTGTATTTGGCAGTTAGACTAAATACAACTAGTTCAACTAAGTCAAACTAAACACAACTCCATCAACTCCACCAAACTCAATCACTTGAGTTCTAACTAAAGTCCATCATGCAATAGCTCAACTAACCCATAGGAAAAGCGTATTTCCTTCTGGCAGTTGCATGTGCCACATCCGTAGCTCGAACTGAAGTGCTGCAAGAGAATAAGATAATGTTTATAGTTCAAATATTATTAAGAGCTAATAATATTCGACTGTTCTATTTTTAGACTGGTAGTCTAAAAATAGACTCTGCCCATATGTCTAAAAATAGAAGTCCATCTATTTTTACCAACATGACCAATCATCCATAAATAGCATCCTGCAACTCATAGACCATGATCCATATGTCTAAAAATAAACTTTGCGCCAAAAATAGCCTGCAGTCCCACTTAGTGAAGGCGACTTCTTTTCACTAAGCTCCATCATCTTGTTGCATTTTCAACACTCCCTCTCAACAAGATATGGATTATCTGCAACCCCTATCCTGCCTCTGTGGTATTCGAATTTGCTCCTGGTGAGCGCCTTCGTCAAGATATCAGCATCCCGATCCTCCGTTGGAATGTATGAAAGTAACATGATTCTCCGCTGCACACAATCTCTGATATGATGGTACCTGATGTCGATGTGCTTGGATCTATCATGAAATACTGGATTAGCTGAGAGTTTAATGCAACTCTGGTTATCAGAATAAATCACAGTAGGCTCCAAGTGTGACCCGAACATCCCAACCAGGATCTTCCTCATCCATATAGCCTCGCATGCAGCCAAACTTGCTGCCATATACTCGGCCTATGCTGAACTGAGTGCCACAGATCTCTGCTTCCTACTGTACCAAGAAACTGTTGTCGACCCGATACTGAAGATCCCTCTAGATGTGCTCTTTCTGTTCGTTGGGCTCCCTGCCCAATCTGCATCCGTGAAGCCACATAGCTTCACCTCATCCTCCTGTCTGTACCACAATCCATATCCCGATGTGCCTCTGAGATAACGCAATACATGCTTGCCTGCCTTCCAGAAGAGCTTGGTTGGCTTAACCATAGCTTGTGAAAGTTGGTTAACAGCATAGCATATATCGGGTCGTGTATTGACCAGATACATAAGCGACCCCACCAACTGTCGATAAACAGTGGCATCCACTACCTCCGCTGAAGTAGAATCCTCCTTCCTCCAACCTCTAGGAAGAGGAGTATCAACAGGGTTGCAACCATACATGTTGAACTTCTCCAGTATCTCTCGAGCATACTTACCCTAAGAAACAAATAGTCCATCACTGCACTGCCAAATTTCCAATCCCAGGAAATAATGAAGGAGGCCCAAGTCCTTCATCTCAAACTCTCTAGCAAGATCCTCCTTGCATGAAAGTATCAACAGCTCATCTCCCGTCAAAATCAAATCATCTACATAAAGTACAATGATCAGCAACTTACCCTCCACCACAATCTGGTATAGGTTAGGATCCACCTCACTCTTGGAGAATCCATGTCTGATGAAATAACTGTCTATCCGTGTGTACGAAGCACGAGGTGCTTGTTTCAACCCATACAGCACTCTCTTGAGCTTGCACACATGTGACTCACTGCTGAAGATCTCGAAACCTTCGGGCTGCTCTATGTACACCTCCTCCTCAATGACTCCGTTGAGGAACGTAGTCTTCACATCCATCTAATGGATGTGCCACCCCATCTGCGCTGAGAGAGCAAGAATCGTCCGTATGGAAGAATACCTTGCGACAGGTGCAAAGGTCTCCTCATAATCGATCCCCTCTATCTGTGAGAAGCCTCGGGCAAAAAATCTTGCCTTGTACTTCTCCACACTCCCGTTAGTTGCCTGCTTCACTTTGTAGATCCATCTCGAACCCACCATTGATTTCCCTTCTGGTCTTGGGACAATCTCCCATGCACTGTTTCTGACAATCGAATCATACTCTTCCACCATGGCATCTACCCATGCGGGATCCTCCACAGCTTCCTCGAAAGAGGATGGCTCAGTCACAACACATTTGCTCACAAGAGCCATGTATCCAGTGTACCGATCAGGTGACTGTCTCTATCTGCGTTTTGTTGTAGGTGGTCCTACAACCTTCTCTGCATCTTGAGCCAGTCGCTCAGCTTCTGTAGTGCACATTCGCCCTCTGATGGTTGGCGCTGCATGAGTGGTCTCTTCCACTCCATGACATTCATCTTGTGGGTGATCCACATCCTGAATCTCATCCTTAGGAACTAATAGCTCCTCATCTGCATGCAATTGTGGCTCCCTCTCAAGCGAACACTTCATGGCTTTCTCCTCCTGAAATTTGATATCCCGTCGCACAACAGTCTTGTGACTGTCTAGAAAGTACACACGATAGTTGTGGGGCATATCAGTGTACCCCACAAATATCCCAACCTCTGCGGTCGGCTCCAGCTTCTTCCTGGCATCCTTCGTCACATGCATGTAAACAGGAGAACCAAAAATGCTCAAATGGGAAATATCAAGCCTCTTACTAGAATAAGCCTCCTCGGGTGTACTCATGCCAAGTATCTTGTGAGGACAACGGTTCTGCACATATACTGCAGTATTGCATGCCTCCACCCACAAGTGAAGGGGTAGGCCCTGATCATGCAACATCGCCCATGCAACACCCACGATCGTTCTGTTCTTCCGCTCAGCAACCCCATTCTGTTGTGGGTTATGGGGAGCTATGAGCTCTCTTCGAATCCCTTCTGTGCTGCAGAAGTCCTTGAACTCGCCAAAGATGAATTCACCACCATTGTCACTCCTAAGAGCCTTCACCTTCTTCCCCGATTCCTTCTCGACCAGTGCTTTGAACTGACAGAAATTTGAGTATGTCTCGCTCTTCTTCTGCATGAAGAAGATCCAGCACTTTCGAGAGAAATCATCAAAAAAGATCACATAGTACTTGTGCTTTGCTGTCGAAGCTACTGAGAAAGGTCCACACACGTCTGTGTGAATTCTCTCAAGGATCATCGTGGCGCGACTATCCTTCTCGTGAAAGGTGGCTTTCACAAATTTTCCCAAAGTACACCCCTTGCACTGATCTGACTGTGCAAGAGTGCCTTTAGGAAGCCCAATAGAAATCTGTTGCAGTATCTTCAAGGCTCCATGGTGAAGGTGGCCCAATCTCCGGTGCCACAGCTCACCATCATCCCGGCTCACCAATCCTTCTGCCTTGCATGCCATTGCTGCGCAACCATCTACATGCAATTGATAAAGGTTCTTGACTCAAACCCCTATCTTCCGGGTTTCTCCAGTTGTCTTACTGCGCAGGAAAGCCTTTCCCTCGCTGAAGACAACATCATATCCCTTGTCTTCTAACATCACCACAGAGATAAGATTCTTCTTCAATCCTGGAACATGCATCACTTCCTTCAATACGAAGGGTTTACCAGACTCCCTCTCAAAGGAAATGGTACTGATACCGGTCGCACTGTATCTACCATCATCGCCCATCTCGATGTGCACTCCAAGATCTTTCTCATCCAGATCAGAAAACAAATCTCGATCTCCTGTCATGTGAAAAGACGCACCACTGTCCAAGAACCATACCGATCCCATCACACTTGATACCAAGCATGCGATCAGCAAAAAATCCAGCTCAACCTGCAAGGCTAAGGCCTCTCCGGCTACAGATCCAGCAGCTTGCTTATTTTTCTTCTTATGTGGACAATTTGTGGCATAATGTTTGTGCTGGTGACAGTGAAAGCACTTCACCTTGGACATGTCCTACTTCTTTCCTTTCGCACCGGAATGAGAAGCCTTCTTGTTCTTCCCCTTCTTTGCTTTGGCAGCCAAAGCGCAATTTTCTTCATCAGATGCCTTTGATGAAGATCCGTCCCTGGTATTCTACCTAATCTCCTCTTGCACAAGATCAGACCAAAGTCTCTCCCATCCTGGAAATTTCTCCCGACCATTGATAGAGTCCTGATAGGAATGCCAACTCTTTAGAAGACCAAGGAGAGCCGAGCTCACCAAGTCCTCATCATCGACAGTCACCCGCACACTTCCCAGCTCATCCCGACATTGGGTGAACTTCGTGAGATACTTGAGCATACTGTATCCTTTCTCACACTTAATGTTTTTGAGTTTATCCTTGAGCGCCAACTTCCTCTGGTCGCTCTTGCTTTGGAATAAATCTGTCAATGCTTTCCACATCAAGTATGGAGAAGCCTTTCCATGCAGGCTAGATACAATGTGATCCTTCACGCCCTCCAACAGAATCCTTCGACACTTTGCTATCTTCTTTTGCCAAGCCTCAATGTGAGCAGCATCAGTAGGCTTTGGGACCTCAGCCTCTATGAACTCCTTCAACCCATTGTCATCTAACACCACCTCCATCCTGTCTTTCCATGAAATATAATTTGAGCTGCCTTCAAGGGCATACTTCAATCGCAATCCGTTGAAAGACATTTCAACTTCGACACCAAGAAAACACTGCTACAAATTCGAATTCCATCAGCTCAAAACTCAACCGCTTCTGATCTAAAATTCGTGAGAACAAAGTATTTCTCGTACAGAGATTGACTATATGGGCATTTACCAAATATCTCACCTTCCAAAAGAAGGATGAATCCAGAGGCTACCTGGCCCGATTACAGACTCTGCCTGAAGAAATAAAATGTAATCACTTTCTGAATAATAGATCTAATGATCAACTTCGCTCTGATACCATGTAGAAATTTTGAATAATATAACACTTATTCATAGAGATTATCCTGATTATACACTATTTGTAGAATGCATGCATAATACATAACCTCCTCTACCATTGATCATCAATTTGTGGAATTAAAACACAATCGCATGCGCACATTGAAACATCAATCACACATATCAACACAGTATGTAATGGGGAAAGCATACAACTGAAATCCCCCAACTATTTGTATATTATAATGATAGAGAACATGCAACAATACATAGTACAATACTCCTCACAAGTACTCAGTACTATCTCCACATGCTACACACAAAACTAGCTCAGATCTGAACAAGTCACGGGTTCAAATCTCCTCCACTGTTTGCCTGCCTCTACTGCGCAATCCAAGTTGGCAATCTCAATCAATGATTGTGCAAAATCTCATGCACAGCTATAGTCACAATTGATAGTAGTCTCACCCTTTCACCCACCTCTAACACTTGTCTCCACTGAACTGTCCATGCACTGAGTTAACTGATGTATTCTTTAGTTGATTTATGAGTTAATAATTACTGAATTAATTAATAATTAATTCACATCACTCATCACTAGTGTATTTGGCAGTTAGACTAAATACAACTAGTTCAACTAAGTCAAACTGAACACAACTCCATCAACTCCTTAATCAACTCCACCAAACTCAATCACTTGAGTTCTAACTAAAGTCCATCATGCAATAGCTCAACTAACCCATAGGAAAAGCGTATTTCCTTCTGGCAGTTGCATTTGCCACATTCGTAGCTCGAACTGAAGTGCTGCAAGAGGATAATATAATGTTTATAGTCCAAATAATATTAAGAGTTAATAATATTCGACTGTTCTATTTTTAGACTGGTAGTCTAAAAATAGACTCCGCCCATATGTCTAAAATTAGAAGTCCATATATTTTTACCAACATGACCAACCATCCATAAATAGCATCCTGCAACTCATAGACCATGATCCATATGTCTAAAAATAGACTTTGCGCCAAAAATAGCCTGCAGGCCCACGTAGTGAAGGCGACTTCTTTTCACTAAGCTCCATCATCTTGTTGCATTTTCAACAGATGTCGCTCAACAAGTTCAATTGCTTGGTTGCCTTTAGCCTTCTTCCTAGACCCTTTGTTGTAATGATGAAGAGAAAAGGGGAAATGGGGTCTCCTTAACGGATTCCTTGAGAAGGTTTGAAGGTTTCTAAGGGGGTTCCATTGATCTAGATTGAGAAGAAAGGGGTTGAGATTAGGGATCTGATCTGGTGGATTTATAGCAGAAAATCCTAATTTATACGGTCATAATCTTTTGACAAATCAATCTTGAGTAGCATGCCTCTTATTTTGTGGGATTGCATGGAGTGGATGGTCTCATGAGCTGAGACAATGCCATCAAGAATTTGGCTACCTTCAACAAAACACGATTGTTCCTGGCTGATAATGTGATGAAGGATAGGTTCCAAACTTCTAACCATAATTGAGGAGAGGATTTTATAAATGACATTGCAGTGGGTTATTGGTATGAAATCACTAGGTGATAGGGAATCCTAGGATTTAGGAATGAGTGTGAGGAAGGTGGCATTAAGAGCCAACTAGATTTGGTGATGGTGATGGGATTCCTCCACCAGATCCCAGATGTCTTGACTAAGGAAGGATCAGTCCGCTTCGAAGAATTCGACAGTGAATCTGTCAAGACCAAGATCTTTATTGGAGGGTAAGGCCTTGACCACTTCTACTTCAGAGAGTGTGATGGGACTAAGCAGGGCGACATTCTGGGTAGGGGAAACTAGGGAGGGGATATGCCACATGATGGTATAGAAGGCTTATGTACTATCATAGCCCTCATCTCGCAGTAAAGCAGAAAATTAGGTTCTTAATTCCTTTTCAATATCTTTTTGACATTTATAGTGAGTGCCTGTACATCCTTGAATTTGGTTTATACGGTTTTGCTGCCAATGGTTGATCATGGATCTATGGAAAAATTTAGAGTTGTGCTCTCCCTTGTGCAACCACTGAATTCGTTATTTCTGTCACCATAGGATCTCTTATTGAGTTCTTCTCTCTTCTAATTCACAGGTTAGGAGCCCGTCTTCCTCCACTAGCTACAGGGAGCATCCATCCTGTATGATTGTCCTCTCAAATTCTTCCAAGCGACCTTCCAAATTGTGCTTCTCCTCAAAAATGTTGTCAAACTCCTCGTGATTCTAGGTTTTGATTCTGAGTTTCAATGCCCGAAGTTTCTTTTGGAAAGATTGCATCTTATTTCTCGAGGTGTTTTCCATCGTGGTCCACTAGGTTTCAAGCTTCTCTAAAAAGTCAGGGTGTCGTAACCAAAATATTTCAAAACGAAAGGGCTTTCTCCAAGGGGTTATCGCAGAAATCATAGCCAGATTGACCAGCTAATGATCTGAAACAAGGGATGGCAAAATCTTTGTTTCAACATTTGGATCTTCTAGGATAAGATGTTCTAACAGGAGGAAATGATCCAATCTACAGGCCACCTGGTCCTATCCTCCTCATCGATTGTTTCAGGTATGAAGGTCGTGCTTAGGGAAAATATCGACCAAGTGGAGATCTTCTATGGTATCATTTAATACCAGGGAAGAGGGATCCAATATTTGAACTCTTCCTCTCTTCTCGTCAAGATTTCTGATCATATGAAAGTCCCCTCCAATAATCCAATCCTTTGTTGCCTAGGATCTTATCAACCCTCGCAGTTGGGAGAGAAAAAGGTATTTATCTCGTGGAGTGGAGGGCCCATAAACTATCGTAAGACTCGTACATCCCTCTGTGCCTATCAGTCTAAAGGATGCAAAGAGGGAGAACCGGGAGTCGACCCAATCTTTGAGCATGACCTTGTTTGGATCCCACAGGATAGCCAAACCTCTCGCAACCTTGATTGCTTCTATACACACAGCTTTACTGTTCTTCCAATATCTCTTGCTATTCTCAGTAATTTTCCCTTCATTCACTTTGGTTTCTTGTAAGAGGAATATTGTTGGCTTATACTTATTAATCGTTTCCTTTAGGGATCATATCTTACCTAGCCTATTGAATCCCCTGATGTTCTAGGAGATGATCTTGATTGGAAATGAGGGACAAATCTAGGAAAGTAATCCGTCAGTTGTCCCATCTACCCCGAATTCAATAGTAATTCCCCTGATTCATGGATCGGTTCTTTAGTCGATTTCCTTCCCTTCTTTCCCTTTTTTGAAACCCCCAGATCTACAATCGTTAGGGCCAATGATTTGTTGTCCTTCCCTGTACCTCATAGATATGGATCCGCTTTGCCTGATCTAGCAGCCCATTGAGATTAGAGATGGCCAAAGTGCAACATCTGATTCCCTAGAATGTATTTGACATCTAATTTGATCCAAGCTTTGAAGATCTCCAACATCTTCTACTCTTTTACACCTAATTTTTTGTTCTTCTCTTCCACTTCCAAGATTTTGTTGGTACGTGCAAGGACGTCTTTCACCCGTCGATCATCCTCAGGGTGTTTTGGAATCTTTCGCTTGGTGGTTATCTTATCCCCTAGGAGAATGGGTTGCTTATCTACTTCCATAGACTGGATGACCTCCTTAGAAGAAGAGGGGGCCTCCATCATATGCTCCTGATCTAGATCTGGGGTTGCTAAAGCGGTGAAAGGATTATTGGAACTGGGAGCCGTCGGGGTTGTCGGGATCTTGGATTTGTTTTTGGTCGAGGCTGAGGGGCCTCCTCATACATTGGGCATGGCTGAGAAGTGTCCTGTAGGGATCGGTTCGTGCGTTCCAAATTGTTGAACCCTTCTTCATATCGGTGTTGCATGGAAAACTTAGCTTCCTCCACAATTGTAAGAGGGAATTCTCTAAATAGATGTCCATACTCATGGCACCACCGACACTTGAAAGGAACATGTTCATAATCGAGAGGTTGGATCCAAGTGGAATCATGGTAGACTAGTTTGATGGAATCCAGCAATGGTTGTGAGATTTTCATATGCACACAGATCTGGGTGAGAGCTGCATGAAGACGTCGTTTTGTGATCTCAGAGATTTTGACAAATTGGCCGATGGAGTTGCCTATGCCTTCTAGTATGTCATGCTCCCAGAAATCATCTGGTAACAAGCACAGTCGCACCCAGACCGGAGCTGCTTTGAATTATTCCTTGTCAGGGTTATAACATTCCTTCTAGTACCTGATGAATAGTCCCACGCTACCCATTAAGTATGGCCCATTTTCGAAGATGTGTTGTCTATCCTGTAGATCCTCGAAAATGATGGTGAAAAATCCTTTTGCTCGAAGACGGAGCTCGAATTTCCCTCGAGGTGCCCACTTATGTTGGATCCACACCAGTATATCTTGTTCCTTGGGCCAAATTCCCATAAATTTTTAGATCATGGCATGATATTTCATATACTGGTGAGCTTCCTCTAGGTGGTTATTAGGGATTATAAACTTGGGATTGGTTGTTTCTCTTGGAAAACATCGACTTCTTCCATCTCTCGCTTTCCATTTCGCCCCCATGGTAGGAGTTTCTATTGTGCTTGGTGCAGTGGCGGCATCTGCTTGATACCTTCGCCCTGGGATGAACGAGGTGTGATTCACCACGTCCTTGAAGGACTGGATCCCCTCACACTGAGGCGAGGGGCCATTCATTATCACTCTTTCCAGCTACCAACATGATCTGGCAGAGCTAATAGGATGCAGAGGGATCAAAGGTGTGGATCAGATCCATCAGAGAGGTGTTCAGTCGGCAAGGTAAAAAAACCCTATATTTTAGTACATTATGAATACTAACACTAGTTACATTTTTCAACACTCTGAAACATCTCATCTCTCCAACTTGTTGAGTGAAATGAGCTTAAATGAAAGGGAAAACATGTTTTTTATGGGCCATAGGCCTTTTTAATAGGGAACATAACGAGGGCATGTGCTTGACACATGTCTTATCATAGGACACATGCCAAACATGTGTCAGATACACACTATCACATATCTATGAGTGACATGTAGCATATGGGACACAAACCTTGTTTGGATGTGTCCTATTACTTGGGTATATAATATAACCTATTAAGCTTACAATTAATTACAAATGTTTGCAGTGAATTCTAAATTTTAAATATTTATTATTAATATAATAATTATTGTAGTCCCCAAACCCCCCTCCCTTGAAACATGTGGTGGTGCGCTGTAGCCATCCTCGGGATGCTTCCCCCTGCCCCAATTGTCCCCCCATCCCCAAAACCAATGCAACATAGCTAAATTGTTATAAAAATGACATCAAGCTTGTCAACTACAATAGTTAACATTTGAGATAAAGAAACAATTTCATTTTGAAAGTTAAGTGAGATTCTTATAAATGAATGAGACACAACTATAAAAATGGCGTGTAATTCAATGATCCACAAATACTCTCTCATCTTTGTTTTCCAAGTTTTTATTTTATTTTTTATTTTTTACCATTTAGGTAGAGCTTAAGTGGGGGACAACCCTAATGTTGAATGGAAGAATGATTTTCCCTCTTGCTGGATGTTGTCTCTAGCCATCCTCAAGATGTTTCCCCTTTCCCCTATTGACTCCCATCCCAAAAACAATGCACCATAGCTAAATTGTTGTAAAAACTGACATTGAGCTTCTTGACAACAACTGCTAACATTTAATATAGGGAAACAATTTAATTTTTAGAATTAAGTGAGATTTTGCACACCTATGGGATGTTTTCATTTGTGGGATGATATCAACATGATTGTCAGATGTCCCTTATGATAGTTAATTTCTCCCACATATGGCTCCACCCCTTAGCCCCTCCTTATGAAGTTTGAACTTGAGACTTGATGGGGACCCCACACACCAACTGGTCTACACCTCATAAGTTCCAAGGTTACTGAATTTTGTTAGTCAATGATCCAGCAAGTCTATCTAATTCAACCTCTTTAGTATATATATATATATATATATATATATATATATATATATATATATATACATACATATATTACACAATAGAACCTATGCAATACTAACTTTATGTTGAAAATGCAGCAAGAAAATATCAATTTGACTTTACCTTGGTCAAACTAGAGAAAATTCGAATTTCTATTTCAACAAAAATCTTGGAGGTAGTTAACTGAGGTGACATGGAACTTGTCACTCATTTAATTCGAGTTGGGGAAGCTTGAGTTCATTTCATTATGTTTGATTTCTAATTTATATAAATCTATTTCAGTTAGTTTGAGTTATTGTCAATTTAACTAGTTCTAACTATCAGAAGAACTAGTGGAGGTCAAGTTGTGGAAGTGGAACTTCAACCACACTCAGTGATCAACGAGTTAACTAATCAATCATCCCAAAATAATTGTTGCATGTGGATAATTTGAGTTACCCATTTGAGATGGATATTCCAAGGCAGTGTACTATTAGTTGTAGCATATTCCAATGTGTATAGGTGGTGCATGCAGATAGAGGAAGGACCCTAGTGAATTACACAATTCAATAGTGGGAAATTCCTAAATAATAGGGGACAATTTCCCAAGGGAATAATGCAAGTATATAGGAGCTTAGACGGCTTGAAATTTAGCTAAGTGTTTGCCAGAGTTAGTCATTCAAGCATAGGGATAGACTATACACTTATAGGTTGTGCTCAGGCTTGAGCAAGCATATGTATTTCATCTCTATTCTCTGATTCTTTGTGCATGTGTGATGTTTCCTTCACATGTCTATGAATCTTGTTCTAGATGGTGAATTAACTTCCGCAGATTAGTAGAGTAGCTTCAAGTCTTATGATTTAGTAAATTTCATGAGAAGTATTAAATCTACACATGAATTTCTACACGATATCAGAGCTGGAATCACTATAGAATAAAGATTTCGAAGTTTTCATTGAAGGAGGTTCGAATTGGAAGATTAGTGTTGCAGGTTTTCTTCAGGACTAAGAAGATGGCTTTTATTGAACTCAGGCTCGAGTATGCCTTGGAAGGCACTTCAAACTTTGTTGCATGGAAGGACCTCATGGAGGTAATATTGGATGACAATGGGCTGCTAGAATACATCAAGACAGATGTAGCAAAACACCAAGCATATGATCAAAAAAACTTTCTCAGTGGAAGCAATATGTGGTCAATGCAAGGAGAATCATATTGGAGGGAGTACAGGATCATATGGTCTCAAATCTCCATGGAAAAGAGACTTTGTTTGTGATGTGGAAAACACTAACAAGAATTGTTCAAGAGTAATAGTGACCACAGGAAGTTGGCACTCAAGGATAATCTTTGAATTATCAATATGCAGAAGAATGACATAATTCTGCAGTATCTGAGCAGGTTTACACGATGTCATGATGAACTTGGTAGGTTCAGTGTTAATGTCCCTAAAGAATACTTGGTAGCTCTAGCCCTTTTGGCCCTTCTCAAGAGATGGCATAGCTATCAAGATTTGGTAAATGGTAGGGAGAAACTACCAAGTTGGGAGCGCTTATGATTTGACCTAATACAGGAAGAAATAAGATGGAATACCAGATACGGGACTTCATCCAAGGGCAAGGATGAGGAGAATTATGCCTTGACTAGAAAGGAAAATAAAGGGAAAGGGAAGAAATCCAAATCCAAAGAAAAATCTAGTCAAGGGGGCAAGAAGAAAGACTTATCCAAAATCAAGTTCTTTCACTGTCATGAATTCAGGCACTATGCCACGAAGTGTCCACATAAGAAGACAAGCAATAAGACCTGAGTAGAAGCATCGGGTGAAGCTTTTGCTTCACATTTCGAGCTTGATTTTACTCCCATTGCATGCATGCCCAACACAGTGATGGGACGCATGTGGTACCTCGACAATCATGCCTCGTTCCATATGATGGGGAATAAATACTTTTAAGTGATTTGGAGGAGAAGGATCTCCATATGCACATTGAGATGGGAGATTATGGAAGGTACATTACAACCGGGATTGGTACAGTCACCTTTCAGAGGGAGTCGGTCTCCCCTCTCAGGCTCAAGGATGTGATGTTTGTTTTGGGCCTAAACAAGAATCTTGTCTTCGTGGTAGTTTTGGAAGACCGCAGTTATGATGTGATCTTCAGAAAGGGATAGACATTCCTAAGACACATAGCCATAGGACAGGTGAAGCAGATCGAGTTTCGTGTGAATAACCTCTACAAGCTAGATGTGGAGGATTGTGTTGCATTAGGCACAAATGCAAAGAAGGTGCAGAATCGCGATGTCAAAAAAAATAAAAAATAAAATAAAATAAAAAAACAATAAAAAAAATTGGCATAGAATACTTGGCCATTTGCATCATGGTGCTTTGAATATCATGTAGAAGATTACCACACGCCTCCCCAAAGGAGAATTAGAGCAGCAAGAAACATGCAAAGAGTGTACCTTGGGGAAGTAAACAATAGCCACTTTCCATGATCAGGACAACAGAGCACATGCAGTCCTTGAAAGGATCCGCTCTGATGTTTGTGGACCTTTCTCGACAGCCTCCATTACCAGGCACAAGCATTTTGTCATATTTATTGGTGACTACTCGCGAAAGTGTTGGATATATTCATGTGAAAGAATGATGAGAATTTCTCCAAGTTATTAGAGTTCAAGGCATTGGTGCAGAAAGAAAGAGAAAGAAGGTGAAGGATCTCAAGAGCGATAATGGAGGTAAGTACGTGTCGAATGAGTTCAAATTTTTTTGTGTGAATGAAGGCATTTGACAAGAGTTGACAACACCCCACAACCCACAAAAAAATGGGGTGGCTGAGAGGAAGAACCGAAGCATTGTGGGAGTAGCACGGGTGACGTTACATGACCAAAGACTACCTCTCCACTTATGGGCTGAAACATACAACACATCGGTCTATTTACAAAACAGGAGTCCTCATCAGATTCTTGGCATGATCACACCAGAGGAGAATTTATCGGGGAGGAAGTTGGATGTGTCACACTTCAAGATCTTTGGAGCCTCTGTCTATTTCCTTGTCTCCAAAGAATCAAGGAAGAAGCTAGAGTCGACAACATAATTGAGTGTATTTTTGGTTTACACAAAAACTCCCCATAACTACCGTGTGTATTTTCCATCCCTCAAAAGGAAAGTTGTGCGATGAGATGCCAAACTTAATGAAGAAAAATCCATGCAGTGCTCCCTTTAGAGGGAGCTTCAAATCCCATTGGAGGAGGAGCCTCGAGATGTTTTGGAGTAGCCACAAGTTGAGGAGGAGAGAGTGGAGACAACCACTCAAGCAGAACCATCCAGAGAAGGCAGGAAGAGAACCATGAAAGTTGAGAGACTTGTGCATGATGCGAGGGGGAATGTGGGTGCTCCTTCAAATCTATACAGATAGAGAAGGTCACTAGATTAATACACTGGCTACATGGATCGAATGACTGAGCTAGTAGAGACTAAGCCATCCTATTTCGAGGAAGGAGTAGAGAGACTTGTATGGGTTGATGCAATGGTGGAGGAATCTGAATCCATTGTGAAGAACATTGTTTGGGAAGTGGTCCCAAGACCAGCAAACAAATCAGTTGCGGGTTAGATATGGATTTTTAGGTGAAGTAGGCAGCAGACGGAAGCATAGAAAAGTACAAGGCTAGATTTGTGGACAAGGGGTACTCTCAGGTGGAGGGAATTGACTATGAGGAGAACTTTCCTCCTGTAGCAAGGTACTCATCCATCAGATCGATCCTTGCTTTGGCTACACAAATGGGGTGGAAGATACACCAGATGGATGTAAGACTGCATTCCTCAATGTATGAAAACTCAAGCAAGCATTGTATGGTCTCAAGCAAGCACCTCATGTTTGGTACACCAAAATCAATAGTTATCTTACCGGTTTGGGCTTCACCAAAAGTGAAGTGGATGCAAACCTTTATCATATTTTGGTAGAAGGTAAATTGTTGATTATTTTTTTATATGTTGATGAATTGATCTTGACTGGTAATGAGTAGTTGATCAAATCTTGCAAGGAGGACCTTGCAAGAGAGTTCGAGATGAACAACATGGGTCTCATGCACTACTTCCTTGGATTAGAAGTACGGAAAGGTGATGGGGAATTGTTTTTCTCTCATGGCAAGTATGCCAATGAGATACTTCAGAGGTTCTGCATGGACAAGTGCAAACCCATGGAGACTCCTCTAGCAACCAACTAGATGAAAGAGGATATCACTTCAGGTGAGGAAGTGGATGCGACTATTTACCAATAGTTGGTGAGTTCACTCATGTATCTTGTGAAAAAATGACTAGATATGTGCTTTGCAGTCAACTAGCTGAGTCAAGCTATTTCTAGGACAACCATACTATTTTGGAGGGAAGTTAAGCATGTTCTACAATACCTCAAAGGCACTAGCCAATTTGGATTATGGTATAGACAGACAAAGGGAGTGAAGTTGTGTGGCTTCACTAATGCAGATTGGGTGGGAAGTCCTTCAGACCAGAAGAGTAAATCAGGTGGAATTTTCAGTTTTGTGTCCGCAACAGTTTATTGGCATAGCAGGAAGAAAATATCTATGGCACTCAACTCGAAAAAAGGAGAATACATGGCTACAAGTCAAGCAACATGTGAGGCGATCTAGATGAGAAAGATACTTGTTGGATTGTTTGGTCAGATGATGGATATTACTATGATTTACTTTGATAATCAGAGTTGCATCAAACTCTCTGAGAATCCTATTTTTCACGATCGATCCAAGCATATTGATATCTGGTATCACCATCTACGAGATTGTGTGCAGAGGCAGATTATGTTGTTGCAGTACATTCTGACAGAGGAACAAGATGTTGATATTTTGACAAAGGCCTTGTCAAGAGGGAAGTTCAAGTTCCACAAGTGCAGGATATGGGTGGTTAATAATCTCTTTCTTGCTTAGAGGCAGTGTTTAAAATGCATCAAGAAGATCTCAGTTTGACTTTTCCTTGGTCAAACTAGAGAAAATTTGAATTTCTATTTCAGCAGAAATCTTGGAGGTAGTTAACTGAGGTGACATGGCACTTGTCACTCAATTAAATCAGTTAATTTGAGTTGGGGAAGCTTGAGTTCAATTCAGTATGTTTGATTGCTAATTTGTAGCAATTTATTTAATTTAATTTAAGTTATTGTCAGTTTAACTAGTTCTAACTGTCAGAAGAACTAATGGAGGTCAAGTTGTGGAAGTGGAACTTCAACCACACTCAGTGATCAACTATTTAACTGATCAATCAACCCAAAATAATTGTTTCATGCAAAGAATTTGAGATACCCAATTGATATGGATATTCTAAGACAATGTATTATTAGTTGTAACATATTCCAATGTGTACAGCTGGTGCATGCAGTCAGAGGAAGGACCCTGGGGAATTGTGCAATTCAATAGTGGGAAATTCCTAAATAATAGGGGAAATTTTCCTAAGGGAATAACACAAGGAAATAGGAGCTTGGAGGGCTTGAAAATTGGTCAAGTGTTCACCAGAGTCAATCAGTCAAGCAAAGGGATAGACTATGCACTTGCAGGTTATTCTCAGGTTTGAGCAAGCATATGTATTTCATCTCTATTCTCTGATTAATGCAATATAGATAGTAAGGGGTTTTGAGCAGTTTCTTTCCCCTAGATGAATCTTTGTGCATGTGTGATGTTTCATTTTGCATGTCTACGATTCTTGTTCTATATGGTGAATTAAATTCTACAAATCGGTAGAGTAGCTTCAAGTCTTGTGATTTAGTAAATTTCATGAGAAATATTGAATCTACAAATTACTTTCTACACTTTAAGAAGCCACTTTGGGGAATCCAATGAACCTTTAGATGAGGTTGTGTTAGTTAAATTGAAGCTATTGTACTAATTTTTTTAAAAGATGCTTTGAAGGAACTGCACACTTCAGTCAAGATCCGTTACTCAATTAAGTAAATCCTATATGGATTAATAGTATTGTAATACTAGGAATGAGTTGATGAAAACCTAAGAAAATATGTAGGATGCTTGTAATCAAACCCAGTGAGGTGGGTCTCCTCGCCATGACAAACCAAGAGAAGCAAGAAAAATTATCATTTCATTGGAAATATATACCACCATAAAATGATCACTGAGTAGAATTAACGGGAAGTTAAGACTGAAAATGGGGGCTATTCCAAAGACAAATAAATTGGTGATTTTGCAGTGTTCCATAAGGACACATACCCCAGGATGGGGAGCATGCACTTCATATTTCCATGCATATAGGATGAGGGGATGCCCGAGGAAATGTTTCCCATGTCCTCGTTTTGGGGAAACATGAGGAGACACAGGGGGACACATTTCCCCAATGCGGGGGATGAATTTCCGTAAAAGGGGTTCGTGTGGGTGCAGAAAGGGCTAGGCGTGCCCCCTTAATTTTTCTTGAAAATAATAATTTATGATTGGGGAGGCTTAATACTCAACCCTAGGGCCCTATTAATGCTATGCCATTAATGGTAATATTAAAAAATCAAAGTAAAAGTGACATTCTCCTTTATCTTTCATTTTCATCCTTTTAATTAAATTTTTAACATTACCATTAATTTACTTAGGATGTTTGAGAGTGGTTCGGACCTCATTGGACTTCATATGGAAAAAGTAGAAATTTAGGTCCCACTCAAAATCTATTAGATTCAATAGTTTTCATAACTTTAGGATTGGGAGGATTGTAATGTTTCCATTGGATTCTATCATGTATGAGGGTTTGGAACTAGAATTTAATCAAGATCACCCAAGCCTAGAAGCACCCCTTTTCAGGAGGGACACATCCCCCTAAATTTTGTTTAATAACCCTTGATATATATATGTACACACACACATATATAAAGAAATAAATAATTAAAATACATAAAAATAAATAAATAAATATCAAAACCTAAACTAATTTGCAATCCCTAGCTCATTCATTCAACTTTCCAAACTTACCTCTACTCAAATTAGCTTTGCCATGTAACATGCCTTTTTTCTACCCCTTAAGTAAATACTATCATGTATATTCATTTTTGTTAAAAAGTGTAAAAAAGTAAAATATCGCTGAGCTAGAGGAGTAGACATGGATTCAAAGGTCTAAGGAGAAGGAGTTGCCTATGTTGTTTTAACCACACCCACCTCATTAATTATTCTCGCCCAACCCTTGGATAATAAAATATGGTATGTACAACAAATAGTGATGTGAGTATGGGCAATTTTAGTGGAGGACAACCCCATATTGCCCCTATTCTCATGGAACGTGTGGGAATTTAACACGTAAGAGGAAAAGGGATAGAAAACATGAAAATGGGGGAGTATGAAGGCAGAGCGAAAGAGAAAAAAAGAAGAAGGAAAATGCCCATCACAATGGGGAATTGGGCGAGAAAAACAATGAACAAGAAGTGAAGCATCAAGCAATTACAGTGGAAATGTTTGGGGAGAGTGCTCCCTATGATTTTTTGGGAGGCCATTGCTATGCATCGGTGTAATTTTGGCGAGTGAAGGCTTAGTGGAGGCATTACAGGGTGCTTTCCTTAGGGTTAAAAAACCACCTTGAGAGTGAAATCATACTTCTGGGTTGAGTAGTGCTTCACTAAGCTTTGGGTGAATCCCTATGGTTGAGTCCTAAAAGGTAGAGAGACACTATGGTGCTTACTATAGGAGGAAGTTGATAAACTGCATGCACATTGCACTCCCTCTCTAGCCTGGTTAACTCGTTGGTGGTGTGAAAAATCCCTTGATCAATAAACTCCTTGGACTATGAATCTGGCTCAGGGGTGGTTAGTTACAAGAAAGATTGTGGTGCAACTGGTTTATGGTTGGGTGGAAAGTTGAAGTCCCTCCTCTAGTTTCTAGCCATTCAATTCAATCAGACAAGTGTACATTCTTGTATATATGTGTGCCATGGTTGACTAATGGGTAACCCTATAATATCTATGTAAGAATGTTTGATTTATTCTATAGTCTTGGTTGACTAGATAACTTGTGTATCTATGGTGAATATGAGTGCATGCTACTATTTTCTCATGGTTATGCGAGGCTATTGGACCTTCGTGTTTTGTTATTTGAATGAGATACAAAGTAGTTTTTAAATGAATATGCATAATTGTTTGCAATTCCACAATTGATATGTTATAGTATGTGATTCCATATTAATTGATGTGATCATGAACATGTTAGTTTTTGTAGCATCAGATGGTGTTTTAGTCTCGAAAGTTGTTAAAGAGGCTAAGAAACACTAGGAATCCATAACCCAAAAAAGGTTTAAGGAAAATCCACCTAGAAATGCCTCAATTAAGGTAATTAATCAACAATTAAATTTTTCCCAAGTTTAACATAGAGAAAATGATTAATTAACAACAATTAATTGAGGAAGGTGAGATTTCTCTAAAAACTTACATGGATCAACTAGGAAATAATCTCATCCACTGATTATGTTTTAATCTTGGCAATTGGAGTCTCAACTAGAGATTATAAGAAGAGGTCGATGGGTAGATGGAAGAGCACACTTGAGATCGATTTCCTTGGGCAGTTCGACTTTCCAGAGGGCAATAACATTCTATAGGAAAAGTTTGAGCCAAAGAGGGGACACAGAGACAAAGAGGGTCAAATACAATGAATCTGAAGGAAGCCTTCCAGTTCTTGAGAGTCAAAAAGAGGCCGATATTTTCTCTAAGAAGCAGCATAGGGATTGCATAGTTGTTTCACTAGAGCAGTTTAGTTTGGCTAAAGAGGAAGGCGTTTTTAGTTCCATAGGTCGGGAAGATTTTCTAGAGGGTTGGAGAAGCGTTTTCCTAGTCAACAACAGGCAAGATGACTAGATTGGGAGTTGTTTCAGGCAACACATTTGGTAGGTTGTGCAGGGGTGATGAAGGGCCTGTACAGACCAGTTTGGATGGCTAGATTTTCAGAGGTTAAATAGTTTCAGGATTGCTCGAAGAGAGGGTAAAATCCCTTAGCATATTTTTGTCAGTATTTCTCTTGGATAGACTTTCCAGATTGGAAACATTTGTTGTACTTAGAATCTCACTGTTTCTTAATAATAAAAATCCTCAGGTGTTGCACCATTTTTCCCACATTGGATTTTTATCCAAAAATAATAGTGTTATATTTTTGTGTGTCTGTGCCAGTATTTTCTCAGTTTCCATTTTATCTTTCGCAATATTTTTTATCTGTGAAGATTGTAGTGTTATTAATTCGTTGTTGTTGTAGCAATAAACTGCATAATTAATTTATTAGTTAGAAGAATTAATTGCAGTTGCTACAATATAATTTCAGTAGTTGAAATATTTACATGGTATAAAAGCGAGTTTGATAGATGAAGATCCAATAGGCGAAGGAAGAAAATTCACTATTTAGAGGGAGAAACAGAGCAATTTTTTCCTGAGGGCTACGCAATGCCTAGCCAAGCAGTTCTATTTCTCAGTGCAGGGTTGTAGAAAAATTTGACTTTCCAGAATAAGTGATTCCAACAAGAGGAAGGAGCACTAGTGGCTCATATTTTCACAATGAAAATTTCTTGTCTAAGCGCAGAAGGGTTTTACGCGAATTTTCTAGTGCAGAATCTATGCTGGATGGAAGAGAAAGTGCACACACAGAGGGAATTTCTCTTAGAGGGTTTCTGGTTTAGAAATCCAAATTTCCAATTACAACTAAGAGTAGTTGCAAGCATATTTTGTCACTCCAAAAAGGAGTGTGAATAGCATAATCAACAACCGAGCAAGAGAAAGAGGGAGATTTCCGTTCCAGTTTCGGAGATGGCCACAACTAGGATTAGAGATTAGGATATTCCGTAGGGAGCCTTCAACTATGTCATCTGGAAGGCCAATATGTCCTTCCTTCTAGATGAATTTGGCTTAAATACCTTTACAGAGAGAGTTGTGGTAGTATTGATCGATGTACATCAAATAAAAGAGTACAGGAAAGAAATGGCCAAGGCTAAGAAGATGATCCTGGATGGAGTCCGAGACCATATATTATCACATATATCCGGCAAGAACACCACCAAGGAGATGTGGGATGCTCTCGCTCAAATATACCAGAATTATTCTAAGCAATGTTCCTAAAGGAGACACTGAGAAACATCAGGATGCAGAAGGGTGAAGTAATTGGTCCCTTCCTCACCATAATTCAGGAAATCTAGAATCAACCTGCAGCCATTGGGGAGGCACCTCAAGACATAGATCTTGTGTGTTTGGCACTGAACAATGTCTCAAAGGATTGGGATATCTTCATCCAAGGCATCTTGGGATGAGATACTCTACCTAGGTGAGACAGGTTGTGGTCAAACCCACAACAACAAGAGATAAGGCAAGCACTAGTGAAGCAGAAGTAGGACTAGGAAGCAATGTTATCACTTAAACTAGCAGGAAGTCCTAGGAGGGGATCCTATAGAGAAACTACTAGGTTAAGGGGCAACAATGGAGTGATAGCCCACTGTCATCACAGCTAAGACTCCCTTCTCTTTACAGATGTTCACCAATGGGAGGAGACTCGATATAAGAGGAATCACAATGATGAATATACCAATGATTGGATAAGGAGTGATTCCTAAAGCCTATTCACAAGAGAGGCTCAAATAAATGGTTTACTTGCTGAGAAGAAAGGTTATGGTCTCTCTAGGAAGGGCTAAGGGAATTCTTGAGTTTAGGTTTAAGTAATATGCTTTAAGAAGAAGGTTCCTAAACTTAAGGATCCCAATGAAGGAATGGCTTCCAAATAATCCTTGTGGAATTTGATTTTTAGATTTGTGGGACCACAAAGAAGCCAAGTAGACCCAAACTAGGTCAAGAGTGTGGATTTGATCACTCAAGGAGGGGCTTGACCTAATTAGGGGATAGAATAGGATCAAAGGACTAATTTTCTTTTTGAAATTTGAATGCAATGATCCAAATGAGGACACTAACCCAAATCCGCATAGGGAGAGAAATGATCATCGAGCTAGGGCTTGCGATATCTCGAGATGCCACTGTTGGATTGTGCTCAAATTTGGAGGACCCCTTGAGAAGACCCCATAACATTTGTGTGCCAATTTTCAAGGTGTTTTGATGGATATAAAAGGTTTCTCTTGATTCCCTAGGTGACCCTCTAGGGTTAGGCCTAGAATTTGGAAAAGTGAAGAAAAGAGGGGTACATTTGACCACTAAAGGGATACGAGGATCAATGCCTTATTGCTTGGGCTTAATGGAGTCAAGATACACATAGATCGAGAATTTTTGTGAGCCAAGGAAACCCAATTTACCTTTTCTAGCCTATTCAAGGGCAACAACTAGGTAATAAGAGGTTTGTACTTCAAAATTTCCAAACAGATGAAGTTTCAAGGCTTAAAACCTATTAAGTGCCTCTAGGAACACTCACCCACTCTCTTCAAGTACAACACATGCTTTAAATCACTTATTCAATATTCCCAGAAGAATTTCGCCTTTAATTTAATCCATACAAGAATAATGATAACCATAACATGCAGTAAACCAGTAAAATAACAAGAATAGCATCAAAATTCGACTTACATGAGAGAGTATATTCATTCATCAACTTTGCATTGGAAAGAAGCTCCAAAGAGAATAGCGAAAATCCAAACATCATAGTGCTTCAAGAATACTTCAAAAAGTTTACCCAACAAAAAGTGTGAAAATCTCTCTCGAGATACTAATCCAATCCAAGTGATGATGAGAGAAATGAATCATCCTCACATATATTTATACAATCCAATAGGGGATTCAAATAGCCTAATTTTTCTTATTTAGCCCCAAATAATAAAATAATGCTCAATAATGGCATGACTTGGTGACAAGCCCACCAAGATAGCTCAATAACATAAAAATAAGCCTCTCAAGAAGGTAGAATGATCAATATAATGATTCGTTGGGCCATTGAGAAGGCCTATTGAAGTCTAAAGCGTGCCATGGACTCTGAACATAGTAGACAAGGGGTTGGATCGTTGTTTCCCTAGTAGGTCACATGTGGTTCCCCTACGTGGGTGTGGGGGCACAAGGACATCCTCATGGGTCTCCAAGTGGATCGATGATGCATGTAAACTAGCTCTAAGGGCTAGGATGTTGATATAAGCCCTCCCTTTGTCTCCTGCAGTGGGACACATCCTCATATGAACCCTAGAACATTTGCCAAGTGTATGGTATAAGTGTGGGGCCAGCTACGCATGGTGAACCAAGTGCATCATCCTCATCCAAAAGGTGTAACACGAGCAATGAATGAGTGGTGTTGGGGATGCATGAAGTACTCTATGATATGGTGGAGGCCCATGGCTCTCAACGCTCACCCTACAAGTGCCAATATGGCCCTCTGGAGGGCTAGGACATCGTATAGGGAAACCAAACCCCAAATGGAGACCCACCTGTAATCTTGCATAAGATCCAATGTGTCCCCTTCCCCTCCAATATAACAAATCATTAGAATACTCAAGTAAAAGAGCTTACAAGTCATGGAATAAATGGGGCATTCATGGTGGCATGCCCTTCCATAGTGGGCTTTGGCATGTACAAGTGTCTCCAAGCTCAATAACACGGTTAACTAAGGGCGCTATTAGGTGGTTTCAATCTTTAAAGGGGGTGACATGTCCATGGTAATCCATCAAATGGTCGGTGGCATGCAATGTGATGATGAGATGGAGTGGGGGTCGAGCGAAAAACTCCAAGCCACATGCTAGGGTACAAGGGTAGCTATAATATGGGAAGCCCACGCTTGGGTATATTAGTGTAGGATGGAGCAATCATGGTACATAAGTTAACCTGGCCTTCGTTTTCCCACCCATTTACATATGTATTTTGTCATTTATTGATTTTTCTTCATAACTAATTGGGTATCCAGGGAATGAGAGCATGATGCATGGTATATACCAATAGGTACCCACTTTTAAGGTGGGAATTTCATTTCCCACCAGGGGTTGGGACAATCATGGGTTCCTTAATGTGGAGGGGGCTCATCTAGGGCCCATAGGAACCAGTGTGATGGCATTAGATAGGGGCGGAGCTTATGTTTGGCTTTTTCCCACATGCTAAGTTTGTATGTACCCAACATCTTTTACATTTTGTGGTACATTTCCTATTTTAAGTGGCCAAATTATGCTTTTTCTTTTCTTTTTAGCTACATCAACCTCCAGGGCATCATTCCAAGCCCCCCAAAGTGTGGACAAGGGTTGGGGGAGGCTAACCCTTTGTGGACCTAGATGGGAAATATGATGAATGGGTTTATAGTGAGTGCAAGGGAGTGGTGTATATGGTATCAATAAGTGGGACGACACAACCAAAATCAGGATTTCCCATGCGATCCAGTCCTAAAACCAATAGCCAATAAAGGAGATCCCACAAGACTAGAACACAAGGCTAACCATAAAATCAGGCAAAGGACAAGAGCACAAACCTAACCCACTCTTTCTGTCGAATCCAACCACCAATCCATGCCTCAAATTGTCCATGAAAAGTAAGGAAAATTACTCAAATATGCCAACGAAAATCCATACCTTCGGGATCGAGAGGCCCACCTTCAAACATACAATCATAACAGGAGGGACCACATGGTTGGCTCAAGTGGCAGAGACAATGGCACATCAAGCTATCTGGTGGCTGCAAAGGGCTACTGGTTTCTGACTGAGGACCATCTAGGAGAAAAAAATTCTCCTATGTATACTACCCATAGGTGGTGGGTAATAGGTAGCATCCACAGAGATCGACAAATTGTCCTCCAGGTTCAAGGAAGACTTTGCCGTGTTTGCAGCTATACCTCCAGGAGAGAGGTGGGGCAATATGGACCTTTAGTCCTAGAGTTGCGTAGAGGATTGGGTGGGGTCTAGAACGGGACCACACCCTTTCTATGGGGCTCACAATATTCAGTAGTAGGAGGATTAGTGTCAGTTGATGCAGTCAGATGCCAGAGTGACTATTGCATACTAGTGGTAGTCAGATGTTGAGGAGCATGAAGAGTAGTGTTGATAGTGAAGAAAGAGGCTCAATAGCAGAATAAAAAACAACGTAGATTTCCCCAGTGGACAATTTAGAGGCTAGTAGTAGTCAGAGACTCAGTAGATAGTTGCAACACAAAGAAAAATTTGATTCAATACTTTAAATTCTTCTTAGTTGCAATTGTAGTAGCAGAAGCAACAATTGAGAGGAAGTTGTAGTGTAGATGCAGAGTTGGAAGAAATACACGTTGTACAATGGAGTGTCAATCGCAACATAGATGCAACATCAAAGTTGCGCAGTGGTTGGCGGGTAGTGGCAGGCAGTCACAGTGGCCAAACATTAGCAACGTGTATAGAGGGTGATGTAAACACGGGGTGTTGTAGCAGTACAACACTAGAACACCTTCCTCGGTAAGAGGGAGTGTTATTTTTTGTAGCATCATATGGTGTTCTAGTCTCGATAGTTATCAGAGATGCTAAGAAACAATAGGACTAAATAATCCAGAAAAGCTTCAGGAAAATCCACCAAGAAATGCTCTAATTAAGTTAATTAATTAGTCATTAAATTTTTCCTAAGTTTAACTTGGGGAATATGATTAATTAACAAAAATTAATTGAGGAACATGATATTTCTCTAGAAACTCACACAGATCGACTAGGAAATAATATTATCGACTGATTAAGTCTTAATTGACCGTTGGAGTCCCAACTAGAGATTATAAGAAAAGGTCAATGGGTAGATGGAAGAGAACACTTGAGATCATTTTCCTTGGGAAATTCGATTTTCCAGAAGGCAGCAACATTCTGCCGGAAGAGTTCGAGCCAGAGAGGGGACGCAGAGATAGAGAGGGGCAGAGACAGTGAGTCACGAGGAAGACTTCTAGTTTTGAAGAGTCAGAAATAGGAGGTCGATATTTTCTCCGGGAAGCAGTGCAGGGATTGCACAGTTACTTCAGTAGAGTAGTTCAATTTGGCTGAAGGGGAAGAGTTTTTCAGTTCTAGAGGCCAAGAAGATTTTCTAGAGGTTCGGAGAAGCATTTTCCCATTCAACAGCAGGCAAGACAACTATATTGGTATTCGTTTCAGGGAATGTGTTTGGGAGGTTGCATAGGGGTGATGCAGGGCCTGCGCGGGCCAGTTTGGATGACTAGCTTTTTAGAGGTCAGACAGTGCCAGGATTTCTCAGAGAGAGGGTAAAATCCCTTAATATAATTTTTACATTATTTCTCTTAGATAGATTTACTAATTTGGTGACATTTATTGTTTTCAAAATCTCACTACTGCTTAATAATAAAAACCCTCATTTGTTGCACTGGTTTTCCCACATTGGAATTTTTCTAGGGACTTTTATCCAAAAATAACGATGTTATATTTTTGTGTGTGTGTGCCAGTATTTTCTCAGTTTCTATTTTATCTTCCGCATTATTTTTTATTTGTGAAGATTGCAATGTGATTAATTCATTGTTGCCATAACAATAAACTACATAATTAATTTATCAGTTAGAAGAATCAATTTTAGTTGTTGCATTAAAATTTCAGTAGTTGAAATTTTTACAAAACCTTGTGGTTATACGGGATTTTTAGCATTTTAACCATGTTATGGTTTGCATGAATTGCAGGTCAATCACATGAATGTGAATAGTTGTTTGAAATTCCTCAATTAGGCTATTATTGCAAGTATTCTTTTCCATCTAGTAGGTTTATAAATTTGACAGAAGGAAGGTTTGTTAAAACCATAAGTTCTGTCATGATCATGTTGAAATGCTTTCGAGGATGAATGCTTAGATTTGAGCTTTCAATCATCGAAGTTTGGTTTTTAAAGCCTTGCTTTGAATGGATTCCAAAAGAATTACAAATCTTGATTATTTTTGAAGTATAGCAGAGGATTCCACACTTGTACCTAGGTCGGATACTATTTTCTAAGTCACAATGTCAAATTGTATTCAGAGGTGTAGGAGTCTAATACAACTTTGTTTATCGGATGCATCTGGATATCCTGAACATTCATGCAAACAAAATGTTTGCTAATTGGGAGAATCATATGATATACATTTAACACTCTAACGATAAATTGTGTCTGGAGTGTGGAGGAGCCATATACATTGTCGAATAGAATGCATTCAGACGTCCAGGCCATAAGCTTACGTGCACAAATGATTTAAATTTGGATTTCATTTGGAAATAAAGTGGTCCATCGTGGGCCTTACTTGGGCTAAAGTCATTGCAGAGCTAGATTTTTAAAAGGGTCAGATGTCCTTGATACTTGGTATGATAGGCAGTGGATTATTGATGGTGTATAACTAGGTGCACAATGGATTTGAGGAAGTGTCCCAGATATAAGTAGGAGACCTAGTGGGACTCAGATGAAATGTTTCTTGAAGTTGGCGAAATATGGTGGTCTGGGGGTCTAGGGAGGATGTCACTTTAAATAAATTGTGCACACCGAGAATTCCCCTCGAACTGGATATAGCATGTGGTTGTGAAATAGCACAAGGAGGTTGGACCCTATGGGGCCCATAAATATAATAAGGTGGACAGTGCCACAAGGTCATGGTTACAACCACATAGGTTTCATGATGGATCCATGAGTGATTTGGACCCTAGATACATTGACATGGTGGTGCCATGTGGTAGAATCTAGACGACACGGAATCATGTCATACTAATGTGGCAGTGCATGTGATAACTCAACACTAACATGACAGGTTCCCTTGGGTTAGAGGAGGTGCCATGTGGCAACATCTCATTGATGTGGTAAGGTTAAATGGGATATACTTCAAATAGGCATAACTTTCATTTTGAGAGTCAGGTTGAGATCAAATTTACATCGTCGTAAGCTCTCGATGAGCCAAACGCGATGGTGGCCTTTGTTTTGCATTTTGATGAGGCTGGAAAAAGAGTATTTTTGTAACTCCATCTTCACCATAGACCACTAGGGTCGAGTTAATTATAAAGTGGCACTTTCCACAGCCCGTGGGAGTACAAGGGGGCAGAATTGAGTGCTATAAAGTGGCACTAGAGCATGGTTCAACACTTGGAATAGATGGGAAATGAAAGTGAAAAGTTAGAATTAGAGCTTAAGGTTCAACACTGAACTTGAGGAGGCTTGCATGCAAATGATTAAAATTTATTTTGATGAGTAATTTGTCATTTTTCTTATATATATTATATGTTATAAAGGTCAACATATACCTTTAAAATTGCATATATGATGGCTGCTAATCTTGGTAAAATGATGATTTCAAAACTAGTGATGATATGGTTATAAACATGATGTGTCCTTTCCATCTCTTTATATGTGTGACTAACATGGTTTTTAGACACGTGAACAAAATACACCATGCTTCAGATTAGCATACTTAGTGTTTGCATGACCAGGTAACAAGTCAATTTGTCTATATAACTAATAGTTATGTGAGTGTGAAAACACATAAGAAGACACAATAACAACAAGAAATAAAAGGAGGGATAATTATGAGGTACAAAACAACATGGACTAAATCCATCATGAACAAGAAGAGGAAAGTTCCCCTAATAAAACAAAATCTTTAGGAGCTTGAAAGTTGAGTTGAAGAGTTGTAAAGCACAGAGTAAAATAGTCATTAGAAAGCAAGAAGAGTAGATAAGTGTTGCTATAAAACATTTTATACATGTAATGGGTTGCAACATGCATCATTCTTCGAAGATATAGAGGAATTACATGTGAACAACACCAGAAAGAAACATCATAAGTTTGGGGAGAAAAGAAAGTCAATTTCATGTTGGAACTGTGGAGAGGAACATTTGAAGGAAGATTCCCCTAAAAAATGGTGAAAGAAGAATAATTCATGTGAACACTAGGCACATGAACCACCAACCAGAAAGGTATAAGGAAGTGACTCAAAGAGGGAGAGAGATGAGGGAGCATTCCCTCAAGCTATCTAAAATATCCCTTCTCAAACTATTTAGAAGGGTAATAGAATTTTGAGGTTGCTATAAACCTTGGAAGGGACTCTGACTAAAATTTTGTGCATATGTTGGTGATGGACCCACTAAACACCAAAAATCAAGGGATTGAGGTTGTTGAGAACTAAGGAATGATGTTTTGCCTCTCTTTATTGCTATTGTTGACCACACATTTCTTTTTTTATTGTTGAATTTGAGCATGGTCATGCTACTTTGTGTTATTATCGTGTGTTGTTGTTGTGGCATTTTCATTAATTTCATTTTCTTCTTGCTCCCTCTTGTGGTTTGGTCTTGATTTGATCGTTGAGTCTGGGAAGAAAAGAGAAGGAAAGAAGTCCTAAAAGGAGAGCTAAAGAAAAACCCAACCAAAAGTGCAAGACCTTGTTTTAACAAAGTGCATAAGATAAATGATAGTAAGGGGGCAAAAGAAGATGAGAAAACAACTAAAAGGGACATGGTTGAGTCCACTTAAATAAAATGGACAACAATGTAACAACCATGAAAATGGTATAATAAGGGAGTCCCCTTAACCAAAATTGTTCATGGATGATACATATGCATTCTTTATTTTATGAATAAGATAAAATGCAATGAAGGTATAATGATGCTATTTAAGTTGAAATATCAATGTTGAGAACCATCATAGTAGAAAGATAAGTGGTTAATCTTTAAAAATATTATGACTATGTAAATGGTATCTAAATAAAAAATTCCACTTACCATGTTTTTGGTGACATAATGAACTTGTTTAATGAATTCCATGCTACATTGAACATCCATTGGGCAAGTGTGAAAAGTGACCTATTGTTGTTGACTACCATCGTTAATGTGCTTATGCTTATGCTTCTAACCTTTGTTGTGTGCATGAATGAAAATGATAAATGTTGGAAATTGGAAGCATATGAACAACATGAATGAAGACATGCTGATATGCTAGAAGTGAATGCAAATGAAAATGTCTTTACGAAATTTTTACTGAAATATATAAATCATTAACTTGATAATTTAGGATTAATGTGTGATGCCAAGACCATTTTAGGAACTACTAAATTTTGCTACAGTAGAAATGTTTCCAACCAACTGCACATTAAAAAATACTTCAACTAAAAGTGTTGGTAATAACAATCAAATAAATAGGGCAAGCAATTGGCCGAGTTAAAAAGGATAAAGGAAAGGGATTGGGTAAAAATCCCTTCAATTGAATTTGGAAATTATTGTTCAAATTAATGTATGTTGTGCTTGGATATGGATGCCAATAAATGGTATGGATAAGGCAGGAAACCTTCAACACAAAGATTGCAATAAATTTTGTAATGGAGGCCAAGTGGAATGAAGAACTAAATCATTCATGAATTTAGAGATCTCTATTTCTCGTTTCTAAATCATTGGTTTGCTGGAATAAATGTTTGGTTGCATCATGAAATGCGTGGAATAAATGTGATGCACATGTAAAGCGCAATGATAATGTCAATTTAATTTATTTGAATTTAGTTGGAGTGCTAGAATTATTGTGACTGTAATAAATTCTAAGATAACATCCTGCAATTGTGATTTTTGCAATTAAAATAGTGTATACATATGTATATGCACCGACAAAGTGTTGGTTGATTGAAAGATCAAATTGCAAGTAAAATGTTGGAATGGGGTGGAGGATCAAGGCCACTATAAAAAATAACACCACCTGCAAAGGAGCCTAATAACATGACTAAATATCTTATTCCTATGAGATGAGATCAGACTTCTGAATGAGGCAAAGCTGGGCAATTAAAATTTATAGTTTGAAAATTTTGAGTATATCTCATGGAAACCATATGTTGTGACATAGGTGAAATAAGGGAGCTTGGAGTTCAAGAAGAAGATTTTCGTGAGGCCTTTTCCGCTATGTGGCACTTTTTTTTATCTCATGGGAGCAAGTCATGACCAAAACCTTCAATATAAGACTCCATAAACAATGCAATGGAGCATGTTGGACTGTGACTTGGCCATAAGACTCCATGCACATGTCATTAGAGCATGCTAGATTGGTACTTGGCTATAAAACTCTAATGATTACCCAGTGTTGGAAATCCCTTGGACAAGCAGACTGCTCGGAATGGGGGTTGCCTAGGCCCGAAAGGGTGAGTGATTTACGGGGGACCATGCAAGAAAGCATTTGGCCAAGTAGAATACCTATAATGGTGTTTGCTTGGGCTTGTAAAGGTGAGTAGATGATTGGATCCTATTGACAAATGACTACCTTGGTGGTAGATGCTATACCCACATTCACCGGGAGGCGAGCAAGAGGGGGGGGGGCCTTTGCCCTAGTGGCAGATGATATTGGAGGTGTGATGATATTCCTGTCGACAAATGACTACCTTGATGGTAGATGATATTAAAACTCTCATTGGAAAGTAAGCGAGAGGAGGGAAGCTTGTTTGGAGTCATACAAAAGGACTGCATGGATTAGTATGACCGCCACTTAGTGCTTTCCTTGGGGTTGATAAGCCACTCAATGAGTTGGATTTAAAGATGGAATTGGTTGAAGACTGTGTGGAGCTTATTAGGTAAAGAAAGAGCCAAAGATTGCATGGATCTATGAAGCATATACTCCACTGAGTGCTTTCCTTGGGGTTGATAAACCACTCAGTGTTTGTAAAACCAAGAAAGCAAAGAGTAACTATCAATTTAAAGAAATTTATGTTAAGTTATGATTTTATATGGTTTAGTTATGTTGTAAAAAAATTATGATTATATCATATGACTCACATGCATGTGATGTGGGTGGATTGTTGAATTGTCCAGAATAAATATATGAGGTTGATTACAAACGAAGCAAATAATTACGGCTTAAATCAAAGGGTGCAACAACAACATAGTGGAGTTTCATACCTTTGGGACAAGGCCACTGTGGTGACATTGGAATGTTGTGATATGCACTGGTCACCACGAGGTATTCCATGACAAGTGTGTTGTGTTATTAAAGCAAGGCAAAGGGATTCCTTTTCTATCAATATTATTCCTATGCAAGGAGGCTTTGCCAAGGGATGGATCGCCCAAGGGACTAAGGTAGTAGAGAAGGGGAAGTTTGAACTTGGAAGGTGAGTGACTGCACGAATGAGGAAGCAGATCACTCGAAGGACTGATAAAACAGAGAATGGGATCACTGAATTTGAAAGGTGTGATATTTTTAAACATTCATTTGCATACTCATTGGGATTAGAGATGCATTAGGTGTGTCCCAAAATGCAATGAGTTGAATTTATTCCCTGAAGGAGTACTGAACATAGTGGATAGCATGGTTAGACATCAGAAGTAGATAATGCTCCAAAATCAAGTAATCGAGCAGGTCAAGGTGCAATAGATGCACTTGGACCAGGAGAAACCACTTGGGGAATGGTTGATCAGATGGGGGTATCTTACCCATTTTTGTTTACTGTGTATATAACATTGAGGACAATGTTCCTCTAAGGGAGTGGGTCTGCTACCCCTTATGTAAATATTACCATGCATATTAATTTATGTAAATAAATGTAAAAATGTAAAATATAGCTAAGTTGGAGGACCAGACACAGATTCAGAGGTCTTAGGAGGAGGAGTTGCTTGTGTTGTTTTAACCGCACCCACCTCATTTAATTATTCTCACCTATCCCTTGGCTAATAAAAGATGGTATGTATAGTAGATAATGATGTATGGGTTGTACGAGTGGAGGACGAGCCCATACTACTCCTGTTCTCGTGGGGCATGTGGGAAGTCAACACATAAGAGGAAAAGTAATGGAAAATGGGAAAAATAGGGGAGTATGCAGGAAGAGCGGAAGAGAAAAAAAAAACACCCATAACAAGGGGGATTAGAGTGAGAAGAGGAAAAACAATGAAGGAGAAGAGAAAGCATCGAGCAATTCTGGTGGGAATGTTTGGAGAGAGTGCTCCCTGCAATTTTGGGGGAGGCCATTGTTATGAATTGGTGTAGATCTATCCAATGAAGGCTCAATGGAGGCACTGATTCATTAGGTGCTTTCCTTGGGGTTGAAAAACCACCCTGAGAGTGAAATCATACTCCTAGGTTGAACAGAGCTTCACTGAGCTTTGAGTGAATCCTTGTGGCTAAGTCCGAAGAGGTAGAGGAGTCACTGTGGTAGTTATTGTAGAAGGTTGTTGATAAACCACCTAGACATTGCACTCCCTCACTAGCCCAGTTAACCTGTTGTCAGAGTGAGAATTCCCTTGAGACACAAACTCCTGATAGTTTGAATCTGGCTCACGATTTCAGTGTAGATGGTCTATGGTTGGGTGGAGAGTTCAAGTCCCTCCTCTAGTTGCTAACCATTCAAGTTAATCAGATAAGTGCACATTCTTGAATATATTTATGCCATGGATGACTAATGAGTAACCTCGTAATATATATGTAGGAATGTTTGATTTATTATATAGTCTTGGTTGAACAACTTACTTGTGTATCTATGGTGAATATGAGTTCCTGCTACTATGTTCTCATGGTTATGCGGGGCTCCAAGACCTCCTTGTTTACCATTATTTGCATGAGATACATAATGATTTACATGAATATGCATAAATGTTTGGAGTTCCACGGTTGATATGTTATAGTATGTGATTCCAGATTAATTGATGTGATCATGAACCTTGTGGTTATGCGAGATTGTTGGCATTTTATGCATGTTATGGTTTTCATGAATTGTAGGGTCAATCACATGAATGTGACCGATTGTCTGAAATTCCTTAGTTAACCTGTTATTGCAAGTATTATTTTCCATCTAATAGATTTATGAATTTGATAGAAGATAAGTCTATTAGAACCATAAATCTTGTCATGATCATGTTGAAATGCCTGGGAGGATCAATGCTTCAATCTAAACTTTCAATCATAAAAGTTTGGTATTCTAGGAAAAGCATTGTTTTGAAGTGATTCTTGAAGAATTCCCAATCTTGATTATTTTTGAAGTATAGTAGGGGATTTCACTCTTTTATCCCTGCTAAATATTGTTTTGTAAGTCACAGTGTTAAATTGTATCCGAAGGTGGAGTCAGATACATCTTTATCTATCGGATGCATCAGGATATTTGTATATCTAGGCAAACAACACATTTCGCAGTTGGGAGAAGCACCATATATACGTTTAACACTCCAGTGCTAGAATATATCCAGAGTTTGGAGGAGCCAGATTATATCAAGTCGTGTGCACAAATGATTTAACGTCGGATTTCATTTGGAAATAGAGTGATCCAAAGTGGGACCTACTTGGGCTAAATTTTTTGCGGAGCTGGATTTGTAAAAGGGTTGGATGACCCTGATATCTTAAATATGAGATTTGGACGTCCGATGGATTATTGATGGTGTATAACTAAACGTGCATCAAATTTAAGGAAGTATTTGAACATCTGCGAGAGTCCTGGTAGACTAGGCTCGGATGTTTCACGAAGTTGGTGAAATCTGGTGGTTCAGGGATCTCGGGAGGATGCCACTTTGGAAAAATTGTGCGCATATGTATTTCCCCTCAAACCAAATATAACGTGAGGTTATGAAATAACACTAGGAGTTCGAACCTTATGGGGCCCACAGATTTAATGAGGTGGCAAGTGCCATGAGGGCATGGTTACGACCCTATAGGTGCCACGATGGATCCACGAGTGATGTGGACCCTAGATACGCTGATGTGGTAGTGCCATGTGACCCATAGTTGCCACGTGACATAATCTAGACAATGTGGAGTCGTGTCATGCTAATGTGGAAGTGCCATGTGTGTGCCATGTGACATCTTAACAATGACATGGCAGGTTCCCTTAGGTTACATAAGGGTGCCACATGGCAAGGTTAAATGGGTTATATTTCAAATGGGCATCACTTTCACTCTGAGAGTAGGATTGAGATAAAATTTTAATTGTCAGAAATCTCTTGACGAGTCAAATCCGATGGTGACCTTTGTTTTGGGTTTCGAAGCCCATTTTCCACATAGACTATGAGAGTCGATTTAATTATAAAGTAACCCTCCATAGCTATGAGAATACAAGGGGGTGGAAGGGAGTGTGACATGCCGCTATCTGAAATATCAATTAATTTTTACCTCTCCTCCCCTGCACTGCTCCTTCAATGTTCATTGTCCATTTTTAATTTTTCAATTTTAACTTTCAAATCGTGGCTCCAGATATTGATGACCTTAGACTGATTCTTTGAATCATCACTCTTTACTATTTTTGAGTCTAGTTATATCAATTTGCTATTCCAGTTTTTAGACTTCGGTATCTATTATAGTCTATTTTGCTTAATATTAATTAGAGTCTAGTGGTGAATGATGAATTTAATTTTTAAATCAATGTAGATTCTAAAAGTATGAGTAATGAATGATGAATATGAACCAATGTATTTCATTATTAAATCTCGTGGTGTATGGATGAATGATATACGTACCAGTATGAATGATGAGTATGGATCAATGCATTTCACTATAATTCAATTATGTATGGCTCAATGTATTTATGCTTTCATTATTGAATATATGTATATAGCTTAGGGCTGGTGTGGCCCTCGAGTGATTTTGATGATCTAGATGTCCCTAGGTCGCATCTTAGGGCTCACATAACCTAGCAAAAACAATTATATACCCTGACAACTCTTGTTTCCCTAAATTTCCCTAAAATTTCAAAGTACTCTATGTATCTCCATACACACATCCCCGAGTCTTGATGGAACATACTGATTTTAAATTTACAATATAGGGACCAACAACTAAATTTTTTGAACTGAACAATAAATAGACATAGAACCCCTCAAGCGCAACCTTAAATGCTCATTACATAACTTGCACAAATAACCTAAATAATATGCTAAAACCACCGACAATACATTTGGATAAGAAACAACTTCACGAAATTGATGTTAGTACCCAATAAAGAAAATACATAAATGAATATTTTGGGTGATAGTCCTTCCTTTTGAATCAGTTCACCTTACCTTTTTCGTCTATTTTTATTGTGCTGGTTACATGTGTCTTGAATGCGATGAATACAAAGTTTGAAACACGATGCATTTTGTTGTGTTAGTTACAAATGTCTTGAATGCGATGAATACGAAGTTTGAGACACAGTGCTTTATGTCAACGAGGCGTGAAACATAATGATGATTGCGCGGGACAACTCCAATTTCAGAAGGCAGTTAGGCAAACATGTCTTCCTTCCTAACTGTGAGACAATAAATGTAAATGACTTCGCATCATCGTCACTAATAGATTAGCTCCAAGAACTCTCAATGCGGGCTTGAGTGACTGGACCATGGATTTTGCTCATGCTAGTCTTTAATTTCTGGATCGTTATTTGTCAGTGGGGAGCGAATCCCCATTGAACAATCACAATACATCATATATCACAGAAGCTAGCAGATTTCATCATACAATATCGCCAAAGCGAGCAGAATACATGCAGAATACGTCATCATCGAAACACATACATCATCATTGAAACAAATGCTACAGCAGTAGCGCGCAGCACCGGCAAGAATCGATCCTGACTAGGGGTGCGAAAGCCTACTGCCCCCACCAGCGCGTCATGCACTCACTTGAAATTGTGTGGCTATCTCCATGCACGAGCGACACGACTTCAAGTATTCAACGACATCTGTTGAGAGCGGTATCGCATACGGGACACAAGTCAATCTAAGGTGCTCCTCCCCCTGGTTACATAAGGGACTCTACTTCTCATTCCTTTCAAGGCAACTTATCACAGCACTATCAATCAACACAACCAATTGCCATTAAAGAGGTCGATCAATCTCTACTCTCTTATTCTCAGGGATGGCGGAGCAGTGCTAGCAATATGGGCAGGAGAAGGCTACACAAGCTCAACAAACAACTCAAGTAATAATTTTTGTGTTTACTGGTCTTATTTCATTCGCTTATATTTTTTAGCCTCTAGTGTATCAGTTAGTAATTTCATTGTTATTGATATTATTGTTGCTAGTGATGGTATTAATGTTATTGTTGCTAGTGATGGTATTTTATATTTTGCATCATGAACGTGGTGAAGGATATGACTGAGGAGAAGGCTTCTCAGGCCACTGACGCGAGCAAGGGGATGGGTCGCCTATCATGGGAAAATCCCAAGAGGGCAAAGAACAAACTGGCTCTTTCTTCCAATGGGTTGTTAGTTGATTTTATGACTAAACAATTAATTATTGAATCTGAAAGTGTATTGGATTTAACTGAGTTTGGATGATGTTAATGCAGGCGGGGGACAAGGCGAAGGGCACTACGCAGAGCTTCATGGACACTGTAAAGAGCCCCTTCGGTGGAAATGTGGTTGAACATAACAAATAAGGACGACTGTTGTGTTATGCTAAAACTTTACTATAGAAACAGCAAATTGTAATAATTGTCCCATTTTTTTTTGTGGATAATAAATATTTGATGCGCTAATTTGTTAGCAAACAAATGAAATGAATCTGAACTTGAGACTTTGTAGATGAGACTTCGAATATTTGAGGCTCTTGGGATTTGCAATTATGGAATGTCTCCCATTTTCTTTCCATTCAGGAGTTATATGTTTAATCTCTCCCATTTTCTTTGCTTGCGTTCAGGAGTTATATGTTTAATATGGGAATCTATTAATGGTTTTTGCAGTTTGTTACTTTTCTGTATCTATACTTATCTTAAAGTTTACAGAGTTTTCAATTTGATCTACCAGGGCCTTTTTCCTTATACGATCCATCTACTGTCTATTGCAAGTTTACAGAGTTTTCAATTTGATCTACCAGGGCCTTTTTCCTTATACGATCCATCTACTGTCTATTGCTTGATCTGATGGGTGATACGTGATTTATGTCATATGTCATTCGTCTTCATTAAAATAAATAATAAGCTTTTTAAGCTATTAATACACTGAGTTTTATGAATTACAATCCAGAATTTTCAGCATTCATCTAGCTTGATACCCATTAAAAGAATCATATTATTGTTTCGTCATCGATATATAATATTTCATTATTTGTGTTATATGTTTCTTTTTAATATCCCATTATTGTTGTTATAATTTTATTATCCTTGTATTCATCTTATATAATTTTTTATATTTTTGATAAATTTGATTTATTGATTGGATTTGAATTGGTTTGGGATAGAATTTTAATTTCAGTGGTTTCGGATTTTTTCAAATCAAATATTTTTTAAATAAAAGTATTTTTTTTTTCTGTTTTGTTTTTTTAATTTTTGAATTTTTTTTTATAAAAAATAAAAAATAAAAGTTGTTTATTTTGAATGATTGATTGGATTTTATTATATAAATAATTGAGAAAAAAACGAAGAATAATAATTTCTATAATCAAAATTATAGATTTATTATTTTGAATTTTTTTTTATAACATATAAATATAAAAGTTGTTTATTTTGAATAATTGATTGGATTTTATTATATAAATAAACGAGGAATAATAATTTGTATAATTTTGGGTATAGATTTATTTTATTTCAATCAATTTATTGATTGATTTTATTTTGAATGTTATTATAACATTTATTATTTTAAACCAAAATACAATTCTTTCAATTCAACATTCTTATTGACCTCTCTTTACACTTTTTGAGACAATTGTTAATCATAACAGTTATCTTTTTACACTTTTTGAAACAATTGCTAATCATAACCGTTATCTCCTTTTGATCATAACAGTTATCTACTTTTGATGGCGGACCACATTTGTTTGGTCCAAAATGTCTATGCATAAACTGATGCGACGACTCTAAGAGTATATTCATACCGTAATACTGATTACACTGATCACAAAAATCTCAAAACTGAAATACTCATCTTCCTGACAATATACTGACAACAATGACCAATAAATAAGAACAAAAGCAGAGTGAAGATGACAGAATAGATAATTTTAAAATATGTTATTTTGTGCTTTGTGCTACTTTGTGCTTTATTCCGAACATGGCTTTTTGTGTTACTTTATTTGTGATGAGGTGGCTACTAGGTCGTTGGTCTTTGTGTAACATTGGCATATGATGATCATATTTACATGGTAGGTGTCAGACCAGGAGGTAACTCCTCAAATGTAATCGTATTATTCATTCAGGTTGTTCATTATTATATACAAGAGGGAGTGACTATTCAGTTCATTTCCCAATGACTCTCTATTTTCTCTATTATTTATTTACACTAGTTACAGTTGTTCACCCAATCCCTATGATTAGGTGTCAACATTCTCCCCCTTAATCTGAAGGGATGTTGGTGAGTCCAAGCATCATTCTAAATCTTTCAAGCTTTTCTCTTCTAAGCGCTTTGATGAAGATGTCTGCAATCTACTCATTAGTGGAACAATGGTGAAGATGGATTGTTTTGGCCTCAACATGATGTCAATGAGATGATATTTTGTATTGATGTGCTTCGTTCGATCATGGAACTTTGGGTTCTTGACCAACTTTATTGCTGAGGTATTGTCAATCATGAGTGGAGTCAATTGTACTTGTTTTATCTGTAAATCTTCCAGAATTTTCCTAAGCCACGCAATTTCTTTTGTTGCCTTAGCTTCTACCACATATTCTGCCTCTATTGTGGAATCTGCTGGAAGTGATTGTTTATGTGATCTCCAGGAGAGAACTCCTGATCCAAGACTCATAGCATAACATGAAGTAGATACCCCAGTTTATTTGTCTCCATCGAAGTCTGAATCTTAGTATCCAATCAAGCTGAAGTCGCCCACCTGTGTATACTTGATTCCAAATTCCTGAGTTCCCTTCAAGTACTTTAGAACTCTTTTTGCAGTAGACCAATGTCTCTCACAAGGCCTTTGGATAAACATGGAGAGGATTCCAACAACAAACGAAATGTCTGGTCTAGTAGTAGTTAGGTAGTTGAGACTTCCTACAAGTTGTCTATACTTTGTTGCATCCTCAAATTCTTTTCCTTCAATGGATGTGAGCTTTAAGTTTTGTTCCATTGGAGTAATCAGAAGATTGCATTCAGTCATGCCAAACCTATTCAACTGATCTCCAATGTACTTCTTTTGAGAAAGGAATATGAACTTCGGATGTTGAGTTACTTCAATACCAAGATATTAATGAACATAGCCCAAATCAATCATTTCAAAACCTTTCCTCAATTCCTTCTTTATGGATGCAATGTAGCTCTCATTGTTCCCTGTCATCAAATATCATCTACATATACCACAAGATATACAACTATTTTTCCAACCTTCTTGATAAACAAAGTTGCATCATCAAGATCATAATGTTTGAAATTGAGTTTCAGAAGATGCTTAGTTAGTTTTTCATACGAGGCTCGCGGTGTTTGTTTAAGGCCATACAAGAATTTCACAAATTTGCATACTTTATGTTCATGTCCTTTTACAACAAATACTTTAGGATGGGACACAAAACATTCTCTTTTAGATCTCCATTCAAGAACACAGTTTTTACATCCATTTGATGGACTTTCCAACCATTCTGAGCTGCTAGGGAAAAAAGTGTTCGGATGGTAGCCCATTTTGCTGTGGGGGAAAAAGTATCCTCATAATCAACCCCTTCCTTTTATGCAAAACCTTTTTCCACAAGCCTAGCTTTGTGCTTGTCCAGTGAGCTATCAGCTTTATTGATCCAAAATGGATTTTGGATAGACTTCTAAGTCTAGGTGTTCCTCACAGAGGAAAAATGAAAGTCCAAGGAAGTTCCTGGAACTAGCCCCATTGCAGAGATCATCTCATTCTGAATTTGTTGCAATTTGAATGGGCAAAAATGGACTTAGTATGTAGAAGTTATCGCAGAAAGAAGATGCCCTTTGTCCCTTAGAAAAAGAGGCAAATCTTCAAAAAATGGCCTAAAAGGCTTTATGAAGAAAAATCGCATCGGAGGAGGTCAAAGGCGGACTTAAGTAAAAAGGGGAAGCATCCTCGATTGCCGATCCCCGACATATCGGGTCAAAGGTAGGGTTGTGTGTATATAACATAAGGATCGGGCCGAGCAATACTGCGATTGTTGAAATCGTCGGATCAACATCGATGGTGACCATGCCATGGGGCTTAAGGTGGGACCCCGGGCCGAGCGATATCGCGATCGCCGATATCGGCGTCGACGGATCACGTCGGCATAGGCCATGCCATATGCACAGAACCCCAGGTCCATGCGATACGTGATTGCAATCAATCGCATTGCAATATCGTGTCGGAGTAATGCGATAGAGTGGGCCACATATATATACACCGATGCGATGCGACCGGGCCCGAAAGGGTTTGTAAATGCTAGTGCATAATCATTTCAAGTCCAATATGAGCCATATTGTCGGGATTTTCAGTGTTTTTAATGTATTTTTATAAATAAAAAGGGAACAGCGGCACAGGGGCATTACAACTTGTGATTGCGATTTCAGGCAGACCGGATAGGAGTCTAAGGTGGAGTTGATGATTTTTGAAATCCAAAAGAAAGCGTTTCTGTGGATTTTTCCTGTGTTTAGTGTATTTTCCTGTGTAAGTCGAGAACGCTAATTTTGGGGATTTCAAAGGCCCGATGGTCCCTTCCATTGCAGAACAGGTGGCCACCATCCTTGAAGGCATTTGGCAATGATTGCTTACGCTCAGAGGGGGATTCGAGCGGACAGAGGCCGAGAGCCAGAGAGCCCGAGAAAAGGGAAAACGAACAGACAACGTCAGTTGGCTTAAAAGCCACAGAATAACAGAGACAGAAAAAAATGGGAGAATAGCAGTGTTGAGATAGGAGCGCAGAAGGCTAAGCCAAAGTAGGAAGCTAAGGCGAAAGAGAGCAGTGCAGAAAGCAAAAAGGCAGAAAGCAAAAAGGCAAAAGCAAAAAGAGGTCGAGGGAGCAAAAGTGAATGCGCAGAGCAACCAAGGGAGTCACTTGAAGGTCAAGTGAAAATCCAAAGAGTTGTACATTGCAGACAGCCAAAGAAGCCAAAGCCAGAGCCAGAGCCAGAGCCGAGAGCCAGAAAGTCGAGAGCTTCAAGAGTCGGGGATAAAATGGTGTCTAAACCCATTGTTTCTATGTAAAACCAATGGAGTTGAGCCAGGGAGCTTGTAAAAGGACTTTACCATAATCCCAGAGAGCCTAGTCGAGTTGACTAGAGCTCACGGAGACGTAGCCCAAGAGTTTTGGGTGAACTCCAAATTAATATTGTTGTTTTGTGTGTGTTTTATTGCTGCATTGTCTTTGCTACTTTATTTACTGTTATATGTATTTATATATCAGTTTGAGCACATTAAATTACAACACATAAACAGTTTTAATAAACAACACCAGCATACACCTTCTGTTCAAGCACATATTTAATTCCGCATTGGTTAATCATAAAGACTTGGGAATATTTAAAGCTTTGGAAGTGGGAGAGGTTCTTGTAAGTTAGACAAGAAGCCTAAGTGCCCCATTTTCAGATCAGTCGGTGTAAGAGCTTAAGTTCGGTTAACCCAACCTTCAAAGAAGGTTATATCGGAATGCTTGATTGAAAAAGCAAGGCTTGCTTGTCTGAAAGGTGTTTGAACAGCAAGAGGTTGATTATATGCTTGTTTTGCAGACTGACTATTGTTTGAGTTTGTAGAGGTGAAAGGAAATTTATTGACAGCTCAGTCTAGGAAGGACAAATAGGAAGAAGGGTTGAAGGCATTCTTCTATTCCAAAGGACCTCAAGGCAATCCTTGGAGCACAAGAGGTTTGTTGCAAAAGGTTGCTAAAACAAGTTCTTTATTAATCTTGTTTGAAGTTCTTTGTTCATTGGCATAATGACGACTTCCTCAAGTGTATCCTTAAACTCCTTCTCCATCACAAGACTCTTCGATGGAGACATGAAGCAAGACTTGTTCATCATGACGGACAAGGTGAGAGAAATGTATGAGGATGGAAGAAAGAGCAACATACTTAGAGAGCAGTTGAATTCCACAAAGGAAGAGAAGCAGTTGCTTTTTGACAAACTACAGGAAATGGAGAGGCAACTTCATATTGCAAATATGAACCTGAAGAGGATGCATGAGTTGGAGTCACAGCTCTTTGCTGCCCAAAAAGCCTTGGTCAAGTATCGGCTTGAAGAAGAGGTAAACGATTCCAGCTTGTCTTCAAATTCTTCTAAGAATGCTTATATTGGTTCTTTTGAAAAACATATTAGAGGCATAGGTTCCAAGCTAATGTCCAAGATGGGCTATGAAGGAAAGGGCTCGGGAAAGCATGCACAAGGTATTGTTGAACCAATAATGGTTGAGGAAAGGCTTAAGTATTTGGGTATTGGCTATGGACAGTCTTATAAAGAGAGTTCCAAAGCTGCCATGAAGGCCATTGAAACAGTCCCAAGAAGGAGTTTCATTTCATGTCCTCTACCTTAGAAGTGTGAAGGTTGTATTCAAGAGAAATGCAATGGCTTGAAACATCATTTGCAGGATGCAGGTATTCAGAAGAACAAACTTGAACCATAGAGTTGTGGAAACTCTAACAGCCTTGAAGAGATTGATGGTGTTCCAAAGGGAGCCACTTCTTCATTTGCTTCACCTCCTCATGAAGGAAATAAAGGTGAAAGAGGCAGGTATAAATCTGGTTCTAATCATATTCCTTTTGATTTTGTAAAGCATGGTAAATTTCCACATAAGCATGGGAAAAGAATTGCATGTTCCTTTTGTGGTTTGGATAACCATCATGTTTCTAGATGTTGGAAGAGAATGGCCACATACATGAAACTTTTGAAGGAAAAGAAGCAAAGAGCCAAAGGTCCATTGGACAAGGCAAATCATGTTGTCAAGAGGATGCACATGTGTTGCACTTACTGCCATAAGCAAGGGCATCTTGCTGAAAGGTGTTGGACTCTGAATCCAACAATGCTTCCACAAAAGCTAAAGAAAGTGGAAAGAGAAGATGGCAGAAATGGAAAGGAAGTTTCCATGAATGATGTGTCTCAGAATGATTCACATGTTGATGCTGATGTGCAGACAAAGGAAAGACCTTTGAACTGGATTGGTAAGAAATGGTTAGAGTTCTTTTCCAATTAAGGATTGCATGTCTATTGATGCATCTATTTGCATTTCTTGTTGATGAGATGCAAGTTGCAGGTTTCTACCAAGATGGTGAATGGAAAAGATTGAGTGGGAGACTCACTTTGTTGCTGCAACATTATATTTCATTTCAGCTTCGAAAGTACAGTGTGCTTAAGTGAAAGTTGAAGGATGAAATGCATACATGAGCATAAGATGCATGAATACAGGGATGTTGATGTTTTACTTGTATTTGAACATGTATGTGTAATTAACTTGAAGGGTTGATTGCTTTAAACATGCATGTAATGTTGACTTGGAAGAAGTTAACTTAGTTTCCAAGATGGAGATAATAATGAAGTGTTTCATCTTTTGAAAAAGAGTCCTAATGGTCTTATTCTATATGCTTGACTTGAAGGGTCATTTGTCTTACAGGCATGTTTTGTGGGCTTGTTGTCTAGTCCATCATTTGTATGCAGATGTAGGACATGGAGGTATTCACAAGACGTGAAATCTATTTCTTTTGTTGAAGCGGGAGTTTAGTCCATCCAGTTGTTGTCTATATTTATGTTGTTGTTAACAGTTGTTGTTGACAACTTTTCAAATAGGTACAAATGAGAATTTTGTGGAGAAGGTGTACTTCACATTTGTTGAGCCACCTTGGATCAACGATCAAGGTAGAGAGAAGCTTAAACTACCTTCTATGACTATTTCAGCAGAAGTTCTGCATGAAGGCAAGAAGGAAGATAGTTCTTCCCAGGAGAACCAGCACATCCAGAAAGGAAAGTGGTCAGAGACTTTGGTTTAGAGGCACTATGAAAGGCAAGTGTATGAAGGCTGGAAGAAGAGGGTGTTGTTATTCTCAAGTACTGTTCAGATCAGTATATCAGTCTTTTAGAGACCAAAATTTCTTTTAGTGGGAAGGCGTGATCCAAAATGGATTTTGGATAGACTCCTAGGTCTAGGTGTTCCTCACAAAGGAAAAATGAAAGTCCAAGGAAGTTCCTGGAACTAGCTCCATTGCAGAGATCGTCTCATTCTGAATCTTCTACAACTTAAATGGGAAAAAATGGACTTAGTATACAGAAGTTATCGCAGAAAGAAGATGCCCTTTGTCCCTTGGAAAAAGAGGCAAATCTTCAAAAAATGGCCTAAAAGGCTTTATGAAGAAAAATTGCATCGGAGGAGGTCAAAGGCGGACTTAAGTAAAAAGGGGAAGCACCTCCAATTGCCAATCCCCGACATATCGGGTTGGAGGCAAGGTTGTGTGTATATAACATAAGGATCGGGGCGAGCGATATTGCGATCGCCGAAATCGGCAGTGGCCATGCCATGGGGCTTAAGGTGGGACCCTGGGCCGAGCGATATCGCGATCGCCGATATCGACATCGGCGGATGACATCGGCATAGGCCATGCCATATGCACAAAACCCCGAGTCCATGCGATACGCGATTGCGATAAATCGCATTGCAATATCACGTCGAAGTAATGCGACGGAGCGGGCCACATATATATGCACCGATGCGATGCGATTGGGCCCGAAAGGGTTTGTAAATGCCATTGCATAATCATTTCAAGTCCGATATGCGCCATATTGTTAGGATTTTCAGTGTTTTTAATGTATTTTTATAAATACAAAGGGAACTGCGGCACAGGGGCATTGCGACTTGTGATAGCGATTTTAGGCGGACCCGATAGGAGTCTAGGGCGGAGTTGATGATTTTTGAAATCTGAAAGAAAGCATTTCTGCGGATTTTTCCTGTGTTTAGTGTATTTTCCTGTATAAGCTGAGAATGCTAATTTTGGGAATTTCAAAGGCCTGATGGTCCCTTCTGTTGCAGAACAGGTGGCCACCATCCCTAAAGGCATTTGGTAATGATTGCTAATGCTCAGAGGGGGATTCAAGCGGACAGAGACCGGGAGCCAGAGAGCCTAAGAAAAGGGAAAACGAACAAACAGCGTCGGTTGGCTTAAAAGCCACTAAATGATAGAGATAGAAAAAGGGGAGAATAGCAGTGCTGAGACAGGAGCGCAGAAGGCTAAGCCAAATCAGGAACCTAAGGCGAAAGAGAGTAGCGCAGAAAGCAAAAAGGTAGAAAGAAAAAAAGGTAGAAGCAAAAGGAGGCTGAGGGAGAAAAAGTGAATGCGCAGAGTAGCCGAGGGAGTCACTTGAAGGTCAAGTGAAAAGCCAGAGAGCTACACATTGCAGAGAGCCAAAGAAGCCAGAGCCAAAGAAGCTAGAGCCATAGCTAGAACCAAGAGCCAGAGCCAAGAGCCAGAGCCAGAGCCGAGAGCCAGAAAGCCAAGAGCTTCAAGTGCCAGGGATAAAATGGTGTCTAAACCCATTGTTTATGTGTAAAACCAATGGAGTTGAGCCAGGGAGCTTGTAAAAGGACTTTACCATAATCCCAGAGAGCCTAGTCAAGTTGACTAGAGCTCACGGAGACGTAGCCCAAGAGTTTTGGGTGAAATCCAAATTAATATTGTTGTTCTGTGTGTGTTTTATTGCTGCATTGTCTCTGTTGCTTTATTTATTGTTATATGTATTTATATATCAGTTTGAGAACATTAAATTACAACACATAAAAATTTTTAATAAATAACACCAGCATACACCTTATGTTCAAACACATATTTAATTCTGCACTGGTTAATCATAAAGACTTGGGAATATTTAAAGCTTTGGAAGTGGGAGAGGTTCTTGTAAGTTAGACAAGAAGCCTAAGTACCCCATTTTCAGATCATTTATACTTGTTCTTGTAGACCCACTTGTAGCCAATTGGTTTGGTTCCCAAAGGAGGATCAACCAGCTTCCAAGTGCCATTCTTTATCAAGGCATCATACTCCTTTTGCATTGCTTCTTTCCATTCATCATGAGAAGCAACTTCTTTGAAGGAAGTTGGTTCAAAATCTGTAGACAAATTCAATTCACAATCATAAGAAACATCCATATCAACAGGTGAATCATAGCCATCTACGTCACCTCCATTTTTTCGGGGTGAATTTTTAGTTCCTGTCTTTCCAACCTCATCAGGATGAACACTTTCAAGTGTCTTTGTCAACCACTTTGGGGGACCTTTTTGAGATGGTCCAGGCTGCTCCTTTGATTGAGTTGGGACTAAATCAAGATTGATTCTTGTTAGTGTTAGCCTTTGAAGCCTTCCATCGGTGATCAAATATGCTCTTACAAAGTGGTCTCAGGGTGTCAAAGTCATTTGTCATTTCAGTGAGTCTTCAAGTAAAATTGGTTACTAGGTATTAGGTCTAGGGTTTGTTTTCACTCCTTTCAAAGTCTTCCAAGTATTGGTCCATGTCACCATTCAGTTTAGTGTACCATCATTCAAAGAGTTTTCATCATCATTTCAAGTTCCAATGGGTCATTTTACACCTTGTTCATGCTTCAGTGTACTTGGGTAAGCCTCATTTCCCTCTCCTAGGGTTTTGAAGGTAATTTTTCTTGGATGGCCAAATGATCAACAAAACTTGTGTCTTGATGTTCATACACTTTCCCCTATCCCTAATATACCTTCTTAAACAATTCCCATCACTGATATCCCTCAAATTCATCATTTTCCCACAAACCCTAGCTTATTGCTACAATTTGACAATTTGCTAGGCTAGGCATGTGTTTTGACCTTTTCGACCCCTTCCCCTCACTCAATCTTTTAAATTCCACTTTCCCCTGCTTCCTAACATCCCTCCCTACTTCCCAAAATTTTCTCAAGAATTTATAAGCCCCTCATCCCCTTCATTCCCCTTCATTTCTACAAATCCCCTATTCCACATATCGGGATATATTTTCTTCAAACTATGTTTCTAAGCAAGAAAAGATGAATTTGACAAAAGTGAGAGAGGTTTTTGTCCATAATTGACCCAAGAAGAAAACCATCTTTCATTTTTTACACAGGTTTCATGGTTTGGGAGAAATGTCGAAAACATCATTGGCCTCAAGAGGATTGATGCACTTCTGGAGTGACCTTGGGAAAATCAAGATTTCACCTAGCTGGGATGTTCAAATGACTTTCTTGATGATTTAAATGATATTTAGATAGAGATAGATTTCCAATGAGCTATCATGAGCTGAATTTGGAGTTGAGGAAGACTTTCAAAAGTTGACTGCAACAACACTCTGCATTTAGGCAGCCTCATTTTGCACATTTTAACCAGTCTTCGAAGAATCCACTTTTGAGGGGGCAAATGACCTCCAAATCAGAAAATTCAAAGTGTTCCAGAAACTAGACAGGTAGGGATTTCCAAAACGCTATACTGGGCCTGATTTGGTGAAGTGGAAGGCCTCCAAAAGCAGCCTTGAAGTGGCGCTGCGCATCAGGGAGATTTTTGCCAATTTTGCATAAAAAAACTCAGAATTTCGCCCAGTTTAACTAGCAGTTGACTTTTTCTCTTCTTCTTAGTAAATTTGTAATGGTTAATGATATAATATGATGTAAATATGATGAAAAATGACTTGATAGGGTAGATACATCAATTAGAGGTGGTTTGAGGTTGAATGCCATAGTTTTAGAGGCAAGCTGTTCCACTGCCTATTTTCTAGTTCCTAGTTTAGATGTTGTTGAAACAGCTCCTTGACTCATGGATTCATCCCTTGATGGCTAGAATAGGTGTTTTGAAGCCTATATTATGTACTTTCTTAGTCATTTGTGAAGGTTGGACTCTTGTGGATGCATTGAGCTACTTTGTACATCACTTCTGCAGTTTGGCAAGGAAATAAACTAGGGTTTTGCAGCATTTTGTGGGATTCTTGTGGTAATGTGAATTAGCATTGTTTTCTCCTCTGTTATTCAGTTTATCTTATGTTTATATGTTCCATAATCTCTCTTTTTCTGCATAACTAAATGAATCAAGATTAAAGGGTGGAATCCATTGGTGTTTCACTGCTCTGCCTTGGGGTTTCTTTAGTTTTAAATGTTTTCTACTGTTTGAAGAGGACTCATGAAAATTGCATGACCTCTCCAACTCCTCACCAGTCTTTAGACTCACCATTACATTCATTTCAAAGTGCTAAAACACTTTCCTACCTCGCCCCACAGAAACCTCTACAAATCTGAGTTGATTTCCCAGACCCAAAGCTGCCTTTCCCATCTGATCTAGCAACCAACCATTAAAATCAATCAAAATCCTCTGAGCAAACATACCTAGCCTAAAATTAGTATTCAAATCAGTCATCTCAAGCCTTACTAGCCATATTTTCTTTGAGATTGACAAGGAGAGAGCCCTCTCCCGACCTGGTAGGGCTAGCTACCAGGTTAAGCATGGTTTGATGTTACCCTAGACCTGTCTTTCTCAGCCTAAGGTAGATTTAGTCCCTAACATAGTGGCGACCATACTGGGGAACGTAGTGTTATGTTCCTCAGAAAAATGTAATCAAGTTCATATCTAATTGTTGATAGTGGACAACGATCAGACACAGCAAGGTTGAAATCATTCACCTGGTGACTCTAAATCAGTTTCAATATCAGATCCAAGGACTCCATTGGAGGATGAACCTAACCAGCAGAAATATGAAAGGACAATATGGAAAGCTCAGGTATTCAAGTTGGAATTTCATCCAAGACATTATGTTCTTTGTTATAAATTATTTCTTCTCTTTTCCCGAGAATTTCAAGAAGGCTTTGCAAAGTATATTGTATTTGAGAAAAGATCCTCGGCCTGCATTTGATTCTTTCCCTTTGAAGATTGTGAATACCAAATATTTGCATGCCTTTGAGCTTGATCAAGACCCTTTTTCTGAAGCTTGTGATGACCATCTTCAAACTGATGAACCTCAAGAGACCGAGACTGATTCTACACCTTCTGTACATATTCCTATACCTTGTAAAATTCCCGATTAATACAAGCCTCTGATTTTACCTCGTATATTCCATGCTTTCCCTAAAAATTATTACCTATATCTACCAAGATTTGATGGTGACTATAACAACATCACTGTTGAGCGACATGTATTGAATTTTGAGTCATTTCTCGACCTTTTTGAAGTTGATGAAGAGGATGTCAGTATTAGGCTTTTTACTCTTTATTTGCAAGGCAAAGTTAAGAGTTGGTTCAAAACCCTGCCTGATGCGAGCATCTCATATTTCCAGTAGTTTGTCAAAGTTTTCCTCGACAGGTGGGTGGTAAAACAAAACTCTTTCCTGATTCTAGAAGAATTATATAACCAGTTGAAAAGACAGCCAGGGGAGACAGTACAACAATTTTCTGCCAGGTTTAACCAAGTCTATTTTTAATGCTGGTTAATATAAGGCCTCCTCCTCGATCTGCTCTCTTACACTAACCAGAAGCCTTTGATCCGGAAATGGAGTTTCAGCTAAGAGAAAGGAACCTTGCAACACTTGAAGAGATGCAAAACAGTGCAGTAGATGTAGAGGCTAATTTGTTGATCAGAAGGGCAAAGTTGAAGGAAGAAGAGATGAAAAACATAGATCCAGAGGAATCGACATCTTTAGAGGAAAAGCTCGACATTTTGGTAAGTGCAGTGGAAGATATGATGCAAAAGATCACCACAAGGAATGAGTATAATGTTCAAGACCATGGCTCACTGATTGAAGAGGAACAAGTTGTTGATCCAAAACATTTTCTTTCTTATCCCAGTTGTCATAGACTTGATAATAATTAAGGAATTTAGACTTCTGTGATCCATAACATTGTTTAGATAATCTTAGGCAAAATCACATAACCAATCTTTTGTCGACGCGTTTCGAACCAACCAGTGTGGTTCATCATCAGGACAAGTTGAAGAACCAATCCGGTTTAGCTGATTAAATAGAGTGTGCAGAGATTCCAACGGCTATATTCCAACGGCTAATTTGACCTAATGCTCTTGGTCAAACCAATAATTCAATTATTAACATTTCTATAAATAGCCAAAACAGGTAAATATGTTAATTATATATAAGATCATACAATATCCATATTTATTATTTAAATATAATGGTCATAAGTTTGTTAAAAAATCTATAATTATTATTATTCTAGTAATATTACTTAAGGATAAATAAATGTTACTCATAGAAAATAGTTATCTTAGGTAAAATATACCATTTTATTATTTATTATTTAAATATGATGGTCCATTCAAGAATAATATGTTTATTAATATATAGTTGTAATTCAAATTTATATAATAGTTAAACCATATAATAGCTGTAATTCAAACCTCTAAATAGGTAAATTTGTTAATTATATCTAAGATTACAATCATTGAATAATCTAATATCCATGTTTATTATTTAAGTATAATAATCTATAATTGTTATTATTCTAATAATATTTAAATGTAAATAAATGTTACAATTTTATTACTTATTATTTAAGTATAATGGCCATTCGAATAATATACGTTTATTAATAAATCATATATATTTAATAATTCATAATTCTAATATTATTAAAACCAAACAAATGGAATTCTTAATAAATATTATAATTATTAGAATAAAATAATGTTCATGTTTATTAATACCAGAATAACTAATATTATTGTCATATCATATATATATTTATTTATACTACTATCTAATTATCTTTTAAACTTAATGGTCATTTGGTAAACTAGGTCTCCTTTAATATTTAAATTACTGATTTATATTTATTAAATACTCAATATATACTCAATAATCTGTTATTCCATTATTAAAGTTAATTATGTCATTAGGTAAATATAATATTACTATAAGGTTTAAAAGGGGTTTTTTATTAAGACATTAGTAAAGGAAGCATATTTAATCAGAATAATGGAACCAAAAAATCTAATCCAATAATAATGTATCCAATAGTATCATAAGCGGGACAAGGTTAATATCCTGAAACTTACTAGGACTAATCAGCCAAAAACGAAACTAAAGGAGGGGAAAGACGGAAACCCTAAGACTAAACACAAGGGGAATGAGGAGGCTAGGAAGACAAGGCTGGAACCCAACAGCTGCTAATCTTCCAGCCATCATCCCTATTAAGATTATTCGGCCTTTTTTCAATCTCCAGGGCCTCTCTAAACTTGCGATGGTGAAACTGTGCAACTTTGGCAATGACTTGAGCCTCCTCTATACACACATGATGCATAGTCTTCCCCGCATGTTCAGCCAGGGCGGAGGACTTGGTCCTACCATGTCTCAAGTCAGCCGAATGCTCACTAATCCGTTGATTGATAGAGCGACCAGTCTCACCAATATAAGGGGTCCCACAGGAACAGGGAATGACATAGACGCCCTTCATGTCCTTAGGGTCAATCGGGTCTTTCACAGACCTGAGGGAGCCACGGATAGTGTTGAGAGGTCTAAACCTAGTGGGCACATCGTACCTCCTCAGAATTCTCGCAATCCTGTCCGTGGTCCCCTGGATGTAAGGAAGGTTCACACCCATGATAAGATCTTTAGGAACCTTTCGGATTGAAGGCTCCTTCTTGGCCCTGAGGAAGGCTCTACGACCGAGGTGCCTACTGTAACCATTCTTCTCAAAGACATCTAGGAGATGAGCCTTTTCTGTTTCCAGGCTCTCCTCATCCGAAATTCTTACAGCACGGGTGGCGAGCATGCTAAGAACCCCTAACTTCTGAGCGGGGAAATGATGCGAAGAAGCATGCAAGTATTGCTCAGTATGCGTCTTCTTTCTAAACACCTGATGAGAAAAGGAACCATCCACCTTCTTAGAGATGAGAACATCCAAGAACGGAAGACAACCATTATCTTCTTTTTCCATCGTGAATTTAATGGCGGCGGATTGGTTATTGAGGTGACTAAAGAAACAATCCAGCTCGACGGGACCATGGGACAGACAACACCAGTGTCATCAACGAATCTTTTCCAAAGCTTTGGTAAGAGACGAGAGGAGGCCAAAGCCTTAGACTCAAAATCCTCCATGAAGAGATTGGCGACGACAGGGGACAAGGGGGAGCCCGTGGCAACTCCGCAGATCTGCTCATAGAATTCTCCCTCGAAGATGAAAAAGGTAGAGGTAAGGCACAGCTCAACTAACTTAGCCGTATCAGGGTCGGTTAGCTTATTAATAATGCACATGGCCTCATTAATAGGAATACAAGTATAAAGAGAGACCACATCAAAACTCACCAGAATGTCCTCGGGCTCAAGTTTAATTCTCTTAAGATCCTCAATAAAAGAAGCTGAGTCTTTAACAAAGGACTCAGTCTGCCCAACCAAGGGTCTTAACTTTGCAGCGAGAAACTTGGCCAGGAGGTAAGTCGGACCACCGATGGTATTGACAATGGGTCTCAAGGGGACCCCATCCTTATGGATTTTAGGAAGACCATATATCCTAGGAGTGATGGGGTTTCCCTCAATAAGTTTCTGGGCAAGAGGAATCGTGGAATTACACGACTTTATCGCAAGAGCGACCGCTCTGGAAACTTTTTTGAGGGGATTTTTAGAAAGCTTCTTATAACTCCCACTATTACAAAGATGGTCAAGCATCTTATTTCTGTAATCTTTCCTATCCAGGATAACGGCAGCCCCACCTTTGTCAGCTTTTAAGACCACGACGTCACGATTATCGTTCAAGCTCTTCAGAGCTTCAAACTCGGCCTTGCTGATATTGCAACGGGGAGGCTTAGCCCTCCTCAGGGTAACGGCACAATCCTGCCTGATCGTGTCTTTAATTTTATCAGGAAGGTTCTTAATGCCAAATTCCACATCGCAAACCGGATTGGTTCTTCAACTTGTCCTGACGATGAACCACACTGGTTGGTTCGAAACGCGTCGACAAAAGATTGATAATAATTGTTTTATAGATCATCTTGGAGAAGAGAGATCTGTTGATATGACATGTATGCTTGATGATGTGTTTTATACTGATGAATTCCCTAAGTTTGATCAGTATGATGATGATTATGTTCTCCAAACAAAAGCTAATCTTGTAGACAAACCAACAGCTAGTTTGTGGAAGGAGGAAGTTCACTTTCAACAGTTCGAGTACAGTGATCAGCCGTTACATATCAACTATGGAAATGACGAGGAAAGTGCAGCAAATTTTGAAGTAAGTGAAGGATCTTTTCCTTTTTGTTTTGCTTCGTTTCAATTCATCAGAGACAACTTTCATGCAATCAGAAATCAACTGTCGACAAGTCTTGATCTGGACCATCTTGAGGGCAATGAAAACCTTGTTCAAGACTTTTCATATCCAGATTTGTAGCCTCTGAATGCCATTGATTGTCAAGTTGCAAATGAAGACATGGAAGCTGGAACATATGATCAAATGATGCAAGATGATTCCGTACCATTCTATTTTGAATCATTTCAGTTTTTGAAGGGTAATTTGCATAGTATATCTTCAAATGGGCAGACTGTAGAAAATCATGCAATCTCATTGGAACCAATAGAAAATGGGTTGTAACAGTCTTTTCAAGTTTTTCACGATCCAATAGCTGACGTTTTGGATGATGTCTACAGTCAAAGTCCTTCTCCATTAGCTAACTGCGAGATTGACAAAAGTATTGATACAAACTTGATTCGACAGCCAGTTTCTTTTTCATTTTCAACAGGAGTCTCGTCACAAAGCTTAGACAAAAGTTTGCATTCATGGTACGAGGAAAAGAAAAGTAATCCATTGGATGAGCTAAGTCCCAGTGTGCATGAATTTCAAGATCCTTATGCAGTGTTTTTGGAGTCAGATAGAGAATCCATATTATTCAATGGATCTGTTTACAAGTTTTCATGGGAGTTTCCTTTTAGTAGTTCTCTCTTATGGTTCATAAGAAATCACTTGTGGAGAATGCAAACAATAGCCAGAATGCTTACTTGGTTGCATTGGTTGTTTCATTTCACTTGATTAGGTGATGAATGGAACAACTAGAGTAGGTTTTATTGAATAAGCTCCATTTTGAGCATATTTTCTAGTTTGTCAGTTGTGTTTTAGTATTGAGTCAGTTTCAAGTCAGTTTGTGTCATCAAGTTTTCAGTTTTCAATCATGCATTTCAGTTTGAGTTTTTGACTCCATGCCCAATGGATAAGGCACTGGTCGACTTTCCCAAAGATTTGTGGTTCTTGGCACCTCCAAGGAGCTACCATCCCCAAGGGAGCCAATGTTAGTGTCAGCCTTTGAAGCCTTCCATCAGTGATCAAATATGCTCTTACAAAGTGGTCTAAGGGTGTCAAAGTCAAATTTTGTCATTTCAGTGAGTCTTAAAGTAAAATTTGGTTACTAGGTATTAGGTCTAGGGTTTGTTTTCACTCCTTTCAAAGTCTTCCAAGTATTGGTCCATGTAACCATTCAACTTAGAGTACCATCATTCAAAGATTTGTCATCATCATTTCAGGTTCCAATGGGTCATTTTACACCTTGTTCGTGCTTCAGTTGTACTTGGGTAAGCCTCATTTCCTTCTCCTAGGGTTTTGAAGGTAATTTTTCTTGGATGGCCAAATGATCATCAAAACTTATGTCTTGATTTTCATACACTTTCCCCTCTCCCTAATATACCTTTTTAAACAATTCCCATCACTGATATCCCTCAAATTCATCATTTTCCCACAAACCCTAGCTTATTGCTACAATTTGACAATTTGTTAGGCTAAGCCTGTGTTTTGACCTTTTGGACCCCTTCCCCTCACTCAATCTTTGAAATTCCACTTTCCTCTGCTTCCTAACATCCCTCCCTACTTCCCAAGATTTTCTCAAGAATTTAGAAGCCCCTCATCCCCTTCATTTCCCTTCATTTCTACAAATCCCCTGTTCCACATATCAGGATAGGTTTTCTTAAAACTATGTTTCTAAGCAAGAAAAGATGAATTTGAAAAAAGTGAGAGAGGTTTTTGTCCATCATTGACCCAAGAAGAAAAACCTCTTTCATTTTTTACATAGGTTTCATGGTTTGGGAGAAATGTCAAAAACGGCCTCAGGAGGATTGATGCACTTCTGGAGTGACCTTGGGAAAATCAAGATTTCACCTAGCTGGGATGTTCAAATGAATTTCTTGATTATTTAAATGATATCTAGATAGAGAGAGATTTCCAATGAGCTATCATGAGCTCAATTTGGAGTTGAGGAAAACTTTTAAAAGTTGACTGCAACAGCACTCTGCATTTAGGCAGCCTCATTTTGCACATTTTAACCAGTGTTGGGAGAATCCACTTTTGAGGGGGCAAATGACCTCCAAATCAGAAAATTCAAAGTGTTTCAGAAATTAGACAGGCAGGGCTTTCCAACAAGCTATCTTGGGCCTGATTTGGTGAAGTGAAAGGCATCCAAAAGCAGCTTTGAAGTGGCACTGTGCATCAGGCTCAGGGCGCTACGCATCAGGCAAATTTTTGCCAATTTTGCATAAAAAACTCAGAATTTCGCCCAGTTTGACTAGCAGTTGACTTTTTCTCTTCTTCTTAGTAAATTTGTAATGTTTAATGATGTAATATGATGAAAATTGACTTGAGGGGGTAGATACATTAGTTATAGGTGGTTTGAGGTTGAATGCCATAGTTTTAGAGGCAAGCTGTTCCATTGCCTATTTTCTAGTTCCTAGTTTAGATGTTGTTGAAATGGCTCCTTGACTCATGGATTCGTCCCCTGATGGTTAGCATAGGTGTTTTGAAGCCTATATTATGTACTTTCTTAGTCATTTGTAAAGGTTGGACTCTTGTGGATGCATTGGGCTACTTTGTACATCACTTTTACAGTTTGGCAAGGAAATAAACCAGGGTTTTGCAGCATTTTGTGGGATTCTTGTGGTAATGTGAATTAGCATTGTTTTCTCCTCTGTTATTCAGTTTAGCTTATGTTTATATGTGTCATCATCTCTCTTTTTCTGCATAACTAAATGAATCAAGATTAAAGGGTGGAATCCATTGGTGTTTCACTGCTTTGCCTTGGGGTTTATTTAGTTTTAAATGTTTTCTACTGTTTGAAGAGGACTCATGACAATTTCATGCCCTCTCCAACTCCTCACCAGTCTTTAGACTTACCATTACATTCATTTCAAAGTGCTAAAACACTTGCCTACCTCTTCCCACAGAAACCTCTGCAAATCTGAGTTGATTTCCCAGACCCAAAGTTGCCTTTCCCATCTGATCCAGTAACCAACCATTAAAATCCATCAAAATCCTCTGAGAAAACATACATAGCCTAAAATTAGTATTCAAATCAGTCATCTCAAGCCTTACTTGCCATATTTTCTTTGAGATTGACAAGGAGAGAGCCCTCTCCCGACCTGGTAGGGCTAGCTACCAAGTTAAGCATGGTTTGATGTTACCCTATACCTGCCTTTCTCAGCCTGAGGTAGATTTAGGCCCTAACAAGTCTCCCAATTCTTTCAATCACATCACTCAAAGTATCATTTGTTGTTGGAGTTTCATGCGGGGGAGAGAGTGCTTCAAAAGAAGATTCCACAGGTTGATCTAGTATAGGAATCCCCCCTTCAAGATGTGGAATTTGATTATCAAATTCTTAAAATGATTTTGCATTTGTGAATCCATCTAAGCGATCAAGTTTCCGCTAAACAAAATTGTCAGTTTTGGATGATTCAAGAAAGATTACATCTCTAGATACAACAAACTTTTTATTGACTTCATCATAGAGACGGTATGCTTTGGAGGTGTTTGAATACCCAAAGAAGATACACTTACAACTTCTTGCACCAAGTTTGTTTCTATGTACCTTTGGTATCAAGGCATAACATGTGGAACCAAATACCTTGAGATGCTTTATCGAAGGAATGTGCCCATACCACCTTTCATAAGGAGTGTTGTTTCTAATAGCATTAGATGGACATCTATTCTTTACATATACAATACATAGAACTGCATCAGCCCAAAACATCATTTTTACATTTTTGAAAAACATCATGGAGCGCATGATGCAAGAGCATAAGGCTTGAAGACAAATTCTAGGAATTATTCCAAAAATACAAAAAAATATTACAGGCCAAAATTAGTGTTGAGATCCACAGCAAGGCAAAAAACTGAGGTTTCAATATATGTAGGAGGATTAAATCCAGAAGAATTGATAGACTAGTCTGATTAATGATATGGAGAAATTCTTTGATTATGAAGAAACAGAAGATGAGAATAAAGTAAAGTTTGTGTCACCAAGCTAAAAGGACATGCAGCACTTTGGTGGGTTGGAGTGCAGGCAGAAAGAAAGAGTCTTGGCAAACAACCAATCAGAAATTGGAATAGGATGGTAGCAAAGCTAAGAGGTAAGTTTTTACCAAGTAATTATCAACAAACCTTGTTCAGACAGATGCAGAATCTTATACAGAGGTCTTTGATAGTAAGAGAATATACAAAGGAATTCTATAAGGTAAGTATAAGAGTTGGAAAAACTCAGGATACAGATGAGAAGGTGGCTAGATATGTGAATGGTCTTAGAATGGACATTCAAGATGAGATAAGTATACTATCTCCTAAAATAGTAGAAGAAGCTTATTAGGTGGTACAGAAAACTGAAGAAAAACTCATGAGGAAGCAGTGTGCCAGAGGAAGAGGTACTTTTCGAGGAAAAGGAAGTCAAGGTGGTGGAGGAAGATCTACAACACCTAGAGATGGAGCTAGCAATAGCTCAAACCAGCATGCAACCATAGGAGGTGATGCAGGTGGCAGAGGGAGTTTTTCTAGAGGAAGAGGAGGCAGAGGAAGAGGAAGAGAATTTAGATGTTACATGTGTAACAAGTTGGGACACAGAGCTTTTGAGTGCCCAGAGAATGCAGGAACAAGTCAGAGGAATGCAATTGTTGCTCAAGTTGAGGAAGAAGCAACAACAATGGCAGAAGAAGAAGATGTACCAGAGAGAGGAGATTCTTTGGTAGTCAATAAAGTTTTTCTCAAGCCAGCAAAGGAGATATTTGAACCATCACAACGAAAGAATTTGTTCAGAACAATGTGTAAGGTTTGAGGGAAATGTTGTCAGATGATCATTGATAGTGGCAGCATTGATAATTTGGTCTCTACAGAAGTGGTAGATAAATTGAAGTTGAAGAAAATGAAACATCCAACACCTTACAAGGTGTCATGGTTACAAACGAGACATCGGTTGTTAGTGAATGAACAGTGTGAAGTGGAGTTGCAGTTGGGAAAATATAAGGATAAAATTGTATGTGTTGTGATGCCTATGGATGTGTGTCACATATTGCTTGGGAGACCTTGGCAATATGACAAAGGAGCTATACATGATCAGAAAAGAAACACCTACAAGTTTAGTAAAGATGGTGTTAATCATACATTGTTGCCTATGAAAGAAGAGGATGCATTAGGAAAGAAGACTGATCCAAAAACTCTATGACTAGGAGGAAAGGAATACTTACAGCAGATTGAAGAAAATGAGGTAAATTTTGCTGTAATTTGCAAGCCCAATGTAATAATGACTTCTACTAAAGTTTCTTATTTACCCATTGAAATTCAAGCAATGTTGGACAACTATTGTGATATCATTGTTGATGATTTTCCTAATGAGTTACCACCCTTTAGAAGAATTAGCCATCATATAGATTTGATTCCTGGAGCAAATATACCAAAAAAAGCAGCTTACAGAATGACTCCCACAGAAAATGAAGAGGTTAGAAAGCAGGTTCAGGAACTGCTTGACAAAAGACTGATCAGAGAGAGTTTGAGTCCTTGTGTAGTACCAACAGTGTTGAGTCCAAAGAAAGATGGAGGCTGGAGAATGTGTACTGATTCAAGAGCCATCAATAAAATCACAATCAGATATAGATTTCCTTTACCTAGAATTGAAGATTTGATGGATTGTTTGAGTGGAGCAAAGTATTTTACAAAACTAGATCTTAAGAGTGGGTATCATCAGATAAGGATAAGAGAAGGGGATGAGTGGAAAACTGCTTTTAAGACAAATGAAGGATTGTATGAATGGAGAGTAATGCCTTTTGGATTGTCAAATGCACCAAGTAAGTTTATGAGACTTATGAATGAAGTTCTCAAAGAGTTTATTGGTAAATTTGTAATAGTATATCCAGACGATATATTAGTTTACAGCAGGTCTAAGGAGGAACACATCAGACATCACATGAGACATCTAAGTTATGTCTTACAAAGGTTACAGCAAGAGAAATTATTGCTGAACTTGAAGAAATGTTCATTCATGAAAGAGGAATTAGTGTATTTGGGTTTTGTTATTTCCGCTGAAGGGTTGAAGATGGAACCAGAGAAGATCAAGGCAATCATGGAGTGGCCTTCACCTAAAAGTATCTTTGAGGTAAGAAGTTTTCATGGTCTTGCTAGTTTTTATAGGAAATTCATAAAGAATTTTAGTAAGATCAATGCTCCTATTGTTGAGACTATAAAGAAGGATAAACAACCATTTAAATGGACTGCTGAAGCAGAAAATAATTTTCAGCTGTTGAAGAAGAAGATCACTGAAAAACCTATTTTGATTCTACCTGATTTTAGTAAACCTTTTCAAGTGAAATGTGATGCCAGTGGAGAAGCTATTGGAGGTGTTTTAAGTCAGGAAGACAGACCTATAGCTTATTTTAGTGAAAAGCTGAATGATTCAAAGAAGAAGTATTCTTCTTATGATAAAGATTTTTATGCAGTTGTGCAATCATTGAAGAAGTGGAGACATTATCTAATGTCAAAAGAGTTCATACTTTATTCAGATAACCATGCATTGCAGTATATTATGCAACAACCAAAGCTTAACCAGAAACATGCCAAATGGGTAGAGTATCTTCAGGGCTTCAATTTTGTCTTAAAGCATATAAATGGCCAATCAAACAAAGTTGCAGATGCTTTAAGTAGGAGAAATACATTATTTCAAGAGAGTCAAATTCAAGTGTTGGGTTTTGATTTTCTTAAAGAATTGTATGAGACAGATTTAGATTTTAAAGAGGCATTTGAAACTTATAAGAATCCTATTTTGATCGATAGGAATAAATGGTTGGATTATTTCTTACAAGTTGGATTGTTGTTTAAGAGAAATCAACTATGCATACCAAATTGTTCTATGAGGGAGAATTTAATCAAAGAGAAACAAAGTGGTGGACTTGCAGGACATTTTAGTATAGATAAGACTTATGAGCAGTTGAACAAATTTTATTTATGGCTAAAAATGAGATCTGAAGTGGAAAAGTATGTGAAGACTTGTAAAGTCTGTCAATATGCAAAGGGAAGAATCCAAAACACAGGTTTATATGTTCCATTACCAATTCCAGATAGGCCTTGGGATATGGTAAATATGGATTTTGTTTTGGGCTTACCAAAGACTCAAAGAGGAAATGATTCAATTTTTGTTGTAGTGGATAGATTTTCAAAAATGGCACATTTTATTCCATGCTATTAAACTAGTAATGCTACTCACATTGCTAATTTGTTTTTCAAGGAGATTGTAAGATTGCATGGGTTGCCTAAGAGTATTGTCTTAGACATGGATTCCAAATTTGTTGGACATTTTTGGAGGACACTATGGAAGAAGCTGGGAACTAAACTGAGTTTCAATTCTGCCTATCATCCACAGACTGATGGACAGACTGAAGTTGTGAACAGAAGTTTGGGTAATCTTTTAAGGAGTCTTACTAGGAAAAATCCAAAGCAGTGGGATCAAGTACTAGCACAAACTGAATATGCATATAATGACTCACCTAACATGAGTACGGGGCAGAGTCCATTCCATATAGTTTATGGAATGCATCCAAGAGGAGTGTATGATTTAAGAAACTTGGGAAAAGATGAGATGAGAAGTGCAGAGGGAGAATATTTTGCTTCATAAATACAAGCAATACATGAACAGGTGAAACAACAGCTACAGGATAGCGACATCAAGTAAAAAAACATAGTAGACATGAGAAGAAGAGAAGTGAACTTTGAAGTTGGAGATTTGGTTTTAGCACACTTAAGGAAGGAAATATTTCCAAAGAGGGAGTATAACAAAATTAGGTTCAAGAAAATTGGACCACGTAGAGTATTAAGGAAATTTTCGACAAATGCATATGAAATTGAATTACCCCCTGATGTTGGAATATCTCCAATTTTCAATGTTGCTGATTTGTACAAGTGTGAAGGTGAAATTGCAAATGATACAGAAGAAGACTAAGAGACACAGGAAATTGACTGGGTAAAACAGTTACCTACAGTAAAGGAATTACAGCCAAAAAATATTTTAGACAAGAAAGTGTTCAAGAAAACCAGAGGATAGGATTAATTTCAGTATTTGGCCAAATGGAAGGATCAACCAATTGCTGAAGCTACTTGGATAACAAAAAACATGCTACAAAAATTGGGCAATTCTGTAGAAGAGCTCATGGACAGGAGCCCATGAAGAATTTTGTCCTCAGGAGTCTAATGCAGGAGCATAAGGCTTGAAGACAAATTCGAGGAATTATTCCAAAAATACAAAAAAATATTACAGGCAAAGGAGTGGGATCCTTTAGCCATCAATTTCCATGTTTTCCTAGTTAAGCATAGAGCTAGAATATAGGATTTGATCATGATGTAATAAATTTTAGTTAGTTAGCTGTAGTGGAGATTCTCGAGGAGAATGTCTCGCAGGACATATAGGGTCAATAAATTTTAGCCTTTGAATTAGGATCTGGTTGTTAGGATGAACCAGTACTTATGTAATTTTCACACTATTGTAAGAGGATTTTGACTGTTGAAGAAATTTGGCTTTCCTGGAGCGAATCCAATAAATTGGGAAAATTTAGTTTCTGTGTATGTGGATGAGAAATTCCCTGTCAAATCCCGAAGGATAATCTCCTTCGAAATCTCTGTGTTATTGTGAAATTCGAAGTTTAATTGGTGTTCTGTGAGATTGAATGAAATTGTGTTGACTGTGTTAAATTCCGTGTTTTTCTTTTTAACTGAGTTTCTCGTGAATTCTGAGTGTGTTGAGCGGATGGTCGAGATCAGCGGAGGAAGACCAAGGACACAACGCATGAAGATTGATTTTGGACTGATAGATCTCAGTCGAGACAGATCAATGGTGTTCGAGCGAGGAAGTTACCCGACAATTAATGAGTAGGAGTAGTTGGAGAAACCCACAAGTGGATTTCGAGCGGAGGAAAGGCTGTAAATGGTAATTCCCTCATTGGCTCTGATTCCATACACACAGTGACACGTAGCAGCGAGGAGAGAGAGGGAAACCGCTTTTCAGGTGGATTTGGAGTGCGCAAGTTAACGGGCCGATATACGTGTGAGCCGTTAGATCTGGTGGAGCGAGATCGATGGTTGATAGACGAGAAGCAAGTTTGAAGTCAGGAAGTGATGTGACCATTGGATCTTGAATAGATCAACGGTGAAGAAGTGTCGACGAGTTTTTAGAAGGCGGATTTCAAATTTTATTAAACTATGGTTTGTGTTACCGTCGGGTCCGGACTAGTGGAAGTTTAGCGGAACTCTGCGACTTTTGGAGGGGTCTGCTAGCTTAGAGGAAGGTCAAAAAGTTGTCAGTGGATGACAAAGAGCCCATTGAACCAACAATTACACCTGCAAACAGAAGTAGAAGATATAATCTCACAATTTAGGAGATTAACACTCCTTCTTGCACCCAAACCACCACAAGCACACCATATTTAAGATTGTCCTATTCATTCTTTGAGCTACTCCGTTCTGTTTGGGATTATAAGGCATAGCTTTTTGATGTTTGATCCCATGTTGGCAAAGATAGTTTTCAAATTCATTTGAAGCGTATTATTTTCCATTATCAGTGTGAATAGAGCCAATATGAGATTGTGCATCATTTTCAATCCATGTATGAAAGTTCTTGAATGTTTGAAAAGCATCGGATTTGTTCTTTAAAAAATAAACCCAATACATTCTGGTGTAGTCATCAATAAATGTCATCATATACTTATTTCCATTTGCAGAAGGAACCAGGGAAAATTTTAAGAACCACCCTAAATTTATATGTATAATAAATGGGCTAATCCCCATTATACATAGGAAAAATGGGAGGCGATTTTATCGTATATATATTTTTTTGGCGAATCTCTCACCAGATTATATTATCTTGTATAGTGATGGAGAATCTTTCACTGAATTATAAAATCTTGTAAGATCTTGGCAAATCTTTTACTGAATAGTAAAACATTGTGAAGTCTTGGCGAATGTTTTGTTAAAGTATGAAACCATATATGATAATAAGAAAACATATTCATTAAACTGTAATATACTAACATACATGTTTGGAAAAAGAAACATAATTTTCTCTTCCTACAAACAATGTTCCAAGTTTCAGTGGCCATGTTTGTCAAGGTTCTTACAATACACTATTTCATATCCTTCTATTAGTTTTGATAATATTCCACAACAAAGTTCTTGTAAGTGTTGATATTGACAACTAGTTCTGTCAAGGTAGGAGAGATTAATCTTTTCTCTACAACTTTTGTCAAGATACCACTTTTTTCAAATTATCAAATTTCTTTCTTATTTCATAGACTCCAACTGCAAGATAAAAAAAACACATCAAGTTTGTTTACCCCAATACTCCAACAAGTAGTAAGCCCCAACTATATTATATAAGAAAGTATTAGGTATCCCAAGGGCTTGAAGGGGATCTAATTGAAAGAAGTGACCATTGTGAGAATCCTTCCAATCAATATATGAATATATAAATGTAGATTTATTATTATTTTAATTGGAAATCTTCAATTAAATAATAAAATTTAATTATGTCTCTCCCAATCTAAATTGCTTATTAGCATAATTCACTACCCTCATAGGTCTCGCATTTTTTAACAGCATTGTAACATGTAGATTAATTTCCTTTTTGGTGAACAATCTCCACCTTTTAGGAAAATATGGTGTAGTGGCTCCAATCCCTACAGATCATTGGGACAAACTAAGAATAGCACAGAAGATGAAAGGTTGTACAAACCAACTTATTTTTCAAACAACTAATCCAACATCAGTACCTAAACTTTTTCATGAAGATATCATATTGAGAATGTTTGAAAAATGGTGAGAAATCTTCTGCGAGGGTGATGCGGAAAGAGTGATAAGGTTTCATTGTTTTGAATTTTTTTTGTTAAATCAGAAAAAGTTAAAAACCAAATTAATGGAGATATTGGTAATTTTTACTAAATTTTGTGAAGTGAATAAATGTAGCTTTAACCATTCACCTTAAGATGTTTTTACAATATAATTTCCTAAGTCTATTTAATATCTTCATTATCATAAAAACCAACCTATATCCATCTTAACTCCACATCTACCACTCTTAGGGGGATGAAATCTATTTATTCCTATGAGCACTTGGTAGACCCAGAATTAAGATGGATCTAAGATGATAGAATTTCCCCTTTAAATAGTCTATGTTCACATGAATACTATGGTATTACCATGGGTTAATATCATGGGTTATCATAAACCTGGAGCTTAAAAATTACTATTAGTAATTTATAAAAATTAATAAAATTAATAATTGATTTTTTATTTTTTATTTTTATTTTATTTTAACCAAGTTAAAATGTTTAACATACATTAAATTACAACATCCATTTTTACTCTTGATCCACCAAGCCCCGAGAGGGATCAAATATTTTTTCACTCTATGCTAGTTTGCATATCACGATATTTGATACCTCTCGGGGCTTAGTAGATCTAGAGTAAAGATGGATCTATGCTAGTTTAATTCCCCCATTTAAATAGGCTACATTCTAGGTGAATACCATGGGTCAATACCATGTGTCATTTTTATTTTTATTAATATTAATATTAGGGTTAATAATGCTTTTTTGCATGGTATTAATAATAATCTAGCCCATGGTATTTGGCCCATAGTATTTTGCCCATAGGTTTCACCTAAATATAACGCATTTTTTGAGTGTCCTTAAATATAAGGTGACTTATGGAGTAAATATAAAAAAACGTTTTATTTGTTTACCATACCTCTCCTTTATTTATATTTTTATTCATTTACCATACCTCTTTTACAAATATGGTATTTGGCCCATAGGATTTACTTAAATAAAACCTCTTTTTTGAGCCTTCATAAATAGAAAGAGGGTTATGGACTAAATATAAAAAGAGGTTTTATTTATTTACCATACGTCTAGTTTATTTATATTTTTATTTATTTACCATACCTTTTGAGTAAGTATAAAAAGAGGTTTTATTTATTTACCATACCTCCACTTTATTTATATTTTTATTTGTTTACACCCTTGCATGTATATAAAGTGACTTATGGAGTAAATATAAAAAATGTTTTATTTATTTACCATACCTCTCATTTATTTATATTTTTATTAATTTACCATACATCTTTTATAAATATGGTATTTGGCCCATAGGATTCACTTAAATAAAACCTATTCTTGAAAATTAGGGCGAATGGAAGGTTGTAACTCCTAATTTCAAGGGCTAAATTTACCTTTTTTACCCTCTCCCTTAAAATAAGGTGGGCTATTTGAGGCCATTTGTAAAAATGTACTATGATACAAAATATTCGCCCACTAAAAATTTAAAACCCCTTAATTTCGCCAAAGGGCGAACATTCGCTCCTACAATTTTCCATGGAAGGAACAGGCATTGGACCACATAAATCTGAATGAATGAGTTCAAGTTTTCTATATGCTCTGGAATGTGAATCATGAAAATACTGTCTACGATGCTTTCCTAGAATGCAAGCATCACATTGCTTAAGTTTCCTAGGAATTGTAGGCAAACCAGAAACACCATTTTTCTTCAACAAGCGGAGGCTGTCATAGTTCAAGTGTCCAAATCCAACATGCCATAATAAACTTGATGGAAATGTACCTTCTTCATAATGGGAATTGTATGAGAAATTTTGTGCACGAGCAGAGGTACCATGTAGCTTGAGAAGCCTTTCTTCTTCTATCCCCGTCATGACAAATGAGTGGTATGATGCTTTTCTCACCTTAAGCTTGCCATCAAACATATGAATGGAGTGTCCTTGCTGGCGGATGTAGACCAAGGACAACAAGTTTCTCCTCAGCTGTGAACGATATAAAACATGATGCAAAAGAAAGCCTGGAAGACCAGGCAATTTAAGCCTGATTGTACCAAGCCCTGATGGCTTGAGTTTTGATTTGTCTGTAAAATATACTGCTCCATCAACATTGTCAGCAAATTATTCAAAAAAATCTCTTCTAAAAGTCATGTGGCAAGTTGCTCCTGAATCAAGCAACCAATCATTTTTCCAAGAAGCAAGTGAAGCATTAAATAAGTCTTCATTTACTCCAATATTACAGTGTGCCACAACATAGTAAGCGGATTTAGGTGCTATACCTTTCTCTTTGTCATTATTTTTACCTTTGGGTTGGTTTCTTTCATGCTCAATTCTGTCCCAAGGAAACTTGCATGTGGATGCATCATGTGATCCATCTCTTTTGCAGCGTATGCAGTGCAAATCTAACTTTTCTCCTTGAGAGTGTCTGCCCCCCCTGCCTCTGAAATTTCTTCCTCTTCCTCTTTGACCACCTCTTACTCTCGAAGAATTTTGAGAAAGATTCTTCTCTCTATGAGCAAGGCACACAGCCTCTTCAAAAGACTAAGGAGCTGTCTTCTTCCCAAAAGCTTTCTCTCTTTCAACAAATTTTTTCACAAGGGAGTCAAAGGTAATATCTTTGAGGTTTCCATTTGTTTGCAATGACTCAAGGTAATTTGACTAAGTGGGATAAAGTGCCTTGAGAAAAGCTATCAGAGGAATGTCCAGTTCAACATTAGTGACTTTGATATCATGCATAATAGATTTTACTTCTGATGCAAGAGAAAGAGGATCATTATTTTTTAATTCAAGGGTGAACAATTTAATCATGAGTTGAACAACTTCAAGTGCAGAGTGTGAGTCATAGAGTTCCTTCAGTTTTTGTAAGGCTTCGAAAGCATTTGAAAATGGAAAAATATGGTGACTCACCTCTTCGTTTACTGATGCTGCAATTAATGCATAAGCCTTGTTGTTCTTATTTTCCCAAAGGGCGAATTCCTTGTCTGAGGTAGGTTGTTCTGGCTCTTTATCTTCGTTTCCAACACACACTCCTTTCCACAACTCATTAAAAATGAGAGTGTGTTGGATTTTCCGAGACCACTCAGGATAGTTCTCCTTCCCATTGAGAACCACTCCCACAACAGATATCAATGAGTGCATTTTAATGCCGAAACTCAATGAGTTTTTAATTTTGTTGTATAAAACCTTATCACGTCCGAAATTTAAATTAACTCACATCCATCTTTCGACGCGATATGTGTCTGATTACCCAGTAAATGGACAGTCTGATCACTCTGAACCTTAAACTCTTTTTAATGATTTTATAGGGTTCGCTAGCGAGGTAACTTGCTTACAAGTTCCCGCACGATCACCATGGATCTTCTTAAATCTGGTTCTGTACATGGATTTTCCCATTGAGGGTCCCACTTATCTGACCAATCACTGTCGGTCCCTCGTTGACTTATCCTTTTATCAAGCGCTTCAATCTGCGTCATTGATCTCACTTCTCCAAATCCAACGGATATCGCGTCGTCCGCTTACCAACTAACCCAAACGATCTCCACTGTTGATGTGACTCGTCCAATCGAACGGTTGTCGCGCAACCTCGCGTGAAATCTTGCACGACCAATATTAGGTCGAAAGCGCGCGAGAAAAGTGGTTTTCCTGTGCTATGTGTCACCTGCTAAGGTTAATTGCATAAATTTTAGGAATACCGTTTACAGCCTTTAGGGAGCGCGAGATACCCTTACCACTTGCCGAATACTACCCACGTGCTTAATTCATATTTTAATAAAGATGCTTAAGAAAATGTTTAGCGCTAAAACTCAGTATTAACACTCAACACTAATTGATTGTGATTTATAAATAAAATGTATGAACAGAGAAAAATACCCGATTATGATCTAGAACATCGATACACAGTCATAAGAGAATTTCATTCATCGCACCCGTGTTTAACACTATGAAACCAAGAGAGTGATGTGTGAATAAAGACCCATATCAAGTGTTCCCTAACTTTTTTGTTTTTGTTTTTATATACACTAATATAGTTTTAATATTTATATTTGAGTGTAATTTTGGATAAATTGATTAGAAATATATTTAGAAAAAAAGACAACCTAAAATAGTTAGACTACATTCATGTGATGTGTTTGATGATTAATTTTGTAAAGAACCAATTTTAATTTGGTAATTCATTACAAACTTTAATGTTTCGATATTTTGTGTTGGATTTTATACTAAGATAGGTTTAATTGTCATTGGACATATATCAATGTTTCATGGGGACACATCCCTAGGGTGGGGTGTGCTTCCCGGGAACATTTCCACATCTCCTTTTTGGGAAACTTGGGAAGGCACAAGAGGGAACTTTTCTCCAATGTGGGCAACCTGTTTCCCTCAAATGGGTGCTTTTAGGCGTCTCTGGTCAAAAGCTTCTAAGTGTATCCCCTGAATTTTTCCTAGAAGCAATAATTTGTGAGTTGGGAAGCTTAATATTCAACCCTAGGACCTATTACTGCTATGTAATTAATGGTATTGTAAAGTGACAGTCTACTTTATCTTTCATAATCATTGTTTTACTTAATTTTTAACATTACCATTAATTGTTCCAGGGTTTCCAAGTGGTTTCAACCTCATTGGATTTGGTATGAGAAAGTATAATTTTAAATCTCATTCAAAATCTGCATCTATGTACTTCGATATTGATGGTATTGATTGTTGAACTCCTCCATCATGACACTCATAGAAAAGAACCCATCATTCAAACAAAATATTGATTTGATATGTTAAGTTTTTTCAATCTTATTTTAATGTTTAGAGGTTCATATTAATGATGAGGATCCCAATATAACCCATGATTTTGATGATATCTAGATATTTGTTGTAGCATGATTTTGTTTTAGACTACAGAGGTCATTTAGAGTCTCTTTGTCGGTGTATTTTTGGTGCAATGAGATTGCACATGATGCTATTTTGGTTATATGGACATCGATGCTATAATTTATTATTATTGTTTTCAAATTCCTGTTTTTGGAGTCGACTGGTTCTATGATTCGTTTGGTTCCAATAATATTGCTTCATTGTCAATTGTGCATTTTCAATTTTAACTTTTGAGTCTTAACTTTGTATGTTGATAACTTCATATGAACTTGACTAGTACTATTTTTGAATTTAAAAAATTTCGATTTACTATTTAAACTCTAATATTTATTAATACTAATTAAATTCTAAGAAATGAGATTTTAGAATGATAAATTTAAATGGGTGTATACATTTTTATTATTATTATTTCTATTTTATGAAATATGAATCAATATTATAGATTTTTATAAAATTTGGAGTGTTTCCCCATATGAGCAACTTATATATATATATATAATTTGAATGTTGATATTTTATAGTTTAATATGAGTTAAAATTAAAATTATTTAAAATATTTAACTGGATGTAAAAAAATATTGATATATATATATATATATATATATATATATATATATATATATATATATGTGTGTGTGTGTGTGTGTTCAATTTGAGCAAGTCTAGTGTGGATATTTTATTATATCTCTCCAAGGTAGAGTATATTGTAATTTATTTAGGTCAAAATGCTTTGACTTTAATTAATTTGCAAATTTTTAGAAATTATTTGCAAAGTTTATTAAAGTTTTGGTAAAAATAAATATTAAACAAATTGAAATTTATTTTTAAAATTTTAAAATTTAAATTTGTAATTTTTGACTAGTGAATCACTAATTTTATGTGGTTTGAAATAAACTTTTTAGAATCAAAAATTGTTTAATAAAATTTAAAATTAAAGAAAAACCTCTAATTGCCAAGTATCCTTATAAATTAATATTGATTTATTGATTTACTATTTTTTTTGTTTAATTTCCAAATTTATGGATTTTTACATGATTAATATTTTCTTTAAAAAAAACACAATTGCCATTACGTTTTGTGCTTTTACTAATCATGGAGAACCAATTTATAAAACAAAAGAAACAACATGCATATTACACTTATTTTTCCTTTGCTTATTTTTTTCATATTTTTCCCTTGTGGAATGGAATTGGTTCAATAATTTTCCCCAATAAACCTTACCTATATTATATATTTTCAGAATTCAATTTTAAATCATGATGCAATATAAAAAATAAAATTTAAGTGAACATTACAAAAATAAGATTTTATCTTTTGTCTTTACAATTTTAATCATAACTTAAAAATATAAAGTAATTAGATATCATTTTTTTGGATTCACCATTTCCATGAGAGGTGAAGAAGTGGGGATTGAAACTAGTGAAATAAATCACATACCGTCAATCATCACTTCCGGGCTTGCACCCGGTAACCAAGACTTCCCGAGAGGTGACCCATCCTAGATTGTCTCTAGTTCAAGCGCTCTTAATTGTGGAGTTTTCCCTACAATCAAGCCCACTTAGCTTGCTACCCCATTTGCAAAACCTTAGCAAATATTGTGCCTCATGAACCATTCAAGTAGAGTTCCCTTCACTCTTTTGAATTAAGTATTGGGGGTTTTCGCAGTGCATTATATTAGATATCATTGTTTGGGATTCAACTGTGTTAAGTAAGTAATTCATCTATGACCATTTCCATGAGAGGTAGTCGTAACTAACTACTCATGATTTTTTAATAGTCCACTTAAAACTCATTGCATCGGGTGATGCTCATGGGGTGAAGAAGTGGGATTGAAACTAGTGAAATAAATGACATAGCTTCAATCATCACTTCCGGGGCTTGCACCCCGTAACCAAGACTCCCTGGGAGGTCACCCATAAAATAAAATAATTTTATTTTTTTAGGAATATTTTGCACTTACACTTAATCCTTCGTGTAACTAATTTTTTTATTGTAATATACTAGACATTGCAAATTTTTATATTAGAAATTTTATTACATATGAATTCTTTGCGATGTGATTAAGATGACACAAGATACTTCATACTAATTCGATTTTTTTGACATAGAAATTCTACGATAAATTATTTATTTGCTGCTAAATTAGGATGAGTATAAATTTAAAGTTAAATAAATAGTTTGTTACCATTATTTATTTATTTTATTTTTTTTAAGTCGAAATTTCAATTAATTAGAAAGTATATAGATGGATATCAAAAAGCATGTGGTATCACCCCGATCAGGTTTGTTGACCAATTCTATGACCATACAAAATATAAAAAGCAAAATTGCCAGCTGAGAGGTCCAGAGCCTGAGAGGCCTAACATTCCAGAAAACTAACAAAACAAGAAACACACCGATGAACATAATCAGTCATCAGATGTAATTGAAGCGGGGTTGTCTGACCCAGTACTTGGGGGAGGCAGCGGGCAATACATGTAGTTGACATGGTGCTCAAAGCGAGCAAGCCAGGTTTCAAGTTTTTCAACCTTTCCAGTTATCAAATTATGGCCGCACCAAACTACGACCATCCTCTAATGAAAATGGCACTGGAAGTACTAGAGCTGCTCGAATTTCACCATGACAACCTCGTGCTCCTCCCTGTAAGATTGATCACATGCATCTAGACGAGCAGAGACAAATTGGAGTAGTTCAAGAATTGTCGAGGAGGGACTTGACCTCTTGGAAGGCGTCTGGCCCGTGAACCTAGAACGACCTTGGCTGGAGTGGCCCTACATTGCAGAGCCATGAAGATGACCTTGCCCGTGACCACCCACACCCACATCATGACCGAGTTGCGAGACCATTTGACGGTGGCAACCCACCCTGGAAGCAACTGACAAGCTACAACCCCCATAAGCACCTCAACCCCCATGATCAGAGTCTCTCGCTCCCCGCCTAGAGCTTCCCTCTCGAACATAAACAACATTACCCTGAGACTTAGTGGGGGGGTAGTACCTTTTGGCTTCTCTAGAGCAATTATGCGCGAGGAGCAGGGGTTGGGTTTCATAATGGAGAGCAAAAGGGACCTGTAGAACCAGAAAAGAGGGACTCCCCTAGAAATACCACTTGCCACCCAAAACCAACCAAGACCAACCACAGACTAGAGAGAGAAGGAGAACCAACGCCAAGAGCCCCGCCACCCTAAATTCGCCACCCGAGAATAGCCAAATCGGGACAGAGAGGATAGAAACCCGAGGGGAGAGAGTCGAGTATCAAGAAACAAGCACCCGAGACAAAATTGAAAGGCAATAAAAAGTCAGCACCCGATATGAAGCAGAACAACGAGGGGTGAGTTAAGACTAGAATCCCCAGAAAGCAAGAGCCAAAATGTGAGAAAGCCTAGAGACCATCGACACCCTAGACCCAAAGTCACCACCCCAAGAATAACAACACTGCCCTTATGCCTATAATTGTGAAGGCAAGAATCATAGGTTCGGCACTAGTCACTCCAAAAAAATCCCCCAAGCGGCCAAGGTGGAGAACCTTGGGAGCAAGAGGGAAATGAAGATAGGATCCCGCCAGAACCAACGAAGGAGTGTCCGCTAGAGAGGCCCGAAGAAGGAAAGTTTCTCGGGTAGCTGGAGTGAGTGAGAGGGTGACGCTTGGGGCACACCTATGGCAGATCGAATAGACCACCACCTTGGAACAAAAGCCGAAGAGGATGCAAGCAGGGAGAGAGGCAAAAAACACATTAAAACGTTTGACAACCAGACATAATTACCATTAATAAGATATAGCCATAGAAGGAACAACGACATTGCGTCGAAACAAATGCAGACTGGAGGGAATGAATAGCTCACACACGCGAACTCAAGTGAATTAACTATGGCGTGGTGGAGGGGCTGATGCCTTGCCCTCCCCCGCCTTAAACACTAAACATTTGGCATATGTCACGTGACGGGTGCCTGTTCTGGTCTGGTGCCCCCATCGGGGAAAACAATTATTTATATCATATATATACATTATTTAATATAAAGATACTTGATATTGTAATTTCTCCTCCTTATTTGGTTTCATAAGTTAAAAGATGGAATAAAATATACACAAATACATTTCAATAAACTCTTAACCTCTGTAACAAAATACGATGTTGGGGTTAATGTTTCATCCAAAATTATGTATGCACCTATCTCTATTTTGCTCAAAGACTATCTAGTCCATTAATTACTTCCGTTACTTCACTTCGTCATATTTAAATGCATTTTATTATTAAATTTATGAATTTATTCAAGCATCTAATAATTGCTATAGATTATTTTTTAAATATACTAAACAACAACGCTCCATATTACACTTGTACTTTAATAGGATTTAAAATTAAATTATATTACACTTATGCTTTAATAGGATTTAAAATTAAATTTAATTACCACATTTCGTGGATGTAGATTCGATATTGAACACTAGTAAATTGCAATGTTAGACTCTTAAAAAGCATTGCAATATTAAATTCATTCCCATATTTGGAATCTAATAAAAAGAAGAAAGAAATCATTTTAACGTCCACAAGGATAAAGATAGCCCATGGGACAGATTGCTTCTTCATTTGCTTGATGTATTGGACCCTTTTTTTGTGAAGCTTCAAAATAAATGCTCCCAGCTTATTGACAAACCCCTCGCTAAATAGATTATCCCAAGAGCTAGCTACCAACATATATGCATAACTTTCCCTGTTGCCTTTGAAGCCTCACATTTTAAAATGCAATGTTTTTTTGTTTCCACTTTTCCAGAAGAACAAAAAATGCATCCTCTTTCCTCCCACACTTCTTTTGGCCTTTTCCAGCACCCTGTTTCACAACGGAGTTGATGAGAATTAGTCCTTAACTGAGCAATAATAATTTTGGCTCTCCAAGAGATATTAGCCTCTATGTATGCTTTTGGTTGATGACTATGAGTGGGATTAAACACTTCAAGATAGTACTTTTTCTTTCTTCCTAGCTCCTTATCCCAAGTACACTTATGGAACTTTTCCATAACAAAAGATTTTATCTCTTTGTTGTTTATTGGACACGTGTTTAAGAAAATACCCCATTTACTAAACCATTTGTTATTTTGCTGCATCCAAGATTTTTTGCTCTTGCACAATCTATCATTAAAGACAACCTTAGGCCATCTACCCTCTTCCATTTGCTCATTTTTTTTTTAAATACCTTATGACTCGCACCATAGCAATTGCTTCAATAGGAGTAGTCCTTGTTTCACTTAACAAGATAGCATAAGGAACTACACTTTTAATCTTGAATTTGTTTGTAATCAAACGCTTCTGAATTTTCTCAATTTGTCTCCAGTGCATGTTGGATGTATTGCTGGCCCATAGTTCACAACCATAGAGAATCACCGGAATCACTAGAAGCCCAAAAAGAGTTTGAGTGGTTTTCCAGTCCCATAACTCTGCCTCTCTACACTTATTTCGAAAAGCATAAAATGCTTTCCAAACCCCCAAAGTTCTTTTCTTTCTACAACCATTCCAACTTAGATTTTTGTTGAAGTCAATTTCGAGGTATTTGCAATCCGCAACTTCTTCCAGAATGTTGCCTTCAAATTAGAACTTATGTTGGTTATGTTTTATTTTCTTAGAGAAAACCACTACTTTCGTTTTACTGATATTGACTTGCATCCCCACACTTCTACAAAAATGCTCAAGGGATAGTAAGTGTTCTTGCAAACCAAGAGCTGATTTAACAATCAGAATAAGGTCATCCGCATACAAAAGAAGCCTTATAAAAAACTTGCCCAAATAGATACCATCACCCCCTTGCGAATTTAACCACTCCTCAAGCTTGTCGATATATAAACCAAAAATGGTAGGAGACAATGGGCAACCTTGCTTGACCCCAATATCGCTTCTAAAACTTTCAGAAATGCCTGCTGAAGTTCTAATTTTGACTTTCACCTCTTCATACAACCTATGCACAACTACTCTCAAATGTTTAGGAACCCCAAGTTCCTCCATTCTGTGCCAAAGCTTATCCCTAGGAACCGAGTCAAATGCTTTTCTGAAATCAACAAAGCAACAAAAGACTTCTTCCTTTTTCTCCCAAACTTTTTCAATGATGTGCCTTAAAGTTATACAATGATCAACTGTGGAATGTTTAGGTCTAAAACCGACTTGCCCTTTAGCACGCTTATCTCTTTCTTCTGCCCACTTGCTAATTATGTTTTCTAACATGCTTCCAAATAGCTTTGCAAACAAAGGGTTTATTATGATAGTCCTATAATTAGAGGGATTATTGACATCACCGCTCTTGAAAAGAGGTATATCCAGACTAGTTGTCCAATCAGTGGGGAGCCCCTGTTGTATTATGTTGTTGAAGATTTTTGTAATATGAGGTGGAAGAATATTTGAGCCCCACTTTAGATATTCTGCTTGGAGTTCAGCTAAGTCTTTTGCTTTTCCAACACCCAACTTCTTGATACTTATCTCTACTTCTTGTACCGTGAAGAATTTAGTATCAATGTTGACCAAGGGGGGGGGTCAACCTTGGGATCCTGCTCATAGAGTTGTCTTGCATAATCAAGCCATTTAGAAGCTGTAATACTATTTCTAGTTTGCATCTTTCGGTTGGAGCTCCTTCCAAAATAATTTGGGATTATTTTTCCCAAGGAAGATTAGTTCTTCCCTCCTTGAAACCATAAAATCGACATTTTTATTGCTTAATCACTGCTTGTAAGCTTTGAGCTTTATGTTATCCTTGTTTGACTCTTTCCACATTCTCCTTGCCTTTTTGCATTCCTTGTCAAACCAAGCATTAACAGGAAAGCAATTTGTTTTAGACTTCTTAATTTTTGCTCTTTTGCACTTTGCAAGTGTGCGTTGAATTCAATGTGTTAATTCATGACTATGAAGACTGCGAATTGTGATTTTCTCCTTCTCGAAGAGCCTCTCTTGTGTCATTTTGAAAGTAGTACAATTTTCTGGGGTCAAAAGAATTCTGCCCTGTTTGAGATTTTGTTGGACATGTTGAATTTTTTACTCTAATTGTTTCTTTCCAATCCAAAAGAAACATAAATAAATTGGCTTGTCATCTGATTTTAAGTCCCACAGATGATCTCCAATCAAAACTTCCTCCATTTTCTCACACAAACCATGCAAACAAATTACATAATCTACTACACTTACTCCATTGTAAGTATTGCAAGTGAAATTATCGAACTTTTCCCATCTAATCAAGCCATGACAAATGACTAAATCAAAGACCCCACATAGAGCAAGCAATTTTTCACCAAAGAGATTGCAGCGCTTGTCCTCTGAAATTCTTTCCCACTGATGATTATTGTCTTCTGTAAGCCAAATAAGGTCGCAATCATCTTTACAACAAAGAATGTTAGCTTGCTCACTTGTAGTCCTAGCATTGAAATCACCCACTATAAGGACTTCACTTAGCTGTGAATATGTTGCAATATCTGCTTTTAAGGTTGCAAATAGATCTTTGTGGTCAAGCCCTCTACCTTTGTAGATTTTTGAAACCTCCGGCGCAAAATAGCATGCTGCAATTCTGAAGTGGTTTCCATTTTCTGATATTTTAAACCAAATGAATTGCTTATTTGAGTCTTCTTTTTCTAACTGAATGAGACGACCTTCTTTCTCCCTTACTAAAACCATGATACCCCCATGCCCTTTGCCATTCCCTGCTGCCGTGTTCCACACTGCCATGTTCTAGTATCCTTCAAACAGAGATGTCTTGCACCCTTCATGCTCATGTGTTTCTATGAGGCAAATTATGTTTCTATCTTCTGCAATAGGCCCTAACCCATGTCTTCATCTCCATGGGTAACCTCTACAGTGCCAACAAACTAATCTTAAGGAAACCTGGGTACGACTTGATTGCTATTTATTTTGACATGCAAGACTCACATTTGAGTCGTTGTCCCTGATTTCCCATACTGACCTTGCGTTCTGATTTCCCGTTGAAGAGTTTGTCGCCTCTTCTTTATTCCATCTTGCTGTTCTGTTTTGGAAGGATGTCCAAATCGCACTATCACAACTTTGCCTTTATAAATCCATGCTCTTTTGTCTTCATCTCTTGCTGCCCTAACCTTTAAAATTTCCTCCCTTTTTTTCTCATGTTGTTTTACAGTTAAATCTTCTTCTAGGAAAAAATGAGAACCCCTCAAGAGATGTTTCTTGCTTAGAATGATATATTTATCACGCAAGCTAGGCATGATGACCTTTATGGGCCTGACTCTCTCCCTGTTAAACTTACCCACCCTTCGTAATTGGCATATTTTTCCTTGCCATAACCACTTGTCTTTCAAGAAGTCTCTTGCAAGGTCAACAATACATTCATTTTTCCCATAGTCTTTCACCCCTTTAATAATTATGTTTGTTGCCCTATTTTGTCTTTCCTTGCCTTCTCTATTTTGCATGTTGTCAACCTGAATATTTGTTTCACCTTCCTTATTAGTAGAATTGCCAATAACTTGAGCCCAAGTTTTGAAAACTCTAGTGGAATCTCCTTTTGTTTCTTTTCTTGCTTTCTCTTCATGGTTGTTTATTTGGGCAATCACTTTCCCTTTATCCTCGGATGATTTCACATTCACCACCTCTGTACTTTCCACTACAAATTTCTTTATGTTTTGCACATCCGCCTTCATGTGTTGCCATTATGTCTTCCCTATTCATGTGTTGCCTTTCTGCCTTCCCTATCAGGGGAGCTTCTTGTAACAATGCCACTTGTTCTTTTAAAACTTTATTGCTTTCTGTTAAAGCCTTGTTCTCAACTGTTATTATATGAATTTTATGATCTCTTTCCTGCTTTTTAGCTTCTAAACCCTCCAACTTTTGTTTTGCATTTAACAATCCTTTCACATAAAGATCAAATGACTAGATAAGAAGTGTGACTTGTTTGAATGCCTCTTGCTAAGAGTACTTAGTACTTTCCTTTTTAGGCCGGTTTTTCCTTTGTCATTTAAAATTGAAACAATGGAAACTGTTGGATCAACCATTCTTCCTTTGCCGAACGCTGACGAATATGGGGTAATTAACTAACCTGCATCCAACACCGTTTGGAGAGGAATTTATGTATTGCAGGGTCTGCTCAAAACAAGTGTTTTGCACCCTAGGGTTAACTTAGCGGTGAGAGTTGACTACAATCGCATCAGCGAACCGCAACAAATAGGTTTTATCTGGAGGAAGATGCGATTGAGGTAGAGATTATCCATTGACAGGGATAACCAGTTAGCCCTGGATAACCCCTCTTTGCCAGTAAGATAATCCACTTCACATTTACAATCAAATCTTGCTTGAATCTCCGCTGCATCTTCCACGAACCCAGGTAAGAGCTAACCTTTAATATTTAATAAAATAATTATTTAATTTTCCAAGGCAATAGATCGCCGAACGGCTGTCAGGATATGGATCTTGGAAGGGCCATGGGTACCTTTGCAGCTAAATCTCGTCCCGTGAAGCTTCCAGCAACCATCCTCGCAAACGCTAAACTAGCGGGGAGCAAACGTTAGGCACGAAGGCAACCGAATCAAATGTCGCAAAACCCGATAAGATTCCAAAAATGTACAGGCGGCAGATGCCAATGAGCTACGCGGCAACAGGAAGGAAGGATCTAAGAATATCAGTGAACCCACCGTAAGGATCCTTTTTATCCATGGAACTCACACTGAATCTCGACCATATAAACGAGATGTGCTGAGAAGAGGGGAATGCACTTTAATGTCACTAATCCTTTGCTTGTACGCCAAAGTTTGCTCTGAAAATAGGCGATTTTGTTTGATTTTAGTGTAAAAGATTGAAATCCAAGCTTTGGATGAAAGTAGAGCCAGTTTTCTGTAGTGTTATTGTAACCGGTGTCATCTCTTCTGCGCATGAAAATGATCATCATGAGCTCCAGGGTTCCCAGGATCCGGAGACCGTCTACTTCGTGTGGGAATTACGAGCAACTCAAGCATAGCAATGACGAAGACGAAACGCAGAATGATGTACCAAATAATCTAGCCTAAGAAAATCCCACGGGGGATTTTCTGTGAGCAATTCTGCAACAGCAATAACGAAGACGAAATGCAAGGAGGAGGCTAGGGGAGTTTTTAGTGCCAAAAGGGGTCTTTTGCCCTTTTTGCAGTTACATCCGTGTCTGGTTCCTTCGTTTGTGGGTAGGGTAAATGCTTTTTCTTAATGTATGGGAATCATGGGTAGAATACTTCTTTTGATATGAATGGAGTTAAGAATTCATATCCTCATTAACAGGTTACAAATTACATTTTCATCCCACTGATCTCAGTCATGTTGACGCCTTCTCCTGTAATCATCATGTTACCATGAATAAAGGAAATAATGTTTATGCATTTCAGTATTTTTGGATACGTGACTGATTTCTTTTATTTTCTGCCATGATGGGTTGTATGTTGAGACTGAATGGTATTAAAAATGAATTTTGGAATTCAGGAATAGTGTTTTAATGAATTATTATTTTATTTTTATATATTAATAGTAAATAATAAAATTTTAGATAATTTAATTAATAAACAACATAGACAAACTTATTTTTAATATTATCTTTTCATGGGATAGTAAGTAGTCTCTTCTTATATTTATTAGCTAAAGATTAATAAAAAATAATATATTTATGATTTAAAAAGTAATGAAAAATAAAAATGAAATGAAATCACTTAAAATACTATAAATTATTTTCAAATTTAATTTATTTTAGAAAATATTTATTTTATCATTGTATTAATTTAGGTGTAAATTTATATGAAAATCTAGTAATGAAGTTTAAAAGACTTAGTATGATATGAACACTAAGGAAATAGTAGTTTCATACTCTATACTCTATGGGAAGGAAGTGGTAAATATGGGAATATGTAAGGCTATCTATGTAGTGAAAATTTTTATATTTTGATAAGTTTGCTTTAAAATTCAGGAAGGATTTATAAAAGATTGTTGTAATTGTGAATGAAGTTGTTTCAATTAAAATAAGGGTTTAGAAATTTATTTACAATATTAAAATTTGCAAAATTATAAATTTTTGTTAACAAAATTAGAAATTTTCATTGCTAGAGTCTATCAACTTACTATTGGAAAGAGACATTTAACAAAATTAAAAAAATTTATTATTAGAGTTTATCAAGTTATTATTGGAAAGAGACATTTAACAAAATTAGAAATTTTCATTACCAGAATCTATCAAATTATTATTGGAAAGAAACATTTAACTAGACAAGAACATTTCCTAGACAGACGCTTTAGCACACTTAGTCTGAACAATGAAAAATGAAAATCAAAAATTAAAAAATCATAATTAAGTTCGAAACAAAAGATCTCTGACCTGACTGAGAATTTAGAAATAGAGTGCCTCTCTGAAGAAACAGAAGAGTGTGGTGGCAAGAAATCAAAGACAAAGGAGAAGCAGAAGAGTGTGGTGGCAGGAAATCAAAGACAAAATTCAGGAAGGATTTATAAAAGATTGTTGTAATTGTGAATGAAGTTGTTTCAATTAAAATAAGGGTTTAGAAATTTATTTACAATATTAAAATTTGCAAAATTATAAATTTTTGTTAACAAAATTAGAAATTTTCATTGCTAGAGTCTATCAGATTACTTACTATTGGAAAGAGACATTTAACAAAATTAAAAATTTTTATTATTAGAGTTTATCAAGTTATTATTGGAAAGAGACATTTAACAAAATTAGAAATTTTCATTACCAGAATCTATCAAATTATTATTGGAAAGAAACATTTAACTAGACAAGAACATTTCCTAGACAGACGCTTTAGCACACTTAGTCTGAACAATGAAAAATGAAAATCAAAAATTAAAAAATCATAATTAAGTTCGAAACAAAAGATCTCTGACCTGACTGAGAATTTAGAAATAGAGTGCCTCTCTGAAGAAACAGAAGAGTGTGGTGGCAAGAAATCAAAGACAAAGGAGAAGCAGAAGAGTGTGGTGGCAGGAAATCAAAGACAAAGTAGAAGAAAGTGATGATGAGGCTTTACAGAAAAATGTGAGATAGAAATAGCACTTATTAAGGGAAAATAAAAGGAAAAAAGGCTCACGGGAGGAGGATGCCTTATCTGGGCAGTAAAAAAGATATAAGAGATCATCAAGGCGAAGAAACGAAAATAAGAGTGGAGAGATTTGGATCTGGATTAAGAATTTGATGCTTGATTAACGATCTCAACAGCCTCGGGAAAAACAATCTCATCAGCCTCGGGAAAAACAGAAGCGTTGGGTGTTTTGATGGAGCTCTTGGTAGACATTTGCCCAGCATTGCCTGCTGCAACCAGTGCTAACCAGTGCTTGGGTACAGGAAAGCTAGAGTCAATTGAGATGGGTTTTGAAATATGCATCTCTTTGCACTGTTAATGTCTCTGAAACAAACAAATGGGACAGCTTGACACTTCAATTATACTTTACTAGTCAGAGCAAGAGCAACAGTTAATGGACAACTTCCTTGATTTGTTTGGTTTAGGGTTTGTGATTAGGGCTTGTGATTGAGACTACTGCTTCCTAAAGTAGTTGTTGGCAAAGAAAACGGTGGCAAGTTAATCCAGAACAAATGGGGAACTGTTTGACTAGTTGCAGCAGTTTTCCCTGTATGACTCTTTACTGGGGTAGAAGGCAATCTTTGGACGCTTGATACTGTGCCTGAAGAAACAGGTGGTGAGTAAACTGAGCTACTTCAAATATTATGCACATTTCGAACTCTTGTACCACCACCACCAACATTTGATGATATTTAGAGTTGACAGCGAATATTCTTATGAGAAACTGAAGCACTTCATTTGAAGGTACAGTCTTCATCCCCATCATAACTTGAAGATCGAATACATGAAACAATGATTTTCTGTATAATTGTAGCTTTGGTTATTATTCATTGCAAAAGATATGAATATAGCATACATCCTAAGGGAACCATGGCAGCTTAAAGGTATCTTAAAATTTATAAATTGCGATTGTTTCATGTATTACCCGAAATTCCATATTTCTTTTTTAAGGTACAGCTAGACTTATTCTTCAGGGATTCCCACCTGCAGGTGGTCCTTTTTTAAAATTAAGAATGCTGTATCTCTGGCTGGGAAGAGCACATACTTTAATCATCAAAACATATATGATTTTCCATATAATTTCTCCATCTTGTCTATAAACTTGTAATTTACAGACCTAGAGGAAATTAGAATGCAGCCACTATATTCATTCATAAAACATAGTAGCATCTGTACATTCGTTTAATTAAATGATATCCAGAACAGGGTATTTTTCAGACATTCAACTTTACTTATTAACTAATAAACATAATCAATAAAGAACTATATTCAAAATAAACAAGAATATTCAAAGCAAGAATATATATTTATATGTTCATAAAACATAGTAGCATATGTACACGTTTAAATTTAATGATATGCAGAACAGGGTATTTTTCAGGCATTCAACTTTACTTATTAACTAATAAACATAATCAATATAGAACTATATTCAAAATAAACAAGAATATTCAAAGCAAGAGAAGATATATATATATATATATATAGAACGGCGATCCTCTCCAGGTATGTTTCTCTCTGGATTCGCTAGGGGATCGATGGATCGATTTCACATTTTAATTGTTTATGCACCAAGTGGCTCCAGACTGGAGTTCTGGAATCGATTGGACGAGTGTGGTCTGTTAAAGATCGGTTCACTTATTCTGGCCAGAGAATTTAAATTTGACTCTGGCTACGGACTAGATTTGGGGATCACATTGTAAAATAGATCCATTGGGGGATTTCTTCGAAGAATTGTTTAGGTTGAACCATCTTATGGACATTATGCCAGGCCCGCTATTACCTACATGGAAGAACGGTTAACTTGGGGCTGCTGATGGATCATGGGATTGCAAAAAGACTAGATCGTTACTTGTACTTGAAAACATGGTGGAGTGTCTTGGGGTGATGAGTTCTTGTGTGGTTCCTGCGATGATGTCGGACCATGATCCTATTTTCCTACAATGGTGTGGGGAATCTGACTAAAAGAGCCAGCCGTTCAAGTTTAATCATTCTTGGCTATCTGACAGTGATTTCAAGAATTTAGTGCTACTACAAGGTCTAGGTTTGATCATCATAAGGAGACATCTTGTATGGATGTGATATGCTGTAAACTAACTGAATTAAAGGCAGTTCGGATTTGGGAAAGAAAGAAAAAGAGACCCAATATTATTGAATTGATTGATATAGACAAATAGATCACTATATTATCCAATTCATCTGGTCCTGGTGTCTTCATGGACGCACATAAACGATTGATTTTGGAACTTGATGGCCGCAAGTGGGCGATCTTAAAACTTCAAGAGGAGGAGCGGAGGCTTAAAAGCCGTGCAATATGGATTTTTGGGGATGATAAAATTATTAAACTTTTTCATAACTTTGCATCCCAGAGGAGATGAGCAAACACTATTTGGGGACTATAGGATGGTGAGGGCAGGTGCATCACAACACAAAAGGATTTGCATAGGGAGGCTGTTCGCTATTTTGGTAACTTGTACTGTGCCAAAGGGAATGTGGATATTGAAAACCAGCTGAAGGTCATTTAAATTTATCCGAAAATGTTTAATGATTCAGAAATGATGAAATGGGCCGGTCGATTACATATGAAGAACTGGTTTTTGCTTTAAAGTCTTTCGCTAAGGACAAGAGTCTTGGGCTGGATGGGTAGACTGTGGAGTTATTCTGGATGGGTAGACTGTGGAGTTATTGCTTCATTTTTTGGAAATCATAGGACAGGACCTGCTAGAGTTGGCTGAGGAGTCAAGGACCAACCGTGGAATTTCGGGCACGGCTAATTTCACCTTCATCACATTGATTCCAAAAGTCTTCATGCCTACATCATTTAAAGATTTCAGTGCTATCTCACTCTACAATATCGTTTACAAATTGATTTCGAAGGTTATTGCCACTCGGTTAGATACACTGTCAAATCATATTTCACCTGAACAATTTGGGTTTTTGAAGTATCAACAGATTCAAGATGCTGTGGCTATTGCTCAAGAATGCTTGCATACTATTAAGGAAAAAAAGAAGGATGCTCTTACTATGAAAATTGATATGATTAAAGCTTTTGACTGTGCACTGCGTTGAAAATGTAGCAAGGGATGACTTCTTTGACTTGTGCCTTAGTCAAAGATGATAATTCGAATTCAGTCTCATAGTTACCGAGTTAGTAGTCAATGAACATGTGTGATGTGGCCTATCACTGAGTTATTGCCAATGAATTCGAGTTAGATGGCTTTTAGTGAGTTGTGGACTAGTTGGTGGCTAAAATTAGCTATCTAGTAGAGTTAACTCTAGTGTGCGTCAGTTAACTGATCTTTAGTTCTAGAATAGAGATAAACTTGAGTTTAGTTGAGTAGTTGACTATCTGTTAACTCAATTTACTCTCAGTTAATAACAACAACTGGCATTTTTAGCCCTAGTAGGTCATGCAATTCGAATTTCCTATTGAGATTGAATGAAAACACATCTATTTATTTATTGTACACAGGTTTTTATGTAGAGGCTTGAGGGTCAAGACAGAGTAATTTCTCTTGGGAATTGTGCAAGGAAATAGGAGATAGGAGCTCCTAGCAGACCTTATTTCCCTAAGTGTCGGGCAAGCCTTGAGAGAAAGTTGATCAGTATTGCAGGGAGCTTTAGGCTTGAAGCAATTTCTATGTAGTAGATCAAATTGCTCAATTGATTTAATACAAGCAAGAGGGGTTTTTCTTAGTTGGGTTCCCTAGATATATTTTGTGTTCTATGTGTGATTGTGTTTCTATTCATTTTTTTATTTCCGTAGTTTTTTTGTAGAGAAATCTTGTGTCTTCTGTGACCAATTTACTCTTATTAGCAGTTGCAAGGTTTCAAGGATATTCTACATGGAATCAAAGCATAAAGCAAGATAGAGACCGAGTTCATTGATCAGATTCAAAGCGCATTGGAGAGAAGATAAGTTAGTGCAGGAATTCTACAAGTGCGAGAATCATGTTCCTATGGTTTGAGGACAGAGCATGCCCTAGAAGGGACCTTGAACTTTTGTGCATGGAAGGATAGAATGGAGGCTATGTTAGATGATAATGGGGTTTTTGAATATATTGGGATTGATATTCCTAAACCTCTTGCATCAGATCCACAACAATTGACTCAATGGAAGAAGGATACTGCCAAAGCTAGGAGGATGATCCTAGGAGTTAGAGACCATATTGTTCCAAATTTGCATTGGAAGGAGACACCATTCTAGATGTGGAAGGCCCTTACTAATATGTTTAAAAGTAGTATTGATGCTAGAAAGTGAGATTTGAAGGACAAACTGAGGAACATTCGAATGGGCAAGAATGAGCCCATTGTTACATATTTATCCAGGTTTTCTCAAGTGAGGGATGAAGTTGGAGGTGTTGGAGAGATAGTTCCACAAACATATCTTGTGAGCCTTCCCTTCTTGGGCTTCACAAATCTTGGCATTGTTTCTAGGATGCAGTGAATGGCAGAGATACGGATGGAATCTCATCTGGAATAGAATATGAGGAGAACTTTGCTTTAGCTGGAAAATGGAAGAAAGCCAAGGGCAAGAAGGCCCAAGGAAAAATTGAGTCTAGTCAAAATGGAGGCAAGGAAAAGAAGGATATTAGCAAGATCAAGTGTTTTCATTGTCATGAGTTTGGACATTATGCTACAAAATGTCCAAACAAGAAATCTAGCAAGCATGATGTAGAAGCAGCAGGAGAAGCACTCTCTTCCCAGTTCGAATTGGATTTCTCTTTGATAGCTTGCATGGCAAGCTCAGTTCGAGGTAGTGAGTGGTATATTGATTTAGGGGCTTCATTCCACATGACAGGGAATAAAGATTTCTTCAATAGTTTGGAGGAGAAAGACATGTAATTCCATATTGAGCTTGGAGATGATGGCAGATATATGACCAAAGGAGTTGGTACAATAAGATTTAAGAGGGAGTCTAGTTCCCTTCTCCATCTCAAGAATGTGATGTATGTTCCAATATTGAAGAAAAACCTTGTCTTAGTAGCAACCCTTGAAGACAAAGTGTATGGTGTTGTATTCAACAAAGGGAAGGCCTAGCTCACACATTTTGCTTCAGGAAAAGTCAAGCAAATTGGTGTCAGGATCAAGAACCTCTACAAATTGGAGGTTGATGCATGTGAAACCTTGAGCAACAAGGCAAAGAGTTCTCAGAGTAGAGATGTGGTGGTTGAGAGAGAGCAGGATTGAGCTCTCAAGATGGAGCCTCAGTCAGTATCTTAGTTTCAGTCTGTTGAAGCCTCAGATTTCTGCTGCTCCAACATGAGGGGTAACCACCCGGTCCGGACCTTAAAGACAAATCCTTTTCCGTTTGGAGTGGTGGCTCCGACTGGGGATGATGGGACCAGTTTCCCAGTGTGGGTTTTAAAATGAGAATGGGTGGTTTTCAAGCGATTGCAATAAGAATAATGATAACTAAATCACCTATTCTAGCATGCAAATCTCTAGCTAACTTAATCTAATATAAACCCGGGTATTCGGTGTCATATGCGATCTAAAAGGATATCTGTTCGACATGTGATAATAAAAATCATTCACGCATCAAATAGAGATAATAACATGTAAAGATTATTACTTTGACTAAATAGTTAGTCAAAGAAATGTATAAACTATATCGCATATATTTGATGATTATATATGAAAATAAACACTTTCAGCTAAGCATCATACAGTAGTGCAATTAACGCATAACAGAAAGAACATATTCCATATACAATTCATGAAAACGAAATGTTATCACTAATTAAACAAAAACATAACTAATCATACAAGATAAAAGTACCATATGTGTGAGGTTTTGCTCATTTAACTAATGACATAGATCTACTCTTTTCTTCAGATCAAATTATTCTCCAAGTGTACAATAGTGCATCAACAAAGGAAAGTAGTCTGATATTCAAAAGAAATGACCATGTTCCATAATTTCATCAAGGCATTCACAAACTTACAGAAGTGCATTCTTTGCAAATGTTTTTGATAAAATTCTGGACCCTTCTCTAAATGCATGAGAAGGGTATAAATACTATCTAACTAATGTTCAAAAATAGATTATACAAAAATTTGAGGAGGTTTCAAACAACCTTCCTTCTAACTAGCAACTAACTCTAAAAATAAAAGTGACTTGATGAGCAAAGGTTATAAAGATGACTTGCTGTCTGCCAGCTTCTCCTTTAGGTCACATATATTGGACATCGATTTCACTTGAGGAGGTGCCCCAAACTGCGTTTTGACTTGTCTTGCGAAGATAGCATCTGTGAGAGGTGGAAACATCCTTTGAGTTGAATGGAGTGAGCAATTGAGCGTCATGATTTGTGTTAAACACACACATGACAACAACAAAATATTAAAGACAAGCATGAGAGTCCATCTATTATTTGACAATGATATACATTTATAGTACATTTGTGTGACCGTTGGGTTCCATATCCCAAGGTCTCTTGGACTCTCATGGCTATTCACATTCTACACCAACCCATAGAGGATTAGGTGTCCAACATTCCCCCCTTAATCTGAAGAGTTATGTATGAGTCCAAGAAGAGAGTTGTAATACAAAATGTGCAAAAATGCATGGCAGCAGTAGACTGAATGTGCTCTCTGAAATGTTGGTATAAAGGGCGGTGGTTTAAGGATGACCACCAACACTGGAACACTTAGTGCAGTTCCTGGAACTTTTCCAATTCTGGCATGAAGCTGAGGTCTTCTGTGAGAGGAAGCGCTCCTAATGTTTTGAAGAGGGAAATCTTCAACCATGAAAGGGAGGTCTCACCCCGCATAAAAGGGAGAACCTCAACTTGATAAGGGAAGTCTCAACCTGTGATGGTCTAAGGATGACCAACTATAGAATGCTTAATGCAATTCCTAGAACTCTTCCAAAACTGGCAAGAAGATGAAGTCTTTTGCTAGAGAAAGTGTCCCCAATTCTTTGAAGAGGTATCACCGACTGAAGGCATGCTCAGGGGCATCTTTGTCTTTGGCTACAACTCTGAATCTCGTATGGCAGGTTGTGGCTTAGGCTCGCTTGATGTGGCTTTGAAGCTTGTAGATGACCATCATTTCCCCCCTGTTAGATACAAGGTGAGAAGATGAAGAAATCTCAACTGCAATACTTTTCAATATTCGATAACAAATCCTGTTGTATGAGCGAAATATCTTCTTGGCTGTAGAAGTCCATTGCCAAGAAGCGATCCATCCAAGATGAATCTTTGTTCTTGCAGGATGTTTGTTTCTGAAGCATCTGTTTGAAGAATGATTGGTTTTACGACAGTGCTTACATGGATGAAGATCAAAACAATGATCTTTCATATGGCCAACTTGGTCACAGAGTGGGCATTTCACAATCTGTTGTTGTTGCTGTTGTTGTGGAGGGGCAGAATCTGGCACAACTGAAGGTGAACTGTCATGAAGTAATCCAACACTCTGAAACTAGATGGGCTTTGAGTAATCTGGAATATGAAAGGACACGTCCTTGTCATATCCAAGACTAGTTCTGTGCTTGTTGTGGACAAGCTCTTCCCAAGGTCTGATGATGGGCTTGGGAAGTGCAAACTGAACTTCTGCATCTGCATGTAACTTTGCTGCTTTATTGGGCATTGGATTTGAATCAATTTCAACAATATTGACTTGCTGCTTATGGGAGTCTGTTTCATTGTTCTGAACAGAAATAAGTTTAGAATGATGACTCCATTGTTGTAATTCTGCTCGCTGTAGTTGAGATTCAAGCTGCAAAAAGTCAATTTTCTCTTGTGCATTTTGTAGACAGACCTGAATGATTGTGAGAGAAACTTTGCTGACTTTTAATGTATCATGAGTAGTAGATAATATCAGAGTTTTGAGGAACTCTAATACTTCATTGATTTTGGCCATTTTCATTGAAAAAATAAGGTGAATTTCATAAATACAGATTCTTGATCTCAAGCCATATATAAATAAGCCAAGTCGTAAAGATATATAATCAGTTCAAAATCACAATTGAATATGATTGAACATATGAAATATGCAAGCCTTCAATGTATTTAAAGCAGCATACAGTAGTTCCAGGTCGTGGAATTTCAACCGCCCCCATTCAATTTTGAACAATACAATGCCAAAGAGATTGCCTTATTCAATGCTCAACGCTCAACATTCAAATGTTGATGCTAATGCACCAATACCCAACGGAATACAACTTTCTCAAAGTGACTTGAAAGCTCAGATTCTAGTCGCTTCAAGAGATCCTCTTCATATAGTTCGAAAATAACTTTTCCAGATAAATTTGTGTTGTGTTGCAGTTCTATGTCCTAATATTTGTATGATTGACTTCTCATTCGTGCCTCGCCATTTGAAAAATTAACCACATCGATCAGCATAATGAAACATCTTCAACAACTTTCCTCAGGCGTTCAGAGTCTTCAGTTGATGTTAGTGTTGGCACTAGAAATTAACAAAATAGTGGTTGGTTGTCCTTGTTCAGAAAACTAGAAATTCCCTATGCAAAGAGCAGTTGCGAGCTGTGGTAGTTACTTCTCCAGGAAACAATAAAGTTGGCTACTAGTTTTAGCGACCAGAACTATGGCGGAAAATTGCAGATGCAAAACAACCAAAATCAACTTAAATCATTCGACTTTGGACTTCATTTCAATCAACGACGCTAGCACATATGCACTTTTAATGCTGGGAGCCTCTGGAATGCAACAGGCACTGAAACAGAGAAAAAATATGGAACAAAGGAATTCACTGCTCACATAATTTTCAAAACTCAAAACCCATCAAAACTCCTAAAGGATGCGCGCACAGTTCACTTGAGGAGACTCGAACCGTTGGCCTGAGGTTTCAACGATGGGTCTCTCAGCAAGAACAAACTCACCAAATTTTTATACCTCCAGATTCTGACGTGACTATATCCAAACCAATTGAAGGAGAATCCACGCTCCCAAATTTGGCCTTGACTTTGGCATTATTGAAGCCTTTAGAAATACATAATCCCTCCAAGCTGGTTGAATTACATCACCATTCATCAACAATAATAGTGGGAAGCTAAGGAATTTATGCCATTGACCCACGAATAATCTTCCACAACGATGGTATGGCTTTTGAAAGTGGCAAGGCTTGCTACGATTGAATATTACTTTGAGTCTGAGCTCAGTAATATTTGTGATGGCATTCTACGTCTTCTGGATACACATCTTATCTTGTCATCCACATCTGGTGAGTCCAAGGTATTTTATCTTAAGATGAAGGGTGATTACCATCGATATCTTGCAGAATTTAAACACTTAGAGGAACACAACAATTATCCTGGAATCGTTGTTCATAGCTCTTCCCATCGAAAGAGAAGCTCAGGTAGCATTGCAGAGGAGGATGTGGGCAAACGTAATCACGTTGCTTCAGTTCTTGAAAATGGAATGGAGACGTCCCAAAACAGCTTTTGCAGCTCTCAGATGTCGAAGATGTGCCAGGCACAAGGCTCGTAGTCTGGTGAACAGCTTATTAACAACACGTTCAAACAGAATCCAGTTCTTTATAACGCTATTGATTCGCTGGGTGAAAGAGCAAATAGCCTACCACTGTCAACGACCAAGAGTAGCCTTGTTCGTCACAATAGCTCCCCTGCAAGAGTTTTGTCTCGGATGAATTTTGATGGAAAACGAATTCCTGAAAATGGCTTTCTGGAAGGAGTCATGGCAAGTGGTAAAATGGGTATGAGCATGCTTGCTTTGAGAATAGTTCATGTGTTCGACAGATTGACGAAACCATCTTTTAGAGATACCGATAGCCCAAGAGTGCCTATCGAATGAAGTGACAAATGCCTTGAAGTTTGAAATCCAACAAGAGAGCTCAGTGGAAGAAACTGATGATGTCTGGTGTCAAACACTACTCTGGTTACTTCAAATGAGGATTATCCTTATCATCAATGGACATTTGTGGGCTTGGTAGACAATCTATTTTCCACCAATGATTTTCCAGTTGCCACCAAGAGGCGTTTTGGAAGTCGCCAAGATAAGATCTGACATACTAACAGAGAACAGTCTTCAACCACTACACAACAAAAAGAGTATGTTGATTTTGAAGAGAAGTTGAAACACACGATTTATCTTGCCAGCCTTTCACCATTGGTCACAATACCAATCCTAAAGACAACACTTGGATTATCTGGATCCAAAGAATGCTTGCTGTGATTGCCTTGGTGGAAATGCAAAAATGAGTGACAGGCTCAAGAAATAGTGAGAGAGATCAATTACAACACATTCATGATTGTAGGTATGCCAAGACCAGTTAGGGCCACAGCAGCAGTAGCTAAGATGTTTCCTGACCGTCCAGCACCCCCTAGGAGAAGAATACAGTGCTACTGGATAGAATCTAATGATCCAGATTGGAGAGTTGCTTTGAAGTTGAGCATTTCTCTGTGTAGAAGATTTCCTAAACGCAAATCATTCAACATTCATCACAGAAAAACAACACATACCACAAATCGCTCTTCAAGGCAGAATCCAAAATATAAATGGTCGTGGCAGCAATTATGATGAGAAAACAAGGTATGACAACAATTTCAATGGGCGGAGGGCAGAACTGATACGCAGGTAAAGGCCACAGTAACACTTTTGAGATTCGGGGTCCGTACCAGCGAAACATTAAGTGTCAGCATTCTGACAAGGTAGCAGTCGAGCAGAGAAAACTGTCATGGGAATAATGCTTGGCTGAGAGAGGTTTCAGTCTGCAAAAGATGCACAACAGAGGGACAAATCTGATAGGAGTTACAGTACAGAAAATTAATTTGAGACCTGCGCACCTGGGTATGAGGGAAAGATGTCAGTTTTTCTATATCAGGAAAATGGGCAAAGCTGCAGGACAAGCATGCATAGAAGGGCCACAAAAACAAGTGGCTCACAGTTGAGCAGGGCAGGAGATCGCCTGCTTTGATACCATGTTAAACACACACATGGCAGTAACAGAATATTAAAGATAAGAAGGAGAGTCCATCTATTATTTGACAATGATATACATTTATAGTACATTCGTGTGATTGTTGGGTTCCACATCCCAAGGTCTCTTGGACTCTCATGGCTGTTCACATTCTACACCAACCCATAGAGGATTAGGTGTCCAACAATTTGGCTATGAGGTTTGACAAGGTATTGCCAATATGTCTCCCAGTCAGTCTTTGATAACTTTGTGATCACCTCCCTATGGATTTCCGCTTTTGCCTTCCAGTTTTTATCCAAGTCATTTAAATTTGGAAGTGATTTCGGGTTACCTTCTTTCACGAGGTTGGTGGTGTGCAAAGTGTGATTTACTGCTTTTACTATGTTCTTTGACACCCCTGCTGCTCTTGCCACTGCTAATTCAGCCTGCTTGATCCGCGCATCCCAATCTGTGAATAAAATGTCCTTATGTGTCTCTTCAATCTCGGGAAGATTAGCGCTCCTTCCCTCTTCAGTTTCTTGCCATTCAATGTATTCAAAGATCTTTGTATTTAAATCATTAAATTCAGTTCTCTGGTCAATCGCCTTATCCGTTAACTGATCACTGGTAATCAGATAAGGGGTGACATGAGACATTCTCTGGCAAAATAAATCTTGTTGTTTTGATAGAAGGGAATTTAGCTCTAATGCTTCTTTGATGAATTCATCGATAGTAGGGACATCTTTATATTTTTCCATGGCTTCTTGCAACTCTTGAATTTGCATGTTCTTCACAGAAATGTCTGCTTCATGGCTTATCTTTAATACTTCCATATTCTGTTGCAATTGGGCGATTTGTTCAGCAGCTTGCTAGTTCACATTTGCTTTTTCAATTTGCAGTTGTTGCTCGAGCTGCACTATCTTTTCTTCCCTCTCCCTTAACAAAATAGATACCTCCGTAGCTTTATCCATGGTGGCAGTAGCATATGCCCCTGTAAACTGCAATAGTCTTGTTAAATTTTTAGTTGGATTGGAAATAATATCTTTCTAGACTATGTCCAAAGGCTCATTCCTTGGTGGGATTTCGGGTGTTACCACTCTCCTTTTTTGTGTCTTCTCACTACAACCTTGTGCAGTGGGATGTAGAACACATCTAAAGGAGGAATTTTAGTCACCCTTAGGATAATTTCCGATGTTGGCAAAGCAGGAATGATTTCTGTATGCGGTAAACTTGTCCCTTGCTCATCCATCGGCTCAGACTTTGAAGTTTTCTGAGTTTGCAGAGGAGTGTTATATTTCGTGGTTTCTTGGAAATCTGTTGTCTTATGAGTGCCTTGTAGTTTTTTATTGAATTGGTCCCACTCCTGCTCTAAATTGCTGCTTTTGATCTCAGAACCGGTATCTTTAGTTAGGTCACTTATGACCTGCTTTTCGGCTGACCTTCTGCTGGATTCTGCTGTATTCTCTGTATCCTGGGCTTTCCCTGTATCTTGGGCTGTATTCTCTTGAGATTCTATGCAAGAATTTGGTCCTTGGCTGTTAATAGTTACACTGGGTGTAGGTTTGTCCTTAGCTCTTAACAAATGCAATGGAATTATTTCGAGCCTTTGATTTCTGAATTCCTAAAACTTTTCAAAATCTTCAGGATTCAAATTGGCCTTCACCCAATCAAACGCTTGTTCGAATGATTCAATAGATTGTAAAAGATCTTCAGAATTATTAGCTTCATGGTTGAAGGGCTTGATCTTTACTGCAGTAGTAATATTGTGTGCTATCTTGTTTGGGTCGAATTGCCTCTTTGGCAGAGTATGGAGCCTGAGGCTCTCTAGGCTTAGTGATTCCTTGGTTGCATGGTTGAAATTTGCCAACGAAAAAGAACCACACTGAATGGGAAAGGATGGCCACAATGACTTTTGTTATCTTTTAGGGTCTTGGTTAAGCCTTTTCCCACAGTCTGGTGGGCTATTTCTCTTGCTAGTAGCTTATTAGAGACATACAAAGGGAGTACATGTGGGTCCGCTGTACTGCCAAAAACTCTAATATATGTAAACCATTCTTCAGCAAAATACTTGCCTACTACGAGAAGGTCTGTAGCAGCTTCTTTAGAAAACCTGGGGGCTTTCTTATTAAAAATAAATTGATGCAATGGTAAAATAACAGCGTGGCATACTTTATAAAAATGGGGTATATAATGGGATTCCCAAATCTGTTTGTGGCTGAGATGGATGGGGTAGGGGTCTTGCAAAGTCCATTTCCAACCCATGATTGGAAATTTAGTATAGAAACAGATGGCATCCATGATATAGGCACTGAAATAAAATGGAGGAAGGTTCTTTGTGGAGGTGGATCTCTTTTGACGGTACTTGGAAATAGTAGTAGCTAGGTTATCAGATAGGATAGTGGCCCAATTCATTATGTGGGAATTGACACAAGCATCAATTAAAGGAATCCATTCTATGGAAAACTTGGTATTATTAGGTAATCCATATAACCTACATAACATAGAAGCTGCATAGTTATAGGGGTTTGCCAAAGAAGCTACGGGATACATACCTGTTTTATCATATTTGAATTTGTTCTCTAGGACCCTCCAGCCCTGGATCATCTTGAAAGGTTCTTCATTTTTCTTTGCGAAGTTGGCCAGGTATGATTTGTCATATATGTCCTGAGGGTCAGGTATATGATACATTTGCTTCAGGTCTTCAACTTTGAATGACCCCATTAGCTCCATCTTCGAGTTCCTAAATTGCCTATCTTCAATACTGAGATTTTCCACCACCCATCTAATCATATCAGTGTATGGGAGTATTTTCGCTCTTGCTCCTATTCTGTGAAGGAAGGAACAAGCAGCATCTTTGAATTGGACCCACGAAGGTTTTATTGAGTCAGCTGTTGCCTTTATGACAGTAATTTTAGGACGCTCATCTTCAAGTCTGTTGTATATGACTTCCCATGCCGTCGCTCCTCCATTGGCACTGCAAACTGTATCAGCGAATATAGGCGACATCTCTAATACCTCAGACTCTGTAATGCTCTGCTTCTTTTGCTTTTGCATTACCTTTTGCAATGACATCTCTTTTGAGGCTTGCCTGAAACGAAAGAGATATATTAGCGCACACAATGGAGGGCAATTAAGGCAGAGAGTTCTTTGAAATGACTTTGAATCGTGGGAAGATTTTACATGAGATTTCAGTGTTAACTAGCCATAACTTGAAAACATCAATTCCTCTCCTCGAGCTGCTAAACATTAATTACTCTGTCAAACCACTCATTATTACATTAAAACTCAGTAACTTCCCCACGCTTCATGCTTTATTTGCGCATCGCAACTTTCAAACGTTGCCATATAACGTTATTCAGAGTTAATGCGAAATGCGATTGCGAGAATCGCAATATCGCATTTCGCAAATTCTTAAGGGGTGACACAATGGCATGCTCTATCAATTTGTGATTTGTGAAGTGCGATCGCGTGTTATTCAAGTGTTGTGATCGGAAAATCGTAGCAGGGACCTCATCACATATCACATTTCGAGATTTTCAATGGAATGTTAACAATTATTACATGGAAAACTGCGAGATGCGATTTGCGATAAGAGCTTTAAGCATGAGTTCCTTTTTGAAGGTTTTTAAGGCAAATTTGTAGAGTTAGCATTTATTTTCAAAGGCTAAAAATTTAAAAGGGTCCCCATTTATATGTCAAATATTAACTATTATTCGTATAAATGGGGGGTTGTTACATAGTACAACAATTGGCGATTCACTTGGGAGAACTAGCTATCTCTGATTGATCTTTTGAAATTTCTAAAACTTTCAAAATAAGAAAAGTTATAGGGATAATAATTACATGAGTTACAAGCTAAACAACATTTCTCTGAAATCATAATCACTCACTCATTCTATCTATTCAACTACTATACTCTTGTAGTGATAAAAATACAAATGTTTGCATTAATCAATACTAAGATTTAAAGAGATATAGCAGGTGTCTTCTACAGATTAGTTTTTTGTTGTTTACTCATTTATCACAGATAGAGCCTCTGCTGCCAGCAGGCGTTCATAGCCTCGACAGGGTTATCTTTTAACCAACAATGATTCATTGTTTCATCTGAAGCAATTTTCAAAATTCAAAATGATATTCTTTTGTTTTTTTTCTCATTTGGACCTTGTTTTTCTTTTCATGTAATTTTCTTTTCAAGTTTCTTAAAAGACATTGTCTAGGTTTGGTAACGCAATAGTGACAATGCCATTCACCAGTTGTAACTAAATTGAACAAGCTGGCTCTGGATGAGACCCCTTGTCCTTTGATTGATTAGATCATTGGCTATTAGCCTGTTTTGATATGCAGTTTTGGTAATACCAGTTTAATTATTCCCCTATGATCACGGTAAACAAGGTCGTAATGACATTTATTATTTTTTAAGTTTTGTATATTTTAGAATTACACTGTGAAAAAGGAAAATTTTATCAGATGGGGTGAATCATTGGCCCTTTTAAAGAGTTTTGGATGATAATAATAGAGCTTTGAGATATTGATCTGTAGAAAGTCCTTACTAGGTTAAAGATTCTTTTCTTGGCTGATAACAAAACATCTATATCTTATAAAGATAAGAGCTTTGTTTATAGAATAAGTGTTTTTAGCGAGGTCAAGTTTTTCCAAAGAAATAAGGTTCATTTTGGTACTCAAATGCTCTAATTATTTCTTTAATTTTTCCTACTTATAGAAGCGAACAATCAAAATATTATCAGACTTTATTTTGAGAAGCCAAAAAGTAAATACTACTTAACCTTTATTTTCCTAAGAATCTTGAAAACAATATGATACAAAATTAGAAGAGGTTGCCTTCTAGGAAAGGTAATTTTTTCAGAATTTGCCCATTAACGGGCAAGGAATCCATCTTACCTGACAAGTCTTATAAAAGAAATGTTGATTGACCAATTTTCTCAATGATTTGGAATGGTCCAAGCCACAGTCTTTGAACTTGGTATGCTTACTTTTTTCCTCATGTGCTTTGTCCCATTTCAAAATCAAATCACCTACTTCAAAAGTTTTATGGCTGACAGAGGTTGTATCAAAAGAGGCTTTGACTAACTGCTGATGATGGGAATGGGTAGCTTTAGCCTTTTCTCTTTCTTCTTCAAGCTTAAGGATTTGAAATTGTCTTGCTTGAAGAGAAGAGGAAGGATTTTCATTGATAAATTGCACTAGGGCGAGAGATGGGATTGCTATGTTTGTGGGGAGAACTGCTTCTTTTCCATAAACTAAAGCAAAAGGAGAAGAACCGATTGAGGCCTTCTGTGTTATTCTATCTGCCCAAAGAGCAAATGTCAATGCTTTGTGCCAATTCCTATGATTTTGGTCTATAGTCCTCTTGATGATTCTGATAAGGTTTTTGTTTGTTGATTCGGCTAATCCATTACCTTGTGGATAATAGTTGGCTGAATACTTCAATTTGAAACCTCTTTTCAAAGCAAATTCTACCATAGTATTTCTAGAAAAATAAGATGCATTATCAAACATTAAAGTTGTGGGTAGGCCAAACCTGGTGATTATGTACTGATCAATAAAGTCTGTAATACTTTCTGTATTAGCTACCTTTAGTGGGATAGCCTCTACCCATTTCGTGAAATAATCAGTAGCTGTAAGGATGTACTTGTGCTGCTTGGAAGAGTTAGGAACAATCTCACCAATTATATCTAATCCCCATTGTTCAAATGGTTGTTGGATATTCACTGGCTGCAAAGGGAATGCTGGTTTCTTTTCTCTTCCAGCTGCAGTTTGACAAATTTTGCATTTTTTTGCATAGTCATGTGCATCCTTAAATAGCATTGGCCAATAATAACCTGTATGCAGGATTTTATGAGCTGTGGTGTTTCCTCCGAAATGACCTCTAGCTGGTCCATCATGTAACTCCTGCATAACCTTTTCAGCTTCAGGTTTTTCTAGGCATCTTAATAATACTGAATCATAATTTTTTCTAAATAATACATCATCAATTAATTCATACTGATTTGATTTCAACCTTAAAGCACGTTTTGTTTTGTAATTGAGGTGCATAGGAGCATATCCATTTTTTAAATAAAACTTCAAATCAACATACTGTGATTGTGCATCGTTGAGGCTTACCTCTGATATTTGCACTTCATTACCTTGGTCCTCTTTTGTTGATAATTGGGAAGCTCTAGTTAGCATCCTGCAAAAACCTTGGCCTCTAACAATTTTAGTTGGTAGGATTTCTACATCGTACTTTGGAAGTGCAGTAACCCAGTTGGATCTTTTCTCCCCCACTTCTCTTTGAATCAATAATTACCTTACTGCAGGGTAAGGTACTATTATTTTTGTATGGGTTTTGAGGAGAAAAGGTCTGAAATGTTTCAAGGTTTTAAAGACAGCAAAATCTTGTTTCTTAACAGCTGAGTAGTTTAACTCGGTACCTTGTAAATTGGAACTGAAAAAATAGATAGGTGTCTCTATGTTTTGATCGTTCAACTATGTTAAACTATTGCATATGATGTATCAGATGAAAATGTGTATAGCACAAAAGGTTTAAGAAAGTCTGGAGTTGTTAAAGGAGCATTGATAATGGATTTTTTTATTAACTCAAATGACTCTCTTTCGTCTTTACCCCATTTGAAGACTGCATTCTTTCTTATCATTGATTGAAGGGGTAGAACAATTTGTGAGAAATCTAGAACAAATCTTTTTACAAAATTGATCTGGCCTAGAAATGATTGCAGGGTCTTTTTGTTATGTGGGAGAGGAATATTTTCAATTTCTTGGATTCTATCAGGATCAATATAAATTCCTTTTTTGGACACTATGAATCCGAGGAGTTTTCCTTCTGCCAAAGCGAAGTATGATTTTTTGGGATTTAGAGAAATGTCATATTTCTTACATCTTTCAAAGATATGCTTTAGGTCATTCAAATGATTGTTTCTGTTCCTAGATTATACTGTAATGTCATCTAGGTAAATAACAACTAATTTATTAATTAGACCTTTAAAAGCAATATCTATGGCGCGTTGAAATATAGCACCTACATTGATGAGTCCAAAAGGCATCTTCTGATAAGTCTATGCCCCCCACTTGGTCTTGAATGTTGTCTTCAATCTGTCATCTGGATGTACAAGAATCTGATTGTATCCTGAAAATCCATCTAGAAAAGACATTAGCTCAGAACCTGCAACTGATTGCAATATTTGCTCCATGGTAGGTAAAGGAAAGTTATCCTTTTGACAAGCTTTGTTTAAGTTCCTAAAATCAATACAAATTCTAATGTCTCCATTCTTTTTCCTGACAGGAACCATATTTGATACCCACTTTGAGTGTCTAACGGGAAAGATTATCTTTGCTTTCAGAAGTTTGTTCAACTCAGATTTGATTTGACTTTCAAGGTTTGGATGAATCTTTTTGAGCTTCTGTTGAATTGGTTTCTCATTAGAGGTTATCGGTATAGTATGTTGAATTACAGAGGTATCATAGGTCTTGAGATCTGAATAATCCCAGGCAAAGACACCTTTATATGTTTTCAACAACTTAATGAATGATATCCTTTCTTCAAATGATAAACCAAGACCTAGGTTGACATTTTGAGGTTTTTCAGTTGTACCTAGGTTTACCACTTCAAATCTCAAAGTAGAACTCTGAGTCTTGGAGTTGATAATCTTCTTAAATCTATCTTTCAAATCATAGAGATCTTCCATTTTGACTACAGACTTTAGAATTGCGTTTTGATCTTGTTTATGGTTGATTTGCAAGTCATGTTCATGTTCATCTATGATTTGTTCTTCATAAGATCCTTCTGATGTAAGGAAATCGATAATTTCAACATCATTATTAAACACTTTCCAATTTGTTACATTATCAGGAATGGATGGTCTGAAAACTAATTCTATGGAAAACCTATCTGGACTAAATTCCTCCGAAGGTATAAGCTTAATGCTACATTGGCAAGTAAATCAACACTTGCATTTTGTAATTTGGGGACTGAAGAAATGTTAAAAGCAGTGAAATAAGAAGTAAGATTCTGGGCTAAAGATTGATAATGTTTGAGATGCCCAGACACACAATGGATTGTGTTTCTTACCTGTTTAATAACTATTTCAGAGTCTCCATATACTTGCAAATACTTGACATTAAGGCCAATGGCTTTGTACAGCCCCTGAATCAATGCTTCATATTCTGCAGTATTGTTAGTGCATTGAAATTCAAGCTTGCAGGCTAACATGGTTTTCTCTCCTTGCGGGCTGATTAAGATACATCCTGCACCTGCACCATCCTCAGACTTGGAACCATCAAAATAAAGAGTCCAGAATAGTGAATTATCTACAATTTTATCAACTACATCTACACACTTGGAAGCATCTGTTTGTGAAATTTTTTCTATCTGAGATACTACAACATTATCTGGAAAGGGAGATCTTTGAGCATTAAAGGATCCCAAGAATGACTCAGTCGAGTAATTTCCAATGATGTTATTGGTGAAAGCTACAGGTTCATTGCTTCCCTCGAGATCAGTGACTGTGTACTTCATGAATTTCTCACGGTCTACTCTGATTTGGTTAGGTTTACCATTGTGTGGAAACCACATGTGAGACCAATCAGTTGCAAAGTATCCGTGTAACTTTTTAGACCAATCCCTACTTAGAATTAAACCATAAAATTCAGGGATATCAGCCACTAGAATATCGATTATCTGCAAAACTTTTGGATTAGAGGAAAGCCTGATTGAAACTGATGCTATTTCTCCAAGAACCTCTACTTTTGTTCTGTCTAGTTGAACTATGTGTACAACAAATTTTTGAGGTGTAATATTCAATTTGGTGCACACAGTCCTTGGCATGATGTTTGAAGAGGCCCCTGAATCAACAAGGCAATTATGGACATTTTTGTTGAAAATCTCATAAGTAAGAAGAAATGGAGGTGTATGAGAAATAGATCTATCACTTATAAGAACTAGATCGGTGGGATTTACTTTGTTTGAAGATGGAGGTTTTCCCATATCATAAGCATCTTGAGTGACTACAACGGATGGTTAAGGAGTTACAAGAACTGCTTTTAACTCTCTGAGTAAGATTTTCTGTTGTTGTTTGAGTTTAGTCAGTTCATGCAATGAAATATTTGCTCTCGTCTTTTTCATATCTTCAACTATGTTATATTCTACTGTATCCAAGATTACTAACGTTTTGGAAGTAGTTGGAGGATCTAGTGGAATAGAATCAGTTTGAGTAGTCTTAGATTTCTTACTTACTGTCTTCTCCTTTACAGGAGTAGTAGTTTTCTGTTTCTAAATTGTTGTAGACGTATCAGGAGAGTTTTTACTTCTTGTAGTTATTAGCATAGCTTGTGCTTCCTCTTCAGTTGGAAGAATGAAGTCCCACATTCCATTTAACTCAACTTCTTCTTCAGTTTCAGCTTCTTCTTTAGTTGGTGAGTCTTCTTCCAGTTCTTGATCGGATTCAGCGTTTGAAATAGTATTCGGTGGCTGAGATGTAGAAGAAGGATTTCTTTTAAATGAGCGAAAAGGTTTCTTGGGAGCAGATGATTCTGCAACTTGTTTCTTGATTTCGACCATTTCATTTGACATGGTCTTTAACACCTTCTGAAGGCCTTCAAGGTCGAAAGGGTCCTTTGGAGCTTTCTTTTTTGAATCATCCTTGAATGTTACTTTCTTTGATTTCCTTTCGTCTATCTGTGACCTCTTTTCTAAGGAAATAATTCTTCTTTCTATAGACAAAGCTTCTTTCATGTTTTCTACAAGGGTAGCCTTATTGGCTCTATCTACAAAAATTGCGATATTAGAGGGAAGGGAGGATATGTACCACTCTATTTGTACATCTACTGTAGGTTTAGAGGCAGCTGGGATTTTGTTTAACAACTTGTTAAATCTGGAGTTGAAGTCTTTGATCCTTTCATCTGAATTTGCTTTTAGGTTGGAAAGATCATTGATTAAAGATGCTATAGTCCTGTCATCACCAAATTTTGCAAGAAATATTTCTTGAAAAGTATCCCAGTTTCTTATTGAGCCTGCTGGAAGGGAAAAATACCAAGATCTTGCAGATCCCTGGAAAGTATAAGGAAATAGTCTGATTACAACATCTTCATGTGCAACTCCATTAAGATTCATGGCTAACATAAAGTTATTTAGATGTTCTTTAGCAGGAAGACCATCATTAGGATTATACTTAGGTACCCATTTTTTTGGGTTTGGTAGGAGAGCATTTGGATTAGCAACCAGTACAACACTAGGATTTGCCCAAGGTTGAGCAGGTTGATTGGCCATAACTTGAGTTGGAGACTAGGAAAATGGGAAGGTTGGTCCAGAAGTAGGTATGGATGGTAAAGAACTTACTACTGGATTAGTACTACTAATAGCAGTACTAGTTGAAGAAGTGGATTGTTGAGAGGAGGTGGATTGAGTAGAAGTGAATGGATGGAAAGGTGAAGTGATCTCGCTAGTATTTGATTTAGATCTTGATGTGGCAACTTTCTTATGTCGCGAATGAATGGGAAACTCAAAAGGAGTTACTCCGAGCCTTTCACTTTGTAATTGAGTTAATACACCAATTTCTCGTAATAAGGAAGTGACACTTTCTTCAGAGGCTTTGGGTCTCTCGGGTTTCTCGGCATAAATGGATATCTGTTCCAATTTCTGTATCAAGGAGTGAACTTCGGGAGACTCGGGAGTGTAATCTGGAGAAGGTGGTTGTCTTAATACTTCAGGAGACGAGGGAGATGTTTCTACAACTTCAGATTTCTGATCCAGAGATTTTGAACGAGATCTAGAAGAAGTAGAAGTTGTGGAGGGGTTTTGACTCTTATGAATGTTTTTTAATTGATCTTTAGATTTATATGCCATTCATAGTCGGATGGCCCTCCTTCTAGCACCAAAATGTTGAAGCCTCAGATTTCTGCTGCTCCAACATGGGGGATAACCACCTGGTCCGGACCTTAAAGACAACTCCTTTTCCGTTTGGAGTGGTGGCTCCGACTAGGGATGATGGGATCAGTTTCTCATTGTGGGTTTTAAAATGAGAATGGGTGGTTTTCAAGCCATTGCAATAAGAATAATGATAACTAAATGACTTATTCTAGGATGCAAATCTTTAGCTAACTTAATCTAATATAAACCCGGGTATTCTGTGTGATATGCGATCTAAAAAGATATCTGTTTGACATGTGATAATAAAGATCATTCATGCATTAAACAGAGATGATAACGTGTAAAGATAATTTCTTTGACTAAATAGTTAGTCAAAGAAATGTATAAACTATATCGCATATATCTGATGATTATATATGAAAATAAACACTTTCAACTAGGCATCATATAGTAGTGCAATTAACGCATAACAGAAAGAACATATTCCATATACAATTCATGAAAACGAAATGTTATCACTAATTAAACAAAAACATAAATACTCATACAAGATAAAAGTACCATATGTGTGAGGTTCTGCTCATTTGACTAATGACATAGATCAACTCTTTTCTTCAGATCAAATTATTCTCCAAGTGTACAATAGTGCAAATAAAATCAACAGAAAATAAAATATGCAAATATGCATCCATCTACCATGCGAATTGTCATATGATATTAATTCCAATGCAAAAATCATCATGCAATGCATCCTACTCTACCATGCATATGATACAATGTGAAGTCTCCGGATAATACTCCTTTAGGAGTTGCCCATTTACGGGGAGGGGAACGGACTCACCATCTAGAGTTTCTAAATGATATGAGTTTATTCCTGCCACATCACTTATCTTGAATGGACCTATCCAAAGGTTGTCCCACTTCTTGTGCATGTCGGGTTTTTCTCTTCTTTTATCCCACAAGAGTACTAGATCACCGCGTTTGAATGCTTTGTGCTGGCTATATTTAAAGGTGGCTTTCATTTTGTCATGATTACGGCCAATTTGGTCAAAATCTTTCCTTCTATTTTCGTCATTTTCAATTATTTGATCGATTCAGGATTGTATGGTATTTTGTTGATTGAGGAAAGCTTTTAGGCATTCAAGGATGGGTAACTGCATTTGGATAGGTAACTTGGCCTCAGAACCATAAACTAATTGGAATGGGCTAAAACCAGTGGAAGCCTTTACAGTTGTTTGGTCGGCCCATAGGGCATACTTGATCTTGCTATCCCAATCCTTTTTATTGTTGCCAATAGTTCTTTTGATAATTTTTATGAGGTTCTTGTTACTTGACTCAACCTATCCATTTCCTTGAGGGTAATAATTGGAGGAATGTGATAAGATTATGCCATACTTGTTACACAGGGATGTCAGGTGCTGCTCCAACCACTGATAGCTGATCCCAGATCTCTTAAATCCTAGTGAGGTAGGGGTCTATGCGTTCCCCCTTCTGCATCCTGGTGCATCTCAGCTTCTCCTCCAAGTACATCTTCCACTGATCAGAAGTGCCTTGGTGTAGCGTGGAAAGTGTATCCCACATCTCCTTGGCTGTTTCCTAGCTCGCTATGTGTGGTACAATGTGATCTCGAAAATTGTCAAGAATCAACCTCTTTGCCCTCGCCATCTCCTTTTGGTATTCCTTCAGCTGATCTGCATCCGTGGGGATAGCTACCATTGCATCTATGAATGGCTTCAGGCCATATTCATCCAGAAGGAAGGACATCCTTTCCTTCCAGATGACATAGTTGGAAGCACTGTCCAACCTGTCCTGATCTCGTAGTCCGACAGTGGCCATCTTAGCAAAATAAGTTGAAATCCTCCTCTTCTGCTCAGCTGCTGCTAGGCTCTATGCACTCCCTGCTGGAGTGAGTAAATCTGCTCACAATGACTATTGATCTGCAAGAGAAAATTGAACTTCTGAAGCTAGAAGTCCCTTGAGGAAAATTTCCCTCAATGTGTGCTCTTTCTTCCTCCTGATGCTATTTTTCACTAGCAACTGCTGCAAAATATTGTGTCCAGCTAGAGATTTGTTTAGCAAGGAAAATACTGGTTGCTCCCTCTGCCTTTGATATCCCTCGAATTTGAGAAATCCGATTTCTCTGTTGATTTCTCAGAGAAATCGTTTTTCCTCAAGAAATTGACCCTCTTGGCCAAGAAACTATGCTGCCTCTGAGGGTTTTGAACTGCTGCTTACAAAGAGCTATGAAATTCCTCTTCCCCTCTGCTACTGAGTTCTTCGGCTTACGATCTGCGCTCTGATACCATGTGAAAATTCGGCTAACCCCGAATCCTATTGCAACAACTGATGTTATTTCTTCTATTTGTTAATTTAATTAAACAAATTACTTGTTGTGTACTACGAAAAATATCAAAACAAATACATTGTAACCTTCACAAAACAAATATTGTGGAAGAAATAGATGCACACACACAAAATGGCACCGTTATTTTTGGACTAAGTCCATGGAAAAACCCAACTCGAGAAAACAGTGATGCAACTGAGGGTTTTAATATTATGCAGTAGTGCAAATTTGAGTACAAACTATGGATGCTTAAACTAGCAATCCAAACAGAGAAATAGCTGACAATAATAACTAGTAAGAAAAAAATCTCACTCCACAAGTGATCCCACACTGACCTCAACTCGAATTGAGATGCTCCTTGTTCCCTCTACGTAGTTACTATGTCAGCCTATGCATTTACTGCGTCCCACAAGAACGGAACTGCGTCTCCTTTCACTGTCTCATCAATTGCTGTCTGGGAAACTGATACTCTTTGCCTTCGGACCCTTTGCCCAACTTCTGGCCACTGCGTCAGCCTATGCAATTATTGTGTCCCACAAGCTCGAAACCACGTTTCCTCTCACTATCTCGTCAGTTGTTGTCTGGGAAACTGATACTCTTTGCCTCCCGACTCTTTGCCCAATTTTTGGCTCAGAATCTCGACTTCTCCCTAGCAAAACAAAAATCTCCCCAAGAGGGCTCTGCGTTGTCACTGTGTGGCAATCACTGGTTCTCTACAATGTACTCACCGGACTGGAAAAGCTTCCTCCAGCCTCACTATCTCTGCCCCTCTCTCACTGCTTCGACCTCACTAATTCACTTCCGGCAAAACACAACTACTACTCTGGAAATCGATTTCTCAGCAAAATCAAACTTTACAAGTGTGTTCTCCAAGTCCTATTGACTCTCTTGTTATAACCCATTGTTGAGACTTCAACGACCACGATTAAATGTTAATTGATGGCTAGGATTAATTAGAAATCGGTCCATGTACTTTTCTAGAACATTATCACCATGACTTAATTAATTCTGATTATTTAGTCATATTCCTTAAGGTTAGACCTAGGAAATATTTAAAAAACGACTAATAATCTAATTAAGTCGTCTCTAGGTGGAATTTCCAGAAACGATTTCTGGGTTTGGAGATCTCATGTATTTTAGCCTCTCCACAAAATTTCGTGGCTAGAACACATTTGATGCTACAAAACTAACACTTTCTACTCATTATTATCCCATTCATCATTTCTCCCACCTAGGTCCACATTCCTCCACTGGGTCCACATAGGGTTAGCTCACCCCTTCTCCTTGCCCACACCTTGGGTCAGGCATGGAATGATGCCTGGAGCTTGATGTAGCGAAAAAGAAAGACAAAAGCACATTTTGCCACATTCAACAGGAAATTGTACCACAAAATGCAAAATATGGTCGGGACAAACACATTTACCACGTGGGCAAAAGCCAATACATGAGCTCTACCCCATCATCATGGCCATCACCCTGGTTCCTACAGGTTCTATGAGCTTCCATCATAACATAGGAACCATGGATGTCCCAACCCCTGGTGGGCAGTGAACTGCCCTACCTTTAAAATCGTGTATTCACTACTATATCTTATGCATCATGTTCTTACCCTTGAACCTCGAGCAGTTAGTCAAAGAAAATCATAAAAAGGCAAAAGGCATATAAAGAAGGGTGGAAAAATAAAGGCAGGGGCACCTCATGTACCACGATTGCTCCCTCCCATACATTATAAACCTAAGTGTGGGCTTCCCTCTTATTAGCTACCCTTGTACCCCAACATGTGACACAAGGCTACCCCTTCTCATCCCCTACTTCATTCACTTATCTGTCACATGCGACCACCTTTTGAAGGATGTATCTTGAACATATTATCCCCTTTAGAAGTAAAAAACCTGATAGGATATTTGGTTAACCCCATTTTGAGTTTAGGAGACATTGGCACATCCTGAAGCCCATTATGGAAGGGCAGGCCATCATGAAGTCCCCACCTGTGGTCCATGGTTGGTAAGTTCATTTACTCGATTTCCCTAATGACTTATTGTATTGGAAGGCTAGGGGACGCGTTGGATCTTATGCAGGATTGCAAATGGTCTCCATCTTGGGTTTGGTCTACCTATATGAGATCCTAATCCTCCAGAGGGCTACATTGACACATGTAGGGTGTATGTTGAGAGCCATGGGCCTCCACAACAGTAGAAAACACTCCATGTATCCCCGAGGATGGTTAGAGATGCTCGAGATACTCCCATTGAATGAGGAAGATGCACTTGGGTCACCTTTCCCAACTTGCCCCACAGATATACCATGCACTTGGCAGCTGATCCATGACTTGTAGGACGATGTGGCATCCCTTACACCATCATCAGATCCTTGTAGACGATTTTCAGACATCCTCGACTCATTTGGAGACCCATGAGGTTATAATTGTGCCCCCACACCCATTAGGAGCACCACAGGTTTATTGTTTGGAGGGTCCTACTCTTCATTATGGCATCCATGGACCTCATTAGAACTCTTAGAAGGCCCTATGACTTGCATAGATTATTATTTAACCTCTTGAGAGGCTTATTCTTTCATTTGTGAGCTAGTTTGGTGGGATTGTCACCAAAAGTTAGATTATTAGAACATTATTTTATTTTTGGGGCTTATGTAGGCCAAGGAGACTAATTCAAACTCCTCATTAGTGTATAAATACAAGTGAGATGAGTTCATTTTCTCATCATCACTTTGGATTGGATCTCTTCTCTCTCTTGAGAATTTCACACTTTTTTTTGGAGGATGAATTTGAGCTTTATGGATGAATTTTGATGTGTCGATTTGGTCTATCTTATCTTGGAGCTTCTCTATTGTCAAATTGTGGATGGTTGGATATGTTCTATTACATGTAAGTACATGCTTTTAATGCTATTCTTGTTTTACTTTTTCATATACATTGGACTGGGATTTTCTCTATTTTTAGGGCTAATTGCTGCATGCATTTATTGCTTAAATTGTGGAATTTTGTCTCTATATAACATCTCTCAATGTATGGGCCATGTAATATGAATGAAATCTCCTAGGGGTAATTCTATCAACGAATTTATCTTGATAAGCCATCACCTTTTGCACATCGAAGTATAAAAGTTGCAAGATTGCTTCTCTTTGACCTAGAAGGCTAGCAAAGTAGTCTTGAGGTCTCCTTGACTAGGAACCAAAGGTCCTCACTCATATTTATCATAGACTCCATTCTCCCAAGACTAAGGCACTAATCTACCAAAGGTGGTCACCTAAAATCAACTTCTTTTCACCTTTTCCTAGGTCTAGCCAAGTTGGGTCACCTAGGGCATCATTTTCCTAGTGAACTATCCCTCCAAAAAGTTCGATCTCCTAGCCTCTCCTGCGCTGGTGTCTCCTCAAGACCTCCTCCAAATTTGAGGCCATTTTGACGGTGGAGTTGTGAGAAAAGCCAAGCCCTAGCTCTGAGATCAAACTTTTCCCTAGCATCCCCAAGGCTAGTGCCTCATAGGATCAATTTAACACCTTTGAGTGAATATTCTTTCTTTGATCCTTCCCCCACCTTGTCTAGGTTAAGAACATCATTGGTTGCTAAAATCTTACCTCCTAACCTAGGCTGGGTCCACTTGGTCCCGTGTGGTCTCGTTCCTTTGAAAAGACAATTCTTCAAGAACCATTTGGGATACCAATTTCAATAAGGATTTTAGGGATTGGGAAACTCTTTCACGAATCATATCCCCTAAACCTAACCCTCAAATCCTCTCATTCCTCTCCTAGAAGACATTGTACCTTGCTTAGAAAGCAAGCAAGCTCTATCCTTCAACCTCTTCTGGAAAGGGATCATTTGGGTCACTCCACATCCACTCATTGATTTATCCTTCATTGGTGACTCCATAATATATTGGGTCTCCTCCCATCGGTGAAAGTCCGTAAATAGTAGGGAGCCTTAGCTGAGGTGACAGTGGGCTAAGTCTCCATTTGTTGCCCTTGGTCTAGCATTTTCCCTTTAGGTCCCCTGCTAGTTTGAGCAGTAACATTTTGGCACCATTGCATGGGAGGAAGCAAGTCTATCTCCCTACTGAATCATTGAGGAATTGATTCATTAACGACATGCGTAAAGCATTCCTCTGGTGACTCCACATTCTCTTTCCTAGATGGAAAATCTTGAGGTTGTGACTTACCATCGAAGGAGAGATGATGAACCCCATATTCCTTTCTTTAACAAAAAGGTCAATCAATTAAGAAAGAAACACAAGATCTTTAGACCTTTAGACCTTTCCTCCATGACCAGGGCTCTCTTTTGTGTAGTACTTGAAGACCCCAAAAGGCCTATGTTCACAGGGGAAGAAGACCCCCAAGAACATCTCCTAAAATTTGAATACCGAACATGCAATAAATTATATAATGAGTATAGCCAAATGATTGCCTTTGCTACAACCATGATAGGAAACACCCAAGATTGGTATTTTAACCTTCCATCATCTTCCATCTCTACATGGGAAGGATTTGTCCAAACTTTTAGAAGAAGGTGGTTCCCCAAAAAGGACGTGGTCCAAATATACAAAGGGCTCTTGTCTAGTGAAAGAAGAGAGGATGAGACCATTGCCGAGTTCAACCAATGATTCAATATGGTTATCCATTCTATCCCTCAAGAAATGTCTCCCCCAAAGGATGTAGCCATGGCTGCTTACCTCAATGCCTTCAAAGGGAAGTTGGTCTTCGATGTCTGAAACAAAAACCCCTCTAGTCTCTTCCAAGCTCAAAACATGATGATTGACCTTGATGAAGCCATGAGGCATAATTCCATCAACATGCTACAAATCGAAGATGAGCCTCCCCCCTCAAGTGAAAGTATACCCCATCATGAAGAAATTATGTTGCAAGAAATCAGCAACAAGGCAAAGGAACCTCCTGACCCCACTACAAGAATTCCCCTAAGACTGATTTTAAGCATGACTGACCCTTTCTATGTGACTCTGGGAATAAACGGGCATACTTTGAAAAATTGCATCCTAAACTCTGGGAGCCCTATCCATATCATGCCTTTGAGTATTATGAAAAAGCTTGGGATTACTTTATCAAAGAAATGTCGGGGCAAGGTGATTCTAAACTATGAAGAATTCAGGGTATGTGTGTGGTAGAAGGTAGAAAGATCTTTTTCCATACATACCTTGAGAAAAGAGTTCTCCATAAACATTATCATTATCAAAACAAATCCAACATGGGGTATGATTCTATCAAAACAATTCATTGAAGACCTTAACCTATCCATCAGTGAAGATAGTTCCACTATATACCTCCCTTGGAAAGAAAAATCCTATGTGTCCATCCCTAGGCAATGATTGCCACCTCTCAAGAATCTGATAATGACTTAGAAGAAGAAGATAATAAACTTGGGGAATGGAGAATTTTCAAAAGTGAGCATATCAAGACTTCCCCTCTCCTTGGGCGATGGGTTATGTATTTTGATGGGGCTCACTCTAAGGTTGGATCAGGGGCTGGCATTGTCATTATATCCCCTTCTAAGGAGTACTTGTTATTCTCTTTAAGACTCCAATTTACTTGCACCAATAACATAGTTGAGTATGAGACCCTCCTATTAGGACTTGAGGCAGCCTGATCAAGGGAGATCCAACAATTAATCATAATTGGAGACTCTGACCTTGTCATCTCACAAATAAGGGGGACTTTCGAAACAAAGGATGAAAAATTGAAACCCTATAGGGAAAGAATCACTAGCATGATCAAGGGGTTCAAAGAGCTACAATGTTTGGCCCTGGATCGATGTCTTAAAGACATTGCCAATGCCCTAGCCATAGTTGCATCCACATCCTCGATCATTCACAGTGATATCGCTAAAAGAGGGAAGTGTATAGTTGACACAATCCACTGACCCTCCATCCCTGACTATGAGGAACACTGGCTTGTTTTTGAAGATGATCAAGACATAGCCAATTTCCTTCAAGACCATGAAGATCCCGATAGGAAAGGTAAATATTTAATAAATAAACAACACTTTGATAGGAATGACGTTACTACCACTAAAAATGATGATCAACAATCGCCTGACATGTTGGATCTCAACCTTGGATCTGAAACCTCTCCTCAAATGGTCAAAATTGGGAAAAACTTGTCTAAAGAAGAAAGGAGTGAGCTCGAGAAATTATTAAGGGAATTCAAGGATGTGTTTGCTTGGTCTTATGATGATTTGAAAGCCTATAACCTTGAGGTCATCCAACATACTATTCCTTTCAAGGAGGGTGCCAAGCTTGTTAAGCAAAAGTTAAGAAGAATAAACCCCAAGCTTGCACCTTTGGTCAAGGAAGAGCTTCAAAGAATGGTCGGTGCAGGGATAATAGCCCCTATACGACATTCGTCTTGGATCTCTAATCCTGTGATCACCCGAAAAAAACTGGCAACATTAGGATGTGTATTGACTTTAGGGATCTCAATTGTGTGTGTCTAAAGGACAATTATCCCTTGCCCAATATGGAGAATCTCCTGCAAAGAATAACGGGTTCCCAAATGATGTCATTCCTTGATGGTTTTTCAGGGTATAACCAAGTCATTGTAAAGGAAGATCGCCTGAAAACTGCCTTCACCACACCATGGGGAACATACATGTATCTTAGGATGTCGTTTGGCCTCCTCAATGCTGGATCCACCTTCCAAAGGGCTATGGATTTTGCTTTTAGAGACCTCATTGGAAAAATCATGGAGATCTATCAAGATGATTTGACTGTTGCCTCTAAACAAAGACATGATCATTGCAAACACCTGAGAAAGGTATTTGAGAAGTGTAGGCAATATAGCATCTCCCTGAATCCTAAGAAGTCAATATTCGGTGTTGACAAGGGTAAACTATTGGGGCACGTGGTCTCTAAGGATGGGATTAGTATTGACCTTGAATGAATTCAAGCCATCAAGGACATCCCTCCTCTTAAGTGTCGAAGAAAGTGTAATTAGGTTCGGTATTTACAAATGTAACTTTGATCTTTGTACTTGTCAAGAAAAAGAAATATTATTTTTGTAAATTAAATGAATGAGTTTCTTGCTCATTTCATAGGTCTAGAAAAGTCAAAGAGTCAAAGTCATATGTAAGGAGCTCTTCTTGAGCCTTCATGTAATATATATGGGTCAACGAATGTCTAAGAACAACCCTCCAAGACCAACACAATCCTCTTGAAGACAAGCAAGCAAAACGATGAAAAACACAGTCATGTCGGCCAACAAAAATGAATTTAAAGTCATGTCGGTTCACTTGGTAATGTCGGCTTATTATGGAGGCACAACACCTATAAATAGGCAGCTGAAGTCACCGCAAAAACACAGATCACAATCTCGCAATTCTTTGAGGAAGCTCGGATGAAAACAGGGTCTGCAACCTCGCATGATTTGAAGAAGTATACTCCCGGATGACTACAGTCAGGATACTATCTCATTACCTCGCAGGAAATCTCAGTCACCTCCTGAGTATATGTTTCGGTGTATTGCTAATACTCCTCGAAGGAAAGAAATGATACAAGTCTCAACACTATGACAATACAGTCACAAGTGACTACACTCTCGGCATGAAGGATCTATGTAAAAACTTGTCTCAGCCTTCATATATCATAAACACAGTCACGATTTTGATGATCACTGTCTCACTATCTTGAAATATACATGGTAAAGAGGATCTCTGTGATCTCTGTGATGAAGCAACAATGAAGCTCATAGTTATGACGAGTCTCTCAGTGGAAGCACAGTGTTGTTGCAGCATTAATGAATGTCTTCATGATGCAGTGATGATGATGATCTTAGCGATACAAAGAAGAGGATTGGTGCCTTGGTCTTGGAGTGGCTCAGTCAGTCAAGGGTCATGGTCTTGGTGTTCATCAATTGGAATCTCTATAAGAAGAATTTCGTGTGGGTTTTCCTCTCCAAGAGGGAGAGGTTTTGGCCCTGGCAGAATGCCAACATCTTGTGTTCTTGTCTCTTTGTTTTGGTAGCTATTTGATGAAATAAGAAACACACACTCTAATAATGTCAAAGAGAAGATTGTGCTAATAAGAAGATTAAAAATGCCTCACAAATAGTTATCAAATCAAGAAGAATCTCATTAACTACATGTACCCTAGATTTTTCAACATTAAGGATCAAAGTGCCTTAAGATCCTTTTTCGGTAAAAGAAACTGTGAGAAGATTTGTGCTAAATTTTGTTGAAATTGTCAAACCTATGAATGACCTCCTAAAGAAGGGTAGTCCCTACTTGTGCAGCCAAACAACAAATGAGGCCTTTGAAAAAATTAAAGAAAGAATTGCCTCTGCTCCCGTCCTTATCAACCCCGATTACACCAAGGACTTTATAATATTTTCCTTTGCATCCAAGGACACTATCGCTGTTATTCCCATGCAAAGGGATGAGGAAGGAGGGGAGATACCTATGTCATTCATGAGTAAGCCCTTAGGGATGCCGAGACAAGATGCACTATCACTGAGAAACAAGCTTACGCTCCTGTCAAATCCCTTAAATTATTTAGAGCTTATATAGGGTACAACAAAATATATGTATTTGTCGCTTACCCTGCTATGAAGGATGTGCTATCACAACTTGATTGTCTCGGGTCTAGGGGGAAGTGGGTGTCCAAAATCCAAGAATACGACCTCGATATCTGCCCTAAAAAGGTCATTAAGGGACAAGGCTTGGCTGAAATGCTTACCAAAAGTAATAATCAAGCCATTAAAGAGGAGCAATTATGCGCTACATCCACTGAGCTCAAAAATGACGAATGGTACACAGACATCGTTTATTATTTACGCAATTTGTCTACCCCTCCCCACCTCGTTGATCACAAGAGAAGAGATTTGAGACGAAAAGCATCTAAGTTCTGCTTGACCCAAGATGGCCTTGGATGGATGAGTCTCAATGGAGTGATCCTCCGATGCATTAGCAAGGAAGAATCTGAAAAGTTGGTGAACGAATTCCATGCTGGTTTTTGCGCGGGACATTATGTTGCCCGAACTACTACTCATAAGATTTTGAGGGCACAATATTACCGGCCCACCATTTTCGCTGACACCCTCTACTTTGTAAAACGATGCCAACCTTGCCAACTATTCGCTGGGACGCAACACCTTGCAGCTATGCCATTGAAAAGCGTTGCTATTGACACACCTTTCCAACAATGGGGCCTAGATTTTATTGGTGAATTCAGAGACAATTCTAGCAATGGACATAGATGGATCCTCACTGCAACTGACTATTTCACCAAGTGGGTTGAAGCAATACTGACCAAGAAGACAACTGACCAGGTGGCTATGGACTTCCTTGAGGATAAAATTATTACCAGGTTTAGTGTTCCCGCTAAGATTGTCATTGATAATTCCAAAGCCTTTGATTCCATGGCTCTGACATCCCTGTGTAACAAGTATGGCATAATCTAATCACATTCCTCCAATTATTACCCTCAAGGAAATGGATAGACTGAGTCAAGTAACAAGAACCTCATAAAAACTATCAAAAGAACTATTGGCAACAACAAAAAGGATTGGGATAACATGATCAAGTATGCCCTATGGGCTGACCGAATAACTATAAAAGCTTCCATTGGTTTTAGCCCATTCCAATTGGTTTATGGTTCCGAGCCCAAGTTACCTATCCAAATGCAGTTACCCATCCTTGAATGCCTGAAAGCTTTCCCCGATCAACAAAATACCACACAATCCCGAATCAATCAAATATTGAAAATGATGAAAATAGAAGGAAAGCTTTTGACCAAATTGGCCGTAATCATGACAAAATGAAAGCCACCTTTAAATATAGCCGACACAAAGCATTAAAATGCGGTGATCTAGTGCTCTTGTGGGATAAAAGAAGTGAAAAACGCAACATACACTAGAAGTGGGACAACCTTTGGGTAGGTCCATTCAAGATAAGTGATGTGGCAGGAATAAACTCGTATCATTTAGAAAATCCGGATGGTGAGTCCGTTTCCCTCCCTCTGAACGGGCAACTCCTAAAGGAGCATTATCCGGAGACTTGACATTGTATCATATGCATGGTAGAGTAGGATGCATTGCATGATGATTTTTGCATTGGAATTAATATCATATGACATTTCGCATGGTAGATAGATGCATATTTGCATATTTTATTTTATGTTGATTTTATGGCCTAACATATAGCATGTGCGTTCATGAGATGCTGTGAAAGCATGCTAACCCATATCTTTCCATCTGTTATATGTGCAGGTGACAAATCTACAGTAACCAAGAGATTGCTGGAGTTTCGTGACCTCTCGTTCGAGTAGCTCTTCGCCCACTTTTTCGAGAGATCACATCTCATTTGGACCCAGATGTTACCCACCATTTTGTGGGTGATATCCCTAGGATAATTTTTTTTCTCCAAGATGGTCCTCAATCGGCAGCCAACAACCCCTTACAGCCACTAGCTAGCTCATTGTGCCATTTCTCCACCACCTGAGCTAGCCATGTGGTCCCTCACCCATCTGCCATGATCACATGTTTGAAGGTGGGCCTTCCGAACCTAAAGGTATGCCTTGTCATTTGGTAATTGAGTATTGTAGTTTGCTTATCATGGACAGTTCTGGGCATGGATTAATGGGGGGATTCGGAGGAAAGAATGGGCTAGGTCTGTGCTCTTGTCCCCTAAACCCCTTTTGGATATTAACATAGGATTCTATTGTCGCGGGATCTCTTCTACTGACCACTTGGATTCGGGATGGTATTTCACGGGAAACCCTGATTTTGGTTGCGTGGTCCCGGTCCCTTATTTGCACATATCGCCCCCTTTCTACTCATTATTACCTCATTCATCATTTCTCCTACTCGGGTCCACATTCCTCCACTGGGTCCACATAGGGTTAGCTCGCCCCTTCCCCTTGCCCACACCTTGGGTCAGGCCTGGAAAGAAGCTTGGAGGTTGATGCAAATAAAAAGAAAGACAATCACATTTGGCCACATTCGACAGGAAATAGTACCACAAAATGAAAAAGATGATCGGGACAACAAATACATTTAACATGTGGGCGAAAGCCAATACATGAGCTCTACCCCATCGTCATGGCCATCACCCTAGTTCCTGCAGGTTCTATGAGCCCCCATCATCACATAGGAACCCATGACTGTCCCAAGCCCTGGTGGGTAATGAACCAAGCTACCTTTAGAAGGGGGTATTCACTGCTATATCTTATCAATCATGCTTTTACCCCTTTAGGCTCGAGCAATTAATCAAACAAAATCATAAAAAGGTAAAAGGCATATAAAGAAGGGTGGAAAAATCAAGGCCGGGGCACCTCATGTACCACGATTGCTCCCTCCTATAAAATATAAACCCAAGTGTGGGCTTCCCTCTTATTAGCTACCCTTGTACTCCAACATGTGACCCAAGGTTGCTCCTTCTCATCCTCTACTTCATTCACCTATCTGTCACGACTCACATGTCACCACCTTTTTAAGGATGTACCTTGAACATATAGGATACTTGGTTAACCCCATTTGGAGTTTAGGAGACATTGGCACATCCCGAAGCCCATTATGGAAGGGAAGGCCATTATGAAGTCCCCACCTATAGTCCATGGTTGGTAAGCTCATTTACTCGATTTCCCTAATGACTTGTTGTACTGGAAGGCTAGGGGACGCATTGGATCTAATGCAAGATTGCAGATGGTCTCCATTTTGGGTTTGGTCTTCCTATACGGGGTCCTAATCCTCCCGAGTGCTACGTTGGCACATGTAGGGATTGTGTTGAGAGTCGTGGGCCTCCACAGTAGTAGACAACACTCCATGGATCCTCGAGGATGGTCAGAGATGCTTGAGATACTCCCATTGGATGAGGAAGATGCCCCTGGGTCACCCTTGCCCAACTGGCCCCACAAATATACCATGCACTTGGCAGTTGACCCATGACTTGTAGGACGATGTGGCATCCCCTACACCATCATCAGAGCCCTTGTAGACGATCTACAATCATCCTCGATTCATTTGGAGACCCATGAGGTTATTATTGTGCCCCCACACTCATTGGGAACACCACATGTTTATTGTTTGGAGAAGAAGGGGCCAACCCTCGTCCATCACTTTTGAGGGTCCTATTCTTCATTATGGCACCCGTGGACCTCATTAAGCCTCTTAGAGGGCCCTACGACATGCATAGATTATTATTTGACCTCTTGAGAGGTTTATTCTTTCATTTGTGAGCTAGTTTGGTGGGCTTGTCACTAAAAGTTAGATTATTAGAACATTATTTTATTTTTGGGGCTTATGTAGGCCAAGGAAACTAATTCGAACTCCTCATTAGTGTATAAATACAAGTGAGATGAGTTCATTTTCTCATCATCACTTTGGATTAGATCTATTCTCTCTCTTGAGAATTTCACACTTTTTCTTGGAGGATGAATTGGAGCTTTATGGATGAATTGTGATGTGTGGATTTAGTTTATCTTATCTTGGAGCTTCTCTATTGTTAAATTGTGGATGGTTGGATATGTTCTATTACATGTAAGTACATGCTTTTAATGCTATTCTTATTTTACTTTGTCATATACATTGGATTGGGATTTTCGCTATTTTTAGGGCTAATTGTTGCATGCATTTATTGCTTAAATTATGGAATTTTGTCTCTATATAGCATCTCTCAATGTATGGGCCATGTAATGTGAATGAAATCTCCTAGGGGTAATTCTATCAACGAATTTATCTTGATAAGCCATCACCTTTTGCACATCGAAGTATAAAAGCTGCAAGATTGCTTCTCTTTGACCTAGAAGGCTAGCGAAGTAGTCTTGAGGCCTCCTTGACTAGGAACCAAAGGTCCTCACTCATATTTATCATATAATCCATTCTCCCAAGACTAAGGCACTGATCTACCAAAAGGTGGTAACCTAAAATCAACTTCTTTTCACCTCTTCTTAGGTCTAGCGAAGTTGAGTCACCTAGGGCATCATTTTCCCTTGTGAACTATCCCTCCAAACAATTTAATCTCCTAGCCTCTCCCGCACTTCTCTCTCCTCAAGACCTCCTCCAAATTTGAGGCCATTCCGACGGTGGAGTTGTGAGAAAAGCCAAGCCCTAGCTCTGAGATCAAACTTTGCCCTAACATCCCCAAGGCTAGTGCCTCATAGGATCAATTTAACACCTTTGAGTGAATATTCTTTCTTTAATCCTTTCCCCACCTTGTCTAGGTTAAGAACATCATTGGTTGTTAAACTCTTACCTCCTAACCTAGGCTGGGTCCACTTGGTCCTGTGTGGTCTCATTCCTTGGAAAACACAATTCTTCAAAAACCATCTGGGATACCAATTTCAATAAGGATTTTAGGGATTGGGAAACTCTTTCACGAATCATATCCCCAAACCTAACTCTCAAATCCTCTTAATCCTCTCCTAGAAAACATTATACCTTGCTTAGAAAGCAAGCAAACTCTATCCTTCAACCTCTTCTAGAAAGGGATCATTTGGGTCACTCCACATCCACTCATTGATTTATCTTTCATTTGTGACTCCATAATACACCGGGTCTCCTCCCATCGGTGAAAGTCCGTAAATAGTAGGGAGCGTTAGCTTAGGTGAAAATGGGCTAAGTCTCCATTTGTTGCCCTTGGTCTAGCATTTGCCCTTTAGGTACCCTGCTAGTTTGAGCAGTAACATGCCTAGAAGGGAAACCTAGCATGAATCTTTTGGATAGGTGGCTTTCATGACGGTCATATGAACTTAGTATTCAGTGGAATAAACCCTAAGAGACCCTTTCCTCTGTCATACCTTGACCAAGTGAACACTCTGGAGGAATTTCTTCCCACGTATATTCTAAAAACTCTAGGTTTAGCATAAGTCCTAAATTAGGTCTCTTAAGGAGAGTGAAAGCCTATTTAAGGTGTCCAATCATCTTGCAAGGCTTCTTGAGAGGTCCTATCTCATCTTGGAGGTCTTGACCTTAGGCATACTCATCATTGACTATTTTCAAGCCTTAAGTCTAGATTTTCCTCCCATGTCTTTGTTGGAGAACCTTTAGCTTCTTTGAAGCATTAAGCCCTAATTGAGTCTGTCTTGGAGTGGGCCTTGTGAAATCACTCCATACTTGGTCATTGACATATCCATTTTGAGTGATTTCCTCCTACTAGGACTCCTCCGATTAGTGAAAGTCCGTAAAGAGCAGGGGACACTGACTAAGGTGACAGTGGGTCTTTGTTCCATTGTTGTCATTTGGTCTGGTAGTTGTCCCAGAGGTTCCCCTCGTAGGGCCCTGCTAGATTGCGTGGCAATAGGCTCCATTACTTGAAATCCATGGGCAAAAAACCATGGGTATGCTATACGACATGCCCAAAACCACCACTGTTTGACTTGGTCAACTTTGATTTTTCCTTGAGTCAAGTCTACTTAACAATCCCCCCATAAACATTAACTTGGGGTTTCCCTTGACCAAATCCAGCCAAACCAGCCAAGTGGGTTAGCCCCGTTCACTCTAGCCTTTACCCTCCTCAAAGTTTATATCCTGGGTATCTGTTAACCCAACATGACTTCTATCACCTAGGTCTAACACTAGACTTTTGATCCAGGTGGATATTGGTGGCCACCTGCCAAGTCCACCTGGACCCCCACAATTTTTTCTCTCAGCATTTTCAGTTTCCTTAATTTAGCACCACTTACTATTTTTAGCAATTTTTCGGGTCCTGAACTTCCGGAGCCGTTTTGAGGCTCTAAACGACGTTTTTTGGGAAATCTGGGGGCAACATGGTTCCATGGACCGATGTTGCCCTTCTCAAAGTGGTAGTGCTCGGATAGATCTTTCTAACGAGCTATTGTACGCGTCAAACGGAGATCGTATGCCAAAGTTACGACCCCGGGAAGTTGATGTACCAATTTACCCAAACGGGGCCCACAGTTTGGCGTTTCATCTTCTAGGGTTAGGTTTTGGAATGTTAAGGGTTTTCCATTGTTTCTCAACAATAAATAGGCCTTCGAGCCTCATTGTAAGATAGTTCAGAGGCATGTAGCCACCACATCTCTTCTCAGAGATAAGCTACCATCGCCCTAGCTGGTTTATTTCCATTATTGTTTGTAAGCATATTTCAGTATTTTACATTAATGAAATGAAGTATTATTTCCGCTGCATATCTGTGTTTATGGTTATCTCTGTAATTTGTTGCGTTCCTGTTTAAGTCTGGATCAGTGGTATCAGAGCGGTCTGCTTTTTCTCTGTTTTTCTTTGCATGTCCCCAACGAGGTCAGGATATAAGGAGTTAGGACTTGAACTAGTCGAACCTTTGCAAGACCAGTCTCGCAAATCCCGACGGCCTCCCATGGCGGATGAGAAGAAAGACGAGTGGGCAGGAGATCCTATCAAAATCTTGCTCGAAGAAGCCCTCGAGCGACAACGGAACGCGATGATGGACAACTTTGCCCAGATCATTCAGTGGCTACCCAGAAGCGACACATCGGCTTCCAACAGCTACTCTAGAAACGCCACGCCCTTTAAGGTACAAGTTCATTTTGAAATCCCCATATTCGAGGGTCAGATAGACGCAGATGCCGTAGATAAATGGTTAAATCTACTAGAGGGTTATTTTTCTGTTCATGAATTTTCGAGTTGGGAAAAGATTGTTTTCGCTCTTCTCACAGCAGCCCCCCACGTCAAGGACTGGTGGGAAACCTACTGCGAGCAGAAGGATGAAAATACCGGCTCACTATTTTCAGCCGCACCCACCTGGAATTCATTCGGGATGCCATCAAGGAGCAATACTACCCTGTTGGAAGCTATGAGGATGAATACATAAAGTGGACGACGCTGCGGCAGGGAAGGGACCAAGACGTGCCGAAGTTCACCAATCTTTTCCATATCCTTCACACAAAGTTGGGTATCAAGGATTCGAAGCAGCATTTGATACTCAAATACGCGGCTTCCTGCACAAGTACATCCAAGAAGAAATAGAATTCCTGAACATCTCCTCGCTTGGCACAGCACACCGATATGCCGTCAAGGTTGAGCAGAAGTTTAAACAAAAGAAGCAAGACTTTGGATCTGCGATTCTGAAGCAAGGGAAAGGTGCCCCTAAACCACAGAACAAAGGACAAAGCCAAGGCGGGGCAGCCCAAGAAAACCAGCCAAAGCTGCAAGCAAAGAACAGCGCCACGAAGCCAAAAAAGGACACGGGAAAATGGTGTGAGTTCCATAAGAGCCCCACTCACAACACAAGTGAGTGTCGAGCCAAGCAGTCATTGGTGGCTGACCTAAAGGTTTCAGAATCAGCTGCATGTTCCGACTCTGAGTCAGAACTCGACAAGGGGAATGACAAAGGGAAGCAGATCATTGATGCGAATCCCAACGCCACTGTTACTACCGCCAAGATCCAAAAAATGAACCCGAAGATCCAGAGGAGGAGGAGCGTCTCTTCCACTCCCAGATGTGGGTAAGGGCTCCCCGCTACAATTCATTGTCGATAGTGGGAGCCAAAAGAACCTCATTTCGGCAGAGGTCGTGAAGCGGTTGGGCTTACCGACCACAGCGCATCCACAACCGTACTCCATCGGGTGGCTTCACCAAGGAGGGGATCTTCGCGTGAGCCAGCAGCAGTGTCGCCTTCCATACAACATCAAGCCCTTCACGGATGAGGTATTGTGTGACATTGCTCCCATTGAAGTTTGTGATGTATTATTAGGACAACCATACTTGTGGAAGCGACATGTTGTGTATGAACCAAGCCCCGTGCTGTTATTATTACATTGGGAAATAAGTTGTACAGGATACCAGAGGTAGCACCACCTACTGCCATCTCTTTGATTACTGCAAAACAATGCAGTAAACTCATTTCCAAAACCGGTAAATTTGTTTTCCTAATGATACGCCCTCAAGGAAAGAAAAAGACAGTGGCCACAGCCTCTAGACAGGGCCCCTCCGCACGACAACTACAGATGGACAAGGTCGTGGAGGAGTACGAGGACATCTTCACCTCCCCTGCAAGGGTTCCTTTGCACTGTCAGGTCAAGCACTCCATCGGTTTGACCCCAGGTGTGCCGCTACCCAATGGACCAATTTATCGGCGCTCCATTCTGGAGAACGGTGAAATCAAGAGGCAGATTCAGGAGCTGCTACAGAAAGGTCACATTTGTCTGAGTTCATCGCCTTGTGGGAGCCCGATCGTGTTGGTACAGAAGAAGGATGGGACTTGGAGACTCTGTATTGACTATCGGGCGCTGAACAAGATCACTGTCCGTAATAGGTACCCGATCCCGCGGATTGATGACCTCCTGGACCAACTAAAGGGGGCAAAATATTTCAGCAAGATCGATCTGAAATCAGGATATCACTAGGTACCAATCGAACCCTCTGATGTGTGGAAGACTGCCTTCAAAGCCAAGGAGGGCCTTTTCAAATGGTTGGTTATGCCTTTCGGGTTGACGAATGCTCCTGCAACCTTCATGAGGCTAATGGATGACATCTTGCGGCCATTCACCAACTCATTTGTAGTGGTATACTTGGATGATATTCTGATCTTCAGCCAGAGTTGGGAAGAGCACCTCCACCACATCCGACAGGTTCTCCAAACACTGTGGCAACACAAGCTATGTGCCAATTTGGAGAAATGCACTTTTGGCATGACCCAGGTTCAGTATCTGGGATACATTATTGATGAACAGGGGGTGCATGTGGATCCAGCCAAGATCCAAGTCATTCAAGATTGGCCATCTCCAACCACTCTGACAGAGCTCCGCAGCTTTCTAGGTCTTGCCAACTTCTACCGCAGGTTCGTGTTGGGGTTTTCTCATATCACTTGGCCCTTGAGTCAAGTCACCAAGGGAGGAGCGAAAGCAAAATTCTTTTGGTCTAAATCTCAACAGAAGGCATTCATAGAGTTGAAAGATCGCCTCTGCACGGCACCAGTGCTCGCATTACCAGATTTACAACAACCATTTGAGGTCGAGACAGATGCCTCTGACTATGCTATTGGGGCAGTCCTTACTCAACACGGGCATCCAGTGGCATATCACAGTGAAACACTTTCAGACATAGTCCGGAAGTATCCCACTTATGATAAAGAGATGTATTCCATTGTGCAGCCTGCCGACAATGGAAGCATTACATTTTGGGGAAGGAAACGGTCATCCACACAGACCACCAACCCCTGCAGTTTATACAGACCCAAGGGAAATTGCAAAATGATCGCCATCAGAAGTGGTCCACATACCTGCAATAATTCCATTTGAATATCAAGTATAAGAAGGGTAGCACCAATAATGTTGCAGATTTCCTCAATCGACCACTGATCATGGCATTAACCACCTTGCTCAATTTTTGTGGGCACGAGACTTCTGATTGGCCACTTCTCTACAAAAGCGACCCAGAATTTGGCCACACATACCAGACACTCTTGGAGGGTTAGCATGTTCCAGATTTTCACCTTGAGGATGCCCTGTTATGCCACCTGGGTCACCTTTGTGTTCCTTCAAGCGAGTGTGCCAAGATGATTTGGGAAGCACACTATAGTCGGGCTGCTGGGCGTTTCGGGGTCGAGAATACGGTGGCATTACTGCAAAAGTATTTCTATTGGCCAAATCTTCGACAGGATGTTGGGAAGTACATCAGATCATGCACTGCCTGCGCCATTGCCAAACTGTGGGAGACAATGCATTTGAGCTCAGCATTTCCCCATTCCTTGGCCTGCACCCAGTGTTCAATGTGGACCGCCTTCGGCCATACTTTCCACCATTACTAGACACATCCGACATTGCAGAACAACTCACACCCACAGAATTAAATCCAGATTGCATGGAACAAGCTGCAACTGATTGGATCATGGACACACAGATCAAAAACACTCGCCAACAGAATATCCAATTGTATCGAGTTGTCAAAGCAGGTCAACTCCTTCACCAGGGCAAGTGGCTCACCAGGGACCAAGTTTAGCAAAAGTTTCCTCATCTCATGGAGAAACTCAACGCAATGGGGACCATTGCTTCCTAAGGGGGGAGGAATGATCCAGGTGGATATTGGTGGCCACCTGCCAAGTCCACCTAGACCCCCACCATTGTTTCTCTCAGCATTTTCAGTTTCCTTAATTGTAGCACAACTTACTATTTTTAGCAGTTTTTCGGGTCCTGAACTTCTGGAGCCATTTTGAGGCCCTAAACGACGTTTTTTTGGGAAATCTGGGGGCAAAACCCATGCTGCCCTTCCCAAAGTGGTAGTGCTTGGATAGATCTTTCTAACGAGCTATTGTATGCGTCAAACGGAGATCGTATGCTGAAGTTACGACCCCGGGAAGTTGATGTACCAATTTATCCAAACGGGGCCCATAGTTTGGCGTTTCATCTTCTAGGGTTAGGTTTTGGAATGTTAAGGGTTTTCCAGGTCTTACAACAGTATGCTCTTTACATGCAATAAAAAATTTGAACTCCATTATAATAATTTTTTGTTGTTGCTGCTCCGTTATTTATGATGTCATCCTCTTGCCTTGACATACTCCTAGCCTCATGCTCTCCTCTCTAGAGCTGAATTTCATGACTACATCTCACCATTATTCATTTCTCACATGGTGATCCTCATGAATTCTCTTGCCTTGGAAATTTGCAATGACTTGACCACTCTGTCCCTTTGTACATTACTTTGATTTAACACTGGCTCAAACAACATGTAGGTTTTAACCCCGTACAGAAATTACCTGCATACGAATTCTAAGACACATAAAATAAACAATGCGAGAGCATAACACATAAAACACATATACACATAAATTTTCTCCTGGATCCCAAAACTGGGACTACCAGCTTGATTTTTCATTATGTTCCTTTCAATGTTATAATACATATCTATACATGTCGAAGTATCCAATACCATGGACCGAAAATCATCACGTCCAAAAACATGTGCGAAAATCATGCACAAAACCATAGGTGGGTTCGCCCAACCTAACATAGGTTTCAAAACCAAAATTTTCTGGGGCGCTGCGTCGGACCCCATAGATTGGGGTTACCTGCAACCCTCAAACCCCTGTGACCCCCCCGCTACGCAATCGGTGCAAAGAGGGGGGACTCCGCCCCCCCTCTAATGTCCCGGTTAACTATGTGGGCTAGTCGTGAAAAGAATATGACGCAACCCAACATTCTCCCACTTGTTGTTTTCTTTCCAAAGGGGGCCACAAGAGAGTTTAGTCATTTATCCAGCCCTGCAATGCCCATTGTTTCTCTACACCAAGAGAACTTCTTAGAGCTCACAGATTTTGTCAATGCATCTGCAATATTCTTCGAAGTGTCCACCTTTAGCAGCAACACCTTTTTGTCTTCTATCATATCCCTCACAAAGTGATACTGAACATCAATGTGCTTTGTCTTTGAATGATATGCAGAGTTCTTTGCCAAGAAAATTGCACTTTGGCTGTCACAGTCTATCCTTATAGCTCCCTGTATTAACCCCATACTTGAACACAATCTCTGCAACCAAACTGCTTCCTTGCTTGCATGAGTGGTTGCCATGTATTTTGCCTCTGTAGTTGATAGTGCCACTACAGATTATTTCTTACTCATCCAACTAACTGCACCTCCAAATAGGTTAAACACATACCCACTTGTAGATCTTCTCTGATCCAAATCCCCAGCCCATTCTGCATCAACAAAGCCACGAATATCCAACACTCTGTCCAATCCTGGTCTTCCTTGGTAGTTCAAACCATAATCACTAGTGCCATGCAAATACCTGGAAACCCGCTTCACTACTATCCAATGCTCCTTTTCTGGTTTTGACATAAACCTGCTCAATACTCCCACTGCATGTTTAATGTCTGGTCTAGTACAGACCATTGCATACATCAGGTTAGTTACCGACTGCACTTGCATATGGAACACGAGACATGTCCTCTTCCTCTTCTTGTGTCTTGGGACACTGTTCAGCAGATAACTTTACACCTACAGAATAGGAACCTTCACTGGTTTACTATCTTGCATATTAAATCTCTGTAATATTGTCTCGACATAGTTCTTTCTTACCCTTCACCGCAAAGCCTTCAGGTTGCTTCATGTAGATCTCCTCTTCCAGATCCCCGTGAAGAAATGTTGTCTTCACATCCATCTGTTTTACCTCAAAATCAAAAGCAGCAACAACAGATAAAAGTAATCTAATAGAAGTTACCTTGGCAACAAGAGAAAAAATATCACCAAAATCAATTCCCGACACTTGGGAATAACCTTTTGCTACTAACCGAACTTTGTATTTCTCCACCTTTCCTTCTGCATTTGTCTTATTCTTGAAACACCATTTGTTGCTAATGGGTTTCCTTCCAGCCGACAACTCCACCAAATCCCAAGCCTTATTTTTGTGCAAAGATGCCATTTCATCAACCATGGCCTCTTTCCAGAGTTTTCCATCCTCTGAATCTACTGCTTACTTCACAATTCTGGGATCATCATCAGTAATAGATAAAACATAATTTGAACAGAAAGCAGATGGACTATATCTTTCTAGCTGCCTTCTTTCTTGAACTGATCTTCTCACACCTGGAGTTTGTGGCTCTTGATCTTCTGATTCCTCCTCTGCTGTAGAGTCTAATTTCTTCCTCCGTTAGCTCAAACTCTATCTTCTGAGGTTCTTTTAGTTGGACTTCATGTTTAATAACATCTTTCTCCTCTCTGAACACCACATCTCGGCTGTACACAACCTTCCTTGTTACTGGGTTCCAAAGCTTATAACCCTTTAAACCACCTTATACCTAATAAAGATGCACTTTTCAAATTTACTATCCAACTTGGTTCCTTTCTCCTTTGGAACATGTACATATGCATCACATCCAATACCCTCAGATGTGAAAGAGAGGGTTTCTTACCAGTCCATACTTCTTGTGGAGTTTTATCCTCCAACACTGATGAAGGTAATCTGTTGACTAGATAACATGTTGTCTCCACCGCCTCGGCCCAGAATTCCTGTCCTAACCCGGCACCACTGAGCATGCTTCTTGCCCTTTCCATCAACTTCTTGTTCATTCTTTCTGCAACTCCATTTTGCTGAGGTGTATATGGAGTAGTCTTCTGCTGTGCTATACCACACTTCTTGCAGAATTCTTCAAATTCCTTACTGCAAAACTCTCCACCGTTATTTGTCCTCAACACCTTTATCTTCTTCTCTGTCTGATTTTCCACCAGAGCCTTGAATTCTTTAAACCTATCAAAGACTTCAGATTTCTTCATAAGGAAAATATATCCATGTATTCCTTGAGAAGTCATCTATAAATAATACATAGTACACAGACTTACGCAGTGATGGAACGTTCACAGGTCCAAACACATCACCATGCACAAGCTCTAAAATATGTTTCGCCCTCTTACCACCAGAGGGGAAACTCACCCGATTCTGCTTCCCATATACACAATTTCACATAAATCAAAATCCAGAGAGCTATACTCATACCTTCTACCATACTTTTACCATGAAGTATTCGAAGGCCCTTCTCTCCAGTATGTCCAAACCTTTGATGCCACAACATGGTCTTCTCTCCAGAGACCACTAGATTTCTGCTCCACTTTTAGGAACCACAGAATTGTTGCACCCATCAACAACCGTGCTACCTTGCAGCTTGTACAGAGTTCCAATCCGAACTCCCCGCAACAATACCAGTGCTCGCTGAACCATCTTGCAGGTATCCTTCTCAAACATTTTTTTTACACTTGCATCATCCAACTTGCTTACAGAAATCAGATTTCTGGTCAATGCAGGAATATGCAGAACACCCGGAAGTGTTCTAACCCTTCCACCTTGCAACTTCAACTTTACTTTTCCGCGACCAACGATTCTAGCCTTCTTATCATTCCCTAAGAAGACACCACCACCATCGTATTTCTCAAACTCGTAGAACCACTCTCTATGGGGAGTGAAGTGAAAGGATGCATCTAAGTCAATCAACCATGCCTCATGATCTACATGTGTACTTGAAGAAGCCAAGTACACATCCCCACCTTCATCTGAGGTGGTTTTCGCCTCTGCAAAAGGAGCATTATCAGATCCCTTTCCTTATCAAGAGCTTTAGATTTACAGTCCCTTTTGTAGTGCCCTTCCTTTCTTCATTTCCAGCACACCACCTTTATGGTTTTCCTGGAGATTTAGATCTCCCTCTAGATTTAGATCTCCCACTCGATGACTTATTTTTGTTTCTGTTATGGGACCGTCCTCATACATACAAGGTATCACCATTCTGGCTCTCCATATTTTTCCGTCTCATCTCCTCCATCAACAAGGATGAGACTATTTCATCAAACTGCAAGGTAGTTGCATTGCCACCTATTGCAATAACCAGACTTATCCCACGAATTTAGTAGAGAACACAACAAACTGATGCACTTATCTTCATCTGAAATTTTATATCAACAGATGCTAACTGACTTTAATGCATTCAGATGCTCTGTCACCGAGTCTCCATCTTTCATCCTCAGGTTATAAACCTTTTCCACAGGAACAGTTTATTCACCAGAGACTTAGATTGGTACAAAGTCCCTAACTTGTTCCACAAAGCCTTCGCTGTAGCTTCCCTGATACATTCAGCAATACTGAATCTGAGACACACA